>OX382377.1:9273287-10612074 GCA_947508005.1 Amphipoea lucens
TTTCTGTTGGGATGAGCGAGATGCGCAGGTATCGTGTACCTGCACTTGACTGGCCGCAAAAATAGAACGTGTTAAATTTTTTCTTATAACTGTATTCGCTACTTAACAAATGCAAATCAACCTTTAAAGTGTCAATATTTACTGAAGTTTATGGTCTAAAGTGGTAAACAAATTACGAGGTCGATTAAACAGTAGAACAACACACCGTAATATATTGTTCATTTTCTTTCAGTTAAGCAGTTGTTAAAGAATTGTGGATGTTGATAAGTCAAGTAGAAAATTAAAGTTATTTTGCGAATATTTTACCATATTAAGCTTTTAAAATTGTTTTGGTACCACCTATACCTATTAAAAATATTGTAAATAGTATTATGTTTTTTTTTTTTTGTGCAGACAATCCCACTCCATAGCCCACATATTGCTAAAGTACGACTTTGATTTATCATTTATCGTGTCGGTTACTTTTTATTTATTAAACAGGGACAAACCAGCTCTCACGGTACGCGTCCAGGTTATCTCGCCATCTCTTTCCGGGCCGGCCTCGGTGGCGCCCTTTATCTTCAGTCACTCATTGTGTTGCCCAGCGGCGGTCGTGGTGCATGCGGCTGATGTGACCCGCCGAATCCCAGTTTGTGGGAGGCCTTTGCCCAGCACAGTTTAAGCTAAGTAACTGTACATGGACCGTCAAATTATAACTTTCCCGGTCAAGGACCGCGGGACACCGATCGGTGACCAAACAATAGAAAATCAATTGTGGCTCATTAGCGGAGCTTGACAGATTAAGATGCCTCTTCCAAAGGTTATACCATTTCTTTCCCTATATGCACTCTACCAACCATCTTTTAAGGACGTTGGGCTTTAACTCGTTGGAGGTAAGAAGAGGGTTTGATCAGCTCACAGTAGCCTGTAAGACTTTACAGAGACGTATCGACTGCCCAGAGCTCCACGGCTTTTTCTGCCGACTATTCGTGCCCGACAAATACATCGGACACCGTCTGAGCCGCCGACACAATCTGTTTGCGCAACTACCATCTAAAACTGTAGCCAGAGTCGAATCCCCAGTCTGTCGTACTTTAAAGGTGCTAAATGCCCTTCTAACTGCCAACCCTGAATGTGATATGTATGCGGATGAATGGAGTAAAATTACACTGCGGACCCACCATCGTATATGTCTGGTGTTCTGTTAGAGAAAGTATGTAAGGGAGTCCACTGTGCCATGTTAGTTTTAAATTAATATTACATTACTGCAGCGGGCAGCAAAACAGGCATTGATGGACGAACGTGTAAATGTGGGCCGAGGCGAAGTCCAGACACACATACGTATGTCCATCAATGCCTAGCTGTGGCCAAGGCTTGTACAGTACTTTTCTCAAATAATGCGCGGAAATTAAAACTAAATAGTACCTAGGCAGAACTTTTTTGACGAACAACGAACAACAATATTTTTTTCCGCGTTAGTGTTCATTTGTTTTTTTTTTCAATAAACAGCTTTCTATTTGCAAGCCAGTTCGAAATTTAAATAAAACCTTTGATAAGTTACCTCCTTGGTTGCCATGTTTCGGAGTAAAAGATCGTTCCATTTTTTAATTACACTACAGATATGAGTTTACTGTGTAATTTATTTGGCCGCTAAGCCACGACTGATATGGATTTTCATACAACATTTGTCGGCCGCTGCTCGTATGTGTATTTGGCCAGTACAGCAATTTCGATTTATCTCGAAGAAGGTTGTCAAAATAAAGCTCTTTCCAAGCATGTTTGCGAAAACTATATTTAACATAATTATTGTCAACATAATAATTGCTTCTATGTTCTCTCAACAAAAAATGTTATTTATTTTTTATAGTTAAATAAATAACATTTTTTGTTGAGAGTTTGTGATGCTTACAGATTTATTGTCAACCACTTTTCTATCCTTTCATCCAAAAGTCTGTTGCAGACTTTTTATGATACAATGTCATCTCATAATCATCATCATAATACTAACAAATGAGTCATGGTTACTTGAAATAAAATTGAATTGATAATAAACATAACCGGCAAAATGTGGGTGAATGTACTATAGGTACACCTCTGCTCAATCCTTGAGGGAAACAAGGCGTGATAATAATAATAATAAGTAACACCTAAGGAGGCTCTCGTTGGGCAGCTGGATCAAGGGCTTGATTCAGAAACCTGTACTTCTGGACACGGCCCGCATTGTTAGGAGGTTCCACTCTCTGGAGCCCTGACCGCCGGTACCTTGGACCCTGTTCCCGATACCGGTGGGCTACTATTTTTTATATTTTTAAAAGTTTTTATATATTTTTTTATATCCTAATATTTAAAAATATAATTTATATGTAAATATCGAAATAAAAGAAATAATAAGTAGTAATAATAAGTTTATTCATCAAAAAGTAAAATACAATGTGACGGATTCGGTGAGCCACAAACTAAGCATCGCTTGTATCTTGTGGCTCTGTTATGATGATATATTGTTGATATATTCTTATATATATCAACAATATATAGATAATAATAATTAAAGTTTATAATAATATATATAATATAATATAATATTCCACAACTATCACACAACGCCATCTAGTCCCAAGCTAAGCAGAGCTTGTGTTATGGGTACTAGACAACTGATAAACATACTTATATATTTCTAAATACATACATATTATAGATAAATTACACCCAGACACAGAACAAATGATCGTGCTCATCACACAAACAGTTGTCCTGGGTGGGAATCAAACCCACGACCTCCGGTATAGCAGTCAGGGTCACTAACCACTAGACCATCAGGCCTGTTTAATAATATCGACATCATCTTCCTAGCTTTTTCCCAACTATGGGGTTGGCTAAACATCTCAACCAAAAAATAATTATTACTCCCATGAAATAAGGTGCAGAGAATGTCAAAAATTACACTGGTCTGCAACGAAATCCTCCTTTCAATAAAAGTATGATCCGTATAAAGAGTTTAGCATGCTAAATCTATATCTGCTTTTTATTTTGTGCTATCACGTATATTTCTTTTTAAAGTTTTAATTATTTAAAAGTTGAGATTTTTTACTGTCATTCTCGCTTTAACGCAACTATTTGCTCACAAAAAAACGACGTGCACTGATAGAAAGAGAGAAAGATATTGTCTGAAAAAAAAATGAAAACTATCAGGAAATCATACAAGAACTTTTTGATTCCTATAAGGCTCTAAAATGTATCATGTCTCTTAAAATTCATTTTTTGAACTCTCGCATAGATTTTTTCCCACCAAATCTCGGAGCAGTATCTGATAAGCACGGTGAGAGGTTTCATCAAGATATTTTGCACATAGAGAGGCGGTACAACGGGAAATGGTCCGAAGCAATGCTTGCAGATTTTTGTTGGTCGATTTGTCTGGAAACTCCATTAGAAAATATGAAAAGGAAAAAACTACTAAATAAAATCTGATTAACAACTAGTAATGATATTGTCATATGCGTTTTATGTGATAGTGTACATCGAACATTATTTAAGTTATTAAATTAATGATTAAAATTTCATGTTAAAAAATTGTTCTATTAAAAAACTCCATCCCAAAAAATATATACGTGATAGATGACTTTAAATGCTATAATTATATTCAATATTATTGTATCGGTCATGATAACTGCATAACATTTGAAGGAGAGATTTTTTTTTTTGCAGACCAGTGTTATCTTGAACGGGCAGTTGACTGTGCGTCGTATTATACTTATTAAAATTATAGAATAATTTATTCGACTTTATTCTAATCACCTCGAGTATTCCGGTTTAATGTAACAAGGTTCGACTTAACATACACTACAATGTGCAATTAAAATCCTAAGCTGCTTAATTAATTAAAAAAATATTAAACTATTATAGATGCTAAACACGAACGCGCTTCAATGATTCAAATTCATACCTTTTTACAATAACATAAGAGCTACATGTCACGCGCTCGTATGATATGATCTGGCAATGAGATTTTTATAATTACAATAACAAAGTCAAAGTTAATTGTGATATAACAATAGTTAGACGTCACGGCAGACATCATTAAATTGTTTGCTTTTAATGATAGATAATTATTATCCGTAACTAGGTTGGTATAGTCAACCTCATAATTGCCTTGCCACCCTAAGGTTAGTAAGGTTGAATGTCACTTCGCCAAACGTCAATGTCTATTTTTGCTCACTCGAATTTCTCTTTAACTGTAGATAGGTAAAGTCAGGGATATTGAAAAAAAAAAAACCAAAACCAAATGGACTGAAACTTAAATTGGATGGAAACAAATTGTCCGCCGGTTTATTCAAATAACAGCTGTCATACGCGGCAAATTGACGTAGTGTCAATTTGCCCTGATTGTACTTATTATTATATAAAACCAATCTATTATCTTAACTAAACCATTAGACCAGACCTTTTCCGCAAACTTGCACATTTTGCGATATAATCAGTCGACCTCCAATTGTCTAAAGGAGCCGGAAAGAAATTCTTCCGAGTTCTCATCCCGCGGCCTTAAGCTCTCGTCTGACACCATTTTGGAGCACTCCAACAAGTATTCTGTTATTTTTGGATTTCTATAGAAATGTTCTGTGATATCTGTAACAAGAATATGAATAGATTACAGCTTGTCGGGTTCTTTTTCTGTCAAGTTTCTGACATGTATTAGCAGCGCTTTGTGGCTGTGGGAATGGGACGGAAGGCTATATAACGGCCTGTTTTTGAATACCCATCAACTTTTAACACATAACATTACGCCCGTTTCCCTGAAGGGTTAGATTTCGCCAGTTGTTGCCCTGTAGGAAGCGAACCTATTGCCATCAACGGAGCCCAAATTCAGACTCAAGGTTTCTACTGAGAAATCCCTGAAGTAAAAAAAAATCCGACCTGGAAAACGAACCCAGGACCTCGAGAGACTTGAGCAGTTGCGCTTGCGAATATTAGACTAACGAGGCATTTTTTTATACCTATTTATTTGCTATGCATTGGGACTGAGAAATGTAAAAATATTTATCTATGATTGGGACAGTGATAATTCATTAGCTGTTACCACTGCACACTGGTTGCTTAAATATCATTGTTTTGTAAAAATATGCAACGATAATACTTTCCAGAATTCAATCCTTATTAGCGACACTATCGAATGGTGTAATAATACAGTGCTTTTTTTGAAGTGAAAACTTCTTTAGCGGCGTTGAACACTTTTTGTAATGGGTAAATAATGTTAAACTCGCGTCAGGGCATCGCGTCAGGACACGTGACCGTCAGGAGAGATTTCCCCCCCCCCCCATCTCTTTCTACGGCGGCGCCAACCCAAGTGAACCAAGTGAGACACGACAAAGATGGCCGAAGAAAATGACATTTGACGTACAAATGTTTGAAAAGTCAGTTTCGTAAACAATAGTACTTCGAGGAGCCGCAGTTGTATTTAATTTATTTTGAACTTCTGTTTAACCAATTTAGTTTATTATTATATACCTACCTACAATACAAAATAGAAGCGACGAAAAATATAACGAAGCACATTATAGCAACAAGAAATACTGTGGGACATTGCTGCTTTTGTGTGAAAACAATGCTTCCGTGTCGACCACGGAAGTTTACACCCTGCAGGGAGATGCTCCAGTAGGGTGTGGCTGTGAAGCTATGTTGCAAAACGTGCTCCACTTCCTATCCTGCCTTATTTATCCTACCCAAAACATGCAGTCAAAGCATTGAGATAGGAAAAACATGGAGACGCCGCGTTATTCTATACATACATTTGCTTATACAAATATGAGTGAAATATGATTCAGAATGTGAAATATCGTTTTGTCTCATTCTTTCCAATAAGATAATCGTATTTGAAAAAAGAGACAACAATATTTTAAGTTGTTGCTCATTATGGCAAAATTTTGTCGTGACGTAGTGACAGCTGTAGGTAAGTGCCGTAAAAGCCATCTTATGCGACGAGATTAGTAATCTGTGGACGAGTTTCGTGGTAGTTTTGCTGTCAAATGGTTGTTTATTTTTTGTATTATTGAGATTTGCGAGAAAATTAAAAGGTTTTTACCTTTCAAAACTGCATGTAAATGTTGGAAAACAGCAATTCAACATGCCTGTGTGTTGTATTGTGAAGTGTGGTGCAAGAAATAATGAAAATCAATCTCTATTGTCATTGCACAGGTTAAAGCCGGTTTTCATGCAATAATACATAAAATAATACACATTCGAGGATACAATTGTAACCCGATCATGAATTTATGGCTAAAGTATTGATATTTGGGTTATTTTCCGTATAACAGACCTTTTTATTATTTTTGTTACTTCACTTATTTGTTTACAATAATATGTCATATTGAATAGTGTTGTACCGTTGCCAAGTTTCCGAATCTAGTTAGTTAGTAGATATCGGTATTTTCTGCGATGTTAACATAAATAATCCTGCGTCTTATTAGGTCCGAGCGACCTTGCTAGGTTCGGCCCGTGGTTCACAGAACCAAAATCAAAATATTTTATTTCACATAAACCTACATAGGCACTTATGAAACGTCAGACTCAGAAGCTAGGTGCACGGTTCCAATAAAATAGGTTGTTTGCTATGGAGAAGAACCGGCAAGAAACTCCACGGTTACTGTTTTAATAAAAACATTTTTACAAAACAAAAAAAACAACCAACTTCAAAAAAAATACTACAAAGTGAAAAATAACTTTAATTTCGGAAGCCGGTGTCATTGGTTCCGTATTTTCGTTTTTTGACTCCGACTTCCGAAATTAAAGTTATTTTTCACTTTGTAGTATTTTTTTTTGAAGTCGGTTGTTTTTTTTGTAAAAATGTTTTTATTTTTCACTTTTTAGTTGTACCTACCCCACACAAATTCAATTAACATTAGTGCATTGAAGAATTGAATACACCGACTAGAAGAATCATCATAGAAATGCCGGAGATTTATGCATATAACTTCGTACATAAGAATAATTACCTAATGTATTATATACTAAAACCTTCCTGAAAGTATGTAGATTACATTAGCGAAAAAGTTATAAAAATTGGTTCATTACTTTTTGAGAAAATCGCGGACATACAAACATACGGGTCGAATACAGAACCTCCTTTTTTTTTTGAAGTCGATTAATAATAATTGGCTTTTACAATGTTTATTTTGTTAAGTACCTGGTACTGGTTTTAATAAATAAATAACTCGTTTTTTATTTTTATGGACGATCTGTTTCTCTCTTCTTGTCACTGCAGATTAATATATCGATACTCGATACACTAACACCAATTTTCCTTGATTGGCACAACCCTAGCAATGGCAGCCATTTTATGAGACAATATGAGTTGTAGGTATGCACCCTATTTTTGTAGGTATTTCCAGTCCATACTTTTCTCTATGTCAATGAGTCAAAGTGACCTCTGCGCTGCCACAGACGACAACGTGGAAGTGGCAATATTTTGAGCCAACAAGATCTAAAGTTAAAGAGAATAAATTTAGGGAGTAGTTCATTAATAAAAAGCTTGTATACAAATATCAGTTTATTTTTATAATACTTGTACGCACCGGGACTTACAGCTTAGTACGGCTGTTATTCCAAATGCATACAGTGTGGCTAAGTTTGTATCAATTGAGCCTGGTATCTATGGTTACCTCACCCTACTGATTATAAACCTACAGCAACTACTTAACACCCTAGTTATCCTAACACCCTAACCTATCATACAAACCTACGGGAGACCTACGGGAACAGACAGAATTTGGGTAGGAATAGGGGTTTGTGTACGTCGTGCAATGTACACAGGAAATAGTTTTGTCATTGCCGGTCCCACAGACTCATAGAACTGGTGATGGCTAAAGGTGTCTTGGCCATAGTAAGAGGAATTATGGAAGATGAATCAAACTCTACTCCAGCTTGATGACTAATTTATTACTAATTACTAATTTATGTGGAACGAATGTATGTCGCTCTTGATGCTGACGCTGGCGTATGTAACTCTTGCCTGTTCACGGTTGAACAATACTCTAAACTCTAATTTGGCTTCTAAAACTTGTGCAAGCAGAACAACATTTTTAAAATGTTTGCTTTTCATTTGCCATCTGTGCCATCTCTCCTGTAGGCCGTTTCATTTTCTGCTATTCGTAGTGAAGCACCATCCTTACTAGTCCTATTGTCCTGAAATACAAAACTAATGTTATAAATTCTTTCTCTTCATTATCTTATTTATACTGATTTAATTAATCAGTAGCGGCATCAAAATAACAGTCATTATTATTCTTATGGCGGGTTTTTTTTGTTACAATGAGTTTTGTACAGGCAAACGAAGTTCTTCGTAAAATTGTAAATTGGATAGGCACCTAATTCGTAAATCATGCCAGGCTGCCCCTGTTTAGCGTTAGTGCTTGTGTCAGTGTTTTTATTTTCTATTAGGCGATTCTCACACTGCCCCGCATGATGCAGCGGGGTGCAGATAACGCACCCACGCGCGTGATTTTTTACATACAAATTCAATAAAAACGCACTCACGCGCGTGGTATTTGGCTCCGTTTCCCGCACACCGCTGCGTGAAACGCAGCAGTGTGCCAATCGCCTTAGGGAGACCTCTCCCTGACCAATTCTTCCAAAAAATCTAAGGATTAGAAGCAAAAGCAAGCATAAGTATAAGAAATTGAGAATGTTTACAAAACATAACTTACTTTGAACACATTTTAGCTGTAACAGTAGGTACAGTGGCGTTCATAAGTCGATTACCGATCTCACAAAGCAATAGATTGACGCTTCGGTTTGACTTACGACCTTATTCTATAAGTTGTTTCTATACTATAGAAACGCACACACACTCACTTTATCTGGAACTGATACTAGTTCATAATTTCAACTGTCTTACTATGTGTTATCCTAGCGTAATGGTTAACGCGCTGACTTGTGCAATTTTATCTCGAGCGGAGGGTTCGAATCTCACATTTGGTTTTTATTAGATACTATAAATAATAATTAGGTAATAACTATAATATAATTTGTTACTTTTTAATAATTACTATTTATTTATTTTTTTATTTTTTCTAGTAGTAGTTCGATAATTACATAGATGTGATAATTTTTTATAATTACTAGTAGTAGGTAGTTTGATAAATAATCATTATTTTTTTGTCTCGTTCGTCTTGTTCACACAAATAATGAAGTTAGTAGGTAACCACAGAAAACCAACTAATTTATTTCGATTTCTGTGAGGTAGGCAGATTAATGCTCTTCGTTACGAGCGACTAATCACCTAGAACGTTGTTGGTTCGTGGATATTGTTGGTTAGTGACAAGGTGTTTCTATTAGCGGTGTTTAAGTAGTTATTATATTCAAAATGCAGTCTAATATAAATATTGAAGCGAGGGCAGATATAATTGCGCTGCATAAAATTGGATATAACAAAACCCAAATAGCGAATGAAACCGGACTAAGTGTGAGTGTATCATTTAAATATTTCCTAGTTTACTAAACATAAATCTACTTAAATCTAAAGCATTGTTAATCGTTTTACTCAGAAGATGCCTTATTAAATATAGTTTTAAATTCATTATGAGGTTTAAATAAAAGAAAAGAAAAATATAAATCATTTTAAAGATAATTTATTTAGATTATCAATTCACAGGGCGAGCACTGTGCGTGAGTGGTTTACCAGACACCCGGAGATAGCAGTCGTTCCATGGCCAGCGCGATCTCCTGACCTCAACCCCATAGAAAATCTATGGGGTTTGATGGTGCAAAAGTGGGAAGCCCCGAAGCCCGGAATGAGAGATGTCTTGAGCAGTTGAAGTCGCATTGTATGGAGAAATGGGAAAATAGAAGGGGAACAGAAATATGTTCTAATCTAGTAGGCTCCATGCGTCAACGTCCACTTGACTGTATCGAGAATAACGGCGGTTATACAAAATATTAGGTAACCGTTATAAACAACAGATTCGTTGTTGCACGAATTTTTCGTTATGTATTTTTTAAGCACGTATTCAACATGGTGTTCGTCTCTTTTCTTTTAGATAGACCGAAAATGTTTACATTACTTTAGTAGGTAATATTATTATACTCATCCTCTATATTATGCCTTAATTTGAGGTTTAGTTTCAATCTTCTTTTCGTAAAGAAAATGAATACTTAAGCTATAACCTCAATAACTTATTTATGTTTAATAAAGCCAAATAAAATGTGAAATACTTAATGAACTGCCCATAGTTAACCTTAAAATATGTCATTTTGTAAGTAGGTAGTAGAATCTAATTTAATATTCTTATTTATAGCTTACTTCGATCATGGACGAAGCTTAATGTTTATGGTGAAATAAATCCATTTAAAGGGGTTTGAAGATTTTTGTATGGAGGGTGGCCCTAAGGTCGGCCGCCATTTTGATTTTTTTTCAGAATCGCGGTGCGCAACAAAAGTTATATATTTAGATAGAGGACACTTATACAAACAAAAATGTAATATAACATAATATCCTAAAGCGTCAGGTTTCGGAGTTATTCACCAAAATATAAGTCGAAAACAACAAGGATTTTTTCGTTTTTTTTCCCTCTAGGTAAGCATATTGAACTATGGAGGTAATAGAAACGTCATGAAACCTTTATGGAGAAGAAACAAATCAAGAATAGACATTTTTTAAATAAATAATTAAACACGGCAATTTATAGTTCGTTTTTTAATCCCAGAGACTAATCTGACATTTAAGTCTTTTGTGTTTTCGTTTTTTTTAGTATAGAAGTTTGAAATTACACTTGTCAGATTAGTCTCTGGGATTAAAAAAAGGAACTATAAATTGCGGTGTTTAATTATTTATTTAAAAAATGTCTATTCTTCTTTTGTTTCTTCTCCATAAAGGTTTCATAACGTTTCTATTACCTCAATAGTTAAATATGCTTACCTAGAGGGAAAAAAAACAAAAAAATCCTTGTTGTTTTCGACTTATATTTTGGTGAATAACTCCGAAACCTGACGCTTTAGGATATTATGTTATATTACATTTTTTTTTTGTATAAGTGTCCTCTATCTAAATATATAACTTTTGTTGTGCACCGCTATTCTGAAAAAAAATGAAAATGGCGGCTGATTTTAGGGCCAAAACCTTCAAACCCCTTTAAAACATTTCATATGTCAAAATAATGGGATCCTGCCGTTTTGCCGAAAAGATTTTGCCAAATTTTCATTACCCAAACAAATTTTAGCAACCTTTTTTTATACCAATGTAATATTTGGAATAATTTTAGTACGCACATTTTCATTTGGTCAAATGTTTACTCGGCAGAATATTACTTGGGATAATGTCATTAAGGCATTTGGTCTTTAATCAAATGATTTATTACAGCAAACAATCTTTACACAATGAACATTTAGTAAAATTTTCGCTGTGAAAAAAAAAATACTAAAATATTTTTTTTTGGGAATTATGTAATAAAAAATGGGGAATTATAAAACGAGCGAATAAAAAAAAACTTAGCGACTGACTCCGTCGACATAGGATGCAAGAGCGAGCGAAGGGCACCCCGAGGTTAGGTTTGGTTAGGTTACTTTAAACCCTTTACACAGAAATAGGGGCCCCGCGAAGCGGGGCTCCGTCGACATAGGATGCAAGAGCGAGGGAAGGGCACCCCGAGGTTAGGTTTGAAAAATATGTTATACCAACTGAAATATTTGACTAGATAAAAAATGGTAAAAGTACTAGTTGGTGAACAAGTTATTGTTCAAACGTTCACTTGCCAAACATAGGTTTTCGTAACAATTATTTGTAAAGAGATTTTTTGGTAAGTAATAATTTGGCAAATGAAATTATGCGAAAATTTGTTTGGGAAGTGATAATTTGGCAATTTCTTTTCGGTAAAACAAGGGAGACCCCAAAATAATACAAATTGCTTATAAGTTTCTTAAGATTGATTTCACATCTAGTTACAATAAATAAATGTAGCGGTTTGTTAACTTTATGAAATAAATCGAATAAATATTTTTTTTTAATTTTTGTTATGACTTAACACGCATTTTTTTCTAAACCCTTTATTACAATAACAACATTAGTAAAAAAGGCAGCAATTTTGTGAATATTATCAATATTGCAAACAAAAATAAATATTGCCAAAAAACCACACTGCGCTTCGTGAGATTCGAACCTAAGCCAGTTGCATCAAAGTCCAACGCTCAACGATTACTGCTACGAACTCATAATATAATGGTTTGAATTTTAGCACCGCTATGCGATTGACCGTGTCTAAGAAAAGGGACGGAAATATATTTTTTTTCGTTTCTTGTGATGCGACGAGTACACGACGATATGAGTGTGTAAAGTAAGTAGGTGGTGTGTGTTACCGTGTTGTTTACACATACAGATATACGCTGTACCGCGTCGCGCGTGTCACAGCAATACGACTCGTAAGGTGTGAATGCAGTTTTGAACCCTTACTGTACACACCTTATTCTCCTCCAACCAATATTCAATTCTTTGCCCTTTATTGCAACTAGTCTCCGGTCTTAATTTCATTTATTTTAAATACAAAAAAAATATTCAAAAGTTTTTTAGTTTGACACATACACTATCAAATTCATTCATTGACATATTCATATTGTTTCCATGACGACCATGACGTTGTCGCGTCAAAACTGTTGAAACTGTAGACAATAAATTAGTTTTTCATACGTAATAATGTCTATGAACACAAATATTCGGTTCGTAGACAGATATTCTCGTATGCCGAATCAATGTGTTGGCCAATTTGTTGGATGACTTCATTATAATGGCAACATTTAGAAGTTGTAGGACATTCTAGTTATAGAACGTTTATGAAGCGTTTATGAATACAAAATTTTATCGAATGTTTTAAAGGCCTATTGAGCATTTTAACTATTGAATGGTTTAAACCTTCAATAGGCTTTTTTTATGAATAGGTAAGACCGAAAGTGTTTAAAATATGGAAATTGAACAAAGTGCATCTATTAATGAAAAAAGTGACGCAGAAATAGTGAAAAAAAAAATGAGTAATATTAATTAAATTAATAATTGATTTATTTCAACGTTAATATTCAAGTTTTCACTTCTGCCGGCACTCCCGGAGTGCAACCCGTCTTTTTTTCAAAATTAACGGGTTCGATTCCTGGCTAGAAATATGGACTTTTCAAAAATCCAATGATGCAGTTTTAGTTTTCATCAAAGTCGAGCCCGTGACTCCTTTCAGTACTTTTCGCTGTTCCTCCGGATTTGGCCATCCACGCCCACTTAAAAAGTTCAACCTGTATATGACGAAATTAAAAGGAAAACTATCACAACTAAGTAGGCTTTACAAGTTTACGAGTAATAGCCCCAACGCCGTATCTCTACGTTGACGTCGTGGTGGGGCTTGCGCGCTCCGAACTCTAGGCCTATGCCGTTTGCTGGTTTGCCAGGTCTAAGGTGAGGAGCCAGACCAAGAAAGATTCAGAAACCCGCAGCAGTAGTGACCCCACGGACTCTATTTCCCGGGAGAAGTCTTGTTACTCACCTCTGGCTTGCTTTTACTGGCCGGCTGGAGTGAAAAATGACAAGGAACAGAGCACCCACCTCATTCATGCCTTTATTGGCCGGCTTGAGTGGAGATTCGCAAGAGCAAACGTGCTCGGAGGAAGTAAGTACTCCAGTAAGATGCTGGTAGGGATCTTGACCGTACTTCCGGGATTGTCCTGATAGCCGTGGAATACCTTTCCACTCCTCATACAGTTGGTATTTGGACGATGGAAACATGTCATTTTCCCCATAGTCCAATTGGTCAAATTCCAATTGGTCCATGGAGCACCGACGTAAGCACCTCAGGACATGTTGCCCCCTTGTCGCTACGTCACTATGTGCTAGCGACCGTTTCTGGGGGCCCATTATTGGAGTGTGCAAGTCACCCCCTGCCATTTTATCCGTGTATACAGGGTGAATTTTTCAAGTGGGCGTGGATGGCCAAATCCGAAACTATGAGGACTAGCGAAAAGTACTCAAAGGAGTCGCGGGCTCGATTTTGATCAAAACTAAAACTGCATCATTGGATTTTTGAAAAATCAATATTTCTAGCCAGGAATCGAACCTGTTGATTTTGAAAAAAAAAACACATACTGTATTATTACACCATTCGATAGTGTCGCTAATAAGGATCGAATTCTGGGAAGTAATGACACACGGCAAACTAAAGGAAAGAGCTCATTTTTAACAAAATATTTTTTTTTTTCTTATGTTACCTACCTCATCATCTGCCTAGCCTTTTCCCAACTATGTTGGGGTCGGCTTCCATTCTAACCCGATGCAGCTGAATACCTCGGTATGTAAAGATGGTCACCCATCCACAGACCAACCACGGCAAGCGTAGCTTAACCTGATGGATTGACTTGTGTGGCTGTTATTATTTAGCCGGGCCCGGGTTATGTCACCTACCTACTAAACCTTAACCGATTAATTGTTCAAAATTGTGCACGACAAACTGAGGTATGAGGTCACCTCGCTCCAGGGCGGAAGTAGTGCCGGCACCTTTGTGCATTTTTTGTTAACTTTGTGCAATAATTTAGATTCATGTTATGTAAAATTGTGTTTTGTGATAATCCTATGTGTGTTAACGTAACGAAGTAATGTAATATATAAGCCATAGCGTTAGCCGACCCTCTTGTATTGTTAAAACGGTAAGAAAACTAGTCTCTGTATTAAAATTAAGCTTAAATGTTAAAATTGTAGTTTTACGTAATATCAAACTGAAATTGTCGTCTTTAAATATATAAGTTAGATACTTACTGTTATATACCATGTCTACCTATGTACAAATAAACAAGTTTACCGTTTTGCGTTTCATTCCCTTGCCTCTACGACGGTCACAATTCAAATGAGAAGCGCGCCGGGGGGCCCGCCGTTTTAATACGGGGTAGCGGGGGGTAAACAATATTTATACCTCGGCGCGCGAAGAATCACATTCCTGTGACATGGGCCGTCGTAGAGGTAAAACAATTAGTAAATTAAGTAGCCAGTAGGCACTTATGTAAATAAATAGTAATAAGAATGAAAATTGTAACGTAGAAATAAGGAAAAACAATAAAAGTTTGAGTGCGGGGGAGGGGAAGGGGAGCGACGGGGGCGGTAACGCGTTCTGTATAAAAGAAGGCGCGTTTTGCCGCCCCACACACTCCGTTCCAGACCTCTACAAGCAAAAGGCGAAGCTCTGTCACTCTGCTTCCCCACCGCCGCCTCACCTCCCATAAAGAAAGCCTCCGTGTATTTTAATCATCACCCCATCACCAACATTAATGGTCCTTCGGAGTCGGATAATCATCGTAAATCAGCAAGAAAATGGTTTTAACGCGGAGCAAGGACGGGGAGAGAACAAGGCGCCGGCAGGAAGAAACGAAGACGCTTACGGCCACAGAAGAGGCCACGCCAGAAGATTCTTCGGCCAGTGGCGAGACGAATACCGCTACCGACGCGTCGGGCAATAGCAGCGGGAATAGTAACTCGACCGCCACGGAAGAAACACCCACCGGGACGGATGTCACCAGCGCCGCGTCCAATAAGGATCAAGAAGAAACGTCGCAGCGTACTGTAAAACCCGCTGACGTTCGGTCACGCCGCTCAGTAACCTCCCATAAGAAGAAAACGGCTACACTAGAAGCGAGAGAAAAATTGGCCGAACTAAAGCTGAAACAAGCAGAAGCTCAACTGGAACTGCAGAAGATAAGGGTCCAGCGCCTCCGAGCAGAAACAGACACATCAGAAGATGAAGAAGAAGAGATGGAAGACGACCTAGCTTCAGTCCGCATCAGCACGTGGTTAAAACAACCTGAAGCAAGTCAACCACAGCCAACCCAGGGCAACACGCGACAAGAAGAGGCCAAGAAGAAGCAAGAAGACCCCGTAGAAACGACACCAGCGCAAGAAGACACACGTCAACCGTTAATAGACGTGAAAACCCTCGCCGCCGCTCTCTCTCAAGCGGTAAGAAGCACAAGGGAACCCCCGAAGTACATTCAAGAACTACCGCTATTTAGTGGAAACTGTGCAGACTGGCTCGGTTTCAAGGCGACGTACCAAGAAACATTGAGGTACTTCACAAGAACAGAAAACTTAGCGCGAATACGTCGAAGCCTACGTGGGACTGCAAAAGAAGCTGTCGGCTGCCTAATAGTGAGCCAACCAGACCCAGAAGACGTCATGGACGCCCTGCAAAGAAGGTTCGGAAGACCAGAAGCACTCATTCACGTCGAAATGGAGAAGCTCAAGTCACTGAACCGGGTCACAGACAACCCCAGAGATCTGTGTATCTTCGCCGGTCGAGTGACGAACATAGTGTGCACCATTGAAGCATTAAGAAAAACGCAATACCTACACAGCCCTGAAATGGCGCGAATAATAACAGAGAAGCTCACACCTATATTAAAAAGTAAGTGGTATGATTACGCCGCGATGAAAAGAGAAGATACGCCTGAACTAAAGAAGATCTCTGTGTTTTTAAATGAAGAAGCGGACAAGTGTGGTGCCTACGCCCTACCAGAAGTGATCAGCGACGACTCCGCGGGAAAAGAGAGAAAAAACAGAAGAGCAGAACGTACCTTCGCTACGGAAAAAAGAACATCGTCAGACGAACGCTGCCCGCAGTGCAAACAAAACCACAAGTTGCCTGACTGCCAGCAGTTCGTCGCCCTCGATACAAACTCAAGGTGGGAAGTAGCAAAGAGAAACAATATGTGCTACCGCTGCCTTCGAAGCAAACATCGCCGACTGCAATGCAAAGCGTCGCCGTGTGGAAAACATGGATGCACCATGAGGCATCACAAGTTACTGCATCATGAGAAGAGTCAAGATACAGCAAGCGACACGACCCAGGGGGAGTCAGCAGCACCCGCAGTAGAGGTCACATCGACAGCCAAACCGTGTGACCGTCGACGTGCATACTTGAAGATCGCTCCCGTCATATTAAAGGGGCCGCACACCAGCATTGAAACATATGCACTATTGGACGAAGGAAGCACCGTCACATTAGTCGACGCTTCAATAGCTGACGTCATCGGAGCCGACGGTCCAACAAACACTATGTGGATTCAAGGGATCGGCAACGAAATGAAGCACGACAGCAGCAAGGTCATTAACCTCAGTATCAGGGGAAAATACGCGCAAGAAGAATATAAAATAGAAGCAGCGCGCACCGTGGAGAGATTGAACTTCACACCAGAAACAATATACGATCGTCATCTAGAAGACTGCGAACACCTGATCGACATCAAAGATCAGATCGCATACGAACGCGCCTCGCCCAAGTTGTTGATTGGTCAAGATAATTGGCACCTCATAGTGTCAAGAAAACTACGCACCGGGCGTCGTAACCAACCAGTTGCATCCCTCACGCAACTCGGCTGGGTTCTTCATGGCTGTCACAACTCGCACGCAGCCACCGTAGCATTCTGTGGAAAAATCAGAGAAAAAGAAGATGAGTCATCAATGGAAGAAACGATCAAGAACTACTTCAAACTCGAATCCTTATGCATCGAACCAAAGAAACCAAAAGAAGACCCAGAAGAGAAAGCTATACAAATATTAGAAGAAACCAGCAAAAGGTTACCCGACGGCAGATTCGAAACCGGCCTGCTATGGAAAGAAAAAGACTTCCAGATACCAAACAACTACAACGAAGCCGAGCGACGCCTGCGTTCACTAGAAAAGAAACTAGATAAAGACGAAGATTTGAAGCTAAAATACGAAGAAAGAATAGAAAATTTATTTAAATCCGGTTATGCAGAACAAGCACCCGTCCCAGCTCCAGAAGGGAAGACATGGTACCTGCCCCATTTTCCGGTCATCAACCCAGCGAAGCCACACAAACCGCCTCGACTGGTTCATGATGCAGCAGCGAAAGCCACCGGCATCTGTCTCAACGACATGCTGCACTCAGGACCAGACCTGCTGCAGTCACTCCCTGGAGTAATAATGCGATTCAGACAACACGCATATGCTGTCAGCGGAGACATAAAAGAAATGTTCATGCAGGTGAAAGTCAGACAAGAAGACAGAGACGCCCTAAGATTCCTGTGGAGAGGCAAACGGCGGGAGGGCAAACCGGAAGAGTACCGTATGACGTCAGTCATATTTGGGTCTACGTCATCACCGTGCACCGCTCTGTACATTAAGAATAAAAACGCGAGCGAGTACGCGGCCACTTACCCAGCAGCAGCAGCAGCAATACAAAAGAACCACTACATGGATGACTACCTGCAGAGTTTCCCCACGATTACGGAAGCACAAGAGACAACAAAGGCGGTCGACTTCATCCACAAGAAAGCAGGGTTCGTGTTGGATGGGTGGACATCAAACGACGTAAGAACAATAGAAGAGTTCGGCCCACCAAAGCAAAACGAAGCAGCCACAGTAAGTCTAGGTGGCGCGGAAACAGAAAAGACACTCGGACTACTATGGTACGTGAAAGAAGATCACATCGGGTTCAACACAAACAACATGAAGATGCCAGCAGAAGTAAAAGAAAACAGACGCTCTCCTACTAAACGAGAAGCGTTGAGCATCATAATGGCACTCTTCGACCCGCTGGGGTTGATATCACCCATCACTACCCCAGCCAAGAGAATATTTCAAGACACCTGGAGCTACAAAACCGATTGGGACGAACCCATACCAGCAGAATTAGAAGACAGGTGGAAGAAATGGATGACGTCACTCAGCACAATAAAACAGCTGAGAGTACCGCGATGCTACGACGTCGAACAAAGTACCTCACGTCAACTACACACCTTTGTTGACGCCAGCGAGCAAGCCTACGCGGCGGCGGTGTACTGGAGAACAGAGCGAGCCGACGGCAGTGTACACGTAGCCCTAGCGGCTGCCAAGAGTCGTGTGACACCACTCAAGCCCATCTCCATGCCCAGACTCGAACTACAGGCCGCTTTACTGGGTGCACGCCTCGCACAGACAGTAATAAGAGAACACGAGTACGAGACAGCGAGCCAGACTTACTGGAGCGATTCACGCACAGCACTAGTGTGGATCCGGTCAGAGCCACGTACCTACAAGTCATTCGTAGCTCACCGACTCGCTGAAATAGAAGAAACCACGAAGAAAAACGAATGGCGGTGGCTGCCAACAAAGGACAACGTAGCGGACGACGCGACGAGAGATACGCCAGACGACTTCACGGCCGCTCACAGATGGTTTCAAGGACCCTCATTCCTGAAAAACCCCGAGTCACAATGGCCAAAAGAAGAAAAAACTGTGAAATATGACACAGGAGAAGAAAGAGAAAAATGTAACCTACAACAGCTGGAGAGTGACTACAGTCTAAGTTCTCTTCCACGCATAGAAAAGTTCTCAAAATGGCATCGACTCATAAGAACGACAGCAAGAGTACTACAGTTCGTTGAACTGTGTCGACCCCATAGAAGTACCGTCACAGCTGTTCGAAAACGCACGAAAAAGGCGGAGGGCAATGACCCCAACTGGCGAGTTACAAAGAAGACACCAACCCCGGCGCAAGCAACAAGAAACTCGCCCCGCCCCACCGATCGCTACTACGAGTTGCCCGCTTCATACCTAATAAAAGCGGAGCAACTATGGATAAGAGCGAGTCAACAGGAAAGCTTCCCAGCTGAGAGGGAACGAATAATAAAAGGCAACGCGCCCGGCAACAACGATCGACTAAGCAAGTTTAGTGTGTACATCGATACAGACGGCATCATACGCCTGAAAGGAAGAGTGACCGCGGCACGAGATATAAGCGAAGACACCTCCAATCCCCCAATATTGGAAGGTAAACATACCTACACACGGTTGTACATAGCTTATGTGCACGAAAAACTACATCACGGCGGTATAGAAACGGTCGTAAACGAATTAAGACAACGACTATGGATATTAAAAATACGCCCAGCCGTAAGAAACATAGTGAAAAGCTGCCTACTGTGTCGCATAAGAAAAACGAAGCCAGCGATCCCCCTCACGGGTGACCTACCTGCAGCACGCCTGGCACACCACACGCGGCCATTCACCTTTACCGGACTCGATTATTTCGGGCCGATAGAGGTCACAGTCGCCCGACACCGAGAAAAGAGGTATGGCGCGCTTTTCACATGTATGACCTGTAGAGCGATCCATATAGAGGTCGTACACTCGCTGAGTGCTGACTCAGCAGTATCAGCATTAAGAAGATTCATGGCCAGAAGAGGATGCCCTAAAGAAATCTGGAGCGACAACGCGACCTGCTTCAAAGCAGCTGAAAAGGAACTCGGAGAAGCCGCACTCGAAGCCCTGCAACACGAAACTACGTGCCATCACATCAAGTGGAAATACATCCCACCCTCTGCGCCATTTATGGGAGGGACCTGGGAAAGAATGGTACGGTCAGTAAAAGAAGCGTTACGTGTCACACTTACCGAGCGATGTCCGAGCGACGAGACGCTAGTAACACTATTGGTTGAGGTCGAGAACACAGTAAACTCGCGCCCTCTCACCCACGTCTCTGTCGACCCCCTAGAACCAGAAGCGCTGACACCGAACCACATACTCATCGGGCCAAATCCTCACGTTCCGGTACCTGGTCACTTCGAAGAAAAGGACATGACAGCTCGCCAGCAATGGAAGCGAGCCCAAGTACTAGCAGATGTGTTCTGGAGAAGATGGGTCAAGGAATACTTGCCATTACTGCAACACCGGCGGGAGCCCAGCAGCACAGGTACCCAACCTAAAGTGGGTGACCTAGTCATCATCTGCGATAGCAACCTACCACGCAACGCCTGGCCACGAGGACGCATCAGTCAGCTGTACCCTGGAGCCGATGGAGAGGTACGAGTAGTGGACGTCATCACCAGCGGCGGCCACGTTCTACGCCGTCCCACCAGGAAGATCGTCGTGCTACCAACAGAGTCGCGGCTTCGCGACGGCGGGAGAATGTGCACGACAAACTGAGGTATGAGGTCACCTCGCTCCAGGGCGGAAGTAGTGCCGGCACCTTTGTGCATTTTTTGTTAACTTTGTGCAATAATTTAGATTCATGTTATGTAAAATTGTGTTTTGTGATAATCCTATGTGTGTTAACGTAACGAAGTAATGTAATATATAAGCCATAGCGTTAGCCGACCCTCTTGTATTGTTAAAACGGTAAGAAAACTAGTCTCTGTATTAAAATTAAGCTTAAATGTTAAAATTGTAGTTTTACGTAATATCAAACTGAAATTGTCGTCTTTAAATATATAAGTTAGATACTTACTGTTATATACCATGTCTACCTATGTACAAATAAACAAGTTTACCGTTTTGCGTTTCATTCCCTTGCCTCTACGACGGTCACAATTCAAATGAGAAGCGCGCCGGGGGGCCCGCCGTTTTAATACGGGGTAGCGGGGGGTAAACAATATTTATACCTCGGCGCGCGAAGAATCACATTCCTGTGACATGGGCCGTCGTAGAGGTAAAACAATTAGTAAATTAAGTAGCCAGTAGGCACTTATGTAAATAAATAGTAATAAGAATGAAAATTGTAACGTAGAAATAAGGAAAAACAATAAAAGTTTGAGTGCGGGGGAGGGGAAGGGGAGCGACGGGGGCGGTAACGCGTTCTGTATAAAAGAAGGCGCGTTTTGCCGCCCCACACAGAGGTCATTCCGCGTCTGGCTGCCGTAGCGCACACTCGTGCTCTTGGCTCCATATCGCTGTCCGTCTCGCGCCCCGCGCGCCCCCCCTCTCGGTCTCGCTGCAGTGCTACGCCCGTAGCACTCGCAGCTACACCGCACCCGCGTAGGCCACCGGCCTCGCCCCGTTTCGTAGCAGTGCTACGGTTTGTGCTCGCGCACAGACCAAGTGCTGCTACGAGAGCTACGGCGTAGCAGATCGGCTACGAGTGCTAGGCATTCGTGGTCTGTCCACTGCGCCCGCGTTCTAAGGCTCCTTCAGAGCAAAAACCACCGTTTTAAGTGGTACTTGGGGGAAACCTTACGGTGCCAACGAACCCAAGTGGGTGGTGACCCGCCACACCCGCCGACCCCCTTCAGGGCTAGGCAGATCGTCGGAAGGGCTCCGACTGCGGCCTTGGGGGGTCTCCTAGTCGCAGTCTGGTAGCATTTTAACCCCCGTTTGTCCACAGCTGCACCCGGGACGTCTGGGTGTTTCTACCCCAGCGGCCTGGACCGGTCGCAAGACCCTAGGGCCCTACCGCACATTGAGACTGGCGGTAGGTTTACAAGCTTAGGGCTCACCCTAGGTACTCACCTCCCTGCCTAAACCCGGCAGGGAGGGTTACTCATCCCCGGGCCCACCCACCCGGGGTGTTAGTGTTAGTGTTAGGTTTCAGTACGCTTGACGTACATAGTCCCCCCCCCCCCCCAAGATCATGGAGGACGCCACGATAGTGGCGTTCTTCAAGGAGGTCCTCTTCAAGGACCCCGACTTCGTCGCCAAGTATGGTGACAAATTCGCTGCCATGCAGCAAACCCCCCCCCTCCCCACCGACTTTTTCCGACTCTGAAGAGTCGGTTCACTCGCCCGTCCTCATGGACACAGAGGAGGCCTCGGCAAAGCGCCTCCTCGACCCCCCCTCAGATGTGGAGTCCCTCCACTTCTCCTCCCCCGCCCCCTCCTCCGACGACGACGGCTTCACGCTGGCGTCAGGGAGGAGCAACAAAAGGCGGAAGAAGTTCTCTTCCGCCCAAAAGTCAAAGCTGGTGGCGACCGAACAGGCCCTAGCAGCACCACAGCACGCAGTGACTTCCTCAGCCACTGCCCCTCCCCCGACTCCCTCATCATCCCAAAAGGATGCCTCTCCCAGCCTCAGTGCTGGACCAACCCCGACCACTTCTACCCTGAAGAAGGTACCCCCCCCTCCCCCTGTGTTCATCCAGGACAAGGGGCGTTGGACCGATGTGTCCAAATGGTGCGCCGAGCGCAAAATTAATTACACTAGCGCCCGCTCCACCCTCCAGGGTATCAAAGTGTCCATCCCGACGTCGAAAGACTACCGGGACCTCACCCTACTTCTCCGCCAGAGGGACGTGTCATTCCACACGTACTCCCTGCCGGAAGAACGCCAGATCCGAGTGGTGATTCGCCGTATCCCCAAGGAGATCACGGTCGCCGACATTAAGGCTGACCTCGAACTCCAATCGGTCCCCGTGGCAGAAGTCCACAGGATGCACCGTTCTCGAGGACAAGTCCCCTTCGACATGGTCCTCGTTGTCTGCCCTCCCACTGAGGGCCATCACCCGATCTTCCAGATAAAAAGTATCTGCAGCCTCACAGGCATCTCAATCGAGAAGCCTAAAAAGTCTGGCATCGTCGGTCAGTGTCACCGATGCCAGCTATATGGCCACTCTCAGAGTTTCTGCCATGCCAAGCCTAGATGCGTGAAGTGTCTGGGTGAACATGGCACGGAAAACTGCCCCCGTCCCAAGGACCGTACCCTGTGTACGGAACCTCCAAGCTGCGTTCTATGCGGCGAGTCCGGTCACCCAGCCAACTACCGTGGCTGCCCCAAGGCCCCCAAGTCCTCTTCCTCCAAATTGACGAAGCGCGCAGGCGCCCGTCAACTTAGGGAGACCCCCTCTCAAGGACCTCCTGCCCTCCCCGAGCGGCTAAGCCCCCAAAGGCCCAGCCCCTGGAACCTCCTAAACCACCAGAGTGCTTTCCCAGCTCTCGCGGCTACCAAGCCACCCACGCCTCCCGCCCTCACTAGGTTGGACCCCCGTTTAATCCGCTCCGCGGCGCCCAACCCCGCGCCCCCCACCACACCCGCACCCGCTGCTAGGGCTGCTCCCGCCGCACTCCCAGCGCCCCCCCCGACCTCAGCTACTCCCGCTCTTGATCCCTTCAATGTGATCACGAGCACATTCCTGACATTTGTCAGCCCCCGCGCCAGGAAAATGGCAAGCGAAATCGTCGCTGCCAGATACTCCGGCGACCTTTACCAAATTCAGGCGATCTACAACGCCTACCCTGATATAACTCAGGCGCTCACCTCTTTCGTCACTAAACCCAGTAATGGATAGAGGAATTGTATCTAGAACCAAACCCCGATCCCTCAGCATAGCCTATTTCAATGCCAATGGCATCCAAGGTCAAAAAGATGAGATCGCCACCTTCATCCGCGACCATCAAATTGACATCTTCCTCGTTCAAGAGACCTTCCTCAAGCCTAGTCATCGCAACCCGTCAATCGCGAACTATCGTATAGTTCGCAACGACAGATCGCGATGCCACAAAGGCGGCACTCTTATATACTATAAAAAAGAGCTCTACTGCATCCCAATGGATCCGCCCCCTCTTTCACGACTTGAAGTGTCCATCTGTCGGCTAGGCATGTCAGGACACCAACCAATCACATTAGTTTCAGCTTACATCCCTCCCTTGAACTCTGCAGAGTACTCACAACCTCTGTCAGACGACCTCTCAGCCCTTCTTGGCTTAAGCGACTCCGTTATAATAGCGGGTGACCTTAACGCCAAACACCCCGCCTGGAACAGCACCAGGGTCTCCACCAGAGGCAAAATCCTATTTGACCTCTCCCCCATTCTGAACTTCGACGTCATCGGACCGATGACTCCCACCCACTTTCCGAACAGTCCCAATCATACCCCAGACGTCCTCGACGTGGCACTTCTAAAGAACGTCAACCTACGGTTGAACGATATAGAAGTGGTACAAGAGCTAACCTCAGACCACCGACCAGTCATTATCAGATTGGCCCCCCGTATTGGTCTCCCCGACCCCAATCATCCCCCCCAGACAAAAGTGGTAACGGACTGGAGGAAAGTAAGCGAACGCCTGAAATCCACCACATCCCCCCACTTAGACTCTATTCCTGATCAGTTCAACTCTATCGCGGACACGACGGCCGCGATCGACTCGCTCACGGAACACGTACAGTCAGTCCTGAACGACTGTTCAAGGGAGATTCCAGCGATGGATGACCATCAATGGAAACTGCCTGACGACTTGCGTGAACTACTGTGCGAGAAGAACGCGGCTGTCCGTGCTTACAGCAGCTTTCCCTGCGATGCGAACAAAGCCCATATGCGTTACTTACAGAGATCTGTGAGGACTCGCATATCGGAGTGGCGTGAAGTCAAATGGGATAAGACGCTGAGCGATCTTGAACCCACACATCAGGCATTCTGGGATCTTCAAAGGAGACTCAGATCTCAAGAGATAGTCTCCATGCCCCCACTGACCCGCCCTGACAAAACCATTGCCTTCGACGACAATGACAAGGCCGAATGCCTGGCCGACAGTCTCGAAGCCCAGTGTACACCTAGCTCCCTACCCGTAGACCAAGCCCATCTCTCTGAGGTTGATGCGGAAGTCGAACGCAAAGCCTCCCTCCCACCTGTCGAGGACCCTGATAATCCTCTGCCACCCGTCACTCCAGACGAAGTGCAGGATATCATCAAGCGCCTCAAACCTAGGAAAGCCCCTGGCTCAGACGGAATCACCAACAGAGTGATTCAACTCTTCCCTGCCCAAATAATAATGCTACTGGTCACCATCTTCAATGGCGCCATGAGCAACAACATCTTCCCACAAGCGTGGAAAGAAGCCACTGTTATCGGCATTCCCAAGCCCGGCAAACCCAAATCGGAACCTTCGAGTTACCGCCCCATCAGTCTGCTCAATGTTCTCGGCAAGGTCTACGAGAGGCTTATTTATAAGCGTCTCAGAGACTACGCCGAAACAAAGGGCCTTATCCCTAATGAACAATTCGGTTTTCGGACCCAACACTCCTGCGTCCAGCAGGTCCACCGCATCACCGAACATATACACGCAGGTTTCCTACGCGGGTATATGACAGGTGCAGTCTTCTTCGATATAGCGAAAGCCTTCGACAAGGTCTGGCACAATGGCTTAATCTACAAGCTATACCAACTCAAAGTGCCTGACCGTCTCGTACTCATCATACGAGACTTTCTGTCGAACCGCACCTTCCGCTATAAAATTGAAGGAGCGATATCCTCCCCACACCCCATCCGAGCAGGTGTACCCCAGGGCTCTGTACTTGCCCCACTCATCTTCACGCTGTTCACCAGCGATATCCCCACAAATAAAAAGGCCCAGTTGGCCCTGTTCGCTGACGACACAGCCATTTTCTACACTGGTCGCAGCCTAGTCCAGATCTCACTCACACTCCAAACCGCTGTCAACAAACTCGCTGACTGGTTCAGGAAGTGGAGAATAGAGGTCAATCCCGACAAAAGTCAAGCAGTTCTCTTTTCAAAACCGCGACATAAACCCAACCCCCCCCGACCTATCACCCTGTTCAGCAAGCCGATCCCTTGGGAAAAGCAAGCTAAATACCTGGGAGTAATACTCGACAGGCACCTTTCCTTCGCAGAGCACATAAAGACGGTACGCTCGCGCGCCGCTTTCGCTCTCGGCAGACTCCACTCCGTTCTCAATGCACGCAGCAAATTGTCACTAAGATGCAAAATGCGCATCTACACTGCGTGCATTAGGCCCATAATGACCTACGCCTGTGTAGTCTTCGCTCACGCGAAACCCCACCACATCCACAGGATGCAGACCCTCCAAAACCGCTTCCTCCGTAAGGCTACGGGATCCCCTTGGTTCGTTCGAAATGAGATCCTCCATCTTGACCTCAAAATCCCCACCATCAAACAATTCATGAAACGTCTTTCCAAGAGTTTCTTTGATACCGCCGTCAAACATCGCAACCCACTGGTTGTCGAGGCCGCCAAATACACCCCATCCCATATCAGCAAACTTCGCCGCCCAAGGCATGCTCTCTCCGAACCTGACGACCCCATAACTCTCCTCCAGGAGAAAAACAAAGCGACCAGTACAGTGCACAAACACAGAACTCCGTCATTCCGACCTCGCCGCCGAGGTCCCTCGCGACGTCCCCAAGTAAATGCTTCCCCCCGACCCTTGCTCGAAGAACGGCCAGCCCGCGCCGCAGCTGAGCCTGTAGCTTTAAATTCCCGACTGTGACCTCTGAGTTTGTTTCGGCATTTCTTCTCAGAGCAGTCAGATAGGAAATGCCGGCCTCATCAAGCTTAAATAATATATTAAGATCCAGCCTGTCCCATCTTGCTGCCCTCCCCCAGCGACGCCCTAAGCCGAGGTTCGTACCCCAAAGGGGGTGCCCTTAGCGTGTAGTCGCTTAGTATACTAGTTTTACGCCCCTGGCTGGAGGCTTTGAGTTTACTTAAGGCAACCACAGGATAGTCCGGTTAAGTAGTCACGACCTCTATAGGTCAACTACGAGATGCCATATAGGAAAAAAAAAAAAAAAAAAAAAAAACCGCCCCACACACTCCGTTCCAGACCTCTACAAGCAAAAGGCGAAGCTCTGTCACTCTGCTTCCCCACCGCCGCCTCACCTCCCATAAAGAAAGCCTCCGTGTATTTTAATCATCACCCCATCACCAACAAAAATTATGACCATTGTTTTCAATACATAGCTGGATTCGACGTCTCAAGGATTGTAGGTACTGCATTCAGCATTACAATATTATTGATTCCATTCATTGATATATAAATGATTCCATTAGAATATTTTCCAAAGATCGTAATAGAAATATGAATTTAGAACCCAATGTTGTGAAGGTGACTGCGCTGCGGGTTTGTTAATAAAAATATTGAGCATCATTTCGAACAAGGTACGTAAGGTATGTATGAATACTCTAAAATAAGAAGCAGTTTATTAAAATTCAACATTTTCCTTAAGTTTGCCGTATGTCATTACTTCCCAGAATTTGATCCTTATTAGAGACACTATCGAATGGTGTAATAATACAGTATGTGTTTTTTTTTTCAAAATCAACGGGTTCGATTCCTGGCTAGCAATATTGATTTTTCAAAAATCCAATGATGCAGTTTTAGTTTTCATCAAAATCGAGCCCGCGACTCCTTTCAGTACTTTTCGCTATTCCTCATAGTTTAGAATTTGGCCATCCACGCCCACTTGGAAAATTCACCCTGTATATAAAACATTGATCAGGCAGGGGTCATATTTCTTCCATGGTTCATGGTAACCAGTCCACTTTAGCCACTCAAACCCGTAGACCAATTTTTTATTTTTGGCATATCCTGCAATAGCCCCTACACCAACCGGGGGTTATCCTTGGGCTGGTGCCTTGGGTACACTTGCATAGTGAATGTAAAGTAATAGTCGACCAACTTAAATTTGCAGTTGCAATGTATGGGAGAACATGATTTTCAACTACAATGTTAAGTTTGTTCTTGGGATAAATTCATTCCACCTACGGAACCCTACATTGTGCGTGGCCCAATACGCACTTGGCCGTTTTTTTGTCTCTGTTCACAATTTATAGATAGGGAAAATAATGTAGGTAATGTAATTCCTAGTAATAATACAGAGTGGCTGGGACATCGACGCAAGACCTTTACTATGGCTTCTGAGTTGCAATTTATCGTCGGGATCTAGAATCTTATTTATACTGAATCTAAAATCGCGAACTTAAAAGGATAATCGGTTGGGTGTCATCCTGACTTCCTGGGGGAGCGCATTCCACAGAGAGAAAGAATGAACGTAGAACGGTAGAAGGAAGAGTGAGTGAAGTCTGTGCGTCTGTTTATTATGTGGAATAATTTAGGTATATTCACCTAAGTCCTTTTATGTACCATTTCATGTAAGATCATTTTCTATTAATTTGTAGAAACTTACCGATTAGTTTATCCAAACTCAACTCGTTGCCACCATAGTCTTCAGGAAGACATTCTTTGGGCACGTACTTGTACAAATCTTGCAAATTGTCGTGAACGACGACTCTGTCCATAATGACAGACGTGATGAACTGCTTAAAGAAATCAATAACCCGCTGAACGATATTCGTGTTAGCTTTCAAGTTAATAACGTGGATACCGTATATCCTCCAGTTAAGGGATTTCTGGAACATAAAATATTATGTTGGAATGATTAAAGCTTATAATATATATTTCGCAGCCCAATTGGTTAAATTAGCCGTTTAGTTAACCGCCTGGCCTTTGGAAGTAGTGCTCGCCTCGCTTCGCTCTCTCGGCTCGTACGCGGTTGATCACAGTTCTAACCTAACCTAACCCATTTGGTCGGGGTGCCCTGGCTTAGTTACTGCGACCAATTCGGCGTGATTGGTTACAGTTCCAACCTAAAGTATATTTTTAATATTTCAGGCGGCTACTTGAACGGCCGCCGTTTAGGTAAAAGGCTAGGCGGTTAACTAAACGGCTAATTAAACCAGTTGGCTGCACTACAATATATACACGATGCAAGTTTGTTGTTTTTTTTTTGTGAATATTTAGCCGAAGAAGCTTAAACCTTCGAACTCTAACATATTATTTTACGTGTTTTTTTTTTTTTAGCCTATACTGTCCTACTGCTGGGCAAAGGCCTCCCCCAAATCCTTCCAGGAACTCCTTTCCCGCGCCACCTTAAAAATATAAGTAAAAAATGTTTTACCGTAAAAATCGCCATAATTTTCTTGAAAACCAAAGGATTTTGAGTGAGGATCTGTGTCCACCCCACATGTTCCATGTCTACAATCCATATGTCGCCCGCCATGTAGTCGTAGATCATTCGCAAATCTAAAAGCTGAAATATATCACATGAAATATCGAAATCATAAGTGCTTTACTACTTTTCACAAAAACTCTCAGTAAGGGGTTTGAAGATTTTTGTATGGAGGGTGGCCCTAAGGTCGGCCGCCATTTTGATTTTTTTTCAGAATCGCGGTGCACAACAAAAGTTATATATTTAGATAGAGTACACTTATACAAACAAAAATGTAATATAACATAATATCCTAAAGCGTCAGGTTTCGGAGTTATTCACCAAAATATAAGTCGAAAACAACAAGGATTTTTTGTTTTTTTTTTTCCCTCCAGGTAAGCATATTGAACTATTGAGGTAATAGAAACGTTATGAAACCCTTATGGAGAAGAAACAAATGAAGAATAGACATTTTTTAAATAAATAATTAAACACGGCAATTTATAGTTCGTTTTTTAATCCCAGAGACTAATCTGACATTTAAGACTTTTGTGTTTTCGTTTTTTTTGGTATAGAAGTTTGACATTACACTTGTCAGATTAGTATAGCTGGGATTAAAAAACGAACTATAAATTGCGGTGTTTAATTATTTATTTAAAAAATGTCTATTCTTCTTTTGTTTCTTCTCCATAAAGGTTTTATAACGTTTCTATTACCTCAATAGTTCAATATGCTTACCTAGAGGGAAAAAAAACAAAAAAATCCTTGTTGTTTTCGACTTACATTTTGGTGAATAACTCCGAAACCTGACGCTTTAGGATATTATGTTATATAACATTTTTGGTTTGTATAAGTGTCCTCTATCTAAATATATAACTTTTATGATGCACCGCGATTCTGAAAAAAAATCAAAATGGCGGCTGATTTTAGGGCCAAAACCTTCAAACCCCTTTAAACTTCAGTTGTTGAAGTTGAACCTATCTAACTTTCAGGGACAAATTGACCATTTTATGACGTGCAAGACATTCACATTTACATGATGTGACATTCATACTTGGGGTGTGTAAAACAATTACGAGGTCAACTATATCTATGTGCATAATATAAAAAAGGTTTACTTCGCGATTTATATCACTTTTTTATTTTATTTGTAGGTATTATTTCTCTTTACTCGTTAGTGTACCTAAGTACATAATTATCATGTCCATCGTTCAACATGTCATGCTGTTGATTCAAAGCTCTAGCCAAACTGAGGGGAATCCCGCGCAGGATGCGGGACCAAATTTGCTCTCGTCGAATTGTGTCAACTAACCTATATGGAGGTGTTCAAACTGCCGCATATCGTCGAGTGACTTCCTAATCATTAAAACAATCGCCGTAGCGGTCGAGTCCCGAGTCCTGCGCGGTTTTACCCTTTAGTTGGAACAAGTATTTAAAAGTCCCGATGTCGCGGTGCCTATAGCGCAAATCTTACCAAAAAAATTCGTCTAAAAAATTCTTCAATATCAAACTTGCTTGTGTTTTCTCCAAATTTCACAATGGAAATTCTTCGATTATCTTGTAGTTTTGGCATCACAATAACAGTACTGAAATATAAAAAAAAACTTGTAGGAGAAGAGAACAGAAATCAGGTACCTACCTACCATATACTTACTGACATAGATACTAAAACAAGGAACTGACGAGAGATTGACAATTTTCAATTCAACTAGTACATCACAGGCCAAAATGCATAGACTGCATAGCGTCGCTGAAACACCGCGTAACTCAAAAATCAGTGGTAAGAGCCGATGAACGCGTTATCTATCATCATCATCATTTCAGCCGAAAGATGTCCACTTCTGGATATAGGCCCCCAAGCACCTCCACTTCGACCGGTTTTGTGCTTCTCGGATCCAACGAGTTCCTGCGGCCTTCACAAGGTCGTCGGTCCACCTTGTGGGAGGCCTTCCAACGCTACGTCTTCGGGTACGCGGTCGCCACTTCAGAACCTTTCGGCCCCATCGGCCATTGGCGTTATTCTATTCGTATACGTATTTTTCGAGGTTTGGGAACTATTCTAATGCCGAAAATATATATATTTTTTTTTGTTTGTCTAAATGTATGTTCCAGCATCACGCAAAAACTTAAAACTACTGGATTATTTTTTATTATTAACCGACTTCAAAAAAGGAGGTTCTGTATTCGACCAGTATGTATGTATGTATGTTTGTATGTCTGCGATTTTCTCAAAAACTAATGAACCAATTTTAATAATTCTTTCACTAATGTGATATACATACTTACAGAAAGGTTTTAGTATATAAGTACGAGTAATACATTATGTAATTATTCTTATAATAATAAATAATAATAATAATAAACCATTTATTTTTCAGGTTACAAAGACCCATAGATACATACCTTTACCTAAGTATACATAATAATATAGTAACAATTTTTTTTTTTTTGTACGAAGATACATAGGTAAATGTACTGCATCTCCGGTATTTCTATGCGAATTTTGATTATTCTTCTAGTCTGTGTCTTCAATTCTTCAATGCACTAGTGTTAATTGAATTTGTGTGGGTTAGGTACAACTAAAAAGTGAAAAATAAAAACTTAAAAAAAAACAACTGACTTCAAAAAAAAAGCACTATAAAATGATAAATAACTTTAATTTCGGAAGTCGGTGTCAAAAAACGAAAATGCGGAATCAACGACACCGACTTCCGAAATTAAAGTTATTTATCATTTTTTAGTGTTTTTTTTTTTAAGTCAGTTGTTAGGTATTTTGTAAAAAAGTTTTTTCACTTCTCATGCTCTAAAAGTTCGTCTTTAGGTATGTTGTGCGTAGGCGACATCAAGTCGCTTGTTAGGCTCCTAGTTCATAGGTAAAGTAAGGTACGGTAAGGCAGGTTTTTTTTCTAAGACTAACATAATCATTCACAACTATAGTTGCAAAACTTCTGAAAAATTCTGAATAATTCCGGAATACTTCTGGGAAAGTTTCTTTAAATCAGAATTATTCAAAATTAATTTTATTGAAATTTTTATTTTTTTTTGCTGAAATATCGTACGTTGCATCGATACTAGCATACAGATGCCTCATCCCATACAAAGAAATGTCCCGACGTAAAGAGCAGATTTCATCTGGCAATTCTAGCTATTTTTGTACATCAATCGCGTTCGTTCCCAACAGATGGTGTTAGTAGCGACTTTGCAAGAAGGGTTACTTTTATTCCGAATAGATGACGTTAAAAGCACACTGTACTTTTGTACTGCTGCTACGTACTCCTATTATCAGTGATATTATTAAACAAAACAAAATTTAAAAAATCGAGATGTTAACCTTTGAAATTTAATACAGTGCCATCTACTGGTATAAATATTAATTTTGCATTCCAATCATCTTTGAAATTTGAAATAAGAGCTTATTGTTACATAATTTGGTGTGTATAAGAGTTGATTATGTATGAATAAACCTTATAAAAGTAGCAGAAAGCGATAAGGCCGCCCATTGTATATTTTGTAGTGTCTAATGTGTTTATTTCATGTTATGTATTTTTGTGGTGTACAATAAAGTATATATAAATAAATAAAAGTCAATAAAAACTTGAAAATTACACTTCAACCATTAATCAATAAATGTCGTGCCATCTAGTGACATTTATTTGAAACTCTTTGTTAGCGGTGATGCAGGCGATGGCGGTGCGGGGTGCGGTAAGAGGGGAGATGCTCCCCGGAGAAGTTTTCGCCCGCGGAGAAAGATTTATACCCCGCAATCGAATGTTTTCGCGGAATATTTCGCCCGAATTATTCAGGAATAAACGTGTTTATTGGTTGTGTGGTGGGTGAATTTATTATTTTACTTATTATTTTACTTTGTTACGCTGTACTCAATCGAGTACAGTGACTTTTAATAGGTTAATACAATTTTCCCGGTTTTTTTTTTGACAATTGAAATATTCCCAAAGTTTCAGAATATTTCGGAATACTTCCGAAGTATTCGACGGGAATGATTCGGAATTTTTCCCGCCAGCATCTATCACAACAGCCACGCGCACAATAAAACGTCGCAGATTAAAGTCGTTATTTTATTTCATTAATTTGCTTTAATTTATATCACTTCCGTGTTTTATATCGTTAATTTTATAAAAACATATAAAATAGATGTCATTTAAAAACGCAAAGAAACGTCTTTATGACTTGGCAGTATGAAGTAGGTACCCAAGTCACATGTTGAAAATTAAAGAAAAACTTTTAAAAAGTTTCGTGACGGGAATTAGCTCTTCTTCAATTATGCAACATTTTTGAACAGTGAAAAGTTATCTTATGCCTGTTTAATTTTCTCGCAATCGAAGTAAAAAGCAAGGTGTCGGGCATAAACGAGCCATTTTAATCCGAGACGTTTATATCCACCCGAGCCGCAGGCGAGGGATAGTTAAGTCACAGTTATATTATACTGTGGTTAAGTCGAGGGGCTTATTTTATGCACTCGTTATAAGTACCTACAATCTACTATTGTGCTTTATTACGTTAGTTCGTAAAACGTAGGTACACAGAAAAACAATATCTATGGTTAGGTGACTGTTGATGAGAAATCCCGAGTGTTTACAATCTCCAGATTTCGATTTTACTACAAACGTTCGTTTCTTGGTAAATATAATCGTTTGTCAAACATACTCATTTGTCAGTTTGGCTAGGCGCTCGATCCGCTCAAAATGTATGGGATTTGCTCGTAAGTCCTTGGCGTTACCTTTTTTGTTCGTGGAGAAATCCTCATGGATACCCTCCGTCTTAGAAGAACGGAGGATTATGTCGGACTCCTACCGACTAAAACCCCACTGTTCCTTCTAGTGCCATGAGGCGGGGGCCCGGAAGATACTTGTACATTCGCCGCACCCCCGCCTAACGCTTTTTGGGGGTGCGCCAAAGTTCACCTAAATTTTCAACTCCGATAGGTAATTGGAAATCCGAATGTTCTTCCTAACATTTTTCATCCTAACAATCACAATTCCTAACTACTCTGTCTCTAATGTTCATAATTCCGAATCATCCAACTTCATAATGTCAGTAGCAATACCTAAACATCTTTTATACTTTTATTTGTTTTCCTATATTTTCTCAACATAACCATCTTTTACACTATTATTTAAAGTCATATTTTTTTGTTTAGATCGTCGACATAGGATGCAAAAACGAGCGAAGGGCACCCCGAGGTTCGGTTTGGTTAGGTTACTTTAAACCCTTTACACAGAAATAGGCCCCGCGAAGCGGGGCTCCGTCGACATAGGATGCAAGGACGAGCGAAGGGCACCCCGAGGTTCGGTTTGGTTAGGGGCCCCGCAAAGCGGGGCTCCGTCGACATAGGATGAAAAAAAAAAGTGTTTATCAAATTAGACTAAATAGGTTTTGTCTATTGAGTGGTATATCAAACGATTTTATAATAATTGTCTGTTATTCTTATAGAAATCAGTTAAGTACATTAAAATTATATTAATCGTTTATTATATTAACTGATCATTATATCAAATAAAATTATAGGTTCAGTTGTTATATCTTGTAAATATTAGAGGTTTTGTAATTATATCATATATTACTTACCCGTATAAACTCCCAGGCCATGAAAATATGGTAGTTATGTTTAGGGATAAAAGCGTTATGATAATAAACAGTAGGAGTTTAAAATATTTACATTAATGATATTATTAATTACAATTTTCGGAATCATGAGTGTTATGAACATCGCCGGTAGCACTACAAATAGTATGAATGAAAACTTTAGGATGAAAAATTTTGGGAAGAGTGATCATTCGGATTACAAATCGTTAGGAAGAACAATTTCGGGTAAAGAACTTTAGTTGAGCCAATATGGACCCGCTTTTTGGGCTACATTTACAGACTACACTTTCACTTAGCTTTGGTTAGTAAAGTGAGCTCATATGAATATGACCTTTATTTGTGAACATTAAATGATATGAATAAGGTTGAAATTAGTAGGAAGCGCTTACTTTACCTTGTACTTCGATACTTACTACAGATCCCATACTTTATCAGAAGTGCATAGCATTTGTTTTCTGTTTTGTAAAAATTCGGGCAACAAGAATCGGTACTTATAGAAGTTATCTATCTTCTCTTTTGCTCGCTCTATGGATCCTTTTGCTACTATTATCATCATCTCCACAATAGCCCTGCCTGGTGAAGAAAAGCAATCATTCAGCACACATCTTATGAGCGATAACTTCAAATGCAATTATGAACAAATATCCAGTATTAATTATACACTTAAATACCTACACTACACAAACAAAACATAGCGACTTGAAAAGGTTATTAGCTGCAAACCATTTCGAATAAACAGCCAGACTATCGTTGACATTCGTATCTTTCCTATTTTAAATAAATTAAAAGTAAAAAAACTTTTTTTAAAACACGCTTTTAGTTAAATGCGCTATAAAGAATAAACTTTTCCTTTAAAACTTTTACTATCAACTTATAACGTCATTACACAATTTATATAATACTAGCTGCGCCCCGCGGTTTCACCCGCATAAAGTGGGTGATCGACGGGCGAGCCGTATACCGCGGTTTTGGAGACGACGGTTTTTACTCGCGGAGTCGTGTCTCGTAGGTGCTGATCGACTAGCGAGCAAAACAGTCGAGTGTGAACCGCAAATGAGGCAATATGTCTTGTTCAAAGATTGAAGTTTTGTGTTACCTCGGTATAGCATACCACGAAATGAATAAAAAAAAGCGAAGACGCCCTAAAGTTTGGCTTAAAAGTTGGATTCAAAGAAGATAACAGTTGTCGTATACCCATTTGTCGCGGAAAACTATCGGCTCGGCTCGTCAGTGGTGATCCACACGCGGTCTTGTGCAGCGTGCCGAGCAAAAAATTAAACATAACTAACGAGCCGCGAGCCGGGCTCGTTGGTTTTTAATACCGCGGTATTGCAATGATCCACGGGCGAGCTTTACCGACGAGCCATAAAACGGCGGTTTTACTCGCCCGTCGATCATGGCCTACATACAGACAGACATGAGACAGACAGAGTTGCTTTCGAATTTATAATATTAGTATGGATAAAAGCTTGTCGCGAGATTTAAGTAAGTACCTACTCGTATTTACTTAGTTTGAACATCATCACACTAATATTATAAAGGCGAAAGTTTGTGAGTGTGTGTGTGTGTGTGTGTGTGTGTGTGTGTGTGTGTTTATATGTTTGTTACTTCTTCACGCCTAAACAACTGATCCGATTTAGATGAAATTTGGTATAGAGATAGTTTGAGTCCCGGAAAAGGACATAGGATAGTTTTCATCCCGATATTCCTACGGGATCGAGTCTTATGCGGATGAAACCGCGGGGCGCAGCTAGTAAGGCATAATATGACTCCAAAAATCCGCCATTTTGGTCTTTTTATTTTGATATACCCAGTGTCACTCTCACGAAATGAGTAGTAGTAAAAGTAAATACGAATCTCACGACACCTCTCAAGCTAAAATCCATCGAGCCGTTCAGGCCGCAGAGCGTGCCAAACAATTATACATACATACCGTGAAATACGCCAACATTGCCCCTAAGGGAAACTTTGCCCAAAGAACAATTTATAAGCATTTTTTTGTTGTGCAAAAATATCTTAATATTCTGGCAACATTGATTGACTTTAGTGGAAAATAGGTTATATGTATGGCAACACTAACTATCGTGTTTGTCGCTAACTTTGTTTAGTAACTTGTTGGAACTCGTCGAATGAGGTGCGTGTTTTTGCGGGCAAATTTTAGTGTACATTTCGAAGTAAATTCTGCGGAATGGCGAAAACACAGGTTAGTTGACTTTGTATCATGTCCTTTAAAATTATTTGTAGAGTATATTAATGTAAGGTTCATTGCTCAGAGTCTTTTATAAATAAAGTTATGATGATGAGTAAAGTTATCTAGTAATGTTCCAACCTACGATTGACAACATTGCCCGCCATCAAAAAAGGCCTAGGGTTGGCACATTACGAAACCTTGTATTTTTTCCGTTTTTAATTTATGGATCAAAAACCTTCATTTCTGATATAACTTTACCTGAGGATAAACATTAAGAGTAAGAAACTCCTACTGATTTTTTATAGATGTCTACATAATTATGGTTAGGGTAAGTGTACCTACGTGTTTAAATTTAGAAATAATAGACATGATATGATTGGAGTCATAATCATCATTATAAACCAATTTTATGTCTTCTCCAGTTATTTAAGTTCAAACTTTAATTTGTGAATCAGTAAATTGTTAAAAAACAATAATTAAAACATAACAATTATTGGCCACTAATAAAAATATCCATAAAATATTTCATTATTTTATAACTTTATGCAAATGAAACTAAATAAATATATAATTTTTTATATAATTACTAAACAAAATGTCTGTTCAAGTCTATTTAATTTACCTACCACATACGAGTTACTTGAATTGATCTCTATTAGTAGTACCTACTTATTTTATCCATAAAAGTGTTAATTGTATTTTCAGTTTTTATTAAATACTAATAAGTGGGAAACGTTTTTCTTTTTATTTACCTGAACACATATTCTTTGTAGAAAGGAAAAAAAAACAGAATATTTTTCACCATGTGCCAACCCTAGCACTTTTAAAAGGCGAAATGTGAATTGTATGAAAAAGGTAAAAAATGCCAGGGTAACATTGCCCCGTCATTTTAATAAGAAACTTTTCATAGTGTCGTTTACTTTCCTAAAGTAAGCGCCATCTTTACCAAAATTCTTGTACTGGTTTTTATGTCATCTGCTTAGAGGTCGTATTTGCGTCAAAAATCAATGTGGGCAAAGTTGGCTAAAGGTCCAGATAACTTTGCCCGCCAACAAAATCGAACAAATATTGAATTAAATGTTAAATAATAGTAAATTTAGCAATACTCACACATGCGCATGATCTTAAAGTTGTAGCTGATAAAGGAAAATACTTACGCCTCCATAGAAAAATCGTATTAAAACTGTAATTATTCTAAAAAAGGGGGCAAAGTTGGCATGTTTCACGGTACAAACATACATACATACTCTCGAAAAACATAACCCTCCTTCTGGCGCAGTCGGGTAAAAACAGCACTATATTTAATTTAAATGACAGATCAGATGCAAAGCTCCGCGCCAAATTGAAAAACATTTTTGCCAATCTAACAAAAAAAAAAATTGAATTTGGAACCATAAACAAATCATCCCCATTCCCGACACTTTTTTGAATACAACGAAGTTATAAGAAAAACTATCACAGCTAAGTAGGCTTTATAAGTTTACGAGTAATAGTCGACCAACTTACATTTGCAGTTGCAATGTATGGGAGAACGTGATTTTCAACTACATTGTTAAGTTTGTAAATTCATTCCAATTTAACTTCGGAACTCATCATTGTGCGAGGTCCGACACGCATTTGGCCGGTTTTTCACAAATAGGAAAGAACAAGATCAGCAGCTTGTCCACGAATTCCATAATGGTATATTTTACAGATAAGTGTATTGTGGTCAACGTAGTCAAACGCTTTTGAGAGGTCACCCCGCAGGTTTGTAAATAGAGTTAATTACTTACTGATTTCAATATGAACTAGATGCGGTTGTTTCTGAAACCATTCCATGATTGAGTCCACCCCCTCCCGTATGCTGTTCTCAGTCAAACCGAAGACTTGGCGCACTGCCTTAACTTCCTCTTCTGTTCGTTGGAACAGTACACATTGCTCGACTGGATACATTATAATTTTATAGTTTTTTCAACCCTGAAATGCATGTATTGTATGATGTCCAGTCAACTGCACATAAGTGATTCTGATTACACTTGCACTACGAAAATCACTTTTACTGCCACAAAAGTAAGGTGCTGTCAATGTAAAATTGTTACCATTGATGTTAAGTTTAAACCGGTTAAACCAGTGTGTCGTCGCCACAGCGACGATACGGGAATGTTGCAAAGCATAATATGTATTTATAGTACATTATGATAGGTACATGTGTTCTATGATCAATGTACACGCGTTTCATACGACGTTTTTCAATACCTACACTTGCGAGGAAAAACCTACCGACTTGTATTGTTATTAACTTATAAGGAAAATGGCGCGCTGGTTTTGTTTTTCCGCGCGCCAAGCTAGCATTGCGCGCGCAGGTGTAAATAAAGGCACAGGCAAAACCCCTAACAGCCTATATAAAAATAATAATAAACACAAATTAATGTTTAGACTGATCGTAGTGTTGGTGTTGTATGTCTCAGTCTATCAAAAAGTACTCTGCATGGTACAATTATATACTTCGCCTGTGCGTATGTCAAATTGTAGTTTAGTTAGTATGGAATTAGAAAGTACTATTAGCATAGAGAAAATACATTAGTTCAGTGAAAATTCGCAATAATAGAACGCCAGTCCGGTCAGAATCTTTTCCGTTTGGTTTCGGGATACCACGGACAATTTAAGGTAAATATACACAGTTCATTTTAGGAGCAAGGACAATCCAGACTATTTAAAAAAATATGAAATATGGCCCTCGGAATTCTTTTGGCATGAAGTATCTTTGATGAGATTAAAAAAAGCACACATCTTCGACGAGTAAATAGTTATCTGTGGCGTTACCGCACTAGTGCGGTAACATAAAGTAAAAAGCACGCGTGTTTAATACGCTGCATTATGGACCTAAAAGCGGTTCAATGAGAGCCACTTTACGAGCAAGTGGGTTGAATTTTTATTATTTTATTTTAATACTCGTACCTATTAAATTATTAAAAGTCATTTTAAATAACTTGTTTTGCCTTTTCGAACTGTCTTATTATACGAGTTCTGACAAAGAATCTTAAGTGGGTGGCAGGGACATCGACACGCGAACTGAACAGCAAATGATTCTGAACCCCCCTTAGTTGTTTCTGGCGGTTAAAAAAAAATGCTTTTCCAGAAGGGTCCAGAATCATGTGCTGAATAATCATGGTTTCAGTTTGCGCGTCGATATCCTGCATCGATAGGCTTCTCGACAAACGTTAGTTTTTTGAGTTTAAAAAATCCTAATAAGTAAAAAAATCCTAAAATTTAGCCCGGTTCCTTTCAGTGTTTTTCTCTAGGACCCATAAGTTCAGAATGTAACCAAACTGGCTTTGAAACAAAATCACCCTGTGTATTTTTAAACATTTGATCTAGTTTCACTATAGGCAAGTAATTAATGCGTAGGCACTCCATGACTTTCGCGTGGCTGTAATTTATGTATCTAAAATCAAGTACTTAGATGGAAATTGAACGTAGAGCTACTTACGCGTACGATGTCTTCTTTGTTCACAAAATATAATGTTTTATTTTGTAAGTGAATAGGTACGAGTGGTGCGACCGCTCCGCCTCTCACGGGTGAGTTTTCGCGAATGGTCTCTCAGTAACTAGATTATCTAGATATTACATAGTATTAAGTGCCCGCTTAAAACACAGTATAATTAAGTAAGCAGTGATACGTCTCGGCAGTCTCCTTGACATAATTAACTACTCCCTCTCTTGGGTTGTATTTAACTGTAACGGAACGCATTATAAAGACTTTCTGTGACAGACCGAATTAAACGCGGGCGAAACCGTGGTCACCGCCCAAATAAATGCTTTTTCTTTCGGGGATTCTTTTACTTCGAAGCGCGTCGTTTCGGCAGTTTTGTTACAAAACTGCCGAAACGACGCGCTACGTCTTTATACAAAACTTTTGTATAAAGACGTAGCGCTGGTTACGGAAATAACCTTGTTGGGTATGTGTTGCAGTAAAACATGTACTTATGTAGGTACAGTCGAGTTCTTTAATATCTGAGCATGTTCATGAATCAAAAATATATAGGCAATGGTAAGTTTCATAAAACTCTAAACAGCTTCGCCGTACAATAAATTGTAAACAATCTGTGACATCATAAATATGTGACTACATTAAATCAATAATATTACTACAGATAAAGACTCTAAAAATTGTGCGCAATCCCTTGTTCATATTATTTAGCGCAAAGTTAGGTTCACAAATATCTATGCAATTATTTTTCTATGAAAAAGATCTTGAAACAAAATCAACTTGAACTTGTCAGTTATGACATCCTTCAACGGCAATATTGCATTATTACTCGAACTTCTGCTCCGGCAAGCAAAAATAAATTTTATGGTAAAGGCCATTTAGTTGAATATTCAAAGCTGTATAGATATTTATGAATCATAGGTTGCAACAAATATATTGAACACTAGAGTATTTAGATATTTATGTTCCGAAGAGTAGTCAGATATTTTTGACTGCACTACCGTAACATACTTATGAACAGTTTATATGAAAACATTTTATTGATGTCTAAGTTTGTATAGAACTATATGATCATTTTAATGCTTAAAATATTTTGTAACATTGTCACTGCCAATATATTAATGAACTCGACTGTACCTATGTTGGGTAAAAAGTGACATAAAAGAGAAGCCGAAAGACAAGTTCAAAATGCTCAGAAGAGTTTCTGGAGCCAAGAACACTTGAAGAGAAGTATCCCAAAAACCCTGAAGATCAGGATACTTAGGTATCGACATGTGTATACTGACCGTCATACTTATAGTGCTCAAAGCTTGACACGCTGTCGAAACAAAAATCTGCCGAAACGAAAATCTGTCTAAACGGAAACAACCACCGGACCAGCTTTGAGCAATCGAGCCTAGCGATCCTAGCGCAAGTAGGTACTTGCGCAGCAATGGAGGCTCGCTTGCTGCTTCATTATTAAACGAAGCATACCTACTAGAGCTGTGCTGCGTAACCTCAAGTAGAAAAAATAGCCAGGCTGTACGACTGCATCCGCAGTGTTAGATACTCACTGGATGCCTGAAGGAGGTCATCGTCTACGAGGTCGACCGCGACGAAGGTAGTGTGGCAATCTGGCAAGGTTTGCTGGGAATAAAAAGAGACCATGGCCATCTGAGTGACAAGACTTGGTACGTACGTGGGTATGCTGGAAGCATACCCGCAGCCTTCAGCATTCAACGTGAAACGCCGACGCTGTCCACACGCAGTCAAGCCTAATTCCCGATTATACAGGCTGTTACGGAAAGGGTATATCAATACAAACGGGTTGAAGAGTGTATCAGAGCCCTGATTCACAACCATACGACAGGCTATCGTATCGAAAACCTGACATTTCGATAACCTGATTTGACTTGCCCTCAACAGCAAATAGCTGTTGGAAGAATAGCAGGCGTCTATTTGATGATTGACTGACAACATTTTCGGGTTTTGGACTTTGAACAGCGTTTAGAAGACTGCTACGATAACAATGATTAATGTTCGATACGATACGGAAGCGTATCGAGTGTTTGTGAATAGCTATGCTGGTCTAGAATCTCTGTACAAAATTTCAGCTCAAAAGCAGTAACTTTGAAAATGCTTAATATTTTTTTATTTTGATAGTTTATTAAATTGAAATCATAACAAACGTGTCACCGCACTACTAGGGTCATTATCTATTATCTGTAGTGTGTTTGTGCGCCTAGTACACGCACATCACACCGCCGCGTGCCAGTGCAGCGCCGTGATGTGCGAAATAAAAAAATATTAAGCATTTTCAAAGTTAATGGTTTTGAGCTGAAATTTTGTACAGAGATTCTAGACCAGATACACTCTTCAACCCGTTTGTATTGATATGGGTATATCAATACAAACGGCGGGGCAATTGCGTAACACTTTATCAATCGGAATCGGTTTCATTTTGACAGTTTAACAACATTCATTACGTGGTTTACGTGTTGAGCAGACAAATTTTTCGAACTTATGAAGCAATGGATTAGCAATTGGCTTCGAAATGATTCTGATTCCGATTGATAGTGTGTTACGCTGTAGTAAATAAGTGAGACACTTATTACTACGCTACACCTAAAGACGCGGCGCGTTGCAGCGCTACAGGAGATGTTGCTGAACATCACCGAGGAAGATACCTACTGGGTCACTATTCACAGAAAAGACGGCTTTCTGCAAAATGCTGCGAGTACCTAACTAGCCTTAAATTACGGCTCGCCAGCTGTTAGGAAGACTCCAGTCTCAGCACCAAGTGACTCGCCAGAGTCGAATCCAGAATACCTACTCAGGAAATTTATCCGTGGGCTGGAATTCGCCTGGATGGAAGAACGAATCTCGTTTTGAAACAATACCACACCCCGGACACTCCATACAACGCTCGCAAAATAATTACCTACTACTACTACATTAAAAAATGACGTTTGTATACGTATGAATGTGTGCGTGAGGTACTTGTGTTTGCGAGCGCTCTTTGTTAAAGAACTGCGACGGTAACCTCGAAGTGCGGGGTGAGGTGCGGTAACTGATGTTAGTGCGGGGAAGGGAGTGGCCTTTCTGTACGTAGTACTTTAAGGGGCCTTTTACAGTCCACTAGCGCCGCCAATCAAAAAAATGTCATAACTCGTAAATAGAATCAAAAATACAAAATATGTTCTATTATTACTGTAGAAAAGGCAATAACGTAATTTTATAACACATTGTCAACACTTGAAATATAGCTGTTTAGCTAAATCGTGCATTTGTAACAAAAACGGCCGTTTATGTTTTGAATGCACGATTTAGCTAAACAGCTATATTTCAAGTGTTGACAATGTGTTATAAAATTACGTTATTGCCTTTTCTACAGTAATAATAGAACATAATTATTTTGTATTTTTGATTCTATTTACGAGTTATGACATTTTTTCGATTGGTGGCGCTAGTGGACTGTAAGAGGCCTCTTAAGTATTCTGTGACAATACTGTGATGAGATTGTGCAACCTATAGATGATCACTTTGCAATCAAGACGCCTACTACTTCAAACCATGATGCTTCACGGATTGGTTCATAACAAGTTTATCTAACTGTACCTATCGATCTAATTTTTAGATTTCTTATCTTGTGCCTAGAACTGTAATCAGACGGGAGGTGCGTGCTTACCCGCTTTTTGCAACGACCACTAGCCGAACACATGCTGGTGAGTGAGCGAGCTCCACTCCGTCGACTAGTAAAGATTTATAATAAGCACTTTTATCATTTAGATATCTTCTTTCTATCTCAAAGCATTTTCAAGAAAAAAATTACCTGTTGATAGTTTGTGCGATGGTCAAAAACAAAATTAAGTGCGATTAGTGACTAAGCTAAAAGTATAAGATACCTACTTAGTATTTAAATGTAATTTGTACTTACCTAATTAATAATGTATCTACACAAGTAATCTGTGAAAACTTGTTTATTTTTCCCAAATAAATAAATAAATGGACATCCTTAACCGATAGCAGCTTAGCCCAGATTTCATGTTCATGCAAGATAATGCGCGTGTAGGTACACACGACCAGGCTGGTGATGAATGTGCTCTGCGAGAACATTATCATACTATTAGGGTGGCCTGCACAGTCCGCTGATCTCAATCCCATAGAGCATGCGTGGGATTTGCTCGGGAGAAGAGTGTTCAGTGACCTTCCTCGAAAAAACACGGAAGAAGAGCTATTTGAACTATCTTTCGAGCACAGAACATAATATATACCCTACCTAAAGGGAAGAATTACGACTCCGTACAAACTTTAGGAGGACATTTTTCCTTACCTACCGACCGGTGCCATCTATATTCCGCCCACGAAAACTAGAGAGTAGAAGCTAGGGCGGGAATTTCAAACTACAGTGCATTTTATAGATACGGTACTTTGTATTGCATTTTATGCACAAGTACAGTGCGTTTCTCGATAGTTTCCAACAAGATGGCCAATTTTTGTTCTGCAATAATCGATATTTAAACAGAATCACTATAAATGTTAAAAATCTTTAGAGCAATCCTAATAAAACAAAGATGACGACTTTTTTATTTAGCATATTAATAATTATAATTTACATAGCAGATTAATATTATTATAATAATATTGATAACGTTTTACTTAGGCTTATAAATAAATAAACTCTATTTAAGACAAACCTGTATTCCAAAGATCTCTTTGCTGTATTCGAATCATATTTATGAATGGCTCGGCTCTTCGAATTTAAGGATTATTTTATTATATGAGTGCAGCACTAAACAGGTTAGTAAGAAGTACGTGCAGAATTTAAAACACAGGGTCGATTTTTGAGATGGGGCAATAACAGTAAGTACAGGTATCGTAACCGTCGTAACACTCGTACCTACTGGATAACGGTCTTAGGAGACTACCCTTATTTAACTTTTAGGGAAATTGTAATCTGCATTCACAGATTTCGATATAAAAGTACCTACAGACAGCAATAAAATGAGTACCTAATTTTTCACAAAAACTTTATTTGATGCCACTCGATCCTGTTTCTTATGAGGATCAAAAAGCACTATCGGACCAGCTAAGAATTGAGTACCTACCTACCTACTAGAAAAGTCAGATAATCGCAAGAAACTTTCCATGTCATTTCGTAGGTACCTAGGAAAATGGGATGCCAACTTACTTTTTAACCGACTTAAAAAAATACAACCGAATTGAGAACCTCATCCTTTTTTGAAGTCGGTTAAAAAGAAGGAGGTTATCAATCCGGTTGTATTTTTTTTTATGTTTGTTACCTCAGTACCTACGCCGTTATTTATTTGAAACCGATTTGGGAAATTCTTTTTTTATTTGAAAGGATATACCTAATACTTATAAGATTGGTCCCATTGTCATCAGGTCAGGATGTGATGATGGGATCCTGGAGAAATCGAAGGAACTCTTCAAATATTATAGACACACCTATAGCGATTTGGGTATTATTTATAGTAACTCGTGCATTTGCTCTCGGAAAGCAACATTTGGTGAAGTGGAACTGATGATGAAGACCACAGATGGCCACCGGAACTACTCAATAATATCTAAGTAGGTATTTCACGGGTTGCGATTCGATTACTTTAATATGGTTGCTAAGCAATTTATACTCGTCACAATGTGAATGGTGACATGTAGCTGATGGTGGACCAGGAGAACTCGTCAACAATTAATTTCCCTGCATCGGGAAAAGCAATATTTTGTTTGTAAAAGGCGCTGAGCAAGTTGACAATAGGCTATTGTAACTTAGATAAATTATAAGCAGACCCACTAAAAAGCGTGAAATAAAATCCGACTTCCAAAAAAACACTACAAAGTGAAAAATAACTTTAATTTCGGAAGTCAGTGGCAAAAAACTAAAATACAGAGCCAAGACACCAACTTCCGAAATTAAAGTTATTTTTCACTTTGTAGTGTTTTTTGGAAGTCGGTTTTTTTATGATGAACTAACTTCTGCCCGCGACTTAGTTCGCATGGGAGTCGTAACATACACAATAAGTACTTATACTGAAACAACAGCCACATTTTAGGTAATAAAACTCCCTCTGCCCGCGAGCCGCGACCCACCGCGTCGCATCGCATCGCGCGCCCGCGCTTTTACTTCGTTTTCGCTTCTAGCGTTCTTAACTTTTTTTCTATTTGCTGACTCCTAAGGGTCGTAGCGTCGACGTTCAATAAATGTAGGTAATGGGGGCTTGGTACTAAAATAATTGAAAATTTAAACAGCCTTTTGAGCTTTATAGTCTGTGAGAGAGGGTAATTATTTTGATGTCTCTGGGCATTTCATTTTTTTTTTGCAGCCGCCCGTATTTTTTATTAAACAAAAGTATTAAAAAATAAAATGCTTGCATCGCTAACTACAAACATTATTAAATATTTTAGGGTTGGCAAATGACGTGACAATCAATCAATCAACCGTCGTCAATCTTCGAAATATTATACCACTTTTGACCTCTCCTTTAACATTGTAGTTGAAAAAATGTTCTCCCAAACATCGATATCCGTCACCGTCAATTCTCCAAATTGCAAATGTAGTCAGCCTCAGTTGGTCTTATACCTAGTTTTTACATCCTTATAAGAAACTGGATCAATTGCATCTTAAAATGTTTATGTGAAAATTACCCATTTTCTTGAAGACGGTTTTTTTGTTTCAATATCTGAGAATGCAGATTATAATTTCTGAAAAGTTAAGTGTAGTCTCCTAAGATGGCTTTCTAATAGTTACAACGGTCTCAAAAATCCACCCTGTTAACCTTTTTTAAAAACAATGTTTTTTAAATGTGTTACGCCTGCTGTCTTGTGCAACTAAGGAAATCTTAACATATAATCAATCTGAAATATAAGAGGTCTTTGCTCTGTACTAGGACAATAATAGGCTAGTATTATTAATGAATTATATAATTTACTACTAATGATTTCACATACAGAAACTAAGGAGAATTAATTACTTCAGATCCACTTAATTTATATATAAAATAAATTGTCTTTTCCTAAGCACAGTAAGTTTTGGCTTGACAAACAGTTGCATTCAGTTTCAAAACAATTCAATGCACAGCAAAGGAAACACTACCAGACAGTATCACTGAATTTATTGCTTATACATTATCCAGTTTCATGAAGCCATTCACAAGCCTTGACTGGTTAACTCCTAGGTGCCACGTGGCTGTCAGGATGGGTCATCATCAGAGTCCAGCTCATCTGAAGAATCATCACTGCTATCAGATGAATCTGATTCATCGTCACTTTCATCATTAATGTAGACTTGATTACTTCTATGTAAACCAGTTAATAATGACATGGAGGCCATTTTAACAGCCACTTCATTCTCCACTATGCTATCAACCTCTTCCTGCTTCACTAGTTCTGCAGCAGCCTCTAATTCTTCAAGGTCCAAGTCTAAATCATTTTTTGAGATTTCGATATTCGCAATATTATTGTACAGCTCATCTAGCTCCTCATTTCTACATTTCTGCAGGAAAACTAAATAATCCTTGATATATAACTGATTCAGAATATATCTTGCATCATTACTTGCATTAAACATTTGATATATTTCAATCAAACATTTTACTACAAATTTCTTTCCTTTTCTAAACAGAGCTACCAGATCATTTTTTACTTTAATGCATAGTTTATAGTTCCTGAATATTGGATAAATTAATGCACGTCTATAAGAGGCGATGAGAACCTGTGTCATATCATTAAATGTGCAGAACCAACTCAAGGTTGAAGAGAGTTTATTTATAGTCCATCCTGATTCCACAGTGCTTTCATTTAAAGTAGTGCGTTTATCATAACAGTATCCATAGAGAATATCAACCAATCCATAAAGAACTTGCTTGTATTCAGTCTTACTCAGTAAATAGTGTTTGTTTGGTAGCTCCTTCAGTACACCCACTTCTTCTTCAGAAAATTCAATCTCTTTATTAAAATTTTGATTACACCAAGATGCTACAGCTGTCAGGAATGGCTCAAGTAGTTCATCATCATAAAAGTCGGCCAGGTAATGGTCTGTGGAAAATTTATCATCTTCATGTTGTACCCTCTTAGTTTGACGCTCTTCAATTGACACTGTTTCAGGGACTCTCAATTCGAAAATCTGTGGAAATTCAATACCAATGTTACTAAATTCAGTTGTGAGTTTGTTTGCAAATCCATAGGTATACTTATTAGAATAATCATTGTCTTCATTGTTTCCATTTTCTACTGTGATTCCATCTTCTAACATCTCAACTAAATCTGGATTCATGTCAGGGATATCTGCTGGAGCCAGTAAACTTGTGATCATATCAAGATTTTCGAAATGTTCACCTGTGGTCTCCTTGTCAAAGGTTAAATTGAAGTCCCCTGAATCACACAAGTACGATCCTTTGGAGCTGTCATTATCAACGATTCTGCCTGGCAGGCGTAGTCGCAGGAAGTACGGACTGGACACAAATAGAAAATTTTCTCCATCTACATCAATTTCTGTATCACCTATGTTTGTATAGGGTGCGTGCACGTTTATATAGACGTGATTATCGTCCTGAGTTAACTTGAAACGTGGAGTCAACATTTTGCTTTCACTTTAATCAAACTTAAAATGTACCTATGATTATGATGCTTTTAAAAATATAGCTTATGTACATTCAGTAAATTGTAAGCAAGTAATACCGTGCAGGCGTGCACATAGTATTGCAGACTCGGGACAGACGAGCGCAGCACAGAACAATATACCGCAGCACAAACTACAGTTACAGTAGTAGACGACCCCTCACTCTTCAGCGTAGCTCCTCAGTCAGTCAGAGCAAGAGCATCAAAAGCATGCTCAATATTGCTTTCGGTTTGCTTTGCTTCGGCTTTCAGTCTATCAAAAAAGTACTCTGTCAAGTCAACTCTGTGCCTTGCCTTGGCATGCTCGCAGCTCGATGACTTGCGTTGACAGTTGACATTGACATTAACATTTTGACAAGACTGACAAAAAAACACAACACTGATTGGGTGCATTCCGAGTTAGGACTGTAATAGATATTATCGATTTGAGCATGCTTAACCCGTACCAAATTAGGTTTAGCACGCTCAAATCGATTATATCGATTACATTCCTAACTCGGAACGCGGCAATTGACTGCCAGTCATAGCACAGATTACTAATAGTCATAGTCCCAAATAGTGGAAACCTATTGAGATGGTTCACTTCTTACGTTCTTAAGGTGAATGGGTAGTAGTAGCCCGCGAAATTCAATTTTTCTTACGTTTTTTGCAATTTTCAGGTCAGTGTCAGGTTTTATCTTGATGAGAATTTGATTCGCGACTATAACAGGTACGTATTCACAGAATTATAATCATTAGAATCATTAATACATCTTTCTAAGTTAGATTTCTACCGTTAAGAACAAATCTCGTATGGAAAAGTGTTGATGGTAGAAATCTAACTAAGAAAGATGTATTAATGATTCTGATGATTATAATTCTGTGAATACGTACCTGTTATAGTCGCGAATCAAATTCTCATCAAGATAAAACCTGACACTGACCTGAAAATTGCAAAAAACGTAAGAAAAATTGAATTTCGCGGGCTACTACTACCCATTCGCCTTAACAGATCTCAAAGAGTTGTTATAAACGGCTTTAATTCTGCGACCTTAAATGTTACTTCCGGTGTTCCTCAGGGCTCTATACTGGGTCCTCTTTTGTTTATTATGTTTATTAATGATATAGGTACGTGTTTTCAAAATTCTAAAGTATTACTATATGCAGACGATCTAAAAATGTTTAGGCCGATTGTTAATTTACGTGACTGTTTACTTTTGCAGGAAGATTTAAATAGATTCTCTGCATATTGTGTAAAAAACAAACTTAAATTGAGCATATCCAAATGCCATTGCATTAGTTTTACCAAAAATAAAAACGTAACTAAATATGTATATTCATTGAACAATATAGATCTAGCAAGAGAAACAGTGGTTCGTGATCTTGGTATTTTGTTAGATGATAAGCTCCATCTTGATGCTCATGTTGCTAAAATTGTGAACAATGCTTTTCGTATGTACGGTTTTGTGATGAGATCGGCTCAGGAATTTAAACGCCCTGGTACTTATTTATACCTATATAAAACCTTGGTCAGGTCTCAGTTGGAGTACGCGGTCCCGGTGTGGAATCCCTTCTATGAAAAATATTCTAAAATGATAGAAAAAGTACAACGCAAATTTTTAAAGGCCGTGCATTTCCGTTGTTTTCACACGTATGCATCTTACAGTGACTTACTGAATAAATTTAAAGTTCAAAACCTTAAATCTAGACGTATAATGTTGGATTCGACGTTTCTGTTTGATTTATGTAACAATTCATATGATTGTATAGACATAAGCAATAGAATAAGTTATGTAGTACCCAGAACTACTATATGTCGAGGTGTGCGCGCACGACCGCTATTTGCTGTAACCTCGTGTCGATCAAACGCAGGATCGCGAGCACCCCTACGGCGTCTCACTACTCAGTTCAATAAGATTTTCCGGGATATCGAGTTCTTTGCCGTTTCTGGTGGAAAATTTAGAAGTATTGTGTTTAAAATCATAGCAGAATTAAGTACATAACAATCCTTAAATCAAAATTTAAATTTTTATTTCAATTTTAATTCAATTATATCTTCTTTCTCTTTTTATTATTTTCACCTGTATAGTGTATGTTTCAGTTTAGTTTAATTTTTTTTTTTTAAGTATTTTACCATGCTCTCTTTTGAATGTATGTAATCTATATCGCATGTCGTTCGTGTTTGTTTAACTTTTTAATATTTTGTGGAAAATGTTGTTGGTTATACATTTATACTCCCATTTTAGTCTTAAGTTCTATACCTTACATTATAATGTGTAACCGTTTATTTTCCCTAATAAAATAAAATAAAATAGGGTTGCTAACATAAAAAAACCTTTTTAAAAAAGGGACCTAAAAACGTGGCACCAGCATAGCTATTCACAAACACTCGATACGCTTCCGAACGCTTCGACGCTTCGTATCGAACATTAATCATTGTTATCGTAGGAGTCTTCTAAACGCTGTTCACAAGTCCAAAACCAGAAAATTTTGTCAGTTTAAATCAAATAGACGCCCGCTATTCTTCCAGCAGCTATTTGCTGTTGAGGGCAAGTCAAATCAGGTTATCGAAATGTCAGGTTTTCGATACGATGGCCTGTCGTATGGTTGTGAATCAGGGCTCTGATAAAATAGGTGAGAAAAATAAGAAAAAAAAAAACGTTTGTCGGCGGGGAACCCCCGCCAGGATCGAAGTTCCGTTACGTGATACTCGCACGCACACACACGCTAGTATATAATTTCCTTACATGACGATTTCTACCAGTCAACTCCTACCGCAAGCCGCGTTAAGGAACATCGTTCCAATAATATTATAGTGCGCAGAGCAAGCTTATCTGGCCCAGTGTTTTAATTGGAACTAACAAAATCACACTGCTTTGTTCACCATCCGACAGTGACACCGCCGTCAAGGGGCCAGCACAGTTATTCACAACCGTTCGTTTCGTTAACGGCAAAACGGTAACTTTTATGGTAGGTAGAACATGTTTAATTGGTAAATAAATTACATTATTATTACATTATTATTAGATATTTTACAGCTGGTAAAAATCAATCTTTCAATATACAGGGTGACTGGAAATTAGTGGCGGAGCCGTTAAGGGGAGGTAGTCTAGGGTTTTTCCGACAGATATCACTATGAGACCTACCGTCCTTACTTAACCCTTTCCAAGATATTCCTACTTAAAGAGATAGTAATAAATCCTAAAAAAAAGTGATTTTGGCCTACTTTTTTTTGTTTTGCAACAAAGATATTCTAAATAAGTAATATTAATTGTAAAATTTCCGCTACTGTCATTATTTTATGCAAAAACTGCTAAACAAAAAGTAGGAATATCTTGGAAAGGGTTAAGTAAGGACGGTAGGTCTCATAGTGATATCTGTCGGAATAACCCTAGACTACCTCCCCTTAACGGCTCCGCCACTAATTTCCAGTCACCCTGTATATTTTACTAGCTGCGCCCCGCGGTTTCACCCGCATAAGACGAGTTCCGGTCCCGTGGGAATATCGGTATAAAAAGTAGCCTATATATTAGTCCAGGGTGTCAGCTACCTCCATACAAAATTTTATCAAATTGGTCCAGCCGTTTGAGCGTTAAGAAGTAACAAACATAAACACACACACTCACAAACTTTCGCCTTTATAATATTAGTGTGATAGTGTGAAGTGTGATAGTAGCGCGTAGATTATGTTGCGAAATACTTAATATTTTTTTACATCTTATGCCGCGGCCACAACAACGGGAAACGCCGATAATTATCGCGATCGGCGTTTCCCGTTGGTGTGGCTGCGGCATTAACAATTAGTAATTGTTAATGCCGCACAACATTTCGACGGTTTAACGGGAAAGCTACAAAATGGTAGCTTATGGACTACCATAAGCTACCATTTTGTAGCTTTCCCGTTAAACGATAGAATCGAAGTGTTGTAAATAGCGGATAACATAACTATATAATGTTATGTGGCTGTGGATGAGCTTGCTACTCCTACCACTGACCCGTAACCCATAACACACATAAGTTTAATAATAATTACGAAAAAAGTAAACCAAACAATTATTTATAAGAACACCGACAGATTATACATTCAATCTTGTTGTACAGTCCGCTTCAAAGAAAAGGAACCCCTTTTGGTAATGACATTAAACCCATTTAAGTTTTTTGTTTTTTTTTGTTTCTTTTATAGGTTATTATGTGATTTTTGTTATTTATTATTTAAGAAATCAAATGTTGAAGTAGGTATGAGGTTTGTAAGAAAATCTAGGCATGTTGCATAAACAATATTCATTTATTTCTCTAATTATATTTCTAGGACTTCATGGAATCCACTTCACGGTTGAATATACAGTTTTCTATGTGTGTTAAATTGGGGTTATTTACTTAGAATATTAACTAAACACAAAATAGATACCCTGGGTGAGGTTTAGAATGTTTAACATTAGATAACGGTTCATTTATAGATTTTTCTAGAAACAACTACAATAATATTTATTCATTTAAAGTTGTGAAAACATTAATTTTTTATACTTTGTATGATCTTATCGGAAAAAAAGATTAAAAAATTAAATGTTGTCATTTGTGCCTGTGAATTACAGAGGAAGAACGAACATGCTAAACTATAAAAGTATAGCAATATACATCTTTCTCTTTTATCACATTTTCTGATAACCCTTATTTAACACAACATTAGAAATTATAAAAATATGTGAGGTCAGATGGTGCATCACACATTACAAGACTACTTGTAAACAAAAGCATCTGGATTGATAATAATAAAGGTTGTTTATTTTTGATTAACTACGAATTAATGATTCCACAAATATTGGGAATTATTAACACTTGCTCATACGTTCCAATGTAATTTTATCAGATCAGTTACACAATAAATCTGCCGAGTAAATTGCTTATTAATAACGGAGAGGATGGCCGTCACTGTCTATCACTTCTTGAAGTCACACTTGAACGCGTAGTTTTGAAGGGTGTCACTGAGTGAACTTCCACAATATTACGGTGTCGCCCCGATTCATTAGTGTAAACAATTATTGAGCGAGGGCCTTGGCGATCACATTTCACATCACCAGTTGCATGATACCTTTGTATCCATCTACGAACTGTTTTTCTCTGGAACGAAAATAATAATATTAGGAATACATAAAAAAATCCAACTTGTCAGTAATAATGCAACATGATTGCAACAATAAATACATATATGTGTATAACGTAAATCTTACCGTTATGGCCATATCTCGTTCTTTATGCTTTGTTCCTGTTCCCAGAGAACAACAATTTTAAAGTCCGCGTATCACTGGTCAGTTTCCCTCAGTCGTCAGTTTATTTAATTCTAGCCTTCAAAAAGTTATTAATCGAACAATACTATCGGTTAATATAATCAACTGTTCAAAAACTTAATAAATTGGATAATATTTCGACGAAGATAATTACGCACAAGCGGATCGACACGAAAACGAAACAATTTGAAAAGTAATTATACCCTCAATCACAGTTTAGTAAATAAGGCGAAGAAGTATTCTAAATTCAACCTTAACTCGCAGTTCATACAGCTAGTTAAGTTTCTGAAGTAAAATTACGGTAGGTAGTGCAACAATCGGAATCAGGCACATTCTATTCAACCAAACAAGAAATCTATGCAAATTTCAACCTTATCTTTTAGTAAATTGAGGAGTTACGAATTGCATTTTGTAAAACAAGACGGTAAGGTGTTAGTATTTATAATACGTGGTGGAAATTGAAATTTAAACCTTAATATCTAGAAGATTAGACCGTTATCAACCTTGTTCGATAAAAGGAGTAAAGCTATTCAAATTTTCGTTAAGATGGCTAACTGATTCAATAGTCTAGTGGTATAAGGCGCGGTCTATGTGATCGGCTGGCGCCTGGTGATGCGGGTTCGTATCCTCAATCGCACGGAAAGTGTCTTTTTGTAAGTTAAGTTATTCTTGGGATACGGTTCGGGCAACAAGCCGAAAAAATACCATATTATAATTATTTAAAAACTTGCAAATAATATTTGAGTGGGATCGGTGGATGCTCGGGCAGAGATGGATGCGCCGCGCCGCGCGGCAGCGGGGGAGGGAGCTGCTTGAGGCCAGAGCCACGTGACGCGCCCGAGCGCGCTCGGGCGATAATCTTTAAAGTCTTGGGGGGTTCCTTTTCTCTGAAGCTGTTCGTACAATAGTATTTTGGAAATATTTCAAGTGAGAAGACACACTTACTTAATATTAAAGTACAACATGTAGTTACAATGGAAAGTAGGTATAATTAGCGCCACGAACGAAAGATGTGACTTGCTTGACACACCACCTCTCTTTAGCGGTATGAGGTCTGAGCACGGGACGGGAACGGACGTCATATGGGCGGCGGAAAGAGCGCGGGAGAGGGGTCAAGTCTCATCTTTTGTGGCGCTAACTATACCTTAACTATCTAACTAATCAGAAAAAATCTTATTGATTTCAAAGAACTAGTCTCAAGGAAATTAATGAGATTTACGAGGATATTATAATTTGATTAGGTATAGAGATATTGTAAGATTGTGTCTGTGTAACATAAATCTAAGATCTATAGTCCATTAAGTAACTGTTTATACTATCTAACTTCATTAGAAAAACAAAATACAATTAAAAAAACTAGTAAAGCTTATGTTATAATTAGGTACCGATGTTCAAACTCACTGAAACATTATAAATAACTGTATAAGTACCCCTCTTTTTTAATTTTTATTTTGATCTTCACAGGAAATCCTTTTAAAATGCGATCTATTTTAGGAAACCGACCGTATTTGTGTGGGTGGAACATGTAGGCGGACGTTGTGAGTTGTCACCTAGGATCGGATTGGTGCCTACTTTCTTTCATTTACGTTTATAATTTTACTTTGCCGATATTTTCTGAATTAATTATTTTATAAATAAATTTATCTATTCTTTTTAAATATTTTTTTTAAGTCACATTTCGTTTCTGTGTCGTGTGAACTCGTGTGTGCTCTTATTTCTTTTTGTACAGTTTTCACCATTGTTTAGAGAATGTATTCCGGAAATTAATATTTAACTTAGTTATAGCTCAAAAAGTGCATACTAGAAATCTCGATGTTTAGAGATTTCGCTACATCAGTAGTTCGAACCCGTGCGAAACTAACGGGAGTAATCCGTACGTTATCTTGTTTCCAGTACCTACTTGGTACGTACATACTTAAAAAATTGCAATATTGCTTTTTTGTTGTCACTGTCAAGCAATCACTATTGACATTGACATATTGACAAATCAAAAGGAAGAATATTTTATATTTTTATTGTGTTTGTAAAATAATCAAAACATGAAGTCGATTTAGACCACTCACCACTGAGTACTATTTAGACGCACCTATAGTTTTATCAAATTATTTTCTTACAATATACCGTGTTTGAGAATAATTATTTATGTACGGATATCGATTATAAATATATTAAGTGATGCCCAGTGATGCCAGTCGGTCGGAAACGTTGGAATCTACATGGTAAGTCTAATAATTACGGCTTTTGTTCGATCTGCTTCTGTATTTTGATTCTATAGCCTTAAATCTGTAATATACACACATTAGGTTATGTTTCTGCTGGAATATGCCAGGTTTTGTAGAATAAAAGTGTGCTTTGGCTTTTGAGTTTCAAATTTTTTTTTATTTGGATCGGTTGGTAGTTAATAGCGATGACCAATGCCAAACTGACTGTCTAACAGATAACTAGTAATGCATCTATAATGGTTCCAGACTTACAGTTATCCAAATTAGTGATGAATATACCTATGTAGTAAACTAGTTACCTACCTACTGTTGTAGCCGTTGTAGGTAACGCAATACCATTACCTACAACAGTAGGTAGGTAACTAGGTAGCGTTATCCCTACTACCAGTACCAAAATATAGTTGCTGCCAAATATGATTGCCACAGCTGTCATTGCCCTTTCCCATAAACATCTTCCTAGAAATCTGAATAACAAACTATGTATTGTTTTTTAATGGTGAAATATTACAACAATGGTATCTATTCATTTCTGTTTCTGAAATGAAAAATTCTAAAATTTGTGATAAAAAGCAGGACAAGGACTACTATTGACACCTTATTTGGTACCAACTTTATCAAACATAACATTGTGCCTGTGTCATTCTGTTGTTTGTACAACTGTTATATCGTTTTTGATGTATCATTGATCCCTCCTTATAGGTGATGGTGTTCAGAGGCTAGGTAACTAAATTGTTAATTAAAAAAAAAACAACCAGAGATAGATGAACAGTATGGTCCTATAATAAAATGCAGTCCTTCTCTGTGCCTGTGAATTGGTGTGCACATCATTTGAGAGTGTTCTTAATATTCTTTGGCTAGGTAGGTGTATGTAATGGATCATGACAGTTGAATTTGGGCATACCGAGTATTAAAACAGCATTGTTTAATTAGACAGGTCTACTCAAATCTCTGTGGTTCTTTCTTCAAAAGTCCATCTCATCAAGCACTATCTGCATGGTCCACATATGGCTTGACCAAGCGAAAGAAGGTGGTGGAGTTTCTTGCCCATTCTTCTACGGTTTTAGACATTTATTTTCTCAAAAGATTACAAAATCACTTACAGAGAAAATACAATATTTTATCTTAAAAATATACATAAAGCCAATTGGCGTAGCGGGTTAGTACTATGACAAAATTATATTAGGACACAGAAATAAATAATAGTACATACATAAAGGATTCCGTAACAGTTTTTGTATAAAGTCGGTCTTCTCCATACGAAAACTACCTTTTGGAAGGGGCGACTAGAATCAATTCTATTTTAATGTAAATTTTGACATTCAAAAGTGCCTTTTATGTGCCTATTTGAAATAAATGCTTTGACTTTGACCAAGATTCATCATCATCTGCCTAGCCTTTTCCCAACTATGTTGGGGTCGGCTTCCAGTCTAACTGGATGCAGCTGAATATCAGTATTTTACATGGAGAGACTGCCTATGTGACCTCCACAACCCAATTACTGGGTAATACAATACCCCTTGGTAAGACTGGTTGTCAGACTTTCGGGCTACTGATGGACTTGTAACGACTGTCAAAGTTCCACTTCCACAAATGACAGCCGGGACCAACAGCTTAACGTGCTTTCCGAGGCACCCATCCACTGAGCAACCGCAGCAAGCGTAGCTTAACCTGATCGATCGACCCGTGCGGCTGTTATTACTCAGCCACAAGCACCAGACCAAGATTATGTTTGGAACTAAAAGAGACCTTTGAGTTTATTTTTTTTCAGAGTATAGATTAAAGTAACACCAACCTCATCTACTTCTAAAACAACAGATTCACACAAAAGTATAAGCTATTGATGCCTTTGTATATGTAGTATACTTTCTGAGGTTTCTCTTGCTCCAGATGGACCACAAGGATCTCTGAGAAGATTGCGCAACCAACTTGCTGAGGATGGCTGTGCTGAATCACAAGTGGTTCTTGCTAAACAACTTTTGGAAGAGAAATGTGGTATGTTAACAACTTCAAATTCTCATTCTGTAACCAAATGTACTGACATTGTTCAAATGCTCTGGATTCCCGTACAATCTTCATATTTTATAGACAAATTCAAGACAATATTTTTTTTTCAAGTTCAATTACTATGGTGAATGATGTTATTGATGGTAATAATGATGGTAGTTAATGTCTTTGAAAGCAATTTAGCAAGTTAAAAGTAGTTTTAAACAAAGATCAACATTTGAGATAATATGGACCATAATATTTCTTTTATGTTAAATTAATGCATATTTGTTGCAGAGTTAGAAGCAGACAAAATATGTAATTTCAAACAAGCCCTGGAATGGTTGATCTGTGCAACTGAACAAGCGCATCCAGAAGCCAGGAGAATGTTGAGAAGGTATTCAAGCATTTCTAATATTTGAAACTTTTTACAAAAAAAAAGCAAGTGCCTTACAAAAATAAAATCACTTACCTAGTGGCTTTTTCGTTCTAAACCAACTTTACAAAAAATGGAGGAGGTTCTCAGTTTGAGCTCTATGTTTTTTATTCTTAGTTTGATATCCACAGACATTAAAAACTTTTTTTTTATTCGAAATATATAATATACGAGCCTGTATTGTCACTCTTTTCTCCTTTTACTTCTCTCTGTCGAGGGCTGCTAGGGATCAGTCTTTATTAACGGAATTAATAGTGAGTATCAAGGGTAACATTTAAAAAGTACTGTTAAATGTTACCCATGATGCTCACGGGACTATTTAAAAATTATAGGCTGTGCAGGCTGTTAACTGTTAGGTAGTGTGTAGAGTGCTCTCTCTGCACACCACAAAACCAGCTGATTAACCTTTTGAACGCCAGAGTATAAACATATCGCCGTACCCCTGAAGCCAGGAACAAATTTCTCGATATTGGTGGTTTATTTACATTAGTTTCATGCAATACAATATAGACGGAAGCCTAAACTTTTAAATTATATAAATAAAAACACACGAAAGTAATGATTAAATTGTTTATTTCATAATATCCGACGACGACGACCGACGTGTATTTTGTCATATACAATCTTGAAAAAGACATCAGTCGTCCCATACAAAACTTCAATACCTACTTGACCAAATGTATGTGACGAATGATTTTTTTTTCACGATTACGATGGTGGTCCCCGGGTAAAAGTTGTTCAGTTTGATGGCCTGTACCACACCCCCAAGTTTGGTCACATCCCTCTGAAACACATTGTATTTGTGACGTTGGCGTTCAGGGTAAGATTTCGTTTGTCACATATATGTGACAATGGCGTTCAAAAGGTTAAGATAAAACAAGATTAAGTCAAATCATCTGCTGGTGGACCTCGACACTGGGCTGCAGGCATTCCATGGAAGCCATGCTTCTTCTCAAATACGCCTGGACAGGAACGGCCTGCACCTGGTGACGGGGACCATCATGGGACACTGCTCGCTAAACAAACACTTCCACACAACAGGCTTAACGGACAGTCTCCTATGGAGGCTAAGGAAACCGTTGCGTATAATGTGCTTTTTGGGTGCACAGGCGTTACCTAGATTAGGTCAGAAACCCTCTGGACAACCAGATCTTACACAGATGTTCTTAACAGGCCAGGAGTTGGGCTGGTTGGAATAACCACCGACGGCCGCCATGGCCCACGCACAATGGTCCACTTGAACATAGAAGTCAAATCATTTGTTTTAATTAGGCACATAAAACGGTAGTTCCAAATGGTTGTTTCATATGTAGAAAAATGGACAAGAAACTCCATAGTTACTCTTATAAAATGTTTTAACGATATTTTGTATACATTGGATATATTTGAAGACGGTGTATTTGGATCAATTATCTTGGCACTTGCAAACACTTTAAGGTAGTGATTAGGAAGACCCATCCATCCACGGGCCCATCCACGGATCGACCGGCAAGCGTAGCTTATCCTTTGATCAGCCATTCCGGCTGTTATACAGGGTGGCAGGAACATCGACGGCCAAACTGTAGCCATGAATGCAGCACATGATTCTAGAACCCGTAGATTAGAAATTTTTTGCAGGTTATCATAGAAAAGTGCAATACTTACGCGGTCAAAATGTATGGAACAGGTAATTATTTTTTAACCTTTTAACCGCTTACGCCGGATAAATCCGACAAATATTTTCGTGTCCATTTCGTCCGGGTCGTACATATACGACCAAATACTACAGCTCGTTTAATAGGTATTTATTTCTCGCTTTTTTTTTCGGGCGCAGGGGGCACGACAACTGATATAAAGTCGGGCGGTTAAATGGTTAATAACCGATGAAAAATTTCAACAGGGGTTCCAGAATCATGTACTGAATCCATGCTTGGTTGCGCGTTGATGTCACTGCTACCCTGTATATCCTCTAGCCCTGACCCACATAGTGCCTAAATCTAAACTATTTAAAAGATGTTGCGACGGTGATCATTTTGTCTCAGTGTACTGACACTAGTTGTGCCACTATAAATGGTTTTCATTGCAAGTGTGCAATAGGGGCAAAATGGGTTATTGAATTTTTTTGGTGGGATTACTAATAGTAGTAGTAATTTACTATATCAAGCGGTTTATCATAAAATATGAAAGTGCTTCATTTGAATTTTACAAAATATATTTGTATTTATGCGGCAAAGTTTATGATTTATGATGAAATACGTCTGTAATAATAATTAAGTCCCCTTTCTACATCCTCTTGTCTCTGAAGTGAGCAAAACCTAAAGTTCCGTTTGAGTCTATGAAAGAGTACTTACCTACATCAAAACCGACATCGCCCAACCGTTGAAGAGTTTGAAGACCGAAAATTCGGAATAAAAATCTTTTTCACACTGATTGATATAAAACCTCTATTCCTATTTAATAAAATAGACAGTGAAACGTCAAAAATATGTAGAAAAATGTTTTTCCTAACGTCATTATGTCATAAAATATTTTAACAAAACGTGTAAACCGTCTCGTCTTCTAAGCAATCATCCTATATTCCGCGAAAGGCAATAGCATCAAATTCTCGATGATGATATGAGGTAATACCGTAAATACGCTATTGTCACGAATTACTGACATACCGTGAGCACGTAAACATAAACACCAGTAGGTACAATCTGACCTGCATTATACAGAGGACGCGCAGAGCGACAGTTTTTCCGACTTGTGTTTTTTTAGAATTTTTAAATGAAAGGGTGTTTCAATGAATGGTAATTTAAATGATTTCGCACTTTGGAAGATCAGATGGGATAGAGTACGCGATGAGTTGAATCATTCTATGTAAGAAAGTTTTTAAAAAACAGGGCGGCAGTTCTTGTGACTATCTTCTTCTTACTCTGGTGCCTCTGCAATTATTTGAAGGTTGGCCATCAACTCTAAATATTTTCTCCTTAACCTTTACGCGGTTATTCCGTTTATCCACCCCAAAAAATCCACTCTAAGGTGGATACGCGGAAACGCATGTCCGTGAATCCACCCTAAGCCTATAAATTCCGTTTTCCCAACTTAGCCTAGGGTGGATTCTCAGACATGCGTTTCCGTGTACCCACCTTAGGGTGGATTTTTTGGGGTGAATAAACGGAATTCGCGAGATGTAACAGTTCAACAACACTCGTGACTCCGCACCATTCGCGAAGGTTTCTCAGCCGAGACTTTTTCTTCCGCCAACACCGCGTATTCCGCTAAAACTATAAATCTTCCAATATATTCCAATGTGTTCCCCCTTCCAATATGTCCCAATATATATTGCTCCAATATGTATTCTTCAGTTATCCCAAAAATGTATGGGGTAGGTTGTAATCTTACTAAGGTCCGTATTACAAATCCTCACTCGACATTCTCGATTCCGATCGATTCGATTTGATTCGTTTGTTTTTTCGATTCTTGATTTTTTAATTACTTGAAACTAGTTTCAAGCGATTCTTGATTTTTTAATAACTTGAAACTAGTTTCAAGTAAGTAATTAAATGGCTTAAAACTAGTTTTACGTTCTGCTTGAGTCTTGGGTGAGTTTCTGTAATACGGGCCTCAGTAACACTATTCACTGTACCTGTCGTAAGGTCAAACCTTCCTGGTGTTCCTTCTTTTTTTTTTTTTTTTTTCAAAAGGGTTTCCTTTTTTTTGTGTATGGGAAATCATCAAATGACTTCTGCCGCTCTGGGTGGATCGGAAGGGAGTGTCAGAGTCTTACTGACTAAAACCCACCCGTGTTCCTTCCTTAGCCCTTTATGTTCCGGAGCAGCGGTAACCCTTTCGGACAATCCCGCTGACCAAAGGAGACGCCTTAGGGCAGACTTCATAGAGTGCACTTTGACTTTATTTTAGTAAGTAAAGTAATCGTCTTATACAAATATGAACTTTATTGTATAAGTTTAATGTTGATATTCGTACAAAACGCTTGCTCACATATGTTTATACGTTTAAGAACATTTTATGCATGACAATAATGTTCATATTCGTATGAGACGCTTACATTACTTAGCAAAGTGCGATCTGTAAGTCTTGTCCTCAGACGGGCTATTTCTTTGGCAAATGTTTGACATAAATGTTTTCGTGTTGGTCAGGTGCATCCGCAGTGGAGTGATTGACGAAGACAGCGCGGCCATCATTCGAGCGAAGTCGTGCCTCGCCGCCAGCCGACAGGAGACAGTCGCCAGGAAAGCTGCTAGAGATCTGTTCGCCAGGTAAGAACTTGTCTTAACTTGATAACTATGAACTGAACGGACATGGTTGTGGTTGTGTGTACTGACACGGACTGTACAGGTCCAATCAAATATCTGTGATTATTTCTTAAAAAAAAAACATCTCAGAGACTAATCTCCATGGTCCTCACATGATCTGACCAAGATAATTTCTTGAGTTTAAAAGAGACTGTGACCTCTGAGTTTGTTTTGGTGTGTCTTCTCGGAGTAGTCGGTTAAGAAACACCGACCCCATCTAGTAATAAAATATTATTATTTCTTTTAAAGTGTAAAAGTGTTTTTTACAACTAATTTACAGCAATAAAATATCATATACCTATCATAAAATATCATAATGATCGATTTCGTCCACTCAGCCTATCGAACGGCGAGCAGTACATTACTACAGCGCAGTTGGAGCGACGCATCCGTGAGATATGTAGCACCACGCTACGGAAGGAGCCCAACGATAGCGACTCGCCGGACGATGACTCCTCAGGTAAGAAAAGAAAAAGAAAATACATCTATTTAAGCACACTCGATCTTGCTTCACTCGATTGAATTCTTTCCATTTTTCTTTCATTCCACGTGCGCACTACACCGACAAAATTATATAGAAAAACTTTTTACTTTTAAGTTGTACTTACCCCACAAAAATTCGTATAACACTACTTGCTATGTAAATATCGGTGGCAGGAAGTCATTATAACATCAACAATATAAACTAGTGGCAAAAATACTAATTATTGAAGCTAACTCCAAAACTACCCAAGCAAAGTTAATAAAATTTATATGGGACCACCCCTGAGGCATGCCCTATCCATTAAAAAAATAATTTTTGAAATCGATTTACTATAGCCGGAGATATCGCGTAACAAACATACAAAAAACAACATACAGTCGAATTGAGAACGTCCTGCTTTTTGAAGTCGGTTAATGAACGTTCATCCAGTCCTTTCATTTCATTTTTAGGATTCCGTACCAAAAAGGTAAAAACGGGACCCTAGTCCGTCTGTCTGTCTGCCTGTCTGTCTGTCCGTCCGTCTGTCTGTCTGTCTGTCACCAGGCTGTATCTCATGAACCGTGATAGCTAGACAGTTGAAATTTTCACAGATGATGTATTTCTGTTGCCGTTATAACAACAAATACTAAAAACAGAATCAAATAAATATTTAAGGGGGCTCCCATACAACAAACGTGTTTTTATGCCGTTATTTGCTCGATATTGTAGTTACATACCTACAAATTTGTACGGAACTCTCAGTGCGCGAGTCCGACTCGCGCACTTTACCCGTTTTTCGACCATTCCGTAGGCGAGTAAAAGATGCCGAGTGCCTTAATCTTATATCGTTGGATCTGTTCACTATAGTGAATTCATTTTTCACTTTGGATTCATACTGCGTTCTGACGTTTCACTTTGAGTGAAAGGCAAAATAATTATAAATAACAACTATCTCAAAAAAAAAAAAAAAAAATCACGACTCCAAATGCGACGTTGCCAGCGTTGCGCGGGATGAAAGTTCTTAAGCCTTACTGGCGTACTGGCTATTGCCATCAATAGGGCACAAATACAGGCTGCTACTGACAAAAATTGGATAACAATAACACTGCTTGATGTGGGAATCGGTCAGAGGACCTCATGCTCGACAGTAGCTTCCGCTTGACCTTCGAGGCAGTCACCAACTATACAGTACAACAGGCTCTTTTTAGGGTTCCCTACCAAAATGATAAAAAAGGAAAACTTGCTGCGACTTCGCCTGTCTGTCTGTCACAGCTCCTTATTTCATGGACGACTTCTATCGACCACCGACTTTTATTATTTTTACATTTTTAAAACGTGTTGTTTTTCTGTTATTCACGTTTATTTTTTATACTTAGCAGTTAGAAAATACTCTATTAATACAATTTTCAGAAGAGGCGTGCGCCCTCGACGACGGCCAGGCTCTGCAGCCGTCGCAGCTACACGCTGGCGACCAGGTACACAGCAATGGTACCATGCGCACTGCCGACACGCCAGATGAAGGTAATTTCTAAATTACAGTAACCGATGACTGCGGCACTAGTGCAAAGCCAGATACTTGGCCCGCGTCCTAACCGATAGCGATTGTCGCGCGAGTATGCGGTCGTCGTGTTCTTTTATATAAATATGACGTACTCACGCGACATACAAGTCGCGTTTGAACGTCAGAATTCAGATTAACAATCGCGTTATCGCGTATGCGCCGGACAGTAGGTTTCGGTTTCCACCACAAATGACTAAATACATCTATTGTCATCTTCAAACAATTGTCAGAATCAGAACAATGATATAAATTCGTTTAACGATACATGTATTTAGTGGTATGTAATTTTTCGTTTAGCTCTCTAGTTTGTAGACATCACGAAAGCTAGTTGTGCTCCGTATATGTTTTCTTAAATAAAACTATTCTTGAGGAAAAACCATTCTTTCATTACGTAAGTGTAACAAACCCTTCTTTCTTTTTCCAGAATACCCAGAAAGATGTGGGCCCAACGAAGAAATACGCAACCTTACCGTCGATAACTTAGTATCTGCCGCCGTAGACTACTGCCAAGGAGAACTGCCCCTAGTCAGCTACGAACTGACCCTAACAGACCCTAGTGTTAAAGCCCTAGACCATATACCCTTACTACACCAAGCGTTTCTTCATCCTATCGTCTTCTTACAAGTCTTATACCTAAAATTACTATATCATTTCGGTACTTTTACTTTCCGACTGTCGAATGTTGAGCTGTCTCTTCTCTTGATAGCCTATTTGTCAGCCAGTGCGGATAGTCTGTATCACTTAGTCCCTCTAGCCATATACTACGTGAGTTTCATCGCCATGGTTATTTGTACGTTCAAAATGTTGCATGCCAAAAGACAGTTCATTGACTTTCGCAAATGGTCGGGATTATTTCTTAGATACAGCGATGGGAATTTACAACCAGACGAGTCTGAGAATCTGTTTGTTCGAAACAATCTCGGTCCTTTTGTTCAATTCTTTTCCGCTCTGTTTATAAATCTTTTCTTGTATCCGTTCATAGCGATTCAATGGGTTCCCTTCTCGGAGTTCTGCGTGTTATCATTCTTTTTAATGTTCCTCACGTTAATTTCATTCGGAAGTAGCGGGAAGTCGTATCCGGATCTGCTTGCTCTCTTGTCTTTTGGAATCAACGTGTTAGCCAAATATCCTTACGAAAAAGATACAGTCGTGCACCAAGGCTGGCGATTTCTCGATTTGCAAGTGTCGAATTATCCGTCTTATATACTGGGGAATAGCATTGAGTTTTGCTTGAACGCGCGGGTGTTCTTTTCCTTGATGGTGCCTGTTATATTGATGGGTATGGCTAGACGTAGTAGTTGGCAGGGTGTGTTCAAGTACGCGTTGCCTCACTGTGTGACGTTGAGTTGGCTACAGATGTTTATTACTTGTTCTCACGGGTGTACCACATACGGGTTGATAAGAGGCACGTTGGCTCTTGTTTGTTCATTCCTCTTCCTGCCTCTCGTCGGCGTGGTGACGGTGACTTTGCCTATATTCGCCTTCCTCCAATACATCACGATGTCCCGTGTCTTCTACACTGTGTCTGTTCTGGTCGGCTTCGGACTGAGTTTTGGCGCGACCTGCGTTCTGGCGAAGTCAGAGACCACGAAGAAGTTTGTTACCCCGTTTCAGGTTTGTGTATTTTTTTGTTAATATTTTATTTGAAATAATATGAATTTATTAATAACATTTCAAAATTATATGCCCCTATAATAATATCGTCCTGATTAAAATGAGTTCTGCGTACGGGTTACGTCAAATTGTTATTTAACAGTAGTTAAGTGCTTTGATATTGAATCAAACCGAAACATGAAATAATAAACTTAGATAATTATCATGTTTTGGAACCACAATTTCAACGTCATATGATAAAGTTTAAATTTCACTGTAACCAATTTCTTTTTGTATTATAATACAAACGGCCAATCAAAAATCAACTTAGATCACATATCAATTAAGTAGATAATTGATCATGTGGCAATACATGTAACTTATCCAAGATTCTGAATTGAAGTGTTGTAGAGCAACTTTCACTTATAAAAGCATTTCACTTTAATGTTATATTTCGTGTGTCATGAACGGTTGCCAATAGATGTTATTCTTTCTTTCTTTTATAGTATTGTATTATTTGTGTTGTCCACAGCTCACAATCGGCCTAATAACACTGGCCTACTTAGGCAACCAGTTCGTAATGAACCTTCAGGACGACGGCCTCCCCTCCGGACTCATCGAATTAATAGGTGACGATAAATCTAGCATCAAGAACCTTCTGAAAAACGAATTCATAACTGACTATGAAGATAACACATATCATATAAACTGGGACGATTACTACAACCAATGTAACACTCCATCTTGGTCGGATTATAACACTGCGGCCACGCAAATTAAATGTTCCATACTCGATGGCGCCAACGTAAATTGGCAGGGTTATGTCAAAGACGTTCAACTCAAAAACGTGAGGAATCGATGGAGGGACTTTGTGGCTTGGTTACCAAGCTTCCTTCAAGAATACTTCAGATGCTACTACGGTGAAGAATATTCGACCTTATGTCAAAGGGATGAGAGCTTACAGTCCGTTAAAGAATGCGAATTTGTTAGGAGCGTCGCGCGCCAAAGTGGGAAGAGCTGCCATTTAAATAATTTGAATGAGTAAGTTTATTTTTATATTTGTAGAGGTGTATTTTTAGAGATGGCAATCACACTATCACACTAATATTATAAAGGCGAAAGTTTGTGAGTGTGTGTGTGTGTGTTTATATGTTTGTTACTTCTTCACGCTCAAACGGCTGGACCAATTTAGATGAAATTTTGTATAGAGATAGTTTGAGTCCCGGGAAAGGACATAGGATACTTTTTATCCCGATATTCCCACGGGATCGAGCCTTATGCGGGTGAAACCGCGGGGCGCAGCTAGTGTAAAATAAGAGCAAGTCAGAAAAGTGGCACCGGAACTTAAAAGTTGTGTGGAAGTCGGTTGCCGTGGCATATGGGCATGTGATGCGGAGGAACGAGGAAAGTTTTGAATATGGATGTGGATGGCTATAGGAGTAGAGGCAGACCAAAGAAACGATGGGTGGACTGTGTGAAAGATGATTTGGGTAGAAAGGAGGTGGGGCTAATAGAGAAATATCGAACAGATGTTGCGCCGACCCCAAATTAATTGGGATAAGAACAAGAGAATGATAACTAAATAAATGTTTTAGATAGGAAATATCTACGCAATGCGCAAATTCAGTACTCACTCACACAACTCAGTATGATTCTATACCCCTAACGTAGAAATATAAATTTTTCGTCGGTTATCAAAGCATGGCGTCCTGGGTTCTAATCCCAAGTTGGACAATGTTATTGGGTTTTCCCATTACGAAAATATTCCTTTAATGGCCCGAGGTCTGAATTTGTGCCCAGTTTTGCTCGCAGAACTTAATGTTTATAGTGCGAAAAATTAGTACAGTAAAGGTCTGTCTAATTTTCTGGGGAATATTATAATAATAATAAAAAAGTTTTATTGACATAAAAAAAAGATGTTATATTTTAATTTGAAGCCCTGCCTCCTGAGCTAGGTGGTACCTGTGTAGTGTCTTCATCCGTTTTTGGAACATTAGATATGCTATAATATTAAAATAACGTAAAATTAAATTAAAGGAATTTAGAATACTGTCGCGATGATATGGTATATTTATAATGTAACCTTTTCTTTTCAGATACACATATGAAATTAAACTTGTAATGGAAGCGAGCGGTGGTTTACTAAAACGCCATTCGGAAATATCTATAATCTTTGACCACTGCTTCAGTAATTTCACCAGAATGTTACGCGCCGATGACAAGATACGATTCAAAGGCGTGCTGTCAAACGAAAATGTTCCTTATAATATTGGCACTAAGGACCTAAACATTAAAGGATATGAAATAAACTGCCTAGAATGCAAGGAGGCTCAAGGTACGTTCAGGTCGAAAGCGCCCTCTGTATCTAAATTCTCAGAACTATGTAAAACTATTGTAAATGATTGTGTTGTGTCTACAAAGTATATTTTAAATTTCCTGTTGAATCCCGTGGTTGTTTTTAAATAAATGATATATTATGTCTGTTTTAATGTGTTTTAGTTTTTCTGTGTTAAATGTTTTATGCGCGGAATTTTGATATTTTTTCTTTTTATTATTATTATTATCAGCCATTTCTGTCCCACTGCAGGGCAAAGGCCTCCCTTCCTTCCTTCCACTTATCCCTATCCAGTGCTGTTACACGCCAATCCTTGTGGAAAGAGTCGAGTTCGTCCCGCCATCTCATTCTGGGCCTGCCGCGTTGCCGTTTGCTGCTGTTTGGGACCCATTGTGTGGTTACTTTAGCCCACAGCTCCTCCGGCATGCGACAGATGTGACCAGCCCAGTTCCATTTTAGCTTGGCAGCCGTGTGACCTACATCGGCAATTTGAGTTTTAGAACGCAGTATCGAGTTCCTTATACGATCAGTAAGTTTAACTCCAAGGATACTGCGCTCCATTGCTCGCTGACAGACCCCGAGTGCGGACTTTTGACGATTAGTAAGTGACCGTGTCTGCGCTCCATAGGTGAGGGTAGGAAGGATGCACATGTCCATGAGTTATCTCTTTAGTGAGAGAGGGAGAGTTCCCTTCATTATTTGTTTCATCGACCAATAGCTCTTCCAGGCGTTCTCGGTGCGTCGAGCAACTTCTTTATCGTGTCTTGCCTGGAAGGAGACTATTTGGCCGAGGTATATGTACTCATGGACATATTCAATCCTCACACCCCCAATTCCTATGTTGCGCTTGGTGCTGTTGGTCATCACCTTGGTCTTCGCCATATTCATCGTGAGTCCGACCTCGAGGCTGGCACTACTCAGTTGGTCGAGCATTAGGCCTAACTCGGCTGCCGTGGAGGAGAAAAGAACAATATCGTCGGCAAATCGGAGATTTGTTAGTCTTCTATCGCCCACGATGATGCCCTTGTCCCTCCGGTAGTGGAGAGGCCACGACGGAACCCGGCTTGTTCGGGAGGTTGATGCTGATCTAATTGGCCAGAAATGCGATTTTCAATCATTTTAATAAATATTTTGTAAAGGTGTGAGATGAGGCTGATGGGGCGGTAATTGCCGATGTCAGTCTTATCACCTTTTTTATGGAGGAGGATAACATTTGAGTGGCAGAAACTACTTGGAAAAACACCTGTTTGTAATATTGAATTAAATAAGTTGCAGATGTATGGCAACAAGATAGGCTCCGCGGCTCGAAGTGATTCGGTTGTAATACCATCTTCGCCGGGACTTTTATTGTACTTCATGCCTCTGAGAGCCTGGTGTACTTCATATCCAGATATTAATGGAACCTCCTCAGGACATGAATAGACTTCGGTTGTTTGTTGGGATGTTTGGTCGTTGGAATATAGAGATTTATAAAACTCGGTACTTATCCCAAGAATTTTTGCCCTATCTCCTTGCTTAACGCCATTTTTATCTTTTAAATGCGTGATTTGTGATATTTTTTTCTTGAAATTGTTTATATCCTATAGTAGCTTCTGCCTGCGACTTCGTCCGTGTGAAATTTCTTGTTCCCCCGACCCGCCGGGTCGCATTGCGTCACGCGCCCGCGCTATTACGTCGTTTAGGCAGTTGTCCTACCGCCGGCGAGGAAGCGACTAACTGTCAGCTATTTTCTTGCTCAAGAAATGTACAATAGATATACATTCCGTGTAAATAAAAGAGATGCATATATTAACAGTTGATCGCTCAAGGTTCACACTGCCGGCGAGGACTCGCTCCACTGGTTTGTCGCTGAGCGACAAGAGCTATCAAAGATAATATTCGCCTAGCGATACTCGCTCAGCGATGCTCGTTTGGCGGTCAGAGCTCACGCCGAGAGAAACCCCTGTGAGACTAACCGCCCCGAGCGAGTGGTGCGAGTAATCGCCCGTAGCACTCGAACACTCGCTGATAGCCCAGCGACAAAACTTTCGGAACTACACACACGCTGCTCGCTGCTCGCCAACTCGTTTTCAGTTGCTAGTTCTACTCGCTACTCGTTCATCGCCGCCGGTGGGACAACTGCCTTACTCTTTGCGTTCTTTCAGTTTTTTTTCTTTTTGCTCGTCTCCTAAGGGTCGTAGCGTGATGTCAAATAGCATATAATCTTCCTCAAGAATTAGGCTATCAAAGGCAAAAAGAAATTTTAATTTAGTTCCAGTTTTTATTTTAGTTCCACAGATTAGCGCGTTCAAACTAACATACATATAAGCTATGCGACCACGGGAAGGTGCTTTCTTCTTTCATCCTTTTCGGGTAGTAGGGTTTTAGTTTTTAAACTTTTTTTTAAATTTAATTATTTTGGGGCATATTTCAGTAATATTTATATTTTTGAAATGTGCTAATTATGCCCTTTCATTTGATACCCCACAAGGCACCACCCCAAAGTATTTATTTTTAAACTCATAACTTTGATGTCCTCTAGAGGGCGCCATATTGAATTTAGTGCGACGTCACATATCCTATACCAGCGGACGGTCAAGACGCTTCTAACGATACCGCATTTGTCAAATTATTATAAGAACTTTTGAAGTTATGAGGGGAAAGATGAACATACATACATAACGGTCAAAATCATAACCCTCTGTTTTGCTTCGCCGTAGTTAGGTAAAAATACATGTTGTTCGTACGGTTGTCATTTCGATTCCTTGCCGTTAACAAGACAAGATATTGACATGGTTTGCACGTGGTAAGGTTTCGCGGGGAATAATACAGAATTGGGGCCCTGGACCCAGTGAGACTAGTACGAGAGTGCATGATCACATTTTTGCCTCACCGGTTTACGACCAAAACCGTCTTAAATCGATAGATTTGTTTGGTTATTCTGAATCCAAAAATACTATGTCAGAAATTGTCCGGGTCACGTCTGACATAATTTTGAAAGAGTTGCAATACTTGCAATATGTCTGAAAACAAACTTTTGAAGTGAAAACTATTGAACTCGCGCCACTGTTACCGTAATTGACACCGCTTCGGATGTGTTCGGCTGTCCTCGAGATGTACTCGGTTTTAATGTATATGCGATTTGTCGTCAGTGAGTGATGGCAAAGTATTCTGCTTGTGTTTTGTTTTCACTTCTGTCGGCACTCCCGGAGTGCCACTGTTTTTTTCGTAATACAATGACGAAACATATTAGGGTTGTTTCAGTTGAGACAGATTTTCGTTTCGGCAGATTTTTATTTCGTCTGATTTTAGTTTCGTCTATGTATATTTTTAATATAAGATATTGTGATAAAAGTGATAAAACTAACTGCATATTTTTTGACATAGCAGAAATGGGGCCCCTTAAAACTGCGACGTTGACCAGTACTACCTTAAGGCCTATTCAAACCTACGCGGTATTCGCTGCCGCTGTGGGTAGAAGTGCATACCGCGCGGGTTTTGCTCAGGTATTTAGTATCAAGTTCCGCGGCTAGAGTAACAGTAATATTACCGCATACCCTACTCGGTTTTGTCTACCGCAGACGGTAGCGAATACCGCTTAGGTTTGAATAGGCCTTTATACGGTTATTTTATATGGTTTTACCCGTAAAACGATACGAAAATGGTGTTTGTCGTAGGCTCTCGTACTACAGTGAGTTGTCTATCACTGTTAGTGAATGAATTTATGATTTTTATTAAGTACTTTATAAATTTATTTTCATTCAAGATAATATTTGTATACTTAATATAAGCACACCCGGACACTCCATACAACGCTCGCAAAATAATTACCTATTACTACTACTTATACAAATGACATTTGTATACGTGCAAATGTTTGCGTGAAATCTAGCAGGGTTGGCTGTCGTGCGTAGCGTAAAAAATATGGCGCGGAAAGCGATTTGTGTCGGGGAACCGAACGACGACGGCGCTGCCCGAACGTGTGCATTATTATGAAGTGACCTTGTAGTTCAATTGTTTATTTATATAGTCGGGTTCGTAATTAAATAAAAACACTAAAATAGTTTAGTTTAAATGACTTATTTGTAAATAATCGGTTATTAAATCGCATGGTATTAAAAATGCGAAATCTTACAGTTTATTTAAATACGAATTCGGAAAAGCATCAAATATCCAACCATCGTGATTAAAACTCAAATAAAACTTTTAAATCGCAAAATTGTGTGTTCGTGTCAGCTGTATAGCGCTGCGGTTCGCGAGCGCCCTTGCTAAAGGGTCGGCGACGAATACCTCGAAGCGCGGGGTGAGGTGCGGTATCTGATATGAGCGTGGGGAAGGGAGTGTCCTTTCTGTACGTAGCGTAGTACTATTAAGTATTCTGTGATATAAGCTAACAGGCTTAAAATAATATATACTTGTAAATAAGTTTTACTACGTGGCAGGAATCGATGAGCTCTTTGACCCTTCGTATCGGGGATCGGGAAACGTGGATTCACGCGAGACATAATGGCTTATAAGTTGTTTCAATAATTACGGCATTCAACCGGTTAAAGGTGTTTTTCTCCGACTCACAACCTATACTACTTGACGTAGGTAGGTATATTAAACTACATCGCACGGGCACAGTACCCCCGACCCGGTTGCCCAATCAACTGGCTAAGCCGCGGCGGCCCACAGCTACTATATTTAGCTTTACGCAACCCGCGCGCCGCGGCCCGCCCATCGTGACATATTATTAACATCAATAGACCGCGAGTTTCTTTAAAACGTATTTTTGCCTGTGTCACGTCCCGGGTATCGGGCTAAGGAAAGAAAAGAAAGAATAACATTTATTAGGCACCAGGCAACTTCTAGAAGTAGTGATCTTGATCACCGCGCTTGCTCACTGGCGGTTTGGTAATTTCAGACCGAAGTCCAGGGCTGTGGTGTCTAACGATAAGCAACTTGGAAAGTACCTACTTATAACTCTTAAAAGCCATATTGGTATTTGCTGGATTTGAACTCGCAACTTGAGACGTAAGAAGCGGATCACATAATGACTGGCCACCACGACGAACTGTATATTTTATTGAAAACATATTTTATGAAGGATCACAAGGAGCATCGATGGTCGTGGGATTCCGTTGGATGATTGAAGCATTGTGCCTCTCATCCACCGGACCGATGTGGTCACTTCTGGGGGAGGATTATATGCAGCAATGGACGTCTTTTAGCTGAAATGAATGAATTTGTCATAAAGTTTACATATTCACTTCTGAGCTAAGGTTGCCCACGAGGCTACAATGTGCATTATTGCATCGGACAAGACTAGGGCCTTATTTTCAATTTCAGCCCTTTGTGCCAACGAACCTTTAGATCCATTGAGATAGAAAAGTTTTTATCAATAACATATCATCATTCAAGACCATAGATTCATAGTTTGGACTGGTGATTGTCGGTATAAAGGTTTGTATTAAAAAGTCCATGGTATGTTTCCGTATTGTAAAACAAATGAAAAGGGATAAATGCCAAATCGGTGTTATTCCGTTTATCCACCCTAAAGCTATGGTTTCCTAGAAAAGCGGAGACCGCACACATAACGGCCGCAGTGACAGTGGCTGTCATGAAAATGATGACAGCGCAAAGATTTAAATCGCTGGTGACGCTCTACTGCGTCAAAAGATAGTCGCGTTTCCGTTTCGTTTTGACACCTCTGACACAATGAAGCAGTGTCTTGATTGTCATGGAAACGCTATACAATAACAATAATGAGCTTATAATATAGTATGGACACTTTTTTCGCATGACTAAGTACGGTGAGGGCAAATCTAGCGATTTAAGTCTTTGGGCAGCGGGTTTGACTTTACTTGTAAATAACGCTCTTTAGGAAAAACCCACCAGCTTACTTTCATAGATAACGTTTCAGTGACGTCATTGACCCGTAAATTGCGGACGCTATGTGGGCGGGCACCGCTCTTTTCGGAAAGCGTAGGTACCTTTAGGTGGATACGCGGAAACGAATGTCCGAGAATTCACCATATATGCCTAGTTGGGTAAACGTAATTTATAATAGGTTTAGGTTGCCTGTCCATTGACGCGGAGCGAGGCTGTGGAGCGGAGAAGTGGAGAAATATTAACCAATAGAATTGCATAAAATCTCGATTGTCATTTTCTATTGGTTAATATTTCTCCGTTTCTCCGCTCCGCAGCCCCGCTCCACGTCAATGAACAGGTAGCCTCTCGGATATAAGCGTTTCCGCGTATTCCACCTTGAGGTGGATTTTTTGGGGTGGATAAACGGAATAACCAACGATTATGACTAAATTCTCAATCCAAGAATAAGTTAATGACTTTCTTTCACTTCCTGCTTGAAGGAAAAGGTTAGGAAGCTACGGAAATGAGAAGTGATTTTTATCTTTTTAGAATTATTATGATGCCTAGAGTAGCTAAGTATAATCCATGGTAGCTGGACGAGAGTAGCCGAGGATAGAGTTAAATGACGTGCGAATGGAGAGGCCTAATGTCCAGCAGTGGATTGACGATGATGATCATTAGCTGTAGGTACCACAACAAAAGATTGTTAACGAGATCTACGTAACTAAATCACTTTAATAATGTAAAAAAGTAAGGTTTCTAAAATTCTAAAAACGGTTTCTGTAGCTAGCAGTACTAGCTTCCAACTTGGGAGGTCTTTTTGCGGCGATTCAGTAGCGCGTTTTGGTCAACCTGCGTCTGCACTTTTGCTACGTTTGGCCGTTTGTCGCTTTTGCATCGTGCGACAGAAGCGATCCAGTAGACCAGTAGTGATACAGTAACGCTTCTGCATCGATGCAAACGCCACACGACTGTTTCGATGTAAAAAGAGTGAAATGTTGAATAATTATGACGTTCTATAACATTTTTCTGAGCATTTTTCCTTGTAAGTACTTTATTAGTTTTTGAAATGTAATGGCCACCACGTACGTTTTCTTTTTATTATTATGGGTGCACCCAATATTTACGTTGTCCACGCGCTGTGGCTGCTTCCGTAAAAGCAGCAACAAAGACTACGCGACAAACGTCTCGATCGAGTCCATCTTACAACTATAGCGTCTACAGGCATTCACAGGTAAGTCACTACAGCGTACGACTGGATCGATGCTGCATCGCAACTGTATCGATGTTGAATCGGGACTTTGTAGATGCTGCATCGCGATTCACGATGAAAAATCGTAATGGGCGAACGTATACGACCAGGGACAGCATCGCAGCTATATCGCGGTCTTTTTGCGACTGTATCGCTTCTGAATAGGTAGCTGCAAAAAGTCGCCGTGGTTTCCCCCCCTTACCTACAAAATGGGATTATTCTTTACGACCATGCTGGTCCTGCTCCATAGGACAATCTAGAGTCTAGACAAAATCAAACTGGTTGCTAATTTAATTGTAATTTTTTTTTTATTAGTTTTTACATTCATTACTCACACCCTGACTTATTACTTGTATTTTTTTTTTTTATATAAATAGCTTTGCTTGTACCATGTTTGTAAATATGTGAGCACCATGTATCTATCAGATAATTAATTTATATGTCATGGTTTCGTTTTTAATTCTTTTACCTATTGTGGTATAGTAATTTTATTTTAGGTGCATCGTCCTCACATGTTATTATATAATTAATGTACCCATGCAAAATATTGTACCTAAAACATTTTAAAAGAGTAACGGTGGAGTTTCTTGCCCATTCTTCTCCATACGAAAACTACCTTTTGGAATGGGCGACTAGAATCAATTCTATTTTAAGATAATTTTTGACGTTCAAAAGTGCCTTTTATGTGCCTATTTGAAATAAATGCTTTGACTTTGACTTTGACCCGTATTTGTCAATAGCTAGTAGGCACAAATCTATACATATAATAAAACTGTAGAAAAGAAGTTTTTGTACATAAAAAAAAAAAAAAAATATAGCCAGGGTGTTAAAGGACAACCAATAGAACCCATTTCCAGCATTTTTAGAATTTTTGTCTGTTTGTCTGTTTGTATGTTTAGTTATCCGAGCATCACGTAAAATGTACGAGATCAATGTAGATAACTTTTATACACAACGATTTAGCGTAACTTGAAGTAACATTTAGTTTTTGTTTCATTGCAATCGGTTCAGTCTATCAAAAGATTTTTGAATTTAAAGTGTTCCAGAAGAAAAATTAGTTAACGTGTGTTAATGTGCACTTGGTCTCACAACTTCACGTTTATACAACATTATTTTTAGTATATGCGAAACCCGAAACACGTGTCTAGTATTTTTATATAAAGAATCTATGTACAAAATTTCAAAACTGTATCATGAATAATCACCAAGTTATAAGCTTGTTATGTTACCTGTTTGTCCGTCCAAAAACATGGTCTCCTTCACCGCGTGCCGTTAGGTACGGCGCGGCGATTGTATTGTAATTAACTGGTGATAACATTTTCCATCACACTTGCAGGCTTTGGACTGTCGTAATGGTCAAGTGTAGGTAGTTATTATAATGTACTTTATTCGTAAATAAATGCAGCCGTAAGCTACGAATAAGTAATTACTTATCTATTCGTAAGCCGTAAGTGATACAATGTAGTCAATGCGATTTGTTCAAAGTGGATGAAAAGTGTTAAACATCGCATTACTTAACCACAGCAGGCTGTAGGTACAAATAATAACTTTCTACAATTAACCATCTTGGCGTGTTTAAAAATGTTAATCATCACGGCAAAGCATTGTGTTCCACGATACTCTGATTGCTCCTCGTACCGCCGCACTGCCCCAGGGATACGTTATCACTGTTATCGTTGTTTCTGTGTACTGGACGTTTGTGTATGAGAAAGTCCACGTCCAGTCCAGTTACACGACACTTTTTACATACGATAGGTAAGTACACGATCAACCGAAACACAACTGTGGCCCGCGGCGGCCGCGCGCTCGCGATTATGCAGTTGGACCCACGCGACACGTGCGCGCCAACCAGTGGTACCCGGGTGACTGAGGTTGCTGCACCCCCGCCCCGCTCGCTGTGCGCCGGCGCCGCGCCATTGTGCGCGTATGGTAGATAACTACCTACTTAGTCGCTCCTCGGGGCACAGTATAATATACTCGGGGTGTCCAACTATTAACCTTTTTTAAATATTTTTGGGCCAAAATATAACATGGGGTAAAAATTATTGGAATCGATTCAGTTACTTATTCTGAACAAACTATATTCAGGTTTCGCATATACTAAAAATAATGTTGTATATATTTGCGTTAATAATTATATAAATTGAAGTAGCATTGAGTTTTTTGTTTCATCGTAATCAGTTCACACCTAAAAATGTAAATTAGAAAATTATAAGTGTTTCAGAAATAAATATTAAAACAGCGCCATCTATGGACAAAATGACTAACTAACTTACAATACAAATATATAAAAATAAAAAAAAACAAAGGACACTTAGGCGTCGAAGTATTCATCCGCATCGCTGTCATCCGGAAACGTGCCCAGAAGACTGGCAGCATTGCCACGTTGAACGGCAATGCTAATTCTTTGGCCAAAGAACGACCCAGCCCTCTGGTCACGTGAAGTATCGACCAGCCGGCGAGAAATTTCCTTAAAAAGGAGACGCGCGCTCGGGCCCCATGACCCGAGCGTTTCGACCCCAAACGGCTCAAGCTGTAGTTGCCCATACGGTTACAGTATTTGCGCCGCTTGAGGGTCTCAGCAGCTGCAGCAGCGGCGCCAGCACAGCCCGCAGTGCTAGGAACATGAGATGGCGCTAGGGTATCGACACATGTTGCGTCCCACACCAGAGGCCTACCCACTTTCCAAGGCAACAACGTCATGCCGTCTGGTCTCTTCTCATCATCACGTACCAAGCCGTTTGGTTCTAACACCGCTGGTACGCCGGCGGTGACAAGAGCTCGACGAATAATATCGTTGATGCTGGCGTGCCGTGCTATGCAACCTGCGCTCCTGCAGCAGGACAGGCCATGGTGTCCGAGACTGTCGACAGCTTCACCGCAGTGACATCGATGCGGAGCAACACAAGGTGCGCCCAAGCGGAGACACGTAGCGAGCCGAAACGATGAGTCATCCATCATTGTGCCTATGGTGGATGACGGGAGCGCCTGAAGCCACAAACCTGACTCCCATTCTCCCACAGCCAGCAGACGGGCACGCTCAACAGTATTACGTGACGTGTTTACAAGGGTATTCCGTATAATACTGCAGAGCGGCACGTCCCACCGTCTCTGGGAAGACGGGTAGGCAAAACCGTATTGGGACAAGCCATTTTCCAAGCGTTCAACGCATCGGTCAAAAACGGCACTTCAAAATCGACCAGTGAGGAAGATAAAATGTTCCTGGTTAATTTATCGGTACTGTGGACCGAGGAGAGGAAAGCTGGTAAACTAATACTTGAAATTTTGCGGACGCCGAGACCGCCCAAGCGAATGGGTAGTGTGGCTTGCTGCCACGCACGGTCGTCCAGGGCCACATTTAGGATGGAAGTTAATGTGTTTCTAATAATTTGGTCTAATTTTTCTAAAAGTTGTGGATGTTTCCATAGATGAGAGGAGCGAAGGCTATAAGTAAATTTTGGTCCAAAACAACAGTACCGAATGGGTGTGAAGGCCGAATGAATATTAATTTTGAAAAGTCTTTCCGAGACGTCATTAAAATTTTGTATCTTCTCCTCAATGAACGTTGGAAAGGATTCGTCAAAAATTGGGGACCCTAGAAGGTGAAGAGTTTGTTTCCATAATTTTGATATTTGGAGCTATTGTATTAAATTTTGCAATGGTTGTATGTCTGTCAGTCGTTTGGGGAAGATAAATTCGCATTTTGAAAGGTTAAGGTCTAGGCCAATGGAACTGAATTTTTCTTTTAAAAACTGTAAATCTTTTAAGACTGTGTCTACATCACCTCCTAGGGTTCCGTCATCCAAATACCATACGTTGAATTTAGAATTTAGTTGTCGAATAATTGGATTTATTGCCAAACTAAAAATGACTCGCCCAAGAGGGTGGTCACCCTGTTGACAACCAACTGCTGATTTCAAAAGGTAGTTTTTATAAAGTAATTTAGAGGGTTGCCTGTAACATTGATAGAGAAAACTGTAAATTTTGGACAAAATTTTAAAGTGCGAAGTAAATAATAACTTGCAATTTGAGTCAAGTAGTTTTATTTACTTCGTAGTTTGAAATTTTATTTGTCTTCATTCTCATTTTGAAAGTTTGTGTTTTGTTCAATATTTTATTTGTTTGGTTCAGTTCTTTTTCTGAAAATGCCTTCTAGAAAAAAAAAACAAACCTTTCGCAGCGTAGCTGAGATGCGAAAAGGGCGAGATTAAGTAGGTCCCAGGAATCAGAAGAAGAACATGAAGTGAGTTGCGGGGGTGGACCTAAGTATTGGATGCTTTTCCCATGGTCAACTATACGTAGCTCTTTCACGCGTACCTAAACAACCCCAATAACCTTTTTGTGTACGCTCCAGATGGTTCCACAGCTAATGTTGTTTATAGAGAAGCACTAGCATAAATAAAAAATAAAGATTTGAATCGGTATGCTCGCAGGATACCGACGCACACAAAATATATTGTTAAGTTCCGACATCCACGCGATCGAAGTCGCGGGCACAGCTAGTCTAGAATAAATTCATTCTCTGTGAACAAAAACAATTAGGTAGTAAACATTCTGCGTAGGTGACCCTTGTTTGTATCAAATAATTAATTGGACTAATAAGGGATTTCGATTTAATTATCGCGAGGGCTAACAAAGCGGATTCTGATGTGATTATCTGTTGTAAGATGTCGAAGAGATCCTTAATAGGACTCCCTTTGACATCTAGATACATTAATTGTTTGTTTATTTATACTTATATAGGTGTTCCAACGACTTGTTCACTAATAACATATTACATAAAAGAACTTATGTATCTATTAGTACGGTGAATTTGACACTTAAAGAAGTACACAGCTTAGACATAGGTAAATAAAAAATACATACTTACAAATTAAAAGAATTATTTCAAAGTGATTTAAAATAAACTAACTTATTTTCTGTTGCAATGTAACATAAATATGAGCTACTTTACTATAGGAAGACAATATAAAAGAAAATACAACAACAGATTTACCTAATAAATAAATAATAGATACCTATACTCAGTTTAATTTTGGTGTGATTACGTAAGACGCAAATAAACGTGATCAAAATATTATGAAAAGAAAAGTGTCGGCAAAGATTTCAATGTGGCTGCTATTGTGGATTATAGGTATTATAATCCATACTAATATTATAAATTCGAAAGTAACTCTGTTGGTCTGTCTATCTGTCCTTTACCTGTACCTTTAATATACATTAATGACTTGTGTAGTCTCAAAATATCTAATTGTGATATAACTACTTATGCAGATGATACCGTTTTACTAACACATGGTGCAGACTGGATTTCTGCCAAAGAGCATGCTGAAAATGGACTGCGTACAATTAAGGAATGGCTATCCGATAACCTACTTACATTAAATATAGAAAAATCTAAATTCATCCGTTTTCATTTACAAAGTTCTTCAGTTCCACCCGAGTCTACTAACTTATTGAAACTTCATACATGTGCCGAGCCTGCGGGCGACTAGCATCAAATACCTTGGAATAGTGTTGGATGAGCGACTTGATTGGCGTTCTCAGGTGGTTGCTCTCACTAGCCGAATACGAAGGCTTATGTATATTTTTAAGAAGCTCAGATCTACTGTAGATAAATCTACAATCTACATGGTATATACTGCCCTTTGCCAATCTGTACTAACATACTGTATTCCCATATGGGGTGGTACCTATAAAACTCTATTTCTTATCTTGGAAAGATCGCAGAGAGCTGTATTGAAGGTGATTCATCACAAGCCTCGATTGTATCCAACCACTAAACTATATGCCGAATGCCGTGTACTGACCGTGAGGCAGCTATACATTCAAAAAACCATTATCCGAAGACACCTCCGGCTACCTCTAAATGAAATAACCAAAAAAAAGCGCTCTGGTGCAGTTGTATGTCCCGGCGTTAGCTGCAGAAACAGCTTTTGCAAGCCGCCAATATGAGGTCGCTAGCTCAAGATTGTACAATGAGGTAAATAAAACACTTGCAATATACAATTTAACCAAACGTGAGGTCAAGCATAAGTTGAATAATTGGTTATTAACTTTGACTTATGATCAGACAGAATTACTTTTAATAGTCAAACAGTAAGTAAGTAGGTATAATAGGTATATTAGTTGTCTAGATTTTGTTTGTATATTTAAGTTCCAAATATTTATTGATATCATTTTGTACAACTTTATAGTATGTTTATGTTTTTTGTTTTTAAGCAATAACTCTTTTTATGTTCTACCGTTTGCATATAGTTCAAGGTTGTGTCTAAGTCAACAGCTCACTAACTCCTATAATACAAGCTTGACTTAGTTTAGGAGTTAGAGAATTTCATAATTTTATGTTACAGCGTACAACCTCTAAACTAAGATCTAAATTGTTATTAGATTAAGAAATTGTTGTACCTACCTTGATGGAAATAAATATATTATTATTATTATTATTTCGTTTATTTATTTATGTACATATTAATTTACATTTTTGTAACAAACATACAGCGCCATCTAGTGTAAAACTATCCAAGCACTATGATGAGCAGCTTGACAAACTAGAAGACAGCAACTACAAACGATTTATATAGACAAGTGACGCCATCTACAATCTTCGTGTGCAACAATCTGCGCAAGCGCCACCCCGCGAGTAATCTGCACCACAACAACAGATGACTACGTGTAGTGATTACGCACACATATGTCGACTATCCGCCTATATAAGCAGAGCTGTCTTCGAACAAATCGTCAGTCACTAGCTAGAGGTTTCTGAGCGCGGCAGCCACGCAGCCAGCTCTGATCCTTAGTACGACTAGTTCCCTGCTTCGATAGCCTAGCAGTCTTCAGGAAACTAGCCAGCTAGGGGAGGTCTGAAGGGAGATAGCCACGCAGTCCCCTTCATCCCTCCACTTAGGGTTGCCTCATGATATATAACTATTGTAACGTGTAACATAAATAAGTTAAGTTGCCAATAAAGTATCATCAAGTTCAACGGGGCTTTAATTTCACAACAAGCAACCCTACATTGGCGCCCAACGTAAATAATCTACCCACAAGTTCGGTACAGCCTACCTTCAAATTGTGTGGAGTACCTACCCACATACTTACTAAAAGTTACCCACATACTTTTGGAAAATGTCAATCACTATGACACAAGAACAGTTCACTACGTTAATGAACACGATTGCTTCAACTCAAAGTACCATGTCTGGGAAAAGTTTTGCAAGTTGTACCAGAAAATATGAAGGTGAAAGAGACTACAATAAAGTAGAAGAATTTATAAACAGTATCTCAGTGTACAAAAAAGTGGAACATATCTCCGATGAAGATGCGTTAGAAGGATTGCCGTTATTGTTAGGCGGCACGGCAGCAACATGGTGGTACGGTGTGAAAGCGGACATCAAAAAGTGGAATAACGCGTTAGATGCAATACGATCAGCGTTTGCTCCGAAGAAGCAGCCACATGAAATCTACTTAGAATTCTTCAGCAAGAAGCAAACTAATGAAACCATCGACGAGTTTGTTTGTGTGAAACGTGCGCTTCTTTCTCAACTGCCATCTAAACGTAATAAAGAGGAGGAACATCTCGATTTTATATATGGTTTATTGAAGCTGAGCGTCAAAAAGGAAGTCGCCAGATCTGATTTTAAATCATTCACAGAACTACTCGAAAAAGTTCGCTATTTGGAAAGTTTGGAGAAAGAATCACAAATTAGTACTTCTTCGACGGGAGAACGAGATGATAAAAAAATAAAACGTTGTGCATTTTGTGCGAGGAAAGGACACACAACGGAAGAATGTCGAAAACGTTTGGCAGAGGCTAAAAAACAGTCAGCAGAGACGGCTGCAGCCACCGAGACTACAAAGGTATCGTGTTATGGTTGTGGTGAACCAGGGGTATACAGGAGTAACTGCAAGAAATGCCAGAGTAAAGAAACTCCACCAAAGCCGGTTGCATTTTACACAATGGATACCACAGAGATAATACAGGACCATGTTAAGATACCTACGATAGAAATCATCTGGGAAAATGAAAAAGGTTATGCTTACATAGACACTGCTGCAAGAACGAGTGTCGCAAGCATACAGCTATACAAATTGTTCATTAGAAAGGGAGCAACGTTTAATGAGAAAATAGCTGACACAATCCTAGCCGATGGGACGGTTCAAACCCGAAAACTCTTAACCACAGACGTGGACATCACAGTTGGTGGACGTTCCCTACCTATAACGTTCACAGTGATACCCGACGCCACTGATAATCGTACACTACTTGGCATTGATTTCTTAGAAACTGCGGGAATACTGCTCAATTTACCACAACGAGTTTGGCACTTCGTAGATAAAGCTAGTGAGTTACACGCCTTTCTGCAACTTAAAATGAGAAGATTCCTTTGAAGGCAGCTGAATGTCTAACATTTAATTCAGGCCAGTCAACACCGGAATCCCTATCAAACTTTATGCGGTGGGCCAGAGAACTACACATGATTTCTCCACTTCCACAAACACCGTCACCGTTAAACAATATTGAAGACAGTCCACCACCAATTATTATTAAGAATTAAAACTGATCCGGAAAAGATTTCCGCTATAGCGAATTAATCAAAACCAAGAAATATAAAACAATTGATTACATTCCTACAAACCGCTTCGTGGTATCGAAGATTTATAAACAACTTCGCAAACATAGCTCGACCACTAACAAACTTAACTAAAAAGAAAACATGTTGGGAGTGGAAAAATGAACAACAAGAGGCATTTGAAAAACTAAAAACAACGTTAACTACAGCCCCAGTACTGAAACAAGCAGAATGTGATACCCGTTTTACAATAAAAACGGATGCAAGTCAATATGCAATTGGAGCAGCTTTGGTGCAGGGGGAGAACGAAAACGAACACCCAGTAGAATATGCAAGCAGACTTCTTACTCCAGCGGAATGTAATAATTATACTATGACTGAAAAAGAAGCCTTAGCAACTGTTTGGGCTGTTACAAGATTTCGTGGTTACATTGTTGACATTGTTGTAAATTTGAACAAAGAGATGATAATGTGCCCAAACCATTAAATCCCATAAGAAAAAGAGGAAGATCAAAGAAAATACATACATATCCTGGTACTCTGTCGGGACGACTATAGAGTACCAGAGGGGGAGAATGTAACAAACATACAGCGCCATCTAGTGTAAAACTATCCAAGCACTATGATGAGCAGCTTGACAAACTAGAAGACAGCAACTACAAACGATTTATATAGACAAGTGACGCCATCTACAATCTTCGTGTGCAACAATCTGCGCAAGCGCCACCCCGCGAGTAATCTGCACCACAACAACAGATGACTACGTGTAGTGATTACGCACACATATGTCGACTATCCGCCTATATAAGCAGAGCTGTCTTCGAACAAATCGTCAGTCACTAGCTAGAGGTTTCTGAGCGCGGCAGCCACGCAGCCAGCTCTGATCCTTAGTACGACTAGTTCCCTGCTTCGATAGCCTAGCAGTCTTCAGGAAACTAGCCAGCTAGGGGAGGTCTGAAGGGAGATAGCCACGCAGTCCCCTTCATCCCTCCACTTAGGGTTGCCTCATGATATATAACTATTGTAACGTGTAACATAAATAAGTTAAGTTGCCAATAAAGTATCATCAAGTTCAACGGGGCTTTAATTTCACAACAAGCAACCCTACATTTTTAAATATTTCTTAAAATATAAACAATACGTATAAAAAACATTTAAAAATATAAAAAATAGTATTCCGCCGGTGTCGGGAGCAGGGTCCAAGCTACCGGTGGTTAGGGCTCCAGAGACAGGAACCTCCTCACAATACGAGCCGTATCAAGGAGTACTGCCTTCTGAATCAGGCCCTTGATCCAACCGCCTAACGAGAGCCTCGACATTATTATTATTATTATACCTTTTCACACCTAAAGGTATGATTCCGATCTCAGCAGCACGCAGCAGTGCTGCCGCGGCAGTGCGGTCGGAGCACTACTGGTCCTCATACATTTTCTATGGGTTTATATGAGATTACATTCATTACATTCGGCAGCAATGCTGCACGACATTGCTGCGTCACATTGCTGCCGTGCTCGGAATGTAATCTCATATAAACCCATAGAAAATGTATGAGGACCAGTAGTGCTGCGACCGCACTGCCGCGGCAGCACTGCTGCGTGCTGCCGAGATCGGAATCATACCTTTAACCATTGGGTATAGATATAAAAATTATTTAATTTTTCTGGTAGTAGAAAATTACATCTGATTTTACGGGTGTTTTCTCGTGGTCCTTCTTTTTTGTCCTATCCGTCCACAAGGGCATTTTATATTATGTAGGTCCACGAGAAATTACGCCACATTTGATAATAAATAGCTTTTAATGTTATTATGTTCAACTCATCAAAGAGTTCAACATAAGACTTTTATAAGTAGACGTGTGACGTCGGTCATTAATTATTTAAACAATATGTACTTGTACCTACTACCTCGCATACCTATTATGAAAGATTTTTGGCTTGAAAATAATTAGTAAATGTATGGCCCTAATTATCAGTAGGGAGGTGTTTTAGATTGTTTAGGTACGCAGTGGAGATTAATTAATTACACTGTAAAAACGACGAAGGAAAATATTACAAGAAAATCGGCATGTCGGGTGTGCTATAATTCTAGGACATGTATCATGTTGTATCCACCTACCCGCAGTCCAGAGAAGAAGCCTAAGGCCCAGCAATCCAATCAGGCCCTTGAGATCCTGGGGTCAATACGCAGGTCGGGCATTGTTATTGGATTTTTCCATCAGTTTTCTCGAAAACTACAAAATATTGCGGAACATACATAGGGGTTCAATCGATGGGCCCCTGATGGATGTCCCTGATCACAGACCTTCGTTGGTACAGGTTTCCTGGGACAACCTGTATATGTAGCCGGCTAAACACGGATGTTCTGTTAATACAGCTCTGCTTAACTCTTCGGGGAATGTGGGCGTGATGCTGTGTTGTGTGGAGACCCTATCCTATAGCTTTACAAACAGTGGAGTATCGACGCCTGCCCTGGTCCTCGGAGATAGACGCACAATGACGCATTGTTCGCGCCCGTGTCTATTGTGTGACGCGAAAATAGCTGCGAACGGGCCTGTCTGTGGTACGGGTGAGCGTTCGCGATTCTGTCGATGCAATTTGTCGCGTTTCGAATATGATTGACGTGTAAAAGTGTTTGTACAAACCTACTTACTTAAAAAAAAAACTGTTAAAAGAGAATTTTGATGATTTTTACTTTTTTGTCCGTCTTCCGCGGTCGAACACCACATCGCCGCCACAAACTTATCTGAACCAGTGTTCAAAAGTGGAACTAACGAAATCACTGACAGGAAAACAAAAACGTCAGTTACCTACCCTATATGTAGATACTTAGTTGAGCTCCCTATAGAGCATAAAATGTTCCGTAATACAAACTATGTTCTATAGCTCAACTAATTGAGCAATCCAGTTGAGCAGTGAGGAAGAAGTGATCTGAACTTCAGATAAAAGTTATTTGAAGACACGGCCACATTCATTTATTCTGCAGATTTTGAAGAGTGAATTACTAATAATAATAATACTTTATTTCGAGCAACAAGACTCATAGTGTTAGACAAAAACAAAAACAAAAAACAGATTGTGACTGCTGCAAGGTGACAGGCTCAACCGAAACCTTGCAGCCAGCAGACTAAACATTGACATATTTTCTAAACAAAACCATTCAAATGTATTCCTCAGCAGCAGCATACAAGAGGTTGCCTATAGTAGTCGCAAACAATGTTTATTGGATAGATTGTGGCCGATGTTAAAACCGGACCTAATGGTTAACTGTTATTAATATTTTGTATATATAAATATTATTCAGTACCTTCCTGTATGTATAACACAGCTCAGCTTAAAGCCTTGTATTCATGGAAATAAAAGTTGCGTAGCATTGTTGCAGCAACATTGTTTTGTTGCGAGCTAGGTACCTACTGCTAGCAACAAAATTCGACTAACTCTTCAGTTTTTAAATCTTAATTATTGAGCTAAATATACTTACTTAATTAAAATCGGAACAGAAGTAAAATTAAAAGAATACTTGCGCTTAGCAACATAACATTTTGTGTTAATTTTGTACGACAATTATACAGGTTGAAATTGAAATCATGCGACAAATCGAAATGGGAGATTGTACTCATCATTATGAACAACTTTTACTATGGGACCAAACTTGAAATCGCGAAAAGTACATCAGCTGTTCCCTACATTTATGTTCGCATAACTCGTCAAAATGTAGGGACAAGCTGATTTTTTTTTCGCGATTTTAGGTTGGTCCCATAGTAAAAGTTGTTCATAAATGAGTACAATCTCCCATTTCGATTTGTCGCATGATTTCAATTTCACCCTGTATAAAAGTGACAGTGTTAATGGACTTGTTTTGTTGAAGGTACTTGTTTTTGCTTTGCAGGCAATATGTTTTCTTGTAGCCAGTCGGCGAGCGTAATCATCTGTTTATTAACAATAGTTTTCGTGTGTGGTAAGGACGTGATTTACGATGTCGATAAACATGTTGGTACTTGGCAGTGTGATGTTGCAATTTTCCTCGTCCAATATCTTTCAACTAGCTTCATCTTTCTGACTGATCGACCCCTTGACAATTCAAAAGTGCCTGTAAGTACTTAATTGGTTTATCCGTACTAATATTATAAATGCGAAAGTTTGTCTGTCTGTTAGGCACTTCACCGATTTAGATGAGGTACTTATAGAGATAGTTTGAGTCCCGGTAAAGGATATAGGATATTTTTAGTCCGATATTCCCACGGGCATGAAACTTATGCAGGTGAAACCGTGGGGCGCTGCTAGTTTGAAATCAATGCCTTGAGTACCTATGAGTTTTAGTTTTCATAGCGCAGACTTTATATGTGGATAGGAAGTGTTGCCGTACCTAAACACTACTTGCAGGAACGTTTGATGTTGTGAAAACAATGTTTAGGAACCTGCTGAACTTTTATTCACCATGAACACGAGGTTTTATCTTTTCTTGTGATAAGCCCTGGAAGAGTAACCATTCTTGGTACGGTGTCGGTAACAGGATATTTTTAGCTTTATTTTTTGGTAACGTTGTAAAAATGAGCGCTATTATTCTTTGTTGATGAAAGTCCTGACGTCATTAGTTGATACCTAAAGAAAAGAGTGGATGTTCCATCATGATTATTAGAATTTATATTCTCTAATTATTTTCACTTTTATATGAGAATCTGTTGTGTAATATAATAATATCAAGTTACAGTATTTTTATATCACGAAGTGACGCGCGCATTGCTTGTGGTTACCAAGTATAATACAAACACGCTGTGAATGTGTGCGTGAAAACGAGTACCTAGCGTCAGCACACATTTCCGACTACGCTGTTGTGTCGGGCAGTGCCGAGAGCGCCTGCACATACACACTTAGAAACGACAAGTAAAGCGCGCGTCTCTTTGTGGGATATAAATACTATAGCATTGTTAGCTGCTGCAATAGGTTAAGTTACCGAAATATTATCTACATTTAAAGAATTTATTTACTCATAAATAACGTAATAGTCGGCTTAAAACGTCCAAGGTGTTTCTTGCACATTCTTCTCTATACCTAGTATGCTTTTAAATGGACAACTTCATATTTTCTGGCTGACCGACTTCTTGAAGAGCAGTGGTGGCCCAGTGGTATCGGCTCCGGTGATAGGTCGTGAGTTCGAACCCACGCAAGCACTTTACTTTGTGTATTTAATTTCTTCACCACTGCTGTCAAACGGTGAAGGAAAACATCGTGAGGAAACCGGCATGTCGTAGAACCAAAAAATCGAAGATATGTGACATCGATCAACCCGCACTGGGCCTGGGTGGTGGATTATGGCCCACTCCCTCTCACAGAGAGGTATGTCAGATTGTCCCAGCAGTGGGAACTTGAAACTTGACAATTCTGCAATAGTCCTACATGTCATACGTGCTATAACTTTTTGTGATAATCTCGGCGAGGGGGGCCAGGAGTCTATAGCACAGGGTATCCTAGTTTGGATTCCTGACTCCCACAAGTCCTAGTAGGTACTTCCAAATTTTGTGATACCTCTATACTGTATTTGTACTTTGTGGGAGAAAATAAATCATTATTTCAATTCAAAAGTGCCTGTAAATGGTTTAATTGAAATAAATGCTTTGAGTTTGAGTTTCAGGACTTAACATTAATAAATAGGTCATTATTTAGTGTAGGTGTAACGAATTAGTGTCAGATGGTTTTCTTTTTATTACTTTACAACATTTTTTTCAGCATATTGCCCTATTAACTGGAACTTATCTACAACAAATGTAGCTTTGTGTAACGATGTCCCTTCCACCGTCTATACATGCCTACGTACTTACATAGGTATCATTAAAACTACACTAATTTCACAACTCGATAAAAAAACCTCTCAAACCAAACAAAATTTAGTTCGCCAATTTGTTATAAATTACCACAATAAAAGTGAGTAGGGTCGGCTAAAAGTTAAATTGAGAGCCTGATGTGATTTCCAAGCACTCGTTATTTCGAATTACGAGTTTCGGAAGATTTTGATTTGGACTCCTTTTTTCTCCGAAGTCCTTCGTAAATTGATGTGGAAAGGACGATTGTAACGACATCAAGTGATTTAATGTGTACTTAGAATAGGTACCGACTTATTATTGAAAACTAGCTGTTGGCCGCGACTTCGTCTGCGTGTATTTTGTATTAGAATTTTATTTCAGACAGGAGTCCATAGGGCTAGTAACAATTTTACTTAAGGGACTTACAGGACCTAAACGCAAAAAACGCAAGTTTTAGGGACAATAAAAGTATATGATCGACTACAGTAAACAAAATCAAAAAAAAAATATGATATTCTTCAGGATATATGCTAGGTAGACAGTGTGTTGAAAACATAATACAACTTATTTGGTACGATGGAAAAAAATCATGAAGATACTTCTAAAACGTTTCTTTTTACAATAAAAACCATACTAATATACAAACAATAAATATGATTTTTTGTCAGATTATTCTACAAGCAACATACTAAAACTCTAGTATTTTAATTTTTTAGTCCAACTAATAGATTTTTCGTAAATAGATAATTGCTTCATATTTTGCAATAAATTACCAGCGTTGTGTCATCGCGCTTCTCTTTCTTATCTATGCACTCCAACAGTGACCGCGCTTTAGGTCATGTAGTCCTCTTAACTTCTAGTGTTAGTAGGTTACAGACACAAATTACCATAGGTATATAATTAAAATTCAGCGTGGACCACCTCCGCAACATCGGGGAATCAAAAATGGATATGCGAACCTCAGACCAATAAAAAAGATGCGAACCTACCGCGCGTATTACCTACCTACAGATTTTTTTACTACATTATTCGGGTTGAAGTCTCCCTATATCTATACTGGGTGAAATTTTAATCACCGTTTTCCTCTTAAGGGGTCATTGCACTCATCATTATGAACAACTTTTACTATGGGAACAAACCTGAAATCGCGAAAAAAAATCAGCTGTTCCCTACATTTATGTTCGCATAACTCGTCAATATGTAGGGAACAGCTGATTCTTTTTTCACGATTTCAGGTTTCGTCCCATAATAATAGTTGTTCATAATGATAAGTACAATGATCTCTTAAGAGGTTATCCATTAATTACCGAACAACCTGTATATATTTATGTATTTTCGAAACGATAGGTTCAGTGGTTTAGGCGTGAAAGGGTAACAGACAGGCAGTTACTTTCGCATTTATAATATTAAGATATTAGTGCATTGTATATTTTGTAATGTTTGATGTTATGTATTTTTGTGGTGTACAATAAAGTAGATATATATAAATAAATAAATATTAGTAGGTATATTAGTATTGATACGTATGGATAGTATTGTATTGAGTAACTGCCTCGTTGGTCTCGTGGTCGCAGTGCGATCGCTGAGCCTGGTACTGGGTTCGATTCCCGGGTCGGGCAAAGTGTAACTGGGTTTTTCCATTAGGAATTTGTCAGTCCGGAGTTTGGAAGTCGGTTGTGTGAAGCCCCCGTGTCTTGGATAACACGTAAAGCCGTTGGTCCTGCGCCTGATCTCTCCCCGGTCGTGTCGTTGCCGTCCCATCGGACTATGAGAGTAAAGGAACAGAAAGTGCACCTGTGTTTGCGCACATACTTGTGCACTATAATATTATCTCCTGCGTACCTGGCTAACTTCCGTTCAGATTGGCCATCGTGACCGAAATCGGTCGGGAGGATATTATTATTGAGTATGGATTACTTAGTAAGTATGGATTCACAATCATGTTTGTACATTGGATATAGGTACTTATTGTTACTTATTGAAATTAAATTTCATTACTGGTAACTTATGCGCGGCTGATGTTGAGTGGGACTGCCAACGTTCAAGACTGTAGTGTAACGTTCAAGTAAATACGGTTTAACTGAAAACACTGAAAATGGAACGATACCTTGTCATATCAACACACGCAAAGTTCAGTCTCCGTAGGAAAAAAAAATTAAAACAAAAACTAATCTTTAATCGTCTAACTTGAACACAATTAAAAATAAGTACGTAATGCTTTTGATTTAAATACACGTTTACGATCTTAGTTTTAATTGAGCGTAGGTATCTATACCCACCAACATAAATATGTGAATGTCTTGCCGTTCCGATTTCAATTTAGCAGTGAAACATATCAAAATATATTTTACTTGTAGTAAATTCTCGAACATTTTGCAAGGTAGGTGTAAATGAACCGTTAAATTCAATTCAAATACCGAACACTCATCACACTTTGCGAGTTCGCGACAAAAACGTTGGCAAATGATTCGGAACGGGCGCCCGAAAATTGTTTCACAAATCAAATGGCGATTAGAAAGTTCGCGTAAGAAATTACTTGCCAATTTGTTCGTATTACCTGCCTACGTAAATTAGATTCAAAGAACTTGGGTCTGTGTTTGTGTGTGTGGATTTGACTTTTTAATCTTTTTTTTTCCGTTACCCTTTTTCTATCTCTTAAACTCCTCGTAAGTCCAAAAGTCCGGACCAAGTCCGGATGGGGGGACAAGACGCGGGACATGTCCGATAAATCCGGGTAATCCGGATGTATGGTAACCCTGCGTGGGATGCATTCCAATTTCCATTATGTTGCTTAACGTTACATCCAATGATTCGGATCACGATTTTTGGAATATTGGCCCATACCTACCGTACCTCTACAATTGTGTGTTTAGCAAATGTAAGTACGTTTGGACCAAGTATAATTGCATAGCACAGATGTGAGTTCTATGTACTATAGTGCTACCATTTACCGGGTAATATGTCTTTAATTGACTTGAATGTGCCCTGGCGGCTGATAGTAGGTACGTCATGCTCACACAAATGTCTCGCTGACGGTGGCGTGTGTGTTGGATCATTTAGCTCCCTTCAAAATGGTTGAGCTGAATGGTGCTGATCTATGTGTCATGTTCGTGAACGGGCGCCGTCAGTTGGGACTAGTCTTCACTTAGCTGCCTCGGCTTATTTTTAATTATTTTATTTTTGGATAGTTGTTTTGTTACTATTTGATGTACTCTGGACGCTTTTAATGCGTAGTTACGTTATTTTTTTACATCGTTCTCAAATTATAAATTCAACATTAATGATAAAACTAATATTTTTGTACTAGTATTTTTGTAAAACGCTTTGGAATGGGCAACTAGCTTCATATTTTCTGACTGGCCGACTTCTTGACAGTTTAAAAGTGCCTGTAAATGGTTTAATTGAAATAATTGCTTTGAGTTTGACCTAATAAAGTTATTTCTAGGATATTTCAGTATTGAGTCGAATTAAGAACTTAAATTAAACGCTTCGGACAACCTGTCACTTGTTTTAAGCTTTAGTTTCCTAAGAAAGCGGTGAATGACAGTGATGAACTTTGCCTGTCGGGGGCCCGGGGCGGCGATACAAAATGAGTCCACCCACTGGTCTTCTCAGCTTATGTTTTCGTAGGCGCTGTTTTGTCGATGAATACAGAAAAGTTAGTGAAATTGTAAACCATTTCGCGAGCTCGAAAATTTTAGCACCCCGTGGGCCTCGGTAAGGATCGGGTTTCTTTTGAACATTTATAGATAATAGGAGTTATTTTGTCGATTTATGTAGAAACCGTGAGAATACAGGCTGCAAGAGCGAAGCGAGTTCGAAAATTTTAGCACAGCAGGTTGTGTGGGTTAGGTTTTTTTTACTATTCATACAGAAATAGGAGTTACTTTCTCGATTTAGGTATGCAGAAAAGCCTTACAATCAAAACATTGTTGACAAGAGCGAGCAGAACGAGTTCGTAAATTGTAGCACCCTACAATTGTATTTTACATATGTAAGGGGCCTCCAACCACTTCTTACTAAACTTATTTTGGCCTTTTGTGGGATTTGATTAAAAAAGAATTCTAAAGATTTGGGCTCCCCGGGACCGGGGGCCCGAGCCGGACCGCTGCAGTTTTCGGCCCCTCTTAGTCCGCTAGTTGTAAACGCTCACACAATAGCGGCTGTCCAAATACAGAGCGTTTGTTGGTACCTTAACCTATATATAAAAAAAAAACAAAAGGCCTGACTGACTGACTGACTGACTGACTGACTCATCAACGCCCAGCCCAAACCCATGGACCTGGAAATCTGAAATTTTAGACAATGGTTTCCTTTATAATGTAGACAAGGAATAAGGAAGGATTTTTCGAAATTCAACCCCTAAGGGAGTTAAATAGGGGATGAAAGTTTGTATGAAAGTCCGTCAGTTTTAAAGTTAGGATCTTCAAATTTTGTGTTTAGGCTGACGATTGAAAATTAATTTACACGTGTCTCAGCGTTTTTGATGATTCCACCCCCAAAAGGTTAAAAAGGGGGATGAAGTTTTGTATGAAAGTCCGCCAGTTTAAAAAGTTAGGATCTTCAAATTTTGTATTTAGGCTAACGATTGAAAATTAATTTATACGTGTCTCAGCGTTTTTGATAATTTTACCCCTAAAGGGGGATGAACGACCTAACTGAGATATCGACGTACAGCCTAAACCGCTGGTCCTAGGGACATGAATTTTGGAGGGTGTGTTCTTTGTGAAGAGTAAGTATCCAGTAAGAAGGGGTTTTTGGAAATTCAGCCTTTAAGAGGGTGAAAAGGGGGGATTTTGTTTGTATGAAAAATCTTATTCCTTGAGTTAATAACCTTGAAACTTGGCACGAATACTTATCTAAGTAAATTATGAAGTTTGGCATTTTTCGTTTTTCTAAACTACCCCCTAAAGAGGTATTGGGGGGTGTCAAAATTTGTATGGAAGAATTTTAACGCGCTGTCCGATTAACTCAAAACTCAGTATTTATACTAAGGACTAAATATAAAGAATAATTTGTATCAGGGTTTTTCGAAAATCTACCCCTAACTGTGTGAAAAGGGGTAATTAATTTTACAGGGGAGGATTTCACTGCGTGGCTTGATTAGTTCGAAAATTGGCATATATAATCTTTGAGTCAAGTTATGAACACATCTTAAACGATTTTTCATAATTCTACCCATGTAGGGGTGAAAAGCGGGATAACAGTTTATATGAAAAATCTTAATCATTTGGTTAATAAACTTGAAACTTGGCACGAATATTTATCTAAGTAACTTATGAAGGTTGGCATTTTTTGTTTTTACAAACAACCCCCTAAAAGAGGATTGAGGCGGGGTGTGTCAAAATTTGTATGGAAGAATTTTACGCGTGGTCCGATTACCTCGAAACTCGGTATTTATACTTAAGACCAAAAATAAAGAATAACGTCTATCAGGGTTTTCCGAAAATCTACCCCTAACGGGGTGAAAAGGGGTAGTTAATTATACAGGTGAGGATTTTAATGTGTGGCTTGATTAACTCAACAATTCGTATAAATAATCTTTGAGTCAAGTAATGAACACATCCCAAACAATTATTTGAAATTCCACCCCTATGGGGGTGAAAAGCGGGAGTACATTGTATATGAAAAATCTTACTCATTTGGTTAATAAACATGAAACTTGCCACGAATACTTAAGTAAATTATGAAGTTTGGCATTTTTTGTTTTTCTAAACTACCCCCTAGAGGGGGATTGGAGGCGTCAAAATTTGTATGGAAGAATTTTAACGGACAGTCAAATTACCTCGAAACTCGGTATTTATACTTAAGACCAAAAATAAACAATAACGTCTATCAGGGTTTTCCGAAAATCTACCCCTAACGGGGTGAAAAGGGGTAGTTAATTATACAGGTGAGGATTTTAATGCGTGGCTTGATTAATTCAACAATTCGTATAAATAATCTTTGAGTCAAGTAATGAACACATCCCAAACAATTATTTGAAATTCCACCCCTATGGGTGTGAAAAGCGGGAGTACAGTGTATATGAAAAATCTTACTCATTTGGTTAATAAACATGAAACTTGCCACGAATACTTAAGTAAATTATGAAGTTTGGCATTTTTTGGTTTTCTAAACTACCCCCTAGAGGGGGATTGGGGGCGTCAAAATTTGTATGGAAGAATTTTAACGCGCAGTCCGATTAACTCGAAACTCGGTATTTATACTTTAGACCATAAATAAAGAATAACGTGTATCAGGGTTTTTCGAAAATCTACCCTTAACGGGGTGAAAAGAGGTAGTTAATTTTACAGGGTAGGATTTTACTGCGTGGTTTGATTAACTCGAAAATTGCCGATGTAGGTCACACGGCTGCCAAGCTAAAATGGAACTGGGCTGGTCACATCGGTCGCATGCCGGAGGAGCTATGGGCTAAAATAACCACACAATGGGTCCCAAACAGCAGCAAACGGCAACGCGGCAGGCCCAGAATGAGATGGCGGGACGAACTCGACTCTTTCGACAAAGATTGGCGTGTCGCATCATTGGGTGGCCGAGATGCGAAACATCGGATCTTCTTCAAGATCTAACATAGTTTTGATAGTTGTGGGTACTGCAGTGGGTACTCGAACGAGAAGACAATTTGAATTCAAAATAACTTTAATAAACTAACAATTAACAACCGATACGCACACGTGCGTCGGAAACAAATACGTGCGTTGGTACTGTAGTGCCCCCCCGACTGCCAGAGCTCGACTGCCTCTTATAGGCCGTCGCCACTCCTAGTCACTCCGTCAGTCCCCACTACATCCCTTCTACCGACGATTCGTGTCCAAGCCGCGGTAGGGCGCGCTTGCGTTTCCGGTAACGATAATATTAGTTCACAAAACTGATTGATAGATGGCGCTGCTTGTTGCACCTTTGCGCCAACATTCCACGACACGGCCATCCCTGACTAGCACCCGTCCTCGGGTGTAGTACCTGTGGACCAAATATACTCACAGAGTAAACAAGCTCGGCTATCCTGCCAAACACCTAATAACCAAGGTAGCCTGGCTATCCTGCCAATACCTAATAACTTAGGTAGCTCGGCTATCCCGTCAATACCTGATAACTAAATCTCATTGTTACTCAAATTTCTCTGGTCATAATTTACAATGCCTTGTTATCAAGGTTTCGTACAAAGATCACCCCATACAACATTAATCATTGGAAAAGTCTCGATCAATAAGTTGAACCAAAGATAATCAAAATAACTGTAACGAATCAGTTACTATTTACCAAAAATACAGTCCAAAATCACGCCAATGATTCTTACCAGATCAGTTGTCACATATGCTACTACACATAAAGTGCGGTCGAGACCCATCGCCACATGTGCTTACTACACATGAGGTGCGGTCGAGACCCATCGCCAGATGTGCTTACTGTCACTACACATGAGGCGCTCCGTGCACCAACACAGACCAGAATCGCACCATCGATTCTCAGAAAAAGGAAACTAGCGCAAAATGTGCTACAACACATGAAGCGCTCTGTGCACCAACACAGACAGGATTCCACCGATCAACAAGTTATCCCATCAAAGTATTTTTAACAAATCAGTTAGAATTTACCGAAATAATTCATAAGCAATGTATACTCAACTCAAACTTTAATTGTAATCTGTGTACCAACACAGGTCAGAATCGCACCAACGACTCTTTACATATCTGTCACCACATATGCTACAACATATGTGGGGCTCTGTGCACCAACACAGACAAGAATCGCACCAACGACTCTATATATCTGCCACCACATATGCTACAACATATGTGGGGCTCTGTGCACCAACACAGACAAGAATCGCACCAACGATTCTCAAAAGTCTAGCGCAAAATGTGCTACAACACATAAAGCGCCCTGTGCACCAACACAGACAGAAATCGCACCAACGATTCCTTGTAGACTTTACATATCTGCCCCTACATGTGCTACAACACATGAGGGGCTCTGTGCAACAACACAGACAGAAATCGCACCAACGATTCCTTTTGAGTTTGAGTGTACAAGCCATTCTTAATCAGATTTGGTCTCACTACCACTGTCATCAACTATGACATCTAATTCTCGAGAAAACTTGTTGATCGGGTGTCCTCCTGACACAATCATTAGGGTATTCTTAGGTTCGCTGAGTCAAGCGCCTTTAAGACAATAATTAAAGGCAAACTTAGAGACCAACTTTACTTTAGTCAAATCGAATGTTATCGTAACTGCATTTTTCTCATTATACCTATGTCGCGTGCTCTATTATCTTGTTTGAGTTAATATCAGTGAAATCATCATCAGTTGTCACTTGACTAAGCCAATAAGGCCGACGATTAATAGTAATACTACGATCTTATAATCGAATTTACAACTGTACTGTTGTATCACAGGTTCTAGAAATACCACTAGAAAACCAAGATCAATTAACTTGGAACGAAGTCTTCCCGAACGTCAGTATAAGTACCCTTTTTCGAAATTAATTTGAAAACAGGAATCGCTTTTAAGCTCATTTGAAACTTTACATAATCTCGACGATACACAAAACTGTCAGATGTCATACTAACGTTACATCTGATCTAATATCTCACAGCTAGTTAAATATCACTTTTAAGATAACTATCCGGTACTAAATGAAACGATAGAGATCTCGTTACACCGATTGTTAATCGAATTCACAGATAAACTTGTAGGGTATTTTGCACACTACCATAACCGAAAGCTAAACTGACTTTTAACCGAGTTTATCAAGATTAAAATAAATCGGGTTCCTCCGGGAGGGGGTCTCTCGGGGATCGGGGTACTCGGGGAATAACCCATAAAATGACAATATTATTTGCACGCTTGCCAATACACTTTGTCACAACACAATCTTTGATGATAGAGCATTCGACGCCAGAATCGTAATAAAATGGATACGACTCACCCAGTATTCATCACACTGCTTGGATTGCTGACATAGCAAACTTGAACCGTATCACTCGCTACTCGCCGCTGCTGCAGGCGCTGGCCCAGAACCACCTGAGCACTCCGCCGTGCTGGCGCCTCCATCATTGCTTCGTAAACATCTCGAAGCAAAATGTCTGGTGTTGCGGCATCGAAAACAGATGCTGTCTGATACTGCCATCTTGCGTGCACACGTCCTCGTGTGTTAATCTGTAAACAAACATATCCGCAAAGTATCACATAGCTCGGTTACTCCTGACCTAACCCGTAAAAATCAGTTTGTGGACATCTGATTTACCAGAATTTAATAAAGTCAAAATTTGACAGAACTCTTTATTTCATTTGAACTAAACTGGGAACCATAATGCTATCAATCAATGACAAATTAGAAGAAAATTAACATCTTATCAATAATCAGGAAATTCAAAGTACAACTGACTACACATTTATCGCGCTATTTCACACAAGACACAATTGAACCAAATTAATCAACACACTTAAGCTCTACATGTGAATTCTGGCTACGCATAGCCCAGTAACCTCCAGTTACTCATCTTTCCTTTATGCGAACCCCCACGGGAGCGACTATGGTTTTCACTAAAACCCGACCTCCGCCAGAGTTGACTGCTTACCGCGTACTCACGGACTACTAAAGTAGTACACGCCGATTTCTATTGAGCTACGGCTACGAAATGGCTACTGGTACGGTCCGACCAGCCGAACTAAGATTCACCACTATCACTCGACTCAGCTTCTTCTACTTCAAGTGGTACTCGGCCTTCGGGCATCTCCCGAACACGGTCATGGAGCGTATTTAAAAATTGCATTGTAAACTAGATTGGGCTATACCTTACAATGTAACCATGTTTGCTGTTGTTTACCCGGAAAGCACCAGAGTCAAAACAAAAATGAAAACGACTCACCAGATTCGGTAGACAATACATCTGCAGCTGGCCCAATGGCACAGACATCCACTCGCTGCCACCGTTTCCTTCGCAGAAGTGAAACTCCTTGCTCGAATAGTACCGTCCTTGATCAGCGATTTTTCGTACGGGAGATCCAAAGAGTGCAGCTCTGTGCGACGCTGCCATCCTGCTTGTACACGTTCTTGTGTTTTAACCTGTAACCGAAAAATTCAACAGCAGTGCATGTTCCACTCGGCCAATTCTGGCAATTTACGGCTTCTAACTTTTGAAATCAGAAAACTTTAATCCTCTTATTGTTTTTACAAAACAATACCTCTAAATTAACTAAACAAACTTTGATTATCTAATCACGGCGAAAATCATCAACCAGAGCCATGTACCATCGTTATCCACATTAACAACCAACTTTTTCACTAAAAGCCTTAGACACCGGGAAAACCACACACAAGTAAACCACTCTAACGCCACGGCTCTCCGGCCGACTAGCAATCGCATTGCTTTCACACATCCAGCGCATGGATCCATGTGCATCACCCTGTGACTACACACTTTCTACTACGGCCGATAGAGAACCCCCACTCGCGTGCCTCCCATAATGTAGGCTTGCTCATCACTATCTACTTCGACTGGTACATGACCTACTGTCATCATTCATAACCTATCGTGAGCGTATTTAGAAGCACGGTTGGAATTTAGTTTTTAACGTATCCAGAACATTAACTAAGTACCATAAACGCACCTGTGAACTTCCGATCTAACTTAGTCTGATAATCTAATTTTGCTCTTCGTTTTCTAATAACACGAAATCGCCAACCCAAACTTTTGTTATGGCTGCGTTTGTCCCATCAAATCTAGTCTTTTTGTTGTCGACCGTTTAAAACTGGATTTATTACAAGAGCTTTAGGCAACAACAACTGTCGCAGACATGTCCAAATGCCTAGGTGCAATATTTCACGTACTATCATAATATTACTTTGCAAGTAAATGTCGGGTAGACATGTAATAAAATCTCAAGTTGTTGCACGCGAATCGGAACGCTACACATGATTTGTTCTGTGCTGAATACACGCGTTTGACCAATACCAGTCAACGCAACGTTATTAACTTGTTTGTTACTTAATTTGGCTACAAAACTCGCTTTTACTAACGAGCATTCAGCACCAGAATCGTAAACAAAACAATACAGCTCACCTTTATGTTTTAACGTGTCTGAGGGTAGTTGTACGACGTCCAATCGCACTTCACTACTTCCATCACGTTATCCACCATCCGCTTGCTGCCACTACTCGTGCAGGGCCGCGATATGTCCTGGTTTCCCTCACTTGCAGCACACGAAGGGCTTCACAGACGGTTGCACTGTTTGGCTCGATTCAGTCACTCCACGTCAATGGTAGATCCACGTTATGTCCTTGGTATAGGTAGCCACGTTGATGCTGCTCCTTTGTTCACCTTGCAGTGAATTTTCAGCAAAACACAAATCAGTTGTCGTGCTGACGGGAACGAGGTACGACGAACTCGAACTCCGGTTAGCCACAGACTTTTTTTTTAAACATGGCGGTAGACGCAACTGGCGCGTCATTCGGCAGAGGTATTTCTGCATACAGCCTATGCCCAAAACAACATGCACCATGACGTCATCGTTTTATTCTCCAAATTTCTTCAGCTCGAGTGTATCCCAATTCTGATGTCGCATCATTGGGTGGCCGAGATGCGAAACATCGGATCTTCTTCAAGATCCAACATAGTTTTGATAGTTGTGGGTACTGCAGTGGGTACTCGAACGAAAAGATAATTTGAATTCAAAATAACTTTAATAAACTAACAATTAACAACCGATACGCACACGTGCGTCGGAAACAAACACGTGCGTTGGTACTGTAGTGCCCCCCCGACTGCCAGAGCTCGACTGCCTCTTATAGGCCGTCGCCACTCCTAGTCACTCCGTCAGTCCCCACTACATCCCTTCTACCGACGATTCGTGTCCAAGCCGCGGTAGGGCGCGCTTGCGTTTCCGGTAACGATAATATTAGTTCACAAAACTGATTGATAGATGGCGCTGCTTGTTGCACCTTTGCGCCAACATTCCACGACAGGCGTATAACAGCACTGGGTAGGGATAAGTGGAAGAAGGGAAGGGAGGCCTTTGCCCTGCAGTGGGACAGAAATGGCTGATAATAATAATAAAATCTTTGAGTCAAGTAATGAATTCCACCCCTGTGGGGGTGAAAAGCGGGGATACAGTTTATATGAAAAATCTTATTTATTTGGTTAATAAACATGAAACTTGGCAATATTTGGGTCAGTAAATAATAACGATTGTCAGTTTTAGTTAAAAAAAAACCCCTTACAGAGGATTTTGGGGGTGACAAAGTTGATAGGTTAGAAAAATATGTAACTCGCTATCGGATTAACTCGAAACTAGGTACTACCAAAACAAAAAATAAAACAAGTACTTATCTGTTTTAGGGTTTTTCAAAAATCGACTCCTACCAAGGTGGAAAAGGGCAAGTAAAGTTTAAGGGGTGGATATTACTGCTTGCTTCAATTAACTCGAAAATGGGTATGGGCCTTTGAGTCAAGTTATGATCACGAACGATTTTTCAAAATTCCACCCCTGTGGGGGTGGAAAGCGGGGCTACAGTTTATTTGAAAAATCTGATTCCTTTGATCTACAAAAATTGGCCCGAATACTGATTTATCTAAATAAATGATAAAGATCATACCTACATACATTTTCGAAATTTTTAGAGGTAAGTACGAATTTCACGCGGACGAAGTCGCGGGCAGAAGCTAGTGTGGAAATATGACGGAACCGCTTTTCAAGTAAACCAAAGCTTTAGTGAAGACTAAAAAGTGTAGACGTAATATCGGAACGAATTATAAAAAGAATAGCTCATCCTGTGGTACAAATATTAGCCAGTTAGCGAGTTGGTAGCACTATACCAGAATGACTCGTCGAGGTTACTTTAAATATATTATAATAAATAATTCCTAATTTCTTTGTTAATATATGTATATCAGGCGTCTCATGTGATCAGTTTGAAAATGGTTTATATTTTTTAATAGGGTTAGATTAGTGTTAAAAACCTTTATTAAGTCAAAAACCGTGTAAGTTTCAAAGTAATTGCAATGTCGCGTGATTGACTTATAATAAGCTGTGCAAAGTGTAAGTATAGTTTTTTAAAGTTTTCCCCCTTACTAATAAACGTTGTATAGCATCTGTATAGTTATACAACGCTTTTTAATCTTCTTTCGAAAGTCAAATTACTGACGACTGAAAGAGAGAAATCGGTGTGTAACTATTCATCTGGTATAATACGTTTATTAGTAAGGGAAAAGATAGACACCATATCATTACGCCTGTTTCCCCAAAAGGTTAGGCAGAGTGTACCAATACCCCTACATTTCGCGAGTTATATTTACGAGTAAGTCCCATTCAATAGGAGGCAAGCCTATTGCTATCAACCATGCACAAATTCAGACTCCAGGCTGAGACAGAAATTGATTTTGGGATGCATGAAGAAGCCTCCTCGTGTAGCGCAGTTTGTTCCGCCAGTTACTGAACTGAACCGAGCGCTTGCTGCATCCTGGACATTCACACCTTATTTGACTGGCCAATTCTTTCCTTGCGGTGGTAGGGCTAACGCCCGCCTGGTTTGCGACCGCCTTCCCACCGGAATCCGGCGTCAAGCAGTCTGCTGTGTTTCATCGATGCGTGGGACTTCTGGGCACGCTCGTTCCATCATAGACCTCATCCATCGCTTTCCATCAGGCGTGATCGAGGTCAAGAGCGGGCCTATTCAGCAATAAAAAATAAAAAAATCCTAATAGAAAAACCCAAGAACACTTTACCCCACTTGGGAATCGAACCCAGGACCTTATGCTCAGCAGTAGCGACACTAGACCAACAAGACAGTCACATACACACATGCACACACATAGGATCCAATAAGACATGCATAACCTTTTACCATGGGGTAACTTTGACATTGCGGAGAAAAAGCAGTTGATTTCACGGGTCAAATCACAACCCGGACACTCCATACAACGCTCGCAAAATAATTACCTACTACTACTACATTAAAAAATGACGTTTGTATACGTATGAATGTGTGCGTGAGGTACTTGTGTTTGCGAGCGCTCTTGTTAAAGAACTGCGACGAATACGCCGAAGTGCGGTAACTGATGTTAGTGCGGGGAAGGGAGTGTCCTTTCTGTACGTAGTACTTTAAGTATTCTGTGGGTCAAATCTAATTAGCTGACGAAACTTCACAAAGTTGGTTTAGATAGATGATGACTCTGCCGCCGGGCAAAAACTTAAAATATCTCGAACATTTTATAAAAATTCCGCCCGGAATGCCCTGGGCGCCGTCCAAATTAGGACAAATCCGGGGAAAACCCGGACGGATGACCCTTGGACCCTTGGGTTAGATACCTAATCATGTCAAAAAAGTTTTCCTAAACTCACCTTAACCCGTTTCTGAGAAAAAGATCTTGACGGCGAAGTGATTCTTTAATGAGATTCTTAGGGTTCCGTGCCTCAAAAGGAAAAATGAAACCCTAAAAGTATAATAATTTTGAAGCATCACTACAATTTCATACGTAACTAAAGTGCATTTCATTCAAGCCTCCAATATCTTTTGTGCATCCGTGGCCAGTGTGGCCACATGATTAAATGTACGGAGACAACAGTGTTAAGGTTTCCTTCATCCGGTACATCAGTTCACTGTACGTTAGTCGATCTCGTAATTACTTTACCATTTTTGACAAAAAATCCCACTAATATAAAAATTCATTGAGTTTGTACCTATCTACCTGTAACTTATACCAGCCGGTCTATTCTGTAAAAACCTTACCGTGAAAATTGATTTTGTAGTGAACTGTCATTCCACCTGCAGTGCTATTCTGTAAAAAAAATACTTAGAACCCTTAGATGAAGTGAGCTGTCAACAGTGTCAATTCCTAGCATATGGTGGAATGACAGCTCGCTTCACCTAAGTTTTCTAGGTGGGATTTTTACAGAATAGGTCGGCTGTAAAAGGACTTTTTGCCACGAGGCCAAAATCGGAAGGAACGCCGCCATCTTCTTCTTTCAATACATAATTCACATTATTTCATTTTATGACGTGCAAGTTATATTCAAACTTAGGGTGGAAAAGCCATTACTAGGTTGACTATACCTAGCTTCTTTAAATAAGATACAAGGCTTTCTACGGCATTATCTTTTGGACTTTATTCCTTGAAGTATGGTAGACAGAACTGAACTAAACAGTGAGCAAAGAATGGAAACAAATGAATTGGAAGGATTTAATGATTTTTGAAAAAATGGAGTTTTGTTAACAGTTGAATTACTGATTATGAGGTAACGACCATATGGAGAGAAAGAGAAGAATAAAAGAGATCTTAGGGTAATTTCTATACACTTAATTACCTATATTATTATCTAAGAATAAAAATTGTTTGAAGGAGATGATCTCTGGAAGTAGGTATGTACTTACTGATCCACACCCTAATTGCGTTACACACTATGAATAACAAACAATCTGCATTATTTTGAAGGATATTGCTAATCCACTGCTTCATATGTTCGAACAATTTGTTTGCTCAACAACGTACATAAAACAATGAATGTTGTTGTACTGTCAAAAAAAAAAAAGCCATTCCTACTGTTAGTGTGTTTGCAAAGATTCTTTCACAGTAAAACGCTCCTCTGTTATTGCGAGTGCTTGCTGGATATATTTTACAGACTTTGATGCGGACGAAGGTTAAAAAAAGTTAATATTATGACGGTACCTTCCTAATTTATTTCTGAAAATATCAAAATTCTAAATCTTTTAAATAAAATAAATATTACACATAATTTTAATACTAGACATATTATAGACGAAATAGTTCAACCATGTGATATGTGAAATTAAATTATATATGAAAGAAAATTTAAGACTCATATCAAAACTACACTTGTAAGCAAACATAATATAATATATGAGAGTATTATATTCAAGATAAGAATGCTTGGAAACATGCTGGTCCTGCTCCATGACAATCTAGGGTCTAGACAAAATCACACTGGTTGCTAATTTTATTGTATAATTATTGTATATGTTACCGGCCAAACCCGATTTCAGGACAAACTAGTTTAGCCTAGGCTAAACTAGTTCTTCCTATACGCGATAGGGGGTGCCCTTCGCTCGCCCTTGGATCTTATGTCGACGGAGCCCCGCTTCGCGGGGCCCCTATTTCTGTGTAAAGGGTTTAAAGTAACCTAACCAAACCGAACCTCGGGGTGCCCTTCGCTCGCCCTTGCATCCTATGTCGACGGAACTAGTTTAGCCTAGGCTAAACTAGTTTGTCCTTGGCCGGTAACATATACAAGATATTGAAAAAGATTTTAAAAGAGTAAATGTGGAGTTTGTTCCCCATTCTTTTCCATACGAAACTACCTTTTGGAAGGGGCAACCAGAATCAATTCTATTTTCTTGTAAATTTTGACGAAAAGTGTCTTTTATGTCATCATCTGCCTCATCTGCCTAGCTTTTCCCAACTATGTTGGGGTCTGCTTCCAGTCTAACCGGATGCAGCTGAATACCAGTATTTTACATGGAGCGACTTCCTATCTGACCTCCACAACCCAGTTACTGGTTAATACGATATACTTTGGTAAGACTCGTTGTCAGACTTTTAAGCTTCTGAGAACCCGTAACGACTGTCAAAGATCCGAGAATTAGGCTTAACGTTAAGCTTAACGCTTAACGTGCTTTCCGAGCCACGGAGGAGTCTCGGTATGTAAAGATGGTCACCCATCCACGGACCGACCGTGGCAAGCGTAGCTTAACCTGATTAATCAACCCGTGCTGCTGTTATTACTTAGCCACGAGCCCCTCTTCTCCAAGCAACCGTTTCTATGTTCCTGTGTGTTGGGTATGAGATGAGATATGCAAAACTCCTTCGATACTGTAGACTGAATTCGGACTGAGGACTGTATTCGGTATTGTAGATGTACATAGGGCGATGGTAGCAAAATGCTGTTTTTAATTGCAGGATCTTTTTTTCCTTTTCCTTTTTATTTTGAAACATCGTATAGTCGCAGGCCTATCGTGAGCTACTTTAATTAATTATTCGTCTAAATTAAACTATGAAATGCGCAGCTATTCCTGCAAAAATGAAAAGTGAGCAAAAAGTAGGTATCACACGACGATATCGGTAAAAAATAGCTCAAGCATGTTCGGGTTTCTGTTGCGTTTAGAGATAAATCGCACGCGATTAATCGTAGTACGTATGCTCTATGTCGTGTCGCAAAACTTTGTACTTTTTTGTGCTGAAATGTTTTTTGTTTTTAGAATTTTCGTGATATTACCGTATTGTAATCGGACGATTTATTATTAAGATTTATTCACTAAGTCTTGAATAACCCTCTGTAATGCGAAGCTAAGTATTCGGATACCTTGATAATGTTCAAAGTATTCTATAATGAGACTATCTCCGAAACATTATTTTTGCACTACCTATCCAATAGTCAAATCATAATGTATACATACTCGTATTACAAGACACATAAAAGACACTTCTGCATGTCAAAATTTTCAAGCAAATAGAATTGATTCTAGTGACCCCTTCAAAAATGTAGTTTCGTATGGATGAGAATGGGCAAGAAAGTTCATAGTTATTTACACTTCCCCTTACTAATAATACACTTATTATATCAGATGAATAGTTACACACCGATTTCTTTCGTTCAGTCGTCAGTAATTTGACTTTCGAAAGAAGATGACAAAGCGTTGCGTATCTATACAGAAGCTATACAACGTTTATTAGTAAGGGGGTCAAAATGTTTTATAATATTTTTTACGTATGAATGATTGATGTAATTTAATGTGAATTAATACTAAGTACTTGGGATTTAATAAAAGTAAAATGGTACAAGGGCAGGAATATAATAATGATGACAATGTACCTGGAATAAAATTACTGTACACACTACAATAGGTAACGTATGCGATAAGTGGTTTTTCGAATGAATTTACTTTAATTTTCCTGACTGTAACACATTGGCGCGGCGTCGTGTGGCTTGTTGTGGTCTGCGGTCGCTCCCTGACGGCTCATGTCGCCGTGGTGTGGTTGCAGCCTTATGTCAGTGTTTGTGTTTTAGGTTGCAAACACTGGCGTGTCCTAAGAGGTCGCGTCGTTTGTCATACGTCGCTTTATGGTAGCGTACAATGAGCGTATAGCTAACACTAAGAAAGAAAGATATATTACATATATTTTGATGCAAGTGTCCAAAGTAGGTCATTGCACCCGAGGCGGGATTACAGCCCGAGCTGAAGGTGAGGCCAAAATGGAGTAGAGAGTGCAATGAAACTTAGGTACGATGGAGCGCAGTATCCTTGGAGTTAGACTTTCCGGCCGGATAGGTATAACGATACTGCTCTCTAATGCACTAATCATCAACGTATGCCGAAAAGTAGCAAAGCTCAAGGGGGACTGGGCCGGACACGTTTGTCGCATATCAGATGCATTGCATTGTAGGCTAAGACCATCACAACATGGGTTCCTGAAAACGTCCAACGGCATCGCGGCAGACCCAGTCGTAAATGGCGGAACGAGCTTGAGGCTTAATAGGTGGGATTGGTCCAGATTGGCGCAGGATCGTGTTGAGTAGAAAAAAGAAAAGCCCTTTGCCCTGCAGTGGGACAACACAGGCTGATTAATTTATTATCAAACGAAGGTTTTCAATTATTACACAGGTATTTATTTGGCTGAAATAAGACAAATGATATCTAAAACTAGAAGCTAATGTTCAGTATTATGATAGACTAAATAATTATACAGGGTGTCGCTTTAATGTCGACATTAATTTAAAGCACGTATTCGGTTTAAGCGTTATCGTTTTATGTACATATTTTAATTTCATTAAACGTTATTATTTATTTACATTTTTCTAAAATAGCATCTTGGAGCAACCTGTAAGTACTTAAAGGACTGTAGCGCAGAAGTCATTTGCCGGGGTTACGGATCATAACATCGCATCAATGAAATTCTTTTTCATTGTATGTACATATCTAGAAAACTGGCAAGCCCAAAATAAAAGTCTTGAAAAACAATTTATACGAAAAAAAACGAAAAGCTTGGTGAAATGTATCAAGTTTTTTTTTGTATATCGTTGCCAATTATTGCAGGAATCACTCTGGAATAACAATGTACAAAATAAAAAAAAAAACAAAAGAGATCTTGAATTTTAAATACATTTTGAAATATTTTTTTGCCTTGAAGGTTTGTATAAATAGTATTTATTTTATGACGAATCACGTTTTGTGGTACAAAGTATAATAACATTATTGTTTATGTGGCGTGTTGCGGTTTTGTTACGGCGTTGACAGGTTGTCGCGGCGTTTGGGGATGTGCGTTTAATAATGTGTTAACTTGTTAATTGTTATTATGGCAGTGGTTATAAAAAAAATGTTTAGGTGGCTAGATCTACCTACTAATGATGAATGAGTGGCTCAGATCGTGGGTTTGATTGAGCGTAATTTTAATTTTTACATATAGGTGTATATTTTGAACATCTAAGTAAGTATCTTGTACCAGGCACTGTATTTCAAGTAGGTATATTGAGCGAAAAGTGGCGAAGGGTTCCGTACACCGTACAATATTTAACACTAAAATACTTTAGTAAAAAAGAACGCCCATAAATTCTACAAGGAATCATATTCAAGAAAATTCTCCATACAAGAAAATTCTTTAATTTTTAACCTTATTTGACCATAGTAGCTAGTACACATTTTGCGAAAATTTCAAGTGTCTATCTATTACGGTTGAATAACAGTATTTTACATGGAGCGACTGCCAAAAACACTATACACATGATAGGTTCGTTTTTATACACCTTGTATAAATACATAGGTATTGAAATAAATAACTTCTAGACATTTTTCTCCAATAAACCAAGTCAATCTATAGATTGGCATCACCGGCAATTATTAATTGCTCGTAAGTCATGTTACTGCAGGCGACTGATGTTCATTAAACGGCTTAATTGAGTCTGATACACCTCGACGACAGTTCGATCGGAAGCGACGGGCGTTCGCAATTACCGCTGACCTCTATAACTTGCGTCAAGTGCGATGGCTTGATATTTTCTTGTTTCTCTTTTGTGTACGCTCACCTTACGATAAGAAAGAAAAAGATAGAAAGAAAAATTGGTTTATTTATCACAGAAACACGTGCATATAAAAAAGACAAGTTATCTCGAAAAAAAAAAAAAACAGATCTATAATATTTGGACCACGTAACTGCCGATCTTTTCTGTAAAAATCTCACCGTGAAAACTTAGGTACAGACGCCAGCACATCAAGCTACTCGAAACTGTCAAATTTTCCCAATCAACTTTGAACCTTATACTATAGTGATAAAGTTGAAAATCTATTAAAGAAACGTAAGTTTTCACGTTGAGATTTTTTCATTGTGAATGTATGGGGCCGGACCCAAATTGGATAATACACTTTCAGTTACAATTCGAGAGTTTTGAAGGATATTTCTAATTCATTGCTTCAAGGAAACGAATTTATGATACCTAATCATAAATTCGTTTCCTCGACAATGAAATGAAAGTGGCTGAACTATCAAAATGAAAGGAATTGCGATTGTCATTTTATCTGTGTTACGCAATTACCTCGCTGCACAAATAGAAACGTTGATTACTGTTGAACTTTATCATAATATTTAACTCGTTCATCATTCGTTATTTGTATCGGATATTATGCGGTTATTTCTTTCTTAAATCAGTGTGATACTTTCCTCAAAAGACTATGTCGGACAATAATCTGCATGGTCCTCATATGATGATCTGACTTAGATAATGTCTGGACTTTAAAAGAGACTTTTACCTCTGAGTTTGTTTCGGTGTTTCTTCGCAGGAGACCTAATTTAAAAAAATTAATGAATTATTAATCAATTTCTTTTTTTTGACGTTTAAATCAAAACATAACATCACGCTTTGTTTCCCGGAAGAGTTAGGTAGAGGAGCAAAGGAGGAGGAGCAGAAGGAGGGAGGGAGGTATGGTACGTGTAAAATGTTTGACAGAAATAAATGTAATTTATTATTTACTAGATTCTGTCAGCGGCTTCGTCCGCGTGAAATTTTTGTTCCCCCGACCCACCGTGGGTCGGGGGAACAAAAATTTCACCCGACGGGGTGGCACACCCCATCGCATCGCATCGCCTGCCCGCGCTCTTACTTCGTTATCGCTTAGCGTTCTTTTTGACTCTTTTTCTTTTTGCACGGCTCCTAAGGGTCCTAGCGTGATGTTAAATAGCCTATAGCCTTCCTCAAGAATACAGCTTTATTATTAATTTATAGATGGTTAAGATCTTCGAAAGGTCACCGTAGGTACATATTATTATGACAGTTTACCTGCAGCCGGTAAACGATTTACTATAGGTACAGTCGAGTTCTTTAATATGCTGAGCATGTTCATGAATCAAAAATATGTATATTGGCAATGGTATGTTTAATAAAACTCTAAACAGTTTTGCCTTACAATAAATTGTTAGCAATCTGTGACATCATGCATATGTGACTACATTATTTCAATCCCTTGTTTCATATTATTTAGCGCAAAGTTAGTTTCACAAATATCTATGCAATTTTTCAATGAAAAATATCCTGAGAATTTGACATGTCTCGAATTGTTGTCTTAACTTCCTTGAACAACCTCTTTACATAAGTATATCCTATTGTAATATTTTTCTTTGAAACAAATTCAATTTGTAGTTGTCACTTATGACTTCCTTCAACAGCAACATTGCATTAACACGTACTTCTGCTCCGGCAAGTAAAAATAAATTAAATGTATGTAAATAAAATTAAATTTAATGGTAAAGGCCATTTAGTTGAATATTCAAAGCTGTATAGATATTTACGAATCCTAGGATGCACCAAATAAATTGTGTAAAATGTATATTGAAATCTAGAGTATTTAGATATGTATTTATGTTCCGAAGAGTAGTCAGATATTTTTGACTGCACTACCATAACATACATCATCATCATCATCATTTATTGATGTCTAAGTTTGTATAGAATGATGTTTGTCTATATTTGTTTGTTTGTTTGTATTTATATGATTATTTTAACGCTATACAATATTTTGAAACATTGCCACTGCCAATATATTAGTGAACTTGACTGTACCTGCCTACAATGGATATAAATTGTTACAATAGCCAACCTTCATAATGAAACAATGTTTGAACGAGCCTGCAGTGTCGTTAGGCAAACTCATTTTTCTTAGCATCGTTTTGAGCCAAATTCCATTAATATTGATTTGACGCCATCTCGTTTGCGTCGGATGGGTGATTCAAACATGTGGCTATAATGAATGGGCGTGCTCGGATGCGGCATCGCGATGAGCTAGGCGTTTTTTATCACTTGGCAATTTTTTGAATTTAAAGGTAAAATAAAGAATGAAAAAACGTGACGCCATTCGAAGTGGTCACGAAAGAACGAATTGTTATTTTAATTTTTCCAGGCATGATATTACTTATTTTATAGCACTCATAATCAGCCTATAATGTTCCCACTGCTGGGACTCAGGCCTCCTCTCTGTGAGAGGGAGTGGGCCGTAAGCTGCCACGCAGCGTGGGTTGGTAGATGTCACATGTCTAACAACTTTCGACAAAATGTGTATGTCTGAAGAAAATCAAATTATCTTCGGGTAAAGGGAGTCTAATAATAATAATTAACGAGCGCAGGCAAGGAAAATACAGAGTGTATGAATTTAAATTAGAACCCGGTACTGTTTGCACCTCGGATGTGCCGACGCTTTCGTAGCATTGTGATGGTGTTAATTTACGTTAGGGCTGCCATGTACTAAATGTACAGTAGGGAAAAATTAATGCTGAGCAAATCTATGTATATAATATAAAAGTCCTGACTGACTGATATATCAGCGCGCAGCCTAAACTGCTGGTCCTAGAGACATGAAATAGGTTTGAAGGTTTTGGCCCTAAAATCAGTCGCCATTTTGATTTTTTTTCAGAATCGCGGTGCACAACAAAAGTTATATATTTAGATAAAGGACACTTATACAAACAAAAAATGTAATGTAACTTAATATCCTAAAGCGTCAGGTTTAGGAGTTATTCACCAAAATATAAGTCGAAAACAACAAGGATAATTTTGTTTTTTTTTCCCTCTAGGTAAGCATATTGAACTATTAAGGTAATAGAAACGTTATGAAACCTTTATGGAGAAGAAACAAAAGAAGAATAGACATTTTTTAAATAAATAATTAAACGCCGCAATTTATAGTTAGTTTTTTAATCCCAGAGACTAATCTGACAAGTTTAATGTCAAACTTCTACGAGTATACTAAAAAAAACGAAAACACAAAATGTCTCATTAGTCTCTGGGATTAAAAAACGAACTATAAATTGCCGTGTTCAATTATTTATTAAAAAAATGTCTATTCTTTATTTGTTTCTTCTCCATAAAGGTTTCATAACGTTTCTATTACCTCAATAGTTCAGTATGCTTACCTAGAGGAAAAAAAAACAAAAAAATCCTTGTTGTGTTCGACCTATATTTTGGTGAATAACTCCTAAACCTGACGCTTTAGGATATTATGTTATATTACATTTTTTGTTTGTACAAGTGTCCTCTATCTAAATATAAAACTTTTGTTGTGCACCGCGATTCTGAAAAAAAATTAAAATGGCGGCCGACCTTAGGGCCACCCTCCATACAAAAATCTTCAAACCCCTTTGGAAGGTGTGTTCTTTGTGAAGAGTAGGTATCCGCTAAGAAAAAGTTTTTCGAAATTCCATCCCTAAGAGGGTGAATGTGGGAGGGTGAAATTTCACGCGGACAAAGTCGCGGGCAGAAGCTAGTTGCCTATAAAATTAAACTTACGTAAATTTAAATCATAACGTATGAACTGGTTGTAACACGACAGCAATTAATTTCCTTGAAAATACAACGAATAACAGAATAGAACACTCTTCAGTATGACTAATCGACAACAGCATAATGAATCGAAGTAAAGACCAATAAAAACCTGTCAGAAACTAGCAAACGACCTGTCAGAAATCAATACAAAAATTTATTACAAATCGAGTCCTGTAACACAGCGTTATTGAGAAAAAATGTTATTTGTATGGGTCCTACAATCCATACTAATATTATAAATTCGAAAGTAACTCTGTCTGTCTGTATGTTACTTTTTCACGCCTAAACCACTCAACCGATTTAGATGAAATTTGGCAGAGAGATAGATTGCATCCCAGGAAAGGACATAGGATAGTTTTTATCCCGATATTCCCACGGGATCGACACTTCTGCGAGTGAAACCGAGGGGCGCAGCTAGTATACAATAAATTGCCAGATGTTATAAAAAATGATACAATTAAAAACTTTAAAAAGAAATTAGTGACCTTCTTTATAGAAAGATGTAAGTATTCAATTAATGATTTTTTAATGGACAAAACTTTTTAAACAGCAATGTGTATAATAAATATAATTTTATTTAAATATTAATCATGTTGCTTTCAACTGGCAACCCTATGCACACCGTGGCACAGACACGGTCGGCTGTACCTGACTGTAATCGCATTTACTGAACCGTAGGCATATTACGGCTCTTCCCCAAATATTCCTATAATGATGGATAGTACGGAAATTAATACGCTAAGGACTACAACATTAGAATGCGCGGTAGAGAAACTGTACATATGTTAGCGCGCTTATAGATAGCGCCATCCACGAAGACGCGACCCACTCTTCTTACTAATCGCTAGTTAATTCCGCTAGTGTTTTAGTTTTTTGATACACACTAATTACCCACTAATAAGTAATAATTACTGTGTATCGACAAAACTAAAACACTAGCGGAATGTTGGACACTTCGCATGCTTAATGGAACATTGACCCATTAGTAGATAGGTCAGAATTGAGTTACAGATTTTTTTTACTCAGATCGCATCAATAGTTAATCATAGACGTTCAAAATACAAGCATTCATGATTAATTAATAATCAACAAATCAGTTTTAATTTTATGCGTCAACAAGTAGGATAAGTCCTCATAGCAAGATCTTCTTTTGCGATGTTACAAAAATCGTATTTTTTGAGTTGAGTCAGTATTCCATTAAGCATGCGACTTCTACTGTAAGCGATTAGTAAGAAGTGGATGGCGCTATCTTGCGAAGTGCACATTTTGCGTCAAACCCTAACTGGATAATGATGTAAACTAACCCCCTTACTAATAAACCCGTTATATCAGATGAATAGTTAGACACCGATTTCTCTTTTTTAGTCGTCAGTAATTTAACTTTTGAAAGAAGAAGACAAAGCACTGTATAACTATACAGACGCTATACAAAGTTTATTAGTAAGGGGGTAATATTATAGAGATAAAATTTTTCGTTTGTTAACGGATCAGTTTTACCCTACTAGAGAACCAAACCTACGCTAGGGTGTCTAGAATCATAATATTGTGCAGAATTCATAGTTACAGTTTGCGCGTCTATGCCACCCTGTATAACGTATACAGGGTAGCATTTTACAAGCGCTCGCAAAATATAAAACAATGTTACAAATCGATTGTTGCTTTCGCATGCGATAATAAAAATGGATTCCCCGTCGCATGAAAGGTGAGTTAGCATTGTACGTCAAGTCATCAATCATTAGATAAATGATCAACACTGTTATCAGGCATCGCCCTTCACCTTCAACATTATGGCTGCCTACTGATAACGCTGCCTCATTCATTTTCATCAGAGAATAGAAAGTAGGAACTTTGAAATGTTTAAGCAGTTTTTTTAGGGTTCCGTGCCCAAAAGGTGCCAAATTAATAAGCCTACGCTGTCTGTTTGTCTGTCATAGGGCTGTATTTTTTTAACTACAGGTCTTCTATTAGGTACATGGAAATCCTACTATTCTACTAGTATTATAAAGTGAAAGTGAAAGTTTGTATGTTTAGATGTTTGTATGTTTTTATCGCAGAGATCATGGCCTTGTTAACATCGAAGATTTATCGAAAAGATCCTTATATTTACGTCGCGACATTAGTTACACGTCGTGTTTACATTACAATTTTGAAAAAAAGTTTCATGCAACACGAAACGATTTACATATCGTATACTTAATGTATGCGTAGTAATAGGGCCCCATTGACACTCTTTGAATACGAAACCCAAAAAGAAATTCAAAGGCATCCGTCATTGTCACTCCGCTTATCAGTGCGCAAATCGTGCTACGCGTCGTGCTACGAACGTAGCTCTGTGCTACGGCGTAGCTCAATGCTACGATCTCTACGCTATCAGTAGCTGTAATACTTGCTTGAAGTGTGAAAACCGCACTTACTGATACAAAATAAAGGCGTTGTTAAACTTAAATTGTCATGGTCGAGCAGTAAGCTATACGAATTGCATAATATCTAATATCAAGAGCAAAAACCTTTTTGTCAAAAATAACGTTTAGGTATATTTTCTACGAATTTTAATGACCCTATAAAAGTGTTTGATCTTGAGGCAAAGACCCAAAATGATTGCCGATTTTTTATATCAGCGTTTTTATATATTAGGGGCGGGGCCCCATCACCCAATTGGATTTTTATTTGATGTTAACGGGCCTTCTCCAGATGCCAGCCAAATATTGGAAACCAATATTCATTACGCGAACGTCCCTTAAACGACCGCAAATTCAGTAAAATGCGTTAAATGTAACTTGGTTTCAGAGATGAGAAATCATTCTTTTGGTTTTTTTTTTACTCTGTTGTAATGATACTGAGCCAAATCAATCATAACAATGATTTTAGCTATTTTAACAGCAAAAGCGTACACATGTTTTCTAATATAACCAGGCGGGGGATTTCGTTACACACTTACAAAGGCAGTGTCTTTCATTTTGACAGTTCATCAACATTCATTGCTTATTGTACGTTGTTGAGCAGACGAACGTTTCAAACTCATGAAGCAATGGATTAGCAATTTCCTTCAAAATCTTCCTATAAGGTACCAACCTTGGTTTTTGTGGCAATAAGAGAGAAGAAATCATAATTCTAGAAAGCGAAAATTAATTAATTGAATAAACAATAAAGGTAAATAGTAAAAACGTAGGAATGATGATTGATCCTCCAGAAAAGTGATGGCCCAGTGGTAATTACGAGTTCGAGGTCATGGGTTCTATAGAGGTATGAAAAACAGGGTCTAAAGTTCACTCAAACTCTATAAAATGTGAGGATCCTCCGACTAGACAGGTGTCGTGTCTGGCGGGCAACTGCCAGATGATTCAGGTCAGGCCGTTATATATAATAATAATAATAATAACTTTATTGATACAAATCCTTACAATAGGCATATCAAGCTAAGGTTCACAATAAATAAATAAATAAATAAGGCGCACAAAAGTTGAAACCCAGACTCCTAAACTAGGAAAACCTGTGACTTAGGAGTCAGATTAGGAGATATATGCTAGTTGCGCGGTAAACTCTGCTTGCGAGATGCAGGATTTTACGTGACGTCAGTATAAACGAAACAGTCGAAACGTTTTTTTTTTAAATATAAGAACGGAAAAATTATTGTTGAATAAAAAAAACTTGAAACAAAAATGAATTGAAATTATTGTTGTTGTTTCTTGTTGTTGAATTATTGTTATTGATTGTTGTTGATTTTTGTTGTTGTTGTGGTCTCAGTGGTGGTGGTTGCGGTCGGTAATCAGGAATTAAGATTCGGAGAGAGAAAAACCGGACGTATGCGGCCAGCCTTAAAGTGTTCATTTGTTTTTTTTTTTTTCTATAAATAGCTTTCTATTTGCAAGCCAGTTCGAAATTTAAATAAAACCTTTGATAAGTTATCTCCTTGGTTGCCATGTTTCGGAGTAAAAGATCGTTCCATTTTTAAATAACACGACAGATATGAGTTTACTATGTAATTTATTTGGCCGCAAAATACGACTTATATAGATTTTCATACAACTTTTGCCGGCCGCTGCTCGCATGTTTTTGGCTAGTACAGCAATTTCGATTTATCTCGAAGAAGGTTGTCAAAATAATGCTCAAGCATGTTTGAGAAAAAATATTTTTATCAAACAAATTATAGAATGATTATGCTCCAGAAAAAGCCGAACAAACAAATGTTAAGGCAAAAACTTCAAACAGCTATGGGTATACACGATGAATTTATATGAGAAACATTTATAATGTAAAGCCTCCTCAGACAAGCTCGTAACAACGACTTGATGTCCTGAATTTGTTTGCGGTACGTACCGTCACCAAAAGAGATAAGTAACAAGGGTCGTCGAATATAGTTGAAGTTTAGTATGAAACCGATGGAGGTTTTCGAATGAAATTTAATTTGATAAATGAACTGTTTTTTTTTTTTCAATTAATTAAATTTTATTCGAAAATATCCATCGGTTTCTTACTAAACTGCAACTATATCCGACGACACCGGTTACTTATCTCTTTTGATGACTGTATATGAACATTAAAGGCATCTTCACGCATATATTATCGTACCTTCAGCCTGGTTTAGAAGATTTTCTTCTCCTTTGTATAAGTCTTTGATCTTCACTTGTAAATGTGTAGGAATGAGTTATTCTGTGCGTGTCATTGCTTGTCGAGATGTTGTCTGGCGTGAATTTATGTTTCACTTTATTTTGTTATTTATTTTAGGATTTAACATAAAATCACGCCTGTATTCCTGAAAGGGTTAGGCAGAGGTGTACCTAGAGTACATAATCAGCCTATAATGTTCCCACTGCTGGGACACAGGCCTCCTCTTTGTGAGAGGGAGTGGGCCGTAATCCATCACGCGAGCCCAGTGCGGGTTGGTAGATGTCACATGTCTTCGAGTTTTTGGTTCTAGAACATGCCGACTTCCTCACGACGTTTTCCTTCACCGTTTTGAGAGCAGTGGTGATAAAATAATTCACACAAAGTAAAGCGTCTGTCAGGGTTCGAACCTATGACCTCTCGTAAGTCGCGGTCGTTACCACTGGGCCATCACTGCTCTAAACCTAAAGTACACACATTCATTTCGCCAGGTATGGTTAAGTCTCATGCAATGGGGGGGGGGGTAAGTCTGTCCCCATCAACCGGACACAAATCCAGACTCCGGGCTGCTAGTAAAAAAATCCAAACAGAAAAACCCAATAACACTTTGTCCTATAGAGGTATGAGGAACTGGTTGTAAAGTTCACTCATACCCTATAGAAAAGGGAGGATCCTCCGACCAGACGGGTGTTGTGTCTGGCAGGCAACTGCCCAATGATTCATATGTCGGGCCGTTGTATATGCTAGTTGCGCGGCCGTTGTATATGCTAGATGTGGCGTTGTAGATACCGCTACAGCCCGACCCGGGAATCGAACCCAGGATCCCATGCTCAGCATTAGCGCTTGCGACCACTAGACCAACGAAGCAGTCGAGGATTAACATTGTGTTAATTGTATTTAATCTGCCAAGCTCCGCTAATGAGACACAATTGATTGTCTACTGTTTCGTCGCCGATCGGGGTACCGCGCCGCTTGACCGGTTAAACTAATGTAGAGTAGTGTATTTTTTTAATAGAGCCCCAGATTCACGTGAAACAAAAATAGCAACAACAACAAACTTTTTTTTTTACTAGCCCGTGCTGTCCCACTTCTGGGCAAAGGCCTCCCTCCACTCCTTCCATCTTTCGCGAGCCCGCGCGTCCTCCTTCCAGTTTTGACGGAACTTATCCAGCTCGTCCCGCCATCTCCGGCGTGGTCTGCCGCGACCCCGCCTCACTGTCTCAGGGCACCAATTTTGCGCTATTTGGGCTCACAGTTTGTCCGGCATGCGGCAAACATGTGCTGCCCAGTCCTATTTAAGTTGAGCAGCCTTTAAGCCACGACAAGCGACATTAGACAAGCCTAATGGGTTAAATGTCTAATCCCCTCTACAAACATGATGAAGATGAAGAACAAAACAACAAACTATTGCATGAAAAATATTAATTGTTGCAGTGTTGTTGAGGGCCTAGAACTGACATTGTGTCAGTGATAACGGTGATGGAAGACTGAAAAATGTATTGAATCCCGTTGAAGTCATCGAAGAAATACGAAACGCTTTGAAAACGATTGCTACTTGTGTAGGCCCTCTGGTAACATGTCACCATTTCAGACGAATGAAATCCACTGCAGGGCATAGACCTCCCCAATCATCGCTATTTCGACCGGTTCGGCACTTCTCGCATCGCATCCAGCGGATTCTTGCGGTCTTCACAAGGTATAAGAAATTAATCCTTCGTATTTAAATACAAGTTTTGCAACAGTGTTTCCTGCAACAATTACCTACCTTTGCGAAAGAAAATGTTCAGCAACTGTTTCTCAACCCATGTTTACCAATGCGAGGGTTTACCTTAAACTCATCAGTACATAATAACGAATATATGTGCACGAATTTCTCACGGTACGAGCGAAGAGTCCCAAATTTTACGACGAACATAAAATTCCCGTAAAGCCGAATACTCAGGTAAAAGGTGATACGTCATGTAAGAGTTGCCATGATGGTAAAAGTACCAGTCACAGATATAGATACACCTAGATAATTAACACAAGAGAAACTACTTCGCGTGCCAAAAATTGCACCAGCTTGCGTACAAAAATCGTAAGCCATTACTTTCACGGTCAGTCCTGCGTACTGGCTGGCTGGGTGAGCGTGAGCGCTGACGCTAGGCCCCGGGTGGGGCGAGACGGGTGCCGCACGCGGCGGCATCTTTAAATAGATTTGATTTTCCCATCACTAAATAGTGCTGGTCACGTCATAGTAGGTAGTGAAAAAATGGCACGGTTGGTTTTCATATTATGTAAATAGTGATACTTGCGTGATCTAGGTCTATCTACATCTGTGGTACCAGTATTTTACCAAAGATATGGGACTTCCTGGCTGCACTCTACTTCAAATAATTATGATATTATGGAAGAAGTAGATGGAAGGCTATGGCTAAAAAAAAACAAACTTCAATTGAACGAATGTTATGGCACAGGTCTACATAATGTTTTCCATTTGTCATATTTTTGACTGACAGCGTTCCAATTAATATTTACTTGTGATTGGTTTATGTACTTTAAGTAACGATTCTGTCTAAAGGGGTCAGAATCGGAACATTAAGTTAACCTGAATACCGTCATTAAAGGTTGTTGCTAGTTATAGTGCTTTTTTTGTTCAAGCAATTCTTTTGTTCGAAATGCTTTGTGACTATACGATTATGTACATTGAAATAGAATAACAGTTGTTTGTAAATGTATTGACTGAACCCTGGCCAATTTGTCATACTTAACTAGCCAGGTTAACTGAGTTTTGGTATGTCTGTCAGCTCCTAAAGTTTCTGCATAATATGAGCATAGGTGACACTTCCCTGTTTGATTTTTGGCAGGCAGTTGTGTATGTGTGCACCCAAATTTCGCCAGTTAAGTTTCATATATTTATAGCATGGGATTTAAACTTAGATGCAACTTTATAGCGTTAAAATTAAGCTATTCAATTAGCAGTTAAAGGAAGGGATTAGGTAATTCTCTATTTAAGGATTGAACAATAGATAGAATTATCTATTCTTTGATGCCTAGTATGACGCCATTGGAAAATGTAAATAATTTATTTTTAATAAAACTTTATTCACAAGTAAAAAAAAGCAATATGTATAAAGGCGGGCTTAACGCCTAAAACATTTTTCACCAGTCAACCTCAGGGATCACCCTATTCTTGTTAAACAACAAGAATATTTAAAGACCGCTCTTTTGTATAACGTAGCAACTATTGACTTAGATATTATTATTGTGTAATTTGGTGAAACACAAGTGCACTTTATATGTCTCAAGCTCATATAAAGCAGTGTAAGGGTTCCCGCACATTGACCATTTTGCAGCAAGGAGAACTTTATAGGCCATCTTCTCATGAATGTCTTGAACCAACATTGTAAGTTTATGTTCGCTGATGCCAGCAACGTTGAATGTGCTTGAATATAACGACAAATATTGTGACAAGGTTTTATAAAATTGTACTGTTTGCCATAAAACTGTGGAAAACCAACTGATATAGTCGACCTTGTAGTTGCTTTATCACTCTGTGTGTGTGTGTGTAAGTCTTAAGTCGAATTCAGTAGTGAAACTGAACGCGATTAGCACATCTCTAAACCGCGTTTAAGAGCTGTCACTGTCAATGGCATGTGGACGTGCTGATCGTTTTAGTTTCATTGGTGAAATTGGTCTGAAGTGACATTCATCACTTGCACGTCATAAAACGACAAGACCTATTTGTCTATGTGAGGGTCGAAAGTGATAAAGCACTTACGAGGTCGACAATACTTAGTAAGCAATTGTACCTATATTCGTTACACGTTTTAATCTCTCAGCAAGCGCTCAGTATGTGAGAAACCTAAGTCTTAATATAATTTCAGTGCATCTCTACATCCGCAATACAGATATTTAGCTCATAATTGTAGACTACAGTTGGGAGTCGGGTTTTCTCTTAAATTAGTGTTCATTATGTAAGGTCTATTGTAATTGTTTTCCTCCGAAACATCTGCTCTGCTTTGATGCAACTTGAATATTATGTTCACAATGAGACTTGAACCTTAATGAGTATTACCTTTTAGCAAACTCTTCGCTAATTAGCTAAGAGTTTTCGAATAATGGATGAACTTTATGTTCGGAACAAACCGAAAGTAGAAAGTTTCTTGGGTGAGTTGTCCAGCAGGAGAAGTCTTTTGGTTGAAATGATGGTGTTCTTTTTTTGTTCTACGTGTCGCTGGCAGGACTGTACTTTAGATCTTGTTGGCTCAAAACTTGGCTACTTCTACAGTGTTGTCAGTGGCAGCGCACAGGTCACTTTAATGAGGTTTGGAGCATTGTACTCGCAACTGGTACTCCTGCATGACCATGTGTGAACGTGGACGAAGCAAAGAGTTGTTTTTAGTTTCCCTATGGCGAAAATGCGCGAGCTTATGTGTATTTGAAAATCAAATAAATTACTAATCCCAGTAGTAATAAGTGTCCTTTTAGCCTGAACGTAAATATGTGTTTATTTAACCCTCGAACACCCTCGCAGCTCTGCGGTGTAATACCGTTTGGAGAGCTTAGTTTGTCCAACATGACGCGTCACAACTCTGATGTCATAAAACCTTCCGTTTAAGTGACACTCAAGCAGATTTTATTGCCATCGGTGTTACCCGGTGGCCACGAGCTGCACGGTCAAGCGACACACGTCTTGCGACAGCGACTAAGACCGGAGAAAACTAATAAAAGAAGTTATCATAACAGCCTATAATGTTCTCACTACTGGGACACAGGCCTTCTCTCTGTGGGAGGGAGTGGGCCGTAATGCACCACGCGGACCTAGCGCGGGTAGGTAGATGTCACATGACTTCGAATTTTTCTCACGATGTTTTCGCTCATCGTTTGGAGAGCAGTGCGTCGTGATGTAGGTACTACTTTACACAAAGTAAAGCTCCTGTCTGGGTTCGAACCTACGACTTATACAACTTGTAAGTCGCGGCCGTTTCCACTGGGCCACCACTGCTAACAATGAAAGAAGATGCTTAAGAGTAAACTAGTCGCGAGCTCGAACTCACTGGTGGTCATGGCCAAAATCGCGCTGTCTAACTTGGCTTCGTGTCTGACTTAGCTAGTATCAGTGATGAGCAGTTAGACGCTAATCTACACGCACAACATCTAGTTCTCACGCACAGAAATACCGTTCCGAACTGATAGGCGCATAAAAATATTTGAAAAGTGCTTTCGAAAATCGAGTTCTATGAAAAATCCACTACATAAATCAATCACAAATAAAGTTTTTTGAACTCTTCGATAACTGAGCTTTGTCGGTAGAGATTTAATTTTTAATAATTTTCAGTTCTTTTATTACTTATTTACACCCAAAGTTACGTTAAAAATAGCAAGAAAAACGAATCTTTGTTGGCTCATAACTTTTTAATGGCTTGTTATTTTACAATTCTGCTTCCGTACAGACACAATTAATAATTAGACAAAACGATACAATGTTTAACTTTGGATGCACAATGTCAAACAGTGGAGTAATACTCTCCCGAAATTTGTATGGAAAAAATATCGAATAGTGGCACCTTAAGGTGAATGCGTAGTGGTAGACCGCGAAATTCAAATTTTCTTACTTTTTTTTGCAATTTGCAGGTCAGTGTCAGGTTGTATCTTGATCAAAATTTGATTCGCGACTATAACAGGTACATGTTTATAGAATTATAATCATTAGAATCATTAATACATCTTCCTAAGTTAGATTTGTACCATAAACACTTTTGCGTAAGAGATTTGTTGTCATGGTACAAATCTAACTTAGAAAGATATATTAATGATTCTGATGATTATAATTCTGTAAATACGTACCAGTTATAGTCGCGAATCACATTTTGATCAAGATAAAACCTGACACTGGCCTGAAAATTGCAAAAAACGTAAGAAAATTTGAATTTCGCGACGCTTTACTCGAGATAATGGTTCACTCGAACGAAGGTTCGTTTTTGTTTTGATTCCACGTTTAGACGACACTGACAAAATTATATAAGAATGATCGTTTATCTGCCCCTTTCATTTCATTTTATGATCATTCGGTAAGCGAGTGAAAGATACCGAGTGCCGAAATCGAACATCGTTGGATCGGTTCACTAATGAATTTATTTTTTACTTTGTGTTCAGGTGAATGACAAGCAAAAATGAACAAAAGTGAAGCGGCTTTAGACCATGCCATGAATCACGCGACGCGACTTGGACGTGGAGCGACAGATGGGAGTGGCTAACGCGCAAGTCGCATCGCCCGTGGTCGTGAACGGGATTCCTAAGCGTACTATTTGTATGAGTGCACTGTTGGGACGATTCGACCCCTGTGTTACTGACGGGTTTCTTATTGATTGTCGTATGTCGGTCAGTGTTATTATGATATTTTTGTCTGATAAGAATTGAGGGCGGACAAAAACAGTCATGTTTGTAGATTTGTTTTCCATAAAATAGTTTATGGAAGACACAAAAAGTGAGGAATGACCGTCTTCTCTATTATTATTATTTGCGGATAAATCTGAATTTGTATTCACCTCACAATGTTTGAAAATAGTCTTTTATCTTTATTTTTTTTGCAGTAATACATTTATCAGATTTGGCCTTTTATTCATAGATATATTAATTACATTACGTGAATCTTTCCCAATCAATTTTGAAACTCGAAAAAGGTCGTGTGCAGAATAGCACTACTGATTTCATTTTTTTTTTTTTTACGTCGGTGCAATCACTGTCCATTCCATAGAAATATAAAAAAAAAACCGGCCAAGTGCGAGTCGGACTCGCCCATGAAGGGTTCCGTAGCAGCAAGTAACATAATATAAAAGTTCTTGTAGTTCGTTGTAACTTTGTGAAAGGTAAATTGCGGTTTTCGATTTATGACGTATTAAAAAAAAACTACTTACTAGATCTCGTTCAAACCAATTTTCGGTAGAAGTTTACATGGTAATGTACATTATATATATAATTTTTTAATTTTATCATTCTCTTATTTTAGAAGTTAGAGGGGGGGGGGACACACATTTTACCACTTTGGAAGTGTCTCTCGCGCAAACTATTCAGTTCAGAAAAAAATGATATTAGAAACCTCAATATCATTTTTGAAGACCTATCCATAGATACCCCACACGTACAGGTTTGACGAAAAAAAATTTTTGGAGTTTCAGTTGTAAGTATGGGGAACCCCAAAATTTATCGTTTTTTTTCTATTTTTGTGTGAAAATCTTACTGCGGTTCACAGAATACATCTACTTACCAAGTTTCAACAGTATAGTTCTTATAGTTTCGGAAAAAAGTGGCTGTGACATACGGACGGACGGACAGACAGACAGACAGACAGACAGACAGACAGACAGACATGACGAATCCATAAGGGTTCCGTTTTTTGCCATTTGGCTACGGAACCCTAACAATATGGTCCATTCCAAGATTGCCTGGAAGTGATAGCTAGAAGCGATAAGCGTTGCGTGTTGTATGTTTTGCAGTGTAAATCGTATTTTCTTTGTTATGTATTTTCTGGTACAATTCAGTATATATAAATAAATAAATACAACATTCGCTTCTCCGGTGAACTGTTCATAGTCAAACGATTCACTTATAAACGACAGCTGTTTATCCTAACCGCAACACTTCACATGCATAGAAAAGTAAAACTTAGGACCGATTACAAAGAAATAAATAATGTCAAAGCGTACAATCAGGATTTCCATCCCTTATGGCTAAACGTTCCCCGGACTACTTATTTCCACGCATTTACAACAAAGCCATATAGTGCTGCAATATAAAAGACCTAAAAATATCATCATCATCATCATCATTTCAGCCGAAAGACGTCCACTGCTGGACATAGGCCTCCCCCAAGCACCTCCACTTCGACCGGTTTTGTGCTTCTCGCATCCAACGAGTTCCTGCGGCCTTCACAAGGTCGTCGGTCCACCTTGTGGGAGGCCTTCCAACGCTACGCCTTCCGGTACGCGGTCGCCACTCCAGAACCTTTCGGCCCCATCGGCCATCTGTTCTGCGAGCAATGTGCCCTGCCCACTGCCACTTAAGTTTGGCAATTCTTCGGGCTATGTCGGTTACCTTGGTTCTCCTGCGGATCTCTTCATTTCTGATTCGATTCGAACTCCAAGCATAGCCCTCTCCATTGCCCTTTGGGTGACTTTCAGCCTTCTAATAAGGCCCATTGTGAGCGACCACGTTTCAGTGCCATATGTCATCACTGGCAACACGCACTGGTCAAAGACTTTCGTCTTGAGACACTGCGGTATGTGGGCCGAGAAGATATTGCGAAGCTTCCCGAACGCTGCCCAGCCGAGTCGGATTCGACGATTGACCTCTTTCTCGAAGTTGGACCTACCTAACTGTCGACGACGGGTCTGCAGCGAGGTGTGAGACAGGGAGACGTTATCTCTCCGAAACTGTTCACCGCTGCTCTGGAGGATGTCTTCAAGGTTCTGGACTGGAAAGGAGCTGGCATTAATATCAATGGCGAGTACATAACTCACCTTCGGTTTGCCGACGATATAGTAGTCATGGCTGAGACTATGGAGGACCTCAGTACAATGCTCGATGACCTCAGTAGAGCCTCTGAAAGAGTGGGTCTGAAAATGAACATGGACAAAACGAAGGTCATGTCAAATGCCCATGTAACACCCACTCTCATGAAGATCGGAGACGCTACACTCGAAGTCGTGGACGAGTATATTTACCTAGGACAAACTGTCCTAAAAATATCCTTGTGCAAAAAGATATCTAATAAAGAAATGGCTTTTTACACTCTCCTACGATGAAACAGAAAATATTATTTATACGAAGATCAGCAACATTATACAGACTAAGTGTACCCCTAAGCTCAAACACACTCAAACTCTCTAATACATACTCACACTTACACTCTACACTTTGCAAAATTGATTTCATGATAATATAATTGATTAGATTTTTTTAAATTTATATTTTGTTACTGATATTATTTTGTTATTTGATTGATCTCACACTAATGATTTTATTTTGCTTTGTTTAATTTCATGCTGATGGCAATGTATATTTCGGCGCAGCATGGAGGACATATGACATTCGCTGTGGTATATGTCGGATTAGAGTGACATTTGACAAACTGTCATTCTTACGTACTTTAAGTATTCTGTGTTCTTACGGAGCGTCGCATCTGTGGTAGCGAGGCGATATGTGTGGCACGAGAGCTTTAGTCGCATTGTTTATATCTGACGCAATCATTTACCAAAGTGACGATGGATCATACTGATATAGGTCATCCTGAGCCTGTATATGTTTTAAGAGTATTATTGTAATTGAATTTTTCCTGTTATGCAATAATCACTATGTAGGTACCACACTGTGATAATATCGCAATTTCGATCCCCAAGATACATAACATACTGGCAAATGCCTAGTGTGGAGGTCACCGTCCAATCTATTGTTGTACAATATTATTAATAAATATCGTAACGTTTATTAGTAAACTAGCTGCTCCCCGCGGTTTCACCCGCGTAAATGTCGATCCCGTGGGAATATCGGGATAAAAAGTAACCTATATGTTAATCCAGGGTGTCAGCTACCTCCATACAAAATTTTATCAAAATTGGTCCAGCCGTTTGAGCGTGAAGAAGTAACAAACATATAAACAAGCACACGCACACACTCACAAACATTCGCCTTTATAATATTAGTGTGATAGTGTGATGATGTGATGTGATATCCGTTGAGTTTCTTGCCCGTTCTTCTCCATAGATACCTACTACGTTTTCGAATGGGCAACTGGCTTCATCTTTCTGACTGACCGACCCCTAGCTAATTCAAGAGTGCCTGTAATTGGTTTATTTTAATAAATGCTTTGAGTTGAGTTTTTATAAAGTTGAGTTTAAAGCAAGTATTATTACATTTAATTTATATCTAGATTAACCAACTAACTTCAGTTTAAAAGTTTAATTATCAAAGCAGACTAGTCAGCCTAACTCACTAAATGTACGTATCTACTTAGATCAAGTCAGATTAAAACCTTTTGCGAAGGCCTAAATTCTAGTCTTTCTATTCAAAATCAAATCCAAAAGCCGTTTATTCAAATCAACACTTTTTTAATGTCAAAACGCCCGCCCTTCAGCACTTCCTAGTGCTTTACCTCCCCAGCAGTACAGCGAAGAGCTTAATACTAAACTTGATTGATTTGGTATTTTAAAATTAGTTGAGACCAAAATATTAATAACTACGATCCAGATTGTTCCGTACATGTCATAATAGACTATTGTTATCTTTATCTAACATGCTTCTTGCTCTTACACATTGGCAAAGAGCGAGATGAATATAGTTGGGGCGTAAGTTCTAATCTTGTTATTTCATTCAAACCGTTATTAGTTTCAGTTTTAAAGCCTCAATGGCCTAACAGCTTATCTGTTAACAAGCTTTGTTATTAATAATGGTACTCCCATTTAGTTGTCTATCTATATCTACACTAATATTATAAAGAGGAAAACTTTGTTTGTATGTTTGTTTGTTTGTACTGAATAGGCTCAAAAACTACTGGACCGATTTTAAAAATTCTTTCACCATTCGAAAGCTACATTATCCACGAGTAACATAGGCTATATTTTATTTTGAAAAAAAATAGGGTTCCGTAAGATATTTGGGTTTTTCGGACACAAGGTGTAAAAAATCAACCAGAAAAGTTACTTATTTTGCGTACGCTGCCTAAACTATAAAAGATAGAACCATAAAATGTTCTAATTAATTGTAGATCTTATAAATATCTACAAAAAAGTCCGCGACACACTATACCCATCTATGTCGAGTGAGGCACAGCAACCATTTTTTTATTTAAAAATCTTGAATTTTTTTTTGGACTACATTTAAACGCGTTTATTTTACTCATGCTATTAATCCTTATCAAAATAAATGATTTCATCACTAAGAACAGTTTATGGAGATAATATTTGGTCTTTGAATGATTAAAATTGGACGTTTGGTTTTGAAGTTATGGCGAAATTAAAATATTACCGAGGTTTACTTGAAAACGATGACCATTGGGGTAACAGTTTAAGCGAAGCTTCGTTATCACATTGTCCAAAAAAACTAAGGGAGTTGTTCGTAGTCATACTTTTATTTTGTCAACCATCGGAACCATTGAAGTTATGGGATACTTTCAAAGATCAGTTCTGTGAAGATATTAGACATCGTATCAGACAACAAAATCAGGATAACACTTTACCCTTCACTGAAGTCATTTATAATGAAGGATTAATCGAAATAGAAAACAAACTTCTAGAATTAAACGACAAAAATTTAAGTGATTTTGGATTACCTTCTCCCGTTCGTACCCAGAATAATACTATTGACACAATGGTACAACAGTATAACAGAAATGATCTAACAGCGTTTGATAATGACAATGTGCCAAAATTAGTACCAGATCAAAGACATGCTTATGAGACTATTGTGGACAGCGTGAACAATAACATGGGGAGATTATTTTTTTTGGACGCACCAGGAGGCACCGGAAAGACTTTTCTCGCAAATTTGATACTTGCTAAGATACGGCAATCAGGGAAGATAGCGATTGCAGTTGCTTCGTAGGAATTGCTGCAACTCTCTTGAACGAAGGAAAAACTGCTCACTCTACGTTTAAACTCCCGCTATCCGTATCTTTAGATCAACGGTCTACGTGTTCTATTCGGAAAAATGGGCCTCTTGGTAAGTTGCTGCAAGACGCGTCGTTGGTAATATGGGATGAATGCACCATGAGTCATAGAGCTCATGTGGAGGCCGTGGACCGTACTTTAAAAGACCTCCGAAGCTCTGCTAATGTCATGGGTGGTATCACTTTTGTATTTGCTGGAGATTTCCGACAAACGCTTCCAGTCGTCAACAGAGGTACGCGAGCAGATATTATGAAGGCATGTTTAAAATCGTCTCACCTTTGGACATCTGTTCAACATTTGAATTTGCGCACCAATATGAGAGCTCATCTACATGGAAATACGCATAGCAATTTTCCACAACAGCTGCTGAAACTTGGAGAAGGAATTTTTCCATCTTTAAATTTGGGCACCGATTATGCGGTTACTTTGGATGAGTCTCTAGGCCAAATAGTCCATAATTTAGATAGTCTGATAGATGCTATATATCCTGACATCGAAAACTTACATCAAAATGATTTTCGTTGGCTGTGTTGTAGAGCAATAGTTTCTCCCAGGAATGAAACAGTCAACGAAATAAACAGTTTAATTATGCAGAAAGTACCGGGTGAAGTTAAGTGCTATAAATCCATAGACACCGTCACTAACATCGAGGACGCTGTGCACTACCCCCAGGAATTTTTAAATTCTCTGAATCCCGCTGGGCTACCACCTCATGAACTGTCGTTAAAAGTTGGCACGCCGATAATGCTTCTCAGAAATTTAAGCCCCCCCAACATGTGTAATGGCACGAGACTTCTTATAAAGGAGCTAAAAGATAATTTAATAGTAGCGAAGATTATCACCGGCCCTGCAGCTGGTGAATTAGCTCATATACCAAGAATACCCATGATCCCTACTGATTTGCTTATACCCTTCAAAAGGCTCCAATTTCCAGTAAAAATTTCTTTCGCACTAACGATAAACAAATCCCAGGGCCAAACATTCAAATTAGTAGGAATTGATTTACGAAAAGAATGTTTTACGCATGGGCAACTTTACGTTGCCCTATCACGGGTCGGGGCTCCCGACCATCAGTATATTTTGTTACCTGAAAATAATTTAACGTCAAATGTTGTTTATGGAGAAGCTCTACAATAATCGCTTTAGTTATCTATCCTTAAACAACGGGTTGCGCTCCGGGACTGCCGGCAGAAGTGAAAACTTAGTATTAATTACATTTAAATATTTTCATCATTAACAACTTAACATACACAGAAAGACAATCTGTGCAGCCTGCGGATAATGACTGCGTCGTCAATGTTACTGTCGGTGTCTGTGAATTGACCTGGGAATCATTTTGCTGACCGTGTCTTTCCTGGGTAGGCTTTTTGCAGCGGTAACCGACATCCACGCGGGCGGAGCCGCGGGCGACCGCTAGTTAATAATAATGCTAGACTTTGTATTTTTGTTTGAACGTCCTAATCTTCTGGAGATTAGGGCGTTCAAACAAAAATACAAAGTCTAAAAATCGTCGTCGTAAAATATTTTTGCATTTGGTAGGCTAATTCTGGACGAAGCCAATAGGCTGTTTAACATCGCTAAGACCCTTAGGAGCCGAGCATAAAGAAAAAAAAGTCAGAAAAAACGCCAAGCGAGATCGAAGTAACAGCGCGGGCAGGCGATGCGATGCGAGGGGTGGGTCGGGGGAGCAAGAAATTTCACGCGGACGAAGTCGCGGGCAGAAGCTAGTTAATTATGTAGGTAGAGTAAGAGAATTTACTTACTTGCTTAATTTACTTATGAAGCAAATTGACACAATACTTACCTCTTTTTTCATGCAACAGACTGTCTAAAAATTAATGTCGTGGAATGATTGATGTTGTGAATTAATGTTAGGGTCAATTTAAAGTTGGTAGTCAATTTGCGTCACAATTAATTTCCCTGATTTCACTTTATTGTAAACCACTTAATACAAGATAGAACGAAAATCAGTAATGCAATCATGAATAATGGCCCCGTCTAAGTTCGAAATTAGGCGGTCAAACCCGAAATAAACTGGAAATAAAACCCCAAAAATAAATAAAAGAAAAAAAAACTCTGCTTGAAAAACTCTCTACTTATACTTTTTATTCTTCGTAAAAAATTTGAAGTAAATCAGTTGAACGAAGTATTTCCTTGTTTCCCACGCCAAGGAATGCGGAACAATGGTACTACTTACTTAGTAAACATTCTTTAGGAAACTGTTCATGCAGGAATGTTCTTTCGCTGATCGATTGAGTTTTATAGCTTCTACATTTTGAATTGTTTGCAGCTCTGTTTTAATTGGATCAATGTTCCCTAAAAACGTTGCCAGCAACATTTGCTTTTGGCTTTTTCCATTGGTGTATATGTTATGACAATTGGGTGCCAATAATTCCTTAACTACGGTGGCCAAGTTGTCACCTATTTAGGTCCATTAGCTCCGAACAGACTACCGAGTGACAAAAACCGTGTTAGTACCAAAGGTTCTCTTTGAATAGATCTTTCCATTGGTCTTATGGCTATTGGGCGCCAAGAATTCCTTTACTTCTTTTGTTCAATTTGTCACCTATTTAGGCCATTAACTCCGAACTGACTAACATTGAGCTTCAGGGCAGAAATCCATAGGTATTTTAAGAATGTATAGGCAGGGGATTTAGGATTTCATGTTCTTGAAAGTGAGGTTTACAGCTGCCGGGTGTCATCTATATTTAGTAGGATTCTTATTAGTATTATTTTACATATGAAGCAATGGATTATGAATTTCCTTATAAATCCTTTATATTGTTCTCTTTGAAATGTGAATTAATTATAATTAAACTAACATGATTATATAATTATAATATTAATGCTCAATCTCAACATTTTAATTCTTAATAAGTAATTATTATTTTTCTCAAATTTATACAATGTTTCTCAATGTTTTATTCTTATCCTGTCTACACCATTTGCAATATGAATCTCTTGACATGTTAATTTTTATTATTTTTTTCCTTCACTTTTTATATTTTGTATTCATTAGTCATTTACTTTCTCTATTTTTATCGTGTTTACTCCTAGTTATATGTGCATGCTGTGGTCTCCTGTAATTGAAGGAGCACACGTAAAAGAACCTTTTGTATTACTGTAAAATATTGTGTATGTGTATCCTTTGTTGGAGATCCTTAATAAATAAATAAATAAATATTGTGAATAAGTAAGTGTGTTACGCAATTGGGAAATCTGTATCACGATTCACGATCACCGTCACTCCTTCCATCTTGCAACACCAAGGTATTAATTGAAATTCAATAAATACTTATAAGTACGTAAAAGTTATCTCACACCTAATTCGACACCCACAAATGCTAAATAATTTTCTTCATTTCACTGACGACCCAGTTACCGAAATTCGATAGCATTCCTCTATTGGTATTCCACAAGTATTTGCGAACCGATAACTATTTACCATTATTGTTAAGGCGCGGTTCTGTTCGGGTGTGCGACAGTATTATGTGGTAACTGGGAATTATTATTATCCGAAGTCTGTAAACCAGTTATTAAAGGATTCTCTGTTACGTTGTGAAATTCTAAATGTGGTTAGAACATTGATTCTATTATATTTGTGCCTGTTTTGGAGTGAGAATCTTGTACCTTCTCTGAGTTTAATTTATTATGTTATAGTATTCCGAAGTTAATACATACAAGCCTGCAGGTACCTACTTGAAAAAACACATTTTCCCCGTCTCTTAGGTTTCGTGTCCAAAAGGCTGAGAGTTCGATAGAAATATTGATTCTTTTTTCAATAAATTAAAGATAAACAAAAACCCTACTACGACAAAACCACCCAACTACGAAAAAATATTTTATGTGACGTCATATAGCTTCCAACGATTCCTCGTTTGCCAAAATACGACTAGTAGTTAAGGAGTTATGAGTTAACATAATACATACACAGCCTATTAAAATCATAATGCTTCTTTGGCTTTGCCGTAGTCGGGTAAAAATTAGGTCTCAAGTCGACCAATCGAAAAGTGGGTAAGAAATCACACGGCTTTGCGCAAAAATAAATTACAAATGAAAAAATACAAAAGTAATTTTAAAAATAAATTAATCTCTGGGTAACAACTGTAATGAAAATTATAGATTAATCCTTACAATTACTTGCTTAGGTAGTTACAACTTTCTAATTAACGAGGTCCTTACTAAATCCGCAGAAACCAATAAAATACCACTAGGCCAGACAAGCCTACTTACTTACAAGTTACAGTACGATCCAACTTAGAAGTGCCTTCGGCAGAATTCGTCAAACACGATTACATTTCAGGCAGGAATTTGGCAGTTTCAATAACGTTTCATTAGTCGTGACTTCGTGAGTAGAGCGAAAATAAACGATTGTTAATATTAGTTTTAGTCGTTAGATTAGGTATGTCAATGTAACCTTTGAGTTATGTCCTACTACTCCTTCGACCTTTTACTTCGCGTGTCGCCGGCGCCTGAAGTAAGTAAACAAAGAAAGTTTAAAGGTTTTATAAAGTTGCGTTCTCACAGTGTGTTTTTATTGCAAGACTCGTAAAGCGAAGCAAGAAAAAGAAAAAAAAAATGTTTTATCATATTTAGATATGGAGACCCATCACGTCTACGGAGCTAATTCAATTTGACCCTGTACAGACGCCAGCACATCAAGCTACTACAATCTGTCAAATTTCTTTAATAGATTTTCAACTTTATCGCTAAAGCATAAGGTTCAAAGTTGATTGGGAAAATTTGACAGTTTCGGGTAGCTTGATGTGCTGGCGTCTGTACATTGCTGTCGATGGGTGTCATGCTCAAAAATGCCAGCAGAACTTAGATAATTTCTAGGTAAGACTTCTTTACCTGAATAAAAGGTCACTCCTGTAGTCACGTGTGAGGTCAGCAGTAGAACTAGAGCTCTATATAAAGCAGGCAACATGTTTTCCGCAAAACAAAATCATGTTGCGCATCTTTTGTTTTCTGAATATGGGGCTTAAGGTGTGCTTAAGGGCCCGCTCATGGCCTCGAGCGATGCGACTTGCGACGCAACTTGCGGTTTCCGTCTGTCGCGGTGACTCGAGGCATGCTGTGTTATTGTCTGTTCTGTCATTTGTTTTCCCCGCAGTCTCTGTCGCAAGACGCTTGGCGCTTGAGCGTGTAGCTCGGTGGCCACGGGGTAAGGCCGGGTCATTGGTCTGTCGTAAACCTTACAATAGAATATTGACCTACTAATTAGTGTTATCTTGGTTTTTAATTAAGGCAATTGTTTTTGCATGACATCAGTCAGTTACTGCTGACCTGTAATTACCCTATTTCAGGGCAAAGACCTCGTCTTCTTCTCGGAGGAAGATCGAATATTTATTACCCCGCTTGCTCAATGTAGGTATTTTAACGATTTCCGACTTATCGATATTTAAGTTTGGCATAACTTTACTGCGGGTTTATTCATCAGCATATTCAGCCTATGATGTTCCCACTACTGGGATACAGGCCGCAGGTAGTGCAGTATGCCAGCCAATACCCATCGCGTCTAGCAGTTTACCTAGCCAAGTATAAATTTAAATTTGTAACCTTACACTTTTTAAATCTCGAGCCCAAACCCTCATGTTTGAGAAGCTGACAGGAAAATCATTCGTGGAAAATATCTTATTTCTATTTACACATCGACTCCCGTTTTTCGTAAATAACCCTAACCAATCGTCATTGACCCTAAAAGACTCGCTTTGATAGTTTATTCACAGTTGTTGACTTATTTGCCCAGCACTTAATTAATCAGCTGAGAGACTACAAAGTTGGTTCATTGAATTTTAGTTTTTTAATTGATTAGTTCTTGAAATAGCTTTGAAACCTTGGTCTTATTACTTTTTTTATTGCTTTGCTGTTTATTCGACTGTATTATGAATATTCATTGGGACTCCTCGGAGTCGATTTTAGGGTATGTGTTTATATTTTTTTGTCTGCTCTCTAGAAACGTTCATTAAAAAAAAGAGCAATATTAGTAACATGTTCGCGAAAAACATCTATAAATCCAAAATGGCGACAGTGACAAATGTGTAAAATGCCGCTATTCATCATACTCTCCTTAATTCTCTCGTCTGGTATTTGACGAATGTATTTATACACCGACATCTACTAACCTGCACTGGGCCCGCGTGGTGGATTACGGCCCACTCCCTCTAAAATGTGAGGAGGCCAGTATCCCAGGAGTGGTAACGTTATAGGCTGATTATGTTATGTTGAGGCAAGGCATACAGGTTTTGTTTCTTCTTATTCTTATTAGCCTGTGACGTCCCACTGCAGGGCAAAGGCCTCCCTACTCTCTCATGAGAGAGTAGGGGTTTAGACAAATTAACCCACCGCGCTTGTCTAGTGCGAGTTGGTGGGTGTATAGTGGACCGCCTGAAAGGGTCCGTGGGCGCCGCCTTTGACGTGCTAGATGTTGATCAGCCGCCGCTCTGAGTTGATATCCTGCACTAATATCGACTGTTCCATCCGAGCCTGTTTGGGTGTATTTATTCCATAGCCTACAGGTGGCGTTCTACATTTAGTTCAATACTAAATGCACGACAGTTTAAAGTCATATCGAGGACCTTTTTATTTTTTTTTATCGTTTTGTTTAAATTTTTTGACACATTATTCTTATTTTGTTAAGAAAACAATACACGCTCAATCTTGATCACAACCCGTGATCAAGAACTTTAAATTATCTACAATTGCAGCCCTAAAACTTGAGTCTCCTAGAAAAGCGGTTCCGTCATTAAAACGGCCATCATGAAAATCTGTCATTTTCACCAGAAATACAGAGTTTTTTACCCCTTAATGTCAAATACATTAAGGGGTAAAAAACTCTATATTTCGACAGCCATTATTGTGTGACCGTTTAAATCTGTGTCACCATCATTGATTTTGACCACAAATCGAGATCGAGATAGAACGTGTAATGTTCACCAAATACGACGTACTTTAGAGATAAACATGAAAAACATAAATATCAAACGACATGTTTGCTGATTTAATCGCTATTCAAACAAAAATGTAAGAACATTCCCTAGCGAAGAATTATGAACCCACATCTGCACACTCAAATATCAATTTTGTTTTTATATATTTTTTTATCGATGTCTGTTTACATTTCATGTCCATTTATTTACAGTGCCTCTGTGTACGTTTGAAAATGCATATTTCAATTGAAATGTTGTCTGTTGAAAAATGTGAAAGCTCTTGAATATTTTCTGAAAATGTATCGTTTAATTTATTTCATTTCCAATAACATGACGACCTTTTTGCTTTCGAAATGTATTTCGATATTATATTGTATGTTTTGGAACGTATTGTTTTCACAATCTATTCCACTTTAGATAATGAAACAAAAGGTCTGTTCTACACAAAGAGAATCTTGTATAGTCATTGGTACTACAGTAGAAACTTGAATTAAACAAATAACTAGTGAACAATAATAATTTAATAAGCAGGTACTAACCAACATAAAAGATTTGATATGAAAAGATCACAATAAAACTAGGTAAATAATTTTAATATAATTTATTTTCTGACTAGAAATCCTTAATTATACCAAATACCAGCTTTGGCCTCTTCCCTTCAAGGGTGCCTATGACAAGCCGTCAGAAACATTAAGATCATAGAAAATATTATTTACAATAATGAATGAAAACTAACATTGCTTCTCTTACATTACATATCAACTAAGTATTTGAATTTACATTACAAAGATTATCTTGATAAGCTCTTATATATTGCGTAGAGATCGACCTTGAAAGAAAACATTTTCATACACGTATACTTGTACAAACATTGGTTTGTGTGAGCCAATGATTGTGCCAATAAACAATTAATCATGATCCATCCATCCCCGACATTTATCTTATTTAGTAGATGGCCCAAACGTTGGCTTTTCCACGAAATAAGATATAGGGACTATCTACAGGCTGAAAGGAAAACTTCTTATAAATGCTTATAACTTCTATCTTTGACAGACTATATTATAAGTAACAGTGACTTATTATAATGACTATTTATAATAATTGTGGTCTCAGCCAAAATTAAATACTTACCTACCTAATGGAATATTATTTTTATAGTATTTCGGTTATGACATTATGTTGAAAGCTATCTACATTATCTGTGGCAAATCGATCGAACGTTAGTAATTATTGCAGAGTTAATAATACTAACGCCTAATTACAGATTACTATATTACAGTTCCCTAAGTAACGATAAAATTGAGTGAGTACCTACGTTCTATTTTGCAACCAGATTTTATCCAGATTTCGAAATTTACACATTTATCTAAAATTAATATCTAATTCCTGATATGCATAGCGTGCTGCCAGCATAACTTATCTAATAATTTATTAGCACATTATTCCTGATAGCTTAGCGACTACTAAAACTTGTATAGATAATAATGACGGATTATTTTTAAAGAACGCATAAGTTATTCCTAGTAGGTACACAACTTAAATAGGTACTTATGTGAAAATAATATAACCGTAGTATGTTTTTTTAAATATGGTTTTCTGTATACCTACCTTAACCATCACTACGTGCATTTAGCGCTAAACGTATTTATTTAAAACATCATTCTGTCAGCATCAAGCAATTTGACAGGGATGCAATTAAGTTAAAATACAGTTAACGGTGAATACATTCAAGCCTATCACTAAATAAATTTAGAGCTAAACGTATTTAAAACAACGTTCTCTCTCTGTCACCTTCTAGCGATTGACAGAAATGGAACGATATTTTAAAAAGGTTTAGCGCTAAATTCATTTAATGATTAGTGGTCTTAGTGTTTTAATGGTGCAAATGGTCCTTTAAACTTCTACAAAAATAAAATGTTGTAAGCTTCAAAAGGTCTGTCAACTTTTTATTTACATTGCAGAAAATTAACTACCGTAGCACAACATCGAACAGTACATGAAATGTTTCCTAAAGGGGCAATTTCTTACTGCAATGCCTGTCTGCAGTATTTTAGAATGGCCCCGGCCACTCTGGCCAAATATTGATGCAACATTTTTTATGTGTCGACAGACGATCGCTCCGATATTGATAACAGAACCATGCTAAGTATTGCTGTTTCACTTTATTGCATATGCACATCTGTTTCGGTGTCACTTAACTTTTACCGACACACGGACGACAAGATCAAATGTTGTTTTCATTTCGTTCGGTATCAAAGTTGACCCGATTGTAGCTCCTCAGAAAAGTGAAGTAAAGCAAAGAATACAAGACTACCGGCCATACTCTGCAACAGTAATGTTGCCGCGATGGCCGGGTACATGAAAGTAATAGCAGCCTCGTATTGCCGTAAAAGTATGGCCCATTTAGAATCCTCTTGCGAATGCCGCCTTAAATACTATGTATGACATCGATTTAGACCCGCTCGCATCACTAACACTTAATACGTTTAGCGCTAAACGAATTTAAATCATAGTTTTGTTTCTGTCTATCGTTTGAAGATTACGATCTAAGTACGAAAACCATAGTTTATGTCGTAGTAATGGGCGTTTCCTAATCCGTATCACCTACGGACATAAGATTAGTTTGGGGCACGAACTAAGAATGAACGACAACCCGATTTGTCAGCTGTCCTTACTCCTGACGTGTTTTTACAATTTCGAACTAATCGACAAAATCGATCAAAATGATCGTCAATTTCGAATTAACGATTAGTTCGAAATTGTAAACGAGAATTGAAACGAAGATACGAGCCGTCCGAAAGTAGAAACTCTCGGACGGGCTCGTATCTTCGTTGACGGACTTAGAGAGTAGGCCGCCAGAGACGGAGACATGTTTTAAATATATTTAGCGCTAAACGCATTTAGTAATTTGTGATGCAAGACGGCTTTAAACGTAAAATATTATGTACACTATATATAACGATAAATTCATTTAACGTGATATGTTCTAAGATATAACATTGCCATTCATGACTATTATATACATTTGTACCTAACTAATAAAGTTCATTAGCGCTTTTCCCCATTTAGTATTACTTCATCGTAATACTGCTTAAATGTATAATTTCAATGGAAGGGAAAGTACTAAAAAGGTCGACTTTGATAGACGTTTTTGGGTTTTTCGATTCTGTAGTTAATAATAGAGAGTACTAGGATATTTTTGAGCTAAACATTTCTATAGACCATTTGAAAAAGCTATTAAGTTTTGAAAGACCTTTACATGAACATGAATGAATGGAAACTGTATTGAGTTTTAGTGAGTTAGAACCCAAAGGATAATGACTACTTGCGTCCACATTTTCAGCTTCAGTGCAAACTAAAGTAGTTATGTACTCGTGGTTCCAGAGTATTAGTATAATTCTAGATATATTTAAAGATAATATTCTGCCGTTTTTTTTACGGTGGGTGCAATTTACAATCTCTTTTATTATTACTTAATAGGAAATCATATAGCATATACTATATATATTATTATTTCCCCTTCAGTCTTAAGCGGGATTCCCAGCGATATTAGCTTAAACCGCCTCACTTGATGTAATGCATATCAATAAGGTGTCCTATTTCCTTTTTATTTGAGATTTCCCCAAAAACGTATCACCTCAAAGCCGGCCAATATAAAAATATTACAACGAGGCCGTCATCTTTAAGTCGAATTTGATTGCGAAATGTCACACAAAACGTTCTTTGAAATTTTATTTTGTTTATTAATGAAATCATTATCATCATTCTCCTGCCCTTATCAAAATTTATTTGTGGTCGAAAAATATATAGTATCTCTATTAGTCGTCATCTCGGTAGTCACCCCTTTTCTATCCACATCATCATTCACACAGACGTTTCTTTGGTCTTCCCCTACTCTTATAGCCATCGACATTCATACTCAAAACTTTTCTCACGACATTTTCTCATTTCTCAGTATCGCATGCCAACCGGTTTCCACACAATTTTCAGTTACCAGCGCACTTTCAGACTGTTTATTTAGAAATATTTTATTAAATACTCTGATCTTTATTGCCTACTGTTCATTTTGGAACTAGGGCCCATAAAAAGATTTTATATTAATTAATATTCCAATATAAAATGGTGAAATGGAATTTTCATTTTGACGAGTCAATTTGAAATTAGAAGCGAGAAATTAATGTTACTTCTTTCAGTGAAAGGTTAATGATGATTTTAATTATTTTTAGACAGTTAAAGATTATGGCAAAAAAATATAATGATCATTATTAAAAAAAAAAATTAAGTAATATAAAATATGGGTTCATATTGGCTCAACTAAAGTTCTTTACCCGAAATTGTTCTTCCTAACGATTTGTAATCCGAATGATCACTCTTCCTAAAACTTTTCATCCTAAAGTTTTCATTCATACTATTTGTAGTGCTACCGGCGATGTTCATAACACTCATGTCTCCGAAAATTTTAATTCATAATATCATTAATGTAAGTATTTTAAACTCCTACTGTTTTTTATCATAACGTTTTTATCCCTAAACATAACTACCATAATATTTTCATGGCCTGGGAGTTTATACGGGTAAGTTATATATGATATAATTACAAAACCTCTAATATTTACAAGATATAACAACTGAACCTATAATTTTATTTGATATAATGATCAGTTAATATAATAAACGATTGATATAATTTTAATGTAACTAATTTCTATAAGAATAACAGACAATTGCGAAGTGCACATTTTTGCGAAGTGCACATTTTGCGTCAAACCCAATTAATATAAAATCGTTTGATGTAGGTACCACTCAATAGACGTAAAACCTATTTAGTCTAATATGATAAACACTTTTTTTTTCATCCTATGTCATCCTATGTCGACGGAGCCCCGCTTCGCGGGGCCCCTATTTCTGTGTAAAGGGTTTAAAGTAACCTAACCAAACCGAACCTCGAGGTGCCCTTCGCTCGCCCTTGCATCCTATGTCGACGATTTAAACAAAAAAGATATGACTTTGAATAATAGTGTAAAAGATGTTGAGAAAATATAGGAAAACAAAAGTATAATAGATGTTTATTGCTACTGACATTATGAAGTTGAATGATTCGGAATTATGAACATTAGAGACAGAGTAGTTAGGAATTGTGATTGTTAGGATGAAAAATGTTAGGAAGAACATTTTCGGATTTCCAATTATCGGAGTTGAAAATTTAGATGAACTTTGGCGCACCCATAAAATATTCCAGTTCACCTGATTTAAACCCGTTTGCTAAAATTGTATAAAATCTACGATTTGTCGCAGGTACGATTAGATTTTCAGCGACACACAGCAATAACGTCGCATTCGATCAAATTAATATCCGGTATTCAGCTGCATCCGGTTAGACTGGAAGCCGACCCCAAACATAGTTGGAAAAGGCTAGGCAGAATAAGATGATGATGAAATTTAGTGCGATTTTAATTGGCAGGAAAATTCATTGGTATTACATATGTTTGGAAAATGCCAAACGAATATGGTAGATACTTATTAGTACGATTCTTTTAAAGTGACCTCTTTGTAATATTTTCATACAAATACTGAAGAATGTTTGGTTAATTTATTTACACAGTGCGAGTTCGACTATGAAAAGTGATTTATTTAAAGTGCTTGAAAAATTATAGTTTTTTTCAATGAGTTCTACTTATAATTTCTAAGCTCTACTTTAGGTGGTTTTTAACCGACTTTATCTATTTCAATATATTTTTGTATCTGTAAACCTATTTAATTAATTTTAATAAATAAATTATCTTTCTCTGTTTATTTAAAATAAACGATGACTAAAATGTCCATGATATTTTATACCTAATGAATAATTATTATATGTAGGAAGTTTACATAGGCGATTAGCAAAAACAAAAGCATCTCTACAATTCAAAAATGTAGATACAACTGAGGGGCAATTCTCGTAATTTTAAGAACGTTCACAGTCTGATCTTAGTCTCAATCTGTCAAAAATACCTCTAATTTCTCAACATTTTGACAAGTTTTTGACGTTTCTTTGTCGCCGAGATGAGACTGCGACTAGATTTTGAACGTTTTAAATTACAAGAATTGGCCTTCTGATGTTCTTAAATAAATGAAAGAAATTGTCTAAGCGATTCATTGAAAAATTTCAATGTAAGTACTTAAAAAAATCTCTAGCAACTTTAGGATTTTTTCACGACTTGACTTTTAAAACAAGGTCGTGTCTACCTGCCTACAAGTCATATTTTAATTATTATTTAAGTTAATATTATTATTCTGTATAGTTTCCTAACGATATATTTTACAAAACATTTTTACACTAACATTTATTTACAGAAGTATCACAGGAATTTGTAAACGAATAAATATATTATGTAACCGGTGGGTTATGTCTTGTTTTGGTAAGCTTGACTAGATAAGGGGAGTATTTGTTTATCTAAGGGCTGGTTTTTCAGTAGCCAAATAATTTTTATGTGACGAATTAATATGACAGTTTGACTTATTTTATACGCAAAATCCGTCAATCCCCATATTTTTAACTCAGATAAAAGTTATAGATCTGACTAATGAAAAATCTGCCCTAAAATTACAAAAACAATTTTAGAACATATTCTGAGATTTCTATTTAGGGCACTAAATTGTAACCATAAACTTAGTTAATATACATATTAAGTTGATGGCTACTATTTAGTACTCTCACAATTTGTTCTTAATTATGAACAAAGTGATGATTAACATTACAGTATTAAGAAATAAACATATCGTTTTATTGTGCCAAATTGTAATTTATCTTTTTTATATTTTACGTAAGGTTGGTGTGGTTACTACCAACAGGATAGCAGAGCATGGAACGACAAACACATTTCGTAAGTTGAAATGATATTGAATTTTATTTTTATACGCTTATCACTCACATTTCTATGATAGACTGGAGCATTCCGTGGAATGCTTTGGCAACCCGAAGGATCCCTTGGTATGCCAATGAATACTTTCCTGTGCTATGTCGTGCCGGCCCGTTGGTAGCACCGGCCTTTATAAAACATATTTGAAACGAAAAGTAGCAATTTATTTCATTTCACTCTTACAATGGAACAAACGAAACAAAGAAAATAATGTGCCCTGATTTAATTATTCAAATGTATTTTTCTTCCACGAAGTTAATGAAATTGTACACTGCGTAGATAGCGTCTCTTTTATAATACAAACGAATTAAGAAAGTAATGAGGGAATTCTTTGTTAGAAAATCTTAATACTTGTTACTACTCCAGCCATAAAATGTACATATCCAGTTTGAATTAGGGGACATCTACAAAGGACTTTTAAATTCATCTATGGATATTCATTATTTCTTACAACAATTTGATTTTTTGTTATTAATTTCGTAAATTTATTTTCTATTACAAATGTAAATATTTGATTCCTCGACTATGATATGAAGGTATATTGAACTTGAATGTATTGATGATATAATAATTGCTATGACATGTAAAGCAGAATTTAACCTAACTAGTTGCGCAAACTTAGATACCTACTCTTTTGTAGTTTCACGTAAATAGATACTATTAGTTATTAACTAAGTTTGCGCAACTGAATTTGTAATGTAAATCCGGCTTAATAATCTAATTCCTTGGCAACGAAGCGCTGGCGCTAATAAACCTTTGTAAGGCTAATTTACATTTTCATCATATTTATTTTCTATTTCTAATATCACAATTCACACAAAAGACGGCGCATAGTATTTTTACAAGACTTGGAAAAAAAAAGAATTATAATGAGCAAACGCTCTTCACGTAGAATTTGCGATACGTCTTTGCACAATGAATAGCAATGCAAGACTGGCAAGTCCGCTTAATTTTCCCTCAATCGTGTAAAATAATTTGATCATTCAGCGCGTCGCTTACGTCATTCATACCAAGACTGCCTTTTGTATGTATTGTGTCAATACTGTGTGTATCCCATACCAGTCTTCGGGCGTTCAAACTACGTCACTCTTGTCAAGCAGCCCGTTATTGCTGTTGCCGTCTTCTTGTCAAATGTGATACTCTCGGAGTGGCCGTACTGACTCAGCCGAAGACCTTGGAGTGGGGTCCACTCCTGACAGGCCAAGAGAACCGCTCCGACGCACCACCAAAGTTTTGGTCCCGTAGTCAGTGACGAAGTTTTCGTTCCGTGTCGGTGTGTTTGCCCTGACGCTTTGGTACCCGCAGCAAGGAGGATACCTCGAAGTCAGAATCTTTTTAAAGGCTTCCCGGAACTCCGTGTTGAATATTGAATATATGATAGGGTTAAACGCCGAGTTTGAGTAGCCAAGCCACGTCAGGATTTTGAAAGCTAAATCTGTAACAAATTAATAATATTAAACATTCTGCTTCTGTTAATAAAACACGTTAGAGCTCGCCGTACTTTGAAGTAATATTTCAATAAGGATTTTAAAATGTTTCAGAAAGTCTATTAAAGTTGGTCTCAAAGTTTTATTTTCATAATTTTATTTGATGTCTGGTAATATTGTCATCTAAAAAGTCTACGAGTCACAAAGAAAGTTTTAAAAGCTATCTGTGACGAAGTAGGTATTGGTATCGAACTTCGGTAAATTGAATAAAGTACTTGTTTTTGTGTTAAGCTTCATTTACAAATAAAATATGACCAATGAATGTACCAAACATTAACCAATGCAGCTATTAATTGCAACCTATGTGCGCTGATTAAACAGAATACGTAGGTATATAATTTTGATTTAAACAATAAAAATATCAAGTTATTTTGTACGTATAATTTTAATTATCTTTCATTAACCATTCACCTCGACCCCTTTTGCTAACAAATTATTAAATAAAATAATATGTATAATTATTAACTCAAAACGTGTTGTAAATGTTTCTAACTTCTGCTGTAATTATCATTATAATGTTATTCTGAGTACGTATACGAAAACCTAGTGAATATATAGAATGTCTAATGTAACCTTTTTGTTGACAAGTTAATTTTGAGTTAAGACCATTCGTTTCGCACTATTATTATTATTTATTTAGATAAATTTTATTCATAGTGTGTATGGTAAAACTGTGCATTTCGCAACATCATAGATATAAAATAAATAATAATATAAAGGGTGATCCGTTGAGAAGGTTTAGTGAGGACAAAATTTGAAACTACATAATTTGGCCTCTATAAAAATCATTTCACTATATTTAAATTTGCATATGATTAACTATTGAAGAGCAAAAAGAAAAATGCAATATGGGTTCCGACGTTTATAATCCCCCCTTTCCTTTAATAATGAACAGCGTTTAATTGAAGCGCGTTATGAGATTTATATTTACTTTGGACCGAGAATGGCTTAGTCTCCGTTCAGAGAATTATAATAAAAATGCAGGAGAAAATGTGAGCTCCACCTCTATTCACGTAAATAATTTTATCTTCTAATAGTCTGTGAGGTTTATTATTTTATTTTCTCATTTAATATAAAGATCGCTTTTATATTGCTGCTGCTTTTTGAATTCGGTAACTTCATTGAGGTTATGTGTATTGGTAGGTATCAAATAGCAATGACAAGAAAAAACATACATCAAGGCAACTGAAGGAACACGGGTGGGTTTTAGTCAGTAAGTCTGACACGCCCTCCCGCTTCGCTTAGAGCGGGAGAAGTTATTTGATAATTTGCCACAAAAAAAAAAAGGTATCAACCGCTTGTCGCGCGTACTAATCATGAGTTTTAGAAAACGTTTTTCTTTTGTTCTAATTACTATTAGTATCGCTGCGTTTACACCAGGGTATAAAACATGTACTCTACAGGGTGTTACGGAAAGGGTATATCAATACAAACGGGTTGAACAGTGTATCTGGTCTAGAATCCCTGTACAAAATTTCAGCTTAAAAGCAGTAACTTTGAAAATGCTTAATATTTTTTTATTTCGATAGTTTACTAAATTGAAATCATAACAAACGTGTCACCGCACTACGAGGGTCATTATCCATTATCTGTAGTGTGTCTGTGCGCCTAATACACGCACATCACGCCGCCGCGCGCCAGTGCAGCCCCGTGATGTGCGAAATAAAAAAATATTAAGCATTTTCAAAGTTACTGCTTTTGAGCTGAAATTTTGTACAGAGATTCTAGACCAGATACACTCTTCAACCCGTTTGTATTGATATACCCTTTCCGTAACACCCTGTATATGTACCTACAGTTTACTGTTTTCATTTGTCGTTTACTGTTGACCCCACAAAATATCAACATTTTTTTTTATTATGGTGTTATGTTTAGATTTCGATACCCATCACGCCTGTGGAGTTTCGCTACCTAATTTAATTTGACCCTGTTAATAAAACTTGTAGAAAACTTCTCAAAAATTTGAAAAAGGGGAACTAAATAGTTAACAATATGTCTGACACAACGTCAATACCATGCATGTTTTAAACATGACATATCCATACGTACCAAAACTTGTATATGGGTTTAAATATGACATATCTACCTACACGTATCAAAACTTGCATATGGGTTTAAACGCAAGATTAGGTACAGTCAACAAAAGAGATAAGTATACAGGATCGTCGGATATAGTTGAAGTTTAGTAAGAAACCGATAGATGTTGTCGACTGAAATTTAATTTGATAAAAGAACTGTTTCTTTTCTTTTAATAAAATTCAATTTTATTCGACAACATCCATCGGTTTCTTACTAAACTTCAACTATATCCAACAATCCTGCAAACTTATCTCTTTTGTTGACTGTACCTACACTGAAAGTACTTACCCGGTATACATGTTTTACAAAACGCAGCGACGATGTTGACACAGAAGAACGGCACCCAGCACAAGAGGAACACTCCCATGATGATGCCGACGGTGATGGCCGCCTTGTGGTCGGACACGTGGTACGGCGACGAGTGGACGTGGGTGTGCACGCGGGTTCGGACGGACTTTGTCCGGTTATCCGGCATCTGAACCGTCCGGGTGACGGCCCGGATCGACTTTACGTGTTTTTGGGCGTAGCAGTATAGTCTGTGGAAGAAGGTTGTTGTTAGTAAGCGTTGCCAGTAGAGGTAGAGGAGTGAGTAGAGCATATATTTAATCGTATGGCAACATATTAGGCAAAATTGTATTATAATAATCACAAAGGCTCTGGACAATTGAGGGGCGTAATCGTTAGGTTCTTAGCACAAACGCTACTTCTGGCACCGGCGATCATCAATTTTGCAACTTCATCAATCCTTGTGTCGTCCTCGTAATTCCTCCGTGTTCTATCGTTACAAGGGCATGCAAATCTTATGTAATTAAAAAAAAAAAATGCGTTTATTCGCCTCACGCTTCGATGCGGCATCGAGTTTTGGCGACTCGCTGCGATTGAACGCGGTATCAAAATTTTACGTTTTCAATCTGTTGCTTTGCTGTCACTCGCTGTATCGAGCTTCAGAAGAAGAAAGTAGCATTAAGTTCCTTAAATAAGCCATTGCTGCGACTACGTTTGCCTAGTGTAATGACTACGAGCATTTACATTCACTTTGGGAGGAATCGTTGAAAAATATTTTTTTCTGGAATCAGCCTATAATGTTTCCAATGCTGGGATACAAGCCTCCTCCCTGGGAGGGAGCGGGCAGTAATCCACCACGTGGGCCCAGTGCTGGTTGGTAGATGTCAAATGTCTTCGAATTTTTGGTTCAAGGACATGTCGGTTACCTCACGATGTTTTCCTTTACCATTTTGAGAGCAGTGGTGTTGAAATAATTTACAGAGTAAAGTGCCTCTCTGGGTTCAAACCTATGACCTACTCGTAATTCGTAACCAGTGGGCCGCCGCTGCTTGACTGAATTTCTCGGAGTTAATTTGAGACAAAGACCAAAACAAATATCGGGCAAATTATTCGTTTTCAAGCGAAAATCTTTTCTGGAAGACTTTTTTAATAATCCCGTGGTAATTTACTCGTTACGACTGAGTCGACTGACGTAACTGTTCTTGTTCATTAGAAAACTTATAACGAACTTTAAAACTTCAGCTTGTATCTTGATAATAAGCCCGTAAAATGCCAAAGTAAAAAAGTTTACTTTGTTTTAATGCCTCGTTAATATTTATCAAAAGAACTATGTACGTATGATAATAAGTTATTTTCGTCGTTGTCCCTACGCTGTGACTTATTTATATCTCCCTAGACGACGATAAAAATGTTATTTATGTACCTCTGCACATGTGTATATTATATCTTTATAGTTATGTTAAGGCTACGTAGATGTTAGGCCCTTTGACAAAAACGTGTGTGCTGTACACACACTTTTTTTTTGCCGTGAAAAACGACGTCTTATTCTCCGAGTGTAGGATGGCCGTCAGTGTTAAATGGCTCACTATGGAAGCTTATTGGTAGACACGTTTGTTCTACGGCGCGGTTTATACGCCCGCCGTACCGTAATAGAACCATGCTGTGTACAAAGGGCCAGGCTACGTCGATGCGAGGCCCTTTGTACACACACGTTTTTATTGCCGGTACAAACTACGGTACGTATATTCACCGCGTGATCCCTATGGAAGCTTGTTGACAGACACGGCGGCACTACGGCATCGCGCCGTCGCTATACAATTAATATGTCAAGCTCCGCTAATGAGACACAATTGATTTTCTACTGTTTCGTTACCGATCTGTAACGCGCGGGGCTTGACCAGTTAAACCGGGTCATATACAAGGTCATACGATTTTTGTATGGAGCGGTGAACACACTGTACCGTAGAGACCGTGACGAAACGCTTTAAATATAAAATAATCTGTCTGTGTTATTTTACCGTAAACGAAAACAATGTGTATTGTTTTAGTTCTAAGTAGGCGTAATGTATTCAATCGTCTATTATCAACCCACAAATTTAACCAAGTACCCAAACAATTAACATTACTGCTATAAATAATTTTCCTCTCACAAAATTATTAACTATAATTTTGATGAAATCTCGTCAAAACCAGCTCATGAGTAATCCTATTTAATTAATAAATAGGTACTTGAATGTAACAGATTTAGCTCAAGCTTGATAGTCTAGTTATTTGACAAATCTGGTAGTGGAATGTGTGCAGCTCCACAGAGTACGGAATCGCCGTGCCTGCCGGCACCGACTAGCGACGGAAGTATTTAATAATCTGCTCGGCCCTCACATGATCTGATCAAGACAAGGTCTGAGGGGTAGGCCACTAGCAGTAGGAATGTCTTTCATTTTGACAGTTTAACAACATTCATTACGTTATTTATGTTGTTGTGCAATCAAATTTTTTCGAACATTATGAGCAATGGATTAGCAATATCCTTCAAAATTATTTAGATTGTGATTACGCAATTAGGATGTAGAACTTGAAATAACCTTTGAGTTGGTGTCGGTGTTTTTTCTCAGAGTAGTCAGATAGGAAACACTGAATTCAACAAGCTTAGAAAAAAAAATACATGTAAAAGAGAGTGGACAAGCCTTCTTACAGAAATGGATATCATTTATCGTGTATCAATTACAATTTTGCGCCGAAGAAGGTGTGTTGAGCGCACAAATTCTATCACTATCGCCATTCAAAGCCGTAAGTTTCTATAAGTACAGTCAGCATCAAAAGTCGATTAACACTATCATTTTTACATGTTATTAAACTGACAACAACTTTTTTAACTTTCAATAAACTGATTTTTAGCTTTTCACATAATAGACAAGGGTATATATTCTAAAAAAAATTCTTCTGCTGCAATTTTGAACAAATATTTTGCTCAATAACTAAGATTAAAAAAACTGAAGTGTTAATCAACTTTTGATGCTGACCGTACGTCATTTGTGTCGTAGTGCGAGTAAACGGTGACACACTTGATTTGTATGGATAGTATAGACAGTGCCGCCTCTAGCAGAGGCCAGACATCTCCGTGCTCTGTTTGTAGCTCCATAGCGGCGCGGCAAATAGTTGTGGTGTCTGAAACCCACTTTAATTAGGCTGTAGTCTGTGCTGTTTGTGTTTCGATGTTCTACATGGGCCTAATTTCGCTCCAAAGCCTGGAGGCAACATGTTTGATTGTTTTGAGAAGACGATCTATGAAAGGATGAGGAACAGGAGGTTTATTGACGTATCTTAAGAGCGTTTACGACGTACGGCATTTCATACAAACTTTCAAGCCCTTGTTTTTCGAAATGAATGAACCGATTTTAATGAAACTTCGTACGAATAACCAAAATACAAAGGTATAAATAGTTAGTAAAGAACATTTTCGAAATGTCTAATAAAAAAAAAAATAGATAACTAGAAATCTCTGTTTCTATGGAAAATTTAAAATCGGTCTAATTTGGCTGTAACACAATTTTTCGAAAATATTCTTAACTAACTTTTTAGACTTTTGTATCCTGCTTATGCGTACGAAGTTTCATCAAAATCGGTTCATTCATTTCGAAAAACAAGGGCTTGAAAGTTTGTATGAAATTCCGTACGTCGCGCGTCGTAAACGCTCATCAATTTTTTGGTGGAAAGCAGATAAATGTCTACCCACTTCATCCTACTATAATGAGACCGTTAAAGTAATAGGCCTAAAACCAAGGGCAAGCTAACTCAGTTTAATTCCAAGAAATAATACCATCGTTTTGTCTGTAGTTGAAATGTATAGGTGCCTATTCTGTTTTATTTATTACGACCATGAACATTTCTGCGGTTACCTAACAAATAGTTTTCAATTACATTTAAGTAAGGGGCTACAAACAGATAGCAACGTAGAATATGGTTAAATATATCGTTTTTTATAGATATTGATATTTATATATTTGAATTGTAGCAGAGTTTCATTTTAAAGTTTCGTCGAGTGCGACGCATCTCTCATGGTCTCAGGTGTAGGTATTACCCCATGGATGTGCCTTACAGGCGTTGCACGGAGCGGTTCCAGTATTGGTCTTTTAAGAGGGACCGGGACCACCCCTATGTGCTGATGGTGATCCAGCACATAGGTGGTTTTAGTGATGTAAGAATCCCACACTTCCCGACCTCGGAGGTTGGGTGCCTTTTGAAGGTTTCCCCCCGAAAACAAAAAAAAAAGTTTAGGTAGGTATTAAACTAGCCTTCCTGAGTGGTGTTGGCCCTCACTGAAAAGTCGGCTTTAAATACCAACGCATAAATATTTTTATGGTGCTCATTCCGGTGTGACAAAAGAAAAGATTGTAGGTGTATTAAACTGAATGCCACGTGATTTCAGCGAATTTTTTCGAGCGGTTTGACTTACAGTCAAGTTGCGGTTTTCTAGAAGCTTGGTGGCCGCAGTGCCACGTGTTTCTATACTTGGTAACCAGAAGTAAAGAGCGCGTCGCTTTGCGAGATACAAATTCTATATCTGGCGGCCAATTCTCGTAATTTTAAGAACGTTCACAGTCACAAGGCCAATTCACGTAATTTAAAACGTTCAAAATCTAGTCGCAGTCTCATCTCGGCGACAACCAAATGTCAAGACTTGTCAAAATGTAGGGAAATCAAAGATATTTTTGACAGATTCAGACTGAGATCAGACTGTGAATATTCTTGAAATTACGAGAATTGCCCTCTGATCTCAGTCTCAATCTGTGAAAAATACCTCTAAAATACCTACATTTTTGACAAGTTTTCGACATTGATTGTCACTGAGATGAGATTGCGACTTGAATTTGAACGTTTTTTAAGTACGAAAATTGACCTTTAGATCTCCTGTCAAAGGCTCTTGCATTTTCGTTCATAATTTTAAAAGGTTACTAGTATAGATATAAGAAAGAAGGTTACAAAAGTCTTATTTCTAAAGCTTAAGAACTCAATAGAATGAACACCAATGTGCAAATAAGCGACAAAACATAACATTGTAAATGATGATAGATTGTACATAAACTGTGTCAGTCCGTAGGTCCCGTACCCTTGGAAATAAAACATTGATTGATGAGCCTCGGTAGCTATACAAAATTTTGGATACAAAATTGTTCCTTGTCATGTTCTCGTTTTTAGTTCAGCCGCAGCAGCAGTTTTGTCTTCTTTTTGTGTCCTAGATTTTACTTTAAGAAGTATTTGTAGTACCTAATTTGAGGAAAATATGTAATGAGGAAAGTTTTGAGTATAAATGAGCATGACTATAAGAGTAGGGGAACACCAAAGAAATGATGTATGGACTGTGTCAAATATGATATGGATAGAAAGGGGGTGACTACTGAAATGACGACTACAGTCCGGCCGCCGAGAGAATGTGTTCCTGAGACCTGTCAGTGTGACAATTCTAATCCTACTATCCTACTAATCACACTTATATTATAAAGGCGAAAGTTTGTGAGGGGGCGTGTGTTTATATGTTTGTTACTTCTTCACACTCAAACGGCTGGACCAATTTTGATAAAATTTTGTATGGAGGTAGCTGAGACCCTGGACTAACATATAGGCTACTTTTTATCCCAATATTCCCACGAAATCGACAGTTACGCGGGTGAAACCGCGAGGCACAGCTAGTCACACTAATATTATAAATGCGAAAGTTTGTGAGGATGTTTGTTACTCCTTCACGCAAAAACTACTGAACGAATTTTGATATAACTTTGCAGTAATATAGCTTATATGTCAGAATAGCATATAGAATACTTTTTATCCCACGGGATATATATTCCCACGGGATCGAAACTTATGCGGGTAAAACCGCGGGGCGTAGCTAGTAACTAATAAGGATCAAATTCGCAAAACACGTATTCGTTTATATAAAACAGTCGGGGGTCAAAACTGCTTTCTCTCGACGGTTGGACTGTAATAGATAAATATGGAAGACATGCTGCGCCGACCCCAGCTAAATTGTGACAAGGGCAAGATAATTATCGTGTAGGAGACAATTCACGTATGATCTAATTAATGCTAAGTTTACTAGCACGCTTTACATGACAACTGCAGAAAAGCAAGAAGTTAAAAAAAAAAACCGAGTGTGCTTATGACCACACGACTGAAGAGAAATTTCAAATGTATTTGGCTATGAGAGGAAGAGAGAAAGAAAATGTGCGCGCGCACTGCTTTCTCTTGCTTATATCCCCCACTTAACTCCTGTTCGCCTCCCCGATCACACTATTCGTAACGCGTTCGCCAGCTTACTCTCCAAGTCAAGAGTGCGTAAAGAAGTTTCACTTCAACAAAACGACGGATTGTAGTACGACTTCTACGGCGGCGGCGCGGAGGCGTGGTGTCAAAAATGGCACTTTGTCTTCGTAGAGTAGAGATAGAAGCGGTCATGCTTAGCGTGCAGGGATGTATGTATGTACAGTCAGGGAAATTCATTGTTAAGTAAATTGACACTCTACGTCAATTTTCCGTGTTATAGCCATTACCTACATCCGACAATATAAGTTAGTAGTCAAATTGCTTAACAATTAATTTCTTTGACTTTACCTATGTAATATCAAACCAAGATTTTATATTAACTGAAATTGTATAGTCCCTTGCCAAAATTTGTCATCGGCGTCGATGCGAATGGACATTTTATTAGCTACACAAAATTAAATGACTATGGAAGCACTTAGATACCTATACCCCGAATAGCTTTGAATTATCAAAGAGAAGCGAAAACGTAATGAAATTCTCGTTTATTTCGATGAAAATTTACGAAACTTATTGAAGCAATTCGAGAAAACGTTCTATTTCCTGTCTATTATTTTATTTAAACAAAGAAGGTGCTGCTTCGACTTCAATATTGCGAAATAATAAATAAATTTCAGTTCATTTTACAGAACAAGTCATATTGTCGATCGAAACAACGCGCAACGGTGCACGAAATTTATTCCTTGAAAATTATTGTATTTACCAAGTGTTGCCAAGAGTGCATATATCTCTTTCTTAAATGAGTTTAAATAATATGTTTTAAGGGCACCTGTAAAAAAAAATTCGTTCTCAAGGTGGTAACTTTGTTTAAAAAAGTACATTCTTAGCCTATAGTGGAAAAATTAAGAACAGATTTTGGTAACCACGTTTGTTTTACACATGCCGCGCCACAACATCCTATCCTCCGCCTTCCGCCTCCAGTCTGTTCCAGCCACCTTTTTAAGGTTGTCGGTCCATCTAACTGGGGGGCGTCCCACACTACGCACTATTGCTTATAGATAGATTGTTTTAGAAATCACGGACTCATGGCTGCCGATGGATCGTAAATATGGAGCTTGAAGATTTACCGTTTATTACGGTGCCATTCGATTAAAAACAATGTAAAAACAAATTATGTTAAAATTAAAAAGAGGTAGATAGATTATACGCGCTGCGCAAGCACGTCAAAACTTAGCCAGTTAGAAAAGTTTTCTTTGTTTTGTCTCTTTTTCGCTCCCGATAATTACGACATACTATAGAGGTATGAGGAGCAGTGTGTAAAGCTCACTCATCCTCCATAGAAAAGGAAGGATCCTCCGACCAGACGGGTGTTGTGTCTGGCGGGCAACTCCCCCATGATTCATGTCGGGCCGTTGTATATTATAATTATGCTAGTTGCGCGGTAAACTCTGCTTGCGAGATGCAGGATTTTGCGTGACGTCAGTATGACGCATTGTTCGCATGTGGCATTGTAGATACCGGTACAATACCGTCCTACTTCCACGTGTCTTCTAATAGTGTGACATTGTGCCGTTTTTGAAGATCGAATGTTGGTTACAGTCTTTTCACAGTCATTTTATATCTGACTAGCTTCTGCTCGCAGATTCACCCGCGTGGATGTCGGAAATTATCCCATGGGAACGTGCTGCCGAAACAAAAGGTATCTCATGTGCTACAGCTATCTGCCAAAGAAAGTGCCGTCAAAATCGGTCCAGCGGTTTTGGAGATGAGCCGGAACAAACAGACAGACATACAGACCGACAGACAGACAAAAAAATTAAAAAAAGTTTTTTTTTTGTAAATAGCGTAAGTATACACTTTCATATGCATTTAGTAAAAAGTTGTTATTTTGATATTACAAACAGACCCTTAAAATTTATTTGAATTGAGTATTGATGTTGCATCACTGTTCAAATCACAGTCATCTTTATTCTGATTCTAATAAGGTTGCTGTTGGTTGGGTTGCTGCTGTCAGAGGTAAAATAACAGTGAACTGACTGTACGTAACCTATATACCTCTTTTTACATGTAATATCACTGACAGAAATAAAATAACAAATAAGAAACCCACCTGCAGTATATACTTATCATAACAATACACGGTAGAATGAAGGATATACAGCTGGAGACGACTGCATACGTCGGCGTCAGGACAAGCGCGCACGTGGGGTATCTCGGCGGCTTCTGAGTAGCTAGGGCTTCTTCGTCAGGCCTGTGGAGCCCTAGCGAGATGGGCAGGAAGCTGACCAGGCCGGCTAGCAGCCAGATCATGGCGATGGTCACTACGGCGACCTTTCGAGTCACCCAGCGACCGTATCTGAGGAGAAAGTGACTGTTTTTTTTTTTTTTTTTTTTTTTTCTAATTAATTACCGCGGACTTGGTGGTCCGCGCCCTTGTTTACATTTATTAATTTGTTTACTCAATTTTAATACTAATGCTAGGAAACAGTTACAAAAACTCCCACATCGGACACATCCTTACAATTAGTGGCTTATATAACTAACTTAAAAATCTACGTGAGTCCATCCTACAATTTTTTTTTTTTTTTTTTTTTTTTTTTTTTTTTTTTTTTTTTTTTTTTTTTTAATGATATATAGACAGTACATGCAAATATATATACACTTGTTCATTATTTAATCAGGCATTTTAATTATTGGTAAAATATTGGTTAATGGTTTTTTTTTTTTTTTTTTTTTTTTTTTTTTTTTTTTTTTTTTTACAATTATACATCACATTACAGTTTGTTATCAAGTATCTCATACATTCTTATTTTAGTGTTACACATTTAATATCTATTGTTATATAATATATTTTTTACAGTTTGTGCTTACAGTTAAATTTTATATATAGGTTCTACACATTTACTACTTATTTTAAGTTTATACATATTAATTTCCTAATTTTACAGGGTTCTAATTATTTTAGGGTATTGCAGTGTTGGTTAGTTTTGGATTGGATTGGGTTGTGGGTTTGTTAGGTGGTGTTTAGGTGGTTAGTTGAGGTTTGCTGACCAGGGACTTCGCTAGCCTGAGCAAAGCTTCCACAACAACTGCGTCTCGGTGCTGCATGGCCATCTTCAGGTTGTAATCGATGACCATTTTAGTCGGCGCACCCATCGCTCTCTTTGCGAAACGGGCCGTGGCGTCGTCGGCGTCGTCGGTGTAGTAGACGCAACTGACCGTGTGTCTCGACACCGCCACTACCGCGTGGGAGATGCTGTCATGGATTTTGAGCCTCCTGGACTTAGTGTTGATGATGATTACGCTGTCGTAGGTCAACCCCTGAGCCTCGTGTATTGTTAACGTGCGCGACCCTTCACCGGAGCCGTATCCCTGGCTTATAAGAGAAGTTTTCTCCCCTTGCGTGTGAACCAGGAATAGGGTGTTTTGTGCGGTGCTCGGTATTTGCGCTCCCGTAAAACCTTTCACCTTCAGGGAGTGGACCTGCGACAGCGACGACTTGGAGGAGTATATACCGGAGTATATCTCGCTCAGTGCAAACGCCACGTCCATCGGATTGCGGTGCGTACAAAGCAACTCCTGGGTGATGCCAGCCACCGAGTCTGGACGGGTATACCTTAACTCGAAAAGGTTCTGTCTGTCCAAAAATGGAAGCTGGTTCACGTCTCCGATGAGGACAATCTCGCTTGCTCCGGACAACTTTACTGCCATAACTATGGCCCCAAAATGGTTCATTAGAGCTTCGTCTACCGTGAGACGGTAGCACTTCTCTTGCTGTCGGAACCCGTTGGCTAAGATTGAGGCCATAGTGCGCACCTTTGTCTTCACTCGGTCTCCTAAGCGGTGCGCAAGCTTCTCTCTGAGATCTTTGGCAGCTTCGGTTGTCGTGGTAGCTATGACGTCCTTCCCCTCATCGAAGTGCTTGACCACCCAAGTCGTCTTTCCACACCCCGGAACCCCATTTACCCACCTGATATTGGGTACCGCCCAACTTTCCTGCGATACCGGGACATCTGAGTTCCCTAAAATGGTCTGAGCCATTTCAAGGATCTTGTCGTCCGGCATGATTTTGGTACATTTGGCGGTAACCACTATCGGGTCGTCGTCCGGTACGTTGAACTTGAGTTTGCCCGAGCGCTCCGTCTCCTCTGCGTCCAGGGCCACAAATCCGCTCCTCGCGCTATAGGCTACCATATACGACCCCGTCATTTCCCCTTTGATGACTTGAGATGTGACGTTGTCGTACACCGCTGCCTCTGATTCCTTGAGCAGTACCTTTAGCAGTCCTTCTGTGTCTCTCTGGTAGGTCTGCAGGATCTTCTTGCATGTCGCGAGATTGACCTCTCTGGTCGCTCTCACGATTGCTACGTACTCAAGGAAAGCGCTCTTCACGTGGTCCGTGGTGCCGGAATTAACTGCGAGGGTCGGCGGGCTGACTTGCCCTTTATCGGCTCTGGTTGGTATGGGCTTTTTCGGTGTGGGTTCTTTGGCCTTTCTTTTAAAGAACCTATCCACTGCTGCCTCCTGCCTTTGGGATGATGGTGATGCTCGGCTGGTGCTCGGGAGCAGTGCACTGAGGAAGGTGCCGAAGGCTTTCAGTCGACTCCTCGACCGGGCCTGACCCTCGGGGCTGGTAATTTTGCTCTGCTCCTTTGCAGCTTTTTCGGCTTCTGCCTTCTGCTGGGCCCTCTCCGAACCGCTCTGAGTTGTCGGGGTTGTTGTTGTGGGCCTCGTCGCGCTGGCTGTTGGCTGTCTTGGGGCTTTGAGGAAACTCAGAGTTTCCCCTCTGTCCTCGTAGACAACTACCTCATGATGTTCCGAGGCTTTTAGACAGCCGAAGCGGTCTGCGACGTCTCCTCTCTCCCCTCCGACCATCATCGCGTCAACACTTATGGTACGTGCTGAGACGGCCATAGTTTCTCCCGCCTCCCTGACCTTTTGAAGCAGTGAGCTTGCCTGGGCGAATGGAGTCTCCTCTCCCCACTCGAATAGTGCGATCGTCTTACCTTTGGATCGCACTAGACGGCATCGGTGAGTGGCTATTTCCACTCGAGGCAGTGCAGCATACTTGCTGCCTTTCATGCTCGTATTGGTGGTGCTTCCGTTGATCAAGGCGGCTAGGCCTGGTGATATCGGTATACGGGCCCTAGCTCGGCTTGAGCCTATGCAGAAGCTTATGCCCAACCTTTCTCCTTCTCTGTTCATGAACAGAGAGACTCCTCGCAGTCTGACGCCCGGGACTCCGTCTCCTCCGCACGCCAGGAATTGCGTGATAGGCATGGTGATAGGGGCTGGTTGAGGGTTGGCTTCCGTTGCCGCTGCTGGTACTGGTGGTTCTGCTGGTGCTGGTTGTCTGTTAGTGTTAAACGTGTGAGTGGTTCGTGTTGTGGTGAGTGTATTAGTTGTTGTGGTTGTTGGTGTGGTGGTTGATGGTAGTCGGTTTCGACTTGACAAGGTTGCGTCCGTTTTGTTAGCCTTTGCCGCGACCACAGCGACTTTGCTCGCGAATGCCAAGAATGGTGTCCTAGTAGCCGGTCTCCCCATGATGTTCTGGAGTGTGGACTGGCTTAGCTGGGTTTCTAGCTTGACCTCCAGCTCCATTCTGTCGTGGGCGAACCTGGGGCATTCGAAGAGCAAGTGCCAGACTGTTTCTTCGCAACTGGGGTACACAGACGCACGAGGGACTGTCTTTGAGATGGAAGCGGTGGAGGTACGCTGAGAATCCTCCGTGTCCTGTAAGGATTTGTACATGGACCGGTGTGAGAACTGAGTCTCTAAGTGTCCTTTTCGCCGCGAGGACGTCTGGGAAGAACACTTTTGTGACCGATCCTGTACTCGAGGATTCGTACCGCGTTTGCCACTTCGCTATAGTCCCCTCCCGTATCTTCCTCCTCACGAACGATACGGGGACCTTGTTGTAGTCTGCTGTCTCTTTCGTTAGGGCTGCCTCCTTGGCCAGCTCGTCCGCTCTCTCATTCCCGGCGGTTCCCACGTGGGCCTTGAGCCAAAAGAACCTCACATCTCTGCCCTCCTCTCTGATCTCTCGGACGCTTCTCTTGATTTGGAGTGCCAAGTGGTGAGTGACAGACGGTCTCCTCAGCAAGTCAAGTGACGATCTTGAGTCACTTAAAATGCTTACAGAGGCCGCCCTGGATTCTCTCACCATCCTGACAGCTCTAAAGAGAGCGTACATTTCCGATTGGAAGACAGTGTTGTGAGGCTCCAACCCGAAGGTACTGGACTTGGACTCCTTCCCGTTTTCCCACCAAGTTAGGGCAGCTCCAACTTTCCCCTCTATCTTACTGCCGTCGGTGTATATTTGGGGACCGATTACTTGGTGGGTTGCCAGGGTTTCGGGAGTCAAGTCTTCCAGGCGCGCATACTCTGTTGTTGTGAGTAGTGCTGGGTGGGGATTTTTGGAGTGATGCACGTCGCACTCCAGCTCGCGGCCCGGTGGTATGAACTCTTTGGAATGACCCTTCTTGATCTTGAACAGGGTTGCCGCCTCGAGTACCCGGAGGTCTAGGGGGAGTTGGCCTGACAGGATGAGTGCCGATGTCAGAGACACCGTGCGGTATGCTTTGCAGATCTTCTGCGCGAAGCCCCTCTGCAGTGAGTCAAACTGATTCCTTGTCATCAGTTTCTCAGCTGCGGGAGCCCACGCACTCGCTGCATACATCACGATGGGCTCTATCACCGACACGTATATTGTCCTAATTATCTCTCCGTTGAGACCCCAAGTCACCTTTGCCGCGCATGCCAACTGCTTGTAGATGTCTGCAGCCTTTTTACAGGTCGCAGACACGTGCGCGTTGAAGGTGAGTTTGGCGTCTATTGTGAGACCTAGCAGCTTGACCTCTTCGACCAGGTTCAGCCGCGTGCCCGACATGTGGAGTATCGGAACATCGTATTTAAGCTTCCTCGTTAACACCATCGCGTTGGTCTTGTGCGCGGCGAAACGTAGCTTATTTTGGACGCCCCATTCCGATACTGTGTCTAGCACGTCATTGGCTGATTGCTGCAGGGGACCGGCTGTGAAGTCCGAGAAAACTAGGACAACGTCGTCTGCGAAGGCTTGGCAGTATACCCCCATACTCGCCATTTTCTGTAGGAGTGAGTCTAGGATAAGGTTCCAAAACGTCGGTCCGGCAATTGAGCCCTGGACGCATCCTTTCGTGGTACCCTTCTCGCTAGTCGCTCTGGCGTAGTTGACCCTGATGTTCCGGTCTTCCAGGTATGAGGCGACGAGAGCGTAGATGTTATGTGATATATGAAAGTGACTGTTACTGCATTGTGTGATGTTATATTTTTTCTGAGACATTTTAAGCTCCTTGTTATTTTTTTACAGTCGTATTAAATGGTCGTAACGCAGAAAAATGACGCAATGTGTCAATCTGCCTATTAGTCAAATTCCCTGACTGTATCACGAAAGGAAAAAAAGGTAAAAAAAAATATTATAATGTCTGAAATAAGGTTATATCGTGGGTACTGGTATTATCATAAAAGTACTTTATTTATACTATCTGGTATTGTAGTAACATAAAACATTCCTACAATTCCAAACACAACATTCGAAACAAAAGAATTCATATTAAATAACGTGGCCCGAAATATTCACTCTAGCTCCTATGTAACAGAGATCAAAGTTGCGCGAAAGTATTTGACGTAAATTATGACAGAGTCGTTGTAAGCTCCAGAAAACTGGAGTTGACGGATAAGAAACGACAAAAGCACTTCAGTATCACTTTTGCGTTGTCCCAAGTTATTGAATACGCGTATTATTAAGATCAAGTTCGGAATATTATTTCAGGCTTCCAAGAAAGTGCGTACTTAATAAATATTTGTATTGAATGTGAGAAATTTTTGGTAACTTTTCTCCACTTATTTCTTAGGCATCCTTATCACACAAGTATTTACCCTTGGGTGTAGGCTTTTTGGATTCAGTAGCTACTTATCTTTAAGTAACCGTACCTATACCAGGTAGAATTTAGTAGGCCAATATTCTGTGGGACTTTTTTTCGGGAAATTAATTGGAAGCTTTAGAAAAAAGAAAATCAAGGTACTACTCAGATACTTTCGTTCATGACCAAAAGTACTTTGACTTTAACTTATAAATAAATAAATAAACTTAACACTTAACCGGTCGAAGTGGAGGTGCTTGGGGGAGGCCTGTATCCAGCAGTGGACGTCTTTCGGCTGAAGTGATGATGATGATGATTTTGACTTTACAGGAAAATATAATGTTTACATCCTACATGAAGCAACTTAATACTGGTATTCAGCTGCATCTGGTTAGACTGAAAGCCGATCCCAACATAGTGGGGAAAGGTTATGCAGATGATGGTGGAACCACTTTATAAACTATACCTACAGGGTGGCCGGGACACCGACGCGCAACCTGTTACCATGGATTCAGTAGATGAACACCCCTGCGTGAGAACTTTTCGTCGGTTATATAAAAAAAAATAAGCTGTTCCATACATTTTGACCGCGTAGGTAGGTATTTCACTTTTCTATGAAACAGCAGATTTTTTTTAAATAATCGAGGAAAAAAATCTGGTCTAGTGGTCTAATCTGCGATTGCGGTTTATTTGCCAAAAATGTAAACAAATAAGTATGAATTAATGGAAAAATAACTTTAATTCCTACACAATAAAGTTCAGTTTACGCTACAACTTCAAACATTTTTATAACTTTTTTAATAGTGCTAGTCACTCTGAAATCAACTTCATAATCATCGAAATAAAGTTGACATTTGTTTAACTTGAAATAAGGTGGGGAGATGTGCAACACTGCGCACTTTACTATAAAATCATGTGGTGAATTTTGGTTTCAGTTTGTGCGTCAATATTCCTTCCACCCTACATTGTTCCACTACCTCTGGCAACCGTTACCGGCAATAATTGCTGAAAAAATTGTCCGTGTGAGAGGAGATAAAGAACAGACGACAATAAAAACATCCCAAGTCAGCTAACATGGTCTGATGGGTCGTCAGTAAAATTATACGACCGTCACTTATTGGCACAGGTTTAATACGGTTTTCCCTACCTCTTATCAATTTATAACCGTACCAGGTCCAGTCCCTGTCACACCATTTAACATTTGACTTGGGTCAACTTTATGTATTGTAAACTTATTATCTTTTTACGGTTTTGTTTTAGACAAATGTTCCGAAGTTTCGAAATGTATTGGTATTTTTTTTACAGCAAATTCACAAATGTTTATCATTAATTAGAATTGTCGACATCAGCACTAATAGCCAAAAAGACAAATAATAATAATAATAATAATATTCCACAACTATCACACAACGCCATCTAGTCCCAAGCTAAGCAGAGCTTGTATTATGGGTACTAGACAACTGATAAACATACTTATATATTTCTAAATACATACATATTATAGATAAATTACACCCAGACACAGAACAAATGATCGTGCTCATCACACAAACATTTGTCCTGGGTGGGAATCGAACCCACGACCTCCGGCATAGCAGTCAGGGTCACTAACCACTAGACCATCAGGCCTGTCCAAATATAATAGGAATATAATAAACTCGTAACTGTCCTTCAAACCTTTGTGCTGCCTTGTCCTAACTATATTGGCGTTGGCTTCCAGTCTAACCGGATGCAGTTGAATACCAGTATTTTACATGGAGCGACTGCCTATCTAATCTCCACAACCCAGTTACTGGGTAATATGATAAGGTAAGACTTGTTGTCAGACTTTCGGGCTTCTAAATACCCTTAACGACTGTCATCATCATTCAGCCGAAAGACGTCCATTGCTGGTCAAAGGCCTCCCCAAGCACCTCCACTTCGACCAGCTTTGTGCTTCTCGCATCCAACGAGTTCCTACGCTCTTCACAAGGTCGTCGGTCCACCTTGTGGGAGGCCTTCCAACGCTACGTCTTCCGGTACGCGGCCGCCACTCCAGAATCTTTCGGCTTCGTCGGCCATCTGTTCTGCGAGCAATGTGCCCTGCCCACTGCCACTTAACGACGGTCAAAGATGTACAAATAATAGTCGGGAGGACCATCCATAAAATATCGAAACTCCTCCATGCCTCGTGCTTTACGAGGCACGGAGGAGTCTCGATATGTTATAGATGGTCCATCCATAAACCGACCGCGGCAAGCGTAGCTTAACTTGATCGATCGACCCCTTCGGTTGTTATTACTTAGCTACAAGCCCCTAATAAAAGTTTTATTGCTATTGTCACATAAATCAGCATCATATATATTTTACACACAAATTCTATCTAATTAATTAAGGTCAGGGAAATAAATTGTTTAGCTAGTTGACAAAGTTAAGTTAAGTTGACCGTATATTCAAGTCACAACTGTTATTCTCTATCAACCGTATGGAATGGCTATAACATGACCAATTTACGTAGTATGTCACTAAGTAAAACTACACATTTTTGTTATACAGTCGGACAAGCTATTTTGTATACAGGCAAAGTATTAATATTTACTCTACACGGCTAATATTCATTATAATTTTGTGCGATATAACTTTTCTCACTTAAGAGCGTTTACGACGTACCTACGGCCAGTGACGGATTAAGACTACTTGATGCCCTAAGCAATCCACACCTGTGGGCCCCCCTATCCGTACCTATGTCAACTAGAATCGGTCTTTAAACCTTTACCGCCTAAAAACAGTTTTTTGTAAAATAAGATGATGAGATGTACCTTTTATTTTCATTGGATCCCACTTTTGAATCCCATTTTTTAGGTATTAACGATGGATCCCGTTTGCTATTTCCGTTGAATCCCATGTTATAACAACATGTGTACATTTCAGAAGAAAAGTGATTTACCTTTATCAAACACTAGCTTCTGCCCGCGACTTCGTTCGCGTGGAAGTCGTAAGACACCACAATATTGTAAAGTAACAGCCGCATTTTATAAAACATCCCTGTACACTTGTACGTTTGTAGTTTTGGTCTCAGCAGCCAAAATATAATATAGAGTTAGGACTGGTGACGCGGTAGCAAGCGACATATAAGTACTTAAACTCATAAACTAAACTGATAAATTTTTGTTCAATAACGTGTTATTTAACAAGCAATTCATTTTTTATTCATTTTATCTCATAAAACAACGTTTGGAATAAAAACGTTTTACATATTGACTTATCATTACGCAATTTCCTAAAAATGAAACTCATTCTTTCATCGACTTGCGCTAATAGAAAAAAAGATATTATTTTTAGTGGGTTACCCGGAACCGAACTAGTTAGATTAGGTTAATTATAAAAAAAAAAACAATGTTAGGTTAGGTTAAAACTGTGACCCCTGCGCACGAGCCGAGCGAGCGAAGCGAGCGGTGCCGCGGCAGCGGACGGCGAGTGCCAGAAACGACTAGATTATATAGAAAATGAGTTGGTTGTGAAATAAATAGTATACGAAACGTTGGTTGTAAACTAAAAATTTGTCAACGGAGTTTTGGTGAAACATTAGTGAACCCCTCATTTTATTATAAACAATTTTGTTGTTGAAAGTACCCGCATTCAGATTTTTTTAAGCATTCGGGATCTAACGGAAATACTTTTCGGGATTCAACGACAATAAAACGTAATTATCTTGCATTTTTTAAATCGGGATCCAACGGAAATACATAATAATGTTTTGCGGGATCGAACGCCAAAAATATTAAACTGGGATTCAAAAGCGGGGATCCAACGAAAATAAATCGCCAGGCGGGGGGCCCGCGGGAAGGGGTGGTTTGTGATTGGCTGATCGCAATTCCGGTACATTCGAATTGCCGAATGCACTAGCGGGCAGCAAGTGGGCAAGCGGGAGCGGGGTTATGACTAGGTCGGACTCTATGTCAACTTAAAACGCGCGAATTTTCAAATTAATCCTAGAAACTTTTTTTGGTGTGGTTTTTGGTGACGTGGAAGTGAGACGTGATGCCCTTTTTTTTTTTTTTTTTTTTTATGGATGGGAAATCATCAAATGACCCCTCCCGCTCTGGGTGGAGCGAAGGGAGTGTCAGACTCTTACTGACTAAAACCCATCCGTGTTCCTTCCTTAGCCCTTTATGTTCCGGGGTAGCGGTAACCCTTTCGGACAATCCCGCACCCCCGGCAGGCTTCGGCCCTGGCAGGCCCCTTCCTTTCTGCTGACATCTCTTTGAGGCGCGCGTGGAACACAACGCGCCGTCCGGCACGGGCCTGGTCCTGATCGGACGGTGAGCTACCCATTACTCTCCGTCCGCAGGCCCGCGCCTACGGTGGCCGGGAGTCGTCACGCGGCTCCCGACGCCCGGAGCGTCTCCCGCGGCGGCTGGGGTGTGAGGCTCTCTCCCTCAGCCGTTCAGCCACCTCCTTCGCTAGCATGACTGCTTCGCAGAAGGAGGTGACCGCCTCCCACTCCCTCTCGCCCCGGACCATGGCTTGAACCAGGGCCGGACGCGAGAGGTCGCCGCCGCTGTCTATCGCCTCTACGAGGGCACGGCGGTGCTCCGCCCATGCGGGGCAGACCTCCACCGTATGCTCCACCGTGTCCTCTGGGCGATCCTCGCAGTGGTGACACCCGGGCGTCTCCTCCCGCCTGATGATGTGCAGGAACCTCCCAAAACATCCGTGTCCGGTGAGGACCTGCGTCAGGCGATAGGTGAGGACGCCGTGACGCCTCTCTAGCCACTCCTCAAAGAGGGGTCTTATCGCCACTATCGTGGCGTGCCCTGCGCTGGGTTGCGAAAGTCGCTCCTTCCATGCCACCATGAGATCGCGCCGGAGGTCTGTCCGCTCCGCCACGATTTGCCGCGGAAGCGGAGTTTCCCCCCGGCTCAGTGCCTCCGCGCGCGCCAGACGTGATGCCCTAAGGACGGTTTTTTTTTGTGCTTCTTCTGGTGCCCCCCCAGACGTGATGCCCTAGGCAATTGCTTAATTTGATTAAGGGTTAATCCGTCACTGCCTACGGCATTTCATACAAACTTTCAAGCCCTTGTTTTTCGAAATGAATGAACAGATTTGAAAAGTTAGTAAAGAGAATTTTCGAAAAAGTTCTTTACTAACTTTTTAGACCTTTGTATCCTGCTTATGCGTACGAATTTTCATTAAAATCGGTTCATTTCGAAAAACAAGGGCTTGAAAGTTTGTATGAAATCCCGTACGTCGGAAATAAGAATGATTAATGTACTTACCTAAAATACTTGTCTACTCACACTCACAACAGTGTTGCAAAGCTAAGCGGCCTGTATACTGAATAGCTTGTTTTGTACTGTACATGTCTCACATATACAGGGTGGCAGGTACGTCGATGTACGGTCACCAAAGGAGATAAGTAACCAGGGTCGTCGGATATAGTTGAAGTTTAGTGAGAAACCGATTGATGCTTATAAATAAAAATTTAATTTGATAAATGAACTGTTTGTTTTCTATTAATTAAATTAAATTTCATTCGAAAACATTCATCAGTTTCTTACTAAACTTCAACTATATCCGACGACCCTGGTTACTTATCTCCTTTGGTGACCGTACAACCTGTTACCATGGATTCAGTATATGATGCTAAACCTCCTTTCAAATTTTTCGTCAGTTATTAAAAAAAATTGCTGTTCCACACATTTTGACCACGTAGGTATTGCGCTTTTGTACAAAAACCAGTAGTATTTTTTTATAACCGACGAAAAGTTTCTACGCTAGAATGTAGAATCATGTGCTGTATTCATGGTTAAAGTTTCCGCGTCCTTATCCCTGCCATCCTGTATATACTTCGTCTTAATTACGCCTTTCAATAAGATAAACATCTGTTTTCTTCACCCAAAACCACTGAACTAAGTCGTTAACGTGATAGCTCTCACCTCAAAGGGTCTTTGATGTGTATGTATCTGTCGAGCGAGATGGCACACAAGTTGAGTATGGAGGCGGTTGAGCACATGACGTCACAGGCCACCCAGGTGTCGCAGAACTGCTCGCCAAATACCCAGTATCTGGGGATAGAAACTAGTGTTAATATGAGAAGAAACGGTCTTGCTTTCTGTCCGTCTATTGGCGCGCTTAACGGTATCCATTAGGTAATTCTGGATACAAATAGGGATCGCTTTAAAAAAATAATTTAGTCACAAATAAATGAACCTGTATCATTTGAATAACATCGTCACATCATTTCAAGACAAGTATCAACTTATTTAGATCCGCTGATAAAAATGCCACGATGAAACTCTGATACACCTTAGGTTAGACCTTTAAACCTTAAGGAATGCTACAGGGGCCACTTAGTTTTATGCCTCGACTGTGTTTCATGTATTATCTTAAGTTGACAGCAGCCCTCGAACATGCGGGGAGAAAGATTCAAAGTCAAAGTCAAAGTCAAAGCATTTATTTCAAATAGGCACATAAAAGGCACTTTTGAACGTCAAAAATTATCTTAAAATAGAATTGATTCTAGTCGCCCATTCCAAAAGGTAGTTTTCGTATGGAGAAGAACGGGCAAGAAACTCCACCGTTACTCTTTTAAAATGTTTTAGGTACAATATTTTGCATGGGTACATTAATTATATAATAACATGTGAGGACGATGCACCTAAAATAAAATTACTATACCGCAATAGGTAAAAGAATTAAAAACGAAACCATGACATATAAATTGATTATCTGATAGATACATGGTGCTCACATATTTACAAACATAGTACAAGCAAAACAATTTTAATAAAAAAAAAAAAAAATACAAGTAATAAGTCTGGGTGTGAGTAATGAATGTAAAAAAGAATAAGAAAAAATTACAATTAAATTAGCAACCAGTTTGATTTTGTCTAGACTCTAGATTGTCCTATGGAGCAGGACCAGCATGTTTCCAAGCGTTCTTATCTTGGATATAATCTTCTAATTTATAGTATGCTTGTTTACAAAGTGTACGTTTAATGTGAGTTTTAAATTTTCTTTCATTTAATTGCAATATATCACAAGGTATTTTATTGTAACATTTAACACAGTACCCCATAAAAGATGTATGTACTTTGGCTAATCTGAAAAATGGTTGATGTATTTTATCTTTATTTCTTGTATTAAAGTTATGTCTATCGCTTATTTTATTAAAAAGATGTAGATTTTTTCTTACATACATAATGTTTTCATAAATGAATTGGCAAGGTACCGTCATAATATTAATCTTTTTAAATAGTTCCCTGAGAGATTCGCGGCGACGTAGATTATAAATGGCTCTGACAGCTCTCTTTTGCAAAATAAAGATGGATTCAATGTCAGCAGCTCGACCCCATAGTAAAATGCCGTACGACATAATGCTGTGAAAGTAGCTAAAATAGACTAAACGCGCGGTTTCTACATCTGTTAACTGTCTTATCTTCCTAACAGCATAAGCGGCCGAGCTAAGCCGCCCCGCAAGAGATGTTATGTGAGGTCCCCATTGTAATTTCTCGTCTAGCGTGATTCCCAGAAAAACCGTTTGATCAACAAATTCTAGTTTTTCTCCATTCAGTATGATGTCACATTCGCTACTTCTAACATTAGGTAATTTAAATCTAATGCATTTGGTTTTCTTTTCATTTAGTACCAAATTATTTACCGTAAACCAGTCTTGGACCTGAAGAATAGAGTTATTCACGTCGTCAAGATTTTGTGCCCGTCTGTCTATCTTAAAGATCAGTGATGTGTCATCTGCAAATAACACCATCTTCGGTTGATTTTGAAGTAATTGTGGTAAATCATTAATGTAAACTAAAAAGAGGAATGGACCCAATATCGAACCTTGAGGAACGCCCATTGCCATTTCAGACCCCAATGAGTTTACGCCGTTTACTTGAACTTTAAGCTTTCTATCTTTTAGATACGACTTTAGTAAATCAAGAGCTAAATTCCTAATCCCATAGTGCTCAAGTTTCAGCAGAAGTGTCTCATGGTTGACGCAATCGAACGCCTTTGAGAGGTCGCAAAAAATTCCAATGGCATCTTGTGCTTCCTCCCAGGCGCTAAAAATGTTCTTTATTAGGGTGACACCGGCGTCAGTGGTGCAACGCCCTTTGGTGAAACCGTACTGTTGTTCATGAAAGATGGAATTTTTATTAAAGTGGCGTAACATTTGATTGAGCATCAACTTTTCAAACACCTTACTGAGAACTGGCAGAATTGACACAGGCCTATAATTGTTGGGTTCTTTACTACCGGCTTTGAATAAAGGAACTACTTTACTGTGTTTCATGAGATCCGGAAAGACTCCTTGGTCTATACTGATGTTAAATATGAAAGCTAAATAGGGCGCAATCGTTTCAATGATAGATCTACAAACTTTTACAGACATTCCCCAGAGATCTTCTGTTGATTTAATTTTAAGATCTTTAAAAGCTTTTATAACAGCCTGGGGGTTTGTATGTTGAAAACTAAACTCCGAGGGGCATGCCTTGACATTCTTTCTAAGTAAATCAGCAGAACGCGAGGGTGAGGAATTTAAAGCTTCAGTAGTTTTAATGGGAATATTAGCAAAAAAGTTTTCAAATTCCTGAGCAATTTCTACATCTGAGTTTATGGGGCCATGTGCAGTTTCTAAATTAAATTCAGTATTACGCTGTTTTTTCCTACCTGTTTCATTATTTATTATTTGCCAGGTAGTTTTTATTTTATCATCGGCTGATTTTATTTTATTGCTAATATAAAGAGCTTTAGCTGTTTTGCATACACTTTTAAAAGTCTTAGAATATGTTGCAACATACTGATGAAAGCTTGTGTTATTCATATGTTGCTTTAGGCCATAAAGTTCAAAAAGGTTTTCCCTGCTTTTACGAATACCTGGAGTCGCCCAATCACTAAATAAGAACTTTGTGTAAATACTTTTAGTCTTTAGTGGGAAAGTGTCATTAAATTGCGTGTTTAATAGTGAAAAGAACTCGGCGTAGATTGTTCGCGGTCGGAGTTTAGGAGATATGCGTATTCTATGAGGCAATTTCCCTAAAGGTTCATTAGAAAACCAGCGTCAGACAGTATCTGTCTGGCATTAATGCTGAAATGAACCTTTTTGGCACAGCCGAGAGGCACACACTATTGTTGTCAGAAATTTTATTCTTTATTTTGTTAATTTTGTGTTTCACAAACTGTATCCAAATAAACTTTTTTTTCCGTTTATCTTTCTTTTCTTTCAATTTGTGCACCACCCTTTTTACGTCTGGTAGCGGCGGTTCAATATTCAGGCAAATGTCATGTGATCATCCAGCAAATGTGTGAAGGTTTCAACAGAGAGTGTGGTAAACTTACCCGAGCAAGTCATTGACTCCAGCAAAGGTCATGACTGCTGCAGCAACCAGCATGTCAGCAATCGCCAGCGATGCTAGAAACAGGTTGCCGATGCGTCGCAGCCCTCGGTCTGTGTATATTGCGATGCAGACCAGTATGTTCCCTGCTACGCTGAGGAAGATCAGCAGTGACAGGAAAATACCTGGTGACAACAGATTGGAATGTTTATAAAGATTAGCGATTAGGTTATTACATTAAATACTACAATGGTTATTACTAGTTGTTATCAGTCTGTTTAAATAATAAAATAAACAATTTTACTAAACATAGAAAACGGAATTTATCAAACAAAATAAATAGCTTAAAAATTGGCTCAGCATATACCATCCTTAATCGGTCAAGCACCGCGTGTTGTCTATTGGCGACATTTGGCGACGAAACAATAGAAAATCAATTGTGTCTCATTAGCGGAGCTCGACAAATTAATAATAAGGCAATTGCGGGGCGATTATCAACAATTCAACAAAAACGTTATGGTATTGTTACCAAATAATCACAAATTACGTTTAATACTCGAACGAAAAACAAGGTCCCACGGGAAAATGTTAATTGTTATTAATTATTTCAATTGTGTATGTTTAAAACGTATTTTAAACATACACAATTGAAATAATAATGATTAGGTTATTACACTAATTGAAACCACGTATACATTACGTATAATGTATACGTGGTTTCAATTAGTGTAATAACCTAATCGCCACACTGTTTATGAAGAAGTTATATAAACGTTACGTGGTTTATAAGTTATATAAAGTTAAAGGTTTATAATAAAGTTAAATAAAGTATAATAAAGTTAAAGGTTTATAAGTTATATAAACTTTACGATACGGAGGCAGCACTAACGCATGACATTACAAACGTAGGTAACATAAATTCGAATGATTTTCTAATCGTACTTCCAAATATTCTATAGAATTTTGGTTTAGGTACATCAACAGAATAAGTATCATCCATAGATATAAAAAAAAACTCTGGTAAAGGTATTTTAAATTTTAAAATAGTTCGAATTTATGTAACTTTTACCCCGCACATTCGTGCTGGGCCCAAGGGATAAAAAATGTCAGAATAAAAAAATGCCAAAGCTATCAACTTCTATTGTATGTCAATTCAGATAACTGACAGTTGTGTGAAATGGTTATGTCACCGAAAAATTGAGAACTGCAACAAACCATTTATTTTTGATAGTTTATAATCTGTCCATAGCAATCCGACAAATTGTACACAGGTAGGTATTAATCTTGCATGCTATGGATCGCACTTTGCGCTAATACTAAAAAGCCAAGTAACTGCGACTAATTCGGCTACCGCCAAGACCGACAGATCAGGGACGGTTCATAATTTTACGGGTAATAAAATCGAACAGATTGTGAACCCTAAGGGCAAGGGTAAGGGCAGGTTCGTTCATAATATGGCGGTCCGACATGGATAGATTATAAACTAATCGAAAATAAATACGTTATATTGTAAGCACAGTTGATAATTTAACGACAGTTTACAATCTCGCGAGATAGATTATAAACTAACGGTGTTCAAAATCATACTGAGTTGAGCTGCACGATTTCTGACAAATGCGTGCACTGATTGGACAGGTCCACTCAATCGGTGTGGTTCTCCACCAAGACCATCTCAGACATCGATCTACATGGTCTTCATATAACCTGACCAAGATTATGTCTGGACTTTAAAAGAGACTGTGACCTCTGAGTTTGTTTCGGCCTTTCTTCTCAGAGTAGTCAGATAGGAAACGCCGACCTCGTCTAGTTTTTAAAAATATGATTGACGTGTAAAAGTGTTTATGCAAACCTGCTTACAAAAATAAAATCATTTAACATTCATTTATTATTTACGGTGATAGGTATAGCACGGTATATATGTCGCCGCCAACTGCTTTAATTAGCCATTTTGTTAAGTGCCTAGCTTTTTAACTAAACCAATGCGTCTAATACAACATTTAATGAACTGGCTGGCTGATGACCATTTATATAATAGTGTGAATAATCATTTGAACACCTGTTATTTTAACATTAAGGTTATTATGATCAGTTGAAAAAAACATAACCCTCCCTCTGGCGCAGTCGGGTAAAAAAAACGGAAAGTCATTTTATTTTTCGGTGGTTGTTGTATTAAAACATGAACAGTAATAATAAGAAAATTGGTCGGTTATTTTATTCTACAATGTCAGTATAACAAATACTCAAAAAGTGTAATAAATGAACGAAAATGGGCAGTTAGATAGATAGTTCGGCAGTCGATAGATTAGGTTGGAACTGTGATCAACCACGCGCGAGCCGAATTGGTCGCAGTAGGTAAGCCATGCGTCCCCGACCAAAAGGGTTAGGCTACAACTGTAACCAAATCGTGCCGAGCGAGCGGTGCCGCAGCAGCGGCTCGCGAGCGCTATAGGTACCTACTTCCAAGTTAGATTTCTTACAGACTATTTCCGATTTGTTAACTGCCCATAACTAACTGCCCGTAAGTCATTTTAGTGCTGAATATTTTTCACTTTTACTTACTTTACAGCTCAGTTTTTACTGCCAAACTTGTTCATAAACATGCAATAAACAACCTGCTGCTTGAAGTCAATCACCAATCAATCAATCGCCAAATTAAATGTCTGGGCTAGGCAAGTAGTAAGATTCAAGTCATTTGCCTAGATGTTTGATTGAATGGTTGAATGTCATTCATGCCGCTAGCTAGTTGAACGGTGCCATTTAGTTAAAATGCTAGGCAGTTAACTAAAAGGCTGATTAAACTAGTTGGCTGCGACACATACATTATATGTTACATTACATACACAAGACTTTGATTAAAACCCTCGTAGCTTAGCGATCAAACTAAATTTATTACAACTGGTTGATCCAAACTAATATTATAAATGCGAAAGTAACTCTGTCTGTCTGTCTGTCTTTTCTTCACGCCTAAACTACTGAACCGATTTGTGTGAAATTTGGTACAGAGATAGCTTGAGTCCCGGGAAAGGACATAGGATACTTTTATCCCGATATTCCCACGTGATCGACATTTACGCGGGTGAAACCGCGGGGCGCAGCTAGTATTTTATAAATGAACCATTGTTAAACGTACAATGTAGGTAGGTACCTACTCATTTTACTTTATATCGCAGTCAGAAAGGAGCTATTTAAGCAAACTATTATTGCAGCTTGATAAAATAGGTACTTGTTAAAAGTTATTTAAACTTCATTATGAGAACCCAAGTAACATCTGCGAAAGTTTCTAAGTTTTGTTCACTATTGCAAAACTTAATAAGGCACTCTTTAAATACTTTGTGAAATATTGAAAAGTATTTGAAGATAGACCTTATATTATATTAAGTTTATTGAAGTACCTACTTACCTTGGTATATGTTTTTGCTTTCAATTTCACCCTGTATTATTAGTAAAACATCATCATGGTGGAATCGATATAGGTAACTCAAAACTCGAAATTTGAATAAAATCAGCTGTTTCGTAGGTACTGTTTATATGTATAGCTTGACATTTGGAACAGCAGTTTTTTTTTTCTATTACAATTAGATTAAAACCTTGTGTAACGAGTTTTTTTATGTCTATCTGCTCTTTAACAAATAATATTATAGTATTTTGGGACACTCAACAGTGCCATGATCAATAGGTAGGTAATTAACAACATCTCATTGGTCGGGAATTGATGTAGTTATAATACTCATTGTTGAGACAATAATCCCGAGATAATAACACCTCTCCGCGACACGAGTCTCGCTGATCTCTATTGGAATCTCTCGTCGGCAGGTTGTTACCCGCGGCCACGAGCTACACGCTCAAGCGACACGGGTCTTGCGACAGCAATTGCGGAGAAAACGAATGAAAGAAGTTGTTTAGAGCATGCCGCCCGATGTGACTTGCGGAGCGATGACGGACGGAAACAGGTGAAGCACGCGCAAGGCGTATCTCTCGAGGTCTTGAACGGAACCTAAGGCACCTGTTCAACCGCCGACGAGGAAGCGACTACTTAGCTATCAAATATTTTCTCGTTCAAGAAACGTTCAGAAGATTGTATTATTAGCTGTATATATATTATAAGCTGTGTTCTAATAGTGAAAATACGTGTAAACTGAATCAAGATGCCGTTAAATATGTTAAATGTTTAAAGGGGTGTGAGCCTGGAGATCTGTCATACAGGTCCCGAATCTAGTTCAGACTCCAGCTCTCACAAAGGTTCTAGCATAACTAAGGCAAAATTGTATATACGACTACTGTAACAATGTACCTTTATGAGAGAAATAAATAAATAAATAAAATAAATAAAATTAATAATTGTTTGCTGACTTCACACCGCCGGCGAGTACTCGTTTGTCGCAGCGACAAGAGCTATTAAAGACAGTACTCGTTCAGCGGCGCCCGCTTGGCTGATAGAACACTCGTTTGGTACATACGCATACCAGCGACTAATCGCTTGTCGCCGTCGCGCACTCCTGTTCGTTGCTAGCCAGCTCGTTTTTAGTTGCTAGCCCTACTCGCTTCTCGTTATTCGCTGGCGGTGGGACAGGTGCTTTACACAATTAATTAATTATTAAGACAATAATCTTGAGATTATAACACCTCTCCAGGACACTCGCTAATCTCTATTAGATTATCACGTTGACACGTTTAAGTGGCACTAGTACACTCTCGTACGATAACAATACCGATGTAACTAAGCCACTTCCACAATAACACATGTAACGATATATCTATGTCGCGCTCGAGAAAATGCGTTCCTGACACCTGTCGGTGCGACAATTCCAGTAACCAGTAAAGATCAAATTCGCAAAACATGTATTCGTTTGTATGTAACTGAGAGGTGTCAAGAACGCATTCTACGGCCGGACTGTAAGTCAAGAGGTAAACCTGCATACTCGTACTGATCCGATTGTTGAGTTCCACAAGATAAGATTTATAGTATAGTCTTAGATAGTTGACTTTTACACGGGCGAAGTCACGGGCAGAAGATAGTTCATAATAATTATTGTCATTTATTTGTTGTGAATGTGTTTGCATTTTGTTTAGCACCCACACTACGACATGGCACAGTTGGAAGTGCCAATTAGTAGGTATGAAACGAAGCATATTTCTGTTACCTACTACATAATTGCAAAGCTCATTAATTTACATGAGCATGTTGAAATCGTCCGAAATAAAGCCACTTTTCGCCAGGCCAGCTGGTATGTGAAAACGGAAATTTTACCCAATTTGTAACTGCAATAAAAAACTTATAACAATTTTTACTAACGTATATACGGCCTTACAGTAGGTATTTTCTACATTACCGATTCCCAAACATCTTTTGAATTACCACTTTTCCTGTAAGTATTCATCTTTTAGCACCGAGCACCTATCATCGACACGTCCACACTTACGAAGATCAGCGCGATACGAACATCGGCGCCTCCACCAGTTTGTTACCATCAGGAAATTGAACCGCTTAGCGTCGAACGAGGCGCGAAATAGACTGAGCCCGGTCCCACTGCAAACGGGGTGGGCTCCGTGCAGACTCCGTTTAACGTTAGAACGTTAGACTAGAATGAACCCACTATCACCAGTTTTGGAATGCTGGAGGTAGAAAAACGTATCTAACTCTGGTTTTAACGTCCCAATAATCTATAAGAGCTTAAGGAATCTTACCGGCCCACGCTATCTATCGATGGGAGGGATGGATGGATAGCTTTTTAGATTTGTATGAAACAAGCCAAAATATGCGTCCCTATAACATGTTGACAGCTATTTGTTGACAGGACGGTTACTACGTAATGAAAAAAAGTTCTATTCGCCGAATTGCAGGGATAAACATGTCCACCTAAGCAATATTTACTTTAAAAAAAAACAAACGATAAATAATCATTTAAACATGTCCGATTCAAGTGAAAGTGCGTTAAGCGAAAGTGAGTGGGCAACACTTTTTCTTAGTGGAATGTAAAAGCTATTTTGGCTAGTTGGACTCCGCTCCGCTCAGCTAGTTCTCGCTCCTTACCTTTTTGAAGTAGAAACCGGGCTTTTCTATTTGCTCACTCCACCAGATAGAGGTGTATATAAATGTTATGTAATTTCCTTCATTTTCGATGTGGGTGAGAAAAATGGGCCAGGTTATGGGTAAAAAGGTGTTTCTTTTTAGGAAAATGGGTTTCATTTTCTGAACACCTTTTAGTAGTTCAAATACTGCTTCAAAACTAACCTAAGTTTGTAGGTACTGACTGAAATTCTACGAAATGTTGTTTTAGTTGAAGCTAAACGGGGATTAAACTCTTCCTACTTATAAGTATAGTAGATTCTACCCGCGACTTCGTCTGCGTGAAACTTATTGTTCCCCAGACCCACCCCGTCGCATCGCATCGTCTGCCCGCGCTGTTACTTCGTTTCCGCTTAGCGTTCTTTCTTACTTTTTTTGTCTCCGCTTCTAGCGTTGCTCAAGAATTATACGGGCTATCAAATTCAAAAATATTTTTTCAAATACTACTGATAATTTCAGAGATTAGTGCGTTCCAACAAACATACAGAAAACAAATTAATTCTTCAGCTTTATCATTACTAATACTTACGTTTTGGGAGACTGTCTTATGTAATTATGACAGTCTCAGCGTAAATTGAGTAAATGAGTTTTATTTTATATTATTTTAATCTATACATATAATAAAACTGTAGAAAAGAAGTTTTTGTACATAAAAGAAAAAATAAAAAAATATAGCCAGGGTGTTAAAGGACAACCAATAGAACCCATTTCCAGCATTTTTAGAATTTTTGTCTGTTTGTCTGTTTGTATGTTTAGTTATCCGAGCATCACGTAAAATGTACGAAATCAATGTAGATAACTTTTATACACAACGATTTAGCGTAACTTGAAGTAACATTTAGTTTTTGTTTCATTGCAATCGGTTCAGTCTATCAAAAGATTTTTGAATTTAAAGTGTTCCAGAAGAAAAATTAGTTAACGTGTGTTAATGTGCACTTGGTCTCACAACTTCACGTTTATATATATTTGCGTTAATAATTATACAAATTGAAGTAGCATTGAGTTTTTTGTTTCATCGTAATCAGTTCACACCTAAAAATGTAAATTAGAAAATTATAAGTGTTTCAGAAATAAATATTAAAACAGCGCCATCTATGGACAAAATGACTAATTAACTTACAATACAAATATATAAAAATAAAAAAAAACAAAGGACACTTAGGCGTCGAAGTATTCATCTGCATCACTGTCATCCGGAAACGTGCCCAGAAGACTGGCAGCATTGCCACGTTGAACGGCAATGCTAATTCTTTGGCCAAAGAACGACCCAGCCCTCTGGTCACGTGAAGTATCGACCAGCTGGCGAGAAATTTCCTTAAAAAGGAGACGCGCGCTCGGGCCCCATGACCCGAGCGTTTCGACCCCAAACGGCTCAAGCTGTAGTTGCCCATACGGTTACAGTATTTGCGCCACTTGAGGGTCTCAGCAGCTGCAGCAGCGGCGCCAGCACAGCCCGCAGTGCTAGGAACATGAGATGACGCTAGGGTATCGACACATGTTGCGTCCCACACCAGAGGCCTACCCACCTTCCAAGGCAACAACGTCATGCCGTCTGGTCTCTTCTCATCATCACGTACCAAGCCGTTTGGTTCTAACACCGCTGGTACGCCGGCGGTGACAAGAGCTCGACGAATAATATCGTTGATGCTGGCGTGCCGTGCTATGCGACCTGCGCTCCTGCAGCAGGACAGGCCATGGTGTCCGAGACTGTCGACAGCTTCACCGCAGTGACATCGATGCGGAGCAACACAAGGTGCGCCCAAGCGGAGACACGTAGCGAGCCGAAACGATGAGTCATCCATCATTGTGCCTATGGTGGATGACGGGAGCGCCTGAAGCCACAAACCTGACTCCCATTCTCCCACAGCCAGCAGACGGGCACGCTCAACAGTATTACGTGACGTGTTTTCAAGGGTATTCCGTATAATACTGCAGAGCGGCACGTCCCACCGTCTCTGGGAAGACGGGTTATCAGGCAAAACCGTATTGGGACAAGCCATTTTCCAAACATTCAACGCATCGGTCAAAAACGGCACTTCAAAATCGACCAGTGAGGAAGATAAAATGTTCCTGGTTAATTTATCGGTACTGTGGACCGAGGAGAGGAAAGCTGGTAAACTAATACTTGAAATTTTGCGGACGCCGAGACCGCCCAAGCGAATGGGTAGTGTGGCTTGCTGCCACGCACGGTCGTCCAGGGCCACATTTAGGATGGAAGTTAATGTGTTTCTAATAATTTGGTCTAATTTTTCTAAAAGTTGTGGATGTTTCCATAGATGAGAGGAGCGAAGGCTATAAGTAAATTTTGGTCCAAAACAACAGTACCGAATGGGTGTGAAGGCCGAATGAATATTAATTTTGAAAAGTCTTTCCGAGACGTCATTAAAATTTTGTTTCTTCTCCTCAATGAACGTTGGAAAGGATTCGTCAAAAATTGGGGACCCTAGAAGGTGAAGAGTTTGTTTCCATAATTTTGATATTTGGAGCTATTGTATTAAATTTTGCAATGGTTGTATGTCTGTCAGTCGTTTGGGGAAGATAAATTTCGCATTTTGAAAGGTTAAGGTCTAGGCCAATGGAACTGAATTTTTCTTTTAAAAACTGTAAATCTTTTAAGACTGTGTCTACATCACCTCCTAGGGTTCCGTCATCCAAATACCATACGTTGAATTTAGAATTTAGTTGTCGAATAATTGGATTTATTGCCAAACTAAAAATGACTCGCCCAAGAGGGTCACCCTGTTGACAACCAACTGCTGATTTCAAAAGGTGGTCTTTATAAAGTAATTTAGAGGGTTGCCTGTAACATTGATAGAGAAAACTGTAAATTTTGGACAAAATTTTAAAGTGCGAAGTAAATAATAACTTGCAATTTGAGTCAAGTAGTTTTATTTACTTCGTAGTTTGAAATTTTATTTGTCTTCATTCTCATTTTGAAAGTTTGTGTTTTGTTCAATATTTTATTTGTTTGGTTCAGTTCTTTTTCTGAAAATGCCTTCTAGAAAAAAAAACAAACCTTTCGCAGCGTAGCCGAGATGCGAAAAGGGCGAGATTAAGTAGGTCCCAGGAATCAGAAGAAGAACATGAAGTGAGTTGCGGGGGTGGACCTAAGTATTGGATGCTTTTCCCATGGTCAACTATACGTAGCTCTTTCACGCGTAAACAACCCCAATAACCTTTTTGTGTACGCTCCAGATGGTTCCACAGCTAATGTTGTTTATAGAGAAGCACTAGCATAAATAAAAAATAAAGATTTGAATCGGTATCCTCGCAGGATACCGACGCACACAAAATATATTGTTAAGTTCCGATATCCACGCGATCGAAGTTGCGGGCACAGCTAGTAAGACATAAAACAGTTACAAGTTACAATTTTGGTAAATAACAAACTAGGGTAATAGACGTAAACATATAACCCACACCAATGTCCGCGGAATAAAATATTATGGAGAAATAAAACAAAGCCACACATCCATTGATGTATAAAAATAATTATTAAAATCGGACTGCTCTGTAAAAAGTTATGCGTGATCATACATAAAAAAAAATATACGCGTCGAATTGATAACCTCCTCCGTTTTTTCGTCGGTTAAAAATTATTTTATACATTGAGAGAGAGTTTTATGATTTTTTATACAGATATGGAATCACAATGAAAAAAGTAATACCAAGAATAATTGAATAGTAAGAAATTAACAGTTACTGCCTCGTTAGTGTAGTGGTCGCAAGTAACAAGTAAGAGCTTGGGGTCCAAGGCTCATCGCTGGGCATCCGTCCGGCAAAGTGTTATCAGGTTCCGTTCTCCCTGAGAGGGAGTGGGCCGGAATCCACCACGCGGGCCTAGAAGTCACGTGTCTTCGAAATATATATATGCATAGTTAACTTTCTTTGCATTATTTGGTGTAATAGCGCCCAGTTACAAGTATTTTGCAATATGTAGTTAACTGTGACGTTTCTAAAGATAGAACTAACTTTGTAAGGTTCGATTGGTGACCGTCCTGTTTAGAAATCCAAAAAGTGTGAAAACATGTTTTTTGTCAATATGGCTGTACCCATCCCGTGGGGCGCCTTTTCCCAACTAAGTTGGGGTTGGCTTCCATTCGAAGGATGCAGCTGAAACTAGTATTTTACATGAAGCGACTGCCTATTTGAACCCCACAACTCACAACCCAATTACTGGGTAACTCAAAACCAGCTGTACTATCCAAATACTAAATGAGGACAGCGACCTCCAATAAGGATTTGGAATATCTCGGGTAAACGTTGGAATCTTATTTCCATATTGAACCCGGGCTTAATGTAGTTTAGCGGCCGCTTATCATTTTAGGGATGTTTTGGAAGCAGAGGAAATCACTCTCTAGAGATCGATCATATATTATAGGACTGTTTTTGCACGAGGAAGCACGGATTTGTTTCCTTATCCTAGAATTATACTAGTAGGTAGGAAATGTTGTTTCTAATGTTATTAATGAAATGTATCAAAACGGGCAACGGTTTCTTAACATGATGTAATCGCTTCGGCCGTCAAGGAAACCGGGGTTCCGTAACTGGTTTCCATGAAGGATTTATATATACTTCTACGTAATTCCGAAAGGGTGGAAGTGGTGTATAATTCATTTAAATTTCATTAGTTGTGTTATAGGGGCATGTGGAAGAGGTGGCCCAGAGGTTATTGCCTCGATTTACGAGTTGTAGGTCGTGGGTTCGAACTCAGAGGGGCGTTTTACTTTGTGTAAATAATTCTTTCACCGTTTTGGTGACAATGCCGGCTGTCGCTGGGGCTCTGTCGCCGGCTGTCGCAAAGGGTCGCAGCATTATGCTTTGCGATGACCGTTTTGCGTGGATGTCACGCATATTTTCCCCCCAACTTGTTCTTTTTTGTGTTTGTGTTCTTTCTCTGCGTCATGTTTACCACAAATAAACGTATTTTCTTTCTTTCTTTTCGTTGTGATACGGAACCCTCGGTACGTGATTCCTTCTTGTATTTGACCCAGTTTTTTGAGAATCAATGACCTACGCTACGTAATATATTTGAAAGGTACTTATAGGGTACTTACTTATAATGAACATGTAAAATCGACAAGACTTACCGTTCACTGATTTGGAACACGTAAAGACTACTCGTATTATATTCTCTTTGGGAACACATCTCGCTGAGTACTTGATCGAGGGAAAAACAGGCTTTATAATATAATTGTATAAATACAAAGTCTATTGATTATTAACTTTGTAAGGTCATTTTTTTTTGTTTTATTCGGGAAACATACAGCTAACCTATACAGTGTTCTTAAACAATATAAAATTGAAGGCCATTTACTAGTTTCCACTGAAAAATACTAAAAATAAAAACGAAAAAAAAGGTCGGTTCAAAATACATAGGTAAGTATAACGTAAATTAGGAAATGCACGATCGACTAATCTATATATATAAAAATGAAACCCGTTTTCCGTTGTCACGACATAACATGAAAACGGCTGGACCGATTTCGATGAAATTTGGTATAGAGATAGTTTGAGTCCCGGGAAAGGACATAGGATTGTTTTTATCCCGATATTCCCACGGGATCGACATTTACGCGGGTGAAACCGCGGGGCGCAGCTAGTACAAAATAAAAAACATTTACATGCAGAAAATTTACTTTTCTTTCCTCATTAAACCATTTCAGACACCAATCTACATGGTCTTCATATGATCTGACCTAGATTATGTCTGGACTTTAAGAAAGACTGTGTGACCTTGCTTCTCAGAGTAGTCAGATAGGAAACGCGACCTCATCTAGTTTTTAAAATATGGTTGACGTGTAAAAGTTTTTGAACAAACCTACTTACTGAAATAAAAATATTTATCTTTTGATAGATATAAGTATCCAAGGTAGTCAAATTTTTGTCACCGATCTTGAGTGTGACGTAGAAGCATTTAAGTACGTAAAAAAAAACTTGTTGATGTAACGGAAAGATTTTTATTTTTCTCAATTCAATTCAATTCTCAATTCTTTATTGCGTACCATAATGTATATACATAGTTGGTAGAGCCAGTATATCGAATCTATTGTTGACTGTACACTTCAGTGGTAACAATTGAACTACGAAAACCGCTTAGCATAAGCATGAGCAGTCTATAATATGCCCACTGCTGGGAGACAGGCCTCCTCCCTTAGAGGGAACGGGCTGTAATCTACCACGCGGGCCTAGTGCGGCTTTGTAGATATCACGTCTTCGATTTTTTTATTCTAAGACATGTTTTTCTTCACCGTTTTGAGAGCATGGCGACGAAATTATTTACACAAAGTACAACTCGTAAGTCGCGGCTGTTACCACTGGGCCACCACTGCTCAAAAACCGTTTTCTGCTACGAAATAATGGCGCTGTTAATGTCAAATTGTTACAGGAGATGTGCATTTGACTATACCTATTATTTCAGTACTAACCGACAAGCAGTATGGACAGCAACGTGACAGCATCCGGGTCATCTCCTTCGTCATACACCACCGTCGTCTCGTTGAACTGAAGCGCCACCTACGACAACACATGAATTATTCATATGGGAACATTCTTGGGAGACGGTAGGACATACAGAGCATGGAATCGCCGCGATGCACACTGATCGAAAATCAGCGTTTCGAAGAAGATAGCTTCGAAGTTTTAACCGGTCAAGGACCAGGGTCCACCGATCGGCGAACAAACAATATAAAATCAAAGTCAAAGTCAAAGTATTTTATTTGTTCAACATAGGTAATATGGTACATGGTATAAAATTTGCGTTGTTGTTAAAAATCAATTGTCTCATTAGCGGAGCTTTTATGTGTCGTTTTATGGGCTTGAAATGGTTTCTATTTAGTATTACTATGTTCTAATATGGCACATGAAGCTGTAATTTGACTTGAAAACTAAGAAATTATATTTTTTTTACAAAAAAGAAATATGAAATAGGTATGAAAAATTAGGATATCTGTGAAATTGCAAAAATAACCGTTATATCCTTACAGAAGATTTATGCTGCAATGTTTTTTTTTGTATCGTCGAAAATATAATGTTTTGTTTTCGTTCCGTGCTCTGTGGTAGGGAATCATTATTGAGCCGGCAACATTCTTGTGGGGTGGCGTGATGTCAAGTATGTAATTGACGGATGTTTGGATTATCGGTGTGTTTGTGAGGGGAAAAAGTCGCTTTTAGTTTTTCTTAAACGTCCTCTTTTTAAACGTGGAATTAATATGAAGAGTCAGGACATACATACATAACTCACGCCTTCTACCCATGGGGCAGACGCTACAGATCGAAACCTACGTAGATTACTACTCCTTACTTACTTCGCCTTACATACTCCTTTTGCCTCGTTTAGTCAGTCATCATGCAAAAAAAATGGCGCTAACTACCGTCAAACCAAAAAAACCGGCCAAGTGCGAGTAGGACTCGCACACGAAGGGTTCTGTAACACCGTAAAATATTTAACACTACATAATATAAAAAAAATCACGTTTGTTGTATGGGAGCCCCCCTTAATTTATTTTATTTTAATTTCATTATTTATTTTTCAAGTGAATATACAACTAAGTAGCTACTCTGTAAATATTTACCTGTTGCCGTTATTAATATCGAGCAAAAAACGGCAAAAAAATCACGTCTGTTGTATGGGAGTCCCCTTAAATATTTATTTAATTTTGTTTTTAGTATTTGTTGTTATAGCTGCAACAGAAATACATAATTTGTGAAAATTTCAACTGTCTAGCTATCGCGGTTCTTGAGATACAGCCTGGTGACAGTGAGACAGATGGACGGACAGACAGGAAGTCTTTGTAATAGGGTTCCGTTTTCACCCTTTGGGTATGGAACTCTAAAAATCAACCCGTATACGCACGAACGTTTTTTTAACGCGATGTTTAGTTATTATGTTAATTAGTAGCACCATATTTAACCATAAAGTATGAAAATTATAGGTAATAGCAGGAAACCAGAATATTTACACCAGGATATCAAACTTTAGATAACAACGTCTTTTGATTACTCCGAACTCTACCAAAGATAGTTCCACAACTACTTACTCCTGGTGAAGCAATTTAACCACATATTGCTACGAAGGTAATACCCATCAAATGTTATTAAACTTTAATAAGTTAAGTTAGTTCGATGATTTCAGTCAGGGAACTCGTAACTCGTTAGAGGGGCGAAACCATAACCTTACCGTGTGTCAGTGTGTCTGTTATGCGTCATATAACATGATTATTTATTTGTAATTTAGGCACATTACCTACATATAATTTTGTTAGTATTACTTAAAGTATGTTAGTATAGGGTGTGTAATATATGGCATAATAACAGATAGTATAATATCACTTGAAATAACGTTCATATGATATAATTTTCATATGCTATAAAAACGTTTGACCTAATTTCATGTGATCGAATGTTATATTTCATATAACCTTCTTTTGCTCTAATAACATTTAGTATAACGTTCATTACATATAATTTACAATTTGTATAATGCTCTTTTTATATAACGTTTAGTTGACCTAATTTTCATATTTACTCATTTTCAGCCAAAAATTCTTTAATGAATAGTAAGTAAATATCAGGAAACACATACACATAAACAAATAAGGAACAATAATAACAATCAACAACTTAAGAAATACTAGAATAACAATAATACTTTATAATTATGAATGGGAGATGAGATATAGTTTTGCTGGTTGTTTCTGTGCTGGATGTTTGTAAGTACCTACTTTGAGTATTGTGGATAACGTTTAGTTATGTGAACATAACCCAGCATTGCACACATATCTAAGCTATCATGCCCTTTATGCCTTAAGCCTGAAGGTTTTGTTTTATTTACATTTTTAATTTTTAGTTAATGTTTTTTGCTTGAGTATAATTTTCATTATTTTATTTGTTGGTATATTGGCACTAGATATGATCTAACTAAAAACAGCACTGTATTTAATCTAAATGACAGATGCAACTCAAACTCCGCGCCAAAATGGAAAACAGTTGTGCTAATCTAACAACAAAAAAAAAAAAAAAATTTGAAACCATAAACAAATCATCCATTCCCAATACTTTTTTGACTGAATGTATGGCAAATAATTTAATTTAATGTTCTGTGTCTCGTAATGGTAAATACTTTGCATACCTAGTATTGTATAGAATCCAATTTTTCTAACTGTGTGTGCTGCTGGGGAGTTTGTTGCGCCACTTTTTTCAGCGAGCAGTAGGAAGTGGTGAAGGGCGTGTGTTTTGGGGAACTGTCTTATGTAATTTTGACATAAAAATTGCTGATTCTTAGCCTAATTTTAATAAATGACTTTTACTTTTGATGTTGTTACTGTTTGTAGTTGGGTTCAGCAGCAGAATAAATATCAAAGAGATGTGAATTAAACACTTTGACGATTAACGAAGTGAAGTGCACGTAGTAGAGCTGGACATTGATATAGCTATTATGCAGTGTGCTACGACAGGCGTATCAACTACGCAATCTGCTATGGCATAGACAGACAATACGTGATACGCGACAACGTAACAATAACGCGATACGCTACGGCGTAGCTACTACGCAATCAGCTACGGCGTAGCTACTACGCAATCAGCTACGGCGTAGGTAGGTACTACGCATTCCGCTACACCAAATTTTTATATCGTCAGATGTGTTGTGTCATGCACTTCTAGGTTTTTGTCATTGTCTATTTCTTAGGTGCATCTAGTTTTCTATTCCCTAGTTCAATCATTATATTTAAGAAATGATTTGAGTGAACGAATTTAACAAATTATTACCTACATAATATTGTAAAATAGGATGTGTGGTTCCCGGATAAAAACAGGCGTGAAAATAAAATTGAGGTATTTTCCTCCATATTAAATGATATTAATGTGTAACAAATGAGTGTAACGAGACTTACTGTGATGATATAGTAAAGTTAATGAAAACTTGAAATTATTGATATTTGAGTTGGAAACTCACATTGGTAGGTAAAACAGAGGCGAACTCCATTTTATAGAAGTTGGCTCCAGCGGTGCTTGTTCATCCTCAGGTCTTAGTGTCGACCTTCATCAGAAAGCTGTCCAGCTGGCTGTGAACCCTCGGCGCCACGTGCAGAGATGCCATTGTGGTCTGTCTTACATATCTGGAATAAATAGAAAATGCTGTTATTACTTCGTATATTCATTCTACTAAATAAACATCTTAAATTAACTGATTGACAACACACAGCCTAAACCGCTGGGCATGAAATTGTGATAAATGATTTTATTTTTGTAAATGATTTTATGTTTGTGCACTAGAGTTGCAGTTTTATACAAGGTGGCAGGGCCATCAATGCGCAAACTGTAACTATGGATTTAGAACATTATTCTGAACCGTCAACCATAGAAATTTTTTGCCGGTTATTAAAAAAAGAGCTGTGTTTGCGCGTCGATTTTTGCCACCCTGTATAACGAAGGTGAGCACTATAGGGGTTAAATATGGAATGAAAGTTTGTATGAAAGTTGTCGATGTCGTATGGAAGTTGTTTGTATGGATGTCGTCATTTTCGCCGATGGGAAATCCCATCGAGCACATGACTTGTTTTTAAATATATAGGATGAAATTGAAAATTTGCGACACATCGAAATAGGAGGTAGGAATAGGAGGCAGTAACTGTTTTATAATATTATAAATTGTCATTTCCTAAATCTGATTTCTTGAAAAAATTGTGTTTTTACCGCCTTAGGTAGCGCAAACTAAGTTATTGCCTCCAAGTAGACACGAATTATCGTCATTCCAGAATTTTTTTCCAAAATCTTATTATGAAAACTTATAAGAACATTATACTATCAATTTTAGTGCGCGACCGATATGCAATCCATTGATTTATTTCCGTTGGATCCCGTTTTTGAATCCCATTTTAATATTTTTGGCGTTGGATCCCGCAAAACATTATTATGTATTTCCGTTGGATCCCGAATTTAAAAAATGCAAGATTATTACGTTTTATTGTCGTTGAATCCCGAAAAGTATTTCCGTTGGATCCCGAATGCTTAAAAAAATCTGAATGCGGGTACTTTCAACAACAAAATTGTTTATAATAAAATGAGGGGTTCACTAATGTTTCACCAAAACTCCATTGACAAATTAATTTACATCAACGTTTCGTATACTATTTATTTCACAAACAACTCATTTTCTATATAATCTAGTCGTTTCTGGCACTCGCCGGCCGCTGCCGCGGCACCGCTCGCTTCGCTCGCTCGGCTCGTGCGTAGGGGTCACAGTTTTAACCTAACCTAACCTAACATTGTTTTTTTTTTAAATAATTAACCTAATCTAACTAGTTCGGTTCCGGGTACCCCACTGAAAATAATCTATTTTTATTGTTTGATAAAGGTAAATCACTTTTCTTCTGAAATGTACACATGTTGTTATAATATGGGATTCAACGGAAATAGCAAACGGGATCCATCGTTAATACCTAAAAAATGGGATTCAAAAGTGGGATCCAACGACAATAAACGAATCCACTCATCGCTGAGTTTACAACATGAAGCAAGTTGGCGACGCGTTGAACTAGTAGCATTCGTCTAATTTTGACCGTTCCTACGAAAAAAAGGTCGCGCGACGACGTTGCTAAATCACTCACCTACGGGCACGATGTGCATCCCTTTCCTTCATGATGTGCTCTAAATTTATTTTATAACACGTTGAATTTGATATTTTAATTTGTCGCACCTATTCAATTTCATTATTTATATTAAAAAAAAACATATAAGAAACATTAATAAAAGTGGGGATCCACCGGTGTCAGCAGGGTCTAAGCTACCGGTGGTTACGGTTCCAGATACAGGAACCTCCTTACAATGCGTGCTGTGTTGTGGAATACAGCCTTCTGAATCAGGGCCTTGTGCCAACAGCCTAACGAGAGCCTCGAGAGATGTTGATTGAGGCTTTCGGCCATTCAGCCATTGGCCGTTATGACAATCTGCACAACGACAGCCGAGTTCACATTTCACATTTACACATTTCATATTTCATTTCATATTTTCACATTTTATTATTATTTTATTTATTACATGTCGACAACCTTGAGTCGAGAAGGAATATCAAACAATATTATAAAGGCGAATGTTTGTGAGTGTCTGTGTGTGTGTTTATATGTTTGTTACTTCTTCACGCTCGAACGGCTGGATCAATTTTGATGAGGGAGCTGACACCCTGGATTAACATATAGGCTACTTTTTATCCCGATATTCCCAAGGGATTGATATTTACACGGGTGAAACCACGGGCTGCAGCTAGTTGTAAATAATTTAAATGTGGCATCACAGCTGACGTGGAAAAATGTTAACTAACTTTTGGAGGCCACTGATATATAGCTATGTTTTGACAAAAAATTTAAATAAAATCGTACGACGGTCATATCAGTGCAGACCTGACGTACGATCTCATTTCACCGATGAATGCCTCATATTTGCTCAAACATCAATAATCCATATTCGTGACGACAGGTGCGTGTCGAAGCCTTTTTATATTGCAATTGGTTCGACGACTCCATTGATTGAGAGTTCATATTATTACGTACAGACGCCAGCACATCAAGCTACTACAATATGTTAAATTTCTTTAATAGATTTTCAACTTTATCGCTAAAACATAAGGTTCAAAGTTGATTGGGAAAATTTGACAGTTTCGGGTAGCTTGATGTGCTGGCGCCTGTAACTATCAGAAGTTCCATTTGGGAATGACTTCATGACGGACTGTTTTTGTAGTTATTATTATTGCCTCTGTTTGTAACTAGTTTGGTGGTTTCGTTTTTGGAAATGACTTTGTACTTTGAAGAGATACCTATCTATATATCGGGAAAGTTTTACGTAATGTTTGTGAAAATAATGTGTTTCTGTATTGTGACGATACAAAAATTGACAGAATAATACTTTTTACATCCGACTTCCAAAATAAAAAAAAACACTACGAAGTGAAAAATAACTGTGATTTCGGAAGTCGGTGACAAAAAGCTAAAATACAGATCCGAACACCGACTTCCGTTAATTTCGTAAGTCGATTGTTTCTTTTTTGTAAAAAAGTTTTTTATTTTTCAGTTTTTAGTTATGGTAGCTACCCCACACCAATTCATATACTTACCACTACTTGTTATGTAAACAACAGTGACAATATCATTAAGATACACAAAGTGGATGAAATACGTTTTATCGAATTTAACTCAATAACTACCCAAACAATGTTAATAAAATTTATAGTGGGCCAGCACACAAGCTTCCTCTACCAAATGAAAAATAATTTAAAAAATCGGTCCACATTATTGACGAAAATATCGATGAACACACATAAAAAATATATTTTATATATAAGGAACATACAACATCCTCCTTTTTAGAAGTCGTTTACAAATTACATAAGTGAAAGAAAATCTATGTATCATGTGCGTTTATTACCGTTGGATCCCGTTTTTTGATCCCGTTTTTTAGGTATTACCGATGGATCCCGTTTGCTGTTTCCGTTGAATCCCATATTATAACAACATGTGTACATTTCAGAAGAAAAGTGATTTACCTTTATCAAACACTAAAAAGAGATTATTTTTAGTGGGTTACCCGGAACCGAACTAGTTAGATTAGGTTAATTATTAAAAAAAAACAATGTTAGGTTAGGTTAGGTTAAAACTGTGACCCCTACGCACGAGCCGAGCGAGCGAAGCGAGCGGTGCCGCGGCAGCGGCCGGCGAGTGCCAGAAACGACTAGATTATATAGAAAATGAGTTGTTTGTGAAATAAATAGTATACGAAACGTTGGTTGTAAACAAAAAATTTGTCAATGGAGTTTTGGTGAAACATTAGTGAACCCCTCATTTTATTATAAACAATTTTGTTGTTGAAAGTACCCGCATTCATATTTTTTTAAGCATTCGGGATCCAACGGAAATACTTTTCGGGATTCAACGACAATAAAACGTAATTATCTTGCATTTTTTAAATTCGGGATCCAACGGAAATACATAATAATGTTTTGCGGGATCCAACGCCAAAAATATTAAAATGGGATTCAAAAACGGGATCCAACGGTAATAAATCATCATGTGTATATCAGCTGTGCATCATGTAATGATGATACACATGTTTAAACAAATAAATGCATCTTTATCTAAAAAAAGAAACCTGTTTTATTAATATACGCATTCGTAGGTACCCCTGGGTTATTCAAAATGGTAATATTATTTGACATTGCTTTTATTAAGGGTTCCGTCGCTTTATTCGGCAGAGCCAGGTGAATAAAATGGCTACAACTTACATTATTAGAAAATATGTGATAATACAATACCTAACCTACCTTTTCCCAAATCATTCGTATAGATATACATATTTATATTTTCTCTTCCTTTGTATGAAATATTATGTATCTCGTATCTCAGCATATTAAAAGTCTTTATCACAAAAATCAACTGTGTCAGTAAGTTTGTTAGGGTTCTATTTCTCAACTTCGCTTCTTTATTATAACCCGGGATATGGATGACGAGACACGTCCATTTTTTTTCAACTTTATTAATTTGTTAAACTTGGTCTGCTTGGATGTACCAAATTATTTCGAGAGATGGAATTGATTTGTTCGTTAATTGTTTGTAAAACGTTTTTGGTCAAAAATCTTTGATTTTTTGGGTAAAATAAGTTTGAGTTTTACGTAAAATTGTGGTCTGTCTGTGTACTTCAGTGTTAAATGATTAAGAAATAAATCGATGGTCCCTATTAACAATGTCGGTTCTGCAAAAAGATTACTATTCAGTAGAGCAGTTCAAAGTTTGTTTTGGCAATTCTATATTTTGTCTATGCCAGTACATAGTAAACAATACATAAAACAATCAGTGCGAATTTGAACATAATGTCTTATAATTTTTTTAATTTTAATTTTTTTTTCAAACTTTGAACTGCTCCACTGAACAGTAGTCTTTTTGCGGAACCGACATTGTTAATAGAGACTATCGAAATATCTGTGGCATATTTATTTCTAAGAATTTTCCAAAGTTAACTTAAATAGTGTAGGAGTACATAATATTTTGCCTGTATTCCCTATAGACATAATTATGTAGTTACAGTTAAATAGTAAATATCTATACTTATAACATTTCGCCAGTCAGGTTTAAGTCCTATGTAATAGAGAGCGACCCTTTAAAACAAAACTACAGAAGGTTGAACATTGACCCCCTTACTAATAAACGTATTATATCAGACTAGCAACGCCCCGCGGTTTCACCCGCGTAAGTTTCGATCCCGTGAGAATATCGGGATAAAAACTATCCTGTCCTTTCCCAGGACTCAAACTATCTCTATACCAAATTTCATCTAAATCCGTTCAGTAGTTTAGGCGTGAAAAGGTAACATACAGACAGACAGACAAAGTTACTTTCGAATTTATAATATTAAGTATGGATGAATACACATACCGACATCTCTCTTTCAGTCGTCAGTAATTTGACTTTCGAAAGAAGAAGACAAAGCGTTGTGTAACTATACAGACGCTATACAACGTTTATTAGTAAGGGGTATAAGTTATTATTTAAAATAAAACAGTAGAAACAAAGTAACAACAATTAGGACCTAGTAAAGTTGTTAGTTGTTCTAATAATTGTATGTAAGCAATTTCATGTCTGTTAGGCAAGCTCGTTAAGTTCTTTAACAATAGAAAAAGTAATTGTGTCTCATTAGTGACATTTGCCCGCGGCTTAGCCCGCGTGGATTCTGGAAAATATCCCAATGGAACTTACTACCGTACTACGTTTTGAGAGCAGTAGTGGCCCAGTGGCAACCACCCCGACTTACGAGTTATAGGGCGTGGGTTCGAACCGAGGCAGGCGCTTTACTTTGTGTAAATTTCATCACCACTGCTCTCAAAACGGTGAAGGAAAACACCGTGAGGAAACCGTCATGTCATAGAACCAAAAATTCGAAGACATGTGACATCAACCAACCCGAATTGGGCCTGCGTGGTAGATTATAGGCAGTGGCCTATAATCTACCACGCAGGCCCCTCTTCGACAGGGAGTGCCCTGTCGAAGAGAGGAGGCCTGTGTCCCAGCAGTGGGAACATTATAGGCTCATTATGTAACTTACTACCTTGATTAAAAGTACCCTGTGTGGTAATCCAGGTTATAAACTATCTGTGAGCCAAACTTCATCCAAATCTATTCTGCCGTTTTTGCGCCAATCCGGAATATAATATGTAGGTACATCAGACAAACACAAAAATTCTAAAAACTATATTTTCGGCATCAGACTACAAACAACCCCGTAGCAATTACTTTTTTCTTTTAAATATTCAATGTACAGTTTTGACTTGGTTACTATTTTATTATAAAGTATATAGATAGTCGTCGTTAGTCTAGTGATCGCAAGCGCTACTGCTGAGCATGACGTCTTGGCTTCGATTCCCGGGTCGGACGAAGTGTTTTTAGAAAGAAATTCTGGAATTCCTCAGTAGCAACCCGAAGTCTAGATTTGTGCCTGGTTGATGGCAATAGGCTCGCTTCTATCACATGGGACTTAAACATAACAAGCGAAATGTGGGTGTACAGTCAGCAACAAAAGTCGATTAACACTTCAATATTTTTAATCTTAGTTATTGAGCAAAATATTTGTTCAAAATTGCCGCAGAAGTACAATTATTAGAATATAAACTCTTTGCTTTACTTTGTGAAAATCTTAAAAGTAGTTTATTGAAAAAAAATTGTTGTCAATTTAATAACCTGTAAAAATGAGTGTTGATGGAGTTTTGTTGCCGACCGTTCTATGCGTATACCTCTGCCCAACTCTTCGGGGAAACAAGGCATGATGTAAAATAAAAAAAAAAATACAAAATCTAAAGCAAAAGCAAGTAGTTCTGATAACTTCCGTACATCTCATCTACACCCGAACCTCAATTCGTTCTATTAATTAGCGAACATTTAGCGCCGTCACGTTCCCATTTAACGCTCCAAAGAAAACGCCTGAAACTGTTTGAGCAATCAGTTATGTTTACGGTGTTAATGTAAAATAAACGGCTATAGTAATTAGTATAACCGACGCTGGCTGGCTGCACACGTAACGATAAAACTTAGCGATTTCAAACTCCACAAATTAATCGAACGCTAATCCAGTGAATGCACACGCTATCGATATGTACGTTGATCGTCATTTAAAACTTACACGTGAATCATGTCTACCTATACACTATACATGTATAAATGGTCGAAAACGACGATTAAAAAAAATAATAATAATAAAAAAAAAATCTAAATTAAATTAATAGTACATTATGATACATAGTTTAATTATCAATGCACACGCGTATCATACGACGTTTTTCAACACACTTGCGAGGAAAAAAACAGACTTGTATTGTTAAATATTAACTTGTATGGATAATGGCGGGCTCAGCGGGCTGGGTTTGTCATTCCGCGCGCCGCGCTGACGTGCGCGCGCAGGTTTACCCATAGAGTAAGTAAACAATAAACAGCCTATAGAAAAAATATAATAAACACAAAATAATGTTAAGACCTGAGGTTAAGACTGATCGTAGTGTTGTCGTATGTCAAATTGTAGTTTAGTTAGTATGGAATTAGAAAGTACTATTTGCATAGAGAAATATACATTAATTCAGTGAGAATCCGCAATAATAGAACGCCAGTGGTCTTTTCCGTTTGGTTACGGGAGGGACGACGGAAAATTATAAGGTGCATCCAGACAGAGCGAGCCATGCGCCGCAAGTGCTTTTTTTTTGTATGTTAGATGCCTCAGCCTGAGGCAACCGTACATATAAAAAAATCATTTGCGGCACATGCCTCGCTATGTGTGGATGCACCCTTAGGTGAATGCGCAGTGGTAGACCGCGAATTTTTTTTTTTTGTTAAGTTTTTTACAATTCGCAGGTCAGTATCAGGTTGTATCTTGATCAAAATGTATATTTATATAATAGATATGTATTTAAAGAATTATAGTCATTAGAATCATTAATATATATATTTAAGTTAGATCTGTTCCCTAAGAACTTTTCCATAAGAACAAATCTAACTTAGAAAGGTATATTTAATGATTCTAATGATTATAATTCTGTAAATACGTATCTGTTAAAGTCGCGAATCATATTTTGATCAAGATACAACCTGACACTGACCTGAAAATTGCAAAAAACGTTAGAAAAATTCAATTTCGTGGGCTACAACTGCGCATTCATCTTAAGGTAAATACATTTTAGTTCATCTTGGGACCAAGGACAATTCAGACTATTTAAAAAAAAAAAGTAAAATATGGTTCGCGGATTCTTTTTGGCATGAAGTCTCTTTGAAGAGATTAAAAAAAAACCCACTTCTCCGACCTCCGACTAGTAAATTAAATAGTTATCTGTGGAAATAAAGCACAAGTACCGTAACGTAAAGAAAAAGCACGCGTTTGTAATACACTGCATTATGGATCTAAAAGCTGTGCATTAAGAGCCATTTTACGAGCAAGTGTGTTGAAAAATTAATTTGTTTCAGACAGCAGTGATCCATTATTGTGTTAGTATTATAAAACAACTTTATATTCTAGTGTAAGGAGTACTGATACAAGTTGAAATAATGCACACTCCATGCAGAGGACGGGAGGAATACCAGTATTTTACATGTAGCGACTGCCTATCTGACCTCCACAACCTTAGTTACTGGGTGATACAATACCCCTGGGTAAGACTGGTTGTCAGACTTTCGGGCTTCTGACGACCTGTAACGACTGTCAAAGATTCACGAATGACGGTCGGGACCAGCGGTTTAACGTACTCTCCGAGGTACGGAGGGGTCTTGGTATGTAAAGATGGTCACCCATTTACGGACTAACCGCGGCAAGCGTAGTCTAACCTGATCGACCGACTCGTGCGGCTGTTATTGGTTAGCCACAAGCTCCCCAAGTAGAAGTTACTATCAATATCAATAACCTACTATTATTACAGGTGCTATCAGGTTTTACACATTCCATCTTTACAGACTCGAATCCTATTTGTCTATACCTACTTGAAAGCCTCGTAAACCACATTCGACAGATGTACCTCATAGAATGTTGACTACAATGGTTGACACACAATAATGTGTTCCGGCTGTCCGATAAATACTAGGCAAATGTACTATTTCGTGTCTATGGACTGCATTTGAACTGACGTATACGTACCTATGATCTGTTTCAAAAGTATCTCACGAAAATGTAAACAAATGGATTCGAAAACGTTCTCGTGGATGCCAATTTGTAGTATCACTTAAAATTTGACTGCTTTGATTTGGTTGTTTTAATATTTAAACCTGTAATTCTAAATTTAGATCACCATAAAGATGTTTTTCATTTGACGATTGAGGTTAATTCTGTAACTTTCTTTCATTCCTTCCTGCCAGTATCGGTCGGGTACTGTTTTAGATTTAATTTCCAAGATTCTCAACACGCGGGAATGTGATAATTGTCAATATTAATAAAAAATGGGCTCGTAACAGTGCAGCTATACCAGTAACAGATACATACCTATATATACTACTCAAAACAAAATAAGAGCCACTTGTGAATTTTAACATCCGGTCTGATTAAATTATTTTAAAGCGGTCTTAAACGATATATCTTTTGTCTGCTATATCCTGAAGTATTAACAAACATAATGTGAGGATACCACTTGCATAATTTTTAAAGTGGGCTACTTTGATACTTTTTTTTGTAACCAATTGAATTTGCCCTATTCTAAGACGAATACTTAAGTCATTTAAATTGTGGATACTTTTAGGAACAGTCTTACATATTTTGCTAAGTTACAACATGGATAAACATTTTGAAAGCGCTATGCCGAGGATCCGAAGACATATGGACCTGCAAAGCGCAACTATAGCCATCACATTGATCCAAGAGGGACATTCGCAGCGTTCTGTAGCTTTACAGCTTGACTTTTCAAGGCGAGCGATCCAGAATGCTTGGAATCGATTTCAAGAGACTGGGAGTGTAACCAGAAGACGGTTATCTGGCAGGAATCGAGCAACCACCTCGCAGGAAGACCGCTACATACGTTTGACTGCGCGAAGAGAGCGCGTTGTCACCGCCCGCGCCTTACAAAATCGCTTACGTCAGGCGATCGGTACCCGCGTGAGTGACCAAATGATTAGAAATCGGTTACATGAAGCCCAGCAGTTTTCTAGGAGACGCGTACTGCGGATTCCATTGACTAGTGTACACTGTGCAAACCGATTATCATTCGCAAGGCTGCACCTGGACTGGGACATAAGTGAATGGAGCTCAGTATTGTTCACTGATCAGTGTAAAGTGAAATTTTTTAGTGAAGATCGTCATATTAGAGTATGGAGACGAGAAGGTGAGTGATTTTCGGATGTTTGTATCCATGAAAGTGACAGATTTGGGGGTCCCAATGTCATCGTATGGGGAGAAATCTCTCTATCAGGTCGAACCGAACCCGCAATACTCAGCGGAGGCACGGTAACGGCTGTGCGATAAATTGAGGTGATAGTAAGACCTCATGTGATGCCATTTGCATAATGAATTGGTGCAAGATTCACATTAATGCACGACAATGCCCGCGCTCATACAACTAGAGCCACTAGAGAAGCCCTAGACGATGCTGGTATACGTGTCTTGCCGTGGCCTACCAACAGTCCGGACCTTAACCCCGTCGAATACATGTGGGATTTGTTAAAAAGAAGTGTCCGGGACACAAATTAACCCTTACATAATGAACGACAGCTCATTAACGTGCTAAAGTCAAGCTGCGAACAAATTTCAGAAGAGACAGTGTGACATCTGGTGGAGAGTGTGCCATCCAGGCTTCAAGAACATGTTCGAAAAAGAGGAGGACATACACGATACTAAAGAAGTGCAAAAAAGATAAAAAAGCTGTCGATATTTTTGTTTTAACCTCTTTTTTCATTAAATGTATTTTTTTGCTGAAATTGCATTTTTTACAAAAACACTAATCAGATGTTCTTTTATCTATCAATAAATTTAATTTTAAGGTTTTTGCATTAAAAATTAGCCAGCTAATTCAATTTAATTATTTATCTATCCTCAAACCCAATACAATTATTAGAATACACAAAATACATGGTGGCTCTCATTTTGTTTTGAGTAGTATATACATATAATATGTATATTCCTAATCAGATGGGTGTGCACCGTTCGTCATAACAGTAATTTTCCCATAATTGGTCTATACGCTCCGCAGAACACGCTGATCGAATGCGATTGATTCTTGTTACCAGACGGCATATGCATCGTAAATTTCTGCTTTCCTGGTAGCTATTTAATCTATGCATGTACAGGGTGAATTTTTCAAGTGGGTGTGGATGGCCAAATTCTAAACTATGAGGAATAGCGAAAAGTACTCAAAGGAGTCGCGGGCTCGATTTTGATGAAAACTAAAACTGCATTATTGGATATTTGGAAAATCAATATTTCTAGCCAGGAATCGAACCTGTTGATTTTGAAAAAAAAAAAAAAAACACTGTATTATTACACCATTCGATAGTGTCTCTAATAAGGATCAAATTCTGGGAAGTAATGACATACGGCAAACTAAAGGTAAGAGCTCATTTTTAACAAAATACTTTTTTTATTTTTCTTATGTTACCTACCTCATCATCATCTGCCTAGCCTTTTCCCAACTAAGTTGGGGTTGGCTTCCAGTCTAACCGGATGCAGCTGGATACCAGTACTTTACATGGAGCGACTACCTATCTGACCTCCACAACCCAGTTATTGGGTAATACGATACCCCTTGGTAATACTGGTTGTCAGACTATCGAGCTTCTGACTGTCAAAGATCCAGGAATGACAGCCGGGACCAACGGCTTAACGTGCTTTCCGAGGCACCGAGGGTTCTCGGTATGTAAAGATGGTCACCCATCCACAGACCAATCGCGGCAAGCGTAGCTTAACCTGATGGATTGACCTGTGCGGCTGTTATTATTTAGCCAGCGGGTTATTTTACCTACCTATTAAATCTTAACTGATTAATTGTTCAGAATGATGAGCATTGTTTTCAATACATAGCGGGATTCGACATCTCAAGGATTGTACTGCATTGAGCATTACAATATTATTGATTCCAGTAGAATACTTTCCAAAGATCGTAATAGAAGTTTGAATTTAGAACAATGTTGTGAAGGTGACTGCGCTGCGGGTGTGTTAATAAAAATATTGAGCATCATTTCGAACAAGGTACGTAATGTAGGTATGAATACTTTAAAATAAGAAGCAGTTTATTAAAATTCAGCATTTTTCCTAAGTTTGCCGTATGTCATTACTTCACAGAATTTGATCCTTATTAGGGACACTATCGAGTGGTGTAATAATACAGTGTATGTTTTTTTTTTTCAAAATCAACAGGTTCGATTCCTGGCTAGAAATATTGATTTTTCAAAAATCCAATGATGCGGTTTTAGTTTTCATCAAAATCGAGCCCGCGACTCCTTTGAGTACTTTTCGCTATTCCTCATAGTTTAGAATTTGGCCATCCACGCCCACTTGGAAAATTCACCCTGTATATATGTTGCCCTAATTGTGTAACACACTTTTAATCATAATCTAAACCATTTTGAAGGATATTACTAATACATACATTGTTTCACATGTTCGAAAGATTTGTCTGCTCAACAACAAAATAAAGCAATGAATTCAATTCTTGTACTGTCAAAATTAAAGTCATTGCTACTGTTATTGTGTTATGCATTTACCCCGCTGTTTTTTTTCACGTAATCAATCAAAGAATAAAAAAGAGTCATCTCTTAAGATCATTTAACTAATAAAATATACCTAAATACAACCAACCGTTTATACAACGTGGAGGTGACAATAAGGCAATAAATTAAAACGCGTATATCTAATGACGTTGCCAGCCTGCATACAAAAAGTGAATCAAATATATCCAATAGTTTGGTCACTATAGCTAGTCAAAGATTGGCAAAACCCATAGTCGGCCCATCACTACTATTTAGTTTCTTTGAAAAAATCACTTCTTAAATTTCGAATCTAGAATTTATTTGATAGTTCCAAAATACATTTTGCCACTCTTTTCATTTATGGTCGTATTGTTTTCTCTATATTGTACTTATTTAAAAAAATAATTGGATGTAAAAATGTAATCTCAAATCCTGTCCTAGTGCGTATTGACGCATCACTGCGCTACATACACAACACACACACCATGCCAAACCCCCTCACTTATATTTCAAACACGCAACACACACACACACACCTCATTTAAAAAATCCTCAGACATAAAAAATAACTATTGAAATAAAATCCAGATTCCGGAAACAGCTCGGCTTCAACAACAGATTTCGGAAGTTCTTTACATTACCCGGTGAAGAGGCAAAGCAATTTGATTCGAGTGGGAGTGATAATGTCATCCAGTGGTATTATTGGGCGATCACAATTTGCATGAGCCTTGAAGGATTCCGACTTAATATTTTATCAACAGATTATTTTTTATTCACGTATTTTGACGCGTTTTTGCAGATGTCAGTAGTATGAAATAGTACATTTTTTCCGTAAAAGGCAATTTTATAATTATCAGAATATTGATTCTGTTCGAATTTCGAACTGGTACTGTGGTAACTCCATTCACGTTGTTTTCAACGGACAGAAGACATCTTTTTCTCAAATTTTCTAATTTTGCGAGCTAAATAGTCCTCCTCGTCGTAGTGTTTTCTTTTCCCCATGATTAACACTAAGAAATACACTGAAATTCCACTTGAAAAGTGTACAAAACTCAAAAAACTAATTTAAAATTGGAAAATTATTTGCACGATACAACCATTCAAAACGTGAATGAGATATTGACATAAGGGCGCATAAAATGGTGAATTGTTGCTCTAAAATCGTCGTGGCACGTATGTCTATCTATACACTCTCTTAGAACGGGTCTTCACACGGCGATGTCATCGCCACGAAAATTTGACGGCACGGCGAAACTATCGCCGCGATTCTCTCGCTCGTGGAGACGGCCCCTAAGATGGCAGCATATGTCCGTGCTACTACAACTTAATAAATTTAATATCGAAGGGCGAATCACTGAAGTTTAATAAAATTTATTTTATTAAAGCACGTTGTTCCATACTGTACAAATGCGAGGAAACGATGTTGCTGTAAGAAAATCTCAGTATCCGTAATTTGGAAATATAGCAAAGATGTTCCGATCCTTATTGCATAAGACTTTTATTATTATCGGATAAATGGAAGAGTGTTTCTGCTTACTTTATTAAATAAAAATATTCATAGTCCTGGAGAAGGAGCTGTATACCGAGTCTGTATATGCATAACTTTATTCAATACTTTTTACTACAGAATACAAGGTTCTGAAGAGCTAGTAAAAACATATATACCTACACAGTGTCAACTACGTATACCTCGGCTACGGGGAAAATAAAATGCGAAGCCAAATTTCCATATTACGAGATCAAGGGCGCAAATCATGCATAAATATAAGATTTATCGATAGCAGGCCTTTTCCTGATATTTATTTCCCATAGGATATCATTTAAATTATTTTAAAGGTCAACGGAAAAGGGATACTTAGATATCCGGACATCTGAAGTTATCTCTTGGGATATTGGAAGTTAATCATAATTGATCAAAGATTAACTTTTCCGAAAAAGGTAAAATGTAAAAACTGTTTTTTTAATCCTTCGGGTGATTTTGACCAACACGCGCTGGGCCCGCGTGGTGGATTACGGCCCACTCCCTCTCACCGAGAAGAGGCCTGTGTACCAGCCGTGGGGACATTATAGGCTGATTATTCTTCGTAGGGCTGATTGTGATTAATGTATCGATAGGAGATAAATTATAGATAAATACCTCCGTTATTCATAAAACTTATCAAACCTATTTTAGTTAAAACTAGCTGCGCCCCGCGGTTTCACCCGCGTAAATGTCGATCCCGTGGGAATATCGGGATAAAAACTATCCTATGTCCTTTCCCGGGACTCAAACTATCTCTATACCAAATTTCATCGAAATCGGTCCAGCCGTTTTCATGTTATGTCGTGACAACGGAAAACGGGTTTCATTTTTATATATATAGATGGAGATAAAATAGGATTATGAATAAGGGGGTTAAGATATATTAATTATAGATAGTTAAGATAAATTATATAATAAGGGATGCGAAAGGAATGTGACTTACTTTGCATAATCATTTGGCAGGTTTTCACGAATAAACGACTGACTACCTATAAATTGTCAAAAAATATAAAAGAAAGATGCACTAAAACATTTATTATCTAAAAGTTCAGGTAGGTACTTTCCAGTGTTCAATTTGTTAGGGAAAACAAACAGTGGTATGTACTCGTATATTAAAAATAAATGGAAATAACTTCAAGCATAATAATTAAGAACGAAACACTAAAAAGTAAGTGTCAATTAAAATAATATTACCCTGCTGTTAAGTGCGTAACTCCTAAAACAGCCTTTCAAACATAAAATCACTTATCTTAAAGTAACCCTTGACTAAAACAACACATTTGCGTTTTATTTCGAGCACTTTTCAATTTTATTTCAAGCACTTTCAGGGCTCCACTTAATTGAAACGATTACAGAGTAATATCGCATTTTATTGTCCCGGGGGTCGTTTATAGGTTGTTAAATTTAACATTTGGAAATAACTGTAATGGTGATATCAGGGAGTTGGTAATTGCTGTTACAAGATAACGTTCTGCGATGAATATGAATACTGAATATAAATGAGTTTGGAATTATGGTACTTAGTAGCTACCATGCGTAAAGCCAGGGAAATTAATTGTAAAGCAAAATTACTATACCTATAATTTCAACATGGATGATAACTAATACATTATATTATGTACATGAACTCATATCAATCTTTCACTTTCTCCCATGAGCGTAGAAACTACAGAACGCTACCTGCTACAATCCTTACATACTTCTTTTGCCTCGTGTACAGACGCCAGCACATCAACCTACTACAATCTGTCAAATTTCTTTAATTGATTTTGAACTTTATCGCTACACTATAAGGTTCAAATTTGATTACGAAATCTGTCAAAAAAACCTCGAAATTCCCTACATTTTGACAAGTTTTTGAAATTTTTTTTCACCGAGATGAGACTGCGACTAGATTTTGAGCGTTTTAAATTACGAGAAATTGGCTTTCTGAATGTGAAAGTTCTTTAAATTACGAGAATGGCCCCTCTGGTCATTCACGCACGTAGTCGCGAGTACTGCGCACCTGACCTTTCTAATGAACATTACCAATAAGGTCATTAAATGTCCTCCTAGGACATCCTCTCGGCGTTTCCACTCACATACACTCACAATAATCTATAATTAAAAAGAGTGTTTATGGAGTTTCTTCTCCATAAGAATCTAAATACGCTTTCGAATGGGCAACTTCATCATTTTGATTGACCGACTCCTTGACGGTTCAAAAATGCCTGTAAAAATGCTTTGAGCTTTTAAATAACCAACTTAAATTGTCCGAATATTCAAAACACAACTGTCATTTTTTTTCAATTCCGGGAAATGTGTATAATACTGCAAATCGAAACAGGTTTTCAATTGGCTGAACAATTAATAGGCAGAAGTGTACTTTGTAATGTTACTGTAGTTTAGTGAAATAAACTTACTAACTTTAGTTATTATCCGTAATAATATCGTTTGTGGACGCATTAAACCAGTGGTCTAACAGTTGTGAGGTTAAGTATCTAAGAAGATACATAGCGTACCTATTCTATTGAGATAATATTCGCCTACTTCAATCAATCTGCCTCGGCTTTTTCTAACTATGTTGAGGTCGGCTTCTAGTCTAACCAGATGCAGCTGAACACCAGTATTTTACATGGAGCCACTGGCTATCTGACGTCCAGAACCTATATTTGCCTACTTATTGCTATTAATATTTACGCACTAAAGAAACCCATTTTTGCAAAACGGTAATCATTTCTGTAGACATATTTGTGATTGCAGTTTATCATTATTACTTAGCAGGATCCCTGCGTAACCTTTGGCATAATCCCTTTGTTGTTTTAAAGACACCTGCGTCTCCCATCAGTTTTGACCTTTGTCTTTAAGATGACGTGGCAACGTTATTTCACAGGGGTTTACGATTTTCTATCGTCTTATATACAGTAACCATAAATTCAGCACTTGATTCTAGCGTAGAAATTTTATTAGAATCATGTACTGAATCCATCGTAACAGGTTGCGCGTCCATGTTCCTTTCAACCCTATATTTGAATTTAGACACTCAAATGCGAATTTGGAAAGTGATGTCAGAACACAGTGCTACCAAGGATCTTTTGGCGCTCTTGAATGACATTGACATAGAGTGGTAGGAAAACATTTGGAGAAGTTGTATTGAAAAAACAAGATAGCGTTGTTGGTTCCGATTTTGGCCACGCACCAAACAAAAGGTCCTTGTAGGACAGACGCCAGCACATTAAGCTACTACAATCTGTCAAATTTCTTTAATAGATTTTCAACTTTATCTCTAAAGCATAAGGTTCAAAGTTGATTGGGAAAATTTGACAGTTTCGGGTAGCTTGATGTGCAAGTCTGTACCTACAATTATACTAATTTATTAACTTACAATACATCTATCATGTATTTGTGATCACAGAGTAATAAACAAATGGAAGGTTTATAGGTACCAATTAGTTAGTAATTAATAATGAATTGTTTACAAACAGTGTGGTTGGAGAATAATGTGAAACTAAATTATAAACTAAATTTAATTCGTATTGTATGAATAGAGTTCATTAGTTAGGCGGGGGTTTATAGACTGGTATTAGAGTTAATAGTAGCTATGAGTAAGTTTTGAATTATATTGGAACTTGAGAACTGTTGATTTCACAAGTTAATTGGTTTGTATTAGGCGTTGGTTGTCGAATTGTTTAATTAAAATTTTCATTTGATTTTGCGCTTGGCGACACTGGCGTATTCCGTGCGTAACACGGGACTCAACTCGTGCGTCCATTGTTTTAATGATTATAAAGTCACGCGACTATTTGCGCCAGTATAAACACCCCCATACAAGTTACTTGACACAATTGGTGAGACCGAATCTTGTCCCGCATCCGCGCGGTATTAATTTCAGTTCAAACAAACAATCAACTAACCTTATCGCAGTCCACAATTAGACATACTTAGGCCTCTCGCACATTGCGCCAAAACTCCCGTCCTTCGCTCTCGTTTCAGTTAGGTAAGATCTTTACATCGATATTTTACAGCAATATTGAATACAAAACAAAACCCAATACAACTAACAAAACTTTTTTCAATTTCCCTTTGCATGAAACGAGTTGATAACAAAAATGCAATTTCATTTAAAGGCAACAACAACTTTTGTCATTCCGCGAGACGGACGGTTTGTTATTCATTAAAAAAAGTACTTTTCAGTTAACTTTCAGAAATAAAGCTAGGCTTAATTAAAACTAAAGAAAAAGGCAACAACTTGATACGAAAAGTTACCTCGTTTTTGTTTGTACGACTATTATTAAGACCAACTCTTTTAGGAGTACTCTTTAATTGCCACTTTGAAGTTTTCGTCTGTGGGATATTAAGATTTTTTTTGCTGTTGTATACTACATACGTTGTATGTAAAACTTCATACATTATGATTAAAGCGTAATACGTACCTAACTAAACTCAAAATTGAATAAGCGTAGGTAAGCAATAATGTCTTTATTTATAAACGTTTAAAATTAAGTAATGATTAGCGACTGTTTAGCCATACATTTTTGACGTTTACGACAACGTTTATAAATAAACCCCTAATTGTTTAAACACTATGTGGTTGAATGCAACGATGTATGGTCGTTGGTTGAATGTCACCCCGTAGTGCTTGTGCAAGTGACATACGTTATGGTTACAGTGACAGGCACGAATTTTGAGCGCTCGATGAAAGAGTGGGGACTTTTTTTACCATAGGTTTACAATGCATAAACCGATTCCCACTCTTAAACCGAGCGCTCAAGTTTCGTGCCTAGAACTGTAATATGCATAATAGTCCTTCAGACCGTATTTCGGCCATGGCGGCCAATCTCAACGGGGACTAGCCTTCGTCGCGAGAGATATTATAACGCACAAGTATGTGTGCAGAGACAGGTGCACTCTCTCTTCCGTCAATCTCAAGTCTCTCGTTAAGTCGAGTCTAAATATACATTCTTATTGTTCCTTCCAACCTTATAGTGCACGACTGCCTATTAACGGTTAAAACTATCCGTAAGTTTTGATTCAATATACTTTCTTTCAAGTAGGTATTGGTGAATGCAAAAAATACGCAGATTCAACCACAAGAATTTACACACGGACAATTTATTAGTTTACTAGCTGCGCCTCGCGGTTTCACCCGCATATGTGTCAATCCCGTGGGAATATGGAGATAAAAAGTAGCCTATATGTTAATCTAAGGTGTCAGCTACCTCCATACAAATTTTTTATCAAAATTGGTCCAGCCGTTTGAGCTTGGAGAAGTAAAAAACATATAAACACACGCACACACACTCACAAACTTGCGCTTTTATAATATTAGTGTGATTTCCAGCAAGTTCATCATCATGTGCCTTACCCTTTCCCAAATAAGTTGGGGTCGACTTCCAGTCTAACCGCATCCCGCTGAATACCAGTATTTTACATGGAGCGACTGCCTATCTGACCTCCGTGACCCAGGTACTTCGTAACACGATACCCCTGGGTATGAGTGGTTGTCGTTATTTCAAACAAATTTGATTATGGTTATTAGTATAAGCCTACATAAAGGCAAAATATAAACTGGTCCTCCGTAGGCAGATAAGCCTTACTTAATAAAAAAAGAAATGCTAAAGTTTTGCATCGTCCTCTCTGAAGATTTCTTTAATCTAGCCGGTCTTTGTAATTGCTTTGAGCTAGAGTCGAGTCGACCCAAGAGACGCTAATTTTCTCACAAAGTCTATAAGAAATGGTGTGAAAAAAGAATTTTTGTTGAACCACTTTTATTTTTAAGATCAGCCCCGTTTCTTAGATAGATTGTCTAAAGATAGCTTAACAAAGTTGTATGGTACCCGAATGTTAAAATGGCACAATGACTTTTAGAGAGAAACGACATAATATTTCGTCTCTCTACTGTGTTATCTGTGGTTATTTAATTATGTACAGAAAATCACTTATTAGAAAAAAAAACATGAAGATAAAAGAGCATAAAGGTACTGCTCATTTCATTAGAAACTTTTCCAGGGAACCTGCGACTGATGGAAAGTTAGGTCAGATGAGAGACACAGTGTGTGAAGAGATAAAGTTTTACATATCATACTAAATTTTTATAAGACTCAATGCGTACATGCGCATTATTGAAATTATAATTGTATGTTGTACGAAAATGACTAATTAACATCTAACCACTCGTATGTTGTGCTGTGCCGTACTTTGTTAGCAAATTTTCTGCTCACAGATTATGAAGAGGAAACACAATAAAAACAGCATAGCTATTAGCAAAGTTAGCTTAGTTAGTAGTCACAGCTTTAGCTAAATATTGTGAACCCCAGGAGTAACTTTTATTACATAATACATTGTAGGCTTAAACCCTGTACTTATTTTTGTTGCTGACGATCCTTCAGGAATAAAAACAAAAGAAAAACTGGATCAAACCGGAATAAGAAAGCATAAAGTAGATAAGACAAAGTTTAAAACAGAAGACGGTCTAGCAGGGTATCAAGAGTCATGGGATCGACCGGAATAACTCTTATTTTACCTACAATTGTTCAGTTGACTTCATCGTTTCTTTGGTCTTCCTCTTATAGCCATCCACATTCATACTCAAGACTTTCCTCATGACGTTTTCCTCACTCCTCCGCATTGGATGAACATACCATGACAACAGATTTCCCCATAATAAGTTGAGTTACAGCAAAAATACAATACCTACACTCAACGAAACCAACCGCGCGAGGTGTACACTGTACACTACAGTGCAAATAAAAGACTCACCGATGTCCATTTACTAACATTACGGTCGACTGACCTTTCCCTGGAAAAAGAACGAATGAATATGTAGGCCTGTGTAAATGGAACTAAATATTTTACGATCAACTATGTATAATTGTATATGGGACAGAGGATTTAAAGGGAGCTAATTGTGGCGAGATAAATCTTCTTCTAGTTAGCGTATCGATGGAAAAAAGTTCAAACATCTTTGTCCCAAAATTTGACTGCGCGAACTCTGCTAACTGACGCAGTCATGAGATCATCAAGTGCACAAGTGACAGAGCATGCGGCGGAGCATGGAAGGTGGGCCATTGTCTGTGGGGAGGTGCCGCATACGCAATTGAGTTCTGAGCCGTTCATGAACCCAAATCTGTGGAGATTGTGTTTGCTCCGGCCGAAGGGTTCGAAATTTATTTAGTTAGAGAGATTTCCAAATTGGCCACGGTAAGGCATTCCCAGGTGGAAGGCTCTCAGGTGGTTCGATAAAATGGAAAATAAATAGTATTGTCCAATCAAATAAGATAGGTCAAATATAAAAAAAAAGAAAAATAAAGGTAAATCATGAACTATAACTTCATGATTTAGATGTTAAAGTTTTCGCCCATGTTTGCATGTATGATTTGCTGGCGTAGTTATGACCGATGAAACGAATATGAGTTTCTTGTACTCCTAGCTCATCATCATGATATTTGTTTTGTCCTGGACCTACCTGGGAACCTTCTGGTTTCGGAGATATTGAAGGTAAATGTTCCTGCTTTTTTATTGTTTCTCACGAAAACAAGTTTTAGATGTTATAACGTAACTTTACCCCCACAACTTCTGTGCCTTCGCATGCCCCACAAGCACAATGTTTTGCCTGCGTTACAGTGCGCGCTGTCGTAAACAGCGATATTTTACACCAAAAATAAAAGCTGTTTCTCAGCAATTATTTTTTTTTCAATGTTAGGTACTTAGTTTCATGTACAAAATGTGCAGATAACGGCTACGTGTTGGGTCTTTTTAACCGACTTTAAAAAAAGGAGGAGGTTCTCGATTCGGTTCAATATTTTCTTATTTTTTATGTTTGTTACCTTAGAATTCTGTTATTTATAAGCCGATTTGCGAAATTCTTTTTTTAATGGATAAAGGGTGGTCCCATATAAATTTTTAATAACTTTTATTGGGTAGTTTAGAGTTAGCTTCAATAATACGATTTCTTCCACTTATTTTATATTCATGATGTTTTAATAACTTCCTGTCACTGATATTTAAATAGCAGGTAGTGTTATTAAATATTATCTGTGGGCTGGGTACAATTCAAAAGTGAAAAATAAAACCTTTTTTCCAAAAAAAAAACGACCGACTTCCAAAGAAAACACTACAATGTGAAAAAGAACTTTAATTTCGGAAGACTAATTACACCCTGTACCTATACATAATGTATAACGGTTATGTGTCTTCTTCTCCAAAGAGATCTACGTTTTGGGATGGGCAAATAGCTTTAACTTTCTGGTTAACTGACCGACTATTTAATTTTGACAATTTAAAAGTGCCTGTACATGGTTTAATTAAATGCTTTGAGTTTTTGAGTTTGAGTAACACAAACCTATTTTTCTTTCTTTCTTTATGCATACCTGTTTGTCTGGACTTTAAAAGAGACTACGAACTCTGAGTATGCTGTTATTTGTTTGAGGAAGCACCGAACTTATCTATTTTTTAAAACCTAAGTAATTTTTTGACGTGTTAAAGTGTTTTTTTTACCCAATATTTAGAAATTAATATCATTTTACCTACCATGTTCGTGGAAGTATTTTTACTCGAATACATCGAAGCCCATAATGAGAATAATGTTTTTAAACTGTGTTTTAAAATTGAATAAAACAGTTAAGATTACTTAATGCTATTTAATAACTATTTAAACAATTGTTAGCAGAACTTTTAAGTCGCGTTAATGGACAGCCATAAGTATGACAATGGCATTAAAATAAGCACAACATTTTGGTTAATTCGTTTCAATTAAATTATGAGGACTTAGCTTCGTTTATACAAGGAGAGTTACTCGTAAGTTCTAAGTGAGGTAATAAATGAGTTACTTTGATTGACCTTTAAAACTAAGCGCGGTAAGTTAGAAAGTCCATGTTTAACTTTCAGTTCTTGATTAACCCGGAAATTAACTTTTAAAGAACTTTAATGGTAGATTTTCTGTTGTAGGAAAATGTGAAATTGTATCTTGATAACATAATGTTCCCACTGCTGGGACACAAGCCTCTTCTTGGTGAAAGGGATTTGGCCCTAATTCACCACGCGGGCTCGTTGTGGCTTTGTAGATGTCACATGTCTTCGAATTCTTGGTTCTATGAAGTAATTGACACAAAGTAAAGCGCCGGTCTGGATTCGGACCTACGACCTAAAACTCGTAAGTCGCGGTCTTACCATTGGGCCACCACACCACTGCTCTGTGTATCTTCGTATTGAGAGGTAGCGGCTTTAGGCAAGCTGTAGGTTAAAGGCTAGCTGTAGGTAGGGCACGCCACGATAGTGGCGATAAGACCCCTCTTTGAGGAGTGGCTAGAGAGGCGTCACGGCGTCCTCACCTATCGCCTGACGCAGGTCCTCACCGGACACGGATGTTTTGGGAGGTTCCTGCACATCATCAGGCGGGAGGAGACGCCCGGGTGTCACCACTGCGAGGATCGCCCAGAGGACACGGTGGAGCATACGGTGGAGGTCTGCCCCGCATGGGCGGAGCACCGCCGTGCCCTCGTAGAGGCGATCAACAGCGGCGGCGCCCTCTCGCGTCCGGCCCTGGTTCAAGCCATGGTCCGGGGCGAGAGGGAGTGGGAGGCGGTCACCTCCTTCTGCGAAGCAGTCATGCTAGCGAAGGAGGTGGCGGAACGGCTGAGGGAGAGAGCCTCACACCCCAGCCGCCGCGGGAGCCGCTCCGGGCGTCGGGAGCCGCGTGACGACTCCCGGCCACCGTAGGCGCGGGCCTGACGGAGAGTAATGGGTAGCTCACCGTCCGATCAGGACCAGGCCCGTGCCGGACGGCGCGTACGTGTTCCACGCGCGCCTCAAAGAGATGTCAGCATAAAGGAAGGGGCCTGCCAGGACCGAAGCCTGCCGGGGGTGCGGGATTGTCCGAAAGGGTTACCGCTACCCCGGAACATAAAGTACTGACAATAGCTCAGCTACTTGTATATAAAAGAAATTTCTTTAGTAACTGTCATATTTATTCTTCAGATATAAGTTATCTGACATTTAAAAAATCAGCTCTAAGTCAAACAAAATCTTTAATGGTAGACAAATTTTCCTGAATACTAAATAACCTTGTCCAATCAAATTCTGTAACATCTAACAGGATCTCCGGTTGTCAGTTGTCATTTTTCGCGCAAAATCTCCGCCATTTTGTCCGACTTTATGAACCCCCGATAATAGGATTACTCCTCTCACCGTGTTCATGTCACTGGCGCTAACTTCGTTCCCTTCATTATTTATGTTCAAAATTGCGTTGCATCGAAGGTGAGCAGATTTTATGCAATTTAGGTGAAGTGGAAGGAAATAGGATGGCTACTAAATGTTGAAGATTGAAGAGACAGCTGGAAAGTTACACAGTAGCCGCAAGATGAATTCTTGATGTTCCAGAATTTTAAATGGACTAGGTATGCTCTCCTAGGTGTGCGAAACATACCTGAGTAGAAATTACAAAATAAGGAGAGGTTAGGAATGAGACAGGAGAGGTATTTGACCAACAGCGAGAAAATATGCAAGCTAGCAAAAAAAAAACTGTTTTTTTATATTGATATATCATGTGCTGTATGTTAAAGCATGGTTGTGATGATATCAGGTTCTTCTTAAAACCCTTCATTCTATAGATTCCTTGCAGATACTAAAGATTTGGGAACAAATACCTACCTATTACAACGCGAATGAATTGTTGCAAGTTCTTAAAACGCATCGAAATTATTGTATTCATTTTTATGTATTGGTTCAAAAGCAATTACATTAGCTAGGATTGTACGTTTTCTTTAGAAACGTAAGCTGCTTATTCTTGCTGTGCTGTCATTCCCAGAGCTACAAAATGATAACTTGTGTATTTTGCTCGTTACAGAAAAGCTTTGTACTGCTGCGGGAATAGAAATGTAGGTCTTGATACCGACCAGAACATGGCTAACATAAGACATAGATAATATTTCATTTACGTGTATTTTTTTATGTTCACCATTGTCGGGTTCTCTAACTGCTTTGATATTCGTGTACTCGTTAGCTATGGGTTCCACTATAACAGACATTGAAAAATTATGTTGACTTTTAACAGAAGCTAAGTACAGTCAGGGATATTAAATGTTAAGCAAATTGACATTCTACGTCAATTTGACGTGTTCTAGCCATTCCATACAGTTGTATGGAATGGTTGCTGTATGGATACTTAACTTACGACTGTCATTCTTTGACAGTTGTTAAAAATTGACAGTTGTAATTTGAGTATAGGTACGGACAATTTAAGCTGAAAGCCAATTTGCTTTACAATTAATTTCTCATATTTATATTTTTTGTGTTATCATGATTTGATATCGATACCGTTCACGTCTAAGACGATTCACCAATAAATTAAGTTTGATCCTGTATAAACGTTTTTGAAATGTTGCAAAAGAACCTACACGTCAAACTTGGTCATATACCAATTTTCCTTCCATTAAAGGCGCCATCTTTTCCTCTCATACTTGACTTAACACCAATTTTCTTCCCCCTTTACTTATCACGTTTGATCATCCAAAGTGCTATATCATACGATCCCAGGCCATTATTATTGTCAGGTATATTCCATCCTTTGTTCGTTGGGTGTAACGCTGTGTAAAAATAAATAATTTGGGAACACTGATTGTAGAAATATGATGGATGTGACACAGTAGCATTCTATTTGCGATAATGTTGGCGAAAAACTCAAAAATGTATTATTGTGTGTTATGTAAAATGTATGAGTTCCTGCGGGGTACATGCGTAACACACATAAAATGGCAATTAATCATAACGCCTTTAATTTTAACAATTCTGCCGCGTTCATTGAGTTCTTTACGTTGCATTGTTTAGCAGACAAAGGACAATGGGCAAAAAAGAATGGAACCTGATACAACAACCAATAGTAATGACATAAATATAATATTATGTATGTCGTTGGATAGACTTTTTTATTTCGAATAAAACGTTCTGTGGTGCTTGCCTGAAATAAATGTTTGTCCATCCCGAGTAATTGGTACCAAAATGAATGAAAAATTAAAAACTGTTTTACAATGATTATACCAGTTTTAGGGAGAGGGGTGGAGGGAGTTTAAGGAAATAATAACAAAATGTTTTCATAACAAGGATTAGATTAGGAATATCCTCCAAAATTCTGGGCTTGTAATTGAAAGTGTATTATACAATTATGGTGCTGTTGCATGTCGTTGTAGAAATACGAAAAGCTTTGAAAAGAATTCCTAATCGTTCTTCTACATTTCACTCTGTTCTTGATATTCGTGTTAGAAATATTGTCATATCTCCGTGCACTAGATCTTTTTACTTAACTTTATATATCCTTCGGGATCTCATGCTAGGAACAGATGTCGCAGTTTATTCAGTACACATCAATATTATAAATGCGAAAGTATGTCTCTCGGTTTGTCCTTCTTTCATGCATGTAGCAATAGAGTGACGTTTTGGCATGATTTTTTGCACAGAGATAGTTTATGGGTTGGAGAATGACATAGGCTACTTTTTTGTCACGAAAACTGCGCAGTTCCTGTTTGTGAACGACCATTAGAACGTAGCCGCGGGTAAACGCTAGTTTTAAAATAGGTACTCATAGTTTTATCTTTTTTTAACACGTATCATAACATCATACCTACTGTTTGCCATGAAGGATTAGATAGAGGTGTACAAAATATAGGACAGCAGGAACATCGCCGTGCAACCTGTTACCATGGATTCAGTACATGATTATGAATCACCCTGCGGTGAAAATTGACGTCGGTTATTTAAAAAAAAAAATTGCTGTTCCATACTGTTTGACCGCGTAGGTTTTGGGATTGCACTTTTCTATTAAAGAGTAATTATTTTTTTTTTATCCGACGAAATATTTCTATGCTTATTTACCTACATAAGGTTCCATTAAAATAGATGGACAAACTTTTAGAAATCATTCAGACTACCAAAATAAGGACATCTGCCTAGCCTTTTCCCAACTGTGTAGGGGTCGGCTTCCAGTCTAACTGGATGCAGCTGAATATCAGTATTTTACATGGAGCGACTGCCTATCTGACCTCCACAACCCAGTTACTGGGTATTACGATAGGTACCTCTTGTTAAGACTGGTTGTCAGACTTTCGGGCTTCTGACTACCCGTAACAACTGTCAAAGATCCACGAATGACAGCCGGGACCAACAGCTGAACGTCTTTTTCGATGCACGGAGGGGTCTCGGTATCTAAAGATGGTCACTCATCTACAGACCGACCGCGGCAAGCGTAGCTTAACCTGATCGATCGACCTGTGCGGTTCTTATTATTTAGCCACGGACCCCTCGACCTCCAAAATAAGGACGATCTTAAAAAAAGTGTATAAGAAAAACGCATTAGATACAAGAAAAATAATCAGCTAACGAAAATACACTAATGTGCCAGCAATTTATTATTTTAGGTCAAAATATAATCACTTTAATTAGTGTTTTTTTTTTTTGCTTGGATTTCTTTGATTAGACGTACTGAGCGCTGTGTTAAAATTTGTCCAACAATTTTAATGCGAATCTGGAATCATGTGCTAAATTCATGGTTACAGTTTACGTCTCGATGTGTCACCTTGATACAGGGTGTTACGGAAAGGGTATATCAATACAAACGGGTTGAAGAGTGTATCTGGTCTAGAATCTCTGTACAAAATTTCAGCTCAAAAGCAGTAACTTTGAAATTGCTTAATATTTTTTTATTTCGATAGTTTATTAAATTGAAATCAAAACAAACGTGTCACCGCACTACGAGGGTCATTATCCACTATCTGTAGTGTGTCTGTGCGCCTAGTACAGGCACATCACGCCGCCGCGCGCCAGTGCAGCGCCGTGATGTCGAAATAAAAAAAATATTAAGCATTTTCAAAGTTAATGCTTTTGGGCTGAAATTTTGTACAGAGATTCTAGACCAGATACACTCTTCAACCCGTTTGTATTGATATACCCTTTCTGTAACACCCTGTATAATTATATTATACCCACGCTTGTTGTCGTTATATGCTTATTTCGCTCTTGATAAAGCGACATAGCACCATTTTCGCATATCTTCCTTTCTTTATGATCTACGTGAAGCCTTGAGAAATAATCGTTCCCCTCTCGAGTGTCTTCAAAATCAGCTTTGTAAAATGAGTTTGTAAGCCAATAGATCTTGTTGCCTCACTGATTTCCTATTTGCCGGGATCTATGGCTTTATAAATGTGATGTTTTATACGTGTTTGAAAATAATATAAATACTTTTCTGTGGGATTGGTTCTGTATCATTATATTTTTAAGTGGGTTTTATGTACAAAGTAAATTAGTGTCAAGTGGCGCTCGTGGCTAAGTAATAACAGCCGTACGGGTCGATCGATCAGGTTAAACTACGCTTGCCGCGGTTGGTCCGTGGATAGGTAACCATCTTTACATACCAAGATCTCTACTTGCCTCTGTATCGGAAAGCACGTTGAGCCGTTCGTCCCGGCTGTCATTCGTGGATCTTTGACAGTCGTTACGGGTCGTCAGAAACCCGAAAAGTCTAACAACCAGTCTTACTTTGTGGGGTAAGATAGGCAGTCGCTCCATGTAAAATAGTTGTGGTATTCAGCTGCATCTAGTTAAGACTGGCAGCTGACCAATATATAATTTCCCATTAAAATAGATGGACAAACTCTTAGAAATCCTTCAGACCACCAAAATAAGGATGATGGTAAAAAAATATATGTCGGAGACGGTTGTCGACTACATTTGTGGGTAGTCAACAGAATTTGTTATGATTTGTTTTCTTATTATTAATTTAAGAGATTTTGCTATCAAATATTGTCTAATAAATCGAAACATAATTTATTGAGTACTCAGTGTACGCGCTAATTGATTTTAGCAACTTATTTTGATAATTGTAACCGATGGTTTTGTTCAAACCAATTGATGACATGTTACTTTGATTTTAAAACGATTTACTTTGTAAAATCACTATTGTTTATTTAAGACAATTATTCTTGTTGTATTATTCGATTTATAATGTGAGTTATAATGTGAACCATTTGATTTAGCACATTTTAATATTTTGTATCAAGTAAACACGATGACGTATTTCCGTACGCCATTGGACAGAGTTGTTGTGGGGCGAGTGCGTGGTGGGGACAAACCTTTATAACTGAGCGCACTCGTTTGTGCTGGACAGTCAGACGTAACAGTCAGTGACAGTCGGTCACAGTCAGTGACAGACAGTCAGTGAGAGTCAGTCGGTGTTCGGACTTGATTCCTGACAGAGCACTAGCTCCCGACAAACCTGTCGGTTTACTTGAGTGGCTCTGTCACTATACGAACAGTAATCGATCCTACGATTTGTTCGCAATTACTTTGTTACTGTACATAATTATTTTACTGTGTAACTAGTTGTGTCGTGTACCTACAGTGTGTGATTTGCTAGTGTGATTAATTTGTTCGTGATATTATAATTTGATTTGAACTCCAAACGGTTTTTCTATTGCGCAATAACCAACACTACCCACAGTACGCCCACAGTAATTAATCAAATATGCCTGATAATAACTAGATGCCAATAACCTACTCCTGATCCTACATCAGAAGTGGGATGATATAATTTGTGTTGGTTCATGCGCAAAATGAGAACGCTAAAAGTAAAAGTGAAAGTGACCGTTGACATTTGAAAAACAAAGTGTAAACATGCGAACGCTTATTAAATAATCGTGTGGATCTATCTAAGTTCGACCCAGACAAAGCAGATACGGATGCGCGATCATGATGCATGTTGTTTTCGGCATAGGCTGTATGCAGAAATACGTTTGCCTAGTAACGCGTCTGTTGCGCAAACATAATAGTGCACAACAGGTGATTTGTTTTGCTGAAAATTCACTGCCAGGTGGTCAACGAGTAGTGGCCATCAGTAAGGTGCGCAAAGGAGCAGCATCAACGTGGCTATCGTAACTAGCATACCAAGGACGTGGCGTAAAGCTACCAGTGACGTGGAGTGACTGAATCGACCCAAGCAGCAACGCAACCCGTCAGCGAAGCCCTTCGTGTGCTGCTAGTGAGGGATTCCAGGACATATCGCTGCCCTCCATGAGCAGTAGCAGCCAAGCAGATGGTGAAGGTGGAGCATGCGCTGGAAGCAGCAATGGCGAGTGGATGTTTGTATCTTACACATACCCTCGGACGCCTTAGAAAATAAAGGTGAGCTGTATTGTTTTGTTTACGATTCTGGTGCTGAATGCTTGTTAGCAGAGGTTAAGTGGCAAACGTGTTAATAACGTTGTTGTGTTGACTAGTATTGGTCAAACACGTGTATTCAGCACAGAATAATTCTTATGTGGTGCAAAAATTAAGATTTTATTACATTTCTACCCGAAATTTACTTGCAAAGTAATAATATGATAGTACGTGAAATATTGAACCTAGGCTTTTCAATTAATATGACTACGTTAGAGTTTTTGTTACATAAAGTTCTTGCGATAAATTAGTTTTCAGTTAACAATAACAAGGTTCCATTTGATGCGACATACGCAACTATTACAAAGTTTTGGTTTGGCGATTTCGTGTTATTAGAAAACTAATAGCGAAATCAGACTATCAATCAAGTTAGATCGGAAGTTCAGAGGTCCGTTTAAAGTAGCGGAAGTTATGAATGGTGATCACTTTATCTTAATAGCTTTAATTTCTAACCGTACTTACTAGTATACTCACGATCGCATACGAAAGATGTCTCTAAGTAGTGTTCCTAACGAGTTAAACGTAGAAGACGGTGAGGAGAGTTCCTCCACCGAGTAGTTAGAGCACATACCATGGCTAGGTCACACTGTACGCACTTGTCTGTAGTCGTAACTGCAACTAACTTGTAACTTGTTCAGGAAGCGATAGGCAGCTCGTGGTGCAGCGGGGACCCGGGTCTCAAATGAGACTATTGTTGTGTTGGTCTTGTAATGACCTGGGAGTCGTAGACTCTATGTGAAGTGATGTGTGTTGGTCGTATCACTTGAGGTGATGACGATACGGGTGTCATGAGTGTCACTAGCTGCTACGGCAGCCGGGCCATGAGCGTTGTATGTGATCTACTAGTAAGTTGATACAGTTTCTGATCAATTATCTAAGGCTTAGAGGAAGCTTTTGTTATCGATGATTGTTATCAAATCAAATCAAAGTATTTATTTGCTAGAATATGGTACATAAGGTGTTACAGTAAATTAGTTTCAGCATATCCTGCCCTAACATGGCGTGCAAATGTATTCACAATAAGCAATGTCAATTAGTCTAACTTACAAATTACGGATTCTATTGACTTGTCTTCTAAGTAGTCCTTAACGGTATAATATCTTTTAATTAATAATAGTTTGAAAAGATATTGTTTTTATCCATGTGGTCAGAATTGGCCGAGTGGAACAGGCACTGCTGTTGATTTTTTTGGTTACAGATTAATACACAAGAACGTCTTCAAGCAAGATGGCAGTGTCGGACGGCGCTGCACTCTTTGGATTTCCTGTACGAGGAGTCGCTGATCAAGGACGGTGCTGTTCGAGCAGGGAGTTTAGCGACTTCTGCCAGGGAAGCGGTGGCAGCGAGTGGATGTCTGTGCCATTGGGCCAGCTGCAGATCTATTGTCTACCGAATCTGGTGAGCCGTTTTCATTTTGTTTTGACTCTGGTACTGAATGCTTTCCTGGTAAACAATAGCAAAAATGGTTATATTGTTAGTTATAGCCTAATCTGGTTTAACGATAAGTTAAGAATGATGCCAGTAGGTCATGTACCAGTCAAAGAAGATGGTGATCACAGTGGTGATGAGCAAGCCTAAGTGTTGGTAACCACGCGAGTAGGGGTTCTCTATCGGCCGTAGTAATGTTGTGTGTAGTCACAGGGTGATGCATACGGATCCATGTGCTGGATATGTGACAGCAATGTGATTGCTGGTTGGCTAGAGAGCCGTGGCATTAGAGTGGTTTACTCGTGTGTGGGTTTCCAGGTGTCTAAGGCTCTTTGTGGAAAAGATGGTTGTTAATGTGAATAACGATGGTACATGACTCTGGTTGATGATTTTCGCTTTGGCTAGATACTGAAAGTTGTTGATGATTATATGTCTTGTAGATGATTTTTGATAGCAAAAATTTATTATTAAAATTCTGTTTACATGGCTTTATTTGAATTAAGTACTCACATGATTGTGTACAAAAAAAATGCCTGAATGTCTAGTTACTGTTAATGATGATGTCAATGATGACACTGATGATGATTCATCTGCTGCTGACATACTATAGCTGGATTGACAAGTTGTCTATGTTGACTCTTGTTTGGTTGTCTATGTTGACGCCTGGATTTGGTTGACTCCAAATTACTTGTCGAATCCCATGGTGTGATTTCGGCTGGGAGACTATGTCTCTACTTTAATTGAGCTATGTATTGTCTGCAACAGTATGGTCATTTTTGAATGGTTGCGATGCAACTGCTTTTGGTAATAATTTTATTAGACTAATTCAGGATTTTTATTTAGTGATTTGTGCTTTTGTTGGTCAGAAAGGCCGATCGATATTCACCTAAAGATTTTTTCATCCCAAGATTACACGAGGACGTGTAGAACGTCAGTTTTGGCCGTGTCGGAGACGGTTGTCGACTACATTTGTGGGTAGTCAACAGAATTTGTTATGATTTGTTTTCTTATTATTAATTTAAGAGATTTTGCTATCAAATATTGTCTAATAAATCGAAACATAATTTATTGAGTACTCAGTGTACGCGCTAATTGATTTTAGCAACTTATTTTGATAATTGTAACCGATGGTTTTGTTCAAACCAATTGATGACATGTTACTTTGATTTTAAAATGATTTACTTTGTAAAATCACTATTGTTTATTTAAGACAATTATTCTTGTTGTATTATTCGATTTATAATGTGAGTTATAATGTGAACCATTTGATTTAGCACATTTTAATATTTTGTATCAAGTAAACACGATGACGTATTTCCGTACGCCATTGGACAGAGTTGTTGTGGGGCGAGTGCGTGGTGGGGACAAACCTTTATAACTGAGCGCACTCGTTTGTGCTGGACAGTCAGACGTAACAGTCAGTGACAGTCGGTCACAGTCAGTGACAGACAGTCAGTGAGAGTCAGTCGGTGTTCGGACTTGATTCCTGACAGAGCACTAGCTCCCGACAAACCTGTCGGTTTACTTGAGTGGCTCTGTCACTATACGAACAGTAATCGATCCTACGATTTGTTCGCAATTACTTTGTTACTGTACATAATTATTTTACTGTGTAACTAGTTGTGTCGTGTACCTACAGTGTGTGATTTGCTAGTGTGATTAATTTGTTCGTGATATTATAATTTGATTTGAACTCCAAACGGTTTTTATATTGCGCAATAACCAACACTACCCACAGTACGCCCACAGTAATTAATCAAATATGCCTGATAATAACTAGATGCCAATAACCTACTCCTGATCCTACATATATAAGAAAAACGCATTAGATACTTACAAGAAAAATAATCAGCTAACGAAAATACACTAATGTGCCGGATTATTTTAGGTCAAAATAAAATCATTTTAATCAGTTTTTTTTTTGTTGGATATCTTTGGTTAGACGTACTGAGCGCTGTGTTAAAATTTATTCATCTATTTAATGGGACCCTGTATAGGGTTAATTTGTATTTCGACCCTTATCAAAGGTCAACTTAAACTAAATAAACTATCGGTTAACTATAATCCATCACCAGGTGTTTTACTATTGAACCTTGCCAATAAATCTAACTGCGGTCTTATAACCCTAAAACAGATGAGTTCAATTGGCTAAAGCTAGACATTGAAATACAGAGGTTAATTCTGATGGCTATAAAGTGTCTTAGAACACTCTAAGATACTTAATAAATCATCATTTAGTGCAAAATATGATGTACTTCAGGTCAGGAGCAGCGGTGGTCCAGCGGTAACGGCCGCGACTTACGAGTTGTAGGTCGTGGGTTCGAACCCAGACAGGCGCTGTACTTTGTGTAAATTATTTCATCACAACGGTTCTCAAAACGGTGAAGGAAAACATCGTGAGGAAACCGACATGTCCTAGAACCAAAAATTCAAAGACATGTGACATCTACCAACCCGCACTGGGCCCGCGTGGTAGATTATAGCCCATTCCCTCTCTAAAAGTCCTCTCTTCGAGAGGGAGTGGGCTATAATCTAACACGCGGCTGGGACACTGACAGGCCTCCTGGCCTGTGTCCCAGCAGTGGGAGTAATATAGGCTTATTATGATTATGATAATGTATTTCATAAGTCTTTTTGAGTATATTTATACCTAATGTTTTAAATGATTTATAATAGAAATAGAGGATTCATTCTAGAAGTTTCTTCGACATTAACATTTTACAACTAATTATTATAACGTCCCTAGGTACTAACTTATTTATTTGTGGTTTTCGCTTGTAGGTAACTCAATGAAAATTATGTGAAATGCTTTACATAGGTAAATACTTAATTCATTTATTTTATTTTGAACTAGCTGTGCCCGCGACTTCGATCGCGTGGATGTCGGAACTTAACAATATATATGCGTCGGTATACTGCGAGGATACCGATTCAAATCTTTATTTTTTAGTTATGCTAGTGTTTCTCTATAAACAACATTAGCTGTGGAACCATCTGGAGCGTACACAAAAAGGTTATTGGGGTTGTTTACGCGTGAAAGAGCTACGTATAGTTGACCGACCATGGGAAAAGCGTCCAATACTTAGGTCCACCCCCGCAACTCACTTCGTGTTCTTCTTCTGATTCCTGGGTCCTACTTAATCTCGCCCTTTTCGCATCTCGGCTACGCTGCGAAAGGTTTGTTTTTTTTTTCTAGAAGGCATTTTCAGAAAAAGAACTGAACCAAACAAATAAAATATTGAACAAAACACAAACTTTCAAAATGAGAATGAAGACAAATAAAATTTCAAACTACGAAGTAAATAAAACTACTTGACTCCAATTGCAAGTTGTTATTTACTTCGCACTTTAAAATTTTGTCCAAAATTTACAGTTTTCTCTATCAATGTTACAGGCAACCCTCTAAATTACTTTATAAAGACCACCTTTTGAAATCAGCAGTTGGTTGTCAACAGGGTGACCCTCTTGGGCCAGTCATTTTTAGTTTGGCAATAAATCCAATTATTCGACAACTAAATTCTAAATTCAACGTATGGTATTTGGATGACGGAACCCTAGGAGGTGATGTAGACACAGTCTTAAAAGATTTACAGTTTTTAAAAGAAAAATTCAGTTCCATTGGCCTAGACTTAACCTTTCAAAATGCGAAATTTATCTTCCCCAAACGACTGACAGACAGACAACTATTGCGAAATTTAATACAATAGCTCCAAATATCAAAATTATGGAAAGAAACTCTCTTCACCTTCTAGGGTCCCCAATTTTTGACGAATCCTTTCCAACGTTCATTGAGGAGAAGATACAAAATTTTAATGACGTCTCGGAAAGACTTTTCAAAATTAATTTTCATTCGGCCTTCACACTCATTCGGTACTGTTGTTTTGGACCAGAATTTACTTATAGCCTTCGCTCCTCTCATCTATGGAAGCATCCACAACTTTTAGAAAAATTAGACCAAATTATTAGAAACACATTAACTTCCATCCTAAATGTGGCCCTGGACGACCGTGCGTGGCAGCAAGCCACACTACCCATTCGCTTGGGCGGTCTCGGCGTCCGCAAAATTTCAAGTATTAGTTTACCAGCTTTCCTCTCCTCGGTCCACAGTACCGATAAATTAACCAGGAACATTTTATCTTCCTCACTGGTCGATTTTGAAGTGCCGTTTTTGACCGATGCGTTGAACGCTTGGAAAATGGCTTGTCCTAATACGGTTTTGCCTGATAACCCGTCTTCCCAGAGACGGTGGGATGTGCCGCTCTGCAGTATTATACGGAATACCCTTGTAAACACGTCACGTAATACTGTTGAGCGTGCCCGTCTGCTGGCTGTGGGAGAATGAGAGTCAGGTTTGTGCCTTCAGGCGCTCCCGTCATCCACCATAGGCACAATGATGGATAACTCATCGTTTCGGCTCGCTACGTGTCTCCGCTTGGGCGCACCTTGTGTTGCTCCGCATCAATGTCACTGCGGTGAAGCTGTCGACAGTCTCGGACACCATGGCCTGTCCTGCTGCAGGAGCGCAGGTCGCATAGCACGGCACGCTAGCATAAACGATATTATTCGTCGAGCTCTTGTCACCGCCGGCGTACCAGCGGTGTTAGAACCAAACGGCTTGGTACGTGATGATGGGAAGAGACCACACGGCATGACGTTGTTGCCTTGGAAGGTGGGTAGGCCTCTGGTGTGGGACGCAACATGTGTCGATACCCTAGCGCCATCTCATGTTCCTAGCACTGCGGGCTGTGCTGGCGCCGCTGCTGCAGCTGCTGAGACCCTCAAGCGGCGCAAATACTGTAACCTTATGGGCAACTACAGCTTTGAGCCGTTTGGGGTCGAAACGCTCGGGTCATGGGGCCCGAGTGCGCGTCTCCTTTTTAAGGAAATTTCTCGCCGGCTGGTCGATACTTTACGTGACCAGAGGGCTGAGTCGTTCTTTGGCCAAAGAATTAGCATTGCCATTCAACGTGGCAATGCTGCCAGTCTTCTGGGCACGTTTCCGGATGACAGCGATGCGGATGAATACTTCGACGCCTAAGTGTCCTTTGTTTTTTTTTATTTTTATATATTTGTATTGTAACTTAGTTAGTAATTTTGTCCATAGATGGCGCTGTTTTAATATTTATATCTGAAACACTTATAATTTTCTAATTTACATTTTTTAGGTGTGAACTGATTACGATGAAACAAAAAACTCAATGTTACTTCAATTCATATAATTATTAACGCAAATATATATAAACGTGAAGTTGTGAGACCAAGTGCACATTAACACACGTTAACTAATTTTTCTTCTGGAACACTTTAAATTCAAAAATCTTTTGATAGACTGAACCGATTGCAATGAAACAAAAACTAAATGTTACTTCAAGTTACGCTTAATCGTTGTGTATAAAAGTTATCTACATTGATTTCGTACATTTTACGTGATGCTCGGATAACTAAACATACAAACAGACAAACAGACAAAAATTCTAAAAATGCTGGAAATGGGTTCTATTGGTTGTCCTTTAACACCCTGGCTGTATTTTTTTATTTTATTTTTAATGTACAAGAACTTCTTTTCTACAGTTTTATTATATGTATAGATAATACATATATCCTTAATTAACAAAAATAACAAAATTAAAACTTAACTAAAACTATACACAAACTAAAATATAGCGTCGAAAAATTCATCCGCATCCCTGGCAACTGGTAATGTACCCAAGAGACTGGCGGCATTACCACGTTGTATGGCAATGCTTAGCTGTTGGCCAAGGTAAAAACCAGCCCTTGGGTCAAGGGAAGTGTCAACCAGCCGTTTTGAAATTTCCTTAAAAAGACCATGAGAACTCGGACCCCACGGCCCGAGGGTTTCAACCACAAACGGCTCGAAATATAATTTCCGATAAGGTTATTATATTTTCGCCGCTTGAGGTAAATACTTAATTTAACGCCTCCTTACCATAAGCGATACCCAGAAACTACAGAACGCCGCCCGTTACGATCCTTACGTTCATGTCATCTGGTCATTCACGCACGCCTTCTTACCTTTCTGAAGAACATCAACCAACAAGACATCTGCCTTGTTAATACCTTTTTTAGTCGCCTTTCCTTCATCCTCTCCACATGAACACTATCTAAGCAAACTGTTCAATTTTCGAGTGAAATTTCTTTACGCACGCTGACTTGGGGAGTAAGCTGGCGAACGCGTTACGAAAAGTGTGATCGGGCGAGGCGAACGGGAGTTGAAAGGGGGATATAAGCAAGAGAAAGCAGTGCGCACGCACATTTTCTTTCTCTCTTCCTCTCATAGCCAAATACGTTTGAAGTTTCACTTCAGTCGTGTGGTCATAAGCACACTCGGTTTTTTTTAATATTTCTCATTACATCTTCTTTTAAACCGCACCGTTGCCGAAAATGATTTATGATAGAGTATTTTCTTACAGGTAAACACGCTACACGCTCAAAGTTTTTCCAACCATGAAAAACAACATATGTACTTATAAAGAAATAACATAAGGTACATAATTATTCATTACATGAACACATTAACTGGGTCTTTTATCTGTTCTATTATTCAAATTATAAGAATCAGGTCAAAACACTGAAACTACGTATGGCTGAACGTAGTAAGTAATTTGAAAATCATCTATCTATATGTATATACTAATAATAAAGCTGAAGAGGTTTTTTGTTTGTTTGAACGCGCTAGTATCTGGAACTGCCAGTCAGATCGAAAGAAAAATTTTTATAGCCCAACTAGCTGCGCCCGCGGTTTCACCCGCATAAATGTCGATCCCGTGAGAATATCGGGATAAAAAGTAGCCTATATGTTAATCCAAGTTGTCAGCTACCTCCATTCAAAATTTTATCAAAATTGGTCTAGCTATTTGGGCGTGAAGAAGTAACAAACATATAAACACACACACACCCTCGCCAACTTTCGCCTTTATAATATTAGTGTGATGTGATGTGATTCTTGAGCCGAGCAAAAAGTAAAAAACGATGAAAAAACGCTAAGCGAAAACGAAGTAATATCGTGGACATGGATGCGATGCGACGGGGTGGATTGGGGTAACAAAAAATTTCACGCCGACGAAGTCGCGGGCAGAAGCTAGTCCTATATCAACGTTTATTTGTTTTCTTAACTAATAATTTACATTTATATCGGGAACTGGCTCCCTATACGAGAACGAACCGCGTCCAGGAGCACCATTTTCCTAACCAAGCCCTAACGAGAGCCTTCTCAGGTGTATGACGAGGCTCTTCGCTATACCATTGGCTTTTACGACTATCGGGCACAATGATCGGTGAGGCTACATCCCACAACATTGGCCTGTGTATCCCTATCTAAAGTGTCATATTAACACTCGGGTACTATACATCTAAAATATAGATTAGGAGTTAGAAACACAACTCCGATGCCACCTTCAAATCTTAGTCTAAGAGATAGCCTCTAATGATTAAAATTTTCTGCTAACGTACGTAATTAAGCCAAATGTTTTTTACAAGCAATTTGGGTTCTGAAAATCACCTTTTAACCTTTAATCGTCTACTTCAAACGTTCATTAAGGGTAAGACTATGTTCGTTAGTAAATGTTTTTCATTAATGCTTAGGCTTGATGTTACTTGGGATTCCTTTGTTGTTGTGTTTTTAATCTATCTCAGTTGACTTGTATCACGCACATACAAACTGACGATTAGGTTATCACATTAAACAGTACAGCGGTATTACAAGTTGTTATCAGTCTGTTAAAATAATAAAATAAATAATTTCACTAAAAATAGAAGACTAAATTTTCAAACAAAATAAATGCTTTAAAAATTGGCACGATTTAGATCAAAAACATTAAATCCATTCAAAATACAATGACACATCGTCAAGACGGACTTGTGTGTGAACAGACCGTTATACGAGTATAATGTAAAAGGACAGCCGATGGCGGCCATATTAGATTGTCTAATGGCGCGAATTTTTGACAGATGAGTCATTAAACGTTCGGCATTATAACAAGATGAGTCGCTATACAGTTGAACAGCGCGCTAAAATATTAAAGTGTATTATCAAAGTATTATTAAAGTGTATATTCAATTGGTGTTGGAGCGCCTGATGGATTCGTCTTAGCAGCGAGCGACGATGCGTCCTGTTTTAGTTTTAAGTTTTTTATGTACTAATTGCGCGATAATTAATTGCTTGTGTCATTACCTAATTGAGTACACGTTTTTCAAGTCGTTCCAAATTCTCCTCGTTTTTTATTTTTCCTGAGTTCTGGATATCCCGTACATGGTCCTTCGAGCCGGATTGTGGTATTCATCAAGTTAATTCGAAGATTAATGAAATCAGCGATATTAACGACGGAATTAATTAACCTGGACTTTGAGAGGTTATACGCCGGTGCCGCCAGCGTGGAATTTGGATTGAGCACATATTATTTTCACGGTGTTAAGTTTTATATTGGATAATATCGTCACCCAACACTCGTACAGGTTGTATTAAACTTTAATTAGAAGTTACTAAAGGTTAGTGCATTTTTTAACTTGTATTAATAAATTATGTTCATTGAGTAGGTACCTTGCATTTTGAATGGTTTCGATATTTTTGTATGCTTCGCGTACAATTAGCGACAATATTGTTATTAATTATAATACTTTGAAGTATAGTAGGAATATAGTACTACATTTAAATAATTTGTATTGTTGCATTAAAGCGATAACTATTCAGTTAAGTGTTCGTTTGATGTGTAGGTATTCATCAGCCATAGTTTGTTCTGATTAGTGTTAGGTATTATTTCCAATCATTGACTACAGTGTCAGTTTTTTTAAACCGTAGTGTACTTCAGATTGTTGCTTACTTATATCCTAATTAATGTATCTAACTTAAAGATTAGGTACCTATTGAGGAATTTATAATAAAAAGTTTGCACCGTCACATTAGCAATCAGATTTATTATTATGTACAGATATTTCCATTAAAGATTATCTAATTACATTGTAACATCACACTAAATTCAACCGTATAACTTAGTAGCTACATAACTTCTGTTTAAGTATATAAACGTATGTGTTATTGTATACGTTTCAGGTCGACAACACTCGAGTCCCAGTATGTCCGAGGAAAAGGAATTAGTAAAGAAGCGAGGCAGTTTTAAGGGCCGCTTAACTATATTCATCAGTTACCTGGACGCATTGATTGACAAGACACTAAGTAGTTGTGACGCCACGGAATTACAGCTGCGTATGGGCAAACTTGAATCGTTGTACGAAAAATACGATGAGGTACAGTTGCGGTTAGAGTGTATGGTTGATGATGCGAAGGCCCAGTTGTCTGAGCGTTGTGAGTTCGAGGCATTGTACTTTAAGGCATTGTCTAGGGCTCAACAGTTACTGAGTAAATGTAATAAAGAAAATGATTCGGTTTGTGATAAAAGTACTCGTGGTGGTGTTTATAAACATAATATTAAGTTGCCTATCATACAACTTCCGAAATTTAATGGATTATATACAAATTGGTTGGAGTTTCGTGACACCTTTACTAGTCTCATCCATAATAATGACGATATTGATGAAATCAACAAATTTCATTATTTGCGTGCTTCTCTGGAAGGATCTGCTGCTGTGGTTGTTCAATCAATTGAGTTCTCCGCTAGTAACTATGATGTGGCTTGGAATTTAATTTGTGATCGTTTTAACAATAAAAGATTGTTGGTGCAGAATCACTTGTCAGCATTATGTAATATAGACATTATCACAAAGGAATCCTCAGCCGCTTTGAAAGGTTTAGTAGATGTATTAAATAAAAACTTACGAGCGTTAGAATCGTTAGGTGAACCAGTCAAGCAGTGGGATACTTTGTTGATATATTTAGTTACTCGTAAGTTGGATCAGAAGTCTTATCGCGAATGGGAGGAATTTATAGGTCATACTGACAAAGACACCAAGATTACTTTCGATGCATTCCTCCAATTTATTCGCACACGCGCTGATTTAGTTGAAACCCTGGAAATACCAAGACACAACGTATCAGGTATCGCTAAATCAGGTTCAACGAGTAAAGTTAAGTCTATGGTGACGACACAACATTCTAATAATGTAAGTACTGAATCTGTCACGAGGCAATGTCCCAATTGCAAAGGTGACCATAGTCTATCAAATTGTTCACAGTTCCTTTCGTTAAGTAACGAGGCTCGTCGTAAATTAGTGCCTAGTTTTAAATTGTGTTACAACTGTTTTCGTTCGGGTCACTTCTCCAACAAATGTAAAAAACCGGGTTGTAAGTTATGCAATCGCAGGCACAACATTTTACTTCATACTTCGGATGCTAGCGATAGTCGTAATGATAACACAACATCGTCTCCGTCAACGTCTGCGTCGCCCGCGCACTCTGCTAACACTGACGCTAATAACGTAGCTTTGTCTGCGAACATTTCACCTTCTTATGGCGACAGTAGGAAGGAGCGCGGCGTGTTGTTGTCAACAGCTCTAATTAAAGTATTTGATCATAATGATCGTGAGCATATTGTGCGAGCGACACTCGATAGCGGTAGTACTTCATGCTTCATGACGGAGCGACTATGTAAACAACTTAAATTGGATACAAGTCCGATAGATGGCTCAATCTATGGCATAAATAACGTGACCTCTCGCGTAGGCAATACTTGTCAGGTAAAAATGACGTCACTCAACAACAGTTATGTTGCTAAGTTGTTTTGTTTTGTTTTGCCATTAATAACGAATGAAATGCCATGTCGTGAATTAGATTTGTCTAACCTAAACATTCCTACTGATATTTGTTTGGCAGACCCTACCTTTTACAAGCCCTCCGATGTAGATATTTTAATTGGTGCTGATCTTTTCTGGGACCTGTTAGGTTCGCAAAGAGTAAAGCTAGGTGTTGGGAAACCAGTGTTATGTGAAACTAGGTTAGGCTGGATTATCTCTGGTCCCATTTTATATAATAGTAGTAAATTAAGTAACAGCGTAAGTTGTAATTTTACTCAAACTAGTTCCTATAGCGATCATGACTCAAGATTTATTCGTGATGAGTTGACGCGATTTTGGAACCTTGAAGAGGTTACCTCGCAGCACTCGAATTATTTGCCAGAGGAAAAATTGTGTGAGGAACATTTTATTAAAACCACGACTCGGTTAGAGGACGGTCGTTTTTGTGTCCGTATACCAATGAAGCAGAACCCTTCTGTTCTAGGTGAGTCATTTCATAGGGCTTCAAAATGTTTATATTCCCTGGAACGCAGACTTAAGGCTAAGCCTGATTTTAGTAAGCTGTATCACGAATTTATGGCAGAATATGAGTCGTTAGGTCATATGACCGTAAATAAGGAATTAGATTTAAATGCCTATTACATACCTCATCACGGGGTACTACGCGAATGTAGTACCACTACCAAACTACGTGTAGTGTTCAACGCTAGTTGCCCTACTTCATCAGGAATATCCTTTAATGATTTACAGATGGTGGGTCCTACGGTTCAGGACGACCTCCTGTCTATACTTCTTCGGTTTCGACACTATAAATATGTCTTGTCAGCCGATGTTGAAAAGATGTATCGACAGATAGTAGTCCATCCATCTGATAGGCACTTGCAACAGGTAGTTTGGCGTGAAGACACGCCTAGTCCTGTCAAGGTATTTAAGCTGAACACCGTCACATACGGCACGGCGAGTGCGCCGTTTCTTGCGACGCGCTGCCTTAAGCAGTTAGGTATTGAGTGCACTGATGATAAGATTGCCACCATTATCAAGCATGATTTTTACGTGGATGATCTACTCACGGGTGGCAATAATTTAAATGAAGTGATGGTAATTCGCAATGAAGTCACCAATGCACTCAGATCAGCTTGCATGCCACTTCGAAAGTGGAAGTCGAATGAACCTGTTCTAGTCTCAGGGACTTCTCAGTCATCCGTAGGTTTAGGTATAGGTTGTAGTGAGCCCAATAAACTGTTGGGACTTGATTGGTTTGCTGACTCTGACGAACTAGGTTTCTTGATGAGTTCTGAGATGCCTGCTAATGGCAGTACTAAGCGTGATTTGCTTTCAGCAATTGCACGCATTTTTGACCCTTTAGGTCTTTTATCTCCTTTTGTAGTTACCATGAAAATGTTGTTGCAAAGAATGTGGTTGAACAACCTTTCATGGGACGAACCGTTGACTCTGGAACTCAACACAACTTTTAAAGCTATTTTTAAAGATCTTCCTCTTCTAAATAACTTGCGTATCCCACGTTTTATTATGTCCGATTCGTACCACACGTTAGAACTCCATGTATTCACGGATGCATCTGAGCGCGCGTACGGTGCGTGTGCCTATGTCCGTAGTGTCCGCAGTGATGGTGAATGCATGGACCGCTTATTGATAGGGAAAAGTCGTGTGGCACCGATTAAACCTACCACGATTCCAAGGTTGGAACTGTGTGGTGCCGTAGTGGGAGCTCGCGTGTGTGAAAAGGTGGTCAAATCACTTCGAGCAAAGTTTGATCGGGTTTACTGTTGGACTGACTCGACCATTGTGTTGGGATGGTTACAAATGCTGCCTTCTAAACTTCAGCCATTTGTACGCAATCGCGTAGCTGAAATTTTAGATAAGACAGGAAACTGTACTTGGCGTCATGTCCCAACTGCCAAGAACCCAGCAGATCTCATATCTCGTGGCGTGGATATTGATGCTCTGCAAGGGTTACATCTGTGGTGGTGTGGTCCCGACTTCTTGAAGGAAGATCAGTCCAACTGGCCATCTCACGTTAAATGCTTAGAATTCGAAACTTTGCCTGAAACGCGACCTCAAGTTTCATTGAGCGCTATTGTAGAAGGTAGTAATTTATTTATAGATTTTAAGCGCTTCTCAAATTATTTAAGACTTGTTCGTTCCGTAGCATATGTGTTGAGATTTGTTAGGATTTGTAAAAAACTTCCTGTAATTAGTAACTTTCTATCAGAAGAAGAACTACAGGAAGCATTAAATGTTGTTATTTTAAAATGTCAAATTGATTCGTTTCCAGAGCACAAATTACTTGCAAACAAACAAAGTTTACCTTCAAAAAGCGCCCTTTTCAAATTTAATGTTTATTTAGACAGCAATAATATAATGCGTGTCGGAGGACGCTTAGAGAATTCTGACTTCTCATATAATAAAAAACACCCTATTATTTTACAGTCCACACATATATTTACAAAGCTATTGTTTAATTTCGAGCACAAGAGATTGATGCACGCAGGCCCACAGTTATTGTTAGCGTCGATAAGGGAATCATATTGGCCTATAGGCGGCCGAAATTTGTCTAAAGCTTGCTATCACAACTGTGTGCGCTGTTGTCGTATGAAGGGTAATGTAGTTACCCCCTTAATGGGGAATTTGCCGCAGCAGCGTCTCCTTCAGGGAGGCTACCCCTTCGAAAGTGTTGGCGTTGATTATGCCGGCCCTATCATGTGTGCCAGTCGGCAAGGCCGCGGTTGTAGGCTAGTAAAGGTGTACGTTGCGATATTTATTTGTTTCACCACCAAGGCTATTCACTTGGAGCTAGTTGGTGACCTAACTAGTAATAAATATTTATTGGCTTTGTACAGGTTTATTTCGCGAAGAGGTAAACCCGTTAATATTTATTCCGACAACGGTACCTCATTCGTTGGAGCGTACAACGATTTATCGAAATTTTTAAAGTCAAATTGCGATTCCTTGGGTGAAAGTTTGGCTAATGATGGAGTTAAGATGCACTTTATTCCCGCTTATACTCCTCACTTTGGCGGACTCTGGGAAGCGGGTGTTAAGTCGACAAAATATCATTTAAAGCGAGTGTTGGGAAATTGTAATCTCACGTTCGAAGAACTTAACACCACGCTGATCCAAATTGAGGCAGTTCTAAACTCTCGTCCACTGACGCCGCTGTCCGCTGATCCTGCTGACCTTACACCTCTGACTCCAGGACACTTCCTTGTCGGTCGACCGCTTACTTCACTGCCACAGCGAGATCTTCAGGAACACTCCATTCATCATTTAACTCGCTTTCAAAGGATCGAGCAACTCCGCCAGCATTTCTGGGTTCGGTGGAGTAAGGAGTTTGTTTCCGAGTTGCAGCAGAGAACCAAATGGCGTTCCTGCAAAGATGCATTGAAGTTGGATTCCTTGGTGGTGATCAAAGAGGATAACCTACCCCCCCTCAAGTGGAAGCTGGGTAGAATTGTCGCCGTTCATCCAGGATCAGACGGCATCGTTCGTGTGGCTGACATCCGGACTACTGCCGGAGTAATAAGACGAGCCTTCAACAGAATTTGCCCATTACCCGTATCTTCTGAAGCTTGTTGAAAGAGAATCTTTCAACGTCCGGGGGCATGTTGGAGCGCCTGATGGATTCGTCTTAGCAGCGAGCGACGATGCGTCCTGTTTTAGTTTTAAGTTTTTTATGTACTAATTGCGCGATAATTAATTGCTTGTGTCATTACCTAATTGAGTACACGTTTTTCAAGTCGTTCCAAATTCTCCTCGTTTTTTATTTTTCCTGAGTTCTGGATATCCCGTACAATTGGTCAACCGTTTCGTTCGATATCAGAAACGTATTCCGATAACTTATACAAGACATGGCCTCCAAGATCATGTGATTTAGCGCCCAATTGATTAGTTTTTTATGGAGTTATGTGAAATCATTGGTGTAAGCGAGCCAAGAACTGCCGAAGATCTAAAGAGTAACATCACACGCGTCATCAATGAGATTGAGGTGTCATTACGTCAAAAAGTGATGGAAAATTGGACCTATCGTTTTCACGCTACCATATGAAGCCGAGGTGGTCATGAATGATATGGTATTCCATACATTATGCCAAAAATTAAGCTTTCATAATTTAATTATAAGCAATCAACATTGATTGTTTAAAACACATGTTCTTATTCAATTCAAATAACCCGATCCCTATTGAAAACCCCTTTATTTATTTCGTAGGAAATGGAAAACAAATGAATCGATAACACTTGACAGAAAACGGAAATGCTCACATTGCAATGCGAACTGCAATAACTTTATTAAGCGAGACACGAACGCTGGCGGAGATAGCCGACCGTGCATGAATGCAATGGCTTTGAAAAGCATTCGCACATTCTCTCGGTAACAAACATGCGCGGAATCCGACGCACGGATAGATACTCGAGTAGGTACTACATACAGTTTGAACGTCAAACATAGATCGGAATGAATTTGAGTACAGTTAGGAGTTTTGAAAATCTGCATGAAGTCGGAATTAATCTCTTTTATTCTATCGCTATTTATTTATTTTAATTTAAATGGCGTTCATGTTGGGATACTCCTTAACATCTCATAATTATGCATTGAAAAGGTAGGTACAGACTAAAGCATATGCATAGGCTGCGTCTGCAAAGTAGGTATAAAACGCTTTTAATTTTGCGAAAGGAACCTGGCGCACATCAATTCGGATTATCTTAAAACAAATAAGGCATTCTGAACAAAACCATTCAAAAGTTGCCGTTGCCTTCTTGAATTTTGCGGCCGTCAAAATAATTGTTATCCGTGTTAATTCTCGTTTCTTTGTCACTAAGCGACATACATATGATTTCCCTAAGCGCACAAAGTATCTCGGTCTCTCCACCAATCGAGTCGCACTAATCCACAAAATATTTTTATGTTTTTTAAAGCAGTAGGTACCTGACGTTTCAACCTCCTTAGGGAGTGAAGCTTCTGATGAATGTTGCTGGCCGAATATCTGCATAACATTTTTGGTAGTGTAAAAATGTGTCTGAATTTTGACGTTCACGGGAAACGAAATGTTTTATTCTTATTTGCAATGCCTTACCACGCGAGCAGTATCGGAGAACGTAAGCAAAGTATGTTAATTATTATATGCTTGACGAATGTTTTGCATGACTTGTCCCATTTAAGTAAATTACTTTGGTACATAACATGTCTTTTATGTACTCTTTTTTTCTGCTTGTACACTAGGTTCATTATAAAAGCAGCCTGTAGGTCCTACGTATGTTGTCATTTTTGGGAGAAAGTTCGTGTGTATTTTTGAACGAAACCAGGAAAATAAAGATAAAGTAATTGAGATATTTATGTTTTTATATTTTAGCCCTAAATTCTCATCTTAAATACCTTACCTAGGATTTTTTTTTATATGTATAATAAAATAACTAAATCAAAAGAAAGAAAAAATAATTATTGACACTCGCACAGGAATATCATAAACTGAACCATAGAAACATGAAATATAAGGTCCTATTAAAATAGATGGACAAAGTTTTGGAATTGATTGAGGCCACTAAAATAAGGACGATGGTAAAAAAATATATTAAGAAAACTCATTAGATACTTACAAGAAAAATAATCAGCTAACGAAAATACACTAATGTGCCGGCAATTTATTATTTTAGGTCAAAATAAAATCTCTTTAATCAGTGTTTTTTTTTGCTTGGATATCTTTGAATACACGTACTGAGCGCTGTGTTAAAATTTGTCTATTTTAATGGGACCCTGTATATAAAAAAAAACAAAAGTAAAATGAAAATAAAAACAGAAAGTCCTGTACGAGGCAAAAAGTATTTCAACATGATGCTACGACAATTGATGTATACAGGATGTTACGGAAAGGGTATATCAATACAAACGGGTTGAAGAGTGTATCTGGTCTAGATAGAATCTCTGTACAAGCATTAACTTTGAAAATGCTTATTATTTTTTTATTTCGACATCACGGCGCTGCACTGGCGCGCGGCGGAATGATGTGCGTGTACTAGGCGCACAGACACACTACAGATAATGGGTTATGACTCTCGTAGTGCGGTGACACGTTTGTTATGATTTCAATTTAATAAAATATCGAAATAAAAAAAATATTAAGCATTTTCAAAGTTACTGCTTTTGAGCTGAAATTTGGTACAGAGATTCTAGACCAGATACACTCTTCAACCCGTTTGTATTGATATACCCTTTCCGTAACACCCTGTATATATAGTAAAAGTGCGCAGTGCTGCACATCCCGACCCTATTTCAAGTAAAACAAATATCAACTGTATTCCATTGAAAATTAAGTTGATTTCAGAGTGACTAGCCGTATTGAAAAAGTTATTAAAATGTTTGAAGTTGTAGCGTAAACTGAATTTTATTGTGTAGGAATTAAAGTTATTTCTCCATTAATTCATATTTGTTTACATTTTTGGCAAATGAATCGCGAACGCAAGATAGCGTAGGCGTCCTTTTTTGTGCCAATCCACACGCTCTCTACGTATAGCAGATACTCTCAGTGTAATAAATATTCCGAGCATCCATGCGAATTTTACACTTTACGGACCCGAACAATTGTACTACGATAAGTTTTGCCGAGCAAACTATCGCTGATAGAAGACATAGCGCCCGCTTTCTAAGGAAATAATATTAGAATTTTTTGTTTTAGTTTCAAATCACGAAAATGTCTCATGTTTTTGAAGTAGGTCACGAAAAATAAAGGTTTTATTATAATATAACAGAGTCGAGCTTCTTGTGAAAAATGACATCTGGGAATGTTATGTTATTGGGTTACATGGGTAGGTGTACCATTTTTACTGCCAAGCAGCATTAACGTATTATACTGTTTTGAGAACATCTTACTGGTAGGTGTACTTATAATAAGTAACACAACGCCTGTATTTCCCGCCGTATAAGGCAGACTGTTGGTGTCTATAGTACAGTCAACAAAAGAGATTAGTATGCAGGATCGTCGGATATAGTTGAAGTTTAGATTACAATCACCATTTAAAGCATGTAATTTTTTTTCAAATGGCGTCTCTCATTACAACTTATGAGGTTGTCGTCTGCTTAACCAGTCGCTACTCTCTTCATTTTTATTCTTTGTATGTTGGCACCTTGTTTTTATACGTTCATGTAATTTGTTATCTTAAAATTATACTTTTGTGTGTTGTGCTACGTCTTTTGTGTCCACTGAATAAATGGTTTATCTATCTGTCCATCAAATAATAACGGGAGAAACGCTAGGTTTCACCAATTATTATTTATTTATTTTATTATTCATGTAAGTATACACAGAAAAATAATTGTATAGAAATGCGACATATTATAACATTAAAGCAGAAAGATGCTGCTGTTATGTTGAAGTTCCAAGTAATACCCGGGCATTAATCCAGACTCCGAGCTGTTACTGAGAAATTCCTGGTGGAAAAACCCAATAGCGCTTTGCCCAAATTAGGAATCTCGACCTCTAAAGTAAGACTTATAAGTAGAGATCGGATATTCGGATGCATATTTCCCTAAAGTTGAGATGTTGGCTAATATGGAATGCGAAAAATCCCGCGGTTCCGGAATTTTGTGTTTCTTTCTGACTACAGAATCGGATGCATATCTACCTACCTAATACTGTAAAGTAGGTAGGTAGATACCAAACTGCAATAGCAAACAACGTCAAAATAAGATAACGGACTACATATGTATATGTAGAATAATTTTCTTTATGTAGTTCCTTCCTTCCATACTATAAGTACACCCAACTAGTTATGCATTCCCGGTGTTCCTGGCATCCCGGTATTTTTTTACAGAAAAAATATTTTAAGAAGCCGCTTCCATAGTTTCATAGATAAAAAATCACTTTAGGTAAATATGCATACGAATATCCGATCTCTACTTATAAGAGAACCTTAATATTTAGAATGTCATTTGCCAACTACGCAGTTGACTGTGTTATGACTTATGACCATTGATCGGGATGGGTAGAGCGATTTCCCCTGACGATATTGCTGACCTACAATTGACAAGCTATAAAACGAGGGACCAATAATAATCAGTAGGTACACTAAGAAGAAGTAAGAATAAATTCCGAATCCCGCAGGTTGGTTTATCTATACTGATGTAATTTTTAAGGACGTTGAGCCAAACCAATCAAACTGCACGATTTGTTTATGAAAAATAATATTAGGTATCAAAACACATATAAAACGAAGGATAAAAGTACTTTAGAACTAACGTCTTGCCCACCCGTATATTCGATCCCCGACGGGTATTATAAGGTGTGTTACCTTGTATACCTAGAACTATTGTACCATGAAAAATAACCGCTAACATACTACCAGCTGCATTTTGTATTCATTCTTCCATATCTATACTTAACTAGCGGCCCGCCCCAGCTTCGCACGGGTGCAATTTTTTTTTTCGAATTTCCACAATTTTCTTTCATACAAACCTTGTCCCGGCAATACCGATCACAACAAATAAAGAATTAGCGAAATCGGTCCAGCCGTTTTCATGTTATGTCGTGACAACGGAAAACGGGTTTCATTTTTATATATATAGATATCATAAATGTGAATGTAAGTCCAGGATCACAGGGGCGTATTTTTAACGCGGCGATTTATTTTCGGAAATGTACAGAGACGGACTTAATGCCATAGGCCATTATTGCCATTTTCAACGCTCTGCTTAGCACCCAGAGTTGAAAATCCAACAGTGTAGTTTTTGAAGTGAAACTTCTTTACGCACGCTTGACTTGGGGAGTAAGCTGGCGAACGCGTTACGAAAAGTGTGATCGTGCGAGGCGAACGGGAGTTGAACGGGGGATATAAGCAAGAGAAAGCAGTGCGCGTGCACATTTTCTTTCTCTTTTCCTCTCATAGCCATATACGTTTGAAGTTTCACTTCAGTCGTGTGGTCATAAGCGCGCTCGGTTTTTTTGACTAACTGTGATGCGCTCTGTTGGATTCTCAATCAAATGATCGGCTCAATACCGTGAGTTGAATATACAGTGCGTGAAAAAAAAATACGCCCATGTGAACCCGGGTTTACTCTGATTGTCTGTTACCAGCGTCAGGCACTAGTTGCCTGGCATTTTACTGAACTCTTTAGCGCGGCCGTAAGGTATGTATTCTTTGATTTTCATATTGTATCGTTGTGAGTATTTATGACATGTGCTAAATAAACTTAATTATTTTCTTTCTTTTTTTACATTTTCCCGCCTTAACCGATCGTTATGACATTTGACAGACAGCCTGGTACCAATAACACTCAGTTTAGTTTTTTACCATCGCAGTCTATTCACCCCATAGATTGAGTGGCATTCAGCATTATCATTTGATCCACTGTTGTGTCTTGTACCCAGAAATCACCACATGAAAACAATGACTGCAGCTACAACAGTACAGTCAACCGCATGTCCATGTTAACATCTTGACTTTATCAGCGCAAAAGAGACAGGTTACTTGTCATGATGAAATACCTATACGCAGGCGAAGTCGCGGGCAACACCTGCTTGGAGTTAGTTAAGACAATTTTTTCTTTCTTTGTTTATTTGTACCCACAAATAAACAAAGAAAGAAAAATTTGTCTTAACTTTATTCAATCTCAACCAAATACCAATCTGTTACCCGAGCTCCAATACTCCAGATAATGTACATTCAAAAGGTTGAACGGTCGAGCAAATACAGCCTGAAGCTACATTTTATAGGTAGTACATGTGGCACCTAAACGCTTGACCGATTTGAGTGTATTGCCGAACAAAAATACTGACTAAAAATAATATATCGAGGCTTCACTTGTATTCTATTATTCTTTGGTATTGATACTCGTATCATATTTATTTTTAGTATGAATGAACTGAACACATTTACTCGCGCGTTTCGGTATTGAATCGAGATTTCTCGACTTATTTGCATGAGATAGAGCGGTTTCGCACTACATCCAATCCGAATCCGAATTAAAGATCCAACTTCAATCCGAATTGGGAATGTTCTAAATTCGGACGGATAGAGTTCGGATCTAGTGCGCAACCCCTCATACAAATAGGACTATGGTCACTTCAGACCGGCATTTCTCGGATTCGGATCGGATGTAGTGCAAAACCGCTCTTAGTCACCTCCCAGGCTATTCTGCATAAACTCACCGTGAACCGTGACCGTAAAGTGAGCTTGAAGTGAGCTGTATTTCTACCTAATGCTGATTGACTCTATTGACAGCTCATTTCAAGATTCTACTTTAAATAAGTTTTCATGGTGATATTTTTACAGAATACATCGGAACGTAATTTATGCTCACCTCACCTAAGTTTTTACAGTGATATTTTTACAGAATACATCGGAACTTTATTTAAGCTCGCCTCACCTAAGTTTTTACGGTAATATTTTTACAGAATACATCGGAACGTCATTTAAGCTCACCTCACCTACGTTATTACAGAATATATCGGCTGGAGTTGGGAACTTATTTCTAAAACTAATCGAACTAATAATGCAAGAAAATCCAGGATGTCTACATTAGTGATGGGCCCAGCAAAATGCTTTTGCTCATTTTTATCAGCTGTTATCTACATAATGAGTTTTGAAAGTTATTATTACTTACGAATATGATGATGACTACATGGTTCTTTGAAAGCCTTCCTTAATAATTATCGTCATTACAGTGGTACCGTAACAAATAATTTAATCGGTAATGGGAACCGAAAATATATCCCCAAAACAAATATACGGGACCAGCGTTAGGATTGCTAATAACAGTACAATATTATCCGAAGAACACCATTTGGCGGAGTGGCAGACTAAGTAGACTCTTATACGTTAGGCCAAAACTTATCGGTACTTATACCGAGTTAGAAAATTATTATTTCTTGACAAAATAAGAGAAGAAAATATTTTCTTGGTATAACATTACTATTCCCTAGCAAGAAAACTTTCTTAAACAATACCTACGTACAGTCAACAAAGGAGATAAGTATGCAGGATAGTCGGATATAGTTGAAGTTTAGTTAGAAACCGATGGATGTTGTCGACTGAAATTTAATTTGATAAATGAGCTCTTTGTTTTCTATCAATAAAATTAAATTTTATTCGAGAACATCCATCGGGAAGGTTGACTTTAGAATGACTAGTGTTATTGAAAAGGTCATAAAAAATGTTGAAGTTGTAGCGAAAACTGACCTGTATGAAGTAGAATAGTAAAGTTTTTTTCCAAAAACTCATATTTGTTTACAGGTGTGGAAACTAAATTGTGAACGCAGTTTAGTTCTACCACCGCACCTATAAACGTTGCTTGGGGCGATATCGACCCCAAGATGCCAGTGATATCGGAGGCCAGTCCGTTTGCCAAATACAATTTCTAAGCCAATTGGTGAATTATAACCTCACACTACTGTGGATTCTCGATAGTTTATCGACAATTCCGCCTAAAATTTTGATTCAGATTTTGTATGCTTTATTCATTTCTAACAATGAGTGACTCTGAATTTCGAGAAATCCTGCTGACTTGGAGTTTTTCAAGATTTTACAATTGTAATAAAAACGTTAATTAATTATTATTGTATCATAGAGATTCCTTTCAGATTTTTTTTGTCTCCGTCTCTTTTTCAATTTATTTTATGAAAAGAGTAGGTATGAGACAAAGGCCCAGTCAAAGTTTGGAACATGGCATTCCCATCGAACAATTGTAAAAGCAAAGAGGTTGACATGTACAGACGCCAGCACATCAAGCTACTACAGTCTGTCAAAATGTCTTAATAGATTTTCAACTTTATCGCTAAAGTATTAGGTTCAAGGTTGATTTGGAAAAATTTACAGTTTTGGATAGTTTGATGTGCTGGCGTCTGTAGGTACTTGTATAGTTGTAAGAAAGAATGAAAAAGTATTTCTTGTGACTCGCACAGGAAGATCACAAACTAAACTAAAAACAATCATAAAAAAAAAACAAAATCAGGTACGAAGAAAGTCCTGTACGAGGCCAAAAGGCTCTAATCTCAGCATGATTTTTGGAGTTCTGTTGATCAGTAAGTGACCAACTTTGTGCACCGTAGTTAGGACGGACAGAATGCACGTGTCGATAAATTAATAAAAAGATATATGAGATAAGTATGTATGTAAAATATTAGCAAATAAAATAAAATATTTATTTAATCCGTATGTCAGCGCCCAAGGTAACATCATTCCTTGGTGTCTGAGGCACTCTGTGGCATGAGTTACTTGAGTCAACTAAGTAGATAGAGAAATCCAATCAAATAAAGACAAATTATCACCAAAGCAAAGAGGTCAACACGTAAAGTATTCACAGTTATCCATACCTCTGATTATGCTTCGTTGTCCAAATCACAGTGGTTTTTATTCTCATACTGATAAGGTTGCTGTTGGATTGCTGCCACTGACAACTCTGTCAAAATCATTGTGATCTTTATTCTCGTTACAAGAAAGTTGCTAAGTTACTGCTATCAGAGGTAAAAATAACTGTGAACGGACTTTAACTATCTACTCGTATATACTTGAGGGTATGTCAACTAATTACCTACATAGAGAAAAGGGTCGGACTCAATGACTGATATAGCCTGTGATGACCCTTTGTGTACCTACATCGATTTATCAATAATGTTTGTAATTACCTCGTTGGGCTCAGTAGATGCGCTCCCTGATGGAGAATTCTCTGTAGCAGCTTTTGGTTTGGATTTTTGTCAGGTTAATAATCGCCAGTCGGGGGTGCGGCAGATGTACAAGTATCTCCCGGGCCCCCGACTTATAGCAGTAGAAGGAGCAGTGGGTTTTAGTTGGTAGGAGTCCGACATAACCCTCTGTTCTTCCCAGACGGAGGGTTCGGAGGGACGGATAGGGTGTGGATGTGGAGATGTGTCACAAATTATGCTTCACGTCCAGTCCTGCCTTTTGTGCTCCAAATATGCAGCTATAGTGACCTCTGCGCTACCACGATAGTGCCGTGGAAGTGACGAAGTTTTGGGTCAACAAAAAATAACTGTCGTACCAGCGAAATAATGAAGAATAGCAATAGGGTCGCCCTACATTACACGTAACTTAAAAATGTAAAGTGGTACCCCATAAAACTGTTGGTAAAACTAATAACCCTTAAAAATATTTGGTAAAATGTTGGTGTACAAAACTCCTCTATCTATGACAAAAACAGACGTGATGAAATGTGGTTTTTCATGTAGCTTCTAAACAGTCACTTGTTTTAGCCAGGTGGGTACTTCAGGGCACAGAAACAGGAGAATTCAATTAAGCTAAGCTCTCACTGCATCAGAGTCTAAGCCTCCGAGCTCACACCCTCTGATAGCGGGTGTGAACTGGGAAGCTTAGACTCCTACGGAACTAAATAAATAATGTTTAAAATTCCCTAGACAAACGTAATATGTTACTTCACCAATGCGGCACTGCAACGTTAAATAAAATATTAAAGATCCTTTTCAAGTAAGAGAAGAAAATGGCGACTTTTAAAAGATGAAGATAGGTAAAACACAACTGACCTAAGGTATACTGATGAGGCTTACAAATTATTTATCTTAACACTTCAGACCACAATTGCAATAGTATAAAAAAAACTTATTTATTTTTTTCTTTCACAAAGGTTTGCGATCCTTGCCTCCTCTGCGGCCAGACCGTGGTCTGGGAGCGGTCTATGGTTTTCTAACAAATACGTGTATTGCCATCGGCTATTAAAATTTTAGCCTTCATTAATTAGCAAAAAAAACAAACCTTTTCGTTTAAAACCATTTTATTCTCAACTTTAATGTTGGACCGAAAAAATATTATAATTTTTTGTCAGAATAACTTACGGTTTCTTCTATCATTCAAAGAATAATCTTGTAAATTGGTCCGGCCGGTCTATTCTGTAAAAATCTCAGCGTGAAAAGGTTAGGAAAGGTGAGCTTGCAGTGAGCTGTCATTCGACCTGACTCTTGGGATTGACACTATTGAATACTCCCGTACATACATACAGTACCAATGCGTACAGAAATACAATTGAACATTTAAATCAATATAAAACCCAAATAAAGGCTCCCGCAGAGAGGCGTGACACGACAGCGTGACGCGAACAATTTCTATGAAAACTTTGTGGACATTGTTCTACCAGAATCGCGTAGCCCCGTCGCGTCGCGCCTATCTGTACGAGCCTTAAAGAATTAAATTCACAAAATACCGTTGAACTTACAGAGAGCGTCAAACTTTTTTAAAGTCACCTAAAAAGTATAATATATTTTTATTAACAGCCAGCAACGAACAGCCGTTCGCATTTACCCTCAACCAATAAATAAAAATAATATTCCTTTAACTTCGCCCGTGTTATGAATGAGAACCCCTGGTAACTTCTCGGGCTCCCTCCAGCCGCTCTTGTGGAAACTGTTTCCATTCCACTGGCTTTTCTCGCCCAAGCATACGGGACTCGCTTTGAACTTATTTTCCACTTTAAGCATTTGTTTTCTTTCTCTGTCACCCGTTTTTCGTTCATATTCAAATGTATGGATCGTCAGTTTATTGAGTAGTGTGAAAATTTTAAATAAGTATTTGGTTTTTTTTTTCTAGTGTTTGAAATTGTTGAAGTTTTCAAAGACTTGCACTGATATTAGATAAATAAAAACATGCTAAAATACACCTAATATTATGTTAGTATATTGTTTATTTTGGGGTCAAATTATATTTGAATTACCATCCTTTATTTGTTTTTGCAGACATAGAATTGGTATAACTTATTATTATTGACGACATTTTGGGAACCTGGTGTTACTTTTATACGTATAGATATAGAAGAATAATTCGATAATTTTACTCTCCGTTTCCTTACCGGTCTTCTTCCATCTGCTGATCTGGTAGTCATCGCTAACATAACATTACCTACGCCTGTTTTCGTTTTAATTAAACTTGTTGTTTACATTATAAGCCAAAAGCATAACTAAAATCCTACCGGGAGCCTCACAACAATAGGTAAATAATTAATTAATTGTGTCATTAGTTAACGCTTGATGAGTTAAACTAACAGCATCATTTATAATGCAGCAGTTTCTCAAACCTACATTACGAGAATTTCATAGTAATTCACAGTACAAATCCTAAAATCTAAAGCATTAACGGTACACGTGCGGGTTCTAACGATGCCAACGTAATTCGTATTCAGCCTACTGGCGGGGAAAATATTCCCACATGAATGCTAGAAAATCGACCGTGGGTTGTGGGTACCTGCTTTTGGCAATAGAAGTACTACATATAGTAAAGTACTGGCGGTCTATTCTGTATAAATCTCACCGTGAAAACTTAGGTGAAGTGAGTTTGTATTCTACCTGCCGGTATATTCTGTAAAACTTACTTGAAGTGAACTGTCATCTTACCTGACGTTAGAGAATCTAGGGATTGACATCTCACTTCACCTAAGTTTTCACTGAGATTTTTACAGAATAGCACTGCTGATGCTACGTATTGACACTATTGATTTTGACATAATAGCGCTGCTAGACTGTGTATATATATAGCACAGTAGTTTTAAAAAGTTAGGCGTTGTAGAACGTCGTCTTTGTCACCGATATCTTTGTAACAGTTTCATTCTGAAATTTGATATTACTGCCCGGGTAGGTATTGTACTAGTTGTAATAATACTGTAGTAGGTATTGTAGTAGTTGTAAGTTGTAGTAGTTGTTGTAGTAGTTGTCTTATAAGTTTTGGTATCAAAAGTGCTATGATAAAAAAAACAATGTATTAAAATAAAAATGATCATCCAAGGACATTGCAATTTTGCTAAAAGGTACCTACCTATATCTCGTACCTATCTCCATTTTTATTGTGCCTTACGTGTGACTTATAAAATATGACACTAACTCTTACGATTGCACAACAAAAAATAAATATACGGCATTATTATTTTCATTACAAAGATTTTTCCACATCCAGCGCAAACAACTGGAACAAATTCTCGTGCACAGCCGATTGTATTGTAGTCTGCATATGATTTGTTTACAAATTGAAATACTAGTGCTAGCTACGAGTGTGTTACACCAAAAACAATATAAGCGAAACTCCGTCTACAGTACGGAATATATTAACGCTGTATTCAGCGACTCGGCGAGTTGGTGAGATTAAAATCTGTTTTCCCAACTCAGTGTTTTCCAGTTTGTTGAGTATATTGTTAACGTGAATGCTGTATACAGCGCTATCTTTGCTGATTCTGCTGTATGATTTAATTTTGTTTTCATGACAGCATAAACGTGTTTGAAATTGGAAGCATAAAGAGGTAAGAGATCAGACATCTTCCGGCACCATGGCTTACAGACGATATTAGGGTGATCATGCACAGAAAGGCTGTAACCAAAACGAAATATAAGTGTCGGCCCTCGCCGTCGAACCGAGAGATCCTTGTTGATGCACGCAATCGCTGCAATAAGGTGTGTAGAGATGCCCAACGCCGCCATATCCACACCTCCGTTGAAAACGGAGACCCAGCAAAAGTCTGGAAATTTCTTAAGTCCATGGGAGTTGGAAAATCACGCCAAGAATCGATTCCTAAAGACTTAGATATTGATCTACTGAATCAACACTTCTCATCTTCGTCCCACAGTAATGGGACCATGAAGGCAACTACTATTAATTATCTTTCAAACCTTCCAACTCCCGACCATCCCCCATTTATTTTTAGTCAATTCTCTGATTGTGATGTTAAGAAGAGCATAGTTTCAATCACGTCTAACGCAGTTGGTAGTGATTGTGTGAGTCGAAAAATGATACTTCCTGTCCTCGACGAAATCCTTCCTATCCTGTGCTATATCCTGAACTACTCTATATCCTATGGTGCCTTTCCATCAATGTGGAAAGAGGCCAAAGTTATACCATTACCCAAAAAATCCAATCCTACTTCCTTTTCAGAATACCGTCCTATCTCCATCTTGCCTTTCCTCTCCAAAGTCCTAGAACGCCTTGTCCACAATCAGCTTAGTACTTTTCTTTGTAAGAATAGTCTATTGAATCCTTTCCAATCCGGTTTCCGTCCTGGTCACAGCACCACTACAGCCTTAGTTAACGTCACTGATGACATACGGTTAGGCATGGAGGGAGGAAATCTGACAGTTCTCTGCTTACTAGATTTTAGTAATGCATTCAATACTGTCGATTTAGATATCCTGCTTGGCATGCTTCGCTCGCTTAACATATCTCCAACGGCGATTGACTGGTTTCGTAGTTACCTGTATGGCCGCCGGCAACGTATATGCATAGAAGAGTCTTTCTCTTCGTGGTGTAATACTTCTGCCGGTGTACCTCAGGGTGGCGTTTTATCTCCTTTACTTTTCGCAATATTTATAAACTCCATTACCAAAAAACTTCTTTCTTCCTACCACCTTTATGCAGACGATTTGCAAATTTATAAGCAAGCTGACTACTCGAATTTGGCTGATGCGGTTCATATTGTCAACAAGGATTTGGTTTCAATCTGTGAGTGGAGTGAGGCGCATGGTTTGCAGGTTAACCCATCGAAGACTCAGGTCATTGTTGTTGGCAGCTCAAGGATGATCCCCAAGATAAACTGGGCTCAACTACCCCAGGTTCAATTTAACGGAACTGCTATTCCATTCAGCGAAAAGGTGAAGAACCTTGGAGTTTGGATCGACCAACATCTATCATGGGATCCTCAGCTACAGGACGTAAGTCGCAAAATTTTTGCATCTGGTAAGTCACTGAGACGATTGCGGAACTTTCTTCCAACTGCCACTAAAACTGCGCTTGCACAATCCCTTTTACTTCCCATCCTTGACTACGCTGATGTCAGTTATCCAGATCTTACTGAGGCACAACTAGATAAGCTTGAGCGACTTCAAAACTTTTGCATAAGATTTATATTTGGCCTGCGCAAATATGATCACATATCTGAATTTCGTACAAAGCTCAAGTGGCTACCCATACGTCTTCGCCGGAATTCCCATATCTTGTTTCAGCTCTACAGTATTTTGTTTAATCCTAAAACCCCCACTTATCTTAAAGAACGTTTCAAGTTCCTTCATGACACACATAATAGATATCTGAGGTCATCGGAAAACCTGAGACTAGAGATGCCGATGCATTCCACTAGTTTCTATGATAAATCTTTTACTGTGCAAGCAGTACGGTTATGGAATGACTTGCCCGTGTCGATAAGGCGTGCTCAATCTTTGTCCACTTTTAAGACTATGATAAAAAAGCACTTTCTCTCTCCTTAAACATTGTCATTGTATTTTCTTTGCTCCTGATTCATGTTTGTTATTATGTGTATGTATATATTTATATAGATTAATAGTACTTTATGTATGTATTTATTGTATTGTGTAAATGGTACACCACAGACTACCTACAGTATTTGTCTGTCCTTCCCGTTTTTAATCCATCCAAAGGTTGTCTTTAAAAGATCGCTCTTAGCGATAAGACCGCCCATTGTGTCACCCATTGTAAAGTTTTCTATATTTATGTCTGTAATTTATATGGTGTACATAATAAAGAGTATTCTATTCTATTCTATTCTATTCTAAGAGAGCTTTTGTTTTTAATTTGTGGTGGTTTTATGAAAGAGGTTTTTTCTAGGAGAAACAAACATGCGAAGGATTTAAATCTTTCTAAATAAGAATTTTCTCATAATATCAAACAGATAGATAGACGATTCATTTTATAATATGCAAGGATACATTAAATATTCTCCTATATCAATTCTCCAACATATTGGATGGATTCCATTTTCTCTAGAAGATATGGTTCAGTACCAGCTCAATTGATTAATTCATGATACATGGAATTACCCTAGTTTCATCTGAGAGCACCCAAGTGCCTGCAGCACACTGCCCCGACATTAAAATATTTCATGAATTTGGTTAAATCGCATAACTTTATCGCAAATTGGACAAAGTCTTCTTCTTCTTCAAATTCTTTCTTTAATTTTATTCTTTTTATGTTTTTTTGCGCCATATTTTACCGCAAGTAAACGTATTTTCTTTCTTTCTTTGGAGAAAATTCCACCTAGTATGAAATAGGCTAAGGGCCAAAGTCAGTTTATCTTTATGGAAAAATTGTCAAAAATTTAATCTCAGGATAAGACTTATTCTAGGTATAAAAGTTAGGTGAAATTCATCCTTAGTTGACTAATATCGTAAAACATGGAGTAGAGGTGACCTCTTTTAATGTGGGGATACATTAAAAGCGGTCACCTCTACTCCATGTTTTTTGTTTTAAAAAACAATACCTCGTTTACCTATTAAAATATTTATTACAGATTTAAGGTTTTCTAAGAAAAACACTTTTTTTTCCGCCGTAACAAGGAACGTTGAACTCAGCAGCATTCCCCAGTTGTAAGCCATTAGACTATGTTCTTGAATTTCACGAGTCAAATTATGAAAGCGACGTACGTAGAATAATTGAAAAAAAAAACAAAATTATATACATAGTTAACTAGGTTTTGTAATAAACTGAGATATAACGGTAAAAGAAATGAATAAGACTAGACTAGAGTCAAGAGCAAACCCATTTCAAATAAAAAAAATTGGGAAACGCACAGGAAATTGTAAAAAAGAAACATCTAAAACTAACAAAATTTCATTAAAAACAACCAAAAAATAAACAAGAAATAAAAACCAGTGCGAGGCCAAAAATGCTCCAGTATGGTAGGAAACATAGCTAGACAAATTTTGACTTTAAATCTTATTTATTCATTTTATAAATATTTCAACAACCCGGTATAAAGACTAACATGAAAAAACAGTAGCCCACCGGTATCGGGGACAGGGACCAAGCTATTATCGGTCAGGGATCCAGAGCGAGAAACTTCCTAACAATACGCGTCGTGTCCAGGAGTACGTCTTTCTAGATTAAGCCCTTGGGCAAACCTCGAAAATATAACCTTTTTTTGTTACTCTATACTGTCCCATTACTGGCCAAAGGCTTCCTCCAAGTCCTTCCAGGAACTCTTTTTCCGCGCCGCCTCAAACCAACCCTCACGGTACGGCATACGGAGATGGAACATAAAAATTATAGTCATGCCTTTAACGTACATACGGTCACCAAAGGAGATAAGTAACGAGGGTCGTTGGATATGGTTGAAGTTTAGTAAGAAACTGATGGATGTTTTCGAATGAAATTTAATTTATATACTCGTAAAACAAACAGTTAATTTTATCAAATTACATTCGAAAACATCCATCAGTTTCTAAGCTTCAACTATATCCGACGACTCTGGTTACTTATCTCCTTTGGTGATTGTACTCGTAGTATAAAATTATTCTTAGCTGCCAAGCATAGTAATTGATGGAACTAAATAGTATACCGGCAGGTGTAGATCCTGGATAGATTTAACTTTAACCTTACTGAACCCTTTACCCAAATAATCACATCTATTCACATAGTACTACAGCTCAACTATATCCGAATGATTTCCACCATTGCATGCCCAATTAACTCGTAGAAGGTTCGCTAACGGGATTTGGGCAAGATTTCAGAAGCCTCGGCCCAAGGTCTTACCTCCTTAATCAGATAAGCTTATCACACTTGCCCGTAGTTTGCCCTATATGGTGTAACCACTAATTTGATTTGATTAATTCAATGTGGAGTTTACATTCATTAGGACTTTCAGTTGGATTCAGAGGACATTTGGTTTGGTGTCCATTGAAAATGGAGCCCACTGCTTATGGTATATCCATAGACATGGGGCTCCACTTTTTCAAATCAAATCTAGACATTTTTCTCTGACATAGAGTACTAGTGTTGAAAGATAAAGGAAGAAAATATATTTATTTGTGGCAAACATGACGCAAAAAATAAAAAAGAGAAAAAACACAAAAAATAAAAAGGTACTTTGTTCATTTTATGATGGTTAATAAACTAACTTTTACATATCTTTTAAAATACTAAGTACATAAAGTAGGTAACGTACAAAAGCGATATCGGCACCTAATAGTTGACAAGCATTTATCGTCTGAACAATCAACCTCAAATTACACAAAAAAAAACGATTACAATTAAGAAGACCCAACAAGCCAAGATGAAAGACTAATAAAATAAAAAAAAGATTTTATCTACACTAATAATATTATAAAGAGGAAAACTTTGTTTGTATGTTTGTTTGTTTGTACTGAATAGGCTCAAAAACTACTGGACCGATTTTAAAAATTCTTTCACCATTCGAAAGCTACATTATCCACGAGTAACATAGGCTATATTTTATTTTGAAAAAAAATAGGGTTCCGTAAGATATTTGGGTTTTTCGGACACAAGGTGTAAAAAATCAACCAGAAAAGTTACTTATTTTGCGTACGCTGCCTAAACTATAAAAGATAGAACCATAAAATGTTCTAATTAATTGTAGATCTTATAAATATCTACAAAAAAGTCCGCGACACACTATACCCATCTATGTCGAGTGAGGCACAGCAACCATTTTTTTATTTAAAAATCTTGAATTTTTTTTTGGACTACATTTAAACGCGTTTATTTTACTCATGCTATTAATCCTTATCAAAATAAATGATTTCATCACTAAGAACAGTTTATGGAGATAATATTTGGTCTTTGAATGATTAAAATTGGACGTTTGGTTTTGAAGTTATGGCGAAATTAAAATATTACCGAGGTTTACTTGAAAACGATGACCATTGGGGTAACAGTTTAAGCGAAGCTTCGTTATCACATTGTCCAAAAAAACTACACTAATATTATAAAGAGGAAAACTTTGTTTGTATGTTTGTTTGTTTGTACTGAATAGGCTCAAAAACTACTGGACCGATTTTAAAAATTCTTTCACCATTCGAAAGCTACATTATCCACGAGTAACATAGGCTATATTTTATTTTGAAAAAAAATAGGGTTCCGTAAGATATTTGGGTTTTTCGGACACAAGGTGTAAAAAATCAACCAGAAAAGTTACTTATTTTGCGTACGCTGCCTAAACTATAAAAGATAGAACCATAAAATGTTCTAATTAATTGTAGATCTTATAAATATCTACAAAAAAGTCCGCGACACACTATACCCATCTATGTCGAGTGAGGCACAGCAACCATTTTTTTATTTAAAAATCTTGAATTTTTTTTTGGACTACATTTAAACGCGTTTATTTTACTCATGCTATTAATCCTTATCAAAATAAATGATTTCATCACTAAGAACAGTTTATGGAGATAATATTTGGTCTTTGAATGATTAAAATTGGACGTTTGGTTTTGAAGTTATGGCGAAATTAAAATATTACCGAGGTTTACTTGAAAACGATGACCATTGGGGTAACAGTTTAAGCGAAGCTTCGTTATCACATTGTCCAAAAAAACTAAGGGAGTTGTTCGTAGTCATACTTTTATTTTGTCAACCATCGGAACCATTGAAGTTATGGGATACTTTCAAAGATCAGTTCTGTGAAGATATTAGACATCGTATCAGACAACAAAATCAGGATAACACTTTACCCTTCACTGAAGTCATTTATAATGAAGGATTAATCGAAATAGAAAACAAACTTCTAGAATTAAACGACAAAAATTTAAGTGATTTTGGATTACCTTCTCCCGTTCGTACCCAGAATAATACTATTGACACAATGGTACAACAGTATAACAGAAATGATCTAACAGCGTTTGATAATGACAATGTGCCAAAATTAGTACCAGATCAAAGACATGCTTATGAGACTATTGTGGACAGCGTGAACAATAACATGGGGAGATTATTTTTTTTGGACGCACCAGGAGGCACCGGAAAGACTTTTCTCGCAAATTTGATACTTGCTAAGATACGGCAATCAGGGAAGATAGCGATTGCAGTTGCTTCGTAGGAATTGCTGCAACTCTCTTGAACGAAGGAAAAACTGCTCACTCTACGTTTAAACTCCCGCTATCCGTATCTTTAGATCAACGGTCTACGTGTTCTATTCGGAAAAATGGGCCTCTTGGTAAGTTGCTGCAAGACGCGTCGTTGGTAATATGGGATGAATGCACCATGAGTCATAGAGCTCATGTGGAGGCCGTGGACCGTACTTTAAAAGACCTCCGAAGCTCTGCTAATGTCATGGGTGGTATCACTTTTGTATTTGCTGGAGATTTCCGACAAACGCTTCCAGTCGTCAACAGAGGTACGCGAGCAGATATTATGAAGGCATGTTTAAAATCGTCTCACCTTTGGACATCTGTTCAACATTTGAATTTGCGCACCAATATGAGAGCTCATCTACATGGAAATACGCATAGCAATTTTCCACAACAGCTGCTGAAACTTGGAGAAGGAATTTTTCCATCTTTAAAGGACGATGAGTCAGAACGTCCCCCCAACCTTACATTGACCAACAGACTTAAAATGTATCTCATTCGAACCGCCTTAGCAAGCTGATCAATTTTTACTATGACGACATCTCTCAAAAGTGCGGGATATTCCGAGAAAATCATGTTTTAGTGTTAATTTCGTCACAGCGTCCCCCCAACCCTTACATTGACCAACAGACTTAAAATGTATCTCATTCGAACCGCCTTAGCAAGCTGATCAATTTTTACTATGACGACATCTCTCAAAAGTGCGGGATATTCCGAGAAAATCATGTTTTAGTGTTAATTTCGTCACAACGTCCCCCCAACCCTTACATTGACCAACAGACTTAAAATGTATCTCATTCGAATCGCCTTAGCAAGCTGATCAATTTTTACTATGACGACATCTCTCAAAAGCGCGGGATACTCCGAGAAAAATCATGTTTTAATGTTTATTGCCAGAACGTCGCCCCAAGCCTTACATCGACCAACAAACTTAAAATGTATCTCATTCAAACCGTCTTAGCAAGGTGATCAATTTTTACTACGACGACATCTCTCAAAAGTGCAGGATATTCCGAGAAAAATCATGTTTTAATGTTAATATTTTTGGCACAAAATAAGAGTTTGTAAGTAAACCATATTCTTTGATTTTCAAACCTTTCAAGATCAATTAGGAGATGCCATTTAAAAAACAGAAAACGTCATTCGTTACTCGTCCAATTTTTTCTATTCCTATAGGCAGGCAGTTGTCCCACCGGCGGCGATGAACGATTAGCGAGTAGAACTAGCAACTGAAAACGAGTTGGCGAGCAGCGAGCAGCGTGTGTGTAGTTCCGATAGTTTTGTCGCTGGGCTATCAGCGAGTTTTCGAGTGCGACGGGCGATTACTCGCACCACTCGCTCGGGGCGGTTAGTCTCACAGGGGTTTCTCTCGGCGTGAGCTCTGACCACCAAGCGACCATCGCTGAGCGAGTATTGCTAGGCGAGTATTATCTTTGATAGCTCTTGTCGCTCAGCGACAAACCAGTGAAGCGAGTCTTCGCCGGCAGTGTGAACGGTCAGAGATCAACTGTTAATATATGCATCTCTTTTGTTTACACGGAATGTATATCTATTGTACGTTTCTTGAGCGAGAAAACAGCCGACAGTTAGTCGCTTCCTCGCCGGCGGTGGGACAACTGCCATATGCTCGTCCACGACGGAGACGCGGGTGTCTTCGTCTTGGGCGAGCTTGAATCCCTCACTGCACTCAGGATTCAAGTCTTAACTCCCTCGCTTCGCTCCGGAGTCAACTCAAACCTAGAATCCTTCGTTGCGTTCAGGATTCAAAATAGCGCCCGCGACAACAAGACACTACTTTACCCCAAAATAAATAAAACGATTTTTTATTTTATTTCTAAACCCCATGGATTTTGGAGTTAAAACTGGTTGCTAGTATTTTTATAGATCTTTATGAACCTGATAACACATACAAAAGATCTGTTGCAGGGCGGGGGACGCGCCTAGCGAATTAGAAAAATGAATAAAACGATTTTTTAATTTTTATTTTATTTCTAAGCCCCATGGATTATGAAGTTAAAAGTGGTTGCTAGTCTTTTTATAGAACTTTATGAACCTGATAGCACATACAAAAGATCTGTTGCAGGGCGGGGGACGGGCCTAGCGAATTAGGAAAAATTAATAAAACGATTTTTTAATTTTTATTTTATTTTTAAACCCCATGGATTTTGAAATTAAAACTGGTTGCTAGTCTTTTTATAGACCTTTGTGAACCTACTAATACATAAAAAAGTTCTGTTGAAGGGGGGGGACGGGTCTCATACAAATATGGTCATCGTTCTTTGGGCACCGATTATGCGGTTACTTTGGATGAGTCTCTAGGCCAAATAGTCCATAATTTAGATAGTCTGATAGATGCTATATATCCTGACATCGAAAACTTACATCAAAATGATTTTCGTTGGCTGTGTTGTAGAGCAATAGTTTCTCCCAGGAATGAAACAGTCAACGAAATAAACAGTTTAATTATGCAGAAAGTACCGGGTGAAGTTAAGTGCTATAAATCCATAGACACCGTCACTAACATCGAGGACGCTGTGCACTACCCCCAGGAATTTTTAAATTCTCTGAATCCCGCTGGGCTACCACCTCATGAACTGTCGTTAAAAGTTGGCACGCCGATAATGCTTCTCAGAAATTTAAGCCCCCCCAACATGTGTAATGGCACGAGACTTCTTATAAAGGAGCTAAAAGATAATTTAATAGTAGCGAAGATTATCACCGGCCCTGCAGCTGGTGAATTAGCTCATATACCAAGAATACCCATGATCCCTACTGATTTGCTTATACCCTTCAAAAGGCTCCAATTTCCAGTAAAAATTTCTTTCGCACTAACGATAAACAAATCCCAGGGCCAAACATTCAAATTAGTAGGAATTGATTTACGAAAAGAATGTTTTACGCATGGGCAACTTTACGTTGCCCTATCACGGGTCGGGGCTCCCGACCATCAGTATATTTTGTTACCTGAAAATAATTTAACGTCAAATGTTGTTTATGGAGAAGCTCTACAATAATCGCTTTAGTTATCTATCCTTAAACAACGGGTTGCGCTCCGGGACTGCCGGCAGAAGTGAAAACTTAGTATTAATTACATTTAAATATTTTCATCATTAACAACTTAACATACACAGAAAGACAATCTGTGCAGCCTGCGGATAATGACTGCGTCGTCAATGTTACTGTCGGTGTCTGTGAATTGACCTGGGAATCATTTTGCTGACCGTGTCTTTCCTGGGTAGGCTTTTTGCAGCGGTAACCGACATCCACGCGGGCGGAGCCGCGGGCGACCGCTAGTTTTGTATATAAGTACTTTATTGTAAACCAGAAAATACATAACAAAAATTACAACTATCTCTACAAAACATACAATAATAAATGGGGTTTTCATTGGTGCAAAATCATATAAATATATATATTCTGTATAATAGATGCATAAATAAATACATACTTACCCCCTTACTAATAAACGTATTATATCAGACTAGCGGTCGCCCGCGGCTCCGCCCGCGTGGATGTCGGTTACCGCTGCAAAAAGCCTACCCAGGAAAGACACGGTCAGCAAAATGATTCCCAGGTCAATTCACAGACACCGACAGTAACATTGACGACGCAGTCATTATCCGCAGGCTGCACAGATTGTCTTTCTGTGTATGTTAAGTTGTTAATGATGAAAATATTTAAATGTAATTAATACTAAGTTTTCACTTCTGCCGGCAGTCCCGGAGCGCAACCCGTTGTTTAAGGATAGATAACTAAAGCGATTATTGTAGAGCTTCTCCATAAACAACATTTGACGTTAAATTATTTTCAGGTAACAAAATATACTGATGGTCGGGAGCCCCGACCCGTGATAGGGCAACGTAAAGTTGCCCATGCGTAAAACATTCTTTTCGTAAATCAATTCCTACTAATTTGAATGTTTGGCCCTGGGATTTGTTTATCGTTAGTGCGAAAGAAATTTTTACTGGAAATTGGAGCCTTTTGAAGGGTATAAGCAAATCAGTAGGGATCATGGGTATTCTTGGTATATGAGCTAATTCACCAGCTGCAGGGCCGGTGATAATCTTCGCTACTATTAAATTATCTTTTAGCTCCTTTATAAGAAGTCTCGTGCCATTACACATGTTGGGGGGGCTTAAATTTCTGAGAAGCATTATCGGCGTGCCAACTTTTAACGACAGTTCATGAGGTGGTAGCCCAGCGGGATTCAGAGAATTTAAAAATTCCTGGGGGTAGTGCACAGCGTCCTCGATGTTAGTGACGGTGTCTATGGATTTATAGCACTTAACTTCACCCGGTACTTTCTGCATAATTAAACTGTTTATTTCGTTGACTGTTTCATTCCTGGGAGAAACTATTGCTCTACAACACAGCCAACGAAAATCATTTTGATGTAAGTTTTCGATGTCAGGATATATAGCATCTATCAGACTATCTAAATTATGGACTATTTGGCCTAGAGACTCATCCAAAGTAACCGCATAATCGGTGCCCAAATTTAAAGATGGAAAAATTCCTTCTCCAAGTTTCAGCAGCTGTTGTGGAAAATTGCTATGCGTATTTCCATGTAGATGAGCTCTCATATTGGTGCGCAAATTCAAATGTTGAACAGATGTCCAAAGGTGAGACGATTTTAAACATGCCTTCATAATATCTGCTCGCGTACCTCTGTTGACGACTGGAAGCGTTTGTCGGAAATCTCCAGCAAATACAAAAGTGATACCACCCATGACATTAGCAGAGCTTCGGAGGTCTTTTAAAGTACGGTCCACGGCCTCCACATGAGCTCTATGACTCATGGTGCATTCATCCCATATTACCAACGACGCGTCTTGCAGCAACTTACCAAGAGGCCCATTTTTCCGAATAGAACACGTAGACCGTTGATCTAAAGATACGGATAGCGGGAGTTTAAACGTAGAGTGAGCAGTTTTTCCTTCGTTCAAGAGAGTTGCAGCAATTCCTACGAAGCAACTGCAATCGCTATCTTCCCTGATTGCCGTATCTTAGCAAGTATCAAATTTGCGAGAAAAGTCTTTCCGGTGCCTCCTGGTGCGTCCAAAAAAAATAATCTCCCCATGTTATTGTTCACGCTGTCCACAATAGTCTCATAAGCATGTCTTTGATCTGGTACTAATTTTGGCACATTGTCATTATCAAACGCTGTTAGATCATTTCTGTTATACTGTTGTACCATTGTGTCAATAGTATTATTCTGGGTACGAACGGGAGAAGGTAATCCAAAATCACTTAAATTTTTGTCGTTTAATTCTAGAAGTTTGTTTTCTATTTCGATTAATCCTTCATTATAAATGACTTCAGTGAAGGGTAAAGTGTTATCCTGATTTTGTTGTCTGATACGATGTCTAATATCTTCACAGAACTGATCTTTGAAAGTATCCCATAACTTCAATGGTTCCGATGGTTGACAAAATAAAAGTATGACTACGAACAACTCCCTTAGTTTTTTTGGACAATGTGATAACGAAGCTTCGCTTAAACTGTTACCCCAATGGTCATCGTTTTCAAGTAAACCTCGGTAATATTTTAATTTCGCCATAACTTCAAAACCAAACGTCCAATTTTAATCATTCAAAGACCAAATATTATCTCCATAAACTGTTCTTAGTGATGAAATCATTTATTTTGATAAGGATTAATAGCATGAGTAAAATAAACGCGTTTAAATGTAGTCCAAAAAAAAATTCAAGATTTTTAAATAAAAAAATGGTTGCTGTGCCTCACTCGACATAGATGGGTATAGTGTGTCGCGGACTTTTTTGTAGATATTTATAAGATCTACAATTAATTAGAACATTTTATGGTTCTATCTTTTATAGTTTAGGCAGCGTACGCAAAATAAGTAACTTTTCTGGTTGATTTTTTACACCTTGTGTCCGAAAAACCCAAATATCTTACGGAACCCTATTTTTTTTCAAAATAAAATATAGCCTATGTTACTCGTGGATAATGTAGCTTTCGAATGGTGAAAGAATTTTTAAAATCGGTCCAGTAGTTTTTGAGCCTATTCAGTACAAACAAACAAACATACAAACAAAGTTTTCCTCTTTATAATATTAGTGTAGACTTTATAATATTAGTGTAGATTAAGGTAAACCAACACCAAAGCAAGCTTTTATGTTTAATATAACTTAAAAGTATTATATTTATGTAACAATACGCTCGGACTTACACAGTCGCCAATTACAGCTTAACTAGCAATTAACAGCAAAAGCATTCTAGACAATATTATTTTGACATCTTTATACATATTACAAAGCATAAATCGCAACAATTATAAATGAAGGCAATGAAGTACCTCAGGATAGGAGCGATCAAAGTAGGTCCCTTTACTACTGCCTACATAGCTATATGTCTGGCGAATTGCCATCGTTTATTGTAGGTATACGGGAAACGTCGGCACTAAAGCGTCGATGTTGCAATCATCAGAAATATATGGAACAGAATATTGATACACCGTCGCGCGAGAAAGACTGAAAGATAATCCGAACATAAGATAAGATCACGCCTATTCTCCCCAAAGGGTTAGGCAGAGGAATACCTATTAATAGTACACCCCCATTTTCTAACTACTTAACTGGGAAAAGGCTTGTGTAAAGATTACCTATTGCACGACTCATAATGCGAAGCATTAGAGAGTGCTTTACGATCGAAACATTTTTTTTTGCCTCCTTTCTGCAACTGTTTCTATTGGTATACTCCTGCTAGTACACAGAACCTACTTAATTTATATACCATTGTATAAACAATTTAATGGAGATTAATTTTGTACTTTTCAAAAATTGATTTAATGCAGTAGGAACAAAAAAGACATCAAAACGAAAAAATTTATACAAATACTATAAAATTTTCCGTCAATCAAGTGTAAAACCTGAAAACATCGTAGCTTGCGAAAATATCAATTAATTGGGCCAAATTTTGTTTGATTCGTTTCATCCATAGGAGGAACCCTATTGAAAATAGCTCTTTTATTCAAAGTAGTTTAATTATAATGAATAAAAAACGAACTAATGTAATATTTCTATACCTGTGATAGCATACGGATTTTGATTTATGAAAACAACATAATTGAAGAATTGGGTAAGTTAGATAGATTTGGCATACAGTTTTACTGGGGGACCTGTACCAGGTCTTAAGAAAAATCTTCAATATTGTAGAAAATCATTTCTGGAACCCAAAGGAATCTGTGTGACAGTATTTTACTAAAATTCTATGTGTTTACTATCACTGTATACTGTAATTTGTTGCGTAGTAACGTAACCTTTCATATCGCAACGCAGCAAAAGTAAAAACAGAAATAGTAATGTTGGAAGTACTTCCTGCACACCAATAGCAGGTGGTACATTAGATATACTTACTTGAAAATCCCATAAACATAGCTCTCAAGTTAAAAACACTCTTACTAACAAGAGAAAGGCATAAGGACGCATACATAAGACATAAAAGAGCCTCCTTAAATAAAAACATTACATGACATCACATCTGTTTTACGTAAGGTTAGGCAAATGGCAAAATGTGGTGTGCTATGTAGGTATGAGGTATACTCACATTTCGCCAGCTATGTCTACCTAAGTCCCATGCAGTGGCGTAACTATAGGGTGGCATTGGAGCAAAATGCCATAGGCCCCCAGCCAGAGGTGGCCCCCGGTCCGAGAGGGCCATGAGCACAGGAGGATCCTAGCATAAGTTTATAAATGCAAAATTTTTTTGAAAATGTGCAACAGAGGACATCATTCAGGTTTTGAACATTTTGTACCTTTTTCCCATTGTTTGTCTATTTTTTTGGACAGGACCTCATGCTCAGCAGTAGCGCCCGCGACCACTAGACCAACGAAGCAGTCAGGTGTTAAATTTTGTAGGAGAAAATATGAAATCTACGCAGAAGAAGTCGCGGGAGAAGTGTTAGTAAAAAAAACTATAACGTTAGATGAGCTTCTTTACATTGAGGGAGGGCCCCATCCCTTGAATTTGCCACGGGCCCCAAACGGTATAGTTACGCCACTGGTCCCATGTAATAGGCAGCAAGTCTATCGCCATCAACCCCCACCCTGACTCCAGGCTGTTACTGAAAATTTCTTTAAAATAAATGTGCCATACATTATGGACGATGATAGATTGCTTCACGTCGTCCGCGTCGTCACGTCACTTATCTTTCCAACATGGCCGGTATAACTGACAGCGTTAAACACGTTCAATGACGTTTTCTGAACGACATTTTGACGTTTTCTCCATATTTTGCGGGAATGGTAACATTATAAAATTTAGCACTTTTGAATAGTTAAAGCGACTAAAATACTATACAGCACGCATGCGAAACAATCCTACATTGATAATAGTCCATTCCATCATCATCATTTGCTTTTTCCCAACTATGTTGAGATCGGCTTTCTAGTCTAATCGGATGCACCTGAGTATTTTATATGAAGCGACTGCCTATCTGACCTCCACGACCAGTTACTGGGTAACACGATACGACTTGATAAGTCTGGTTGTCAGATATTTGGGATTCTGACGACCCGTATCGACTGTCGAAGATCCACGAATGACAGTCGGGACCAACGGCTTAACGAGCTTCCCGAGGCACGGAGGAGTCTCAGTCTCGATATGTAATGTATGACGTTAGGGTTAAAGACTGTCAAAGATCTACAAATGAGAGCTATTTTCTGATTCCTGGCACAGAAGGATAATGAGTAGTAGGCTTTACGCAATAATGCAGCCAAACCATCAACACATTATTCTTCCGTGCACATTGTGCTCTCATCATCAGTCAGTCGGAAGACGTCCACCACTGGACATAGATTTGTCCCACGCCAGTTCACAAAGAACGGTGCTGTGCTTTTAACATTCACCATCAGATTCCGCGACGTGCACCAGACCATCGGTCCATCTTGTGGTGAAGTAAGCGCGCAGTCACCATTCCAAAACTTTTAGACCCCATTGACCATATGTTCTAGGACTTATTTGCTGGACAGCTTCCTCGCAGCTGTCCAACAAATCAGTGTTATGGATTCCTTGTACGATAGTGCACAAAACACCATAGGGTATAATAAAGTCGAACATATAACCTCCTCCTTTTTGGAAGTCGGTTAAAAAACAGTCACTCAACTAGTGGCAACACTTGTGGGGGTGTCTGTTCTGGCCTGGGCGTCTTTCGGCTGAAATGATGATGATGATAAATCTGCTGCTGCTTTTTTGTGATACAAAGCACGTAGAAGTCTTAAAATAACACCATATAAGTAAAGTTTTTACCAGTAAAGGCCCAACTTGACTACAAAGATACTCAGAAGCCCATAAACAACTGTCCACGTTCAGTAGTGTAAAGCAATTACTCTATAGCAAGCTATAACACGTTTTATCGCACACACTTTTATAGCTCATCGCACTGCTAATGGCCACTTTGCGCCGTGTAGTGTTTCTTGCTTTATATACGCGTAGTTGTTTACTTTATACCTATAAATACTTGTATTTTTATGTGTTTTGATATAAGTATCTAGTAGTAATCCATACAATCTATACTAATTTCATCATCATCATCGTACTCTTGCCCTAATCCCAATTTATTTGGGGTCGGCACAACATGTCTTTTTATTCCATACTTCTCTATTAGCCGTCATCTCGGTAGTCACCCCTTTTCTAACCACATCTTCATTCACACGGTCCAACCATCGTTTCTTTGGTCTAATTCCATATTCCATACTAAAATATTATAAATGCGAAAGTCTACTTGTACTTGTACCTTTTCACGCCTTAACGGCTAACCGGATTTTGATGAAAATCGGCACAAAGGTAAACCATAATCTGGGTTTAGACGTTTTATCCCGGTAGTATGTTTCCGTGAGATAATCTCCTACCTCCACTCGGGAGAAAATTGCAAACAAAAACTAGTTATGTACCTACTCGTATAAGTAGTAGATTCTACCGGAAGGTGCAGCGTTGATAAGCCTCCAACAAGGTGGGCCTGGTGAATGTCGCAGAAATCCGCTGGATGCGATAAACATAGGACCAGTCGATGTGGCGACGCTTGGGGGCTATGTCCAGCAGTTGACGTCTTTCAGTTGGCCTTTCGGCTGAAATGATGAAGATGATGAGCAGACTGTACAGTCACGAGCATAAATATGTAACTAAGGACAGCTCGGCAATAATATCTGACTTAGTGATAAGTCAGATATTATTGCCGAGACAGATATTAATATATCTGTCGTCAAAATGACGGCAAATGTATGTGATCATTTGTGGAAGGCATATGCAAGTGGCAGCATCATCAGCCCATCTCCCAGACGGAGGTCATAATGATAATTGGACAAAGAAAGACTTTTGTAAAAAGATAATTGTAAATATTTGAATCTTTAATAAATACAAGAAAGACTAACTAAAAGGCATGCGTAAGATGACAATAGAAATAACATTGCCTGTTTGACAGGTTTTGCGTTACAACGGAGTTATAACGGAGTTTGTGTTAAGCTTTTTGTCAGTGATTAATATCAAAGTAGGTATTTACTTCTAAAGCATCATATTACATTGCTTTGAAAATTCAACGTTTCGCAAAACAAAGCAAAACGGAATTAACGTCATATCAGCCTTAAAATTAACATCAAGTTCGGATTACGTATTCATAATTACTTAGTAAGACTTACAATATTAGAGGAGCGTGATAATGTTATGTCTTAAGCGAGATGCATCACCTCAAAAGAGTATTTTAATAACAGAATGTAATTTAACAGTAACACATAACAGTATAACAGAAGAGTATAGTAGAATAGCAGCAGTAGCAGTCTAGTATACTGTATATTACAAGTGTATTTACAGTATTTGTACGTGTATTTACAATATTTCTACGTATATTTACAGTGTATTTACTACAGTATTTTAACGTGTATTTACAGTATTTTTACGTTGTCCTGTCCAAATAGTTCATACAAAAAAATCTTATAGAAAAAAGGAAAAGAAAGGAGGAAGGAAAGGAGTTTGTCCCGGACTTTGAAAATTTTCTGGGCAACTTTTCCAATTTTTCTTTACGAACATTTTAAAATAAAAAAATAGGCAATGCGGTCCAGTCGATCCCAAATGATGCGCTTACCAACGAACAGCATTTTATTTTTATTTACAGTGGCTTCCAAAAGTTAATTGATATTTTTACACTTTACGTTTGACAATGAAAATTCTAGTGATCCAAATCTTTGAACTGCTATAACGTTATACTGACTAATATCTTTGAGTTATCATAAACAATACCTAGACAAGAAATCCCTAAGGAGTGCCTATCTTTTAAATCATAATATGGCATCACAGCTAAAGTGGAAAAATGTCAACTAACTTTTAGAGGCCACTGTATACAGGCTGAAATTTTAATCACCGTTTTCCTCTTAAGGGGTCATTGTACTCATCATCATCTCAAATCGCGACAAAAAAATCTGCTGTTCCCTACATTTTGACGAGTTATGCGAACATAAATGTAGGGAACAGCTGATTTTTTTTTTACGATTTCAGGTTTGGTCCCATAGTAAAAGTGAGTAATGATGAGTACAATGACCCCTTAAGAGGAAAACGGTGATTCAAATTTCACCCTGTATAGATTGGTTCTAAGACTAAAAACCGGCCAAGAGCGTGTCGGGCCACGCTCAGTGTAGGGTTCCGTAGTTTCCCGTCCGTCACAATAAGTGTTCCCATGTACAATTCGATAATACCCGACCCAATGTAATAAGTACCTACAGCGCCATCTCTCGGGGAATTGGGTTACTAATTAGTACATAGACGTGCCAGAAGTTTTCGGTGGTAATTTTGGATTGCGAGAACCGATTTTAATCATTCTTTTTTTGTTTGAAAAAAGATACGTTCAGGATAATAAAATATGTAAACGAAGTTAAAAAAAAAATGCTTGCATATACGATTATACTACAAACTTAGTCCAGAAATGATTTTGTACAACTTTTGTCTTTTTTGTACACAAACTGTTGTTTCTATCAAGTTCAAAATAATTTTCCTAGAAAGTCCTTATAAAGTTCTACTTTTCAGATTTTTTTCATATTTTCTAAACTTATGGTTCAAAAGTTAGAGGGGGGGGGACACATTGTTTTTTACTTTTGGAGCGATTATTTCCGAAATTATTGACATTATCAAAAAATGATTTGAGTAAACCCATATTCATTTTTAAATACCTTTCCAACAATATATCACACGTTAGGGTTGAAATTAAAAAAAAAATCACTTCCCACTTTACATATAGGGGGGCTACCCTAATAAAACATTTTTTTCCAATTTTTATTTTACCACTTTGTCGGCGTGATTGATATACATATTGGTACCAAATTTCAGCTTTCTAGTGCTAACGGTCACAGAGATTAAGCGAGGACGGACAGACGGACGGACGGACGGACGGACGGACAGACAGACATGGCGAAACTATAAGGGTTCCTAGTTGACTACGGAACCCTAAAAAGGAGGATTTATCTACAATGCATTCTGAAAAACAAATAACCAAAAATAACTCCGTCTTTCAGTCTGTCTGTTATCTTTTCCCGCATTAACGACTGAAAGGATTTCGATGCACACAGATAAAGCCACGGACAAAAGCTAGTTCCAATGTAAGTACAAACATAGCCGTAATTTATTTATTTAATTCGGGAAAACAAATATTTTCACACACATCGTAATAAACATAGTGAGCAAAGAAAGACATTACATATGTGTAGCTCAGGATGTTATCCATAACGTCATTGACCTACCAACAAGAAGTAATTACTCATTAACAAATTAACACACAACAATTCACAACAGCGTGTTTGTTATTATCCCGGCTCTATTACTAAATCATTGTTACTGCAACATTCTTCAGAGCAAAGAAATACTGCCAGTTATCACGTACACCCAGTAATTATACCTTTAGTTGGAACACAGAATACATAATAAGTACTAGTACAGAAGATTCACTCTGCAAAATCATTTAAATAAATAGCGACTCTTGCTACGACACAATAAAGTGCAATTCAAGTCGCACAGCGCTAGAGTTAGTATATTCACCTAGAAGTTCCCACTCTTTCTATCGCGTAACTCTTATATCTTCTATGTTAGAGTTGTCTTCTTTTAAAGAGTAATTAATCTGAATATTTAATTACTTGTTAGCTATGTACCTATTAGGTAGCCTTACACCTCAGCCGCCGCGGGAGACGCTCCGGGCGTCGGGAGCCGCGTGACGACTCCCGGCCACCGTAGGCGCGGGCCTGCGGACGGAGAGTAATGGATAGCTCACCGTCCGATCAGGACCAGGCCCGTGCCGGACGGCGCGTACGTGTTTCACGCGCGCCTCAAAGAGATGTCAGCATAAAGGAAGGGGCCTGCCAGGGCCGAAGCCTGCCGGGGGTGCGGGATTGTCCGAAAGGGTTACCGCTACCCCGGAACATAAAGGGCTAAGGAAGGAACACGGATGGGTTTTAGTCAGTAAGAGTCTGACACTCCCTTCCGCTCCACCCAGAGCGGGAGGGGTCATTTGATGATTTCCCATCCATAAAAAAAAAGGCAGAAGAAGTCTGCAAGAAGTTAAGTAGAGGAGCTTATATTCTCCAGTTTGTATACATGCATGACTATTATTTTTCTGGTGAATTTGACTTTTAAAATTTCGACTACCTAAATTTAGGGGATCTTTTAGCGTTTAGTTGACCCCTAACAATCGGTGAAACAGAAACCAACTTTTAACGGCCCCCTAGCCATGTTTAGGGGATCCCGTAAACTTAGGGGATGTCGGTGAAAACGGGCATGACACTCCCTTCGCTCCACCCAGAGCGGGAGGGGTCATTTGATGATTTCCCATCCATAAAAAAAAAAAAAAAGGTACATGAGTCTTAAGTACCTAGGGCAAATAAAAACGAGTACCCTATTGTCTAAACCATAGAAATGTAAACATATATCTATGGTCTAAACAATCAAAATCTTACTACATAATTTTATTTAGTTATAGTTAATCCATGGTAGGTACCCACCAAAAAAAAATACAAAAATTTAAATAGATACTTTCCTGCCTATAGGTACTTAGCAAAGCTAAACCAGGGCTTCTTTATTCAATTCCTTCATTAAAACAGTTTAAAACAATTTATAGAAATTAAAGACACAGTTTGTTTATACACATACACATACACATAAAATCATCAAGTAAAAAGTTAACAACACTTTCATAAATCCCTCTCACAGTACTTTTGACATGCCGACAAAATCTTCGTCCATTCGTCCGCAAACAGATCGTTTGTTGGATTAGGTCCTAGAGATCATTAAGTGCGGCCAGGGTACGTGGTACTGGGGACTTAGCATGCGCAACGGAACAAAACACAACATACAAACAGAACTTTCACGCTTATAAACAGAACTTGTAAGTACCATACTGTAATAATAATAATTAATATTGTAACTACGTAAATACAAGTGACATAAATAAAAATAACAAAAGTAAACATTTGGTAGGTAGGTACCTACCTAATTACTAATTGGGTACTTATAGGTAGACGTACTTCTCTTTACCTTTCGATTTCCTTTGAAAATGTGCCTTCATTTTAGTTAATATCTTAAGTGACGAACGGAGGATGCCACGTGGCACGAAAGAGAATATTGAACTAACGTGCGACCGATCATCCGACGCACCCGGCGCTGGGCAGCCGGGCAGCCCACTGAATTGACCCGACAAGACGAGCCCGCCGCGTACTTGTAGCTTTATACCTAAAATGCGGATTGCGCCTGACCCGATTGGAGGAACAAAGGTGAAAAAAATATTAGTATCTTAGCTACAGCAGCTTAATATAAGCAAAATAAGTATGATAGTACCTAAAAACTTTGGCACTTGACGAACTTCATTCGATCCGAATCTGACAAATGAAAATTTGGACGCATGGAATTCAAAAAGTCAAAGTCAAATCATTTATTAAAACCTATCAACCACCTATTTTATTTTTACTTGAATCAAATTAATTAATTTTCGATCTTTCAAAAAAAAAGATACTTTTAAACGTGAAAATCTATCGTCAAAAGCTATCATTATTTTGTCGGATTCGGATCCGATGCAGTGCGCTAATGCTCTTACAGCTCGGATACACCTACTCCGTTCTAAACAATACATAATTTACCTAAAAGAAAGGGAGTGCGTACACCTAGTTATCGATTGTCTTCGGACGATGTTGGGTGAAGAGGTGTACGCACTCACTTTCACAGTTATTTTACCTCTGACAGCAGCAACCTAATATCAACCTTTTTACAACGATAATAAAGATTTTTATGAATTTGACAAACTTGTCAATGGCAGCAACCCAACAGCAACCTTATTGCAATGGCAATAAAGATCACAGTGATTTTGACAGTGATTCAAACTCAAAGGTAAAATAACTGGGAACGGACTGTTAAAGTATATTTGGTGCGATCGGCCGAGTTCGGCCGACGAAGTACGGACGGATAGACGAAGTATAGTCGGATTAGGTGTACGCGTCGTCAGCGTATCGTAGCTTTAATTAGCAACAAAGGAGATCTACCTAACTACGGACAGTATCAGATAACCAACTCGAGCATATAACATTGTCCTAACGTCCGCTAATTAGGATAATGCGGCCGCCTCTAACTAGCAGGTCAGGCATCCCGGCAAGTGATACGGAAGCACTAATCACGTCATTACGAGGTCTTATTAAAATTCTAATTAGTGTGCCATCAAGGGAACTGGAAAATTAAAACTCCGACGGCTAAGTCGTTTAAGGCGACAGTATTAATTTATTATGAGACTAGCGGTCGCCCGCGGCTCCGCCCGCGTGGATGTCGGTTACCGCTGCAAAAAGCCTACCCAGGAAAGACACGGTCAGCAAAATGATTCCCAGGTCAATTCACAGACACCGACAGTAACATTGACGACGCAGTCATTATCCGCAGGCTGCACAGATTGTCTTTCTGTGTATGTTAAGTTGTTAATGATGAAAATATTTAAATGTAATTAATACTAAGTTTTCACTTCTGCCGGCAGTCCCGGAGCGCAACCCGTTGTTTAAGGATAGATAACTAAAGCGATTATTGTAGAGCTTCTCCATAAACAACATTTGACGTTAAATTATTTTCAGGTAACAAAATATACTGATGGTCGGGAGCCCCGACCCGTGATAGGGCAACGTAAAGTTGCCCATGCGTAAAACATTCTTTTCGTAAATCAATTCCTACTAATTTGAATGTTTGGCCCTGGGATTTGTTTATCGTTAGTGCGAAAGAAATTTTTACTGGAAATTGGAGCCTTTTGAAGGGTATAAGCAAATCAGTAGGGATCATGGGTATTCTTGGTATATGAGCTAATTCACCAGCTGCAGGGCCGGTGATAATCTTCGCTACTATTAAATTATCTTTTAGCTCCTTTATAAGAAGTCTCGTGCCATTACACATGTTGGGGGGGCTTAAATTTCTGAGAAGCATTATCGGCGTGCCAACTTTTAACGACAGTTCATGAGGTGGTAGCCCAGCGGGATTCAGAGAATTTAAAAATTCCTGGGGGTAGTGCACAGCGTCCTCGATGTTAGTGACGGTGTCTATGGATTTATAGCACTTAACTTCACCCGGTACTTTCTGCATAATTAAACTGTTTATTTCGTTGACTGTTTCATTCCTGGGAGAAACTATTGCTCTACAACACAGCCAACGAAAATCATTTTGATGTAAGTTTTCGATGTCAGGATATATAGCATCTATCAGACTATCTAAATTATGGACTATTTGGCCTAGAGACTCATCCAAAGTAACCGCATAATCGGTGCCCAAATTTAAAGATGGAAAAATTCCTTCTCCAAGTTTCAGCAGCTGTTGTGGAAAATTGCTATGCGTATTTCCATGTAGATGAGCTCTCATATTGGTGCGCAAATTCAAATGTTGAACAGATGTCCAAAGGTGAGACGATTTTAAACATGCCTTCATAATATCTGCTCGCGTACCTCTGTTGACGACTGGAAGCGTTTGTCGGAAATCTCCAGCAAATACAAAAGTGATACCACCCATGACATTAGCAGAGCTTCGGAGGTCTTTTAAAGTACGGTCCACGGCCTCCACATGAGCTCTATGACTCATGGTGCATTCATCCCATATTACCAACGACGCGTCTTGCAGCAACTTACCAAGAGGCCCATTTTTCCGAATAGAACACGTAGACCGTTGATCTAAAGATACGGATAGCGGGAGTTTAAACGTAGAGTGAGCAGTTTTTCCTTCGTTCAAGAGAGTTGCAGCAATTCCTACGAAGCAACTGCAATCGCTATCTTCCCTGATTGCCGTATCTTAGCAAGTATCAAATTTGCGAGAAAAGTCTTTCCGGTGCCTCCTGGTGCGTCCAAAAAAAATAATCTCCCCATGTTATTGTTCACGCTGTCCACAATAGTCTCATAAGCATGTCTTTGATCTGGTACTAATTTTGGCACATTGTCATTATCAAACGCTGTTAGATCATTTCTGTTATACTGTTGTACCATTGTGTCAATAGTATTATTCTGGGTACGAACGGGAGAAGGTAATCCAAAATCACTTAAATTTTTGTCGTTTAATTCTAGAAGTTTGTTTTCTATTTCGATTAATCCTTCATTATAAATGACTTCAGTGAAGGGTAAAGTGTTATCCTGATTTTGTTGTCTGATACGATGTCTAATATCTTCACAGAACTGATCTTTGAAAGTATCCCATAACTTCAATGGTTCCGATGGTTGACAAAATAAAAGTATGACTACGAACAACTCCCTTAGTTTTTTTGGACAATGTGATAACGAAGCTTCGCTTAAACTGTTACCCCAATGGTCATCGTTTTCAAGTAAACCTCGGTAATATTTTAATTTCGCCATAACTTCAAAACCAAACGTCCAATTTTAATCATTCAAAGACCAAATATTATCTCCATAAACTGTTCTTAGTGATGAAATCATTTATTTTGATAAGGATTAATAGCATGAGTAAAATAAACGCGTTTAAATGTAGTCCAAAAAAAAATTCAAGATTTTTAAATAAAAAAATGGTTGCTGTGCCTCACTCGACATAGATGGGTATAGTGTGTCGCGGACTTTTTTGTAGATATTTATAAGATCTACAATTAATTAGAACATTTTATGGTTCTATCTTTTATAGTTTAGGCAGCGTACGCAAAATAAGTAACTTTTCTGGTTGATTTTTTACACCTTGTGTCCGAAAAACCCAAATATCTTACGGAACCCTATTTTTTTTCAAAATAAAATATAGCCTATGTTACTCGTGGATAATGTAGCTTTCGAATGGTGAAAGAATTTTTAAAATCGGTCCAGTAGTTTTTGAGCCTATTCAGTACAAACAAACAAACATACAAACAAAGTTTTCCTCTTTATAATATTAGTGTAGATATGCCGCCGTGATTTATTATGGTGGGTGTGTCAATACGCTTTACGAAAAGTTTTGTAGAGTAGGTATGCATTTGGTAGTTAAAACATTACGTTACGGTCCTCGCATATGAGAATCTGGGCCTGTACGTCTAAATAAATTTCCATTTGAAAGTTTATTCGGTTGAGTTTACCAAATGGATATGGAAGTGGAGAAATCCATAATTTAATGTTATAAGTGCGAAAGTTACTCAGGTTTTCACGCTGTTTTTTTTTTTTTTTTTTTTTTTATTTGAAATGGGCTTGCTCTTGACTCTAGCCTAGGTCAAAGGTGACAGAGACAAAGTCGACGATGGAGCGAGCTTACCCAGAAGAAGCCTGTTCACTCTCACTTTAAAGAGATTCGGGTTGTATGCGCTCGGAAAAACAGACGCAGGTAGAGAGTTCCACTCTTTTGCTGTGCGACAATAAACGACATTTGCATACGCTTAGTGCGAATTGGTGGAACAGCAACCAGGTAGGGATGGTAACTTGCAGTGCGCCTGGATGTCCGAAGGTAGAAGGGGGCCGGTGGAATGAGGTCGTGGAGTTCTTGGGCACACTCACCGAAGTACAGTCTGTAGAAGACCGACAGGCAGGCAACCTTGCGGCGATGAGCCAAGCTGTGAAGCTTGGCATCCACCAGTTTTACGTCGCCAATGAGCCTCTTAGCTCTGCGTTCCACCGAGTCAAGCGCGGCAAGTTGGTATTTCGCTGAGCCATCCCAAAGGTGGCTGCAATACTCCATGCAGGATCGGACTTGTGCTTTGTATAGGGTTAAAAGCTGTCCAGGCGTGAAGTATCGTTTCACCCTATTTAGGATGCCCAGCTTCTTGGCCGCAGTTTGGGCTTTGTACTCGATGGTGGCGCCGAAGTTGAGACTAGATGTCAACTCCATGCCTAGAAGCTCGAGCCGATCAGTTACAGGAACAGATGTACCTCGAAAAGTAGGAGTCTGGTCAAAACGACTCCTTTTGGCGGTAAAAAGACACGCCTGTGTTTTGGTGGCGTTAAAAGAGACCAGATTGTCATCACCCCACTGGGAGACAAGGCTTAAGGTCAAATCTGTCCGCTCTACCATGGCCTCTCTCAAGGATCGAACTTCGGACCCGCTGGCCCCTGCATTGGACAAGTATCTCTCTGAAACTGTACTGTCATCCGCGTACCCAACAATACCAGGCTGAAGTAGGTCATTGATGTGCAGCAGGAAAAGAGTTGCAGAGAGAACAGACCCCTGAGGAACTCCGGCATCAATAGCCATAAGGTCAGAGGAGCAGCCATCAACGACTACTCTGATCGACCGCTCACTAAGGAAGTCTGATATCCAGCTACAAAAACCAGCTGGGATGCCATAAGCAGGAAGCTTACTGAGGAGACCGGCGTGCCAGACCCTGTCAAAGGCCTTCGAGATATCAAGCGATACAGCAAGTGCTTCGCCGTGTTTCTCGATGGCTTCGCCCCAACAGTGCGTGACATACACAAGTAGATCGCCAGTTGACCGCCCCCGGCGAAAGCCATATTGACGGTCACTGAGGAGATCATTGTCTTCAAGGTAGGTCAGCAACTTACTGTTCAGTACCCTTTCCATAACCTTGCACAGAATGGAGGTAATGGCGATCGGACGGTAATGGGCAGGGTTTGCACGGTCGCCCTTTTTGGGCACTGGTTGAACATTTGCAAGCTTCCAGCATTTCGGCACCGTTCTTTTTTCAAGAGAGAGGCGGAACAAGCGTGTCAACACAGGAGACAGTTCAGGCGCACACTGTCTCAACACTCTCGCTGGAATACCATCAGGCCCGCTTGCCTTGTTCACGTCTAGACTGCACAATACTCTTCGGACCTCTTTATTGTGAACTGCGATCTCCGGCATCGAGGAGTCACAATGAGGTACAGTGGGTGGTTGCTTGGAGCCAGCGTCAAGACGTGAATTGCTTGCAAAAAGAGATGCAAATAAATTGGCTTTCTCACTTGCAGAGTGAGCCAGTGAGCCATCAGATTTCAGCATTGGAGGTAAAGTGGGACGACAGAAATTCGTTTCAACCGCTTTAGACAAGGACCAGAACTGTTTACTACCCGGGGGGTGCGCTGCTAGTTTGGTCGTAATACGTCCGACATGGTCAAAACGCGCCCTACGTAAAACCCGCTTGCAGAACTTAGCGGCAGAATTAAAGGCTCTTTTCCTCGCGCGAACCCTACGCGCTCTAACTTTGCGGTCGCGGGCCTTGACCCAGGCTTGATAGGCAGACTCTTTTTGGGCCTCAGCGCGGGCGCATTCTGCATTGTACCAAGGCCGGGATTTGTGACCGAGCGGGATGTCGGAGAATGGAATAAAATACTCCATCCCCTGCCGAATCACGTCTGTAACCACGTCAGCGCAGCACGAGGGGTCACCCGAGGAGAAGCACACCTGCCGCCATGGATAAGAAGCAAAAAAGTGCCGCATTTCATCCCAGTCTGCTGACTCGTATCGCCATACTCGCCTCGTGCCTCTAGGACTCTCATCTGGAGGAGAGCAGGTCGATATGGATTTCACCAGACAGTGGTCAGATGTTCCCAGCGGGGCTGAGACCGAAACTGAATGGCTGTCCGGATCAGTTGCCAGCAGAAGGTCTAAGCAATTGGGTGTATGGCCGTCAACATCCGGTACCCGCGTTGCCACATTCACCATCTGGGTTAGATCCAGCGTTAAAGCAAACTTGCGCGCCTCTAACCCAGCATGGTCAGTTCTCTGGTACGGGAACAACCACTCTTTATGATGGGCGTTAAAGTCCCCCAGAAAAATGAGCTTCGCTGTTGGGAACCGTTGCTGGGCTACGTCAGTCGTCTCCACGAGGAAATTAAAGAGCGCCGTTGTCTCCTGGTCACCGCTGTGCGAACGGTAAACACCGATGTAGAGAGATTTCTCCACGCCTGTATCCACAAGTAGCCATATGGCAGAAAAACCCGATCTCTCAAAGCACCGGAGACGACGACAACAAATGTCATCGCGGACGTACACACAGACCCCAGCCTGCTTCTTGAACTTGTGTTCAAGAGAGTAACCCGGGTAGTTGAGGTACGCCACATCCGACGGAGATGCTATCTTCGTCTCCGTTAGGAAAAACAAGTGCGGCTTCTCGGTCTCAAGGTGATGATGGACTGGATCGAGATTGGAGTGCAACCCCCTGATATTCGTGAGGTGCACTTTTAGTGGGAGGAAGTGCAGCCGTTGTGTAACCTTATTCTTCTTTGCTTTGGTCATTTTGGGTAGAGTTGTTGGAGAAAAAAGTCGACTTGTCGAGGCACTGCTCAGTGAACCAAGCGGAATACTAGAGCTAACCCAACCTAAGGGGAACTCATTTGGAGACTGCGGGGACGCCCGAACCCCCCCGGATATGACCACCGGGTCCTCCCATCCAGTCGCCAGCTGGCACGGTGGGGCATACCGGGATTATTCGCGAGTTGGCGGGGCAGCCTTTGGCACGTGGCTGGCGTGCTACTTGGGCCCCCTACTGACTGCGGTCGGCCAACGGCTGGCACCGTGCTTCGGATCCCGCTACCCTCCAGAATGAGTTATCCGGTAAGTTATGCCCAGAAATCAAGACCAGTTCTGAACAGAGCAACTGACAATCTCCTTTTCTCCTAAAGGCACTGGCACTCCCACACACCGACGGAACACAGCAAGCTGCTTGGCGTCGGACTCCGGTGGGATGGTGGTCGCAAGCCAGGCGGCCCCTAGCAGAGCCTACCACCGCTAAGTGGGATCGTTCAGCCGTACCACAGGCAAGCCTGTGGTGCCGTTGCCCGGGGTGAACCACTAGGAGGTAGATCCCAACCCACCCCAAACAACATCAACATCAACATGTAACATCAGAATGGATTTCAATTAAATTTGGCGTACCATGTTTCACTAATTAGGTATTCCATGACCTAGGTCAAAACATACCTTTATTCTGGTAGTACGTTCCCTTGGGATAATTTCCGACCTTCAAGAGAGCAAAAGCTAGTACCTAAGCCATATCAATGTTGATAGATTATTTTTATTAGTTAATAGTTTTTTATTTTTGCGATAAGTACGCCATCTTGTCCATAAACGACTCAAAATTTTAATCTCATGTTTTATGCAATATTTAGGACTTGAACTGGGTAAAAATTAACTTAGTGAATTTAATTTTCGTCGCACATTGTTAAACAAATCTATAACATAAAATAAAAAAAGCCGCCATGCATGCCGCCCGCGAGCATCGTTGCCGCTCTTCGCTCTTAGGGTCAAGATACGTTGTCTAAAAAGAGTGTTTCCTTTAAATGAATTTATTTTGATAGTTATTTTGTTTGAAAATTTAATACCTATTTCTCATTTACAATTTTTAATTTTGCTATACTTTTGTGGACTAGTATTACTTTTGGTTTGATTTATCCAAACTATCCAAATCCAAACTAATATTATAAATGCGAAAGTAACTCTGTCTGTCTGTCTGTCTTTTCTTCACGCCTAAACTACTGAACCGATTTGTGTAAAATTTGGTACAGAGATAGCTTGAGTCCCGGGAAAGGACATAGGATACTTTTTATCCCGATATTCCCACGGGATCGACATTTACGCGGGTGAAACCGCGGGACGCAGCTAGTTGCATATAAGTGAGTTCCATACTGTATAACGTTATTACTATTGGTCGTTATACCAGATTCCATACATTTTTGCCCATTGTCCTTTATTATCAATTTATAATATTTTTACATTCTGGTATAAATTCATTCTTATTGACGTGTTACAAATCTTTAGGCTTCATGTAATTGTCTTGTACGTGTCTTGCAATTCAATGTGCATAGAATTTGTACTGGTCTATACGGTCTTTGAAAATGCATAGAACTTGTAGGGGAGTAATAAAAAACTTTATACTTCCACTCGGTTGCGTACTTAGCAAATCGTAAAGCAGCCATTAAAGGGAAGCTTCTCACATAAATTGCAATAGTTGGGCTAGGAAAAGTTCATGGTTTTAAGCGAGCAGGATTTAGTACCCTTAATTGCCAGTACACACAGATTTAGCACTTTGATTTGAATTTATGATGCCTTTTAGCATTATAAATAGTATGTACACACGGAAACTGTTGTGGTTTTTAACTTCTTGGTACTATTAATGCGGGTGGTGGCGTTACTTTGAAAAAGTAATGTTATACCGGTTGAAAACATACCAAAAATAGTTTTGGCTTAGTGCATAAGATATCAGAGGGGCAATTCTCGTAATTTTAAGAACGTTTACACTCAGATCTCAGTCTCAATCTGTCAAAAATACCTCTAATTTCCCTACATTTTGACAAGTTTTTGATATTTGTTTGTCGCCGAGATGAGACTGCGACTAGATTTTGAACGTTTTAAATTACGAGAATTGGCCTTCTGAGTGTCAGCTGGTTTAGTATTGGGAGAGTCCTAAGTTAGAGCATGTCAAAGTTAAATAAAAAACTCATTTCACACGGCGTGAAACCTTATGGGACGGCTTTTTGGGTTCAATTTGGCAAAATGGCTGCATGGGGTTCGATACCTGGCTCAGGCAGAAGCATTTTCAAAAAAACAAAAAATTGAGTCTTATCTTCCTTCAAAATTGAGATCACTTAGCCCTATTACCCATAAGTACCTAGTTCGAATTTAGCCTGATGTGCCATCGCAATAATCATTTCTATTTACGTGGCTGACATAATATACACACTTCCATGCAGCTGACAATTTTCTTTGGGTTGAAGGTGATCCTAAAAACTGTCCTAAGTATATGGTTTTGGCGTGGTATGAAATTACTTTTTCACTTCTCATGCTCTAAAAGTTCGTCTTTATTTTGTGCGTAGGCGACTTAAAGTGACTTTTTATGGTCTAGTGCATAAAGTTTTTTTTTTCTAAGATTAAAATAATCAGACCCAACAGCACGCACACGCATGCACGCACAATAAAACGTCGCAGATTAAAGTCATTATTTTATTTCATCTGCTTTAATTTATATCACTTCCATGTAACCAGATAAAATAGTTGTCATTTATTATTAAAAAACGCAAGGAAACGTTTTTATGACTTGGCAGTACGAAGTACTACCCAAGTCAAATGACACATGTTGAAAATGAAAGAAAAATCTTTTAAATAGTTTCCTGGCGGGAATAAGCTATTCTCTTCTTCAATTTTGCATCATTTTTGAGCAGTGGAAATACTGTTATATACTTTATGCCCGTTTCATTTTCTCGCAATCGAAGTGAAATGCAGGGTGTATAACTCGGGCATAAACGAGCCATTTTACCCCTCAACTTAACTATCCACCCTTGCCTGCGGGTCGAGTGGATATAAACTTCTCGGAGAAAAATGGCTTCTTTTATGCGCTAGTTGTACAATCTACTATTTTTATACGTTTCTTTTACAACTTTGACATTGTCTCACTTTGGATTCCCCTCTAGGTGCGGCGACTGACTCTCACATTCATGATTACTGATTGTTAAACGACTACTAGAAATGAAATATATTCAGTATATAATTATAATATGTACCACTACTATGTTTAATCTGTGTCTTTGCATTACTTTTGGATAAATAAACAATTATTATTATTATTAATTGGTCGCAAAAATCGAGCAGCACGGAGGTACTGCTTGATTTTCCCATTTAAACCATATTATATAGGTTTAGGTTTAAAGATATTTATTCTCAAAAAAGACACAAAGTCACTTACATGAGAACAATGCTTAAAATATAAATTATATAAAGTTCGTCACAGACGTCACGGTAGCAATATTATGATACACCCATCGAATGCATTCAGCTTTTAGGAAGGGTGTTATTTGTGATTAAATAAGCAGCTAATTGAGTTATATAGTAATAGTAATAAGTAGAGAATATGTAGTAGGGGAGCCTACTATATGGTTTATGTTTCAAATAGAACGTACCGTTTTTGGCATGTTACTGTGTGTTTACTCATTTTTTGATTTTATAGCAATAGGGTTAATTTAAATGGGAAAATCAAGGGACTCGTGTGAGAATTTTTCAAATACAAAGTTGAAAATAAAAATATTGTTTGATGTCATGGTTCTACATAGATAGAATATTTGGGATTGAAGTCGGTTGTGTTTGATTTGAAAGCAACACTGTTGATACATAATTAGATTAGCGACTTTATACAATTGTGACTTTTTTATAATTGTCACTGTATTATTACGTATACTCAGGTTAAGATATGTATCTATGGGTCTTTGTTACCTGAAAATAAATGGTTTATTATTATTATTATAATCAAGACGACGACATTATTTCCTATCATTTCCAAAAGTATTTTTGGTATTCGAAATCCAATCCGAATCTAATGTTTGACATCTTGCCAAAACCAAACCATGGATTGAGTTTGCCATCTTTCATCATTGTGAAGTCGGGCTATAGATTGAAGATCGGGAAATAACAGTTTTGACTGTGTCAGTCAAACCCTTTGTCTCTTTGACAATTTGTTTTGACGTAAGGATAACTGAGTTGAGTTATTGATACGCAGACAGGAGATCGATCGAATTATATGCAGCAGTCAAATTCGGGATCAAGATTGAGCATGAGATATTTACATAACATAACTTCACGCCTGTAATCCCCGAAGAGTTAGGCAGAGGTGTACTTATACTATCACTAGCAGTTCCCCGCGGTTTCACCCGCATAAGTTTCCCATGAGAATATCGAGATATAAACTATCCTATGTCCTTTCCCGGGATTCAAACTATCTCTATACAAAATTTCATCTAAATCGGTTCAGTGGTTTAAGCGTGAAGAGGTAACGGACAGACACACTTTCGCATCTATACATATAATAAAACTGTAGAAAAGAAGTTCTTGTACATAAAAAAAAATAAAAAAATATAGCCAGGGTGTTAAAGGACAACCAATAGAACCCATTTCCAGCATTTTTAGAATTTTTGTCTGTTTGTCTGTTTGTATGTTTAGTTATCCGAGCATCACGTAAAATGTACGAAATCAATGTAGATAACTTTTATACACAACGATTTAGCGTAACTTGAAGTAACATTTAGTTTTTGTTTCATTGCAATCGGTTCAGTCTATCAAAAGATTTTTGAATTTAAAGTGTTCCAGAAGAAAAATTAGTTAACGTGTGTTAATGTGCACTTGGTCTCACAACTTCACGTTTATATATATTTGCGTTAATAATTATATGAATTGAAGTAACATTGAGTTTTTTGTTTCATCGTAATCAGTTCACACCTAAAAAATGTAAATTAGAAAATTATAAGTGTTTCAGATATAAATATTAAAACAGCGCCATCTATGGACAAAATGACTAACTAACTTACAATACAAATATATAAAAATAAAAAAAAAAAACAAAGGACACTTAGGCGTCGAAGTATTCATCCGCATCGCTGTCATCCGGAAACGTGCCCAGAAGACTGGCAGCATTACCACGTTGAATGGCAATGCTAATTCTTTGGCCAAAGAACGACCCAGCCCTCTGGTCACGTGAAGTATCGACCTGCCGGCGAGAAATTTCCTTAAAAAGGAGACGCGCGCTCGGGCCCCATGACCCGAGCGTTTCGACCCCAAACGGCTCAAAGCTGTAGTTGCCCATAAGGTTACAGTATTTGCGCCGCTTGAGGGTCTCAGCAGCTGCAGCAGCGGCGCCAGCACAGCCCGCAGTGCTAGGAACATGAGATGGCGCTAGGGTATCGACACATGTTGCGTCCCACACCAGAGGCCTACCCACCTTCCAAGGCAACAACGTCATGCCGTGTGGTCTCTTCCCATCATCACGTACCAAGCTGTTTGGTTCTAACACCGCTGGTACGCCGGCGGTGACAAGAGCTCGACGAATAATATCGTTGATGCTGGCGTGCCGTGCTATGCGACCTGCGCTCCTGCAGCAGGACAGGCCATGGTGTCCGAGACTGTCGACAGCTTCACCGCAGTGACATCGATGCGGAGCAACACAAGGTGCGCCCAAGCGGAGACACGTAGCGAGCCGAAACGATGAGTTATCCATCATTGTGCCTATGGTGGATGACGGGAGCGCCTGAAGGCACAAACCTGACTCTCATTCTCCCACAGCCAGCAGACGGGCACGCGCAACAGTATTACGTGACGTGTTTACAAGGGTATTCCGTATAATACTGCAGAGCGGCACGTCCCACCGTCTCTGGGAAGACGGGTTATCAGGCAAAACCGTATTGGGACAAGCCATTTTCCAAGCGTTCAACGCATCGGTCAAAAACAGCACTTCAAAATCGACCAGTGAGGAAGATAAAATGTTCCTGGTTAATTTATCGGTACTGTGGACCGAGGAGAGGAAGGCTGGTAAACTAATACTTGAAATTTTGCGGACGCCGAGACCGCCCAAGCGAATGGGTAGTGTGGCTTGCTGCCACGCACGGTCGTCCAGGGCCACATTTAGGATGGAAGTTAATGTGTTTCTAATAATTTGGTCTAATTTTTCTTAAAGTTGTGGATGCTTCCATAGATGAGAGGAGCGAAGGCTATAAGTAAATTTTGGTCCAAAACAACAGTACCGAATGATTGTGAAGGCCGAATGAATATTAATTTTGAAAAGTCTTTCCGAGACGTCATTAAAATTTTGTATCTTCTCCTCAATGAACGTTGGAAAGGATTCGTCAAAAATTGGGGACCCTAGAAGGTGAAGAGAATTTCTTTCCATAATTTTGATATTTGGAGCTATTGTATTAAATTTTGCAATGGTTGTCTGTCTGTCAGTCGTTTGGGGAAGATAAATTTCGCATTTTGAAAGGTTAAGGTCTAGGCCAATGGAACTGAATTTTTCTTTTAAAAACTGTAAATCTTTTAAGACTGTGTCTACATCACCTCCTAGGGTTCCGTCATCCAAATACCATACGTTGAATTTAGAATTTAGTTGTCGAATAATTGGATTTATTGCCAAACTAAAAATGACTGGCCCAAGAGGGTCACCCTGTTGACAACCAACTGCTGATTTCAAAAGGTGGTCTTTATAAAGTAATTTAGAGGGTTGCCTGTAACATTGATAGAGAAAACTGTAAATTTTGGACAAAATTTTAAAGTGCGAAGTAAATAACAACTTGCAATTGGAGTCAAGTAGTTTTATTTACTTCGTAGTTTGAAATTTTATTTGTCTTCATTCTCATTTTGAAAGTTTGTGTTTTGTTCAATATTTTATTTGTTTGGTTCAGTTCTTTTTCTGAAAATGCCTTCTAGAAAAAAAAAAACAAACCTTTCGCAGCGTAGCCGAGATGCGAAAAGGGCGAGATTAAGTAGGTCCCAGGAATCAGAAGAAGAACATGAAGTGAGTTGCGGGGGTGGACCTAAGTATTGGATGCTTTTCCCATGGTTGGTCAACTATACGTAGCTCTTTCACGCATAAACAACCCCAATAACCTTTTTGTGTACGCTCCAGATGGTTCCACAGCTAATGTTGTTTATAAAGAAACACTGGCATAAATAAAAAATAAAGATTTGAATCGGTATCCTCGCAGGATACCGACGCATATATATTGTTAAGTTCCGACATCCACGCGATCGAAGTCGCGGGCACAGCTAGTTTATAACATTACGAGTAGTATGGATTGTGCCAGTTATGTTTGAGACCCATTTAACAAATATTGTAAAACATTTAAAAAGATTAACGGTGGAGTTTCTTGCCCATTCTTCTCCATACGAAAACTACTTTTTGGAAGGGGCGATTACAATCAATTCTATTTTAATGTAATTTTTGACATTCAAAAGTGCCTTTTATGTGCGTATTTAAAATAAATGCTTTGACTTTGACTTTGAACAGGGGGTGAGCCTATTGCCATCACCTGGGGAAAAATCCAGACTCCGGGCTGCTCTGAGAAATTCCTGATAAAAAACCTAATAAGTAACTCTAATCGCGACCTGAAATCGAACCCAAGACCTCATGGTCAGCAGTAGCGCTTGCGACCACGGACTAGAGCAACGAGCCGTTAGTAACAAAACGTGGTATTGAAGCCTTGTCCTTGATTAATTCTTATTAAAGGCAAACAATCTATACGCGTCATTATCCATTACGATATTAACCAAACCTTAATTCTACGGAGTGCCGAGTAGATTATAGACTTATATGTACTTATACGAATAGTATGATTGATGAGTTACTGGCTAATTCTTACGTATAATTATTTTTATCGGGGTAGGTACGTAGAAAGGTATCGGTGTTTTTGAGGAGAAAAGAAATGTTTATGTTCAACACTATTTATTGAATCACTCTCAAACTGTTTTTAGTGATAAAATGCTAATGCAATGTTTGAATACACCTGGCTCACGCGGTAGACAAAAGTGCACTCATTCACGCACACTCGTGCACTTTGTTAGTTTTAAAATATGATCCTTTTGTAACTTTGTTGTATTCCTGTGTGTGTCCCAAATAAAAAAGATTTCTTTCTTTATTTCAATCTATAAAAAAAGACGGGTTGCACTCCGGGAGTGCCGGCAGAAGTGAAAGCTTGAATATTAACGTTGAAATAAATCAACTATTACAATTGAATTAATATAACTAATTTTTTTCGCTATTTCTTCGTCACTTATTTCATTAATAGATGCACTTAGTTCAATTTCCATATTTTAAACACTTTATATACACGAATTTTATGAATACACAGCAGTGTGGCCACTACACAGACGGTCGAGCCATCAGCTGTCCATCCATCCGTCCGTCCGTCCGTCCATCCGTCCGTCCGTCCGTCCATCCGTCCGTCCGTCCGTCCTTCCGTCTGTACGGACGGTCCAAGTACCCTGCGCCGCCTAAGCGAAACAGCAGGCATACATTTTCGCCGCGCCGTAGAAAGAGAGGGGGATACTTCCTCTCCTTCGCCGCGCCGGCTGTCTACTCTCCATCCGTCTTACGGTCACGTGTCCTGACGGTCACGTGTCCTGACGGTCACGTGTCCTGACGGTCACGTGTCCTGACGGTCACGTGTCCTGACGCGATGTCCTGACGTGAGTTTAACATTTTTTACCCATTACAAAAAAGTGTACAGCGCCGCTAAAGAAGTTTTCACTTTAAAAATAAGTAATAATAAAATTAGGTCAACGCATCACGTCGATATGGCTAAGGTGTTTGGTGAAAACGTCGAACAATTTTCATAGAATAGAATAGAACACTCTTTATCATGTACACCATATTAATTACAGACATAAATATAGAAACTCATATTAGCCCACTTGATATGATAAGCCTGTTGTAATAAACTAGCGACCCGCTTTTGCTTCACACGGGTTCTACGATCTACTAATCAATCAATCAACTCAGCCTATTGCAGTCCACTACTGGACATAGGCGCGATCTACTAATGATAGTAAGTTAAATGTTAGCCAACGTGTTTCACAAGCAAACCTTCCAGAATCAATTTTCTAAAAAATCTCAAATACAATATACTAACACTAATATACATATATATGTCGCATCCGGTCATTCGTTTGACTATTCGGAACGCCAGCGCCATCTGGCGGCACTTGACAGGGTCTAGCCTGAGTTCGTGGGGGGTCGACAACAGCGCGACAGAACGATGTGGAGCTCTCTTGGACATCGGACATCGGACGAACAACATGCGCTCAGAAACTGTCCCGCGTTCCGTATCTGGTTGTATCGTGTACCTATAGTGTGTTATTTGCTAGTGTGATTAGATTTTTCGTGAAATTATAATCTGATTTGAACTGCAAACCGTTTTTCTATTGCGCAATAACCAACACATACCCATAGTTCGCCCACAATAGTTAAAATAGGGCTGATAATAATGAGACACACATGCCTTCTCCGTTATATATATTATGTACAAGTATATAAAGTCTTATTTATTTTATTTTTTTTTTTTTTATATCGGATTTTATACTTTTTTTTTTTTAAAGTTTACTTTTTGTTTTTATTTGATGTATGTGTCTGGTGTATTGTGTGTCTTTGAGTCTGTGCTAAATAAATGTATTTTCTTTCTTTCTTTCTTTCTAAAGGAAAAAAGGGAAGACCTCATTAACCACCAAAAAATTTTCCGCATCGATGTCAGTGGGAGAAGTGCCCAAAAGGGTGACAGCAAAAAGTATTTCCTAATTGATTGTGAAAACTCCATGACAATCTATTGTGTAGTTTAGAAGAACTTTGGGGTCACACACTCAGGTACGAAAAGCGTCTTGATTTTGTTTAAACGTTGGACAAAATGTCGAAATACCTGACTAACATACAATTTTCAATTTGCCCTGTGTAAAAAGTCGATCGACTGTAATACACAATATTGCAATGAATAAAGGTTATTTCTTTCGTACTTCAAGGGTATTTAAATAACAAGTTGATACACACAGGGCATACGATGTTCCATTAAAATTTAATGGTAATATTCTAATAAAAAAAAAAAAACTGGTGGCACTCCGGGAGTGCCGACAGAAGTGAAAACTTGAACAATTACGTGTGTATTTTTTGAATCGTCATATAATAAACAAAACACAAACAGAATACTTTGCCATCACTCACCGACATATCAGAAATACATTAAAATCGAGTACATCCTGAGGACAGCTGAACACATCCGAATGTAGCGTGGTGTCGGTAACAGTGTCGCGAGTTCAATGGTTTTTTCCCATCTCTAAAAATTCCCAACGGCCTAAAGAAGTTTTTACTTCAAAAACCTTTTTGCATCTCTACATCCTTTATAGAAACATAGTAACTACATAAAGTTATTTGAAAAGCATTTATTCGGAACTAGCCATGTCCGCGTGTTTCTTGTTCTCCCGTCCCACTCCGTCGCAGCGCATCCCATGCCCGTGCTATTACATCGTTTTCGCTTACCGTTCTTTCCTATTTTTTTGCTCGGCTTTAAAGAGTTGTAGCGCGATGTTAGATAGCCTATAGCCTTCCTCAAGAATTGGGCTATCAAATGCAACTTTTTTTTTTAAATCTGACTAGGAGTGTCAATGATTAGCGCGTTTAAACAAACAACATATTCTTCAGCTTTATTGTTAGTATATAATATAAATATTAAAATGATATGTACATAAACAACTTACAGTACATAACATATAATTATATGAGAAAAAAGTGAAAGAAACCTGAGGTCGTTTGGCCAGGTCCGACGTCTGAAATCCACAAGGGATCTTTGTGATATTTGGCACCCGAATAGGTTGTGACATGCCGGACATAGGCTTACTAAGTATTAGTGACGGGAGTGGAGTGGAGCCAACGCCGAAGCAGGCAGAGCCTGGTGTCGTATGTAATTGAAGACAACACTGGCAGCTTTGTGTCCAAGATAGGATTGGATTTCAAAACTGAGTACCGAGAATCATGTCTCCGTTTCGAATATTTTAGTTTAATATTAACAATGATTCGTTGTTACGTTAATTAATAAGAAGACTGACATAACTTTTTAAACTTTTTACTTAAAAGTTTTTCTGTTGCCACTAAAGTCAGGAGGCAAATTAACGACCTAAAATTGATTTGTGTGCGGGAATTTGGCCGTTAGGGTGGGTTAGGGAATTGAGGATATACCTGCGTATAAAGTTTAATAGGTACTTAAGTACACTTCTAACATTTTAATTTCATTATAATTATGTCTATAATAATATAATTATGTACCTTGAGTAACGTATGAGAGGTCAATGTTTAATTTACTCTCCATTCGGGCTCCACCACAGTCGGGTAAAAACGTTATCCTGATAATTCCTGAATTAACCTTTCCTGAAATTACGTATATTTTCAGTAATTCATAAGACCAGTCCAATTAGTATCCTTTTAGGCCGAATATGATCAATTTATATTTCTATATGTACTAATAATAAAGCTAAAGAGTTTGTTTGTCTGTTTTAACGCGCTAAACTCTAAAACTACCAGTCAGATTTGAAAAAAATCTTTTTGCATTTGGTAGCCTTACTTGAGGAAGGTTTTAGGCTATTTAACATCTCGCTACGACATTTGGGAGCCGAGCGAAAAGAAAGCGAATCGAAAACAAAGTAAAAGAGCGGGCGGGCGATTGGATGCGACCCGGTGGGTCGGGGGCCGACATTTCACGCGGAAGAAGTCGCGGGCAGAAGCTAGTTATGAAATATAATAACCTTTTCGACCCTCCAAATGACTTGCATACTTTAACCTAATGGATTTTATTTCTGTACTATTATCCGCGGGGACAATAGCCGTGCTACTAAATGGACTGTCATTTGCTTATAATAGAACTATTAGGCTTTATATAACTTTTTAACACAGGTATCTGATGACTTGAGTTTTTTTATACTCATTTTGGAAATACGTCAATAATAAAATAATATTAATCAGCTTTTTAATGTTCCTATTGCGGGGACACAGGCTCTCTCTCTCTTCGACAGGGAAGGAGCTATAATCCATTACGCGGGCCCAGTGCGGGTTGGTAGATGTCACATGTCTTCGAATTTTAGGTTCTAGGACATGCCGGTTTCCTGCCGGGGTCGCGTCCTGCCGGGCTCGCGGGTTGTTCGAAAGAGATACCGTGGCCTCTGGCACAGGCAACTAAAGGAACACGGGTGGGTTTTAGTCAGTAAAAGTCTGATACGCCCTCTCGCTCCGCCCAGAGCGGGTGAAGTTATTTGATAATTTCCCACCCAAAAACCAAAGGACATGCCGATTTTCTCACAATGTTTTCCTTCGCCGTTTTGAGAGCAGTGGTGATGAAACTATTAATATATGTGTTACCCAGTCAGGCGCTTTATTATGGTAAAGTGCCTGGCTGGGTTCGAAGCCACGATTTACAACTCGTAAGTCGGGGCCGGGACCCAGTGGTAGCGGCCCCGATGTAGAGACGTAGAGCCACTGTTCTACGTTACTCTCTACGTCAATGTTCAAAATTAATGAAGTATTTAATATGTAAATGGTGTTGGTGATGAAAAATAAACTATTCAGTATCAGCCAGTGTTATTTTTCTTCAGAGAATTCTCATTCGGAGAAAAAAAGGGCCTATTAATTTGGACGTTTTAAACGCTTGCTCGCTAAGTGTCGACGATTCATTATAAGTTCATTTTATCAAGACGTTTCCTTAAGTGTGCAAGTAGGTGCTGTTAAGATGATAATCTTGATCATAATCATTTATATGTGAGAATATGGTACATAATTATGGTCTTGAAGATTAGTCAATGGTATCGCCACATTCTGGCAAGTCGGAGAACTAGACATAGGATAAGCAAATAGCAAATAGACTACCTACTTCATTTATCCGTAAATTCAAATCACAACTACACGCATTGTCAGTCGCAATGGAATTATAGTTATATCAATATGCTCAACAATCTATTTCTCTGACTGTTCATTCAATAATTTAGTACAATATGGGTTTATTGGAACCGCAGTATTATTTGAAGCGATTTTAATAATAAAATTATTCCCATTTTGTCACCAATAACCACATATTCACATATTTGACAACTTCAACCACAGAGCTGTATTATCATTATTATTAATGGCCTGTGACAAATCTGTTAATATGATCGGATGATGTGGTTTAAAATTATCCATTGTAGAAATTAAACTTTAAAAAATAAAGACTGTTTTCAAAAGATCATACTTAATATTATAAAGGTGAAAGTTTGTGAGTGTGTGTGTGTTTATATGTTTGTTACTTCTTCAAGCACAAACGGCTGAACGGATTTAGATGAAATTTGGCACACAAATAGTTTATAACCAGGATTAACACACAGGCTATTTTTATCCCGATATTCCCACGGAATCGACACTTACTCGGGTGAAACCGCGGGGCACAGCTAGTTTTTTAATAAACGTCAGTCAGTTTTGGAATTCGGCGCCTTTGATTTACAAGTATTTGATGGGAATAACGTTATTCCCATCAAATACTGACGTCACGCCTGTGACGACGGTGAAAAAATCATTCGCAGCGAATCCAGAAGAATCCATTTTCCGGATTACTTGCATGTCGTCAGAAACGCAAGTGGTCAACTACGCATATCTCGCAGTTTGTCAGAAACGGAACTCAACAGACACGCAGTTCGGCAGATATTTGAAACCATCCACCCAAATGATTTTTCCAACGCTAGATAATTTTATCGGAGAAATACTTTTGAATTTTTGACAGTTCTTCCATACAAAAACCGTCATACGTCCTTTCCTTTCGAATCCTGTTAACAATCTATAGGCTAGTATCAGAGGTAGTTCTATCTAATATTCGACGAAGACGACTTAATTTACTAAAAACGTAAGTAATGGACAACGTTTCGTGTACCTGCTAAGTAATAGGTTTTCTACAAAAGCCGCTCCAATTTCAATTCTGTTCTGACTTTATTGCCGTTCGATGAGTTTATTATAATAAAGTTTTACTGTTTTTTGTCAGATGACGGTAGAAAATCTACCCATTTCTGTTCGTTATTTTAATCTTTATATTTTAATTTTCTTTTCTGAATGTTCCATTTGTTCCTACCTAAGAAACTTTTAAGCCGAACTTTTAAGCAACCCGAAACAATATTACTTCTGTAGATAAAAGTACCTATGGGTATGAACAAATTTTCGAACAAACCATCCAGAAAACGAGAAAAATCAACGTTTTATTAAAACAAGTGCCTATTCTGCCAAAATATATGGAACAGTTGACTTTTTTTTTCAATTTTCGTAACCCACAAAAAGTTGTTCATATTCATGAATGCTTTTAGGCGTTTTAGCCCGAGTATTATTTCTACCTTTTTGTTACATTGTGCTTGCAAAGTGTAACAAAAAGAAATTATATTTTCAGCTGTTTCATAAAGTTATTATGTGGGTCCATTTATACGTACATATAGTGTAAGTAAGGCTGGGTGCAGACCGTCTACTAGGCAGACCTATGAAAACAACGATGGCGCCCAGACTAGCTACAATATTCAGTCAGCTTCAGGCCGAGTTCTATAAACGTTACTTAACATGTACTTTCGGTTAGCATTATTTTGTCACTGTCGCACTACTGTCATATTACAAGTGCAAGACATAATATGTCTAAAGGCTGATTTGCTTAATTCAAATTATTAAGTTTCTTGACGTCGAGGTAAGCAACACTTCACAATGAAAACTGAAACTTATACCGACTTTTGGAGATGACTTTTCCTACTTCAACTTAACTCACTACTTAACTAAAGAATAATAGATTTCGGCCTCACCCTCAACATCAAAGGTCTTAACTTAAATATATACTGAACAGGTGTTTCGACACTCTTCTCTTTCTAGTGCACTGTCTAACTTCGTGTATTCAACAAGTCTTGTTAAAGACGTATCGAAAACATGCCATGTATAAAACACGTATTGACGTTGTTTCAGACATGAATTGTTAAGAACTATTTTGCCCACTTTTTTGACATTTTGGATGTTTTCTACAAGTTTTGTATACTATTAGTCTTTACAACTTGATTAAGGTGAATGCGCAGTGGTAGACCGCGAAATTCTAATTTTCTTACGTTTTTTGCAATTTACAGGTCAGTGTCAGGTTATATCTTGATCAAAGTTTGATTCGCGACTATAACAGGTATGTATTTATAGAATTATAATCATTAGAATCATTAATACATCTTTCTAAGTTAGATTTGTACCATAAGCACTTTTCTATAAGAGATTTGTTGTTATGGTACAAATCTAACTTAGAAAGATGTATTAATGATTCTGATGATTATAATTCCGTAAAAACGTATCGGTTATAGTCGCGAATCACATTTTGATCAAGATAAAACCTGACACTGACCTGAAAATTGCAAAAAACGTAAGAAAATTTGAATTTCGCGGGTTACCACTGCGCATTCACCTTAAGGTGTAAACAATAACCGTAAACAGCACCCATATTCGCGTAATATACTATCAATCTCAATCATTTTGAAGGATATTGCTAATCAAAACAAAAAAGAAAAATTGTCTGCTGAACAACGTAAAGAACGCAATGAATGTTGTTGAACTGTCAAATGAAAGCCATTGCTACTGGTAGTGTATTACGCAATTGCCCTGCGGAGACGCAACTTGTAGAATACAAATGTTTTAGACTTAGGTGTAAATGCGGTGTACCTATTATGGAGCTTTTCAATGTTCATTTGTTTGGCTGGCCTGTCATTTACCGGCTCACCGCTCAGACTCGCTACAATTTCACAATAATGTGTAATATTGCTGATGAGTTCTGTCTACAATACATTAATTTATTTAATTACGTAATGTGTTAGGCGGTTTAGGACTTTATTCTTATTTGGTTTGGTGTGGAAACGCTGGGATGTTGATTTATATTTAGTCTATGCTTCATCATCTCTCTATGAAAGGGAGTGGGCCGTAATCCACCACGCGGGCCCAGAGCGGGTTGGTACATGTCACATGTCTTCGAATTTTCGGTTTTAGTACATGCCGGTTTTCTCACGATGTTTTCTTTCACTGTTTCGAGGGCAATGGTGATGAATTAATTTACACAAAGTAAAGCGCCTGTCTGGGTTCAAACCTACGACCTACAAATCGTAAGTCGCGGCCGATACCACTGCTCTTATTACCTTTTGATATAAAGCCTTCTTTTATTTACCTTTAATATTGTTTTAGAGATTAATTTACTAACAATAAGCCCATGAAAGTCAAAGAAACAAAGTAACAAAAAAACGTTCTGAAAATATGTAAAAGTAGCCGTTATAAACAAAGCCGGCCTCACTCCAGCCGCAAAAGCGCCGAAGTGAACACAACCATTTTATTGCAATTTCCCTGAACATGCACCTGCAATTCCGCTCAACATTCACAGCTAGTATGAAGGCTGTCAGACTCAAACAAGAACTTGTAAACTTTAATTGCAATTTAACTAGCAACGCTCTGAAAATTGCAGCTGGGTTTAGTGAAAATCTATTACTCCGTTGCCATGGTAACCCGCAGGTAATCCGGATTTAATTGGCTGGTACAGGCGGTCGTGAGTCACGTAGGGCTGTGTTTAAAGCGGTTTGTAGGGGTGTCAGTAAGAAGTTAGACTTACGACTGATTGATGTGAAGCTTTGCATTTGTAACTACCTATGCCTTTTCCCAACTATGTTGGGGTCGGCTTTCAGTCTAACCGGATGCCGCTAAATACCAGTATTTTACATGAAGCGACTGCCTTTCTGACCTCCACAACCCAGTTACTGGGTAATACGATACCCCTTGGTAAGACTGATTGTCAGACTTTTTGTAATGAATTTATGAATTAATCGGGAGTAGGACTTCAAAATATTGACCTACTTTTGGTAGGGCCCGTAACTTTGTTGACGAACAAATGGACGATTCCTATAATTTAAGGACCGTTATTGGTTAAAATTATGACTTCTCTCTATACCGGTAATAAAGCAAATACCTCATAGCTTTACATAGTAGACTCTCATTTGGATGTAGCTATCAAGGTAAAATTAGCTTAGGAATCTATTTTATATGCTCAGTTTGGCAATAAAAAAGCTACCATTGGTAAACAAAACGATTCCTTTTTATTTCTAGGAACTGAGCGTTAGAGAGAAGGTGCCTGTAGTCAATAACTTTTTAAAACTTCTTTAAATAATACTGTGCTCGTTGAAAAAGAGTCTAAAATTTAAAGACGAAAATTTATCTTCTAAAATTTCATAAATATTTAAGTAGGTAAGTATTTTTGTCAGCCCTAACAGAGTGCGTTTCGCGCCGTTACAGATGTATAATAATACGAATAAGTAACAATTACGGAATTCTTTCTAAAGCTTAAGTTGTAAAAAGTTTTCTAAAGTAAGGAACAAAAATATGGATTGTATTATGTCCTATAGCTCTATGATTTCCTGGTGGTAAAGACATTTTATTTAGTAATAAGACTGATGTTGGTACAGTTTTGAATTAGCGAACATCTAGTAATCCTTCAGTAACTAAAAGTGCCAATAAAGCGCAAAAAATAAGTTCTTCCCAAAGCACTTTTATTTTTTTCTTTCAAAGTAAAACCTTTTTCTCGAACTAAGATTTGTTCAGTACCGCAAATGTTTACAGGATACAAACAGACTTGAAACAACTGTTTCTACGTCCGCCACAAATATTTACTCCGGTGCCATATATCAGCTAAAGAAAAAGAGGTCTCAGAAATCACTGGTAACTTTTTGTTCTCAGTAGAAAGTAAATACCAACAGAGCTTGAGGAAACATTAACCTTTTTACAACAAAATAGAACAATAATAACAGCTTCATATTATACATTCAGTGAATGCCCACGACTTGTAAGTCGTGGGTTCAAACTCAGTCTAGCGCTTTAATTTGTGTAAATTATTTCATCACCATTGCTCTTAAAACGGTGAAGGAAAACATCTTGAGGAAACCGGCATGTCCTCGAAGCAAAAATTCTAAGACATGTGACATCTACCAACCCACACTGGGCCCGCGTGGTGGATTACTTCCCACTCCTTTTCACCGATAGGAGGCCTGTGTCCCAGCAGTGAGAACTTATAGGCTGATTATAGTGATTATACTATGGTCACACTCTAGGGCAAAAGCTTCTTCACATACAGAAAAGGCATGAGCATTGGTCGCCAGGCTTGCGATTTCTGAATTTTGTTCATTACTACCGACCCGCCCTTCCTTCGCACGGGTGCAATTGGTGAGATATTAAATATCGGGATTGCTGTCTTAGTTAGTTGCTGTATTTTACATAATAAAGTTTTCGGAATAAATGCTCTAAATGATGGGGTTTGTGTAGTTCAGAATATCGAAGTGGTCATGCAGATAGACACGAAAAGCGACTTGTTTTGTATGATTTAAAGAATATTTATAGAAGACTAGCTGCGCCCCGCGGTTTCCCCCGCTTAAGTCTCGATCCCGTGAGAATATCGGGATAAAAAGTATTCTATGTCCTTTCCCGGGACTCAAACTATCTCTATACCAAATTTTATCTAAATCGGTTTAGCTATTTAGGCGTGAAAAGGTAACATACAGACAGAGAGACAGAGTTACTTTCGAATGTATAATATTAGTATGGATAAAGGTTACCCTACTAACTTAGAAAGAACTTATCTGGCGTAATATCTGTACAACAAAACAAAGTGTTACAAAAACATAGATTGTTTCAAATAACGTGATAGCTACAGGTTGGAAGCACGTTAAGCCGTCACTTTTGTTAAATGACACGTGACTCGGGTAAGGCGCGCGCGTAAGACGTCACGCCGCGCCGCGTTGAAATCGAGATCTCCTTTAATAGCACGTGGGAACAGGGCTTTAGATGATTACTGTTTGATATTTGTTGTTTGTAAGTGTAGGGATGTATGAGAATTAAGGGCGTTAGGAGCTTTGGCATAAGATATGAGCTGTGTGGTTAGAGTTGCCGCAAGCACGGATAAAAAAGTGACAGACACATACACACACATGGATACATGGACATTTGGATTTTTAATCTGAAATAAATTTGTTATTATTTATTTATTATTATTATCAGTCTATACCAGACCAATGCTGGGCATAGGCCTTTCCAATCGCATAAAATTTAACTCGATTCTCGGCTACTCTTATCCATCTGCTACCAGCTGAAGATCGTCGATCCACCTAGTCTGAGGGCGTTCTACCTTACGTTTGGCGATTCCTGCTCCCCAGCGGTCAACGGTTCTATGACTTAAACAGCTAGCTCCTTTGTTTCTTTAGCCTGCTACTTCCGTCCACGAAAATGAGGCAGAGCTCTTAGGTATAACATCTTCTGATATGAAAAGAGCCCGGAGTCTGGATTTGTGCCCATTTGATGGCAATATACTCATTCTCTTATATACATGGGACCGTCTAGACCTTTCAGAGAAATACTATTCATAATAATATTCGTGTGTTAGAAAGAGAGCCTTATGTAGGTACAATACACATTTTTATATTTCATAACCTTCCTAAAGGTGGGCAATGCCAATATTCTGAACAGTGCTTCAGCCATATCTATTTTGGAGAAAATCAATAATGATCCAGTGGTTGCAGCTAAGCTTGAATTCATTTCAAGGTCTGACCACTGAAAATATAACTGTTGACTTTTCAACAGACTGAATTTTCAGTTAAAATAATAGGTGCTACGTGAATTGTTTTATAAAATCTCTGTTTTAATTTATTTAAAATCACAATTCTCGTGTGAAAAGTTTTTAATGAGCTTTCGCTTTATAATATAATTTTTGTAACAGAATTCGATTTTGCGAGATTTTTTTGGTCTTTTAAATTTCTTCTTTGTTGAAAGAAATTATTTATTTAGACAGTGAAAATACCTAACTGAATAAAAGGCGAACCGACGACGTGACTTCAAACCTCATCCATTGTAAGACTATTTACGTGAACCTGCACTCTTTCTTTTAAGATTTTTTATGCTCTTTTTAAGAAGTTTAGTAGTTAAATCCATAATACATTAAGGTTTTGTTTAAAAAAGTCCCTCAGCTCTCACTCATTTCATTGAAAGCGTCTAACAGGCCTCTGCGAGTTGGCTTCGGCCCCGCGTACACCTACCAACTGGATACCGACCCCAGGATCCCGAGATACATTATGTCAAAGACACAAATCATAACTATAAACTCTTTTTCTATAAATCCGATCATCGTTACAGTCTTCAACCTATTCAAACAAAACTGACCCTTAGGACCTAGTATCAACAATACGAATAAAAGCAAATTGCCCTCTTAGATGTAAGCAAACAATAGGAAAAACCGTATTAACACGGGATAATGTAGGCGCCACTTAAGCCACTGCCGGCTACCGCAAGAGTAATAGAATTAGGCTAGAGGATTACTTCATTAGTAGTAACTGTTATGTTTCTTAATTCCTTCCCGTTAGATACTGTTTTCCTTTATTTCTTTTGGGCATTGCAAACATATTCGAATGTATGTTCAACTAATAATGATCGTCTCTAGTGTGTTATGTAGAAGATTGGTGATAATGTTTGTATATATTTTTTCCTAATCTAGTAGTTAGTTTTTTTTAACCTATTATGCACGTAAAGTATTTGTCATGTATGAAATTAAATAGTAGAGGATATTCAGAATCTGAAAGCAAAATAATGAATTCAGTAAATTCACTATTATTATTCTGAAGGCCAAGTCTCGTAATTTAAAACGTTCAAAATCTAGTCGCAGTCTCATCTCGGCGACAAACACATGTCAAAAACTTGTCATAAATGCAAATTAAACGTATTTTTGACAGGTTGAAACTGAGATCAGACTGTGAACGTTCTTAAAAATTACGAGAATTGCCCCTCTGGTCACTGTTATCAAAGAGTACCGTTACCTATAGTTATAATTTTTTATCACGTACCAAATAAGATTTATTTATTTTCTATTTATTTCGAAAAAAATCTAACGTGATTTAACCCATTGAATTTCGTAATTACAGACACAATTAAAAAGCCATTGTGTCTCGCGTAGATCTACTTTCCTACAGACGAGAGGTTAAACACTTAAAAGAAGAAGAAAAGAAAGTAAAAGACAAAGACAAACGATTCCTATTACGTGACAAACTAAATTTACAACTAATACAACAGACCATAAGGTCACGGGAAAAATCCTTAAGAGAGACACACGGATATTAATTTGTTAAAGCAAACGAGCACACTATGACGGTGTGGTGTGCTACATTAGGAACAAACCAGTTTGACTATCTTGTCTTCTGTCAAAATAAGTATTTCAGCGCAGTTTGTCAACTTTGAATATGAGACTGTATTTTGCGAGTGTGTCCGTCAGCATTGTTTATATAGATTTAAATCTAAAGCTATATACGCTTCGCAGACCCACTCAAAACATTTACACAACAGTGTCGTCGATTGTTGATAAAACACTGCTCGGCCGGTCAATTCTGTAAAAAACTCACCGTGAAAACTTAAGTGAAGTGAGCTTGAAGTGAGCTGATTTCATTTGATACTTGGCATTGACTTTTGATAGCTCACTGCACCTAAGTTTTCACTTTATAATTTTTACAGAACAGGTCGGCTGTTATCAATCTGTCAACCAAGTATAGAGACAGTCTTGCCTGCACTCAGCTTAAAACATTCGCGTTGCTGAATTTTGAGCCAAACAAAATATTGGCCAAGTGGTAACGGCGACTTACGAGTTGTAGGTCGTAGGTTCGAACCCAGACAGGCGCTTTACTTTGTGTAAATTATTTCATCACCACTGCTCTCAAAACGGTGAAGGAAAACATCGTGAGGAAACCGGCATGTCCTAGAACCAAAAATTCGAAGAAATGTGACATCTGCCAACCCGCATTGGGCCCGCGTGGTGGATTACAGGCCCACTCTCTCTCACAGTGAGGAGGCCTGCGTCCCAACAGTGGGAACATTATAGGCTGATTATGAATTATTTATTTTACTATGTTTATTTGATCGTGTTATTTTTGCTATCGACACGCTAAGAAGAAGCCTACAACATAGTTTTGACTCAATCTGCGCACGTCCTTACGAAAGACACACGGACAATTTTCAAAGCAAAAGCGAAACACTAGGCTTTTATTAAGTTAAAAGTGCTGTTTGGTAGCAAGGCGAGCTCTGATCAAATATTTAATATTCCTATTCCTTAACGAACGCTTTAGATTATTAACTCAACTTGTTTGTATTAACCGGCTATATAAATGGAGATATTTTGATCGGAGAGTAAAGAATTAAATTATGAAGGAAGCAGGAGCGGATAGGAAAATATGAAATTGAATAATGAACTGTTAGCATCTACAGGCTGAAATTAAATTCATGGGCATCCTTTTAAAGGGTCATTGTACTCATCATTGTGAACAACTTTTACTATGGGACTAAACCTTAAATCGCAGAAAAAATCAGCTGTTCCTTGCATTTGTGTTCACATAACTCGTCAAAATTTAAGGAAGAGCTGATTTTTTTTCGCGATTTCAGGTTTGGTCCCATAGTAAAAGTTGTTCATAATGATGATTACAATGACCCCTTAAAAGGATGCCCATGAATTCAATTTCACCCTGTATATTCGATGGTAATTAAGAGCTTTGAACACTTTGCTCATTTCTGAGAATGTTTTATGCACTATAATATAATTTTTTTAGTGGGGAACATTTTGTGAGGGAAACGTAGAGTAGTAAATGTGGGCTCTTGTATTTTTTTTAAAGCATAGATAGATATACAATAGGTATAGGTTATTGGTTGGGTATATTAGAGAAGAGAGGTTTTTTTGGTGTATTTGAACGTTTTTGTAACTACCTACTTGAGACAAAGGCGGGAGTTTATGTAGGTATGTATGTGTTCTATTTTTCACAACCAAGACTGCTTTAGTAAGAATCGTAAAAGATTATAAAAAGCACCCAAACACAGTTAGGTTTTTCTACTTTCAATCCTAACTCGTTAGATACGAAGGTAAAAATGTTGAAGAAACTTTTCCAACGACTATAGAATCACCAAAATAATTATGATTGAATTCATACAGTGTTAATTTCAGTAATCATCATTATCTGCCTAGCTTTTTCCCAACTATGTTGGGGTCGGCTTCTAGTCTAACCGGATGCAGCTGAATACCAGTATTTCACATGAAGCGACAGCTTATCTGACCTCCACAACCCAGTTACTAGGTAATACGATACCCCTTGGTAAGACTGGTTGTCTTTCGGGTTTCTGACTAACGACTATCAAAAGATCCACGAATGACGGCCGGGACCAACGGCTTAACATGCTTTCCGAGGCACGGAGGGGTCTCGGTATGTAAAGATGGTCACCCATCCACAGACCAACCGCGGCAAGCGTAGCTTAACCTGATCGATCGACCTGTGCGGCTGTTATTACTTAGCCACGAGCCCCTCTTAAATTAATTTCAGTAATATAGGTACTAATTGCAGCAACTAGTTAACTTCAGTTGCTACTTTACCAGTAAGCGAGTTAGCATTTGGCTCCATGTTATCAATTATTCACAGCTGTTTCAACTAACAACAGTGCGTGGTTTGGAACTATAATTCTCTGTTTGTACTACGCTACTTGGTATTCTAGGAGTGTGCATGTTTTCATATAGTTTTCGTCAAATATTTTTTGACATTTTTCTTTTTAAAGTTTACATAGGTCCTTTTTAGGGTTCCGTACTCAGCAAACGCCACACGCCACCGGCTGTGTGTCCATCTGTCTGTCACAGGGCTCTATTATTTTAACCATAATAGGTAGCCAGTTAGAATTTTCAAATAATACCTACTTGGCGTCATCATAGAAATAGAAATAATCTAAATGTAGTTTTTTATCTATAAATCATTTTTGTGCTAAAAACCCTTAGTGTGCTATTGCTTGGTTTGCTTACGAAGTATTAATGCATCCCCCCGGTGGGTTCCCGCATTGTCGAGGCGGGGGGGCTCAGTAGCCGTGGCTTGGTCACCCACGGTGAAGCGAAGAGGAACCTGAGGAGGGGCCGCTCGTCAGGGCTTTTGACCGACGGTGTAGCGGCCAACAGGTAGGTTACGGTGCCGCTCTGGTGACATCGCTACTGAGGCGGGCCGCGATGTCGTATGAAAGGCATCGCGGCTGAGGGTTGGAGGCCGCGGCAGGAGAGAAATGCCGGTATTGCTCCCTACCTTCCGCGGCCTTGACGGGGTTGCACAGTCTGATGGCGGACGCGGTGAAGCCGCTGAGGAGGAGGAGTGTTGGTATGACGTTGGCCGCTCTTCCTATCCTCTGCGGCCGAAAATTGGCAGGCGGCGGGGCCAATGACCTGACTCGTCACAGGGGGTCGGGGGACCAAGGGTGTCCAGACACGGGTTGTCTGGCGCCCATGTGCTGGTTTGGTCCCTGGGGTGGTTACGGCGTGCTATGTGTTATGGTGCGCCGGTGATGGGCAATACTCCCCAGAGGAGGGTCCAGCGACGAACAGCCGCGGCGGGATCATGGTAAGTGCTAACGCGTGCCCGTGTTCCCACCGTAAGCGGCAGAGGAGGACACCGTGGAGTTTTAGTGGGTTAGAGTCCCACATAACTGCACTATCTCCCCATGGTAGTACAGAATGCATGAGCATTTCTCCACGATAAAAAAAAGTATTAATGCATTTACTACTAAATGTAGACCTTTATACATGGGTACCTACGTCTTTCCAAATTTTCAAGAATCCATAAAATTGTGGAAACTGTAAGCGCTGTGTCTGCACTATCTTTAAGTCCGAGTAACTTTTCTTACACCAAAACTTCCTTCATTCATAACAATAAACTAACACGGCCATTGCAGATAACTCAAACTTTTACCATTTTATGACGTCATAAGTGAAAAGTTTCACCCTGCATGCAGCTGTTGCACAAACAAGTCCAACACGTCTCGACATGTTCAAACATTAGCCACGTTTCAAAACATTAGCCACGCGGCCATGTAGCTACGTAACCACGTTTAGAATTTATTGAACGGACATGTTTCAAGTGTTCTCCCGTGGCGTTTTATCAATATTTAAGGTGAAATGTAGGTGCCGTGCCGGTGCCCAAATAGCGTTGAAAAGTTTTAATTTAAAATCACACTTCACACTAATATTATAAAGTCGAAAATTTGTGAGTGTGTGCGTGTGTGTTTATATGTTTGTTACTTCTTCACGCTCAAACGGCTGGACCAATTTTTATAAAATTTTGTATAAAAGTAGCTGACACTCTGGATTAACATATAGGCTACTTTTTATCCCGAAATTCCCACGGGATCGACACTTATGCGGGTGAAACCGCGGGGCGCAGCTAGTATAACATAATACCATGCTTTGTTTCCCCTAAGGGTTAGGTAGAGGTGTAATCATAATAAGTACACCCGCATTTTACCAGTTATGTTCAAGTCCCATGTAATCAATTGTCGTACGTTAGTCTCGCAAATACTCAAAAATGGCTCGAGCGATTGTGATGAAACTTTGGTAAGTTCTTGTTTGTGCGCCGGAGAAGGTTCCTATAAAAAGAAAAAGTCATTAGCTAGTAATGTATATATATCAACTAAGAACCCTTTTATACTATATGTACTTGATTGAGATTGTGTTACCTAAAATAACGTGAAAACTAACATAATGTAAAACAATCCAATTTATTTGTGGTTGGCGCATCAACATCTCTATTACCGGTCATTAAAGTAGTCACCCCCTTTTTAGCCGTTTTATGATCTTTCACACAATCTATTCGTCATTTTTTCAATCTTCCTCTACTTTTTACACCATCCACGTTCATACTAAAATTTTATCTCTCATCATGTTCCTTATTCCTCCTCTTTCTGTAAACTAAGGCCTGTCGTCTACGTCGTCGCTCAAAAGTAACCAGTCACAAAAATAAATTATCAATGAGTAGCCAAAATGTCACAGCACTAGTATTTCAATGGCGGTCCGTACACGACTCAACCAACATAAAGGAGAATGGCAGAAGTTCATAGAACGCTGGCATTAAACTTTTTTTGTTTCCACAGAAATAAAAGTGGCATGGTTTGATAGGGAATATTATGAGCTTTTGTTAAATAAATAAATAAAAAATAATAACAATGGGGTTAAAGAGAAATCTTAGTTTTTGTAAAAGTGAGGTTAAGTACATTAATGTTTGTACTTTAATAGGTTATTTTACCTCTATTACTATTTTAACGCATAAATGTTTATTGTATGCATAACATATTGCTAATTATGCTTTGTAATGACTGCAAAAATGATAAATAACTACTTGTCGAAGTTTGTTTAGTTCAATGATTTACCCACTGATCATAGACCTAATGACAGTTTCAAGTGTAGGTACTCGGTCAGTTTTAATTAAACTCAGTAATCACAGAAAACTCAGGAGACTCTAGAGACTCACTTATCGGAATCTAAGCATATAATATTGTTAAGGATAATTATCTAAGGATGACAGGATTATTGTAGGTACCTACAATAAAAAACCAGTATTTAATCATAATATTTGACTCATGCTCATCATCATATATAAGTAAGCAATATAATTATTAGCTAAGAAAGGTGCAGAGGGAGACAGGCTATCTTGATGCCGTGGCCATGCCAAGTACCAGATGATTGACATGATATGGGCACAGCATCCTACTGTTCTTCGTCCAACAATGCAATTGCAACAGTATTGTTTATAGCTTCCCGGCCACTTAGAGAGCTGTCAATCAAAATATAAACAAAATATATCTTTCTTCCTACATGTCTAGACTTAATTCTTGCAGAACGAAACGTCGAGGTCCAAGTCTAGCAACGGTCGTTCAGAAAGGTAGGAGTCTTCGAAATCCAAAAGCTAGCCAGGTCGTTGTAAAAATCCACGTAAAACTTTGGGCGCACAAAACATTCACGCCAGCACAAAATAGTAGCAAGCGAGCCACAGAGTACTTTTTGATAGACTGCGAATGTGACTTGTGAAGTTTTGTGTGTCATCTTCTAAATGTTTGTTTGTTTGCCATGACAACTATGTCATTTAGTATAACAAGTCCAAAAAGCCTTGTTTCCGGCTGCTCAACTTACTCATATTTAACGAGATTTAATCCCAATTCTCAATAATAACGTTAATCTGGCTATCAATACATAAAAATAAGCGCTTTTTTTAAAAATAGCTTTGTATTCTGTACCTTTCTAAAACTAGCAATGCCAAAAAATGCCATCTCCTTTGTTAATAAATCGTTAGTAAATCGCATCTTGTACTGAGCAAGATTTTAATGGGAAATATTATATCAGTAACCAAGCTAGAGTATCCCGACCAAACGGGTTAGGTTAGCTTGGAACTGTGAACAAGTACGCGCGAGCCAAATTGGTTGCTGTAACTAGGCTAGGGCACCCCCACCAAATGGGTTAGGTTATAACTGTGACCACGGCATGCGTCCCGAGCGAGCAAAGCGAGCGCTTTCGCAGCAGCGGCTGGCGAGCGTTACATCCAAGTTGGTAGCAGTTACTTGGCTCTATTTAGTATTTTTGGGTCCACAAAATAGGTATTATTAGAGGTTCACAAAAAGAGGCGCAATCATTACATTAGTGATCAATAATATTTTTAGGTGCGCGGGATAAAAATATACAACTTTTTTCTTTGATTGAGAGTTTTGATTGAATACATGCCGATTTTAATTACTAAACCGGAAATCCCTGATTTGTCGATACGATAAAACATGATGGACTCAAATGTCCTACAAATATGGCGTCGCGTCAAGTAATTAACTTTGCCATTGTATAATATGCGCTCAATATTGGCCCTAGCGCCCGTCGTATTGTTGTTGTAGTGATTAATCAGGGAACGCGCTAATTGGACTATAAATCCGAAGAACGACCAAGTAACCGCCAATCTTGCATTAGAAGCCCTTCTTCTTAAGGCCGTATTCGGCAGAATTCACGCTAATATAATGGTCAAATGTATGCTCAGATTTAGTGTCATTCTTGCACATTGTTTCCTAATATGAGCCATAGTCCTTTGACATTAAAATGCCATTCCAAAAAATCCATCAAAATATACATAATATCTTTTACGCATTGTCATAAATGAAGAGAAAATGAATGAATGAATAGTTCTTAAATATTATAATATTTAACAACTTAACGCGGTGAATGAGGACATTATCTACCATGAACATATATAATAGCTTGCAATAAACTGCAACGTGCCATAGTAACCGCGATCACCGGCACGTCACAACCAGGGCGGTAGCGGGCGCGATTTGTGGTCTAAAGCTACGGTAGGTATTCCTAGAAGAACGTCATGGACATCTGTCATTTCTACCTGTATTTGACATTAAGGTGTCAAAATACGCTCTGTATTTGGTCATTACGGTCGCATATAGCGGTCACCATTCTTCTAGGCAACCGTTGTTTTAGTACATCCCGATTTGTTGTAGAGTGCCGCACTGGGTAGGTATGTTTCCACAGGGTAAAACAATAGACGGTCGCTCGCGAACCGACTCGTTCAGTACCGTCGGGCGCCCGCTATAATCACTACACTATGGACACAAACGGCGGTTTTATGCGATGTCCTAAGCACGCGCAGATGCTCCGGGATCTAAGGTCTGGTCCAGAGAGAACATGTGGTCACCAAAAGCTGGTTGTGAGCTTGGCTACGGGCTCGAGAAGCACCCCAAAATTAATAATGTGTCATAATCCCAATCTCGATTCCGATCTTTGATTGCTGCATATCTTTCGAAAGATCTCCTATCCGTGTGCTAGTAACTACACTAAACATGTCCGAATGTCGATGTTAACATGGGAAGTTATAGGGTTTTAATATGCGCGAAATTTCTTTTACGAACAGAGGGCAATCCTTAATCCGTAATCCGCCGTCTCAATGATTAAAAATGGCAAACTCAATCCACGGATAAGAAAAAATTGGATTAAAATTACAATCTTCGATGTCAAAAAATAGGCCAATCCCTAAGCACGAAGTCTGTAGTTTCGGTCGAAGTGTCGGTCGAAGTTACGGTCGTTTTACTACGCCGTATTGTGATACGACGGTTCCGTAAGTGTACGTATGTATTGCACCATCGGTGGAACAAGGGCACAACTAATAAAAAACATCTTTTATATTTTGTTGCAAAAAGGGCAAAAGTGCACATCAAAAAAAGTATTTCTTTAAATTATAGTACAAATAATAAATACTTTACTCCTGTAAAGTACATAGTTACATTCGCAAAAGTGTAAGGCTTATTTCACCCAAAAAATATATTACTTAAAATCAATATAAGCAGAAAAACTCGATATTATTTTACAAAAATAATAAAAATATCTCTAGTGAAAATTTACAAAACGTGCAGTTGTGCCCTTGTTCCACCGATGGTGCGATATGATTATTTTGGGGTATGAACTAAGAATGATTGACAGTTGTCCCTACTCCCGATTTGTTTTTGTTCGAGAAATTGAATACGACACTTTTTTGACGGATCAACTACTTACCGACAGGCCCGTATCATAGGCGACGGCCTTAGAGAGTAGATGCCCAGGTTTATTGATTAATTTCGGACGTTGGTCACTTTATTGTGGACTAGCTTCTGCCCGCGAGTCCCTCCTCGTGGAAGCCAACTATACCATAAAATATATCCAATAGCACTTGGCAATAGTGTAGCTTTCTATCAAAGAAAGAAAGAAAAAGTGTTTTCTGCGACTCGTACAGGAAGATCAAAAACTAAACTAAACACAAAATTATATATTTCGGCGCGTCTAGAGAATTGGTTCGGCGATGCTAACCTCTTTGATTAATATTGTTTTTTTTAGAAGATATGTCAACTGTCTATTTGACGTAACACCAGATACTGGGGAGGCGGCCCACCATTATGGGATAACAAAAAGAAGTGAGGGATACATTCACATGAATTGATCGTAAAATACGATATTGACTGGAGGAATTGTGCTATGATATCCAATTGTGTGTAAATTGATTGCGCTCGCGCCCCACGTACTTGGTGGAACGTCGTTCACGCATTATAGTTATTAGACATTTGTGATTGTTCATAATGACTCATATACTTTCAACTCCTCGCCCGCAAACCCACGCAACATTGCTTCTTCTGATAAAGATGATCTGTTGCCTTTATATATATAAAAAAACTCTTCTTCTTCTTTATTTTCTATCAGTGAAAGAATCATTGAAATCAGATGAATAGTTTCGGAGATTTGCCTTCTACATCCAGTCTGACAGAAATAGAAACTTTTCCTCTTTATAATAATTAGTGGTGATAGATGCATACAGTAGATTAATAATTAATAATATATGATATAAGCGCCACGCGCTTGAGTTTATTACTCTGGACAAGCTCTAACGTCTTGACAAGTTTTATACCCGACCACATAAAATTGAGAAATCTGTTGTTCATGGCCGACACCGTAAGATTGAAAACTGTTTGAGATCGAAATAAGTAATAGATCCTGTTGTTTTATTCTTTTCAAGCATAATAATCATAAAGATTTCTTATTATTTAAGCAAGAAACCTTGTAGGTAATTATTTTGATTGTAATGTGAACCCTCACGTTACAATAATTATAATCATAAAGATTGTGACGTCTAATTTAAATCTAGTTGTTTGTACATATGTACCTACTTTAATTTTTAGGTATAGTTATTTTCTCATAAATTAGGATATACTTAGTCTTACGGATGAAACACTTGGCAATCGCTATAGAATCTGCAAATAATGTATTCAGAGTGCCTTTTATAGGTAACGAAACGCTGAACAATGTAATATTGTATCAATAAAATCTTCCAATAAAACCGTAAAACAATATAGCACATACGTCATAAAACAACTGACTATCATATAAAACCATAACACGGTACGTAACAACATAAAATGTGCAATTTTTATCACATATCTGTCGGGACACACGCGAGGTGGCTTTTAGAGCAACCTCAGCCATAAAGTGGCATATACGTGGTCTTTATATGGCTCACAAAAATCTGTGCTACTTTGAAACATTACTTGAAGTCTTGCTCTTTTGTTTTGAAGGTTATAAAGTTGTATTTGGGCATGAAAATGTGAAAATACTAAAACGAATACAATTTTAAAATTGCCGATTCTGACACAGTTCTCCGACATTCGTTTCTCTGATGAACGGTTCGCCGACAGAATGATTCACTTTTCAGTGTTTTGCCGATAGAACTTTTCAATAACGAACGGTTCGGCGACAGAACGATTCAGTTTTTTAGAATTTCATCGAGAGAACTTTTCACCGGCAAATGATTCACCGACACGACTGTTAGCCTATCCCCTACACCAAGATATAAAAGATTTATTCTACCTGTAGTAGGTAGAATAGAATACTCTTTATTATCTACACCATATAAATTACAGACATAAATATAGAAACTTTACTATGGGTGACACAATGGGCGGTCTTATCGCTAAGAGCGGTCTTTTAAAGACAACCTTTGGATGGATTAAAAAGGGGAAGGACAGAAAAATACTGTAGGTAGTCTACTAGAGGTACTATTTTCGTTTATCGTTTATACCTAAAACAAGTGCGCACAGGTGCTTCAGAAAGCAAGTTAGCCTTCAAAATTTGACTTGGTCGACTGGACCCGCGGTTCCAGTTCGAGTGGGTCCAGTTGACCAAAGACTCCTGCAATCCTGGTTAGAATAACATATCGGAGTTAAACCCAATGTTCTATGAAACGTAGATCAATTCTCAGAATTTCCCTTACGATACCAGTTTCCTTCAGTAATTCGATTATGGAGAATCCGGTTGTAGCAGCCCCATGTTCAATACTGAAATTCAGCTGTATTTGTCGGAGTGTAAGTATAACCTATCATATAACAAAAGGGCTAGAATGAACTTGTTAATATCTAAGGAGTTTTTATTCTTCCTAAGAAAAAGGTACCTTTTTTTCGTGTTTGTTTAGGTACAGTTACTTTTTCTGAGTGGGACATATGTACGAGCTGCGGTGTACAATGAACTTTGTGGTAGTTTGTACGTCACACTAATTTATGCACATTAATGTTGTTTAGCTGTGCATTTATAACATAGCATTTGAGTGTAATAATTGTGTAATTATATTTAGTAGCAATACTTCCAACAAGGGAATTGTTTATCTACTCATTCAATTTGCTTTCAATAATTGCATTCATAGCGCAATTAAAATGACTTCATACAAAATGTGCTTTAATAAGTATTAAAAAACTGATGGAAAAAAGGAGAACGTCTATGAATAGAGCAACGAAAACTAAGTAGTTCAGACTTCTTTACTTAACATACAGTATTCAAAGTCGCTATAGTTACCCAACTACGGCTAAGGCACATAGCTGTAATGCCTGCAATGAAGTTTATCCTTTCTCACATTAAAGTTATTAAGACGTTACACGAACTTCTTGGTTAAGTTGACGTCGGCGACGACACACAGAAAGACTTTGAAACAACGTGAGATTTTGCCCGTATTCACTAACACTAGACGACACCTAAGTAACAGCGCGCAGTTCGATTTTCGACTTTCGGCTTAGCGCCAAAAGTTGAAAATCCAATACCGCGCATTTATTTAAGTGTCGCTTAGTGTAAGTGAAACCGGCATTAGCCAAGCCAAGTTAATTCTGAGACCAAAATGTTAATTCTAGCGCTGTTTTACAACCTTATCATGTTACCTTGTAGCTTCTAGGTAAAGTCAAATCGACTTCTACTAACTGATTGCGTGCTTAACGTAAAATGAATTTATAAAGGCTGAAACAAAGTATCGGAGGTGACCTAAGTGCAGCTGTAAGTTGCGGCCATACTACAGTTTATACTTTTCAATAAAAATATGTCAGTCGAGCCGTCGCCGTATACAGGGTGACTTGTAATTTGACGTGTTCATTCCAGGAAGTGACCCATTTGTAATCATTAAGCACCCCATAAAGCCTAGGTGAAAATTAATTTTTCTATCACCTTTGTCAGTCGCGGTTACGAGTACGCACGGACGCACCGGATCTTCAAAGCACTGCTTACCGCCAAGAATTGAAAATCCAAGATCGTGTTTTTTTTCAGTTGGATTCTCAACGCTCGGTTCAAGACCGAGAGCGGTGAATCCAGTGTGCGATAAAATAAATCCGTCGCGATATTTTTACCTTCGTGCGAGCGTGGTCTTAGGCAGTGAAAATACGTGTCACGTTATAACTAGGTTAGTACCTTTTGTAGCGACGAGAAATTTGGACCCACCCCTTGTCCGATGATATTGGTTTAGCTGAAAATTACTATACGACGCGCTGATTCGTGGAATTTGAATATAGGCGTAGAGCAAAATATGGACTGGCCTTGGTTGACCTATTAAGCTTGCATAGAATCGATTGAACTCGCGAGCACCTCCAAATTGATCTGTAATAAAACAATGTGCTCACAGTTGCCCTTGAATGTCATCTGCCTAGCCTTTTCCCAACTATGTTGGGGTCGGCTTTCAGTCTGGAGCGGCTGCCTATCTGACCTCCACAACCCAGTTACCTACTGATGGGTAATACGATACCCCTTGGTAAGACTGGTTGTCAGACTTTCGGGCTTCTGACGACCCGTAACGACTGTCAAAGATCCACTAATGAAAGCCGGGACCAAAGGCTTAACGTGCCTTCCGAGGCACGGAGGGGTCTATGTAAAGATGGTCATCCATCCACAGACCAACCACGGCAAGAGTAGCTTAACCTGATCGATCTACCTGTGCTGTTTGTTGTGCAAACACAACAAAAGGTAAAAGGTAGAGGTTGCAATTCAAAATTGGAATACAAAACAATTTTCATGTCAAACAACGATGACAGTTTGAAATTGTCGGTCGACCACGCTCGAAATAGCCCGATCAAACGGCGAATGATCGAGAGCGATCGGATGTAATTTTATAGTCATTCGTTCTTTAACACAGGTGTCATCAACATTAGGAATGATGTATTGGAAGTATTTGGGGCACTTCCGTGGTCTCTATAGAAATTTATGGTTCAATTTCGATAATCGCTTAGAGCGAAGACCGCCCATTTTGTTACCCTTTGTAAAATGTCTACATTTATATCTGTAATTTATGGGGTTTATTACAATGGTTAAAGTTAAGTGACATTCAAATGTGGAAAAGATACCTATGGTTAAACAGTGGCTAATCACATAACTTTAAGCAACTTTAATGAGGTTTGCATAATAAAAGGTATTCTATTCTATTCTATATCATTTATCATTCTGTTGATATACATATAATACAACGCAATGTATAGAGAATGGCTATGTATGTATGGTTGTGTATGGCTATGTGTGTATGTTGTGTATGTTCTATATTTTTCGTGTCGGCGTTCATGCTGGATACATGTAAGCATAATAATTATGGAATTGTTAAAATAATACTAGCCCCAGGCTACAAAATGGTAGCGGGACTGACAGGTCAGGATCCGTCAGACACAAGTACGCGTTTTGCCTACTTAGTTTTACTACTTATTATAGTTTATGAGGGTGCATTCGGTAAGTTGGCTACGTCGCAAATAGCTGCTAAATATTTGGTTGTTTTGACTAATTTATCAATATTACTAAATGAAGTTACGAAATATTGCTATGTGGTAACACTGAATCGAGGCGTGAGGGTGACTCTATGGAGCGCCTTGTCGTGCAGGGTAAAGTGAAAGGCACTAGATCACGCGGACGCTCACCCATGAGATTGACTGACCAAATTCAATCCGCAGTGGGCGATCCCTTATATGCACAAAAAATACCAAAAACCCGTAGATGGCGAAAAATCGTGAGGCGAAGCACATCAGACTAGAATCTAGATGAAGACCATGACCGCTCTGACAAGAGTGTTACGATGAAGAAGATTTTATTGCTGCAGAGCGTTTCATAATATTGCATTTAAAAATATTGATAAAGTAATAAAAACAGAGTGATGTTTGATATGTATAAGCGCCGTTGCCAACTTTCAGAATGCTACAAACTCTCCTACCTCTCTACTAACTTTTAATCGCACCCTATTGGCTGTGTCGATATTTCCTATTTGAATCGTTTGTTTAAAGGTTTCTAGAAATCTGTATGTTCAGCAAAGGGTTTACGACTTTAATATACACAGCAATTACTCACGAAGAGTGAAATTCCATTAAGAATTGCTGTTTACTTTGAAGTACAAATGAGTCGTAATTGATTCTGTGTAAATCGAATAAGTACTGAATTATTCTACAAAGGCTTTTTTTACGATTGAAGTAACGAATGAGGTTTCTATTTCTTTGAGGTAAATCATTTGGGTTGTTGCTGTTGTTTGCGTTTGTAAGCACCTTAACTGTTACTTATAGAAAAGAACATAAAAGTGCTAGAAACATTTTTTGTACGCACGTAGAAGCTCGAAAGTATCGTAAATATAGTAAATGCGTAAATATATTGTGATACCACGTAAAGTGTTGTTTGTGTTCACGAATCTTTTAGGTTTCCATTTCTAGGCCTGACAAAATAATAGTGAAATGTTTCTCTATTGGTTTTCAGATAAATGAATTGAATTCCGCTTTAAAAATTGTGAATTGCCAAGGTCCTATGTAACATACTTAACTGTTTATGCGACATAATTGTAAAAAAATAACAAAATTGACACATTTTCATAAAAAATTTATGAAAGTTAAAATTGTCGGATTGTGGCCTGTGTTAGTTACCTAGCCTGGTCTGCTTGTCGGTTTTATTAAATAGGCCCCTGGTCTATCTCTTACCAGCCATTACGAAACCATTGCCATGACTGGACAGATCCATATTACTTTGTAAATTAATAATATTATTTTATCAAACCTCCAAACCTCATTGTGTAAGCAGGCCTACACAATGAGTCAGGACTAAGTGACGGGGTCCGCTAGGGCCGATGCCTGCCAGGTTTTCGGTTGTTTGAAAGAGGTACCGTGGCCCCTGGCACAGGCAACTGAAGGAACACGGGTGGGTTTTAGTCAGTAAAAGTCTGACACGCCCTCCCGCTCCGGCCAGAGCGGGAGAAGTTATTTGATAATTTGCCACCCAAAAAGAAGCCCTACACAATGAGGTAATGAGGGGTGTAGTGAAATTGAGGGACAGGTGAAGGTGTCTTTCATAACCATGAATGTTAATGTAGCAGATACCTGAGCAGGTATACCAGTCTAACCTTTAGACAAGATGACAAATCCTAGTCCTTGACTGTCAGAAATACGTGTTCACTCGTTTGAATTCAGCAATTTTGTATCTAGACATGTCGAAGAAAATATGTGAATGATATAAACAGGTCATTAATTCATTTATTTAAGCCCGGAATCACCCACTGCTGGGTAATCCCCTTTTTTCTGCTATACTTCCCGGTTCCGTGCGTCCCTCGTCCAGGTTTTTCCCGTGGGTAATATAAACGGGTAATAAAAATAATGATTGGTTGATAGCTTATATAAACACATTTTCTTGCTCTCCTATAAAAAAGTTATAAATATTTATGAATCTAATGTTGTACCTGTAAATTATTACGCATACTAATTTATGTGAAGGGATTTTAAGGACCAAATTTCGTCAGTTTTCTGCTTGCTTGTGCCTACCTAATACCGGAGACAAAGGCAATGACTGTAAAGTGCATTCAAAGGACCGCTCCAGATCTGCATACATAATTAAAGCAAGACTACTGTGTCTGCATAGATTAAACTTCAAGCGATCGTTACCTACTAAGCAACATTTTTACAAGAACCTCTTCTATCATGTCTTAGAAAGAAACGTAACATCATTTTTTACAGCCTTACAGTGTACATTCAGTTTATTATGAAAGGAGGTGATAAAGAGATGGACTAGAAAAGGCTTTTTTGCGACCAACGTATGACCTGTCAAACAGGGCTAAAACTTGTATGCGAGCGAAGTCTCGGAGAATAACTAGTACCTTGCCATAATTCGTTATAGCAACGTACCTATGTAGTTACTACGTATATTTATAGGTGTTAGAAGAGGGTATTGTGACCATCTATTTATATAAACTGAGAGATCGATCGATGGCCCCGATATGGGATTATATTGTGAATAAATTAGCTCTCTATTTAAATGATCGGACAATGGACAAGCTCGAGTTTGTTAGTATTTGGTTTTGATTAATTGAGATGGTTTGTAGCTGGACGGGGAAATAATCGAGTCGTAACAACGGTGACCACGAAATACCGAGTTTGAAGGTATTCAAATTACAAATCGACCTATTTCTAAATTCAACTCCAGCACAAGTGCTGAGAAATCTTTATTGCTATGGATTGCTCGGCAATATATTCGATTTCATGATTCATCCAATAATATCTGTCGTCAAGAAGACTTGTAATATGTGTGATCATTTGAGGAAGGCATTTACATGTAGCACCACAAATGTGTGACATCGAAGGAACACCAAAACTATCTGATAAGTCATGCGATGCCAAAATATAGGATGCTGCATCAGCTTCAAAAATATGTGTCACCTCTTAGAATGCAGTAATATCAGCCATGTCTTGCATTATAAATACTCGTATGTATCTACTCAGTTTAATTGAGAAGAATGTGATAGGTATCTACGTTCATTCATTGAGATAAAAAAAATTATCTAAAATCACTTTGGCAACATAGAATCCTGACAGATAGGTTTCGAGTTTTCTTTTAAATCACAATCATGTTGCAAAAACTGGCCATTGTACTGAATACAATTCTTACGTGTAGTATTCACTGGCAGACGTAGAGCTTACATGTCCAGGAATACTTTTATTTGGGCCAAGTAATCTCTTTCCAGACGAAGCAAGATAAAGAAATCACAAGATGAACGGAACACGCCTGTAAGAGCAACCTGTCCAGCTCGTTCCACCAGGTCCTACGTGGTCTGCCGCCACGACCCCACCTCACTGTCTCAGAGCACCAGTTCTGTGCTAATTGGGCACACCGTTTGAAGTAGTTAGAAATAATGTCTGTACTTACAATATAGGTATACGGTAGTTAAATTGAGCTTATCTGGTAGATAGTGCCTATCCGGAAACCATGAAACAGTTACTTACTACCATAATCGTCTTACATCTTTCAACACAGACGTAAAAGATTTCTTCCCCTCTTGGTGTAAGAAAAATGCACATATATTTGTGTAAATAAGATTTATCGCGTTGTCGAAGAATTATTTATGAATGTTCGCAACATGTTTTCACATTTATATCGTACAAAGTGAGAGATCAACGTTGTTCTTGAATGTACAAGTGATTTTCTGGGAACTTTCGAAGTTGCAATTATGTTATATTATTTTATAAGATAAGTGCGGTCTATCTCTTATTTATGTTACTCGTGTACGTGACACGAGTAACATAAATAAGAGCGATTTTAAAATTGACAATACTGGTTTCGGGAATGATGTTAATTTAGTTTTAAGAATTTATTCGTATCTATGGGTGAGATGGGTGAGACTATTATAAAATTAACAAAAATGGTACAGGATAGTAGTATTTGCGATAAAAAATTAATCGAATTAACGTTACGTTTATTTATTTAAATATACTTTTTTGTATAGACGCCAGCACATCAAGCTACCCGAAACTGTAAAATTTTCCTAATCAACTTTTAACCTTAGGTATAAGCGAAAATCTATTAAAGAAAGACAGATTGTAGTAGCTTGATGTGCTGGCGTCTGTACACAAGAAAATAAATTAAATAAAAAAACACAATTATCACTACAAAACATACAATGGGTGACCTTATCGCTTTCTGCGATCTCTACTTCATCTATTCGTGCTAAAAACTCTGGTTTATATTTTGACGAAGGCTAAATATAATTACTCCTATAAAGTCGATACGACGAGAGAATAATAATGTACCTATTATAACAATTGTTTTCGCTCCTATCTTTTATCAGCAAAATGGTAGACATTATATAAGTAGGTATAATATAGATAAACATTTGTTCCATTCTTCTTTGTTTCACAAACTTTCAAACAAAAGCGTTATCGAGCAACTCAACAAGTTTGTTTTCTTGTTAGCAGTGTCGTTTAGTAGGTTTATATTTTATTATGCGACAAGCCTTGTCCCAATGGGATTTCCCATCCGTAAAAATGAGGAACTTCCATACAAACTTTCGTTCCCTTTAGGGGATGAATTGTTAAAAATCTTTCCTTAGTGCTCACTTTTGTTAAACGTGTCGCTACAATGGCGACATTAACATATGGGTAAGGCTAGTGGCCAGTAATCATAAAAATTATAACAACATAAAATAATTCGTAAAAAAAAACTAACGTCTGTGCCACCGCTCGCCGATATTGCGCTAATGTTCTTTAAGTACAGGTTGCTCTAAGTTGCCATTTTAAAATATTGTAAATAAATAAATAATAACCTTTAATGAAATTAACATGTTCATAAAACAAAAACGCGAAGCCATATACGTGTCTTAAATTAATGTTGCCATTAAAGCGACACGCACATAGATATAACATTTCTATGGGCACGCTGTATAATAAATTCTTGTGCAAAATTACATGCTTCTAGACGCAGCGGCTTAGGCTGTGCGCTGTCTGTCAGTGAAAGAATGAATGAATGCAAGAATTTTATTACGAAATTTACCCCGCGTACCAATGCGATCGTGACGTGCAAATACGCGAACATCGACCGCGTTCGGGTTCTTCGAACAAAATAAACGCGACGATTATTTTGTTAGATAACTGTAATAGACGTAGGTATCATGGATACTATGTACAAAAAAATAAAATTATCCGAACGAATGTTACCAATGGCATTATGATTAATTGTCTGGTTTGACGATTGCATCGCAATATCGATTCCCGCGCAAAACTGAGAAATATTTAGTCGGCCTACCAAACTTCTTTCCTTAAATACACTGTAACAAAGGGTAAAATAACTTAATTGGATCTTTTCACTCAGAATATTAAATGAAACATTCAGACATGCAAAACTTTACGAGTATGTATATAATTACGTATGTGAATAGTTCCGAACCGGAACACACAGTTCAGAACCGGTCGAAGTGAAGGTGCTTGGGGGAGGCCTACGTCCAGCAGTGGACGTCTTTCGGCTGAAATGATGATGACGATGTGAACAGTTCATATTGAATGAACTGGGGTTCTGCATGGATCTTCTCAAATCTTTCCATATGAACACATTCACACGGTGGATTTTTCAGTAACAACAAAAGTAAGTCGACTTCCTTTAGTAGTCCTATTTGATTGACGCTTGGTTCTGCTTTTTACCGAATTCATTCCTCATATTATTTGTGTTCCCTTTTTAACTAAGTGTATAACTAAGAGCTCTTGTCTTAGAATAGTTGAGTATGTGTAAACTATTGTTAATCGGATCCGTTGCCTCCTTGTTATGCCCTCAATTCAATTCCTGTACAACCAGCGTCACCAATGGTAACGAAACGAATGTTAAAAGCGACTAATATATCAAACTGACGTCTAAATAGTTACCCATTGTGTTTTATCGGCTCTTAGGAAGCTTTCGACCGTTAAAAATGTACTTTATTGACTGTTAGCGACAGTGGCAGATTTACACATTTGCCGCCAGTAGGCTATTCAAATTTTGCCGCCCCTACCGACCTCTACAATAATGTCCCATGTCTTTTGTATAATGCTTCGCCTTTTCTTCAAAATACTTAAAATGTTCTCGTTCATCAGCTACGAAAAACTTGCAAAGAGATTTGTAAAGATCGGCAACTATGATATGCTCAAATTCAGGCTGAATTTGAGCATTCACTTTGTTTATTCTTTCCGAAAAAACATGGTATATAAATATTGATCTTTTTAATTTTAGCAAAAAAAAAATTGTTATCCCCAAATTTGCCGCCCCTAAAATCTGCCGCCCTAGGCTCCAGCCTACTCAGCCTATTGGTAAATCCGCCACTGGTTAGCGAGTTTTCACTGAGTTGTGACGTCATCTTGTACATTTAATTAGGCGTGTCCACAATAAATATTGTACGATTACATGTCATCCACGAGAATGGTAGCACTTTCCTAGGGTCGGGTACAGTGATATTGGGCTATTCCATCAGAAATTTCTCAGCAGCAGCCTGGGTTAGTAGTAGGTTTACCTACCCTATTTTATAAGACAAGTAAACATAAATAGTAAAATGTGGGTTTAGTTTTCACCTCTGCGAAACTCTCTTCGGAAGAGATGCGTGACGTTATTTATTTAGTTACTGCCGTCAATCGTCACTGGGGCAGTTCGATCATACCTAAGATAAAAATATACTTATTGCATTATGTGTATATCAGTTCAGTGCTTAGCTTTGCAGTTTGGTAGAGGTACTTAAAACATGTATTTCTGTGAATAAACATTTTTTTTTAATATTTTTTTCAAACAAACAACATTTTTAAACTCAATAGTCTACCCGTTTCGGATATGCAATAGCATTAAAAGGTAAACCAACGTTATATTTACCCAAAAAACTCATGCAGATTACTGTCAGAACACAGTAAAAACGGTGCTTGAGAGAAAAGGAGGATTTATTCATTCTGAATGGTATCGTATTTCGTAAGTGACGTCCAATATTAAATTATGATTCTTCTATTTCCTATTAATAATGTCGGCTTATTATTTTTGGGAAGTAAATATTTGTCGAGTGTTTTCACTCAGAATTGTGTCTTTGACCCACATAGGAGATGATAAATATAATATTGGGATATGTTTTTAGGGTTCCTCAAAAGGTAAAACGGAACCCGTATAAGATCACTTCGTTGTCCGTTTGTGAAGACCTTTTTCTCAGGAACGCGTGGAGTTGACAAATTGAAATTAATATCAAATACCGAAGGCTGTTATCCCTTGAAGTAGTGAAAAAATGAAACTTCTAAGTCAACGCAATCAAAGGATACGGCCGTTTGTGTTTCTTTTATGCCGCATATTTTGACACTCGCAAGTGAATCAAAACTAGAATAGACTAGAATCATGAAATTTGGCAAGAAGAAATGTCATGTAGCACAAGTTAAGGAAAACATCCGAAAACTGTAAATTTGTAGTTACATAACTATAAAGTACGGAACCCTCGGTGAGCGAGTCCGACTCGCACTTGACTGGTATTTTTTTCTTTGTGTCAATATGACTTGTTTTAATTAAGTTTATCTTGGTTACAGGAGGCGATCCACGGACAAATATCTAGATTAGTTTTGGGCTGTGTCACATAAACAATCACTTGGTTGTTTTAACACAATATTTACTCTATTCTCACAGAACCACGGGTCGCACAACATGTCCTACCAAATTGACAGATGCATATTTTAGAGCCGAGGTGCAACATATATCGAAGGCGCATTTATCTTCTCTTTTATACTAATACATAAGAAATGTTATAAATGTTATTATCTGTATGCAATATTGTTAACTTGATAGAGGATAGTTTAACTCTAGTCTGTTAGCTTGTCATTTAATTTTAACAAAAGTTTTAATACTAAATTGTAATTTCGTATGCTTACTTGATATTTGTACGCCGTTAACGGCAAAACATAGAGATCTCTGTACCTATTTTATTTTAAACACCTATTTTTACACCTATGTTTAACAAATAAAAAACTATGACTTTGGCTTTGACTTTATCTTCTCTTTTATTTTCAGAACGCCAATTCCCATAATTAAAAACGTTCAAAATCCAGTCGCAATCTCATCTCAGCGACAATCAATGTCAAAAACTTGTCAAAAAGGATTTTAATTACGAGAATTGCGCCTCAGGTCAAATTATTATCGATACCTTTTGAACGGTATAGTAAAGATGTATTATTAATACTTTGCGGGACACTCAATGCCTGTCGACGTAATAACAATAATACTTCTATTGTATCTTGTTCAGTGTCTTTCAATGTTTTATATTACCAACACCAACCTCCATCTAAGTAATAAATTAAATCTCAACATGGTGCAAACACTACTTGACGCATCCCTACGTCAAGTTGTCATAACAAGGTGTTGATTTATGTACATACCAGTAACACGCCGTCCTGAAGTGGCGCGATATGGTGTGAATAATTACTGCTAAGATACTGTAAACTCGATCTAATTGGCATTATCGTGGACGTGGATGCGAACATGGGACGTGTATTTATGCTACTTTAGTGACCGACAGAGTTATTATCTTTACATCTTGCCCCTTGATAGTAGCGTGTTCACTTTTAATACGTTAGTGTGACATGGAATCCATACTTAATATTACTTAATTACTTAATTTACTTATACTTAATAATACTTAATATAATATTATAAATTCGAAAGTAACTTTGTCTGTCTGTCTGTATGTTACCTTTTCACGCCTAAACCACTGAATGGATTTCGATAAAATTTGGCAGAGAGATAGACTACATCCCGGGGAAGGACATATGATAGTTTTTATCCCGATATTCCCAAGGTATCGACACTTATGCGAGTGAAACCGCGGGCCGCAGCTAGTCAAACATATTTTAATCAATACTCTGTCAGCTTCACGTTAACTTTTCACGCCTTAAGGGCTAAACAGATTTCGATAAAATTTGGCACATATTGACCATGACCTGGGTTAGGATAAAGGATACTTTTGATACCGGTAGTGAGTTCCCGTAGTATATTTTCCGCGACCTCCACGCGGGCCACGCCGCAGTACTAAGATATAAATGACTAAATTAAAAGTATGTTTTTAGGCATCAAAGTACATGCGACTGTAAATATAGCACATCGATTTTGTGAAAAAGACTCCAAAAAAAACGAAAATGAATAAATTCGTTGATGAAATAAGTAAAGTGTCGACTAGCCTTTGAATTATCAGGCTTTTGGACTTGTGGCTACTCGAACTTGAGCGGAGTTCGCGCAGCTGAATTTTGGGCCAAAGATTTTGAGCTTTTTGCCATCGATACGCTAAAACGAAGAAGGATAGTCGAAAAAAATATAACAGATGAATGTTCTTGAACTGCAAAATAACCCCTGATCCGCACTGCCACCTTTATCCAACTATCCCAACCAGTGCGGATCAGTAGGGATATATGGAGCACAAGGTTCCATACATCCCTACCGGTAGCGATAATTGGAAAAAATCTCCAAGTATCCCTACCAGTGGAGATACATCAGTAGGGATATATGGAACAGGGGCAAAATAAAAGCCATTCCTACTGTTAGTGTATTACGCAGTTACCCCGCTAATTCCACTCTAATTTTCAGTGGTCTATCAATGCCATTCTGTATGAAAAATCACATAAAACCTTAAAAACCGTAAATCCTTTTTAATCCATTCTGCAAATCATTAAAATAAATTACAAAAGAATAAAGGAAAAAAAAAACAGTAGGTAATCAGTGTCGATTGTGAGAAACTTTAAAGCGAACTCTTGTCGAGAATATTCCCAACAATTGTCGCGCGACAAAGCTGCGGCAAACGCGGCAAAGAGATTAAAAAACTTCTGTCACTCTGAACCCGTTTGTCAATGTTATTGTTTTGTTTTATTTTTCAGGAGCCAAACTCGAATCGAATATTTATGCTGTCGTTAATTGAACTGTGGTTGGTAGCTTGCAGTATGTGGATTTGCATGACGGCAAAATATCTTCATCAATGTTTTTATGTTTAAACTAATATTATTTAATAAAGAGAAAAGAGCCCTGATTCACAACCATACGACAGGCTATCGTATCGAAAACCTGACATTTCGATAACCTGATTTGACTTCCCCTCAACAGCAAATAGCTGTTGGAAGAATAGCGGGCGTCTATTTGATTTAAACTGACAAAATTTTCGAGTTTTGGACTTGTGAACAGCATTGAGAAGACTCCTACGTTAACAATGATTATTGTTCGATACGATACGGAAGCATATCGAGTGTTTGTGAATAAGGGGGAAGATTTGATTTTTTGTATATGTTTGTTTTTTCGCTTTCACGCTAAAACGTTAATGGTAGATTATGACCTAGAGACAGGCTACTTTTCATCCTGGATTGCAGATAACTAGTTGCGGGCGACAGCTTGTAAGTAATAAAATCATAAAGGGCTCTCTAATGCCTAACGTTTGATGACCTAAAGAATGCCCCTGATGCCGCAATCATCTTGGCTTTCTAGTGGGGTCAAACAATACAAGGTAGCTGGGACATTGACACGCAAGCTTCTAGATTCTAGACAAAGTCTGCTGTTTCAAAGAAAAGTGCAATACCTACGCGGCAGTGGCGAAGGGTGAATTTATGACAGAGGTAAGCCGGAGCAAAAAAATATGCCAAAAAAAAATTAAATTATGAATTGACTATAGTATGGTTATGTTCTGAATTTTCCAAGGGAAGCCGGTGGGAATCGAGTTGTATGGTACTTTCGCCAAAATACACGGAACAGCAACTTTTTTTTTAAATAACCTTTAAAGAATTTCAACGCAGAGGGGTCCCGAATCATGTACTGAATTTATGGTAGCAGGTTGCGCGTCGATGTCCCTGCCACCGTGTACTCGTATAAAGTAATTAAAAGAAAAAAAAAGAAAAAGTATTTATTGCGACTCGTACAGGAAGATCACAAACTAAACTAAACACTGTCAAAAAAAAAAATGTAAAATAAAAAAGTAACAAAAAGAAAAATTAAACAGACCCTAAAGTACCATCGACACGAAAAAAAAAAGAAGAATGAACAGTACCTATGCCACCTATTTCTGTCGCCAAGCAGCGTGGTTATGTGCCAGAGTTACGTGTACCGCCGTTGTAATTACAGGCACATAAAACATTAACAACAACCGCAATAACTGGTTTTTATGTCTACAATATTCCGCATGTTTTTCCCAAATAAATAAATAAACATTTCAACTTTTATCGGAGAACAATGCAAACCTGTGATGAGTATTATTGCATATGGGATATATATCTACAATACCCACTTATCACAGATTGGCTGCGGTAACAACTTACCGATTGCTTGTTTTACAGACAATATCCTTAAAAGTTACCATTTTGCTTGTATAGAATTGAGCAGTAGTGGCTCAGTGTTAACAGCTGTGACTTACAATCGTAGGTTCCAGACAAGCGCCTATACTTTGCGTAAATTATTTTATCATCACTGCTCTCAACGGTGAAAGAAAACACCGTGAAGAAACCGGCATGTCCTAGAGTCAAAAATTCGAAGACATGTGAGATCTACCAACACGCACTGGGTACGCGTGGTGGATTACGGCCCACTCCTGTCAGTGGGAGGCTTGTCTCCCAGCAGTGGGGGTACACTTATGCTAGTATCGAATTCAAGGATTTGCAGTTCGTTTCTATTTTGTTTATTACTTACTTACTGGTATTAACGTAACTTGAAATTGCATTCGCAAAATTGCTAAACATAACCTAGCAAATATAGACTTTCTTTTAAATTTGAAAATATGCGAAAAATATTGTACACAATGAAAACTACTTTCTTATTTCCGGAATGAAAGAACATATTCCAGATTTATTTTGGAGAGAGAGTTTCCTCTAAAAGCCCGGTTTAGTTTTATTAGAAATTATATTATGTTTTCTAAAGCTTGATATTTTTGTGCCGGCTTGTTTCTACAGGATTTAATGTACCAATGCTTTTAAAATTACCATCCTATTTATATAAGGTCCCATTAAAATAAATGGAAAAACTTTTATTAATCTTTCAAGCTCCGCTAATGAGACACAATTGATTTTCTATTGTTTCGTCGCCAATGGGCGACGCGCGCCGCTTTACCGGTTAATCATTCAGACCACCAAAACAAGGACAATGGTAAAAAATATATATAAGGAAAACGCATTAGATACTTACAAGAAAATTAATCAGTAACGAAAATACACTAATGTGCCGGCAATTTATTATTTTAGGTCAAAATAAAATCACATTTATGTGTTTGTTTTTTGCTTGGATATCTTTGGTTAGACGTAAGTACTGAACGCTGTCTTAAAATTTGTCCATCTACTTTAATAGGACCCTGTATAAGGTTGAAATTACGTCTCAATTTAACGTTAGCGTGGTAATCTGAAGGGTAACAAAAACGACTTTTTTGCATTTTCTATAGCCGTGTTAATAATCTCAGATAATCTGCACACCATCGCCACTTAATCAGTTATCTACTTTAGTGGAATGTGTTTTAAGTTTATTTTTGAGTGACCATTTGTAACAAAAAGGTCCTAATAAATTTTTGGTTGCAATGGAATTCAAACTTTGTTAAGTACGATATCCAGTTTGTTGTTCCATAACTTGAAATTTATCTCAAATTGAAATTTATTTCAAACATAAAAATAGGAATTAGGTACCATAGATATATATGTACTAATTACGGACGCATCATTGTTGACATGGGGTTAAGCTACCATTTCCTAGAAGAGCGTGTCCGTCATATTTTTAACGGATGTCATGGAAATCTGTCATTTTCACCTGTATCTGAAACTAGCTGCGCCTCGCGGTTTCACCCGCGTAAGTGCCGATCCCTTGGGAATATAGGAATAAAAAATATCCTACGTGTTAATCCAGGGTGTCAGCTACCTCCATACGAAATTTTATCAAAATTGGTCCAGCCGTTTGAGCGTGAAGAAGTAACAAACATATAAACACACACAATAAAAAGATTATTATTATTATTAAAGAAAATTAAATTATCACACAAACTTTCGCCTTTATAATATTAAGTGTGTCAAAAACGCTCTTGTGGCGCATGTGGTGGTCCTCGCTCTTCTAGGAAACATACGTAACGTAATTTTACTAAGGGGTATCGTGTTAAGTAACTGGGTTGTGGACTTTGTGGAGGTCAGATAGGCAGTCGCTTCATGTAAAATACGCGTATTCAGTTCCATTCGGAATACTGAAAGCCGACTCTAACATAGTTGGGAAAAGGCTAGGCAGATGATTAATTGTGATTCAAATATAGGGTTATTTACATAAGTGAATAAGGATCCAAATGCTAAACAATCTGTTTCCTGGCGATATTTAACAACCGCTTAAACGCAATAATATCGACATGTCGAAACTATTGACATGGTGTGTCCTAGCAACTGAATTCGTAGAGAGATAAATACTTTAAAGACTCAGTGGTCATTTTGAGAAGTGGGCATTCTGCGCTTAAATCGATTTTTCGACTGTATTTTCGGCGAGTGCATCCTAACACTTCTCTAGCCACAGTTTTATAAGTATTAATCGCGTGATTGCACATCCGAGCGCTTCGGTAAAGTTCGGTAATCTTGTTGCATGCTGCGGTTAAAGTCAGCTTCGCCAATAACGGGTTACTGGCACAGGGAATAACGTCGGTTGTTTCATGGAAAATGTTAGTTGTTCCGTGAAATGGACGACTGCAAGCTTTTAAGTGTAATTGTTTTGTGAGTTGTATTTTTGTTGAAATACGTGTTCAAATATTTTGTAAAGGCATGCTGTAACGTTTTTCCGGACTTATTTTTTGTGTGTGAGATACCAATGTATGTACAATCACCAAAAGAGATAACTAACCAGTGTTGTCGGATATAGTTGAAGTTTAGTAAGAAACCGATGGAAGTTTTTGATTGTTTAATTTGAGAAAAGAACTGTTTGTTTTCTATTCATTAAATAAAATTTTACCCGAAAACATTCATCAGTTTCTTGCTAAACTTCAACTATATCCGACGACCCCGGTTACTTATCTCCTTTGGTGACCGTACGTCTGTATTCAGTACTAAGTGATTAATTCTAGACTCGGAAGTGTCGGAAGCCTTAAGCACTTAAGTCAAATCTTTTTGCATGCGAAAATGACTTAAGTTCTTATGGCTTGCACTTAAGTCAAATCTTTTAACATGCCTAAAATATTTGACTTAAGTGCTTATGGCTTCCGAGTCTAGAATGGTAATCCCTCTAACATAACTTGACATCACGCTTGTAATACCCGAAGCGTTAGGCAGAGGTGTACCGGGTGTATGTACACCCTCATTTTGCCATTTATTTTCAAGTCTCTTGTAGTAGGGCCTATTGACACCAACTAGGCACAAATCCAGACTACGGGCTGTTACTAATAAATTCCTAATAGAAAAACCCAATATCATTTTGCTCGACCTGGGAATAGACCCCAGGACCTCATGCTCAGCAGTAGTGCTTGCGACCACTTGACCAACGAGGCATTCGAAGGGGTCGCTGGCTTGCAAATAGAAAGCTGTATATTGAAAAAAAAAAATATATATATATTGTTGTTCGTTGTTCGTCATTGATTTTGAAAAGTAATTGTATCTGACAAAAAAGTTCTTCCTAGGTACTATACTTAGTTTTAATTTTACTGCATTACTGCAGCGGCCGGCAAAAGGGGCATTGATGGATGAACGTTTAACACATACGTAAGTCCATCAATGCCTAGTTGTGGCCAAGGCTTGTATAGTACTTTTCTCAAATAATGCTCGGAAATTAAAACTAAGTAGTACCTAGGCAGAATTTTTTTGTCAAATACAATTACTTTTCAAAATCAATGACACACACGACACAATTAATTACACGACAGATATGAGTTTACTATGTAATTTATTTGGCCGCTACACCACGACAGATATGGATTTTCATACAACTTTTGCTGGCCGCTGCTCGCATGTATTTGGCCAGTACAGCAATTACGATTTATCTCGAAGAAGGTTGTCGAAATAATGCTCTAACCAAGCATGTTTGAGAAAATGTATTTTTCTTCCATAATAGGGTAGTTTCCTGGGTAAAAAAATAATAATTCTAATTAGTCCGTCAGTAAGATTATCGAAAAATAACGGACCCTTATTTTTTCTTTTGTCAATCAAACAAAAAATGACAAAGATAAAGCGCGTCAAAATTTGGGAGTGGGGGGTCGTGACGTCACGCCGTGCGACACTTTTTAGCACGGCGTGACGTCACGACCCCCCACTCCCAAATTTTGACGCGCTTTATCTTTGTCATTTTTTGTTTGATTGACAAAAGAAAAAATAAGGGTCCAATATTTTTTGATAATCTAACTGACGGACTAATTAGAATTTTTTAGGCCTATTCTCTGTTATTCTTCTAGTTGGCTTAAAAACAATATTACCTACTAATTACTCAACCAGATTCATAACGTTTATCTTTCATACTTACCTACTCATTAGTATGCTATTAGTTTGACTATTTATAAGTATCATGTGCGTGACGAGAATTTATAAGTTAAGAAATGTCACAAAGCAACTCCGGTGACAGAAAAGTCGCAGAGTACTAGCCGAATGTCTTAAAAAACTTATGATGTCTTTTCGACTACATCATTTTGATCTCAGAGGCCCTGCCCCGAACGCGCGAAATAAACGTAACATTAATTCGGACGATATTTTAATTAAAAATACAACTATCCTTCCACAGTCATCACACTAATATTATAAAGGCGAAAGTTTGTGAGTGTGTGTGTGTGTGTGTGTGTTTATGTTTGTTACATCTTCACGCTCAAACGGCTGGACCAATATTGATAAAATTTTGTATGGAGGTAGCTGATACCCTGGATTAACATATAGGCTACTTTTTATCCCGATATTCCTACGGGATCGACATTTACGGGGCTGATACCGCGGGGCGCAGCTAGTCACCCATAAACATGAATAAAGTCTTGAAACTAAGTAAATATGATGTGCGAAATGAGTTTTTTAAATTTTAAAATCATTCGCGTATTTATGTTACATTAACTCCATGCGTTAAAATATCTCCTGCTAGCCCATTCTATTCATCCATCAGTTCTAATTAAAACTTACCCAATAAACAAGGCTTCAGTTTAAAACTAAATTATGAATTTACAAATTCCTCAGATTTAAGACTTTTGTTTATCGGCTTTGTTTACTTAATAAACAACACTGGAATTACAGTGTTATTCCTTAACTAAGCCTCAATTAATTCCATGGACTTTGAAATGTCACCAAAAGTTTGCTTTTGAATAATCGCTTGGCAATTGTTTCAGTAACTAGTAAAGGATTAAAGTTGGAGATGTTAATCTTTATTAAGTAGAATTGCAGCTGTCCCTAATATAAACTGACTAGCTTCTGCCCGCGACTTCGTTCGCGTGAAATTTCTCCGTCTCCCCATTCAGGAGTGCAATTTCGAAAAACCCTTTCTTAGTGGATACCTACTCTTCACAAAGAACACACCCTCCAAATTTCATGTCTCTAGGACCAGCGGTTTAGGCTGTGCGTTGATATATCAGCCAGTCAGGACTTTGAATTTTATATACATAGATTACTAATAACTCATTAAGATCCGCTAATGAGACACAATTGATTTTCTATTGTTTCGTGACCCATAGGTCACGCGCGAAGCTTGATCGGTTAAACTAGTACAATGATGAATAATATAACATCACGCCTGTAATCCCCTATGGGTGAGGCAGGGGTACACCCACATTTCGCCAGTTATGTTTAAGGCCCATGTATTAGGGGAGAGGTGAATGCTGTTGCGAATCCCGCACCCCCGGCTATAGGTAGAGGTGGAACACCGCGGTGGTTTTAGCTGGTAAGAGTCCGGCATGCCCCTCTGTCACCCCCACGACAGAGGAAGTCCACGAGGATTTCCACCGCGAGAAAAAAAAAAAAAGGCCTATGTATTAGGGGGCGAGCCTATTGCCACTAACCGGGCACAAATCCAGACAGGAATGACAGGAATAGGAGGAAGAACAGGGACTTCTCAATAGGAGCCCGGAGCTCCTACTAAAATTCCTAATGGAAAATCCTAATAATACTTTGTCCGACATTGGAATCAAACCCAGGACCTCAAGAACCAAGACCAACGAAGACCTGCAGTCAATAGGTACAATTTCACGGGCTCATAAGTTATTAATCAATTAAGCCAACGTTTTGCAGAAATTATTTATAAATTCATTATTTACTAGGTAGGTAATTAAAACATTAAAATTTTCAGATATATCATATTTAGCAGTTTGCAGTTCACAATTCACAGCCAGAATTAAATTTTCGATCAATTAATTATTTCTCAGATAAAAATCTGAACAACTTTTTACATATATTTTATCGCGGATTAACAGCTTTTGTAGGTATAGAAAATATTTTATTTCTAAGTACTCATTATACAGGGTGCCGCTTTAATGGCGACATTAATTTAACACACGTATACAGTTTCGCGTTTTCGTTTCATGAGCATAGGTATTTTAATTTCATTAAACCTTTTTATTTATAAATTTACAATTTTTTAAAATAGCACCTTGGAGCAACCTTTACTTAAAGAACTGTAGTTCAGAGGTCGTTTGCTGAGGTCCCGTCACATTCGCATCAATTAAATTAAAACGAATAACGTGCGAAGAGTAGGCGAATTGACAAAAAGAGAGAGAGCCATAGGTCGGCGAGCGGCATAGACGTTCGTTTTCAAATTGAAAGTTATTTTATGTCGTTATAATTTTTATGATTACTGGCTACTAGTCCTAACTCTGTGTTAAATTGATGTCACCGTATTGTAGCGGCACGTTGCCAGCGGCAGAGGCAATTGCAGAATTGCAGCCGTCGATGCGCAACGTGCTGCTCGTGTAAATTAGCACAAACGGCTATATTTATTCTTCAGATGAAAGTTATATGACGATTGAAAAATCGGCCATAACTCCAATAAAATGGTTTATAATTATTATCTGAGGTCGCCAACACGAAAGAAGAACAATGTCTGGCCGCCCATAATACCTTTGTATCCGAGAGGACTTTTTGCCAAGTAAAGCAATAAAGTACAATAAAGACTGTACGAACAAAAGTAGTCTAGTAAAGCACGGTACAAGCACCACCTATGGTCTAATAAACCAATGAATCGGGTTGTTTGGCAAGTTTTTAGGTTTTTTATTTTATTCAGTAGGTACGCAATATAGGAGTGCCATCAATTTGTTAACCATAAAAGCCAATGCAAGGCTTAAAAAACTGGTTTGGCTTCACTTTGGCGTTGGATCCGATTCGATTTGAATAGGAATAAAAAAAAACCTGGGGTTCGGAAGAGTCATGTCGATTTTTAAATGGGAGTTTAGGCTGCTCTTATTTGATACATTTTGTAATTTTTATTTAACTTTCTGTTTTTATATCAAGAAAATGCTTGTCTTGACAACTTTTACCAGTATAAAATACAGCATTTAACCTTTTAACCGCTTACGCCGGATTAATTCGAAAATATTTTCGTGTCCATTTCGCCAGGGTCGTATATTTACGACCAAATACCACAGCTCGTTTAATCTGCTTTTTTATTTAATTGCGCTGTATTCTATCAGGTATTTATTTTTCGTTTTTTTTTTTTTCGGGCGCTGGGGGCACGACAACTGATATGAAGTCGGTCTGTTAAAAGGTTAAACCATATAAGTAGGTAGTTGTACAAGGAACTTTCGGTGCTTGGACGAAATCGGAAATAGCGCCGCCATCTTGTTTTCTCAATACATTTCATAAAACAATGGGGATAAAAACTGCCACTTCCTTACTTCAGATGTCGCTACTACTGCGTGTCTAAGAATTTGACAGCTAGCTGTCACTATATATATTTTTTTTTGTAAACAAGCGACTTTAGTACTTAATAAATATGCCTCTTTGCGCAGCTGTTGACTGCAAAAATACGGGGACCCATGTGTTTGCCAAAGATGTTAGAAGACGAAACTTTTGGAGAAAAAAATTGGAAATTCAATATTTAGTCGAGACTACGTGCTATCCTTTTTAAACCTGAAGACTTTTATAGGAGAACTAAGTCTGTTTTCATTACCTACAGGCACTTGTGGTGTGATATTATGTAAATCGTAGTAAAGGAGCGTGTAGGTTTATATTAGATTAGTGCTAGAATTATCATCTCTGAAGTTTTTCAGTCAGGAAGATCAACCTCGAGTTGGTTTTCAACTCCGATCAGGTTATCTTCTTCCAGTCTTTAACAAAAAAAGACCTTAAAATCAACCATCATAAAATCCATACTAATATTATAACTTCGAAAGTAACTCTGTCTGTCTGTCTGTATGTTACCTTTTCACGCCTAAACTGCTGAACCGATTTAGATGAAATTTTTTATAGAGATAGTTTGAGTCCCGGGAAAGGACATAGGATACTTTTTATCCCGATATTCCCACGGGATCAAGACTTATGCGGGGCGCAGCTAGTAACCTATAAATTACAATGTTCTTTACTTATTTACTTTTTCTACTACAGCTGCTTTTTTACTAGTGGTAGACGCTTCCAGTTTCCTTAACTTGTCTTTTAACAGTGCTACACTCCAAGTCGCGTACATTTTTTTCTACTTTTGTTTAGTTTGTGACCGACACAAAAGTAAACATAAACAAAACAAAGGCGGTTTGTGGACGGGCAACAGTGCTGCCACCTTTGACGAGCTTTCAGTTTCTAACCCCATTGCACAAATGTTTCCAAACAGCGCCCCCCTGTCAGCGTCATTCGAGCGCCAAAAAATCCTTATAGCAATATATCTCAGGCTGATACCGAATAGACGTTTACCTATGTGTCGCTTTGAAACATAACCTCAAAGTCTTCCGCAAATGCAGTCAGATATCAAAGCAGAGAAATCCCAGATCAATACACTTAAACAAGTTCATATAATATCTAATTCCATTCGAATACTAACTGTGACTAGATAATGTGAATAGTTTCGTATCACATTAAAATTATGCCAAATTGTTGCTGAAATCTGGTGTTGAATTTTGAGTTACTAATTAGATAATCTAACCTGTGTGTTTGTGGACTTTATACAATATAGTAGTTATATCTACACATTAGTGTATTGCTGGTTTGATGCAGTTAGGAACGTGAATCTAATTAAAATATATAAATGTGGAAAGTCAGATAATTAACAAATAATTATGTACCTACTAATTAAAACACGAATCTAATAAAAACGAAGGTAAAAATGTGCAGTGACTAATTAAAAAAAAATGTAATTGCTACGAAGTGTGGGAATGTGTCTTTTGCCGAAAATATAGTTTTAGAATTTTTGTCAGTTTGCCTGGATTGGCCCCAAAAAAGGCTAAATAGATTTGCCGAGAAAAAAATTTAAATTTTTGTCTTTAGTTGACTCGTGTGACGTGAGTCTTGTGAAGTATTTTTACGAGTGTCACCGAATATGTGTGGGATATTTTCCGACATCCAGGCGGGCGAAGCCGCGGGCAAAGCTAGTAATTTACACAAACGATCGCGTCAATCGCATACTCGCGCGATAACACACCGATATAAAACTAATAGTATTTTACATTGTTGGAACAAAAACTCATAATAAGATTGACAGCCTCCAATAATTTCGGTATCCATTCATAAGACCAACAAACGACATCCCAAAAAAAAAAATACTAGTAATAAATAAATAACTACCGACTTCCAATGACTACCCAAAATAAACGGAAAACAAAAGACGCGAGTTCAATAAGAGCACTTCTCCACTATATAACTAAGTATATAAACGTGGACATTATTAACAGTGACCAGTGACAGAGCGAAACGAATGGTCCACATTAATCTGAGACTAGGGAACGAGAAAAGGTATTGAAACAAATTCGTGGGTGATATGTTATGTACCTAGTATTAGAACGGAATTTATTGTCTGCGTGAATCTTGGAATGTTATAGTGTGTGTGTGTGTGTGGTCAACCAGAAGCGTATGTGTGTTTGAGCGTGAGATCTGAGGGACAATTCTCGTAATTTTAAGAACGTTGACAGTTTGATCTCAGTCTACTCAATCTGTCAAAAATACCTCTAATATCACTACATTTTTAACAAGTTTTATACACTGTGTGTCGCTGAGATGAGATTCTGACTAGATTTTGAACTTTTTTAATTACAGGCTTTGGCCTTCAGGGGGTCTACTAGCAGGTCATTTCCTGGGGCCTTTCCTGCTCTATATCACATACGGACATATGATCACTTCGGGGCCCAAATTAAGAATGAATGACAACACGATTTGACAGTTGTCCCTACTTTCGATATGAGCTCAACGATTACTAATGAGACACAATTTCTTTTTCTACTGTTAGCGAACTTAAGGGGCCGGCGGAGCATGCGTAGTTCATACAAACGTAATACCAAAATAATTTGTAAATCAAACATAATTATTCTTAATGTAGTGTGTATTTATTCCGATTAGATGACAGAATATCTAGGTTCCCAAATATATATTTTGTATGGACACTGATTATGAGAAAAATAAGTTTATAACATAGCTTATACAGGGTGTTACAGAAAGGGTATATCAATACAAACGGGTTGAAGAGTGTATCTGGTCTAGAATCTCTGTACAAAATTTCAGCTCAAAAGCAGTAACTTTGAAAATGCTTAATATTTTTTTATTTCGATAGTTTATTAAATTGAAATCGTAACAAACGTGTCACCGCACTACGAGGGTCATTATGCATTATCTGTAGTGTGTCTGTGCGCCTAGTACACGCACATCACGCCGCCGCGCGCCAGTGCAGCGCCGTGATGTCGAAATAAAAAAATATTAAGCATTTTCAAAGTTAATGCTTTTGAGCTGAAATTTTGTACAGAGGTTCTAGACCAGATACACTCTTCAACCCGTTTGTATTGATATACCCTTTCCGTAACACCCTGTATGTATGTTAGTACAGCGGCATGCGATCGCGGGAAGGTAATTTCTTGTTTCGTCCTTTTCAGTAGTCGGGTTTTAGTTATTTTTTCGTTTTATTTATCTTACGAGTGGTATCATCAAAATAAACTAGAAGATTTGTGCTTTACAATTATGTTTAAATTTGTTTAATCGTCCTAATAATCTATACCAATAGCGATCTGTTTGATAACCTATATTATACTAGCAGTCATGATTATACAGGCTACCATCAGTAGCGATCTATCTTTAACTGAAAATAGGTTATTGGGTTCGGCCGTTAGTAAATAATTATCGACATTAAGTATTTCTTTCATCGTTGTTGGTAATCATTCATTATGGCACACGTAAGATATTAGGTCCTTACATATGAAATTGGCGTTTTTCGTACTGGCCACTTTAATCACGAATTTCTCCTCTTTGGTAAGGAATTCCAAATTCAAATTTGTACAGCTATTTACTCATGTATTTGTGCTTCGATGACCGTCATTCATTTGTTTTTTTTCTTCTGTTTTTTCTGTTTGCGTCACTCATTTTACAAAATGGAAAATTTAAAATATCGCATTATTTACGAGTACGAGTTCCGCCGTGGCACTAGTGCTGCGGAAACGACTCGAAGGGTGAATGATGTGTATGGCGGTCATGTTGCAAAAGAAAACACAGTTCGTTTTTGGTTCCAACGTTTTCGTTCTGGAAATTTCGACCTGCAGAACAAGCCCCGTGGACGGCCTGAGACCCAAGTTGATAATGGAGAATTGAAGGCTATTGTGGAAGCGGACCCATCGCAAACCACGTCCGAGTTAGCTGCAGGCTTCGATGTTAGTGATAAAACTGTTTTAATTCACTTGAAGCAAATTGGGAAGATTAAAAAGCTCCACGCCACTGCTGCTTCACGACAACGCCAGACCACACACTGCGCAACAGACGGCTACCAAATTAGAAGAGCTTGAATTGGAATGTCTTAGACATCCTCCGTACTCCCCGGACCTTGCTCCAACAGATTACCATTTTTTTCGCAATTTGGATAACTTTTTGCAAGGGAAAAAATTCAACTCCGATGGGGCAGTCCAAATCGCCTTCAAAGATTTTATTGATTCCCGTCCGACTGGTTTTTTTAGTAAAGGGATCAATGAACTACCTATAAGATGGCAAAAGTGCATTGAAAACAATGGTTCATACTTTGATTAATTAAATATATTATATTAAAAAATATTCGACTTTTTGTTCCTTCCATACAAAACGCCAATTTCATATGTAAGGACCTAATATTATAACAGCACACAATATTAGGTATGTACTTTCCGTGTCAGAAAGCTCCTTGGGTAGATAATAATTATCTTTAGTTAATTATTTTTACAACAATCAATCAGCTACAATAATTATTTAAAAATCTAGACAACTCTAGTTCAGTCAACCGTCACCGCTTGGTGTTGCCACATATCTATTATCAGTTTAGTTGATTTCAAAAATACAGATAAATGAACCTAACATGTCTTTACTTTTGTGTTTTGTTCTTTTCTTTGTTTGTGCGTCTTTGTTTGTATATACGTCATGTATTTTTAGTGACGAGGAAACATTTGAAACGCGAAATTGTTATGGCAACCAACTTCTGCCATTCTATCTGTTTCAGCAAATCTGAAATAATTATTTCCCTACAAACTCGAGCTTGAAAGGTTAAACAAACAGAACAAAATCATCGAAACGAAAACAAAACTTCAGAACTGCCTTTATGAAATATATCTTTATAGCAGATCTAAAAATAATTAACTTGATGCCAACGCGGCTTATATATGAAAAGAGATTAAAATTTCGATTAACGTCATAATGGGATATATTGTAGCTTAACGGTGACAGGTTTGAGCCCCGCGCGTGTCAGTTGTTTTTAAATCTTTAACAAAAATTATATATATTGTTATTCATATTTTAGCTTTGTCTCTGGTTTAGCTCTGGTTACAACTTAGGCAGGGACTTTGTTTTGTGTAATTTAATTTCATTACTACCATTCTCAAAACTGTGAAGGAAAACATCGTGAGGAAACCGGCATGCCCTAGAACAAAAAAAAAAACCGAGTGTGCTTATGACTGAAGTGAAACTTCAAACGAATTTGGCTATGAGAGGAAGAGAGAAAGAAAATGTGCGCGCGCACTGCTTTCTCTTGCTTATATCCCCCACTCAACTCCCGTTCGCCTCGCCCGATTACACTTTTCGTAACTTCCGCTTCCTCCCCAAGTCAAGCGTGCGTAAAGAAGTTTCACTTCAAAAATAAAAAATCTAAGACATGTGACCCGCACTTAGTCCACGTGGTGGATTATGGCCCACTGCCTCACACAGAGAGGAGGCCTGTGTCCCTGCTGTGAAAACATTATAGGCAGATTATGCTCTGGTTTAGCAACGCATCGGCGATGTCTCTGGTACTTATTACAGATGTCTATAGTCGTCGGGGATGACATAACATCAAGGGCCTAGACAGGTTGTGACTTTCAACAGGATTGACATCAGCCATTCGGTAGCTGCATATGTCAATCCAACACATTTTTGACATTTCCATGATTGTTATCGCTGATAGGATGTCCTTTTATCTAGTGGCCAAAACTTTGTTTGCTATCGAATAACATTGTAACATATTGTTACAGCAACGTTTAGCTTTTTCTTTTAAAATAATATGTAAGTAGCAAGCAAGTCCTTTTAAATTACCTGGTGACGTAGACTAGTGCTATTACGTAAGTTCTTCATATAGTACGGTACGGCGTTGGATACCAGGACGTGTCAAGGAGTTTTACCCTTGAAAAGTAATAAAGTCGAAGCTAGAAGGCATGATGAAGACTCGGTCGTGGCTCTATTTGAACAAATAATATTACAAGAAAATCTTATCTTATTATTTACTTGGATATAACGTCGTTTTTACTGTTAAAAGTAATGTTACCGAAATAATTAGAAACAAAAATAAAACACCTAACTGTGGCTTTGAATCTGCTCTGGAATTAGTGAAACGACTTCGTTGGAAAGTTTTCACATTGTTATTCAGATGGTGACATTAAAACATTTTATTTTTCTTTTCGACTTTCATCTTGCGGAAAATGTTATCTTGTATGAGGAAGGAAAGGCAAAAAAAAAATATTTCATTCAAAATGTCATGGTGTTTTACCAGCAAATATTAAACAAAAAGAACTCCACTCCTAATTTCGACCACAAACATTCAAAACAATTCCTAAACAAGCTATCTTCAGCATGAAAACCCGGTATCTGTCCGGGCAACAGCAACGCAACCGTCACATGTGACCGCCACACAACCGCAGTCATTTGCAGCAAACATTTCGCCATGTGGGACGTTTCCGGCAAACTTTGCCAATAATGTTATTGAACACGTTCGAAAGTTGGCAGGTATTGTGTTATGGTTCAGTTCAGCCGAAGTAGAGCGTTTTGGCTGGAGAACAGCTGTTTCTAGTGTCATCTTAGTTGGTATACAACTTGGTTGTTTCTTGAAAGTTGAAAGTGGTTGTGAATTTTTAATGTCTTTGCAAGTTCTTGTTTAGCCTGTACTTGTGTTTTCCTTGAGGATTAATGCAACTAATGTAGGTATGGGAAAAAAGAAGGTGTGTAGATCACTTTGTGCATTTCGGAAACTCCTCAGATTTAGTAATAATAAGTTACCGAAAGACATAAGAGATTTTTCATCACTGAACATTAAAAAAAATATGTTAGAGATGTAGGTATTTGGCTAACCAACAATAACAAACCATTACTCACTCTACGTATTCGATAGATCGAACGACCATGTAAATAGGACAGTTACACCCAACACCTTATTTGACTGGCCAATTCTTCTCTTGCGGTGGTAGGGCTAACGCCCGCTTGGATCGCAACCACCCTCCCCACCGGAGTCCGGCGTCAAGTAGCCTACTGTGTTTCGTCGATGCGTGGGAGTTCCAGTACCTTAGGCATCTCGGTTCATCATAGACCTTATCCATCCCTTTCATCAGGCTTGATCGAAGTCAAGAGCAGGCCTATTCAGCAATAATTAAAAAAAAAAAATAACTAAGATGTTTTGTCCAGTTTCAGAAAAAAATTGTCAAAAAAGAGTTCAGTTTTAGACAAAATTTGTCAAAAAAGCGGAAAAATTATGAAACCTTTGTACAGCATAGCATAATCAGCCAATAACGTTTCCACTGCTGGGACACAGGCCTCCTGTTTGTGAGGGGGAATGGGCCCCTTTTCTGTAAATACCTATTTAAACACAGGAAACTTGTTAGCTCTTAAAATAATGTTTCTTTTTTGTTTGACATAGGTCCTCCTCCTCAAGTCGTACTCCTCATTACTGAGGGTCGTGATCCTCCCTTGAAAACATTTTTTCCCTGACGATGTTTCGCCATCTCTGTCTATCCTTGGCCAAGTGAAGCGCATCATGAACTTTCATGTTAAGAGAAGAGCTTATCTGGTCGGACCATCGCAAAGGGCTGCGACCTCTTGGACGTTTACCATCCACCTTGCCGGTAACCATCAGTTGTTCGAGGTTATTTCCATCTTTCCTCGCTATATGGCCGAAAAATTCCAAAACTCTGCGGCGACAGGTAGTAGAGAGTCTGGTCTTTATTCTGAGCTCGCGTAGGATGGACTCGTTGGTGCGGAATGCAGTCCAGGGTATCTGGAGCAACTTCCTCCAACACCACATCTCGAAGGCGTCTATACGAGCTCGATCGGCCTTTCTCAAGGTCCAAGTTTCTGCTCCGTATCCGAAAATTGAAAAGACCAGCGTGTTGACCAATTTCACTTTGGTATTTCGCGAAATGTTGCGAACTCTCCATATTTTTTGTAGCTGAGACATAGCATTCTTGGCCATGCCTATACGCCTACGGATTTCTTTTTCGCAAGAGCCTGTGTTGGATATGTTAGAGCCTAGGTAAATGAAGTCATCGACCGTTTCGAGATTAAGAGCGCCAGTAAGCTCTAATTTATGTGCTCGGTCCACCACCATTAGTTTGGTCTTTGCGTGGTTGATCTTTAGGCCCAGTTCCATGCTGATTCGTTCCATCCTTCTAAGGAGTTCTGCCATTTCAGACTCTGAGGCTGCTAGGAGAGTAGTGTCATCAGCGTAGCGGAGATTTGTTAACTTGGTTCCGCCAATCGTTACACCACCTTCCCAGTTTTCACAGATACGTCTGATAATATATTCTCCATATGCGTTAAAAAGGATGGGAGATAAAATGCAGCCTCGCCTTACGCCTTTTCCGAAACTGAAGGGGTTAGAGTTGGTTTGGTCGACCTTCACTATGCCTTTATTTTGAGAGTATAGGGCTTGAATTAGGGATACCAGATGATGCGGTACTCCAAGCTCCAAAAGTACCTTCCACAGGCTTTGCCAGACTACGCAATCGAAGGCTTTACTGTAGTCTATGAAGCACATAATGAGAGGTGTGTTAAACTCATATGACTTCTCTATCAGGTGGCGAACGTTGAGGATCTGCTCGCGAGTTCCCTTGCCTTTTACAAAACCAGCCTGTTCTTGAGGGATCTGCCAATCTAGAAAGTAACGAATTCTGTTGTTTATAATTTGTAGCAGTACCTTGCTGGCATGAGATATTAGAGCCAGGGTTCGATAGTTATCACATTTTGAAGTGGAACCTTTCTTATGTAATGGCAGGATGATTGATTTTGTCCAATCGCTTGGCCACTCACCAGTACGCCACACCTCATTACAAATTTTGTATAGGGCATCTATGCCCGCCGGTCCGGAAGCTTTTAATATCTCCGCTGTGATCTGATCCGGCCCCGGTGCTTTTTTGGTCTTAAGCGAGGCTATGGCAGCTTTAATTTCCGAATACATAATATAAGGTTCTTGTGAAGTCCTATCCCACTCATTGATTGGTGCATCGCCTGCCGCATTAGGATTACTGTATAGCTCTTCACAGTATTTCCGCCATCTTTCTGAGATTGCGTTCAAATCTTGGAGTGGGGTGCCATCTTCGTCTTCAATTACCCACGTTTTGGGTTTGAACTGGTTGGTTAGAAGACGTACTTTCTTAAAAAGGTCAGCACTTTGAATTTTGAGCGCGTGTGCTTCAATTTCCTGGCAGATGCGGTCCACGAAGTTGTTTTTATCATGACGACACTTTAACTGAATGAGGCGGCTGAGCTCCGAGTATTTGTCTCTTTCCTCTTGGCTTAACGGACCCTGGGCTTTAAGGTCTTTCCTGTCCTTAATAATTTGCCAGGTATCCGCCGCGATCCACGACTGCTTGCAGGTGTTCGGTGTATGGTTAATGGGGATGGAGTCAAGTGCCTTCCATATCCCGTTTTTAAAATGCTCCCACTGTTCCTCCGCACTACAGTTTTTAGGTACTGGATGCTCCGACATAACAGATTCTAACACATTTTGTAATTGTGTACTCTCAGCTGGCGATAGAATCCGTGTTCTTTGTGGTGGTTGACATAGGTAATCATCCAGAAAAAAAAGAAGGTAGGTATTTACAGAACAAAATACCTTTGTTTTAAAACAAGCCATTAAATACAGCCACGTTTCTAAGCTCACAATAGCAGGTCGAATACCTCTGCTTTTTACATTACAAGATATCGACTCCATCGCAATTTCTTTGAACTACAACAAAAATAAAATCATTAACGTAGGTCCGAAACTTTTTTTAGGAATCCTTATATATACGCTGAGCTAAAATTGAAAATATTTCATAAATATTTTCAAGTTTCAGGTATATTGAAATACTTGTGTTAAGAGAAGTATTTCAACTCCTGGATAAGTTCTAAGCATGGAGTAAAAATAAACAGATATTTGTGAAAAAGTAAAAGAAGAAATATGTTTCGTGACTTGTGTTGGGACTTCGTTTCGTTGGGCACACGTATCTGAAATATTTCGTTTCTTTCCTATTTGTCTTCGATCTACGATTTCGAATTGGTGTCCAATAAAACTTTTTAAGAAAAAAAAACCGACTTCCAAAAAAACACTACAAAGTGAAAAATAACTTTAATTTCGGAAGTCGGTGTCTTTGGATCTGTATTTTAGTTTTTTGCCACCGACTTCCGAAATTAAAGTTATTTTTCACTTTGTAGTGTTTTTTTGGAAGTCGGTTTTTTTTTTCTTAAAAAGTTTTTATTTCACGCTTTTTAGTTTGCTTATAATTTATCTAAGTTACAATAGCCTAGTGATCATCTCCTTTTACAAACAAAATATTGCTTTTCCCGATGCGGGGAAGTTAATTGTTGAGGAGTTCTCCAGGTCCACCATCAGCTCCGTATCACCATTCACATTGTGACGAGCATAAATTGCTTAGCAACCATATTAAAGTAATCGAATCGTAACCCGTGAAATACTTAGATATTATTGAGTAGTTCCGGTGGCCATCTGTGGTCTTCATCATCAGTTCCACATCACTAAATAGTGCTTTCCGAGAGCAAATGCACGAGTTACTATAAAAAATACCCAAATTGCTATAGGTGTGCCTATAATATTTGAAGAGTTCCTTCTATTTCTCCAGGATCCCATCATCAAATCCTGACCTGATATTTTTAGACTAGATGCTGATAATCCTGGCTGCAGCATCAGGCCAGACTTATGTCAACATTGCATTGAACTTAAAATGTAGCCCTGTTTAAAATGAGCCCAAACACGACTACGGTGCTGTAATTTCAAGGTTGGTACTTTTTCTGATGCTCCTGGCTTCAGCATCAGGTCTTTATGTACTTCGGTGTCTCTCATTAACAGTACGTTTATCCACACATCGAGCCCTTTTCAATGAGCCTAAACACGATATATCTGCTGTTAGTTGTCGAGGAGTTAGGTACTCTGCAGACTATCCTGACTGCAGCATCAGGTCATGACTTGATGATCATGAGACCAAATGTAACAAATGCCCTATCAAACATCAAAACAATTTACTAAACAATTTACTTCTTACTGTTAAGGAGTTGTACCTTCCATCATCAGCCCAGCTACCTGAGATGGTGACAACCATACGCAAATACACAAGATACTTCATAAAATATGCGAAAAACAATAAGTGAGCCTATAAAATTTGAAGGTTGCCCTCGATTTCTCTAAGATCCCATCATCAGATCCTAACTTGGTGACAATGGGACCACACGGGAAGCACCAGCTTTCAAATAAAAAAAGAATCATGAAAATCGGTTCACCCAGTCGCAAGTTATGAGGTAACAAACATAAAAAAAAAAAAATACAGTCGAATTGATAACCTCCTCCTTTTTTTTGAAGTCGGTTAAAAAGAAAGAAAAACATAAGCGAAACAATAAAGTGTATGCTTGCACAAAGTTTTACAAACAAACAGTTGTAACTTTTCTTCGATTAACTAAAATGACTAATTTAGTTTTAATCATAAGTATATAACATATTTAGTGTCGTAATGCCATTTCTTGACTTTTTTGTATTGTTGTTATATTTTCAAAGACGTGCCCTACGCTTAGTCTCAATGTTTGGTATTTATCTAATTATTTTGTTTACCTTAGGACCAGCTGTTTTAAACGTTTGGTTATCGTAACGTATGTACGTACGTCAAATAATAACGATTACGTAATAGTTATTATTTGACGTAAGTCAAGGCCATAATTTTGTGAAATAATGCTTTGTTGGTTTGACGATAGTTAGCGCCATTTTTGACGTATACGCGTGCGTCAAGTGGACGTGAAACAACCCGCCCTTAGTCTGTAGTGTAATACTAATATAGTTTTAAGAACTAAAAAATATTATCCATGTACTAACACTTGTGTATAAGTTACGTGTGTAATTACTATCAAATTGGATTTTATGATCTGAAAACAAATAAAGGAATGAATGAATGAATATTGCCTATTAAAAAGTTTTACCTCATTATTAAACCACACTTGATTTCAGGTTGAAACACTCTAAGAAAAGTAACAACAACAAATAAAGAAAAGTAAACCACATATTACGGTCGGAACTACGCCATTTATTTCGGCTATTATCTGAAATCCAAGAAAAGATTCCGCCGAGTATTATAAACCTCAAAAGATACGAATTACATCAATTTGTTATATTGTTTAATAAAGTATACACATCTGTATTCTGAGAGAGAAATATTTTCCGTACATGATATCTTTTATATTGTTTCTTTACTTAATAAATGTTTGAGCAGATGAAAATAGAAAGCTACAGTAACTTGTAAGCACCTACCGACATCGATTTACTATTTAAGCATTTACCTACTATAATATTAGGTATATTTTTATGGAATATTATTTTTCAGGCGACTAACAAACTTAAAGGGCGACTAACTATTTGCCTGCTACTTTAAGGTAGCGAACATATTAAACAGGGCCAATTGAAATCATAGGCGAGGTCCTATAAATAACGACATGACGACTAATATTAACAGTGGGATAACAAAAAATTGTATTATAGGCAACTATAGGCATCTCTGAAGACTCATTCCCAGAAACACACAACTTGAGAACTTAGGATGCAAGAGCGAGCGAAGCGAGCTCGGGAATTGGGGCGACCCGACTCGGACAGGTTAGGTTCGAAGGGGATGACGGGGGCTTAAGTGAGCGAGCAAAGCGAGCGAACGAGCCCCCGTCATCCTCTTCGTGTTAGGTTACTTTAAGCCCTGCAGACAGAAATAGGGGCCCCGCGAAGCGGGGCTCCGTCGACTACGTACTTTATATACAACCTCATTGTATAATTTAAAAATGCCCATTTTCTACTTTTTATCTGCCAGTTTAAATTAAAACAATGCTAACAATTGATTATTAAAGCTGCTACTTTCTACTTAAAATTATCCTTCGCTGTAGCTGCCAACCTATTATTTTTGCTACCGGATTTAATTATTTTTTAATCCCAAATTCAGATTAATTTGTCGCCGCGTTAAATACATGCCTATTTTTATTCGTGTCATAAAATCTTTAGGTCATAATATCATAGCGTCGTATTAATTTAAATTATTATTTTGGAATACATTTTAAGCATTTAAAGAAAACAGAACCGATTAAAAAAAAAGAAATCGTTTTTATTGTGACGTATCGCACTTGTTCTGTTGCGCCGTGACGGATGACGTTACTTTCAATATTGGTTTCATCTGAACTATTTAAATAAAATTAAAATCCTTATTAATGAAAACGTTCATGTGATTTTCCATAATGTATGCTTTGTGTGATAATCCTTAGCGATGCCTCCATCATTCATCGTCATCGTTCATTCGATTTGACGGCATTCTCCTTTGAAGTTCAGCAAACTAGGTTTATTCTTTCTTATTCTATATTGTATGCAGTAAGTATTACAAATTGTTACAAGGATAAAAGAAAGTACAAAGGCGAGAATTAGGTACTTCTAATAAAATAAAAGAATATCTACAGTATCTGTTACGATAGCAAATACAACGAAGCTATTCTGATATTAACACCAGAAAATGCCAATAACACTGTCTCTATCTTCGCTCTTCAAGAAAATAATAAACATGAAAGGCATACTATCTGATCGGTATTTTCATATCCCCGATAGATTTTACGCCAGTAAAGCGATCAGCGACATAATGAAGAAATACCTCCATCTTTAATGTATAAAGTAGCAGATTTTCCCCGATTTTTGTCATCAAGAGGTTTCTGGCGGCTTTTTATCAAATTCGGAAGCTAGTACCTACATATACGAAAACAGTAAATTGAAAATCAATGTTTTCCGCAACGGTTCGTAGTCAGTTATACCACAGAATAGTACAGAAAGTCAGCTTTATACAACGAGCGAAAACAGTCGCACGCACACATAAACGCGTACGTACGGCGATCTCAAAGAATGCCAGTCTCGTCGCGATTGCGCTTGCAACCGCTTTACGTGAAGCGTGTCTATGTGTGCGTGTGTTCTCGCACCTTGTATGTAGTCAACCTTCTGTACCTATCTGTTCCGTTGTCATACGAACATATTGGCACTTTATGTCTTTTGTTGTTCTGACCATTGTAATATACAGGATTTGTTGGGAACGGATTGAAGCTCGTATTTTAGAATTATGCACGTGAATCAAATAGGGTTTCGAATTATACTGGTCAGGGATTTTGTAACTGAAATGTAGGATACCAAATCTGACTTGATCCATGGATTTATGTAGGTGCCTTTGTTGTATAATAAGTTGAAAGTAAAAGTTTTCATAAAATGTTGTTGGATGGAACATGGGTAAATTAAATGAAATTAAATCAGCCAAAAGAATGCTAGATTTTAGAGATCTTCAAGTAGAGTTACATAAATCTCCTTTCAAGACAAATGGATCCAGTTGTTTTCTTCAGGAATACAAAAATCTGTCATAATTATTATGTTTTGAGTCGAGTTTTAGATAAAACACAGGTACAGTTCGACACAACTTAGATGTAGCATCGGCAAAATTCGTAAAACGTTTGTAAAACGTTCGTAATTCGTATTCGTAAATCTTTATTACTACTTTAGGAAAAATTGATCAATTTTACCTAAAGTAGTAATAAAGATTGGTGATTTTGAAGGCGCACTTAGTTCGGATGTGATCGGTTTTACGAATTTTGCCGATGCTACATCTAAGTTGTGTCGAACTGTATGAGTGATGACTGATGACAGAGACGATGCTCGACAAACTCAAACTTTGTAAAAACCCGATGTGCCATAGTAACGCCCGCATACTTTAGCAATATTGAGAGTAAGCAGGCGTGTTTTGTAGGTACTCATCGTTATAATTTCAGCCGAAAGACGTCCAGTTACTGCTGGAGATAGGTTTCCTTAAGCACCGCCGCTTCTCGCATCGTGCAGATTCCTACGGCATTTAGAAGGGCATCTGTCCACCTTGTGGGAAGCCTTCCAAAACTACGTATTCCTGTACGCAGTCGCCTCTCCAGCACCTTTTGGCCTCATCGGCCATCTGTACTGCGAGCAATTTGCCCTACCCACTGTCATAGGTACTCCCGTACGCAAATTACGCGCTTTGGCATACAGTTGTGGGTACCAGCCCGTGTTACATATTACCTTGGGACTCAGTTGGGTTTATTTCAATAAGATAAATTACGTAAGACATTGTTCACATCTTCAATAGTACCCAGAAATGTCGCAACAACTTACTTTTGCAACCATAAAAGTGCCACAAAAACCTTGGAGTAAGATATAATAGTGATAAATGTGCGTGTCTAAACGCTCTTACAGCTCCAAAGGAACGAAGTGTCCAACTGTACCCCGTAATGATATCGTTCCGTGTCTCGGATAGATTTCAAAGTAAATTGGAGCACTTGTTACTTCCGAACTACGATATTTGAACCGTGCTGTCGAAGTCGTGCTGAACGATTCGGAGCTCGTTTTGATTATGATAAAGTGGAATTTTGCAAAGTAAGAAAATATACGTGGTACGTGATTGGTACATATGGTCCGTGATTGTTTTATTATTTGCTTAATAAGGATTTAGGCCTATCGTCCACGATGCTACTCAAAAGTAACGTGTTACAAACTCAAATCACTGAGTAGCCGGAATGTCTCAGCACTAGTATTTCATTGGCGGTTCGTACACGACGCAACTCACATACTAGGTAGTTAAGCTACGGAAACTAGACGAGCGTTTCCATTAAATGAATAACTGACTTAATGATAATCAGTCATTTTCACCAGTTATCATAATCAGCCTATAATTTTCCCACTACTGGGACACAGGCCTCCTCTCTATAAATGGGAGTGGGCCATAATCCACCACGCGGGCCCAGTGCGGGTTGGTGGATGTCATATCTCTTCGAATTTTTGGTTCTAAGATATGCCGGTTTCTTCACGATGTTTCCCTTCACCGTTTTGAGAACAGTGGTGATGAAATTAAATACACAAAGTAAAATGCCTGCCTGGGTTCGAACTCACGACCTAGGACTCGTAAGTCGGGGCCGATACCACTGGGCCACCACTGCTCTCACCATTTTCACCAGTATTTGACATTAAAAAGTAAAAAAACGCTTCGTATTTGGACATTTACGGCTGCATGTGGTGGTCACCGCTATTCTGGGAAACCGTAGCTTTAATAACGCTATAATAAGTCGCGTCATGGACGGCCATTAATATACTAGTGCTGTGACATTCTGGCTACTCATTAGTGAGTTGAGTTTGTAACATGTTATTTTTGAGTAGCCTCCTGGACAACGAGCCTTAATGTTTTATTCGGTCAGATTTCGATTGATATAGATTGAAGTAAAAATCATTTCATTTATTAAAATAAAGTGTTGGTTGGAGTGTCAATATAACGTTTGGAAAGTTCGAAATAATAAAAGATTAATATTTTCTTTTAAGACTACATTGAATGCGACAGTTTTATTTTATAACTTTGGAACGAAGCAAAAAATTTGAGCTGAACCTACTAATAAAAAAAGAAACGACAGGGCTTTCAAAAGTTTGATAAAATTATTTCAGGCGGCTTTAAGGTGATTACGGAGATTAAACTAACTCCACGGGAACTTGCGTTTTTGTTTATTTATGCGGGCACAAGCCTGATAAATGAAAAGGGTGAACATTTAATAGTCAATTCGTGACCAAAATTGTAAGGAAACGCGGGGAAATAAAGCAATGAAACACTTGACACTTCCCATTGAAGTACACAGATGCAGTAAAAGTTTTGAAAATATTAACGTAAAAGTTGTACCTACGAATTATTCTTTAAAAGAAGGCAATTTAGGAGAGTTCAAATCCATACTAATATTATACATGCGAAAGTGTGTCTGTCTGTTACCTCTTCACGCTTAAACCGCTGAACCGATTTAGATGAAATTTGGTATAGAGATAGTTTGAGTCCCGGGAAAGGACATAGGATAGTTTTCATCCCGATATTCCCACGGAAAAGTTATGCGGGTGAAACCGCGGGGCGTTGCTAGTAATTAATAATTTCAAAAAATTTTGGCCAGTTTTATTACAGTGATATTTTAACCTAATATTATTATTGTATGTCATGTGTAATTATTAATATTGAATAACTTGTATGTGTGGTGCAAACTGATAATATACTTAGTTGGTTATTAATAAATAAATGAAATAAAAACTCAAACTCAAAACTCAAACTCAAAGCATTTATTTCAATTAAACCAATTACAGGCACTTTTGAATTGTCAAGGGGTCGGTCAGTCAGAAAGATGAAGCTAGTTGCCCATTCCAAAGCGTAGGTACCTATGGAGAAGAACGGGCAAGAAACTCCATGGACACTCTTTTAAATCAAAATAATATGGTTACAAAGTCTTGGTTACATCATTCATGTTAAAAATTATACATGTGAGAACGATGCAGAACGTTAAAAGCGTCCATAATGAAAAGATGAGAAAAAAACAACAATTCAAATATTAAATTAAAATAAAATAAGCCATGGCAGCAAAGAGATGACCAGTCCCTACTGACGGCGCCCGTTCACGAACATGACGCAAAACTAAATATCAAGTTCCTTTAGAAAATGAAGAAATACGTCGCGACGATGTATTTTCATGCTATTCTTCGAACTATGAAATCGAGTAAAGATTCTTCATTTTTATGAAAAATTCTAAAGTCACTCTAACAATGCCTTTGTCAGGTATCTCACTATCGTTTGGTTCAGGAATTAATAAAACCTGCCAAGCGCGTATTTGGGTAATTTAAATAAAATTATATTTTTTATTTCATCAACTTGTTGGACCAGTGGTCGCATATGCGACTGTTGAGCGTGTGGTCCTGAAGGTCACACCCAGGTTGAGTTAATTGTTTTTATAGTAATAATACCAGCTTGTTACTGAAGTGGCAGTGGGCCGGCCATGTTTGAGACCGCGTATAGGCAAGCGTAGTGTGGGACGCCCCCCAGCTGCGGGACAGGCGACCTCAAAAAGGTGGCTGGGACAGACTGGATGCGAAAGGCGGAGAACAGGGTGTTGTGGCGCAGCAAGGGAGAGGCCTATGTCCAGCAGTGGACTGCGATAGGCTGGATCAAGGGCCTGATTCAGAAGGCAGTACTTCTCGATACGGCTCGCATTGTGAGGAGGTTCCTGTCTTTGGAGCCCTAACCACCGGTAGCTTGGACCCTGCTCCCGACACCGGCGGACTACTATTTTTTTTTATATTTTGAAATGTTTTTTATTCTTATTTTTTATCATTTAAAAAATATTTAAAAATGTAATTAAATATGTAAATAGATAAATAAACAGAATAGTAAAGCAAAAGTAGTAGTGTGTCTGTGTGTGCGTGTGTAGTGTTTAGTATAGTAATTATATAAAACTAGCTAACCAGGCAAACTTCGAACTGCCATCGAAGTCAGTCAATTCCTTCTCGAGATTACATCAAAAAAGTCATTCCATACAAAATGTTTGCGAAAATGAATGATTTTTATTCGATGTTTTAATAGTTATTGCTATTCGGGGTGGAGACAAATTATTGATCGTAAAAATCGGTTCGCCGTTCTTAAGTTATAAATGGTGTAACTAACCCGACTTTGTTTTATTTATATATAAATTATTATAATAATGATATTATCATAATATTATTTTCAACACACTTGCTCGTAAAATGGCTCTTAATGCACCGCTTTTAGGACCATAATGCAGTGTATTACAAACGTGTGCTTTTTCTTTACGTTACGGTACTTGTGCTTTATTTCCACAGATAACTATTTAATTTACCAGTCGGAGGTCGGAGAAGTGCGTTTTTTTTTTAATCTGTTCAAAGAGACTTCATGCCAAAAGGAATCCGCGAGCCATATTTCACTTTTTTTTTTAATAGTCTGAATTGTCCTTGGTCCCAAAATGAACTAAAATGTATTTACCTTAAGATGAATGCGCAGTTGTAGCCCGCGAAATTCAATTTTTCTAACGTTTTTTGCAATTTTCAGGTCAGTGTCAGGTTGTATCTTGATCAAAATATGATTCGCGACTATAACAGGTATGTATTTACAGAATTATAATTATTAGAATCATTAATACATCTTTCTTAGTTACATTTGTTCCATAAGAACAAATCTCTTATGGATAAGTTCTTAGTTCTTATTATGATTCTAATGACTATAATTCTGTAAATACATATCTATTATACATATATACACATTTTGATCAAGATACAACCTGATACGGACCTGCGAATTGCAAAAACTTAAGAAAATTTAAATCTCGCGGTTTACCACTGCGCATTCACCTTAGGGTACATCCAGACAGAGCGAGGCATGCGCCGCAAATGATTTTTTTTATATGTACGGTTGCCTCAGGCTGAGGCATCTAACATACAAAAAAAATTCTTGCGGCGCATGCCTCGCTCTGTCTGGATGCACCTTATAATAATATGGTCCGTGGTCCCTCGCGGAACCAAACGGAAAAGACCACTGGCGTTCTATTATTGCGGATTCTCACTGAATTAATGTATATTTCTGTATGCCAATAGTACTTTCTGATTCCATACTAACTGAACTACAATTTGACATACGTTTTGTCTGTGCCTTTAAATAAATAAACGCGCGCCATTACTTACTCTATGGGTAAACCTGCGCGCGCACGCCGGCGCGGCGCGCGGAAAAACAAACCCAGCCCGCCATTATCCATACAAGTTAATATTTAACAATACAAGTCTGTTTTTTCCTCGCAAGTGTGTTGAAAAACGTCGTATGATACGCGTGTGCATTGATAATTAAACTCTCGGCTACCTTATCGCGCTCGCCTACGGCTCGCGCGAATAATACCGCCTCGAGTTTAATGATCAACATAGCACACATGTATCATAATGTACTATTACGCCACCTTTTCGTTGACAACCTTCAATTCAGTCCAGTGCTCATAATAATATTGCCAACTTTAATTAAGTCTTTCAGCACTAATTAACTGTCTTCAGTCTATTAAGCGATAGAATTAAATACTCAAAGGAATGCTGGCAAGTCTAGCTAGCCTTATCCTTAAGTCTTGGGTCTTGATAGTAATAACTAGTTATAAAAAAAAAAATGTCTTTTTATAAAGGAGTTCTTAAATTAGTCTGTCATATTTATGGTTGATATAAAAATAAAACAAAAAAGCACGATAATTTGTCACTTTAATTTGTCAGTTTGATTGACGGAACGCTTTGTTTTCGTAGTAGATATAGAAGTCAAAGTCAGTCAATGACAGAAGTGGATTTGTTAATTATAGATCGTTAGTAAATCGATAGTAGCTACGACTGTTTTACTTATAGACTAGCTGCGCCCCGCGGTTTCACCCGCATAAGTCTTGATCCCTTGGGAATGTCGAGAAAAAGTATCCCCTGTCCTAATCCAGGTCATGGTCTACCAAGTCTCAAAAAGAAAAAACAACGATATTTAAAAAGCATTACCTTTCCTCTTAACTATGAGAATTTATATATTTATGTTTATTTATTTTAGTATTGTATATTTATTTAAGTATATGTAACTGTTTGCATTATATGTCTATTTAATATTTTAGTTTAAGACGTCACAAATCAAATTCTTCTCTTCTTGTTCTCACACACTATTTCTGACCTCCACGCAGGCGAAGTCGCGGGCAAAAGCTAGTAATAATATTAAAGTTTATTCATCAAAAAGTAGCAATAAAATGTGACATGTTTGTTGAGCCACAAACTAAGCATCGCTTGTATTTTATGGATCAGACTGATTTGCAAGATAATTAAACTAATTTAATTCTATTCTAGAATCTGAATAAGCAAGAGTTTCCAGGGTCAGAATGCGTTGACCAAATAAATATCAACCATCTGCAGTAAATAATGAATTGTTTGAAACATTTGTTGCAACTAGTTATGTTTGATTAAGGGTCGATTTTTCCAACGCCAGATAATTATATCCGAGGAATAGTTTTGAATTTTAGACAGTTCTTCCATACAAAATCTGTCAGACGTAAATTTTTTTCTACGAATAAATTTTTTTCTACGAATAATTTTTTTTCTACGGATAAAAATTATCTGTCGGTTGAAAAATCAGCCCTAAAAGTTTCAAACAAGGATCATGAGGGATTAAACATTTTAATCACTGATTTATGAAACGATTAATTAACTCGGAACTTTGAATGTTCGGAGCAGATTTTGTTTGTGTTTAAGTGTTATTTACATTCATATTTTGAATTAATTTTCACAAGATTGAAAGTTAATTTAAATTGAATATTTTGGGTAGGATGCGGGAAGCAAAGAACCGGTTAAAGTGGCGGGCTTGGGTGGCTTGGGGGGTTTGGGGGAACAGTGGACGTCTTTCGGCTGAAATGATGATGATAATGATAATTTTAGGTAAATACAGATGTTGGAAAGATATGATAGTCCATGTACGAGTACCATTTCGTAAATTCATAACACAAACAAATAATATGATCATATTTCTACCGTTTTGTTTTTTGTTCGAAACATCAAATAAATTTCACAAACACTCTTCTGTACACGCTTAATTTAAGAAGAAGATTAAAAACGTGCCCCCAAGTGTATTTTAACCTACATTTTTTTCTTCTATCTTTTAAGGTTATATCTAGCATCTAAGCGGAGCTAATCTCCAAGATAAGTGTCGGCTTCCACGACATGTGTGGCGTCGTTAAAGTGCTTTGACATATCGCTCAAAACACCAAGCGACCTTGGCATTCAAGGTTTTACACTATTCACGCAACAAAAAACTGGGTATCGTGTTACCCAGTACCTGTGTTGTGGTTGGAAGTCAGATAGGTAGTCGCTCCATGTAAAATACGGGTATTCAGCTGCATCTAGTTTGACTGAAAGCAGACCAAGCTGGGAAAAGGTATAATTATTATGAAGGTAACGCAAAAAAAAAACAAAGGAAGTTTTATGTGCATAGTACATTAATTTTAAACTGTTATATGAAAAAAAAACCCATGTTTTGCCAATTCGTAAACACTGTGCGAAGCAGGGGCTGGTTGCTAGTATATAATAAAATCACACGAGTAAAATAACTGTTCTAAAATTAATTGTCATTCAATATCTGAAATCCAGACCGTAAACATTCATTTGGTATTAATTTGTTGCGACATGTGTCAATAACAGCGACAAGAATATGTTTTGTTACGATCCTAACGCAATACGTTTACGATACAATTTTGCTAAATGTTTACAAAAAAAGGGTTAACTCCACATTATACTCAGTATTATTGCTTATAAAATAAATACATTAGATACGTTATGCATATCATGTAAATCAAAATTGCCCTTTACAGCGTATCATTAAAATGAATATCTTAGAAGATATCAGAGATTTAAAAAGCGGGGGCAGAGCGGCTGGCGGGGCGGTACAAAGTTCAGGTCAGCTAGTGTATGTATAATGTAAGGAAAGTACTAATCCGATTACAAAAAGCTTTATTATTGCCGAGTGCCGTGGGATATGTCTTATAGTATCTATTTTTAGCGGACAGAAGTTGCGGGCAGAAGCTGGTATTCTATAAAGCTACCATGTGTGGTCAATTCAACTTTTAGCCCGTCTGGTCTGATTTGGAATGCGTACCGTGTGTAGCTGATAAGGCCTCGAGATCGATCACCTACTACCGGAACGGAGGAACAATTCGTTTGAACTAATCTGTCTGATCACTTCGTATACAGGGTGTCTCGTAAGTCAACGTCATGCCTGAATCGGGTAATTGGCCTATTACCCGATTCCGGCTTGACGTCGACTTACGGGACATCCTGTATGTGTGTGTATTACTACACACATTATGGTCAGAATGATCGGACCGTTCGTTTTTATCTCTCCGTAGGTGGTGGTCGATATGGTGGCCTTTAAATATATTGTATCGAGAACAAAACCCATTATTTATGATGACAGACACCATATTCGACACAATATGTCAATGTAACGATTGAGCCGCGATTACCGAGTCGCGGCGAGTCAGCGTGAACTTTAAGTTGAACCCAAAAATAGAACAAAACCACCTTTCTTTGCATTAATGTATTCTATTGTTAACACCACAATAGAGAAGACGCCTTGAACTTATTTAGTTGAAGGAAAAAGTACGAAGATGACAGAATTATATTTAGATATCTTTTAAGAACAGGCTAAGGATTTGAGCAGACTCGAGGGCCAAGATAAATGACAAACACTTTCAAAAAATTTATATTACTACAGCACTTTTGATTGACATACGCATTTCGGTAGCAAGTGTCGGTCCAAAACATTTATGAGTTTTCCGTCATCGTTATCACTGATTGAGTGTCCCTTGGTCTAACTCTAGGCCCTCTGATTAATTACTATCGTAACATAAAATATTCATCATCATCATCATCATCAGCCTATAATGTTCCCACTGCTGGGACACAGGCCTCCTCTCTGTGAGAGGGAGTGGGCCGTAATCTACCACGCGGGCCCAGTGCGGGTTGGTAACATAAAATATTGCTCTGTGAAAACAATGAGCATGGCGTACACAAACAAAAACAGTCGTATTCAATGACTAAGTCATGCTACGACTGCGTAGCAGGCGCGGCGTAGCCAGCTGCATAGCAGCTACGCCGTAGCTGACATACATTGAAGTTGAATTATATTGTGTGCTATACCTGCTAATAAAAAAATCCATATTGCTAGAATTCCTAAGAAAGCGTCACTGTTATATTATAAAAAAATATTGGGTGCACTTGCATAGTGCATACAGTACAGGAAATCGTCGATTGGTTTCGCATTTCATTAAGGTACTTAGAGGGGTGTTTAATGGGCCGCTTCAAGTTGGCTTCGGCCACTCACACGCCTCCCAAATATTCGGGACCCGATGGTCCCGAGATAGGCCGAAATTATTATGCGTGACATAATAATTTTGTCCTGTCATTGTCCTACTGCAAGGCAAATACCTCTTCTCATATTGAAAAGGCATGGACATTAATCACCACACTTGCTCAATACAAAGTGGTGATTTCTGACTTATTCTTTCACTTCCAGTTTGTTTTGTGTGTTTTGTTTTTGTTGTTAAGCCTTATTAAATAAATTACGATGTTATTTGATCACTGTATGTCAAAGTACTGCCGTTTGTTAAAGTTTAGTTACAAAAGTATGATATCGCGTTTAGTAAATAATATATTGCGTTTCCTATCATCCACGAAACCAACCTCACTGACCCTAACCTTTTTGCCAGAGTGTAAACTAAACTATATACTCAAAACAAAATTGGACCTACCCCAAGTTAATTTAGAATGTTGTCTAAACATTTATAATTAGAGGTACTTAAGCATTTATGAAATAAAGCACTAAACTTTGTTCTTGACATGTTTATGGGTCCTTATCAATGTTCCGAGCGTCAATTTTAGCGTCGAGTTTAAGTGGGTAGACACAAAATGTGAAGTGCTTGAAAACTTGTGTTCTTAGTGCGATTTACATGCTGTGGTGCGATTCAAAGCGTTGACGTTACCTGTCATTTTCGGTCACAGTTTTTTTTTATTTCGGTGTTAATCGTAATTACTATGCCTGGTTTTCGTCATCGTATGGACATGGGAAGCGCAGCAAGACCTGTTGCTATGCTTCAGAAGAGAGGCTCTCAGAGATCTGTAGCAATACGTCTTGGTGTGTAGCAAACGAGCTATCCGAACCGTGTGGGAACGTTTTCAGGAGACCGGGAGTGTAGCCTAGGAGGCTTGAATCAGAAAGAATTAGAGCCACAACTACCTAGGAAGACCGGTACATCACTACACGAAGAGAGCGTATCGTATCCACCCCGGCCTTACTAAACCAGCTGCGGCAATCTACTGGCACGGTCGAACATGCTATTTGGTATACAGGCAGCTAACTTGCAACTATTTTTAAACAATGGTCTGCTGAGTTAGTCAATTCTTTAATAGCACTCTATTTAATTGAGGATGCCATAAGCTGAAACAGTTATAACGCACAAAATAAAACGAAATATTGGCTGTGTAGTGAAAAGATGAATACTTTTACCTGTATACCAAAAAGCTTGTTCGACTGTACCAGAGTCCGTTATGAAACCATTTGTAATCGTCTCTATGAAAAAGGTCAACGTTTCAGAGTGCGTGTTGTTTGACTCAAACCGACAAGATCTGACCGAGCAGCGCGCTTAAGTTACGGTCGCAAATATTTGAATTGGGCAATGGATAACTGGAGTGCTGTATTCTTTGCAGATGACTGTAGGGTTTTTCAGTGATGATAAACGAGTCCGCGTGTAGAGAAAACAAGGTGAATGTTTTACAGAACTAAGGATCCATGGAACATACCGTTTTGGGGGTCTAAGTGTTATGGTATGGACGGGAATAAACTTGGTAGACAAAACAGAGCTGGTAATACTGGATGAGAGTACAGTCACGAACAATAATATGTCAACACTTGGCAACTTTCAATTGCGATATTTTCGTGAAATAAAGAATGCAACGTTGAAATATGACACTTTACATAAACCTATGGGTTCGAAAATACTATGTTCGTAATAACATAAAATTTCATTCAAAAATAAAGGAGAAAATCGCCGTTGAATAAAGCAAAGTGTATACATACTTATAGACGTGACTGTACCCCCGGACACTCCATACAACGCTCGCAAAATAATTACCTACTACTACTACATTAAAAAATGACGTTTGTATACGTATGAATGTATGCGTGAGGTACTTGTGTTTGCGAGCGCTCTTTGTTAAAGAACTGCGACGGTAACCTCGAAGTGCGGGGTGAGGTGCAGTAACTGATGTTAGTGCGGGGAAGGGAGTGGCCTTTCTGTACGTAGTACTTTAAGTATTCTGTGCTATAACAGCCGCTAGTTACGTTTAACGGGTAATCTAACCTCATGTTTTCACAAGAAGTGGGCGCCGGCGTTGTTTTAATGAATGACAATGTTCGCACTCAAACGGCCCGTACCATACAAAGATCACTTTCTGAGGCCTATATCACAGTCTTGAGTCTTGCCATGGCCAGCTATGAGTCCCGATCTCAACTCCATCGAGCATTTATGGGATCAATTGAGAAGCCTTTAAGAAAACTACAGCCATGTTTACAGTCAATAGGAGCTCGTAAACGCGCTAAAACTTTGTTGGGAACGAATTCCAGAACAAAATGTTACCCATCTTATTTTATTTATTTATAAAAACTTTATGCACAAGTAAAAACTGTACAAAGGCGGATTTAATGCCTTGGGCATTTTCTACCAGTCTTATTGGAAGTGTACCAAATAGGCTTAGATAGTGTATATACGGAGCAGAGGAGGCCTCACTCGCTACTAATCATAATATTCATCATCAAACGGTTACAGGAAATGGACTATGTTTATTTTTCAAGTTAATTTGAAGTTATTTCCCGTACAAGTGCTTCTTTTGTGTAAATCGATCAAAATAAACAAATTTTACCACTGACTATGTTTTAACGAATATTTAAATCTCTACTCCAAAAATATCTATTCATAAAAATTACTTAATCATTCATGTTTTTAAATTACAGCCTAAAAACTGGGTTGCCCCATTTTCTTTTGAGTAGTTTATATTCGTACAAAACTGGCTTCACGACAGGGAAAGACTCGTTTATAAAAATCTGCGAGGGCTGTGCCCATCAGAATGTGATTTAAAAGTAATTAAGGATTTGCAAGCTTTTCCTGTATTCGTAGAGAATTTTATTTTAATTGGATTTTCGAATTGATTGAAAAGATAATATCATGAAGCGGATTGCATTCCGATCTACACGAAAACTTGGAAAAGTGCAAGAATTCCCATTTTTTTTTTCAAGTGTTCTCGATAGTTCTTAATAAACATATATGGTACATTTTTTGTATAGTTACAAACAAAAATGATTATCCAGTTTCACACCCCTATATACACAAAGTTTTTGGTATACCAAAGATTTAAAAATATGCTATGATTACCTGTTATCTTAACTTAACCGAGATATATCTTATGAGAGTATTTTTTACGAATGTACGCGTCTAAGTAAGGGATGATTTCAACAATGAAACTGAACGCGATAAGCACATCTAAACTGCGTTCAAGAGCTGTCAGTGTCAATATTCCCCAACAATGATGACACTGACAGCTCTTGAACGCAGTTTATATGTATGCGAAATTCGTCCTTAGTTTTACGTTTAAGTGCGACTACTTGAAGGCCAATTCTCGTAATTTAAAACGTTCAAAATCTAGTCGCAGTCTCATCTCGGAGACATAGAAATGTGAAAGACTTGCCAAAATGTAGGAAAATTAGAAGTATTTTTGACAGATTGAGACTGAGATCAGACTGTGAACGTTCTTAAAATTACGAGAATTGCTCCTCAGATTACATGGAGTTTTACCACTCTACTTCACGTTAAGTGTAAGTAGTCTTTATCCGGAAATTGAATGCCAGTCTGTCAACATTTTTCTGAAACCATTTCACCATATACACTCACTTCCTGCTAATTTTCCTCATATTTTATTTGAGCTGAAATCTTTGTATACATAAGAAAAACCCTTATCCCGTTTTTTCTTAATTGACCCAATTTTCATTAAATTACATAATACATAACCGTACTCCGAAGTCAAAAGCCATAAGGAGAAAGAAAAAAAAAATATAACGATTTACGTGAAATTTATTATTATTCCTACTTACAAATGGTATTTGAGAACAAAAAGAACCTAATGGAGAGTAGGTTCCTAACCTCTTTAGTATTACTTATATGGTTCCCTTTTTATGTCGTTGCTTTGGTATGTTAAGATATTGCGGGCCAGTTTTTTCGCTAGGCCCGTAATGGCAAAGGACAGACGTGTTTAGAAAAGGGAAGGGGAGGCTTTTACACGGTAGTGAGACATTACGGGATAAGTATATTAGATAGAGAAAGATAGATGTTAAGAGATGATCAAGTGGCGTTTCACAAAACATTAAAAACTGGATAAGTTTCTTTGACTACCTACAAACATTTTTTAAGTACCTTCTTTCGCTCCAGTGTTCTTTCTACCCTTAATATTGGAATAGGTAAAGTCTTTGTAGGTATTAGTTTTTAGTGTAAGTAACTGTAATTATGTATACTTTAGCTTTGTTTAAGTAGGTATGTATTAGTTTAGTGTAGTTACTTAGTTTTATTACTTACTGGCTGTTGCCCGTGACTTTGTCTGCAACCCAGGATGAAAAGTAGCCTATGTCCTTACCCAGGTCATGGTATACCTGTTTGCAAAATTTCATCCAAATCCGTTCAGTCGTTTTAGCAATCATTGTACCAATAGTCGTAACAGCCAGTGGGCTAATAGCCAAGAGCCTATGATCTTGAGATAGGTATGCGAAAAGCAAAAAAAAAAAAAATAAGTTTACGTTGTCCTATTGCAGGTACAGAAACGTTAATACGACTCTTTTTAAAAACTTTCAATTAAAAAGGTACTCAAAGAGCTCAGTAATACATAAAAAGTTCAAAGCATTTTTATGTCAATATATTTCTGCAAGAAGTACACAGTAACGTTGAGCCTCTTATCGTAACACTCGAGCTGCATCGGGACACGAAGAGAAATAGGTTAGTGTGTTGTGCTGAAGTTCTAACTTATCACTTATGCATAGCCATCGTAAACTCGATAGGTACTTCTGTAGGCTACTTTTGTTTAGTACTAGGAAATTATAGTAATAGTGCCTACTCGTTGTCTCAAAGCACATTTCTATAATTTAATTTTATTAATTTGATATTCTCAAGAAAGAGATTGAAATAAACAGTCGAGAGGTGTCGTGGTAAATCCGATTAGAATATAATTCCTTTCGCTTTTGCACATCTGGCGAATGAGAGCTGGACCGAAACAAGTGTAACATTTTGACCTTTTTTTTACGTAACAAAAGTGCGATAAGGAACTTCGATCCAAAATCTTCTCTTAAAAATGCACTTCTATGTATATAACGGGTGCAAAAAGATACTTATAACGAAGCTGAAAGTCACTGGCACTCCCCGGCCCCGTCAATGTAATAATTTGTTTTACTGGACCATACTTGGGAATCTTCTGATTACGGAGATATTGACTGTCAAAATTCCAACTTTTACGGACTTTTTTTACGGAAACAAGTTTTTAATAAACACAACTTTAAATACCCCGACGACCCCTGTACCGTTGCATGCACCCATGAGCACAATATTTTGCGTGTGTTACATTGCGCACGACCACAAACTGCAAATTTTCACACCAAAAAAAAAAGTCGTTACCCAGCAATTATTTTTGTGGAATGTTACTTAGTTTAATATCAGAATGCGTAGTTGACGGCTATAAGATGTGTCTTTTTACACTCTGTATATTTTTATGTTTCGGTAGTTTAGTCTATGCGTTATCTGTAAAACAATCTGAGGGGCAATTCCCGTAATTTTAAGAACGTTCACAGTCTGATCTCAGTCTCAATCTGTCAAAAATACATCTAATTTCCTTACATTTTGACACGTTTTTGACATTTGTTGGTCGCTGAGATGAGACTGCGACTAGATTTTGAACGTTTTAAATTACGAGGAATGGCTTTCAGTTGTGAAGGAGCTCGGTCGGAGACGTATTTCCAATTTTTTCCCATCGAAAAACAAAAAAAAAGACGTCATGAGACTACTTCACTTAAACACAGCGGAGAAGGACATATATTAATAACCCAGTTATTAATTATTAGAAACGAACATTCAATTGACACTTCTTCAATTCTTTGAAGACTGTTATTGGTTGTTAATACCCGTTTCTTCTTACGAGATTGATTCAGCTTTTAAAAGCGTTCAGAAGAGGAAATTACCTTCAGAGTTTTTTTAAAGATACATTAAGTCCATATATAACTATGAGAAATCAATAATATCACAATATATCTACTATTACTACAGATAAAAAGCTATTTGTGGTCAATTCATCAAAACGTTATCTTTATTGGACAACCGAGGAATAGATAAAAGATTGGCTCATTCAGTATTTACAAACAAATATTACGAGAAAAGATCACAGAATCATAACAAGCTATCTATTTCTTCATAATTATGATTCGTTGACCAAAATAGTAAGCAATAACAATATTGAAGGAAGTAACAGAAAACATAACCTACCACAGATTTCGATACTGGTCACCTAAGCTTTCAACAATCCGTCTTTTAGTCACGCGTTAGTTATTGGCTGGGAATCTATTTTACTAAAACATGATTAATTTACACATATTATCAAATCAATTACTAGAGCATTCACGAAATTTTATTTTTAAAGCTTAAAATAATCCTTATCGATTATCGATCCGGTCAGTGGTCCGTCTTTCCTTACTGAAAATGAATATCATAAATTTTACCGAAATACATTTCAGTTACCACAGATTAATGTTTTAATTAATTAATCTCTTATTAATTGCATAGTAAAAGAACTATAAAGCATAATTAATGCCAAATTAAATCACCATAAAACGTCGAATGCGATGCCATTTTCTACGAACTCTAGACGGTATATTATTATTCATGGCGTACCGCGGTAATGGTAAACGTTTTCCCGTATTTTTTCATTTAATATTTCTCGATAAATAGTTAACAATTCAATGACCATTAGGTATTGGAATCGATGTAATATTTGTGAAGAAAATTGAGAATCCATTTAGAACAAAGCTGAGTAAAATTAGGCGTAGCTTAGGGATACCTACCTTTTTGTGTGTGATTTGCGTTAAAAGAAAACATTGTAAATAAACCTCTTCTGTGAATTTCCCTTCACTCAAGCGACCTCACATAATTCACATACGAACTCATTTGGTTTTAAAGTAAATCGTCGCGGTTTTAACATTGTTCCAATTTTGAAGTGTGATGTTTTGTTTCAAACTCGTAGTGAACAAACGAACCTACTTTTAAACGTCGTTTTTTCTTTGTATGAAAGGAGGTTTACCTTACATAGTAACAGTAGTACAGGCTGGTAATAAGATGAAAGGTAGTTAACAGCATTATGCTTAGCCAACGTACTGGACACACTAATCCGTCTGCCAATCGTGCTGAGTGCTCCACATTCCTTCTTGTCCAATTATTGTAACAGTCTATAAGGTGAAACCTATGTACAGCAATAGATATATTCAGACCTATTATTATTACATTTTAGTATATTATCATTACTATTTGTGATACGGTATTTTCTCATTGCAATTGAAAATGAGAAGGAAACTAGCCATGGTAAGTTGTAAGAGAAAATAATACTTAAGTAATAAATAGAGCTGTTTTCGTAATTAAGTAAAGTCTGTTAGAAAGCTGTTGAGACAAACAGACTTAATTGATTTTATGAGAACCTTCAAGTATCGGATAATTCAGATTAGATAAAATAGTTCGCAGTAGTCGCTAAATTAATAATAATTCGATTTATACATTATAGTAATTCGTACATAGAAATAAAAGCTAAAATAGAAAATAAAGCCTTGCATTGAGAAAAAAAGGGACCGTTTATAATTACAATTCACAGGCCGAATATGAGATGTGATATCTACCAACCCACACTGGGCCCGCGTGGTAGATTATGGCCCACTCCCTCTCACAGAGAGGAGGTCTGGGTCCCGTGCAGTGGGAAAATTATAGGCTGTTAATGATAGGCCGAACGATATTTATCCTAATGAGTTAAATTGAACATTCAAAAACCGAATGATAAAACAAATGCCGAAATATTCGTCAATTCCGAAATTAAATCGGAGTCGCATTTCATTTTCAATTTCATTAATAACATGGATTACATGTTGTTCTGTGTTGTGATAAATTATATTAATGATTGTATCAGTAATTAGAATTCAGCCAGTTTGGCTTCCGGGAAATCGTGTTAAAGCTTTACGTGTTTGGCAGAAATGATTGAACAGCGTAATTTAATTGTTTGGTGTTTAATGCAGAATGTATGTTCAACCGGTTGATTTGTTGATTTTAAAATTAGTAGTAGTGATTGTTTGTTAAAAAGTAGATATTTTCGTCATAATTTTTATTTTTTTAAGCCACGCGGATTAAAATCTAAGAAAACACGCAAATGTAGCTTATTGAAATGCTACTTCATTTGGCCCTTAAAGCAATTCCGGAAATACGGATCTTATAAATTAAAAAATTGCCCTTAATTTAATTCCTTAAACAAAATTAGATTTACCTGCAAACTGCCAAATTCGTCCAAGCTTACAAAACTTCGCGGTGAACTGAAAATAAAGTTTTCTAACACTTTTTTGTAACCGTCACTAAAACACACTCACGATTTTCGCGTCAACAAAACAAATGAAGAAGCAATTCTACGATTAAAAGTTCGAATTTAAAATTGAATTTCGAATAATGTTTATTCGAACTTGAACTTGCGTTCGCGCTCAACTGGTGGGCGTTCTGTTCGGCGCCTTTCTGTCTACTGACGGTCAGGAGGGCGCGCGTCGAACAACGCGCCGCAAAAGTTTCAGCTGCACCACCCGTGTGCTACTTGCATTATCGTCCCTAACTATTATTGCGGGTCTACTGATTGTGATGAGCAATTTCAGTAGCCTTGTATTGGGGTGCGCGTTGATTTTAGGTCGGTTTTCAGCGGTTAATGCGGTAAAGCGGCTTAATTGTACCGTCGTTTTGTTCTTCCAGTGAAATATGTGCCTTTGAAAGTGAATTCCATGTTTTGTTGTAAGGAATTAGAACAAGCTAGAGTTTAACTGAGAGTAAATAAGTTTAGTGGATTGTTAAGCGTCCTATTTTATCCATTTGCATTTTAGGGCTTCAGTATTTAGTTATTCCGTAAATCGGGTATTGCCTATTATATTATAGCTAAGGTTTTTTTCCTTACAAAATATGATTGAAATTATTTTTGACTCGGAGGAACGTGGGTTTTATTGGGGCTAATCTAATTAGAGGCGTCAGGTGGACACGTGGACAGGTCGTCAAAGGAAAATGTTTTCAAATGGTTTCAACAACGGGTCTGCGTGATGAAAAAGTTATAAATACTTACTTTTAAAGTAAAATTGTGTGTTCTTTTCGCATAATGAAATTTAGCTTTATTTGTCTACATGCATAGCAATAAATTATTCATATCATAGGATCGAATTATTATAATTTTAATCTTGTTTTCTTTTTATCGAACGGTATTACCAATTTTAAGTAGTTACGTACGCTTACCGTGGTTACCTAGTTACCCAGTAACTGGGTTGTGGAGATCAGATAGGCAATCGCTCCATGTTATATACTGGTATTCAGCTGCATCTGGTTAGACAGTAGGCCGATCCCAACTTAGTTGCTAGGCAGATGATGATGATAAGCTTACCGTGGTTTTAGGTGGCGTGGAAAAACAGGTCCTAGAAGGACTTAGGGGAGGCTTTTGCCTAGCAGTGGGATAGGATAGGCTAAATAATATTAAAAAAATACGCTTACTGAGGTTGATCCGTGGAAGGGTGACCATCTCAAATGGTGACCTCTCCGTACCTCGGAAAGCACGTTAAGCTGCGCTTTGTATTGAAAAGTAATAACTGGCGTCGCAAAAACATATTTTCTTTTTACCTAAAATTAAAAAAAAAACAAAACGAAATTGGATGAGTGGTTTCGTGCCAAAATATATTTTTATGAAACGATTCGACGAAAATAATAGTTGTGTCGACCCTTACAGTGTGACCCTTACAGTCTGCTCAGACATAAATGACGATTAAATAAAATATTTTGTTAATGAAAAATGCACATTATATACCCTAAATAAAATTGTGTTCACATTTATTTTAAAAGCTAATTGTACGATTCGTACATGTAAATAGGATAATAAATAGGAGTGTATGGGATACAGAAATTTTTAACAAAACGTTTCGTCCATGTAATGTTATCAGAGCAAAATCATCAGTTACATAAACCTTCCGGAATAAACTCTTTATATGATAATGAAAACCGCGTCATAACCCGTTCTGCAGTTAAAAAAAAGCGGCCAAGTGCGAGTCGAACTCGCGCACGAAGAGTTCCGTACCATTATTAATATCGATCAAATAACGGCAAAAAAATCACGTTTGTTGTATAGGAGCCCCCCTTAAACATTTATTTTATTCTGTTTTTAGTACATATTTGTATTTAAAGCGGCAGCAGTAATACATCATCTTTGAAAATTTCAACTGTCTAGCTATCACGGTTCATGAGATACAGCCTGGTGACAGACAGACAGACGGACAGTGGAGTCTTAGTAATAGGGTCCCGTTTTTACACTTTGGGTAGGTACGGAACCCTAAAAACAACGCGGAGACAGACAGACACGAAAAGCGACTTTAATCCTAACTTCCTAACTTTATATTATAAATGCGAAAGTGAGTTTGTTTGTTACGCTTTCACGCTAAAACGGCTGAACAGATTTGGATGAAAGGCACATGGGTAGACCATGACCTGGTTTAGGACATCGGATACTTTTTATCCTGGTAGTACGTTTCCGTGGGATAATTTCCGAACTCTATCTGAGCGAAGCCGCGCGCAAAGACAAGTTTAGATTAGGATCCTTTATAATATTGTTTGAAGTCAAGTCATTTTTATTATTAATGTTAGTTAAATTCCCCAAGGAATACGAATTACATGTTGAAAAGAAAATAGGTCTTCTTATCTAGTGTTGACCTTTGTAAGGGAAGGTTCGCACAAAAAAACCTACGTAAGCAGTTCATTTGTATGTATGTGGCGAAAGGCGTTTAATGCTTGTAAAGTGGTTCGATCTAGATTAAAGAATAGATTTCATTGGCTTTTTCTTTTAGTTTCTAGTTTTGAATGGATGTTGCAGCACGTTTGGTGGTGATCTGAAGGGCAATTCTCGCAATTTTGAGAACGTTCATAGTCTGATCTCAGTCTCAATCTGTCAAAAATACCTCTCTAATTTCCCTACATTTTTGACAAGTTTTTTACATTGATTGTCGCCGAGATGAAATTGCGACTAGATTTTGAACGTTTTTAATTACGGGAATTGGCCAACAGTTTATAGGACAGGGCATGACAGTATTTTCCTAGACTCACGAACAGAGAACAGACTACCGATGGCATAGATCGTTACCTTGTGGCATTCCACTGTTGGCTTTCGGCTTTTCCAAAATGGTGTCGATTTTATGTGTTAAGTTACGCTTGTCGCGGTCGGTCCGTGTATGGGTGACCATCTTTACATTCCGCCGGCTGGAAACGTGGATTTTTGACAACTATTACAGGTCGTTAGAAGTCCGAAAGTTTGACAGCAAGTCTTACAAAGAGGTATCGTATTACCCAGTAACTGTGTTATAAATATCAGATAGGCAGTCGCTCCATGTAAAATACTGGTATTCAGTTGCATCCGGCTAGACTGAAAGCCAGCATAATTGGGAAAAGGCTAGGCAGATAATGCTTTATGTGTTACAGTATTTTTATCTCATGATGTGACACACGCTTTACTTGTGGTAACCAAGTGTAGAAACCCAGACAGACGTTTTTATTTGTGTAAAAAGTTTCATCACCATTGCTCATAGAACGGTGAAGGAAACCATCGTGAGGGAACCGGCTTGTCCTAGAAGCAAAAGTTCTAAGACATGTGACATCTACTAACCCGCACTGGGCCCCCGTGGTAGATTATCATTTCCTCTCAAAGAGAGGAGGTATGTGTCCCAGCAGTGGGAATATAGCTGATTATGATGATGATGAAAAATGTCATGGAGAGATGTAACTATGAGTGACAAAGACGATACTCTACCTACAAAGCCGAACTTATTCTTAAACCCGATGTGCCAATGTGCCAATATTAACAGCTGTAACATAGATCTAGATTATCATGTAAAACTTCAAAATTAAATTCATAGTCATCATCATTTCAGCCGAAAGACGTCTACTGCTGGACATAGGCCTCCCCCAAGCACCTCCACTTCGACCGGTTCTGTGCTTCTCGCATCTAACAGATTCCTGCGGCTTTCACAAGGTCGTCGGTCCACCTTGTCTTCCAACGCTACGTCTTTCAGTACGCGGTCGCCACTCCAGAACCTGTCGGCCCCATTAACCATCTTTCTGCGAGCAATGTGCTCTGCCCATCGCCACTTAAGTTCGGCATTTCTTCGGGTTATGTCGGTTACTTTGGTTCTCATGCGGATCTCTTCATTTCTGATCACGCAGAGAAACTCCAAGCGTATTCCAAATTTAAACTAAAAGTCACCCAAAGGGAAAATTACATTGCGTAAGCTTTATTAATTCCGTGTAGTACGAATAAACTGTCGGTTCCGGCTAATTATTCAATCGGATGCTAATGTTATGCGCATAAGTAATGTCGTACGCGTAAGTTAGCACCAGTCGAGCGTATGGTCAGAATAAATGGACGGACAATTTTATAAATTGTACGCAATCATGGCCTGTTTATGATGTTTCTTGGTGTGGGATGGCGAAACCTTTTCAGAACTGTATGTCATATTAGCCTACCGCCGTCTACTGTGAGATTCAGTTGAATTTAAACAATAAATAATAGCCTCACGGGTCGATAGAAGGTTAAGCTACGCTTGATGCGGTCAGTTCGTGGATGGGTGACCATCTAAAATATATCGAGACCCTCAACCCCCGAATGTCTTAACGTGCCTCAGACAGCACGTTAAGACATTGACCCCGGCTGTCATTCGTAGATCTTTGACAGTCGTTACGGGTACAACCAGTCTTACCAGGGAGAATCGTGTTACTTAACTGGGTTGTGGAGGTCAGATAGACAGTCGCTCCAAGTAAAATACTAGTATTCAGTTGCATCCGGTTAGACTGGAAGCCAACCCCAACATAGGAAATGGTTAGGCAGAGAAAGGTAAAATAAGGTACTCGCAGGGTAGCTCTTATCAATATAATTATTCTACTCATTTATTTGTTTGTTGATTTTTCCTTCTATCTCACAGCAACAGAGCAATGGATCGACGTATTTCAGCCTAAAGATAGCTTATGGGGTAAAAAGTGACATTAGCTCTTATTGCGAAAAAAATACACTGTAGCACTGCTTCAATGACAAGGAAATGTAAATAAATCGTACAATTTCATACGAAAATCAATACCGTGAAGAGAATTTTGTATCGCGTGTCACAGGTTCACCGTCCCTGTTCTACATTGATTGTGTATGTACATAAGGAAGGTAGGTAAGTTGCATGGTGCGTGTGAGCCTTTCATTCCAATTCTATTTAGTTAATACTTCATGCCACTTGGTAACTTTAGTGGGTGATGTTGATTGCGTGTTACGTTTGTCGCTTTTTGTTAGTAAATGAATTGTGTAGGACTTTAGTGGGCTCCTAAAATATACGTGTGAAAGTTCATTTAAAATTCGTAATTTGTATGCTAATTAAGTACGAAGAGGTTATAAATACGTGCAAGGTAATTTTCCTTGCACGCAATATCGTTCGTACTCCCTCATGTTTCGGATAGTTTTTATACTGGAATGTATTGTACATTTACACAATAACAGCCGCGGCAGAAAGTACAGGCCATGCTCCATGTCGCATCGTTGCGCGTGCTAAGTCCCCAGACCACGTACTCTAGCCGCGCTTAATTATCTCTTAGACTCTAATCCAACAAACGATCTGTTTGCGGACGAATGGACGAAGATTTTGTCGGTATGTCAGAAGAAAGTGATTTATGAAAATGTTGTTAACTTTTTACCTGGACTTTATAATCTTATATTTTTTCTATTATGTGCATACAAACTGTGTCTTTAATTTTTGTAATAGGTTTTAAACCGTCTTAATTAAATAAATAAATTTTATTCTCTTATTTTCACAATGTTGCTGTTGGCTTTCCTCAGTAGCATTCTGGCAAGAATGGGTGTTGGACTGTAGGTACGAGTATTATGTTTGTACCGTAGAGCGATGTAGTCTGCCTCATGACAATCTTGACTCAGTTCATACAGCCTTAGTGTGCATTTCCACTGAAGCGGAGACGAGCGGAGCGGAGACATCTAGAAACTGATCATTCATAGACGGTACTAGAGACGCGATGTGGGTTTTAAATAATGTTATTGGTTGATTCCTGCATTTCTCATATTTCCTTCAGTAGAACGCACCCTTAAGCATCAGCTGCACATTGCTTTATGTAACCGGATACCTGCCGCTACTACATAACTATTATTGTTGTTCCTACCTGAAACTCGGACCGTTCGAGTTAACGTGAATAATTTCGGTAAGTTATGGAAGTACCTTAAGAGGAAACTAAGGAAGCTTCTGTTTGGGAATTGTAGTAGTTAAAGTTGGTACTGACCGTACTCGTACGACGACGTATTAATATTTTCCTGGTAGCGACTGAAGTAATTGTATAGGTTTCTTATAATAAAGGTTGACAGGAACATCGCGGATTGTTTAAGTAGCTTTTTAAACGTGGTTTTGGATTTAGATTCTTTGAGGTCTCTCGGTAATTTATTAAATACTAGCAGTGCCCGCGACTTCGATCGCGTGGATGTCGGAACTTAACAATATATTTTGTGTGCGTCGGTATCCTGCGAGGATACCGATTCAAATCTTTATTTTTTATTTATGCTAGTGCTTCTCTATAAACAACATTAGCTGTGGAACCATCTGGAGTGTACACAAAAAGGTTATTGGGGTTGTTTACGCGTGAAAGAGCTACGTATAGTTGACCATGGGGAAAGCATCCAATACTTACGTCTACGCCCGCAACTCACTTCATGTTCTTCTTCTGATTCCTGGGACCTACTTAATCTCGCCCTTTTCGCATCTCGGCTACGCTGCGAAAGGTTTGTTTTTTTTTTCTAGAAGGCATTTTCAGAAAAAGAACTGAACCAAACAAATAAAATATTGAACAAAACACAAACTTTCAAAATGAGAATGAAGACAAATAAAATTTCAAACTACGAAGTAAATAAAACTACTTGACTCAAATTGCAAGTTATTATTTACTTCGCACTTTAAAATTTTGTCCAAAATTTACAGTTTTCTCTATCAATGTTACAGGCAACCCTCTAAATTACTTTATAAAGACCACCTTTTGAAATCAGCAGTTGGTTGTCAACAGGGTGACCCTCTTGGGCCAGTCATTTTTAGTTTGGCAATAAATCCAATTATTCGACAACTAAATTCTAAATTCAACGTATGGTATTTGGATGACGGAACCCTAGGAGGTGATGTAGACTCAGTCTTAAAAGATTTACAGTTTTTAAAAGAAAAATTCAGTTCCATTGGCCTAGACCTTAACCTTTCAAAATGCGAAATTTATCTTCCCCAAACGAAAATTATGGAAACAAACTCTTCACCTTCTAGGGTCCCCAATTTTTGACGAATCCTTTCCAACGTTCATTGAGGAGAAGATACAAAATTTTAATGACGTCTCGGAAAGACTTTTCAAAATTAATATTCATTCGGCCTTCACACCCATTCGGTACTGTTGTTTTGGACCAAAATTTACTTATAGCCTTCGCTCCTCTCATCTATGGAAACATCCACAACTTTTAGAAAAATTAGACCAAATTATTAGAAACACATTAACTTCCATCCTAAATGTGGCCCTGGACGACCGTGCGTGGCAGCAAGCCACACTACCCATTCGCTTGGGCGGTCTCGGCGTCCGCAAAATTTCAAGTATTAGTTTACCAGCTTTCCTCTCCTCGGTCCACAGTACCGATAAATTAACCAGGAACATTTTATCTTCCTCACTGGTCGATTTTGAAGTGCCGTTTTTGACCGATGCGTTGAATGCTTGGAAAATGGCTTGTCCCAATACGGTTTTGCCTAATGAAATACAGTAAGGTAATACCACTTTTCAAATCGGGGGACAGTAAAGATACCAATAATTATAGACCCGTATCCGTGTTACCGGTTTTCAGCAAGGTCTTTGAAAAGGTGATGCTGAACCAAAAGCTCAATCATTTTAACACCAATAAAATACTACACGACCAACAGTATGGTTTCACCAAGGGACGTTGTACGACTGACGCCGGTGTCACCTTATTAAAACACATATTTACGGCGTGGGAAGAGTCTCAAGACGCCATAGGAATTTTTTGTGACCTCTCCAAGGCTTTTGATTGCGTCGACCACGAAACCTTACTCTTAAAACTTGAACATTACGGACTTGGAAAACTTGCGCTCAGTTTAGTAAAATCTTATTTAAATGATAGACAACAGCAAGTTCAAATAAATGGTGTCAATTCACTCGGTTTAAAAGTAAAAATGGGTGTACCACAAGGCTCGATATTAGGTCCTTTCCTCTTTTTAGTATATATTAATGACCTACCCCATTTGTTAAAAACCCACCCTCAAATGGTGTTATTTGCTGATGATACTTCCTTGATTTTAAAATTAATAGACGTGCATCAAATCTTGACGACGTAAATAACGCCCTACAGCAGATCCAAAATTGGTTCACTGCTAATAATTTTAGTGTTAAATGGGAAAAAAACGAAGTGCATAAGATTTTCTTTACCAAATGTCAAAAGTAGTAATTGTGAGATAGTACTGAATCAAGAGAAACTCGAATTCGTCGATGAAACTGTTTTTCTGGGGATCACGCTCGACTCAAGGCTTCAATGGGGTCCTCATTTAACATCCCTTGCAGGACGGCTAAGTTCAGCAGCATATGCTGTGAGAAAAATCCGTCAATTTACTGATGTTGATACCGCGAGACTAGTCTATTTTAGTTACTTTCATAGTATAATGTCGTACGGTATTTTACTATGGGGACGGGCTGCAGACATCGAGTCTATTTTTATTCTGCAGAAAAGAGCCATCAGAGCCATATATAATCTCCGCCGGCGTGACTCTCTAAGGAAACTGTTTAAAGATATTAACATCATGACGGTACCTTGTCAATATATCTATGAAAATATCATGTACGTAAGGAAAAACCTACATCTTTTTAGTAAAAGAGGTGAAAGACACAATTATATCACTAGAAATAGGGACCAATTAGTTCAACCAGGTTTCAGGCTGGCTAAAGTAGATTCATCTTTCATGGGCTACTGTTTAAAATGTTACAATAAAATACCTACCCACATACTTGAACTGAATGAAACGAAATTTAAATCTTGTATAAAACGCACACTATGCAGCCAGGCATATTATAAATTGGGGGATTACAACACTGATAAAAATGCTTGGCTAAATGCTGGTCCTGCTCCATAAGGACGCACAAATAAATTGATTAGCATTGGAAAATACCTACTGTTGGAGCTGCTGAAGATTTTAAAATACTATTTTTGCATTATATAAATTCAATCTCTTAGTATTGTATAATTGCATAGCACATGTGTGAGTACTATGTACATACTATAAAGCTACCATTTACTGGGTACGTCTTTCATTGACTTGAATGTGCTCTGGCGGCTGAGAGTATGTCATGCTCACTCAAATGTCTCGCTGATGGTGGCGCATGTGTTGGATCATTTAGCTCCCTTCAAAATGGTTGAGCTGAATGGTGCTAATACATGCGTCATGTTCGTGAACGGGCGCCGTCAGTAGGGACTGGTCATCTCTTTGCTGCCACGGCTTATTTTAATTTAATTTTTGAATTGTTTTTTTTTTCCTCATCTTTACATTATGGACGCTTTTAACGTTCTGCATCGTTCTCACATGTATAATTTTTAGCATGAATGATGTAACCAAGACTTTGTAACCATATTATTCTGATTTAAAAGAGTGTCCATGGAGTTTCTTGCCCGTTCTTCTCCATAGGTACCTACGCTTTGGAATGGGCAACTAGCTTCATCTTTCTGACTGACCGACCCCTTGACAATTCAAAAGTGCCTGTAATTGGTTTAATTGAAATAAATGCTTTGAGTTTGAGTTTGAGTCCCAGAGACGGTGGGACGTGCCGCTCTGCAGTATTATACGGAATACCCTTGTAAACACGTCACGTAATACTGTTGAGCGTGCCCGTCTGCTGGCTGTGGGAGAATGGGAGTCAGGTTTGTGGCTTCAGGCGCTCCCGTCATCCACCATAGGCACAATGATGGATGACTCATCGTTTCGGCTCGCTACGTGTCTCCGCTTGGGCGCACCTTGTGTTGCTCCGCATCGATGTCACTGCGGTGAAGCTGTCGACAGTCTCGGACACCATGGCCTGTCCTGCTGCAGGAGCGCAGGTCGCATAGCACGGCACGCCAGCATCAACGATATTATTCGTCGAGCTCTTGTCACCGCCGGCGTACCAGCGGTGTTAGAACCAAACGGCTTGGTACGTGATGATGAGAAGAGACCAGACGGCATGACGTTGTTGCCTTGGAAGGTGGGTAGGCCTCTGGTGTGGGACGCAACATGTGTCGATACCCTAGCGCCATCTCATGTTCCTAGCACTGCGGGCTGTGCTGGCGCCGCTGCTGCAGCTGCTGAGACCCTCAAGTGGCGCAAATACTGTAACCGTATGGGCAACTACAGCTTGAGCCGTTTGGGGTCGAAACGCTCGGGTCATGGGGCCCGAGCGCGCGTCTCCTTTTTAAGGAAATTTCTCGCCAGCTGGTCGATACTTCACGTGACCAGAGGGCTGGGTCGTTCTTTGGCCAAAGAATTAGCATTGCCGTTCAACGTGGCAATGCTGCCAGTCTTCTGGGCACGTTTCCGGATGACAGCAATGCGGATGAATACTTCGACGCCTAAGTGTCCTTTGTTTTTTTTTATTTTTATATATTTGTATTGTAAGTTAGTTAGTCATTTTGTCCATAGATGGCGCTGTTTTAATATTTATTTCTGAAACACTTATAATTTTCTAATTTACATTTTTAGGTGTGAACTGATTACGATGAAACAAAAAACTCAATGCTACTTCAATTTATATAATTATTAACGCAAATATATATAAACGTGAAGTTGTGAGACCAAGTGCACATTAACACACGTTAACTAATTTTTCTTCTGGAACACTTTAAATTCAAAAATCTTTTGATAGACTGAACCGATTGCAATGAAACAAAAACTAAATGTTACTTCAAGTTACGCTAAATCGTTGTGTATAAAAGTTATCTACATTGATTTCGTACATTTTACGTGATGCTCGGATAACTAAACATACAAACAGACAAACAGACAAAAATTCTAAAAATGCTGGAAATGGGTTCTATTGGTTGTCCTTTAACACCCTGGCTATATTTTTTTATTTTTTCTTTTATGTACAAAAACTTCTTTTCTACAGTTTTATTATATGTATAGATTTTAGACCCTTCATACACGATAGTTTTTCTTCCATAGTTTGTGCGGGTTGGGTGTAGTTGTAGAAAGTCTTGTTCACGTCTCAGTTTCATTTTGTGTTTTTTTATTTTTTTTTTAAAGGTTATGTTTGTGTGTATATTTTTATTTAGTATTTTTCGAATTAGTATGTATGTGTAATATATGTACGTTTGTGTTATATTCATTACTTTAATTTTTTTTTGTAAAGAGTTTCTGTTGGAGTAAGATAGTTATAGTTAAATAACGTTTTTAGTAGTTTATTTTGAGCAATTTGTAGTAAGTTCGTATGTGTTTTAGCAGTGTTAAAGCAGCAAGTTTAATTTTATAACCTCAATTTTTGTCGATGATGTTTCAATTAGGTACAATTGAATAATATTATTCAAACAATAATTGTTAAAAAAGTAGTAAAAACCTTCTGATGTGTGTCCTTCTAATGTGTTACTAATTCGCTTTAGAGAGTGTTTGCGTAAAAATTTAACCTGAACCAGGTTTGTTAATACTTTCATCAGATACTTTTTAAACAGACCTTAATATAGCTATTTTCAGGGTCCGTATTTTCATGATTCCAGCCAGAAAAAGGGATGATGCTATCGGTCATGTATTGCTCCATCTCTCTCTCGCACTAGAATCATGATGGCGTTACAATGTCATAGAGGGGGCAATTTTCGTAATTTTAAGAACGTTCACAGTCTGATCTCAGTCTCAATCTGTCAAAAATAACTAATTTCTATACATTTCTGTCAAGTTTATGAAATTGACTTTCGCTGAGATGAGATTGCGAAAGGATTTTGAACGTTTGTAATTATGAGAATTGGCCTTATGATTCCATGTAATAAACAGGGAGAAAAGTCTGTTGTATTAAAACAGTTCCTAAGCACCCTTGAAACAAACATTGACGCAATGTTGACGACTTAACTACTACGAGCGTCTTATCATTTATGCACCGCTGCACTTTACACGCGACAGACATTAGTGCTTAGTGCTTATGGAATAATGTGAGCAGCATTAATACTCGTATTTGGGTTCCGTATTGCTACTCAAGTACATTAATACTGTACTTAAGTGTGTTCTTTGATAAGGAGTTGGTGAGGGGCCCGTGGCTAAATAATATCAGCCGCACAGGTCGATCGTTGAGGTTAAGCTACGCTTGCCGCGGTTGGACTGTGGATGGGTGGCCAAGAGGCCATCCTTACATACCGAGATCCCTCCGTGTCTCGGAAAGCACGTTAAGCCGTTGGTCCTGGCTGTCATTCAAGGATATTTGACAGCCTTTACAGGTAGTTAGAAGCCCGAAAGTCCGACAACTAGTCTTACCAAGGGGTGTCGTATTACCCAGTGACTGGATTGTGCAGGTCAGATAGACAGTCGCTCCATGTAATATACTGGTATTCAGCTGCATCTGGTTACACTGGAAGCCCACCCCAATATAGTTAGGAAATGGCTAGGCAGATGATGATGAAGGAGATGATATATTTTAGTAATCGTAGAGCTACTTGTCGGGAATTTGTCTGGGAAAGTACTATAGTATTTTTATTAACCGACTTCAGAAAAGAAGGTTCTGTATTTGACCAGTATGTATGTATGTATGTACAAAGTTATATGTATAAATGTACTGCCTCTTCGGCATTTCTATGCGAATTTTGATGATTCTTCTAGTCGGTGTCTTCAATTCTTCAATGCACTAGTGTTAATTGAATTTCTGAGGGGAAGGTACAACTAAAAAGTGAAGTCGGTGTCAAAAAAAAACGAAAATGCGGTACCAACGACACCGACTTCCGAAATGAAGGTTACTTATCATTTTGTAGTGTTTTTCTTTGAAGTCGGTTGTTTTTTTTTTTTTTTGTAAAAATGTTTTATCTCTCGGAGCGACACGTGCGTTAGTTGTGGTTACCAAGGGTACAAAGACGCTGTGAATGATCGACGACTGTCAAAGATCTACAAATGAAAGTCGGGATCAACGGCTTACCCTGCTTTCCGAGGCTCGAAGAGGTTTTTTTACGCAAAGATGATCATGCCCATCCTGAGGCCTGTGGGTACACATATCCCACCTGGTGGGGGCCTATACCCACTGCTGTTCCCACTGCTTTCCAGCAGTGGGAACATTATAGGCTGATTATGATGATATGATCACCCATTCACGGAACAACCGCGGCAAGCGTAGCTTATAATGATCGATCAACCCGTGCGGCTGTTATTACTAGCCATAAGCCTCTCAAAGATCTAGTAACTATACATTAATATAAGTATTCTTATTCCCCAGTGTGCTTAATGGTACTTTTTTAGCAATATTTTGCCAACCATACTACATAAATTACTAATTACTACGGTAAAGTAAAGGCATCTCTGAGAAGATGTAGGTCTTCCCGGGCGGTGGTATTATGTGTAGGTATCTATAATACCTAGAATAGACCACCTTTTTTGTTGTTAGTAAGAATGATACTAATAGGTACTGTTCTTGTCAAGATAAGTTCTCAAATTCATTCTTCTTGTACCAAGATCTCTCTCAGTCTTTGCTCACGTAGTTAAACCTTCGAGCGCGCGTCTCCTTTTTAAGGAAATTTCTCGCCGGTTGGTCGATACTTCACGTGACCAGAGGGCTGAGTCGTTCTTTGGCCAAAGAATTAGCATTGCCATTCAACGGGGCAATGCTGCCAGTCTTCTGGGCACATTTCCGGATGACAGCGATGCGGACGAATACTTCGACGCCTAAGTGTCCTTTGTTTTTTTTTTCTTCTTTTATTTACTTGTATTGCAAGTTAGTTAATCATTTATTTAAGTATCTAGTATATATAGTTAGTTACTTATTATAAAGCAATAAATTACTGTTTAATAAATAAACATAACAGTTAAACCTTCCAAAAATGTGCAAAAATCTACAAATTCAAGAAGAAAAAATTACAGCCGAACGTCGATCATGACAAGAGCCACTTAACCATCCAAATATGATCCAACCAAAATATTCCCCCAAAAAAACTCCATGTATTGACAAAAGAAATTCAATCTCAATACACTTCTTTACAACTATCCATAGACTCTCATTCGACTCGCCCTTAAGGGTTGAACAGCTCTAACCTAAAGTTGACTTAAAATATCTTGTTCTTATTCCAAAACTAACGAAAACAAATGTTGGATTATTGGTTTTAGAGTTCGGGTTCTGTAGGATATAAAGAGATTTTATATAGAAGGGTTGTGTTTTGAATTCTGTTAACTGAAGATAATTTAGTTTGGAAGAACAGACAAAAACAAATAAGAACAGAAACGGTCTTGATTGATTGATTGGCGGGCTTGTTAGTTGATTCGCACGAATTATCTTGCACGAAACGGGCAAATCGACACTATTTTTTTACTTGTAGGCGATTCACTCGAAGTTAATTTATTAGTGTGCGAATCAACAACTCCGTATTTACGTAGGTACCTATTAGGCAATTGGCACACATTCTATTTTAAGTTAAGAAAATGTGCACTGCGATAGTGTACTTTTTTACATAATTATAAGAGTAAAGTATTTTGAAATAAAATGTAAGTTATAAAATTAATCAAAGATGGCTTTATTAAAATATTCTTTTAAGATAACAATCGCGCTTTTTCTACACAATAAAGTTCAGTTTACGCTACAACTTCAAACATTTATATAAATAAATTAAAAAAAAAATCAATTGTGCTAGTCACTCTGAAATCAACCTAATTGCCATTAAGATAAAGTCGATAATTGTTTAACTTGAAATAACATTGAATAGTATCCTAGTAATAGGGCAACTTCAACAGTATAGGAGCAGTGATGGCCCAGTGATAACAGCCCCGACTTACGAGTTGTAGGTCGTGGGTTCGAACCAGGCAGACGGTTTATTTTGTGTAAATAATGTCAACACTATTGCTTTCAAAACGGTGAAGGAAAAGATCAAGAGGAAACCGGCATGTCCTAGAATAAAAAATTCAAGGACATGTGACATCTACCAACCCGCACTGGGCTCGCGTAGTAGATTACAGCCCACTCCTTCTCGTAGACAGGAGGCCTGTGTCTTAGCAGTTGGAACATTATAGGCTGATTATATTAAGGATAGGGCAACATTGTTTAATCTCAAGGAAAACGTTTATTATTATATTAGACGGTGCCATCCACGAAGAGGCGCCCCACTCTTCTTACTAATCGCTAGTGGTTATCGCTAGTTAATTCCGCTAGTGTATTGGTTTTTTGATACACACTAATTACCCACTAATAAGTAATTACTGTGTATCGACAAAACTAAAACACTAGCGGAATGTTGCACACTTGTACTGTAAGCGATTAGGAAGAGTGGGGGACGTCTTCGTGGATGGTGTTATCTGTAATAGAGTTATATTTTGATGTATTAACTTCTCACACGTTTGCCCGCCTACCTGTCGAAACATCCCACGCGTCGGACTAGTTGAATGGCCGCAGAAAAGTCATTGTTTTAATTAACAATGACAATAGAACAATGACACTGTTGTGTACACACGGTGTACCGTTGACATTTCGAGCACTTTTTCTTATGTACAGACGCCAGCACATCAACCTACTACAATCTGTCAATTTTTTTTAATAGATTTTCAACTTTATCACTAAAGAATAAGGCTCAAAGTTGATTGGGAAAATCTGACAGTTTCGGGTAGGTTGATGTGCTGGCGTCTGTACATATGGTGTACCGTTGACACTTGAGGGGTTAACTAGCTCAGTCTACCCGCTATAATAATGATTTGTTGTGAGTTTAACCTAATTAGCAACTAGTCAACTAGAGTACCTATGTTCCTACGCTCTGTTTTGTTGCTGCCATAGAAGTTTATTTTCAAAAGCGCTTCAAATGCTCTGATGAGTTTGCAGAGCAGGAACCAATCGATTGGAAACGCAATGAGCTCGAGTTGTTTTTAAATTCAAAGGGACATGTTGAATTTTGTTTTCCTTTATAAAAAAGCTTATCATTTTTGTTTAAAAGTAGAAAAAGTGCGTTTTGTTTTGTTATCTTATTGTTGTCTCCGACTCCAAACGTTTCCAATCCCCTGTTACACGAAATACACCCATATTACATAATCAGCCTATAATGTTCCCACTGCTGGGACACAGGCTTCCTCTCTGTGAGAGGGAGTGGGCCGTAATCCACCACGCGGGCCCAGTGCGGGTAGGTAGATGTCACATGTCTTCGAATTTTTGGTTGTAGGACATGCCGGTTTCCTCACGATGTTTGCCTTCACCGTTTTGAGAGCAGTGGTGATGAAATAATTTACACAAAGTAAAGCGCCTGTCTGGGTTCTAACCTACAACCTACAACTCGTGAGTCACGGCCGGTCGCGGCGGTGGCCCAGTGGTAACGGCCGCGACTTACGATGGATGGAGGGTGGAATAATATGGGTATGGCGAGCAGTGGTGACGGCTCGCCACACCCATATTATTCTCCACCCTAAATCTTCCATCTTATCTTTAGTTATTCAGTCAGAATATCAGTCTTAGCTTAATAAGGATTTATAAACAAGTTGTTACTAAGTTAAGTACCTTGAAATCGAGATAGTTTTTAAGTATTTACCTCCGCATATAAAAATATTATGTACTTATCCCATGAACACAAATTACCTATTAACAAGAAATAAAACACTTATAAAACGACTGTCTCGTTGGTCCAGTTGTCTCAAGCGTTACTAATGATCATGAGGTCTTGGGTTCGATTCCCAGGTGCCGTATTATGACATTGTAATGCCATCATGATTCCAGCGCAAGAGAGAGATGGAGCAATACATGACGGATAGCATCATCCCTTTTTCTGGCTGGAATCATGATGACATTAATACTTCATAATACGCCCCCAGGTCGGGCAGTGTTATTAGGTTTTTCCATGTGAAATTTCTCAGTAGCAGCCTGGAGTCTGGAATTGTACTTATTTGTTGGCAATAGGCTCGCCCGCTATTTCATGAGACTTAAACATAACTGGCAAAATGTGGCTGCACTGAAAAGTCACACCTCTGCCCAACCCTTCGGGGACCACAGGCGTGATGTTATGTAAAACAGTTTAATCTGCTAAGAGTCTCTCGAGTTAACGCTCAAGCGATCAAACAGACAAAGATACTTTGCTATTTATGTCATCATTTATTTTTTATTTTATTTATTAAAACTTTGCGCACAAGTAAAAACTGTACAAAGGCGGACTTAATGCCTTGGGCATTTTCTAACAGTCTACCTTAGGGTGATGCAGAGACAATACACAGTAGGTGCAATCACAGAAAAAAAAAGAAAATATTCATCATCTGCCTAGCCTTTTCCCAACTACGTTGGGGTCAGCTTCCAGTCTAATCGGATGCATCTCAATACCTGTATTTTACATGGAGCGAGTGCCTATCTGACCTCCACAACCCAGTTACTGGGTAATACGATACCCCTTGGTAAGACTGGTTGTCAGATTTTCCGGCTTCTGAGGACCCGTAACGACTGTCAAAGATCCACGAATGACAGCTGGGACCTAACAGGGCTTAACGTGCTTTCCGAGGCATGGAGGGGTCTTGGTATGTAAAGATGGTCACCCATTCACGGACTAACCGCGGCAAGCGTAGCTTAACCTGATCGATCGACCCGTGCGGCTGTTATTTCTTAGCCACAAACCACTTTGCTTTTTATAATGTGTAAGGTAGATTTCCATGCCTAAGGAACCCTAAAACGGAATAAAACCGGTGTATTTCCCTAAAGAAGACCCTTTTTTGGGTCAACTATCCCCTTAAGTACTAACTTGGCATTCAAACACACTTACTGTAATTGTATCCGAGATCTTGTGAGACCTAATAAATCAGAAGAGATTTAGGCTTTCTTAAAAACCCATTATTTAAAAAGATTAATTGTTTCCTATCTTTTAAACGATTTTATGATTAAAATTTTGGTAATTAAAAGAAAGTTTTCTGTTCCAGGAAGAAAGTTTGAAGAAAATATTTATGGTTTCCTTGAAAGTTAACTATTGTTAGTTTAGGTTTGTTAAACATTGTTTTTGTGGTGTCTTATTAAATTGTAACATATTTTTTAAGTTATTATTTTGTAAAACTATCAAGGTCTGGGTGTTGATGCCTAATAATTTTTTAAATTTATTGATGATGATGATGATTATAAAATTTGATTTTCTTGTTCAATTTTAAAAATGTTTCAGGTTCTACTATTCAACTCAAACTTTAAATCGATCTACATCTTTTAAATTTAAAATCAATTTTTAATCGTAAGAATGTACTCACTCTCGATAAAAAAAAAAAAATTGTATCTTGCACTAATGTTAAAAAATCATAAAAGGGCTTGTCGCAAAACAGCTATAAATTTTTAAAGATGTCATCGAGAATTTCCCAAAAAATAAAAAAAAATATTCATATTATCTCCTAAACTATCGAAAATCGCGGAACATACATGGGGCATTTTCAAATACCCCTAGGTATGAGGAATCCATTTTTTTTATTGACGTTACTATTTGGACCACAATCTACATATATATTTAATCAAATAAAGTATACAATTATATGAACTCATATAACTTGTCAGTAGGTAATCTAATTCTGGAGAAAGAACATAAACATTGTCTTGAGTTATTCACAACGACCAATTACTATTCTTTTCGTTTTGGCAGTTGTTGATGGAATAGTATATGCCTTTGAACAAAGATCGGATTTTACTTGAGCTTTAAACGCAATAAAAGGCAAATCTAGCAAGAAAGAGGGTAACTTGTTATAAAAGGTTATATACCAAGCCCAACAAATGAGTTATGAACCTTATGAAACCGGGGAAAGGGGGCTCGTAGTTTGTCTTTATTTCTAGTGTTAACATTGTGAATATCACTGTTTTTAGTGTATAAGTGTATATTTTGCCTTATATATAAGATGTTGTCTAAGATGAATTATGATGCAACCGTGAGAATACCAATGGCCTTATAAAGTAGGCTTGTACAGTCACGTCTAAAAGTATGTATACACTTGGCAATTTTCAATTGCGATTTTTTCGTGAAATAACGAATGCAACGTTGAAATACCACTTAACATAAACCTATGGGTTCGAAAATACTATTTTCGTAATAACATAAAATTTCATTCAAAAATAAAGGAGAAAATCGCCTGTGAGTAAAGCCAAGTGTATACATACTTTTAGACGTCACTGTACACACACAACACACAACACTTTTACACGTCAATAATATTTCAAAAAAACTAGATGAGACGTTTCTTTTATATCGCCTGTTGGTGCTATAACAACAAAGAACAAAATTATCTCCCAAAAGAGTCCGCCATTTCCTTCAGAAGATGCTTGCTCCCTCTAAGTTGATTAAATCAAGTAGGTATTATTCATCTTACTTATGCTGCACTCGCTTCTGTCCACTCTGATCACAAGTCCGATCTCCGAGTTCAACAAATATTAGCATAGCCGATAGATATTTGTTCGGAGTCTAGATTCCAATGTTTGTCTGTATAATGACACTCCTAGGGAATTCTGTGTAGAATTTGAATGTTATTTTATAAAACGTGAGCTGTTGTGTTTTATTTTGTGAAACAGATTAACGGCCCAGATAATTTTGGAGTGGTTATCGCTACCTGCGGATATCAGACGCTTCACAAATATGAAGGGATTAAGGTGATCCTTAACCCCTTTTTCCACGAGCCTATTACCATGGTACGTTTTACGCATCAACGTAAAACGTTACTGGCAAAGGCCACAGCCGAACTGGGCGGACATAAGAAAGTGACAGAGTCAAATACTTCCACATGCGAAAAAAGAGAGCGCAACAATGCGTTGGAACCAAAATAAAACACGTAAGCGACAAACCAAATTATTTTTTTTAAATAAATTAAGCTGTGTGTCAAAAATATTTCCAGCCAGAGTTTTCAATTACCTATTACGCACATTTTGAATGCAATTTTGCAATGAAATTACTTAGGATTTTAGAATTACAGAAAAAAATATAAAAAAGTAAAGGTCTTTTCAGAATTCAAATCTATCGAGGAAATTTAACCCAATTGCGTTTACCTTCAGTCAGAGTATTAATCAATTAGTCAATAAACATGTAACTGTAATAGTGAAATAAATGGTTACAAATAAACCCCAAATTTATTTTTGTAGCGCATTAAACATAATTGGCGAAATGTGGGTGTGTTGTTAACCGCAGTATTACCCTTAGAATACAAGCGTGCTCTTGTGTTATATAACAAAACCCGAAATTGGGATAATTATCATGCATATTTCCCCGGAGGATTAGGCAGAGGTGAACCTAAAAGTTTAGCCAAGTTTCGCAAGTTATGTTGTAATAAGTCCCATGTAATGCCTGGGTATGCATGGGTATGCTTATTGCCCTCAACCAGGTACAAATCAGGATTCTGGGACTGACAGGACTGCTACTGAAAAATTTCACATGAAAAACTCAATAACACTTTGACCGACTAGGGAATCGAACCCATGACCTCATGCTCAGTAGTAGCGCTTGCGACCACTACACCAACGCGATAGTCTAGGATGATGATTACCTTTTAACATGATAACAATATTATAGTTCACTTTTGTGAACTTATTCCAAGCGTGTATTTTGATATAATTTATATTACACTAGCGCGACCCGCGACTTCATCTGCGTGTAATTTCACCCTCCCCCTATTCACCCTCTTAGAGGTGGAATTTCGAAAAACCCTTTCTCACTGGATACCTACTCTTCACAACGATTACACCCTTCAAATTTCAATTCTCTAGGACCAGCGGCTTAGGCTGTGCGTTGATATATCAATTAGTCTGGACTTTGAATTTTATATACAGGGTGTCCCTGGAAGTATGGATCAAATCGAATAGGGGCGTGGGCAAGTTCATTTCCAAACATTTTAACAAAAAAAATGGGAAGAGAATTCGAATCGTTTTAAAAAAATCTTTAAAAAATACTATCAGGGCTATCAAATTAATTTTATTAGACAGCCCTGACTGTACTTTTTTATGATTATTTTCTTTGAGCACTATAAGAAGTGATTGAAAAAAAAAATTGGTCATAACTTTTGAACCGTAAAAAAATTCACCGACATTCTCAGGGTTAAAAAGTTTGGAAATGACGTTGCCCAAGCCCATATTTGATTTGATCCATACTTCCACGGACACTCTGTATATAGATACCTAGTATAAAACAAAGTGGCTTTTCATATCTGTCTACGTGATGACCGCAGATCTTCTAAACTACAGAATAGATTTTGTTGTGGTTTTCACATTTACCTCGGTAGGTTTATGTGTTTAAATTAATATTTAACTTAAATACTTATAGAAATCTGAATGTCGCTATTACACCTGTGCGAAGCAGGGATGGGTCGATAGTACATAATTATTATAATAATATAAGGTATATCTATACACGAGAGAAACCTCTATAAGTAGTAAATAAGCTATAGCAATGATTTGTTTTTATCTAAGTGTTCTTTTTATTATTATTTTAAATATATAAGGTACTATAAAAATATCTGCCACGGCTTCAATGGGAAACATTATTTTGTATATAGATTACAGTAGTGAAGTGATTTTGTACCCCTAGAAAATAAAGTAATTAAATAAACATTTACTCTATTCTGCATAACGTGGTTCAAAAACTACGCGCGATGTGTCGCTTCGTCACATTTTGCGAAATGAAATGACGGTGCGGCAACAGCTAATTACTACGGGACGGTTTCATGCAACTAAATCAATTCAAATTTATACGCACGTTTTTTTGTATGAAAAAATCTATAAGGTCAATAATGTATCTTTACTATTGTAATCTATATATAGAATACTGTCTCCCATTGCAGCGTGGCAGATATTTTTATAGCACCTTATATATAACATATTATTATATATTATATTATTAATTATTACAAACACTAAAACATTTTTGTGTTCAACAAAGCTAATCTGGGAGATACAGCACAGACATCAATCCGGCGTACGCGGGATGGAGAATTAAAATTATATTATTGAAACCTAAATAGAAAAATGTCAGGTCAATTTGGTTCAGGTAGGTACGTTCACACATGTAGTCAATAAAGAGAGCTGATAAATGTTTACTCTTCACGATTAGTTGGAGCCTTTGCTTTCATTTGTTTGTAGACAATTATGCAGGGTCAATACGAAAATAAATTAAAGTTTGTATATCTATTCTAACTAATGACGTTCCCAGTCTACAACCCAACGAATCACATAATATCTAATAAGTCACCATAGTTAGTCGGCTAATTTGCAAAACACTTACCCCTTACTAATAAACATTGTATAGCATCTGTATAGTTACACAACGCTTTGTCTTCTTTCGAAAGTCAAATTACTGACGACTGAAAGAAAGAAATCGGTGTGTAACTATTCATCTGATAAATACGTTTATTAGTAAGGGGGTTAGTCGGCCCATCACTACTATATGAATCGTTTAAAATAAAGCATTTTTTTATTTCGATGTTTGGATTTAGGTAACTACTGGTTTCGAAATACTGTTATGCATGTATTGCCAGATTTTTTTTTATTTATTGTCGTCTTTAAAGTAAACTTATTTACATATTTCAACAGACACAATGTTGATTTCAAATATGTCCTGACGGAAAAAAAAATTGTAGGCTATTTTGTAAATATAGGCAGGATTATTTAATTTTTACAGTAGGCTATTTCAATCATTTCAGCCTATCGCAGTTCACTGCTGGACCTGGCCACCACCAGCGGCACCAGGCCTCTCCTATGCTGCGCCAACGCCTTCCACATCCAGTCTGTCCCAGCCACCTTTTTGAGGTCGTCGAAGGCTATTTAACTGGATTGAAAACACTGATTTATCCAAACCCGCCAGTTTTACAATATTGCAATAGTCACTCCACCCGCCATACGCAGACAAACAAATCTAAAGATTTTATGTACGTAAAAAAACAGCTTTTGTAATTTCATCCTGTCTGTCAGTCGCTGAATTCATATGTCCAACCCGTTCTCTCGTTTTTAAACAAATCAAAAAGTTCCTGACGTGCAACGGTTGCAGTCGCTCGGTGGAGCGCTGTTTCAGGGGAATTAATAGGGTGGCCTAACGAACTATCGGATTACAGAAAATTTGCCTTGTAACAAGCATTTGTATTTTCGGAAACATGGAATGCAGGACTAGTTTTGTTTTGAACTTTTTATGTCTAGGGTTTGGCAAGATGCCATTCGCGTGGACCTTTTTACTTTGGCAAAAAGAGTCATAATGTCGCATTTTAGGCCTCTAGTAGCGACAATCACGCTTTAATGGCTGAATGATTCCATGCTAAGCGCATCACATAGACGCATTCTGTTGATCCAGCATTTCAGTTGATTATATCACTACATTGACGACCATATGGGTTAAGTTAGGTTAGAACTGTGACCAACCGCGCGCGAGTCAAGCGAGCTAAGCGAGCGGTGCCGCGGCAGCGGCCGGCGGCGAGCGCTACTTCCAAGTTGGTTACTTGGCTTATTAGTATTAGTGCAAGATGCAATCCGTTGCATACGATAAGTTGATAAGGGCAGGCGAATGATAATTGCAATGCCTGTAAAATGCTGCTAAGTCATAAGTACTAACATAACATAACACCAACATTGTACACTTAGTTCGCAATAAACGTTTTGACTTTGACTTCATATCTTCCGGTGTGGACCCAGCTCATAACATAAAAAACCACGTAACCAAAATCTATTTTGTATTCGTTGTTTTACTACTAATGTAATGTAACATATACTACCTATAAATTAATTTGTTTCGCTCACCACCTGAATCATAATAAATTAAACCCTGTAACGCCTACCTGTAGATATCACTCATCTTTGTGTGGGATGACAGCTGTCAAATTAATGATTTATTGCCGAGATAATAATCTAAAGTGACTCGGTTTTCTTGTAGTTTCTGAAAATATGAAACAGGATAATCTTGTCTCCATCGATCATATTAGGAGGGATATGATACGTCTTGTGGGCTTTATTTTTTTATTCAATAATCGTCTTTATTGATTGCTTGCAAGGCAGGGGCCGGAGGTCCCTTCTTATACAGAGAAAAATAAAATGAATAACTTCAAATTCAAACCAGCTATAAAGTTCAGTATTGCTATTCTGTAAAAAAATCTCACCGTGAAAGCATAGGTGAAGCGAGTTTAAAGTGTGTCCATCCCTAAGATCAGGTGGAATGATATCTCACTTCACCTAAGTTTTCATGGTGAGATTTTTTACAGAATAGCACTACAGAATTCTTCACGATGTTTTATGACAACGTAACTCAAGGGTTTCCATTACGGGTAAATAAGATAGGCTTCACGAGGTACAATACTTAAAATACCTACAATGCATGAGGCACCCAGACAGACTGACAGACGGGCATCTATCATCTTGCTGACTGACTAATATTTTAGCATAAATGAATTCTTATTAATATAAAACGAAATAGTGTCTAGGGTGAATTTAGAAAATAGCTATGCAGTAAATTAAGTCTAAATAATAACAGCCGCGCAGGTCGATCAATCAGGTTAAGCTACGCTTGCCGCGGTTGGTCTGTAGATGGGTGACCATCTTTACATACCGAGACCCCTCCGTGCCTCAGAAAGCACTTTAAGCCATTGGTCCCGGTTGTCATTCGTGGATCTTTGACAGTCGTTACGCGTAGTCAGAAGCCCGAAAGTCTGATAACCAGTCTCACCAAGGGGTATCATATTACCCAGTTACTGGGTTGTGGAGGTCAGATAGGCAGTCGTTCCATGTAAAATACTGATATTCAGCTGCATCCGGTTAGACTGTAAGCCGACCCCAACATAGTTGGGAAAAGGCTAGGCAGATGATGAGTAGGTACATTAAGTGCGAAAAGATGTTGTAACAGTTTTGAAACAACAAACTTATCATAAGGTAGTACACCGCCAGGACAAACTGGTTTAAGTCAAGACTGATCAATATCTCAAAGTAAAACAAAAGAGAAGATCTTTTGTGTATATTAATTGTGTTAATCAAAACACAAAAAAAAAAAATCTAATAACTGTTCTCGCAAACGAATGTTCGCTTTGCGAATAAATGCTCATTCCAAAAACTGAGCTCGCGAAGCGAATGTTACTAGCGGTAAGTACTCCCCATATCTAATCTAAACTTTTTTTTGCGCTAGAACTAGGTTCACGTCAAAAGTGCTTATTTAGAACACCTTATCCATTGGGTTTTAACTACCTATGTCTTATGTTCGCTTGGGAAAGGCGTATGCCCAGCAGTGGACGTCTTTCGGCTGAAATGTGATGGTGAAGCCTTGTGCTGCGAGTCGTACCTAATGTTTGAAGCGCTTTTAATATAACTATAAATTATTCTATCACCATTTTGGAAACAAACTCAACGTACCAAAATGAAGAGGAACAAATGTTTGTGTAAGTTCAAATAACAGCCTACAAAATGATTAATTCGAATTCAAGACAATACTGCGTTTAAAGCGTAGACGTCGTACTGTTCTAAGAAAGGTAATTCAGAAGCTTCATTCGTAACAATACTGGCTGAATAAAAAACAAAAAAAAATCATACTAGTAACAAAAAATACAATTTACAATGTAGTATTTACCCTAATATTAATTGATGTTAATTTAATTAAATGTTAGCAGGAATATTGACACCTAAGAAATAATTAGCTTCATATAATGGCTTTCCCTCTCACAGAGAGGAGGCCTGTGTCCCAACAGTGGGAACGTTATAGGTTGATTATACTGCTTATGAATGGCTCTCAATATTTCATTGTCAGGTCATGTACGCGGCACATAAATGAGGCCCTCGCTACACGCAATACAAAAAACAAGTCATTCACTCTGTTTTTCGCAAAAATGCGCAATACAAAATATTGTGTACTCCGCGCGTCGTAGTTACTCGTAAGTACTAACTGTGCCCGCGACTTTGTTCGCGTGAATGTCGGAAAACAATAATGTTACTCCTCACTCATTTAAAAAAAAAAAGTAGCCTATTCGTACTGTTATTCCTTGTAACATGAGCTGTCTACCAGTGAATGTCCTATCAAAATCCGTTCAGCCGTTTCGGAGATTAGCCGGAACAAACAGACAGACAAAGGCAAAAAAAAAAAAAATAGTTACAAGTATCGTATATACTTTCATGTATGCATTTAGTAAAAAGCTGCTATTTTGACATTTGTAGATACTTTTTTATTTCATTGTATTTTTATGTATGTCCATAGATTCGTGAAATAAATTGTTAATTCTCCATCAAACAGTAGTCGCATTACCATTAGGTATATTTGAACAAAAGTGCATTTATATTGGTATTGATGCTTTGTTTCGAGGTACTTCAACGAATACTTATTTGTAGAAACTACCTTTTTACTTTCTAATGTAATCGATTCTGTTCAGACTACCCTTCGTTCACAATTTATGGTTTATAAATAATTTTTAAGTCAGTTAGTCAGTGTTTGCGTTCGGGTCTTGTTTATTGAAGTGAAAATTTCTTTAGGTGCACTTTGCGATCTGTCTGATCAGTGATCGAAACTAAACCGGTCGGTGACGCAGAATCGGGTATATTCGACTCCAGTCGTGAGTTTTCACTTTTATCGTGTGGTGCTAAGCACACACACTCGTTTTTTTTCTCATCAGCTGTCAGTTTTCTTACCGATAATGTATAATTATTATTTCATTATAATTATTTGACAGTTGATCTTCTGCTTTCCTCCGTCTTGTGGTAGGTACGTGCAATAACGTGCCTTGTCTTTCAGGACTTGCTAGAGAAAACATTACTTAGGTGCTGTTTAGACTGCCATACAAAATCGTTCTTATACATGACATAGAGTAGCGTTGTTCTTTATAAAATGTTATAGCACTTACTTGTAGACACATAATCTATTTCTATAATACATACCACATCACCACAAAATATTTATAACCTCGGTTCGTCTAAATAAACCAATATGTTTTGAGTGTTTTGTGCATCGTGGCTATTATTGGTAAAAAATTATTGCATTGATGTTTGAATATGATATCTACGAGTACTTCAACCCATCGAATTTGTACATAGGTAGGCTAAGTATTTAATAAATAATAATCATTATATCTCAATCTGATGTTTCATTCCTCTACTGCCTAACGCCAAAGCCACCAGTCTTTTCGGAGGCGTGAGTTCGAATCCCACCACTACCACAATAGTATAAAATACTAGCTGCGCCCCGTGGTTTCACCCGCATAAGTGTCGATCCCGTGGGAATATCGGGATAAAAACTATCCTATGTCCTTCCCCAGGACTCAAACTATCTCTATACTAAATTTAATCGAAATCGGTTCAGTGGTTTAGGCGTGAAAAGCTAACATACAGACAGACAGAATTACTTTCGAATTTATAATATTTGTATGGATATATTAGTAAGTATGGATAGTCACTTATCGCACATATCTGTATTCTATACAATGACTGTGAATGACAATGACTTTGATGCGGCCCTGGGTTCGAATCCCAGATCGGCCAGTGTTAATGGGTCTTTCCAACAGGAACTTCTCAATAGCAGCTCGGAATCTGAATTTGTTCTCGGTTGATGGCAATAGCCTCGCCCTCTATTCTATCGGGTGAAACCGCGGGGCGCTGCTAGTTAAAAAAAAGACGGGTTGCACTCCGGGAGTGCCGGCAGAAGTGAAAACTTGAATATTAACGTTGAAATCAATTATTAATTGAATTAATATAACTAAGTTGTTTTCACTATTTCTGCGTCACTTTTTTCATTAATCGATGCACTTTGTTCTATTTCCATTTTTTGAAACACTTTATATAGGTACACGAATTTTACGAATACACACCGTCACCATCACCGTCACCGTCACCGTCACCGTCACCGTCCGTCCGTCCGTCCGTCCGTCCGTCCGTCCGTCCGTCCGTCCGTCCGTCCGTCCGTCCGACCGTCCGTCCGTCCGTCCATCCGTCCATCCGTCCATCCATCCATCCATCCATCCATCCATCAATTATCGTGTCTCACTTGGTTCACTTCGGTTGGCGCCGCCGCGCGCCGTAGAAAGAGAGGGGGGGGGGAAAATCTCTCCTGACGGTCACGTGTCCTGACGCGATGCCCTGACGCGAGTTTAACATTTTTTACCCATTACAAAAAGTGTGCAACGCCGCTAAAGAAGTTTTCACTTCAATAATTGGTGAAATGTACGTTTATTATGAATACACCTCTGCCAAGCCCTTCAACGAATATAGGCGTGATGTTATATAAAGTGAACCTAGATATAACTCATAAATCTCTATGTAGACTTGTCGCCATATTAACCTAGGTATCACACTAATATTATAAAGGCGAAAGTTTGTGCGTGTGTTTGTATATTTGTTACTTCTTCACGCAAAAACTGCTGAACGGATTTGGATAAAATTTAGCACACAGATAGTTTATAACTAGGATTAACACACATAGAATACTTTTTATCCCGATATTCCCACGGGATCGAAACTTATATGGGTGAAACCGCGGGGCGCAGCTAGTAACACATAAATCTCTATGTAGACTTGTGGCCACATTATTAGATGGCACCCGTGCGAAGTAAGGGCGGGTCACTAATTCTGATATGAATATTGAAAGATTTAGAAGATAATTTAGTGGTTGGTACTGTGATGTGTAGGTATAATGTTATATTGCGTGGAGGCGTTAAAATCATACAAAGTTGTATATGTTATAAAATCATACAACGTTACATTATTTGTAAATCATACAACGTATATTATAAAATCATACAAAGTTACATTATTTGTAAATCATACAACGTATATTATAAAATCATACAACGTTACATTATTTGTAAATCATACAACGTATATTATAAAATCATACAACGTTACATTATTTGTAAATCATACTCGTACAACGTTGTATATATTATAAAATCATACAACGTTACATTATTTGTAAATCACACAACGTTACACATATTATAAAATCATACAACGTTACATTATTATATTGTAATGGTAGCTTATGCTGTGATAAATAAATAAATAAAATAAATACTGCGTTTATTTCTAACGTGTTTACATGAATGCGCTTAAACCATCACTGGTTCTTCTAGGCAAAACTACAAGAATTTGAAAGCTCATTCTATATTCGCTTGACTGTTCGAATATAACCAGAGTTATTTTGCTGCCAGCCTGCACTTAATAAGGTCGACTTTTGCAGACAACCTTTACGCTACTATAGAAATAACACTAAAGTAAAGCCTCAAACGTATTCAATATAAAAGACGCCTTAGCCCATACAAACATAAAAAAAACTAATAACAAAAATGGTATAAATTAACTTGTTACTTTATTGACATAAAAAACAGAAAAATTGGTAGCGTTTATAAAGCGCGCGTGTAGGTTTATATTACCTACACCAGTTTTTATGCTCAAATAACTTGCTCCTCTTTAGTACCCACGACGAATATGAAGCTATGATTTGCCAGTGTAAACTAACCTCGCATTGCTTTCTGTTCAATAACTAGTTTATACTGTGTAGGTTGGTATGTACTTTGATACCGTTTGTCCACCCGCCACCGTCAACGAGACGTCAATTAGAAACGAGATTATTCGAACTGAGCGTGACTTTCTGGTGACGTCATGCCGTGGACTAGCGGCCAGTGGCGTGCATTGATTTTCAGAATAGGTAGGCACAAGGCTGGGTCTAGTCTAGGCAAACGCGGTCACTAATCAGAAAAAAAAGTGAGCTCAAAAGTGTGGTTATTTGAGTAGGCATGCCTACTTAAGGGTGATAAATTGCGAAGGTCGAACGTCATTGTATTACACGTGAGACGTACGTATTTTTAATTTTGTCGTATTAACTTGAACGAGTAAAGACCAATGACAATGTGCGAATAGTACGGGCGCCGCGTAGGCCGTCCGGCGACTGCCTACTGCCGCGCGAGTTTGTATGAAGATTTTGTTTTTTGTTAGGTATGATAATTTAGTAAGTTTCTTAATTGTGGAGCACACACACTAAAATGTAGTTGACAGGTTAATGTTGATATATCGAGGTAGGCACTGCTTATATGCCCATATGCAATGCACGCCACTGCTAGCGGCCATAGTAAACTTATACATCGCTGCTTCGGCGCCGTCATCTCGTTCTCGTTGACGTCCCGTTAACGTGGTGGTGGACAAAAGGCCTTAGCCATGCTAGTTTATTTTGATTTAAATGTAGAATAGAATAGAAAGATGTTTATTTCCCTAGTTCATATGTTATATAATTATGTCCACAGGTCGGTGGTGTATTCGGCCTGTGGGTGTGTCAGCTACTTACAGTCTACCTATGTTTGTCTGAAAGAGATCTATATAAGTGTCGTGTAGTGTGTGCTGTGAGCTTCTTAGTAAGTACTGAATAAATTTATATGAATTTATAATGTGGTTCTATGTTGATTTAAATGTAAAATGACTTCTAAACGCAAAAAGCAGACGTTCAAAGGATTATAATAACTTTTCCATTTAATACTTCGTAGACAGCCGATAAAGTTGCACGCTCAACCGGCCTGTATCGTCGTATCAAGGTCAGTCCAGTTTTATCCTGTGTTAAATATAACGCTATCACCACTTGAGTTAAATATATTGTACTCGATATTTGTACCTCCCAATAAAAGTGAATTTGAGACCATTTTGTATGATAATGGTCGGTCATTCAATGAAACGTGGGTGTTCGGGGTATAAATTATTTTAACAGTAGATAATATAGTGCGCTTCCATTCATCTTATTGTTTATTTTAGGAAAATATACTTGGATACGTTCATTGTGCAAGACGGCTACGAGCTACGGCGTAGGTGCTACGACGAAGCAGCTACGACATTCGTAGCTGACTGTGTAGAATTACATTATTTTACCTCAGATATTGCTTCACTGTCAAAATCACTATGATCTTTATTCTCGTTAAATTAAAGTTGCTATTAGTTTGCAGCTGTCAGTGGTAACATAACTGTGAAAGGAGTAAACATGGATTTGTAGCTGTATTTTGAAGGGATCGCGCGACAAGACAAATTAATTTTGTATACTTCGGAAGGGAATATAACAATGGCAGACCCAAATTCCATGATCAACCTACCAATTGAAAGGCCACGTGAGTAATTTATCACTATTTTTCATTCATTATTGGTACGGATCTGACCTTGGGTTCTATATTGTCATGATTTTAACTAATGGACTACCTATTATAGTACGTGGCTGTTCATTCTTGTAAAGATATATGATTTGAGTTGATGTTATTATTCGACGATCGATCGTGCTTTAATGTGATTAGTATTTGTTAAATTGAAAACTAGGTTTCCCCGCGAGTTTGCCTGCGTGGAGGTCGGAAATCATGCCCGAAGACGGTATCGCATCGGGATAAAAGAATCCTAGCTAGTAGTGATCGATCGTTATACTCGTAGATGTATTTGAGGTGTCTATGGATCAATTTATCTTTTTAATCTTTGTTTTTTTTTCACCTTTTTTGATGTTTTTTTAATACCTGTATTGTGTTTTTTGTTGCACTGAATAAACGTTTTATCTATATATCTATCTATCTATATCCTAACCCAGGTCATCAACAACGTCAGGCCTATATCCGTTTCATCAAAATACATTTAGCCGTTCAGGGGTGGAAAAGGTTACAAACGGATAGACAGACAAAGTAACATGACGGATACGATGACATTTATAATATTAGCATTGATATCTGTGCCTTATGTTAACCAATAAAAGGTTTACTTTAACCAAACCAGGGACTATGAATTAAAAAAACTGGCCAAGTGCGAGTCGGACGAGGCAGAAAACGCCGAAAAGTACACGTTTTTTGTACGGAGACCCCTTTTAATTTTTCCTAACATTATTTTTTGTTGTTGCGGCAATAAAATACACTCTGTGAAAATTTCAATTGTCTACCAATTACGGTTCATGAGACACAGCCCGCTGATACTAAATAGATAGATGGACAGCGAAGCCGTAGTAATAGGGTTCCCGTTGGCTCTCCCTTTGTGTTCGGAACCCAAAAAACTAATAATTTTTACTAGATTTTTATGTATAAAAAGCACTAATGGAAGATACACTGAGAATATGACTGTAAGAATAGGATAGATCAACCAATCATTGTGAACGTTACTTTGTAACTATAAATTAACAAGTTATACTGGAAGTTTAGACAGCTTATGCCTTTGAGCAACTTTCCCTAAAAACTCTTCCTTTGTTAAAAAGTTTTTAACCGATGCGAATAGTTTCTAACTAATAATATTATAAATACAAAGGCAAATTTCTCTTCAAATCATGATAAATTTCCAGAAAATTCAGATAAAGTATAGTTTCGCTAACTAGTAGTTTTCGAAGTAAAATCGCTAATGTTTCTGATATTTCTGAGAAAGGCACTTCGATTTCGTTCGATAGGTTTTAAGAGCTAATTAATTAACAAATCCGATTCAAGGGAAAGCTAACAGTTTAGTAAAGTCAACACTTCACTTGTTTAGTTTATTGAGTAAAATACTTAGTTAAAAAATCGGAACAGAAGTAAAATTTAAGAAATATCATGTCCCATGTTCTATGTTATGGGTTTGGTTTTCGCACTTAGTCCTTCAGGTAGAACATTGGAGGTGGACATCTGGACGTGGCCGACGGCGGCCCTCGGTGGTCGTAACTACTATTATGAAACTCAAAATAATTCATACTTAACATTATAAATGCGAAAGTGTGTCTGTCTGTCTGTTTGTCTGTTACCTCTTCACGCTTAAACCGCTGAACCGATTTAGATGAAATTTCGGGAAAGGATATAAGATAGTTTTTATCCCGATATTCCCACGGGATCGACACTTATACTGGTGAAACCGCGGGGCACTGCTAGTTGTTTATAAAATCATGTTATGTCTATTTTAATGATAGGTAATTATGTAAAAGCGATCGTGTTAATGGACTTTTCTTGATGACCGTGCCTGCTTGAAGAAAGTAATAATTAGATTATTATCAGGAAGTACGCAGTTTTTATCCATTTGTTAAGGTGTGCGTGGTCTGCTTCGGTTCAGAATATGAATATGACGTACTCGCGTGATTAATGTGAGTTCTGTGTACTAGTGCTACCATTTACTGGGTAATGTCTTTCATTGACTTAAATGTGCCCTGGCAGCTAATAGTATGTCATGCTCACACAAATGTCTCGCTGCCGGTGGCGTGTGTGTGGATCATTTAGCTCAACCATTTTGATGTGTCAAAATGGTTGAGCTGAATGGTGCTGATCTATGCGTCATGTTCGTGAAGCGGCGCCGTCAGTTGGGGCTGGTCATGAATTAGCTGCCTCGGCTTATTTTTAGTTATTTTTAGTATTTATAGTATTTTTTAGTTATTTTTAGTATTTTATTTTTAGATTGTTGTTTTGTTACTCTTTACTATACTCTGGACGCTTTTAACGCGTACGTCTTTTTTTTTTACATCGTTCTCACGTATAATTCTACATTCAACATTAACGATGTAACTAATATTTTTGTAAAAATATAATTTAAAAGAGTGTCCATGGAGTTTCTTGTCCGTTCTTCTCCATAAGTACCTACGCTTTGGAATTTTTTGTTTTTTAATCATGTCGCGTTTGTACATCATTCATGAAAACGATAGCGTAACGGCGTATTCGCTCGACGGTAGCTTTTAGTTGGGACACAGACGAAGACGGGGCGAGTTCGTAGTAGTACCTAACATAATGTAAGATTTATGTTTCTTCCCCAAACGTCTCTTAGATTTGTTGATAAAATAAATCCTCCAGTGTTATTTCTCGTCTGGTCCCTCCCATACATAAATCTTACCCAAACATCGGTTGTTATCTCGTAAATCCATCTAATTCGACGACTTTGAAGCTCAGACTTTAATTTTATGAGTTAGGTGAGGGACTAAAGAACTGGATAGCTGAGTTATTGACCAGGGTGAGTAGCCCTGTCGTAGGATATTGGCGATTAATTTCAATGTTTAAATACACTTTGTAGTGGAGATATTTATGATATAATTTTGTTCGTAATGGCTTCAACATTTTATACCAATTTATATTTCACAGCTGGCACTTAGATTTCTAGTTCGCCATTGGGTCAGATAGATGGATTTCAATCATAGTTATGTAATTATTACAATAATATTTGAATCTGTATACTAGCTTATTCTGAATAGAATCTATTAATTGACCGTTGTAAATATTATTGATTGCCTATTAATAACAGGCCTTTGATTTTAGCAGTGATGGCACAGTGGTAACGGCCCTGACTGACTGTCTCTCGAAGAGAGGAGGCATGTGTCCCAGCAGTGGGAATATTATAGGCTGATTACTGTTATTTTTATCGAGAAGAGGTCTTTGCTCGCGAGGGCAAAGATTCTTCTCATTTAGAGATTTGTTTATACTTTTAAAATCACACTAATATGTATTACAGGGTAAAATTAAATTCATGGGCATCCTTTTAAGGGGTCATTGTACTCATCGTTATGAACAACTTTTACTATGGGACTAAGCCTAAAATTTCGAAAATAAAACAGCTGTTCCTTGCATTAATGTTCTGATTTTTTTTCGCGATTTCAGTCTTGGTCCCATAGTAAAAGTTGTTCATAATGATTATTACAATGACCCCTTAAAAGGATGCCCATGAATTCAATTTCACCCTGTATAAAGGTTTGTGAGTGTGTGTGTGTTTATATATTATGTTTGTTACTTCTTCACGCTCAAACGGCTAAACTGATTTTGATAAAAATTTGTATGGAGGTAGCTGACACCCTGGATTAACATATAGGCTACTTTTTATCCCGATATTCCCACATTATCGACCTTTACGCGGGTGTAACCGCGGGGCGCAGCTAGTATAATATAAAAAAAAAACTAATTTTGAATCAAAAGGAAAACTTAACAACTACCCAAAACATTTAAGTACGGACTCATGTCTATTACTTTACAAAACAAAGTTGGTCAGACTATTAGCTGTTTCACCCTACATAGATTATATATATCCTGCTACCTAACTTTCTAATCCCAGCGAATTCAAGTCTGAGACAAAGTTCATAGTTTTGGTCTAAGTTCAGTTTGTTTTACTGCTACATCAAAACCGCTGTCTAACAAAGTGCATGTAAAGTGAACGATGGTGAAGTTTCGATGAGAGTGTGCGAAGTGGTGAGCTTGGTTAAAGACCAAGACCAGCAAACTAATTGCGTAACACACTATCAATCGTAATTTGAATCATTTTGAAGCCAATTGCTAATCCATTGCTTCATAAGTTCGAAAAATTTGTCTGCTCAACACGTAAATAACGCAATGAATGTTGTTGAACTGTCGAAACCGATTCCGATTGATAATGTATTACGCAATTGCCCCGCCAGGGGTCCATTCGAGATTTCGATTTCATAATATGTACTGTCTGTCTGGGAGTCGCAATTGTACCGTAAGGGGCTTACAGAACCTAAACGCAAAAAATGCAAGTTTTAGAAACAATAAAAGTATATGATCGACTACAGTAAAAAATCGATCAAATAAAATTTATGATATTCTTCAGGATGTATGCTAGGTAGATAGTGTTTTGAAAACATAATACAACTTATTTGGTACGATAGAAAAAAAATCATAAAAATACCTCTAAAAACTTCCTTTTTACAATAAAAAAACATATTAAAAGTGATTCACCACACTTATCGACGCGGAATCGGCTTAAGCCAATCACATATAACCACACTTCAGTCACTTCGACGATCGGAAATTCGGCACCATGCAAATTCGATTCCGATCGGTGTCGAGTCGGGTCACCCGAACTAAAACGAGGCGCATGGCTTCTTTTCGGTTTTATTCCATTGAAATAAAGCTCTTTCTGGCCGGCTTAAGCTGATCCGTAAATATGGTCAAAAGTCTTGCTGACCCTTGTCCTAGACCATAAAAGAAAAAAAAAATTGGTTTATACTGCACAAACAAAACGCACATTATAAAATTATGACATGGAATACACACACTAATACAAAAGCAGCCAAAAGCCTCGTATTCAAAAAATAATAGTTAAAAAAATTGAAAATGTTGTCCGTACTTTACGTCAATGCAGTCGGTACTGGCCTGCAATTGTCTTCCTGCAAGACAAAAGCCCTCAACTCATACAAGAAAGGAACATGGAGTCAAGCTTAAAGTGAACTGGTGAGTTTAGACTATTCTAAGGCAAGGTTTCCTAATGACATTTCCTTCACAACTTGTCAGTGACGCATCCGCACCCCGCGTCCTAAAAGCAATCGCTAATACACGAATACGCGAGTCGCGTGCAAATGTTACTTTTTGTTCGGAAAACCGGAAAACGCCCTCGGTCGGCGCGACCACGCGTGGCAACGATCTCGTATTCGCGCGATGATCGCTTTTAGATAAGACGCGGCCTTAGACTAGGAGCCGAAACCAACATTGTTAGGAAAAGGCTCGGCAGATGATTGATGAATGGTGTCAACTTAAAAGCTCCTGCATAGTGAATTTACCCTGGTACTCCAGATGCGAGAGCCACACGGCATTCCAAACTTACAATATCTACGTATATTATTTTCTTTTACAAAAAAAGTCGTAAAACATTACATACCACACATAAGTACGTAATCCTACAAAAAATGGGTCATATTCCGGCCGCCTTATATCCCGTTCCTAAGGTCTCAAAACGGATCGGTGTGCTTACAAACCGTAATCTTTCCAAATGTTAGGGAAAACATTTTGAAAGCTTATTTTACCTGTGTACCTCTCTGTAGGGTGCTAAAAGCTAAGCTTTGATTATCTATTTATTTACGTACACACAAAAGCCCTGACGGCAGACTTTTTGCCTGTAGGTACTTACCTAACAAAAAATGCTTTTAGTTCTGAATTCTGGCTTCAGGGGCTATCACGATATACGAAAGAAAGAAAGCTCAGTTCATTTGTTAGAATATATTTATATAACTAACTACCTCACATTCTACGATTTGATGGTATACAAATCTTCTTCATCTTATGAAAAATATAACACAGCCATTTTTAATACATCTATTTGTTAGGGCCGAAGCACACACGCTACTTTTAGCATCGGCGATCGGTGATTTTGCAGCTGTATCGATCCTGTACCGCGTTTTGGCGACTTTCTGCGTTCGGACGCGGTATCGGAATCGCGCGTTTTAGCGACTGCTCCGATGCTAGCGCAGATGCCAAATCGCTGCGACCGGCATCCGAATGTGTGCGGAATGTTACGTTCAGAAGTTGTGTCGAGCTTCCGAAAAGCGACTGCATCGCCGCTTTTGGCGTTTTAAGTGTGCGATGTGGATTGCTTGGTCGCTGCATTTAGCTTCTAAAAAGCAGCTAAATCGCTGATCGCCGATGTTAAAAGTAGCGTGTGTGCTTTGGTCCTTAATTATTTATTACTAATAATAAAGCTGAAGAGTTTATCTGTTTGTTTTCACGCGCTAATCTCTGGAACTACCAATCGGATTTGAAAAATCTTTTCGCATTTGATAATCCAATTCTTGAGGAAGGCTATAGGCCATTTACCATCATGCTAAGACCCCTAGGAGCCGAGCAAAAAGAAAAAAGTCAGAGGAATTCTAAGCGAAATCGAAGTAATAGCGCACGCAGGCGATGAGATGTGACGTTGTGGGGAACAAGAAATTTTAAGCGGACGAAGTCGCAGGCAGAAGCCAGTATTTTATAAAATATGTTTTAGTATATTCAGCCTCGTAAATACTTTACGATCATAAGGTTGAATGTCACTTGTTCGTCATTAATAAAACTACAAGGTTTATGTATGTCTATGTGCCAATTAGATTTTTTCAAGGTTAGTGAATTTTCAATTTACTGGGAATTGTTGAAAAAAAGTAGTAAGGCAATTACCAGGTTGACTATAGTGAAGTAAATACAATGAAAACTGACATTTTCCTGTGACCCAAGGGCTTTTACCTTGGCCATAGGCAAGCATTGCCATACAATGTGGTAATGCCGCCGATCTCTTGGGTACATTACCAGTCGACAGTGATGCGGATGAATTTTTCGACGCTATACTTTAATTTGTGTATAGTTTTAGATAAGTTAGGATTTAATTTTGTTATTTTTATTAATTAAATAGGTATAAGTTGTTATTTGCTTACTTATTATTTTAATTTAGAAATAAATACAGTCAACATTTTATTTAAATCATACCTCATTGCGTTTTTTGTTACTGCAACCAATTTTATTAAACTCCCGTTGTTTTTTAATATTAATATTCTAAGCACACGAACCCAAAGGATTATCAACTCTAAGTACACTGTTTACGATTGAGTTTTCAGCTAATCTCGATGTTGATGTGGAGACTAAGTAAAAAACTTTAAAATTGCTTTTCAATTAAAAAGTTCAAGCGGACGGTACGAAGTGCATGCCACACACACACATACACTCAACATTTAACTAGTAGAGCTGTTTAAACGATCGACAACTAGATTAAAGTTTTATTTTCAATTGTGCTGTATAAACTAACTGCCTCGTTGGTTTAGTAGTCGCAAGCTGAGCATGAGGTCCTGGGTTTGATTCCCAGGTTGAACAAAATCAAATTTCTTAGTCGCAGCTTGGACTCCAGATTTGTGCCCGATTGATGGCTTGACTGACAAACTGACAATGTGTGGTTGTAAAGACGCCAGCACATCAAGCTACCCGAAACTGTCAATTTTTCCCAATCAACTTTGAACCTTATGATTTAGCAATAAAGTTGAAAATCTATTAAAGAAATTTGACAGATTATTGTAGCTTGATGTGCTGGCGACTGTACTATAGGTACACCTCTACCTAATCTTTCGGGAGTAATTGTGATGTTATATGTTACCTGATTATACTCTGATTGGAAACAACATAGAATTATAACTATGACGCTATGATTAATATTGCTATTTTTGTTAAACCGTATTTTTTGTAAAATCACAAGACAATGTTTTGCACATTATACAGGCCTATTTATACAAAAAACACCCATGAGTGCATCTGATGCAAAGTTAATTTTTATAAAGAAACTATGTGATGAAACTGGCGCGTTTGAAAACACCGTTAGATTTGTTCGTGTATCAAAACATTCCACCAGACAGTCACCCTAAAAAAGAGGGTGTGAAAAGTTACGACTGGAGCCGTATACGCAAATCAAAGACATCGACCGACTCGAGCCGAGTATACCTAATTCATCGACACCGACCCGAGCGTGACGGTTCAGTTTCGTTCAGGAGAAGTGATCATTATTTACTAAAAGACTTAGTCTAGGTTATATCTATGTTGTTCCAATAAGGGAGAGGTATGACTATTACAAACGAGTAAGACCCTGTCCTTCAAACTATGAAAATCCTGTATCTTGAAGGACAGTGCTTTAGTGGGATTGACACGTTTTTACAAAATTTATTCATAATTGCGTAATAATTCTGATGTTTTCACTTCAAAAACAGTTATGGAGATGCACAAGCTGTTATTGCTGTAGATACTAGTAGGATTACGACCCAGAAAACACTATTTTATAAACAACTACCACTAAAATAAACTGCGCAATATAAAAACGACTGTACCCAGAACCGCGAGGTTAAGTGATCCAGTTATGTCCCCAACACTAACCGGAGATATAAATAGAATCCGTTCAGTGCAACATTTTATCGATACGGTTCATGGATCCTTAAGTAATATTGTTATGGATGAAGTTATCGAATCCAGCTCAAACGCAATTGGTTTGCTTTGATTTTCTGTGCTAAGACTGGGTCTGATACTGGTGAGCGGCAAATATTTTTAAATGGTCTATGTTGTACACGTGGTTCTTGGTTCAATTCCACGCAAGTACCAATGTGATCTTTTTAAATTCATAATTATGAGTGTAGGTATCTTGGATATTAGTGACGTCGGTGAAGGAAACCAGAAGGATAATTCTCGTAATTTAAAACGTTCAAAATCTAGTCGCAGTCTCATCTTAGCGACAAACAAATGTCAGAAACTTGTCAAAATGTGGGGAAATTAGAGGTATTTTTGACAGATTGAAACTGAGATCAGACTGTGAACGTTCTTAAAATTACGAGAATTGCCCCTCTGATTTCATATACACTGAGAAAGAAGAAACCGTCAATGCAGTCCACACATCGACGATACTAATACTTCTACGGCCCTGGACTTATAACTAATACAAGATAATCGCCTGCAACGCATTTATGAAACACATCGATCTTACGATGCATTGCAGTACCCTCTAATTTATTGCCCTGGAGATGATGGTAATAACTTGAAGGGGTGGGTAATGGGCATTTCCTGTTGACTTACAAAAATTAAAGATCTGAAACGTCTCGAATCGTCTCGCGCATCCCGTTGTTTTCCAGTCCCCGGGCTCTTAGAATTCGACATAAGACGTTTCAGATCTTCGATTTTGACGACCCCGTTGTCGCTGGCATAAGCAACAGGATCCGCGTACGAAGTCGCGGGCAGAAGCTAGTAACTAATATAAGTCTGAAATCGCCATCCCGTCTTGTGCAAGCGTGGTGATCAATGCGTGAGATTCCTTCTCTATTTAAGAATAGGCCTTTGCGATACAGTGGGACAATAACAGGCTCAGATTATTATTATTATGTCTAGGAGACTGTGTCGGCTGTTGCCGCTGTGTATAATTATTATGCTTCGAAATAATAATGGACTGCTGGTTTAAAAACCTGTAATGTAGGTTAATGATGACGTGACGTCTGCAATGCGAAGGCGAGACGACGACCACGACGACTCGCCCCCTGGCGGCGCGAAGTGGAGACGCGGTATGCCTCCGCAGGCATGGTCGCAGAAAATCCTGCCGTGCGCTATCTGGCGGTGGCGGGGCCGTAACAGAGACTATTATTAACCTGTGATGTCTCACTGCAGGGCAATGGCCTCCCTACTCTCTTTTTACTTCTCTCTGGTTAAAGCTGCTAAGGACCAGTTCTTCTTGAAGGAGTCCAGCTCATCCCGCCATCTCCGTCTGGGCCTGTCACGATGTCGCTTGCCATTAAGAGGGACCCATTGGGTCGTAAGTTTGGCCCATTGTTCGTCTGACATGCGGCAGATGTGTCCAGCCCAGTTACATTTTAGCGTGGCAGAATTTGCGAGGAGCAAATAAAGGAGTCCACATAATTATTATCTCCTTTATTTCATTTATCACATTTTTTCGTATGTTTTTATACGAAAAAATGCTCCCTCTCACCGAGAGGAGGCTTGTGTCCCAGTATAGAGGTATGAGGAACAGGGTGTAAAGTTCACTCAACCTCATAGAAAAGGGAGGATCCTCCGACCAGACGGGTGTTGTGTCTGGCGGGCAACTGCCCAATGAATCATGTCGGGCCGTTGTATCTATGCTAGTTGCGCGGTAAACTCTGCTTGCGAGATGCAGGATTTGCGTGACGTCAGTATGACGCGGTGTTCGCATGTAGCGTTGTAGATACCGCTACACCAGCAGTGGGAACATTGTAGGCTGATTATGTTATGTCATTTAAAAATAGTAGCCCACCGGCATCAGGAACAGGGTTTAAGCTGCCAGTGGTCAAGGCTTTAGAGAGAGAAAGCTCCTCACTATGCATGCCATGCTCAGGAGTACTGCTTTCTACATCGAACCTTGCAAGGTTATTCAGAAAGCTTTCATTACCCAGCCGCACAATGAGAGCCTCCTCTATATTTTTTTTAACTTTAATCAAGTTAAAAAATATGGATGTCATCTTGTTACATACATAGATGTTTGAAAGAGTAGAGGCTAGGCAGATTGGTTGAGTACCTACTCTGCATCATAATTTTGGGCTACTCACAAATTCCGCGTTCTTTTTTTTTTCTTTCTTTATTGCTAAATAGGCTTGCTCTTGACCTCGATCACGCCTGATGGAAAGCGATGCTTCGCTACGTATAAGCCAAACAACGCTTCCGTGTTAACATGCCCACAGTGATTAATTGTGTGCGAATAATGTGGTTTAACCAAAATAAATTAGCTTTTCCGATGACTGGAACACGCCTTGACACAAATTCCTTTTCCTCAACTGTTAAGTAACCTATATTTTTTTACACTGTTGTGAAAGGTCTTTTGTAATAAACTTTTCACATCGCAAGATTTTCGCTATGAATTATTTTTGTGGACGGCAAACATAATTATTTCCGATATTTATAGGTATAAGATAAATACTGGTATTCAGCTTCATCCAGTCAGACTGGAAGCTTATAGCAATAGTTGGGAAAAGGCTAGGCAGAAGAGATGATTTATAGGTAGTCTAGCTGCGCCCCGCAGTTTCACCCGCATAAGTGTCGATCCCGTGAGAATATCGGGATAAAAAGTCCTATATATTAGTCCTGGTTATAAACTATCTGTGTGCCAAATTGCATCCAAATCCGTTAAGCCGTTTGTGGGTGAAGAAGTAACACGCATATAAACACACACTCACAAACTTTCGCCTTTATAATAATAGTGAGATTTGATATAAGAAGTCATACAATGAAAATTAACGGACAGTACTCGTAGAATCCTTTTGTACAGTCATGGTACCATCGTTATGTCTTTACTTCCTCGAATATTCACATTATTTCATCTTTTCCTGGTACCTATACCATTACTAAAAGTTTCACTTCAACTTCAACTCCAAACATTTCCCTTGCGAGATGCAACAATTCTGCAGGACAAAGTAAAAAGAAACGAATTTCTTGCGCTGTTGATGCCTGGGGGCTGCCCAGCCTATCCAGATATGATAAGGATTTTTTCATTAGAAATCTTTTCTAATATTTAATAATATAACCGAAAAGAAGTCAAGCAAGAATTGGTGCACTCTGAACCCAAACTACGCTATCACATAATCAGCCTATAATGTTCCCACTGCTGGGACACAGGCCTCCTCTCTGTGAGAGGGAGTGGGCCGTAATCCATCACGCGGGCCCAGTGCGGGTTGGTAGATGTCACATGTCTTCGAATTTTTGGTTCTAGGACATGCCGGTTTCCTCACGATGTTTTCCTTCACCGTTATGAGAGCAGTGGTGATGAAATAATTTACACAAAGTAAAGCGCCTGTCTGGGTTCGAAACTACGACCTACAACTCGTAAGTCGCGGCCATTGCCACTGGGCCACCACTGCTGTCTACTACGCTATCAATTACTACCAAATGTTTCATAAATAATTTCCATAAAGCTCGTCAACAGAAATAAAAATGCGTTTTATTTCGAGTTTCACTGGAAATTCCTTTAATCTGTTGGCATTACCATTTAATTAAAATTTTCATAATAAATCAAACTGAAATAAAGTGCATGTTTATTCAAATAACAGCCACAGACCACAATTCTGTCATTAGATTTAATTTATTACAGAATGTTTAAAAGTTCATGCAGTGTTATTAATTGTTGGTGGTTGTGCAAATTTACTAAATAATTAATTTTAATTTAAACTTTCAACAGCTAATTTGTTTGTTTATGCAAAGGATTAATTATTTTTCGTATTATAATGGATGTGAAAAGCAACTAACTACTCAAAAATTATATCAACAATTCACAGGGGGACCGATGACCTTGAGAAAACAGCAGGAATGCGTTGATGGCAAGAAATACAGAACCGGTCGAAGTGGCGATGCTTGGTGCAGGGCTATGTCGGTGGACGTCTTTCGGCTGAAATGAGGAAAGATACTTTGGTTTGTATAATGTCATTATCTGCCTAGCCTTTTTCCAACTATGTTGGGGTCGGCTTCCAGTCTAACCGTATGCAGCTGAATACCAGTATTTTTACATGGAGCGATTGCCTATCTGACCGCCACAATCCATTTACTGGGTAATACGATACCCCTTGGTAAGACTGGTTGTCAGACTTTCGGGCTTCTTACTACCCGTAACGACTTTCAAAGATCCACGAATGACAGCCGGGACCAACGGCTGAAACGACGGCCGAAATGGGCTTGTGGCTAAATAATAACAGCCGCACAGGTCAATCGATCAGGTTAAGCTATGCTTGCCGCGATTGGTCTGTGGATGGGTGACCATCTTTACATACCGAGACCTCTCCGTGCCTCGGACATCAAGAGTTACATTGGGTAAAAATATATTAGTAACTAGCTGCGCCCCGCGGTTTCACCCGCGTAATGTCGATCCCGTGGGAATATCGGGATAAAAACTATCCTATGTCCTTTTCCGGGACTCAAGCTGTCTCTATACCAAATTTCATCAAAATCGGTCCAGCCGTTTGAGCGTGAAGAAGTAACAAACATATAAACACACACACTCACAAACTTTCGCCTTTATAATATTAGTGTGATTGTCTTCTGCTAAATAGCAAACAGAAAACTCAGTGCGTTGTGTTGAAAATCCTGCACAGAAAATCTCGTGAGATAAAGAAAATAACAAAACGAAACGAAAAGAATTTTCGTAAGTAACGCAGAAATAGTCATCACGCGTACAAATTAACTATTAACTTCAGTGTCTGCTCCTCATACGGACCAAAGCCAATACATGAGACACGTTCACATAATATAATTAACATTCAGGGACAGGATGGCTTCCACTGACGAGCTAATTAGCCCTAATTCTGTTCCGTTCATGACGGACGAACCAATTTAAAACATTTTCCTTTCGCTCCTGTTGTTTTTCTTTTTCTTTTGATCATAATTTAGTTATTCATTTTTCTGGAGATGTAGACTAATTTTCGTGGTTTGAACTGTAGAAACCTAGTATAGAATATTATACCATTCGTATTTATGCTTTCAGACTGCTGTTTCAAAATAGTTTTTGAAGTGAAAACTTCTTAAGGCGCGTAGGGCATTTTTTGAGATGGGGAAAAATAATTGAATTTGCGCCACTATTACCGAAAGAACACCGCTTCGGATGTGTTCGGCTGTCCTTGGTGTGACTATCTGTCACTTAAACCTATAACAAAATATTATATTTTGTTTTAAAACCGGCACATGGCTCTTGGGACACATTAAAATTTTATGGGCTAACAGCTTGACAAGTTACCATGATCAATAACAAAATATCCTATTTCTTTAAAATTGTAAAACAATAGTGAACCTTTTGGAGACTTATTCCATTTATATTTTATGGGCAATTTACGTCACTTAAGGACCGATACTAGTTCAGATTGCGAAAATTGCCTTAGCATTAACGGCTGTAGTTCCAACAGTTCTGCAGTTTTCACTTTGAAATTAATATACGATAAAGATGAGGACTACTGCGAGGTGTCATCGGTTGCGAAAACACGATTCCATACAATTTTCTCGATACAAAGAAGTCTCAAAGTTACCTCTAAACCGCAAAATAAAAGGAGAATATTCAATGAAAATTTTCAAATTAGGCCATGAAAATTTGCAAGCTAATCAAACTATGCATAAAGCAGGTGTCATAGGTTCGTTTTTATTTTTTTAATCGTTAAATTTAACGTAAAAAGATGAGATCCGAAATATCCAGCTTTATAACCACTCATACCTTGAACCGCTCTGCCGCCCGGCCCCCGACAGGACCCCGATTCAGTACTTGTCAGTACCGCTTCGGCTATCAGACGGGGAACCCGTGTCACTTTGCTTGCGCTCAAAAGACCCGATTGACAACGTTTTATGTTCTGAAGAAATTATGTAATAAAGTAAAATGAAATATAGATGTAAAATATAAGGCCTCATATTTTTATTTTTTCCAAATTTTGTAGTTTTCATTCATAAAATAATTTTTGAAATGGTTTAAAATCGTAATCTCATGTCAATGTCAAAACATTGTCAAAAATTTAGGGAGGTAAACGTACCTATTTTAGACAGTTCCCAATGTGTAATGATGTTTTCAATATATTCAGTAAAACTATTTTTATAAATAATTTTATCTATTTATTGATACAGGGTGTAAAAAGACTTTAGCCGTCGTACATCAAACTAAGTAACATTGCACAAAAGATCTGTGACAAAAGTAATTGCTGGAAATCGACTTTAATTTTTGGTGTAAACTTTTGCTGTATGCGCACTACCACAAACAGTAAATTTTGCACCGGCATGTAACTATACAGGGGTCCTGGAGGTATTTAAAGTTGTGTTATAATATCAAAACTTGTTTTCGTAAGAAATATCCAAGTTGATGACGAACAGTGCGCATCGCAGGATCACTGTGACGGGTGTGGAGGTCGAATACGTTGATGAGTATCTCTATCTCGGGCAAATAGTCTCTTTCCAGGCAAGACAAAACAAAGAATTTGCAAGACGCACCGAAAATGCCTGGATGAGCTAATGGGCCATGAAAGATATAATGAAGGGTGATCTTCCTTTGTCCCTTAAGAGAAGACTCATTGACGTGTGCATACTTCCCATCCTCACATACGGTGGTCAAACGTGGTCTTTGACAAATCAGCAGAGGTCCACGCTCGACGTTTGCCAGAGGGCTATGGAACGGAGTATTCTGGGTATCAAACTAACGGATCGGATAAGGAATACGACCATCCGTTCCATCATAAAGATAACTAATGTCACTTGCAACTCCAAAACAGACCAGGTCTCGATAAAGTCAGAAGCTTGCTCATAGACCACAAACGTAAGACAAAGGGGCCGGTTATACTCTTCGGATTTCTGTATAATTTTTGGCACTGTATGGATGTGGTCTATTGTGCTGTATCTTCCTCGAAAGCCGTCTGATCCGGTGGCTAGCCTATTCACAGATATCACAAATTCTTATAACCACGCATTCGGAAATCACGACAACTGTCAACCTTATTACTGTACTAGCCAAAAAAACAATGAAGATGTTACTTTAATTTTGAAAACGTGCGCTATTTGGAATAGAATAAAGTTTATAGTGAATACTGTAGCAGCTAAAGCTCGAAGTTTGATGCACAATACTGATAGCAATAAAGTAGAATCCTTCAACAACATTATTGCTAAATTTGTTGGAGGGAAACGTATTAACTTTTCCTTACGTCAGGGCTATGAGTCGAGATGCAACGCTGCTGTAGTTTCATTTAATACAAAACGCCCTCTCTCCACTCTACATAGATCAATCTTGGGGAAAAGCACCAGACCACTAGTGCTTCAATTAGAGGAGAAACGTTTTAGGAAACGTAGGGGTGTGTTTAAAGATTTAAGAAAGGATAGAAAACGAAAGAAAATTAATAACAAAGAAAGTAGTAAAGATTATGGTGAACATTGTCAAAAGCCAGATATGACCACTTTAGAGTACGATCGCTGCAAAGAGGACTTTTTAAAAAATTTAACAAGCTCAGAAGAAGACAGAAGAAACGTTGAAATATCAACGATTCTTCAAAGAGATTCCAGTGAGTGGTTAGAACTTAGAAGGAAACTTCTTACAGCCTCTAATTTCTCCAAAGTGGTCAATAGACGTCAAAATTCTAGTGTTAAAAATTTAGTTAAAAATCTTATATATCCAAAAAATTTATGTAATGTGCCGTCCATAAAACATGGAATAGAAAACGAAACAACCGCAATGGAACAACTAGCATCACAACTTAATATTAAAATAGAGCCTTGTGGTCTTTTTATAAATAATTGACACCTTTTCTAGGTGCAACTCCGGACGGAGTTGTGCAGGGAGAAGACACAATAGTAGAAATAAAGTGTCCAATTTCTGCATTCAGGACTTCGTTGGACGATGCAATAGATAAAAAAAAAATAAGGTTTTGGAGGAAAACGAAAGATGGACTTTCCATAAATTTGAAACATCCTTGGTACATTCAGGTGCAGGGACAACTACACATAACTGGGAGAAATACATGTATTTTTGGCGTATGGTCGGTATGCAAAAATCATGTCAAAACTGAAATTATACAGAAAGACGATCATTATTGGGCACAATTCATGGAACCTAAATTAACAAATTTTTACTTATCATACATGTTACCAGAGTTATGTGATCCCAGACATACACGGAATATGGAAATTAGGGATTTAAGGGAATTCACATAAATGTTCTTGCTTTCGTCATTCTCCTCCTCTTGATTGCTTTTTTTTTTAATTTAAATGTTTTCATTAATAACAACTTATTTTAAAATTCGTTCTATTCTCCTCCTCCTCAAGTCGTACTCCTCATTACTGAGGGTCGTGATCCTCCCTTGAAAACAACTTTTCCCTGACGATGTTTCGCCATCTCTGTCTATCCTTGGCCAAGTGAAGCGCATCATGAAATTTCGTGTCAAGAGAAGAGCTTATCTGGTCAGACCATCGCAATGGGCTGCGACCTCTTGGTCGTTTACCATCCACCTTGCCGGTAACCATCAGTTGTTCGAGGTTATTGTGTTCTATTCTAAACCATCGTTAAAGCCAAAATGTATGAAACTTTCTAATCTTAATAAGCAGACTTATATGTACCAGCCGTTTGGGGCTGAAACACTACGGCCACAGGGTCCGAGTGCCCACTTAATTATTAGAGAAATCGCCAAGCGATTGGTCGACTCTTCACGTGACCAGAGGACTAGCCTATTTTTTGGCCAAAGAATCAGCAAAAAGAAAGTAATTTTAAGGCCGGCGCTCACTGACGGCATGGCACGGCGTGTCATGGCAGAGGATTTTATTACTAATCAAGTTATTTTAAATCTTATTTCAATGAGTTTAGAATTCATGTTACTTTATTTCGATACCACGATGCCGGAAAATGACGCTACGTGCCGCGGGACGCTGCGGCATGACGCGACGCGCCGAGGGATGCTGCGGCATGACGTGTTATGCCGTTTCATTCCACGTAATGCCGCGGCGCGCCATTGCATCCCGCGGGACGTGTGGGTCACTTTGTGTCGAGGAATTATGATTGCTAAGCTGGTTGAAATAAGGTTGAAACTTGTGCAGCGGTCATTTCGGTTAATGGGGCGCAGTCCAGTCAGGGCGGGCTTTCAGCAGGATTCCACGGAACGCCGCGGGATGCCGCAGCACAACCTGCCGTGCCACGCCGTCAGTGAGTGAGCAATGGTCTTTGGTCGGTCATAGAACACTAATGCAGTAGGTATATTGCGGATTTCGCGGTAAACTTTGCTTGCGTGATGTAGGTTGTGATGTCAAACAAAAGATTGGTGTAGTTCGTTTGTAGACGTCGCTACTCAAATATTATGTATAAATAACTTTGTCTTTGCTTTGTATTTGCTATGCGAATGATGAGCGTCCCATGTTTTTTTTGTTATTATATTATTATTTACCTGTCCATTTAAAAGAATTTTATATATACTGCACATACAATGTGAAAGCTAATTTTTATGTGAATGTAATAAATGAATGTTAAGTTTAATCATTTTATTTCTTGACATCCTTCCAACAATAGTACAGTTCACCCTAACTGAATCAGTATGTCAGTGCGAGTGGGATAGAATGATACATAGCGCGGGGAAGTGGGGGCAAAATCTGAATTTGAGCTGACCTATTACAAGCCCTTGCAGTATTTTGTACGAATTCTAAGGACGACCCAAACCCATCACCAACATCTGGTTACCATAAATATGGCCCCTGAGCCGATGTTCCAAGAAACGAGGGAAAGCGGCTCTGGGAATGGTGATATGGGATGTGAGAAATTATAACGAGAACGGACTGACTGAGGGGCAGTCGGGGTTGACCCGCTTTAGAGTACGGACTTGCGAGTCCAGGCAAGTTAAGTTAGGAGATTGAGTGAACACTAGGAGACCACGAGAGTGAGTGGTTGAACTTAGGCAATAGCAATGAAACTGTGTGCCTGATTGAGAGAACGTGAGGGCGAGAGTATTATTTAATACGTTAAATAATAAGTGTTGCTTTAGACTAGGTTATATTAGTCTACTATAATGTGAGTAGCGTGTAAGGCGTGAATCTCAGTGTGTGTGTGAGAACGACTGGATTGGGTGAGTGTCGAATATTTATCCCTCCTTGTTCCTAAATGACTAAATTGAGATATCCTACACATGCGTTTGGTTCTAGGGACTCGGAGAAAGCCCTCTATGGTGTGTTACACCTGACACCAGACTGTACACAAATACTCTACCAACAGACTATAGATAACCATAGCCAGGACATGACACTTGGGCAAGCACACCGTTTATGGAGGGCTGAACCGAACTCGCACTTGGTCAGGGCTAATATGAATTATAGTGCTACCTTGTAGTCTGCTGTTCTTATTTATGAACACAAACCAACCAAACGTTAGTGATGGCTATCTTTCTCCTATGGACTGACTAACTGCAGGATGCTTTGCATTGCACTTGATCTGCGCACACTTCCCGGGAGCGGGGGTAGGCTTCACCAAGTTCCCTAAACTGGTTGATAGTTCGTTCTAAGGAACGCTAGTAATCATGTCTCGCTAAACCACATCCGGCTTTCGGGCCTCTCACAAATTATATTAGCGAGACATGCAATTTGGATGCCTAGATAGAAACGCCCCGTTGCTGACAAGGACGGTCCCACGGCTGCCGATTACATTGAAAGCATCCTCTCCATGGGGAAGATTAAGGAAGTGAGAAGTGACGATTCAAGATAACCACTTCGGCGTATAGCAGGAGCAATCGTAAAGAATTCTGCAACCGACTGACGATGCGGTACGCTTGTGCTAGTTTTGTATTGTCTTAGTAAAGGGAGAGTAGGCCGCCGTAAGGGGGTTCATTACAATAGTCCGCGTCCAGTAATACTGGGACGTGTCTCGCTCAGTGGCAGTTGAACTTCGCAGTACTCTGTCTTAGGATTGAGTAAGACATGCTTGTAAGAGTTTAGGGACGTGTATTGTTAGAATCGTAGCAGTGTCCTTAGTGGTCCTATGCGTTCAGGTCTAGCAATACACGTACGACGCTGTCAGCTGCTGTAAGCAGCCCCACGTCGCTTGGGGTGGGTTTGTAGTTTATTGTAAGAAAATGAATTAACGTAACTTTAAATAATGTATTTCCCAACACAAGCGTTACGTGTCATTTACCCTTTTGTATTCCTCTCATATCTTATAACTTTCGTAACCAAAAGAAAAGTAGAGTTCCATTCCTTAATCACCTTATCATTGAATTCCCAACCTTATTTTATATTGAAACTGCTTTCTTGTATCCCCCCTTGCTCCCAGCTTTCTAGCTCGGAACAAGGCAAAACACTTCTTGGGAATTCATTACAATCGGTGGGAGAGTGTCCAGTCTGGAGACGAGCTCTACAGAGTCGTACGGTGGCGGGGTGCGGCTCTTCCCCATTAGGGGGAACCGACCTAAACACTAATATTTAACATAATTAGGAAAAACGAAAATTTCATCAGCCTAGGGTCATTTAGGAGCAGTCACATTGGGATGTACTCGGTTTTAATGTATTTCCGATATGTCAGTGAGTGATGGCAAAGTATTCTGTTTGTGTTTTGTTTACTTATATGACGATTCAAAAAATACACACGTAAGTGATCAAGTTTTCGCTTCTGTTGGCATTCCCGGAGTACCACTTTTTTTTTTGGTAACACTTTCTCATTTGGAGCTCGTTGGGGAAGTGCTACCGTCATACCTATTTCTGTCGCCGAGAGGCGTTGTTTTATTCCAGTTTGAAGGATTTTAGGTATAGGTGTAATTATAGACATATCGGACATTGCTACTTTGTAAGTCGGATGGAACAAGATCACATCACGTCTCATCTCCGCGGGGTTACGCAGAAGTGTACCTATAGTAACGATGATGTAGTGTAATATTAAATCGAATGGCAAAAATGGCAACATACCTGCGAGGCAGAGGCCTGTGTGGCTGCGATCGCAGGTGTGTTGCTATTTTTGCCATCATACCAGAGGCATCTGGTATTGCAGATGCACATACTCCATAGACGATGGTTACTACCAGGTGGGTCATCTGTTTGCTTGCCAACATAGCAACTTTCTTCTTCTTTGTGTGGCTGGCACGACAGTACCTAATTCCGATTTGATTTCGATGGCTCAAAACTTCGCTACATCCACGGCATAGTAACATTAAAATAGATTCGTTTTGAAAGAGAAAGTACAAAGAAGTCTTTTCAAAACTCATGAACCAGACTACAGAAATTTTCGTAGAAAGAAATGTTTAAAAATATGTCTTATCTTTAATTATTACTTCGTTTTCAACCAAAATTAATACACGGAAGGGAACGGATCGCCTGTGTAATTATAATTTCAAAGGACAAAGAATATAAAAAGGACATCGTTAAGGACAGGCCAGATATTAATAACCTACTACATTTTTGGAATATTTTTCAGATGGTAACGAAGTATGGCCTTCCTACACGTGACAGGATTAGAATTCATTTTTATAATTTCACGTTAAACTGCATCCCACGCTTCGTAGGCAAATTGGTTAAATTGGATTGATTATTATTCATCATAGTTACTTCAGTCGAAAGAGGTCCACGCATAGGACTAACGCCTCATGTCTTGCTGAGACTTCACAGAGCCGTCGATCGGCAGATATTATTGGTTCATCGTAATTTGAAGGTAGGTACGTCACCGTGCATACTTACCCTCAGCAGTAAGACAGTCTTTCTGACGATCTTTTCACAACGGTCACTACTAACAAGCAAGTACAGGAAAATCTCTCTTCTTTTGTCTTTATTCTCTAAAAACTTAGGTGAAGTGAGCTAACCGGTCAAGCTCCGCGTGTCGCCTATCGACGACGAAACAATAGAAAATCAATTGTGTCTCATTAGCGGAGCTTGACAGATTACGCAGGTACGCTGTACCAGTACGGCGTCCTAATAATTGCTTGCTGCACCGGACGACGTCATTACGTAAGCGTCGGCTGTCGCTGAAAACCAGCGCTGGGGCTCTGTCTTGCATAGGGTCGCAGCATAAAGCTGAGCAATAGCCGTTTTGCGACGATATGTAACGCATGTTTCCCCCAACCTTTTCTAATTTATTTGTTTTGTGTATTATGTTCTTTATTGCGTCATGTTCACCGCAAACAGACGTATTTTCTTTCTTTCTTTTCTTTCTATTAAAGTGAACTGTCAATAGTGTCGATCTCTAGCATCAGGTGGAATGACAGGTCTCTTCCCCTACGTTTTCACTATAAGATTTTTACAGAATAGACCAGCTGCAAAACATACAACGTCATTGATGACATTCACAAATTGGAAAAGCGTGGCTTATCTTGCGAGTCACAGGGATGAACACGAATCCAGCTTAAATCTATAAAGGTTTAGGACTTTTTCAGGCTAACTGTGTTTTTGTAAAGCGATCCGTGAAACTAGGTCGAAAGTAAAAGCCCGTCAGTCACTTTTCAGTTATAGCTCGTCTTTTCTCGTCGAGTTGTTTGAGAGGCAGGATCAAGTTACACTAATCTAATTTTGGATAAAATTATGAAGGTAACGTCAAAATTGATGATGGACTTGGGGCCACGCCATAATTATTTGTACGGCGATTTAAGTGCAGGGCAAGGCAAGGTAACAGTTAATATTTGCAACACATAGTATAAAATCGCTTGGCACTTCACGTGGAACTGCACTGTTTTCCAACAATTTGACTGATTCTATAGGCTGATTTTCATTTGCTTTCGATGAGTAGCGAGTTTAGATCTAGTAGCAAGTTACGTGTTCAAACATCGGTCTAACAGTAACAATTTTTCATTGTGAAGACATGTAAGAAAACGTTCAAAGAAAAGATTTATTCTAAAATATTTCTTAAAAATAAAATAGTAACATGATAAAATAATCATAAAACAGAGAAAAAAAATTTTTTTCGTCGCATTATTATGAGCGTTAATTAGCATATTTTATGTACTTATTGATAACTAGCTTCTGCCCGCGACTTCGTCCGCGTGAAATTCGTACTTTCCTCTAAAAGTTTCGAAAATGTATGTTGGTATGATCTCTATAATTAACTTAAATAAATAAGTATTCGGGCCAATTTTTAAGTTTATAGAACAAAGGAATCAGATTTTTCAAATAAACTGCTTTTCACCCCCACAGAGGTGGAATTTTGAGAAATCGTTTAAGATGTGTTCATAACTTGACTCAAAGTTTATTTATACCAATTTTCGAGCTATTCAAGCCACGCAGTAAAATCCTCCCCTTTATAATTAACTACCTCTTTTCATACAGTTAGGGGTAGTTTTTCGAAAAACCCTGATACACGTTATTAATTATTTTTAGTCTTTAGTATAAATACTGAGTTTCAAGTTAATCGGACAGGGCGTTAAAATTCTTTCATACAAATTTTAACACCCCCCCCCCATTACCTCTTTAGGGGGTATTTTAGAAAAACGAAAAATTCCAAACTTCATAATTTACTTAGATAAGTATTCGTGCCAAGTTTCAAGGTTATTAACTTAATAAATAAGATTTTTCATACAAACAAAATCCCCCCTTTTCACCCCCTTAAAGGTTGAATTTCAAAACACCCCTTCTTATTCGATACCTACTCTGCACAAAGAACACAACCTCCAAAACTCATGTCCCTAGGACCAGCGGTTTAGACTGTGCGTTGATATTTCCGTCAGTTCGTTCATCCCCCTTTGGAGGAGAAATTATCAAAAACGCTGAGACACGTATAAATTAATTTTCAATCGTTAGCCTGAATACAAAATTTGAAGACCCTAACTTTTAAACTGACGGACTTTCATACACAACTTCATCCCCCTTTTTAACCCTTTGGGGTTGGAATTATCAAAAACGCTGAGACACGTATAAATTAATTTTTAGTCGTCAGCCTAAACACAAAATTTGAAGATCCTAACTTTAAAACTGACGGAATTTCATACAAACTTTCATCCCCTATTTAACTCCCTTAGGGGTTGAATTTAAAAAAATCCTTCCTAATTCCTTGTCTACATTATAAAGGGAACCATTGTGTAAAATTTCAAAATAAATACCTATAACTTCTTTAATTAATAAAAGTACCTACGCTTAATAATTTGTAATTTGAACGAATATTTAAACACTACCAAAACAACTAATACGTGATCCTAACTTTAGCTACCTTACACTTAAAATCTAAGTGACTATTTAAACTAAAATATTCTTATAGAATTATAACCAGAAATATATACAACTCACAACAAAAAAGAAATGAAAATAAAGCTGAAACGCCTGTGCAATACTATCTACCTATACCTACTTCACTTAAAAATAAATACTTATAACTACTTTAATTAATAAAAGTACCTACGCTTAATAATTTTTAATTTGAACGAATATTTAAACACTACCAAAACAACTCATACCTATTTTACAAAATAACAACAAAAGAAATTCAAATAAACTATTTAAAGACTAAAAGTCGCGCTGATAAGCACGGTTTCTCAATATCAATTATTGTCTGTCAATAAGGTCGAACGCTCTGAACGCATCAACAGCCAAATATTGAATGAAGCTCGCTCTTTTTTTGAAGTGTAAACTTCTTTAGCGGCGTTGCACACTTTTAGTAATGGGTAAAAAATGTTAAACTCGCGTCAGGACATCGCGTCAGGACACGTGACCGTCAGGAGAGATTTCCCCCCCCCCCCCTCTTTCTACGGCGGCGCCAACCGAATTGAAGTGACACACGGACACAATGGATGGATGGATGGATGGGTGGAAGTGGAAGTCGAAGTCGAAGTCGAAGTGGAAGTCGAAGTGGAAGTCGAAGTGGAAGTGGAAGTCGAAGTGAAAGTCGAAGTGGATGGATGGATGGATGGACAGCTGATGGCTCGACCGTCTGTGTAGTAGCCACACTGCTGTGTATTCGTAAAATTCGTTTATATAAAGTGTTTAAAATATGGAAATTGAACAAAGTGCATCTATTAATGAAAAAAGTGACGCAGAAATAGTGAAAAAAAATGAGTTATATTAATTAAATTAATAATTGATTTATTTCAACGTTAATATTCAAGTTTTCACTTCTGCCGGCACTCCCGGTTTTTTTTTTTTTGTATGGCATTTCGCAGTTCAACCTATGAGGTTGTCGTCTGCTTAACCGGGCTTGCCTGTGGATGCCTCAAAATTAAGGCCTCCAGGCAGGGCTTAAAAACTTACTAAAACTAAGCGACTACACGCTAAGGGCACCCCCTGTGGGGTACGGACCTCGGCTTAGGGCGTCGCTGGAGGAGGGCAGCAAGGGACAGGCTGGATCGGAATTATTTTGGGGCGAATTTAAAGCTACAGGCTCAGCGGCGCGGGCTGACTCGAGCAAGGGTCGGGGTGGACAATTTACGGGACGTCGCGACGGACGTCCTCGACGGCGAGGACGGAAGGACGGCTTACGGGTCTTGAATCTGTGTCTTTTAAGCGTGCTGGTGGCTTTGCTACTCTCCTGGAGGAGAGTGGTAGCGTCGTCGGGGATGGTGAGAGCATGCCTTGGTCGGCGAATCCTACTTATGCGGGAAGGAGTGTATCGGGAGGCCGCCGCAATCAGGGGATTGGGATGCTTTATAGCATTATCAAAGAAGCGCTTGGAAAGGCGTTTCATGAATTGCTGAACTGTGGGGATTCTGAGATCTAGGTGCAGATTCAGATTCCGGACATAGAAGGGGGCTCCCGTGACCTTTCTAAGGAGACGGTTTTGGAGGGTCTGCATTCTATGCATGTGACAGGGCTTGGCGTGTGCGAAGACTACGCAAGCATAAGTCATGATGGGGCGGATGACCGCGGTGTAGAGGCGCAACTTGCACTTAAGTGACAGTTTGCTGCGGGTAGTGAGTAGGGAGTGGAGCCTACCGAGAGCGAAAGCGGCTCGCGAACGAACCGTCTTTATGTGCTCTTTGAAAGTGAGGTTGTGGTCGAGAATGACTCCTAGGTATTTCGCTTGCTTACCTTAAGGGATAGGCTTATCTTACATGGAGATCGGGCTAGGGAAGCTCGCTCTCGGACCTCCCGCCTTTTTATACCCTACCGCCGCCGCGACTCGTGTCGAGCGCGGCAACCGTTACACAAAAATAATCCTTATAGCATGATTCAGTCTTCACGTGCGACGGCGCGATGGCTTATTTCATGTATAAGTTTGGTGTTTCTATACCGATTTCTATGATTCTTTTTTTATTGAATAGGTAATAATGTTAACTTTTTTAAATTAGGGATGAGTGAGGGTATTATAAACGTAAGAGTAAACAAATATAATCAGAATGCTCCGAACTGCTAAGCTATCAGGAGTTACACGTGTTATTGTGAGTCAACCATAAAAGATAGACATATGCTGTTGCGGGATATTTTTTAGACAATTTTATGTAGAATATTTCCGTCATACATGATTTCTATGTAACTTTAACCATTAAGGCTGCACACGCGACGGAAGCTTAAAAAATGGAGTAACTTCTCCCGTTTTCCCAACATTTCCCTTCACTACTCTGCTCCTATTGCTTGTAGCGTGATGAAAAGTATACTATAACCTGCCCAGGAGTATGAAGAATAATTGTACCAAGTTTCGTTAAAATCCGTCCAGTAGTTTTTGTTTCTATAAGGAACATACAGACAGACAGACAGACAGACAAAAATTTTACTGATTGCATTTTTGGCATCAGTATCGATCACTAATCACCGCCTGATAGTTATTTTGAAAATATATTTCATGTACAGAATTGACCTCTCTACAGATTTATTATAAGTATAGATAAAGGGAATTCAACCATCTAAAGAAATACTTAAAAAGTATTCTACTAAGCCGTGATTTTTTTAAATTTAATCAAAACTGCAAAATTATTTTATTTTTGGGGGGTAATTTTTGATTAAACTAACATCAAACGTCCGCTATAGCGGACGCTGGCCGCACAGCTGCTGGATTAAAGTGGAACTGGGCAGGCCATATCTGTCGCATGTCGGAGCAGCAATACGCAAAAGTCACCACTCAGTGGATCCCAAATGGCAGGAAACGACTGCGCGGCAGGCCCAGAAAGAGATGGCGGGATGAGCTGGACTCCTTCTTAAAGGATTGGCCCACAATCGCGGTAGACCGGGAAACGTGGAAAGAGGGAAGGGAGGCCTTTGCCCTGCAGTGGGACAATACAGGTTTATAATAATAATAATAACATCAAACGCATCGCTGTTTTGTACGTCATTCATTTTTTGCTGCGATGCGCTATTGTCAATTACCTAAAAAACTTCTGATCGCTACTTAACTAAAGCAAATGTAAATCAGCCTAAAGATATGATCATCCTTTCCTGCCTATTTCTACTACTTACTAACGTGGAACATTTCATGTTTCTGAACAATCTAACACCTGATCCATAGGAAATTAATTCCATTTCGAACCATTTCACGTGAACCAATCAATACAAGACTACTGCACCTGTTACCTCTTTCCCTAATAAGTCATATGAAAAATGTTTCATTTCATTGACTTGACGTAGACAAATCTTTGAGTCAATGTTCATTACGGCAGTGGAAAGTCTTGTGTCATATTTTGGAGGTCATAATTTGATGGATCGTTAATGATGTTTTGGGGAGAAAGTAATGGATTATGTTCTGTTGTTGTTGTGGTGGTCTTTGTTACTGGTTGTTCGTTTATAATGTCATGTCATCGAACCCGGCAGGAATTAATGACAGTCATTAAGGCATAAGGTAACGTCAGGGAAATTAAATATAAAGTAAATTAACCTAACATCAATTATTAACCGTGTTATAGCCATTTTATACAACTATCAAAGAATGATCATTGTGATTTGAATATCCGGACAATGTAAGTTGGTAGTCAATTTTATTAACAATCAATTTCCCTGATTTTACTTTTAAGGTTCGTGCGTTAAAATACCTATTACATTAGATAAGATTACATAGATTACATTAGATATCAGGAGTTAGGAGGGAGTTAGGAGTCAGGGGTTAGGAGTTCAGTGACATACGTCACTGAACTCCTAAACAGGTGGACAGATTTTGATGAAATTTTTTGTGTGTTTGAGCACTCTCTGGCTGGTTTAAATCCACAATTGGACTCGGTAGGTGGCGCTGTGATCGAATACTAGGAAACAGGACAACGTCTATCCAGTCGTCTAGTAAGGCTTATTAAAAATTGCTTAAAAATTATTTCTATAGAAATACAACTACAAAATCCAGGAAGATAGATACTACATACTTTCATGGAAACACACACAAACGGTGAGCTTACGACAGCGGAGCACTCGACTGTACTTATTGTAGATAATATAGAACCATCATTAATAAATAAAACGTACTACGTGACTGTACCGGATATCAGATTAATTTTCCGAGAGTGCAAGATTTAATTCTGTTATTTAATTCAACGTATATTTATTATGTTTTTTCTCAGTAGTCAGATAGGAAATGTTGATTCCATCTAGTTTATGTTTTTTTTACATTACGTATAAAATAGGTTTCGATGCCATATTTACAAAATAACCAATATACTTTCGTTTCAAATATCATGCCTATTTATAATGATTAGTGGTTGTTATTTTGGAATACAGGCAATCAGAACAGCTATCTTTTAATTTGATTGTAGAAATTGTTTTAATGATTTGGCCCCAGAAACCTTATATTACGCAACTACAGTCACTTAGATTACTAATATCCTTAAAAATACTAAGTCAACCAATTACTTATGATGGGCGCAGATCACAAATGTACAACACATATGGAACATGTCTTAAAAAGTTATGGTGCAATCCTGTTACGGTTAGCAAATTAATGTCAGCAAAAGTGTATGGTCCTACTAATCGAAACGGGTTTGTGGCTAAGTAATAACAGCTGCACGGATTGATCGATCAGGTGAAGCTACGCTTGCCATGGTTGGTCCGTGGATGGGTGACCATCTTTACATACACCCCTCCGTGCCTCGGAAAGCACGTTAAGCCGTTGGTCTCGGCTGTCATTCGTGAGTCTTTGCCGTTGTCTTTGCCGTTACGGGTAGTCAAAATCCCGAAAGTCTGACAGCCAGTCTTACCAAGGGGCTTTGTATCCTGCTTATGCGTACGAAGTTTCATTAAAATCGGTTCATTCGATTCGAAAAACAAGGGCTTGAAAATTTGTATGAAATGTCGTAAGTCGTAAACGCTCAAGTCGCAATCTCATCTCAGCAACGGTCAATATCAAAAACTTGTCAAAAATGTAGGCAAATTAGAGGTATTTTTGACAGATTGACACTATGATCAGACTGAACGTTCTTAAGATTACGGAAATTGCCTCTCAGGGATTATGTGTGGGTTGAACGATTCTAAACAAATTGAAGTAAGTTCGGTACAGGACCTACATTAAAATTCCAATGAAGTAAAATATTCTCCTACTCATAATATTTTTTCGTTTGCTAGCTACAGTAAATATTATAAAACCAACAAGTTTATAAATATTGTGAACATGACGTAAACAATAATAGCCAGACAGATGAACTTAACAGGAATACTTGCAAAGAACACTCAAGGCAAGTATTTCCACGACCACAATAAATAAAAGGCACTTTACAAACAAATTTTGCATAAAACAATAAAGAACTCGCCACTAATTGTGTCCTTTTAGTCTGATACCGCTAGTTTGGACCAAAGCGCAGTTCTAAAGCGATTATTTTGTTACCCGCCATCCCCGAAGCGCTTTACAAAGCGTGAAACACTACATTTTAGCACTCTTTTGTATGTACATTTCGAATGCGGTTGCAGCATTTTAGCAATCGTGTTCTGAGATACGATTTTAATTTAAGTTTACAGTGGAACTTAATATGCGTTTATTCGCACCGGCGCAAATATAAATTGTGAATTTACAGTGGGATTCGTCGGTTTGCTTGTTGGTTTTAATTTGAACAAACACTTTTACACGTCAATCATATTTTAAAATCTAGATGAGGTAGGCGTTTGCCATCTGACTAGTCTGAGAAGAAAGGTCGAAACAAACACAGAGGTCACAGTCTCTTCTAGAGCCCAGATATAATCTTGGTCAGATCATAATATGATCAATGATCATGTAATTCACTTGATAAGGAATATTAGGGCTAGAATATACACGAGATAAGCCTTTTTTCCTGAATATTCCAGCACTTGAACAACACGCAGTAATATCAAAATAAAAATTCCAACTACACACAAATATTATTCCTATTTAACGAGTACATCCCTGAATTTATTTGAAGCCGTTTTTCGTAAAATAAAGAGAAATAGGACCACACACAGAGCAAGGAATCGCCGCGACGGCAGCGTCTAGGACTGCCAATAAAATTCGTGGCGCCGAAAGTGCGTTGAGCGAGCGGATGACGTATAGAAACTGATGGCTTTGAAGGCGACCCGTGACAGAAGTTGTGCGCTCAACGCACTTTTGACGTCACGAATTTTATTCCAAGGGCTAGCTTTTACCTCAGCTGGAGGCTAAGTATTGACATACAAAGTGGCAATGCCGCCAGTCTCTTGGGTACATTACCAGTCGACAGCGATGCGGAGGAATATTTCACGCCATATTTTAGTTTGTTAATAGTTTTAGTTAAGTTACGATATTACCTATATTTTTATTTTTACCGTTCTTTTTAAGTTTATTAACATCTAATAGTAATCATTAATTGAATAAAACTTCTAGCACCCTATGGATAGTGTTGACAATGCCGCCTCTAGCAGTGGTAGACTAGACGTCTCTGTGCTCTATGGCACCCAGCTTTGGACTTCAAATCACGTAGAGTGAGTTTATATTTTTAACCGACTTCAAAAAAGGAGGTTCTGTATTCGACCCGTATGTATGTATGTACGTTTGTATGTCCGCGATTTTCTCAAAAACTAAACTAAAGTGATCTACATACTTTCAGGAAGGTTTAGTACATAAAACATTAGGTTTTAATTATTCTTATGTACGAAGTTATATGCATAAATGTACTCCATCTCCGGCATTTGTAATTTCGTTTTGCGATTTTCGATTATTCTTCTAGTCGGTGTCTTCAATTCTTTAATGCACAGTGTTAATTGAATTTGTATGAGGTAGGTACAGCTAAAAAGTGAAAAATATAAACTTTTTTAGAAAAAAAAACACAACCAAGTTCAAAAAAAAAACTACAAAGTGATAAATAGCTTTAATTTCGGAAGTCGGTGTCAAAAAATTAAAATGCGGAAACAACGACACCGACTTCCGAAATTAAAGTTATATTTCACTTTGTAGTTTTTATTTTTGAAGTCGGTTGTTTTTTTATTTTAGTGTTTAGATATTGACAACCATTGATATTTAAATTAAAGTTATTTATCACTTTGTAGTTTTTTTTTTGAAGTCGGTTGTGTTCTTTTTTACATAAAGAAACAGCTAAAACATTTAACTGTTTCTTTACGAATATCGATCAACCAGTAGCGATCGGCATAGCTATTCACAGCCCCTCGATACGCTTCCGAACCATATCAACCATCAATCAATATTATCGTAGGAGTCCTTTAAACACTGTTCATAAGTCCAGAACCCGAAAATTTTGGTAGTTTAAATCAAATAGACGACAGCTGTTTGATGTCGGGGGCAAGGCAAATCGGGTTATCAAAATGGGTCATTTTATACGATAGCCTGTCGAATGGTTGTGAATAGCTATGCTGTACCCCAGTCAGTGGCGGGCATTGGTTTTCAGAATAGGTAGGCACTAGGCCGGGTCTAGTCTAGGCAGACGCGGTCACTAATCAGAAAAAAAAAAACGTGTGGTCGGGGGACCTCCGGCAGGAACTAAGTAAAATAATTTAGTGAGTTTCTTAATTGTGGGGCGCGCACACACTAAAATGTAATGGACAGGCTTATGTTGATATATCAAGGTAGGCACTGCTTATATGCCTATATGCAATGCACGCCACTGACCCCAGTACACCCGACCCGACTCCCAAGTCGGGTCCGAAAGCCTGTTTGTTTTTATGAAAGCACCTTTTGGATAGTGTTGACAATGCCGCCTCTATCAGCGGTCCCCAAGGTGTCTCCATGCTCTGTGGAAGCTAGCTTTGGACTTCAAATCACGTAGAGGGAGTTTATATTTGTCCCGAGCGTTTATATAATTTAGTTATGCAAGTAAAATTGTTTAGTTTGCAGTCGTAATATTCTCAAAATGAAACTGCATATCTTTGTAGAGAAATAATATTTGTGCGGTGATGTTTGTGAATTAATTTAGTCAGATTTTGTGGTGAATATTTATAAGAAGTTTTTGGTTGCTTACTATGAATTTAAAAATTGTGAATAGCGATAAATACAAAATAGAGTAAATATTTTTTTAAGGAAAAAAAATCTATAAGTTGGGAATACTACCTTTTGGAAGGGGCAACTAGAATCAATTCTATTTTAATGCAATTTTTGACGTTCAAAAGTGCCTTTTATGTGCCTATTTGAAATAAATGCTTTGACTTTGGATAATAAATGGGAAGCTTTGAAAACCACGTGTTACAAGTAACCCAAACTTCCTATCTCCTGATTGGCGGTATCTACATCGCCACATGCGAACTACGCACCACACTGAAATCCTACATCGCGCAAGCAGAGTTTACCGACTACTAGTTTTTATTATTTTAAATGGTTTTTTTACACTTATTTTTTTATATTTTAAGAAATATTTAAAAATGTAATTAAATATGTAAATAGATGAATAAATGAAATAATAATAAACTTTATTTAATAAAAAACAGATTTAAAATGTTTTTATGTAAAGACAATAAAATTATGAATGAGCTTTGGTAGTAACACAATGCAATACAAATCTAAAAACTGAAATCTGTACACAATATGGAAAACCCTGCCTCTTAAACTAGGAAACCTGTATCTTGAGAGACAGAAATGTGGTCGGAGGATCATCTATTTCCTATGGAGGATGAGTGAACTTTATACCTGGTTCCGAATACCTAAAAACAGTTGAATAAAATATTCAATGTAGTCGGAAGTAAGCTTTGCTATAATCCAACTATTCAACCGTTCCTAGAATTAAAACAGAAGTCCTACCCAACAAAATGCAGCTGCATTTACGACTCCTAGTAATGAAATTTAAATGTTCATTCCTTTAATTAAATAGTATTTCTCCAACAATTAATGTTCAAAGAAGCAGTGGATGTTAGGATCAAATTATTCAGTATAAATATAATTCATGATCAAACTACTACCTCTCGTTCAGTTTCGAAAACTAGAACTAGAAATGTACAATACTAAGAACTACAGAACTTGGTTAAGTATATAAAGCGAATTTTCTTATCTAGGAGTGAGTTTTAATTCAGCGGTTCAAGTTAGGGGATCGATTCGATCGCAAAGAGCTAAGTTTTCGAGATAACACTTAGAAGTGAACGACTGTTTGTAACTTTGTTGTTTATAAGTTAGTGTAAGTGAACGGGTATATTGGTTGATTAGATATTAAGTTAATTTTATACGGTTTGAACTCTGACAGGCGCTTTACTTTGTGTAAATTATTATTCATCACCAATTCTCTAAAGACGGCAAAGGAAAACATCGTGAGGAAACTGGCATGTCCTAGAACCAAAAAATCGAAGAAAATTATGTGACATTCTACCAACTTGCACCGGGCCCGCGTGGTGGATAGCGGCTCGCTCCCTCTTACTGAGAGGGAGCTTATAATGTGTCCCAGCAGTGGGAACATTATAAGCTGATTATGATGATGATGATTATGATGAAGTAATATAGTCTAACATTCTGTAACATGCAGTAATTATATTTGGCATAGTGAGCCATTAAGGAATGCCGCTTGCCATCTCGACCGGGAATTGTAATCCACTGCTGCGATGCATAGCTCAAAAACTTGAGACTATTAGGCAATTTACCCCCCCCATTGTTTTGTGTAATAAATATAGAGAAACTAGCTGCGTCCCGCGGTTTCACCCGCGTAAATGTCGATCTCGTGGGAATATCGAGATAAAAAGTAGCCTGTATGTTAATCCAGGGTGTCAGCTACCTCCATACAATTTTTTTATTAAAATTGGTCCAGCCGTTTGCGCGTGAAGAAGTAACAAACATATAAACACACACACACACTCATAAACTTTAGCATTAATAATATTAGTGTGGTACTTAGGAAATACATGAAAAATTGGCTATGGTATCTTGAATGTATAGTAGTAGTATATAGTATCTTCAACTTTTCCTCACGATATTTTCCTTCACCGTTTTGAGAGCGATTGGGATGAAATAATTTACACCAAGTAAAGCACCTGACTGGGTCCGAACCTTCGACCTACAACTAAGTGGGTCGCTAGATTACTTATCCAACCTCTAATTTATAAGCTCATTATAAAGGCGTCATGTTCAGACGCCAGCACATCAAGCTGCTACAATCTGTAAATTTTTTTAAAAATATTTTTAACTTTATCGCTTAAGCATAAGGTTCAAAGTTGATTAGGAAAATTTGACAGTTTGGGGCAGCTTCATGTGCTGGCGTCTGTACCTAAGAATTCCTTTCTCGTGTTATCACGAGCCAAGCGACTTATTATAGTGCACATTATAACAAAAGGGATGGTCAATAAATTGCTTAACAGCCTCAAGTTTGGGAGCTATTCGTTGCAGCAGTGATTCACACTGCCTTACAATTCCCAGTCGAGATGGCACGCGGTATTGTTTAGTGAGCTCGCTATGACAAATGTTGGCTGCAGTTGCTGAGCTAAGACCTTGTCAGTTTATAGACTGGTTTTAGTGGACACTGTCTTCGGTTTGAGAGGTATTTTGTTTATGTTTGGTAATTTTGTGACTGGAAGTGTTTGTTAAATAACAATAAAATTGTAATAACTATCCGTAATATGTATGTCAATTTGAAAATGTAGATTAAAAAGTCTATTCTATTTTATTATAAGTTACGATTTTTCATTAAAACCAGGTGGTATTTACCATCATCATCATTTCTAAACAGGGTTTTTTAATTCATTTTCACGTCGAAGGCCCAAATAATTAATAGCCGTGTAAACTTGAAACAAAACGATGACGTAGTAAATGGGTGCATCGTACTGTATGTCGAATTAACAATATACTAGTCACTATTTCTTAACTTCTTATTATAACTTGAGCTAAACACAATTTCACAGGCCACTGGGTGAAAATCTATCCCCATAACTATTTAACACCCTCAGCGCCAGACCTTAAGTAGCCGTTCTTTCAAGTTTTGACTAATTTGTTTTTGTGTACCGATTCCCAGACCATTTATACCAAAAATGCGTCAGACCAGGGCTTTCATTTTTGCGTAATAAATGTATAGAAAACGTGTTCCTAAAGGATACACAGCGCATTTACTAAGTAGAAAGATGTGTATACTTCTTCTGTAAAACCATCAAACTCGAAAGTTTGGCGAGTAAAATTTTAAAAGCAACAAAATAATGTATTTTTTTGAGAATAATAAAAAAAAAAAAACTTTTGGATACGCACTGTTCCAGACCCTGTTTGACAAAATATGCACATGGTGCCGAAGGTGTTAACCGATTTATTCAAACTGTTACAACACTATAAACTTGTATTCAATAACACACAATGCTGTATCCATTGTATGGCCTGTCCAAATGTTGTTGATAAGTAATTCGTGGAAAGTGTTGTAATTTAGACCAACAGTTTGGCGTAAAAGTATTAGCACCCTTTGTGTTTACTTGGGACAGAAATGTACGGATTAGGACCAGACATTGCCAATTAGTGCTATTGTTTTGTCTGGCAAGTTTTACTAGCAGAAAATGGCATGTTTGGCTGTATTTTTACGAGGCTCTCTGAAGGAGATTGCCTAAACCAATAAGACTTTCTATTGTGTAACCTTTGCTTTGTTTGGTCTTGACGAATATTTTTTGTGTTTTTTATAGTACCTAAGTATTTTTAGATTTTTGCGTAAATTACAATACCTTTAGTTGATGTTTATCTATTACTTGTTGTAGAGCTCCTAACATGATTGTAATTTTATAAAAAAAAATTACTTGCGTAGATTAATTTTATAAAAAAAAAATTACTTGCGTAGATATTTACTATAGCGATAAACTGATAAACTGAATTTCTTCCAATCTCAGAATTATAAATGTAGTCCTGTCAAAATTACAGTATATAGCATACAATTATTTAATTAATAAATATGCATTAACAAAAGGAGACTTGCCGGTGCATCTAGTGTATCATCGATAAATTTATTTAGTTTAATAAAATAAACAAACAAACCCAAAAGTTTTACCTCGTTACGAATATTAAAAAATGTTACTTCAACATCCCAAGGGAGAGGCTCATTTCATTAAATGCAAAAGTCACTGCAAAAATTCTCGACAGCCAGGAAATATTTTACGCAAACTTTATACTAATCACATCACACAGACGAGATACGACCGGTAAGGTCGTAAGCAACCGCATGCAGAAAAAAAAACCCGTATTCCTTTTTCAAATATTTGTCCAATTTACATTCCATTAGGCGAGACGCGGATATTAGGACCGAATAATTTCACTCGTATCCGACCAGATGTATAAAGTAGACGTAATTTTTAAAATTTTCTTATTTACTCCATTAGCTTATTACCTCGGAAATGTGGTAAAGGAATTGCATGTTTAATGCTTTAAGCAGGTATTTAATTAAAGTAGTTACGACACTAAGAAAAAGATTTTAAGTTAAAATACAACAATGCTTCTTTCAATGGTAACGCTGATAAACATCACGCTTGTCGAATAGACTTATGATAGTGATAAGTTATCATTATCATAAGTCTATTCGACAAGCAAGCATTTCGTTCAAGTCATATAGTTTACCGTTCACTTTTTAACAAACAGTAATTCGGGATACCTTCCCACTTATTCTTACAGATGATTTCAATGAAATGAACGGTCATTGTCAGTTGCAAAAGTAACAAATTGAGAAGAAGCACAGTTTTGCAATTTAGCTGTAGTTTCCGGATCGAGAAGCTAAAAATATAGCGCTTATCTTTGTAAAAATAATTATTTTTTTCCGTTCCACAAACTAGAGAAGCAAATCAAAATATACTAAAGGATAGAATAAGAGTATCTACACAAAGGTGCGGGAGTAAAACGTAATTTGTTATCCTGTTGACAGTCTTTTGTTATTTTGGGCACATTCATAAGGTGTTAAACGCATCAGTAGTAACAGATGAGGTGTCTTCGGAAACACGACGTGTTGCCTATCCATCTCGAATGTCGCGCGCACAGAACACGGAGGCTCGGCAGCCGGTGCTAGAGGCGGTATTGTCAACATTTTCCATACAAAACAAGCATGTCAGTGAGTGGTACCGTTTATTCACAGGAGTGACGGCCCGTGACAGTTCTTCAATGCGTATGACAGCCAAAACTTGCGCGCAGTGCTAATAATTATTATAAATAATAATAATAATTATTATTTATATTATTAGTAACTGCCACAAGGATCTTTTGACGCCCGAATGACGTTGACAGAGGGGTGCTGATGGTAAACCTTCGTGCAATATTGTTTTGTGTAATGTATTGAAAAAACAAGATGGCGCCGTTAGTTCCGATTTTGGTCACGCGCCAAAAGAACCTTGTAGTGCTTTATTGACGTCTCTGGTCGCGGCCGTTGCGGCGATTTCGTGCTCTGTGGCCGCGCGTATCAACTATTTGTCTTACTGACACTTATGTCACGGGAGAGTATTTTGTGTTGACGTGTGTAAGCCATTGCCAGTCATAGCAGTTTTATGTTATAGGAGATAGGAGTGGTTTATAGTGTCAAGAGTTCATTGGTGAAATTTATCACGTGTGAGTTTATGAGTGAGATCAACTTGTGAAATTAAAGCTTTTTTGTAATTTGATAACTTTATAGAGGTATGAGAAACAGGATGTAAAGCTCACTCATCCAACATAGAAAAGGGAGGATCCTCCGACCAGATGGGTATTGTGTCTGGCGGGCAACTGCCCGATGATTCATGTCGGGCCATTGTATCTATGCTAGTAGCGAGGTAAATTCTGCTTGCGAGATGCAGGATTTTGCGTGACGTCAGTATGACGTGTTGTTCGCATGTGGCGTTGGAGATACCGCCACACTTTAAATAGGTACTGGCTGAAAATAAATGTTGTTTTTCTTTCTAATAAAGCTTGGACTCCTTCAATAAGAACTGGTACTTAACAAGTTTAAATAGAGAGATGTGGAAAAAGAAGAGGGATATCTTTTCTCTTTTTCCACTTCTCCCTATTAAGTACACTAAGACACCATTGACTTTTAATAACTTGGGTTGTAATTGTAAGATATCTGGACCATGTTTGATATTTCAAAATGAGCCGAAAATAAAGAACAGAGTATTGCATTAAACTTTGGATTTAATATCGAGTGTTTTCTCAAATCTTTTATTAAGTCTACTTTCGAAAAAAAGTTAATCTCGAACATCAGTAAACACCTCTTTGTACAAAGTCGACGAACTCATAAACATCGACTTGGAGCTCTTATTCAAACATCGTCTCAAATTTAAAGCTACGAGCAAAACTCTTGCAGTAATACCTCAAAAGGATCTAAAACATTCTTCAAAAAGATATTACTCGTCTAAATGTTCCTCATCTATAAGTTTTAACCTATCATTTCAAACACTTGTACAGTCATGAGCAGAAAAACGGACACACTTTGTGAATTTCGACAATGATATTTCAAAAAATAGGTTTTTAATACAACGATGAAATTAATGTTGTTGACATTTGAACACTTGTTTTGGCAGTATGATCATCATCTGCCTAGCCTTTTCGGCTTATTGGTTTCCAGTCTAACCGGATGCAGCTCAATACTAGTATTTTACATGGAGCGACTGCCTATCTGAAGTTCAGATTCTGAACTCCACAACCCAGTTACTGGGTAATACGAAACCCCTTGGTTAGACTGGTTGTCAGAGTTTCGGGCTTCTGACGACCCGTAACGACTGTCAAAGATACATGAATGACAGCCGGGACCAACGGCTTAACGTGCTTTCCGAAACACGGAGGGGTCTTGGTATGTAAAAATGGTCACCCATCTACGGACCAACCGCGGCAAGCGTAGCTTAAGCTGATCGATCGACTCGTGCGGCTGTTATTACTTAGCCAAAAGCCCCTAACAGCAGCATGATCTAATGTAAAATAATAGTTTGTGGTGAAACTTGCTGAAATACTCGTGCCATATACATGACGACTTTGTGGGTATTATAATTTTACCTGTTTTTGCTGGGGTTATAATTTTTATCAAAGACCCGTTTATGAATTACATATTAGTTCAGTCAATACTCTTAGGGAAAATTTATTCTCTGTCTGTGTTTCCCGATAGCTATAACGCGGGAATGTTCAAGTCGAGAGCGAATAGGGTACTTTCAAGGTAAGCTTCACCATCGTCGACCACATCCTTGGTTACTTTCAGGTGAGACAGAAAAACGTGAGCCAATCAATTATAAAAAAAATCGCCTTCGAATTTTTATAAGTACTTACGTACGCGCCCCTGACACTAGCGCGAGCGAGGGGGAAGAGACGGACGAGGGGCGGCAACGCGAGCGCAGCCCACGCCGCGCGCCGCGCCGACCGACACTCCGCAAACAACGGCCGCGCGCACGACATCTATCTATAATAAAGGTGTATCCGTGTATCGCATCACAGTGAATCAATGACAGACGTTTTATAACCAATATAATCTTTAAAGTTTTACTATAAAACATGTTTGTTTATTTTATAAACAACTTACATATTTTTGCTCTTAACTGTACGTGTCCCACTAACCGACTCGTGCTGGTGCATCCCACAATTTTGTACTGAAAAATGTAAGAGCGCGGAATGAAAAGGAATTTGTAGATTAAACTTTCAAGTTTGGTCTCATAGCTGAGAATCTGAAAACCTTTTGTGGTTGTTATGAAATCCGCTTTGAAAATAAAATTCATGTCTTTAGGTTCTTTATTTTAGAATAGAACCTTTTTATTTGCATTAAAACATCTATTATAACAAAATGGTAACGAAGTTAAAACTGTACATTGAATATTTTTGAATACAAAAAACTTATTGAAGACTCCGAGTGTGATACAGAAAAAAAAGTTTTTTTTTTTTTTAATTTTTGTCCGTTTGTCTGCTTGTCTGGAATTGGATGCATGTTCCGGAATGGTGCACGGAACAGCTGAACGGATTTGGATGAGGCACACAGATAGTTTATAACTTGGATTAACACATAGTGTACTTTTAATCCCGGTAGTACATGGTAAACAATGACGTAGTTGATAGAGATTTTATCTTTGGAAGACAAGGACGGACGTACTGCCCCGAGTTGGTAAAAAAAATATTTTTCGACACCAAAATAATATTTCCCAATTTCCTATTATTTGGTTTTCGAATGTAGATGGAGTCATAAAGAGAAATATCTAAACTGATCTTGTAAAAACTTATTGACGTTCTCATGATGCACAATTTCTTTAAAATTGAGCCTTTTTAACTTTCTAGTCTTTTCTCACTTTTCGTCGCAGTAACTAAGCTAGGGTACCCAAAACAAATGGGTAAGGTTAGGTTTAAATTGTGACCAACCACGTGTGAGCCGAATTGGTCGCAGTAAATAAGCTTGGGCACCCCGACCAAATGGGTTCGGTTAGGTTAGGTAAAAAAGCGAGCGGTGCTGCGGCAGCAGCCAGCGGGCGTTTTATTCAGGTGAGTCGTAGTTACTTGGCCATTTAGAATTTTAGGACTCCAAAATAGGAATTATTATTTAAGGTTTATAAAAATGGCACTACCAAGACATTTTTGAAGCCACTTAACCAGCACACAGAATTAGAATAGTAATTGTGTTTGCATTCCCAATTCTCAGTACGCCATGTTTTGCCATTCAAATTAATACATTCAAATTATCTCTAAATATTTTAAACAGCATTGCCCACATTTACACCAAAGTAAAGCGTAGTATTTTGAAAGGTTAATCAATAATTAAGGGAGTGACGTCACGAGTCGAGGGCCGTGTAAGCAATAATAGCGGTCGGGTGAACATTCATTGATTTTAAAGATATATTAATTACGTCCGGTCCCTTGAAAGGTAAACAAGGGAATAAAGCGACGATAGGCACTGTTTTAAACAGTTTTGTTGTTGTTTATAATTGCATGATTATAACGTTTTTGGATATATAGATAATGTAGGATCTACAGAAGAATGAGGAAAATGTCGTGAAAAAAAAATTGAGTATGAGTGTGGATAGCTATAAGAATAGGGGAAAACCAAAGAAACAATGAATGAACTGTGTGAAAGATGGTTTGGCTTAAAAGGGGCGACTATTGAGATGACGACTAATAGAGAAGTATGGAAGCAAAATACATGTTGCGCCGACCCTAAACAAATCGGATAAAGGCAGGAAAATGATGATGATGAGTTAATTGAAGACCTATAGCATAGTTTTATTTAAGTGAATGTTCGAAACACTTGATTTAGAAAGATTGTAAAACTATGGCGTTTCGTGCTTGCTCTTGTTTTGGAATTCACAACTTTCGGACTTCAAAATTCTGGTTAGTTAACACTTTGACAAGTCAAAAGTTTTGAGTTTGGTTTTAGAATATTAGAAATACCTATTTAATTTAGAAAGTATGTCATAATGATGGATGAAATAAACGATAAGGCATTTTTGCTATGTATTTTTGTGGTACACCACAAAAAAGTTGATATAAATAAATAAATAATAGAGAAATGTTATTTCTTACAGTGAACAATTAAAAAAAGCCAACTATAAAAATATGTTTATGTGTTTATTAGAGAGTCCATATACATAATTATGCTAACAACATACTGCGATCACTAATCCCTTTGAAAAGCGAGTATAATAACTTTTCTTTGAACTGCAAATCAGTTTTTCAAAGAAAAAGTCCACGTAAAGCTTTTTATCTTGCAGTAAGCTTCGAAATAAACTTATTATTTTGGTATTAGAGAAGAAATATACTTATGTATAAGTTACGGTCAGAGAAATTAATTGTTAAGCGAATTGACACCCTACCTCAATTTGCCGTGTTATAGCTATTTCATACAACTGTCAAAGAATGACAGCAGTGATTTGAATATACGAACAATTTATGTTGGTAGTCGATTTGCTTTACAAACTATTTCTAGCTTTTTTCTAGTAAAATAAGTCTTCTTCATCCATATTATAATAATAATAGTTTATGATTTTGTTATTTTGTGTTTATATTTATGTAAGCTATATGGCGATTTCTCTGAAATAAATACCTAATAATAATAATTATAGGTATTTTGACAAACACTGGACACGACGACACTCAGAACGAAGCCGCGCTCGACTGCGGTCAGGCAGCTCGCGCGCGTTCCCGCTCCCGCGCTGCTCCCCGCCCCGCGCTGCCAGTCTGGCTAAGCACTCACAGTACTTTTTTTTCTTTTCCCCTCGTGTGACCTATATTATGTGACCAAGGTAATGTAACTAGAGTGAGACTTCTACTACGACTAGACTTTAGACTTCAGTTGTTGGAAATTAATCTAGGAAAGATTTCAAAAGACTGCAATGAAACCTTAGTTAGAGGGATCTCGTTACATCGCTTGTGGAGTAAATGGCTCTCAAAACGCTTTATTTGAAATTAGTTTCTCTCGGACGAGGCGTATGCGTCTCAGAGCAATTACTATCAAGGAAAACGTGTTTAAAGTAAATTGACTAGTCATAGCATTATTTATTTCTATTTTTTCTGATTGATATTAGTACCTGTCTGGTCACTATTAAAGGAACTTTTTTCATATTAGAAATTCTTCTAATAATATTTTTAAATTAAATCACTAATTTAAGAACGTTTAATTATCATGATTATCGTTTAGCATTTTTCCAACTTTGTTGGGGTCTAGTCCAATTGAATGTAGCTTAATACCAGTATTTTACATGAAGTGACCATCTTTTTTTTTTTTTTTGTCTGAAAGTTTTGCATATACTTTTAATATTTTATAATTACCCTCGTTATTATTGTCATCAAATCATCGAATGATAAAAAGTACCCACTAAGTATCACCTGTATTCTTATAACCATACTCATTGTTCAGTGATTTATTTAGTAGTCTAATGCAAATTATCTTTAATTGTGTGGAAGTGTGTGAGTGTTTGTGAACGAGGAAGACTGACCTGCCGTGATACAGTTTTTACTAGTACGGAGGTCAGTGTGAATTAAGCCCAAATAACCGCATATACACAGGTATTTATTAGACATACGTTATTATATATATTTTTTTTTTGTACTAGTATTCACAAATCACAGGATTGTTGGGATTTGTGTGTAAGGTTTGTTCTTTTATACTGTCAATAAACTTTACTTTACTATCTGAGCTCCACAACACAGTTTATAGCAATGTAAAAATACTTTCATACAAAAGTTAGCAACGCGAACGTCACAAAACATTATATTCTTACCTTGCACCGAGCATTCTTCGGCGGGCACTTTAATAAATATCCCAACTTCACTTACCTCACCGTAATATTTCTTTAGAAATAACAACTTAAGTTCTTGCAATAGTAAATAGGACGTAATAAAAGCGATTAGGTTTGCCTAGACCAGCGCAATGGAATAATTTACGAGCCAAAGTGGTGGAAAATGGTTATGCAAAGGCATTATGTGTGGAATGTACTGCGATATGGGCACTTAGGGGAAGGCGTTGGCTGAATGGACAGACTTTTCGGGACAATATTTTATTTTTAGTAGCTTTGGGTAAAGAACACACTAAGATTCTTTTGAATTATTTTTTTAAAACTAACTTGGTAATGTTATATTAGGTATTATGCAATCTGGTGCTTTTTGATTGAATTATGAAAAAACATATTATTGTAGTTTTATGGTCAAATACCGCATTTATATCTACACCGCATTATGTGTGTGTAATTTTTTTTCCATAATGTCGGCGTGTGCAAACTGTAACGTAAAATGGAACGCGATGTTTAGTGACATCATCGTCCCATTCAGTGAATCGGCGAGTTGTGGAAGGGACCGGCTTTTATGTTATGTTGGGGACAGTCTAATACTAGTGAGCGTGTCCACAGCTCTAATAAAATTATTATTATCAAAACGTTTTATTGTTAATTATTGCTTTTAATCATTTTGTTGTAAAATTTAATTTATTTTACGTTAAATACTGATTTTCTTTTAAATAATAGCGAATGGAAACCCTCAAGACTACGTGGGCTTTGTAAAATGCAGGTCTCCTGCAACAATACTTCAATCTGTACTTCATTAAGACCATAAAAACGGTTCCATATGTTGGTCCTTTTGTCCAAAGTCGTAATAAACTTAAGATTTTTCTGTAGCTTGGTCTGTTTACAGCCTACAATGTAATATATACGACAAAGTAAGTAGCTAAGGTTCAAATTTTCTGTTCGGCGAACCGTGTATATGTGAACGGTAATATGCTGAGACGCTTAGAGGGAAAAACGCTTGCTAGCATTTTTGCCTTATTTCCATACTAAGCTAGGTTTTTTTTAAAATATGGAATGGGTTAATTACATAGTGGAGCTTTTATGAGCTTAGTTCTTTTTTTAAATAATGTATTCTGGTTTTGAATGAGCAGAGAAAAAACACGATTGCTTGATTGAGGCAGATGCGAGTGGAAAAGACAGGAGGGGGACGCGCTAAAACGACATAATGAATGACCTTATTGGTGATGTTTTTCAGAAAGGCCAGGTGCGTAGCACTCGCAATCGGCGTGCGTGTATACCCAGATGTACGACCGTAAACGAAGCAAAAGGAGTATGTATAGATTGTAGCAGGTGGTATTCTATACTGTCTGCCATGTTTTATGCAAATAAATGTTATTTCTATTTTTGCCTACCCGCAAAGGGAGAAGGCGTAGAGTTTGTGTTATGTTATGTACAGACGCCAGCACATCAAGCTACCCGAAACTGTCAAATTTTCCCAATCAATTTTGAACCTTATACTTTAGTGATAAAGTTGAAAATCTATTAAAGAAACTTGACAGATTGTTGTAGCTTGATGTGCCGGCGGCGTGGCGTCTTACTTTATTAATTGCAATACTTACGATTTTAATATAATGGGATCACGTTTTGACTGATAACCGAAAATCCAATTTGGAGCGATCGAATCAAACTCGTGACAAAAAATTCAGGTAATTAGTTCGCATGACTGGCTTGCTGAAATTACTTGCTTGTTTGGGTTTCCGAGCAGTAATTTTCATTTATCTTTTCTTATATTTACTTTCACTGGTCAAAGGACCAAATTCTTTTTATGTTTTCTAGCTAGTGGCAAAGTTAATTTCTAAGTGTCGCCAAAAACAGTGGAAGAGCGCCGATTTCTGAAATACAGAATAGAATAGAATACAATAGAATAGAATACTCTTTATTATGTACACCATATAAATTACAGACATAAATATAGAAACTTTACAATGGGTGACACAATGGGCGGTCTTATCGCTAAGAGCGATCTTTTAAAGACAACCTTTGGATGGATTAAAAAGGGGAAGGACAGACAAATACTGTAGGTAGTCTGTGGTGTACCATTTACACAATACAATAAATACATACATAAAGTACTATTAATCTATACAAATATATACATATACATAATAATAAACATGAAACAGGAGCAAAGAAAATACAATGACGATGTTCACGGAGAGAGAATGTGCAGATACACACACACAGAGACAGATATTTTATGTCTAGTTCAGACACAAATGAGCAGTGTAAAGAGTATCACCATGCTATACAGGGTGGCATAACATCGACGCGCAAACCCTAACCATGAATTCAGCAAATGATTTCAGATGCCTAGGGCAGAAATGTCTCAATTATTTAAAAAAAAACTGCTGTTTCATGTATGCAACATTCCATTTCATCGCAGAGGTTCAGAATCATTTTTTAAATACATGGTAGAATGGTGCGTTGATGTCCTCCTGCAACCTTGTATAAATGCCTGTACATTTTTTAACAAATAAACAATTCTTATTCTTAATGAGGCCTTCCTCCAACTACATCAACTCAGCCAATGGCAGCCCACTGCTAGACATAGGCTTCTCCCACGCTGCGCTACAACACCCTGTTCTCCGCCTTCCGCATCCAGTCTGTCCCAGCCACCTTTTTGAGGTCGTCTGTCCATCTAGCTGGGGGACGTCCCACACAAACTACCTACATATAAATAGGTTATCCGTTTATTTCACTTTTCAAAATTGATTTATTAACCATTTAATTTTATTCGATTCGATTCTGATCTGCTTCAAAATAATGAAGAAATTAAATTCAAGTGGAACTTTTATAAAATATTTTATTTTAATATTACTTCTCCTTATTACACTAGATACTAAAATAAATGGCTAACTAACTTACGATACAAATAAATTTAAAAAAAAACAAAGGACACTTAGACGTCGAAGTTCGTCCGCATCGCTGTCATCCGGAAACGTGCCCAGAAGACTGGCAGCATTGCCCCATTCTCCTTTGGGAATTGTAACTTTTCTTTGTACTTATCGATTCAAATATCGGAAGGGACGTATAAACTTCATTTAATCACGGGAACGTTAGAAATTCGAACCGAACTGAACATTTTTATTAAGTTTCCACTACTTCCAAGCTTCTTTCAGGAAGTTTTAAAAACTGGATTGTAGGACTCGAACTTACTCCTCAGATGTTCTTTAAGCCTTTTCTTGAAAGATTTTACTTTAACAGTATAAAAGTTGGTGTAGAAACACTGTCATAAGTTCGAGTGATTTTTATTGTCTACTAGCTGCGCCCCGCGGTTTCACCCGCGTAAATGTCGATCCCGTGGGAATATCGGGATAAAAACTATCCTATGTCCTTTCCCGGGACTCAAACTATCTCTATACTTACCAAATTTCATCGAAATCGGTCCAGCCGTTTTCATGTTATGTCGTGACAACGGAAAACGGGTTTCATTTTTATATATACAGGGTGTCCGGTAAATAGTACGACATATTGCAGGGGGTGATAGCTTGGGTCAATACCTACCAAAACTACACAATGTATGTTCCGCAAAATGTTACAGATTTACAGTTATAAATTTTTTTCCGATATATCGAAAAATCTCTACCTTGAAACAGATTTTTAAGCATCTCGTAATGAAAAATTCCTTTTCTAGTATTTGTTTTACATCAAATTATTCGTGAATAGTTTTTCTACTCATTGACAAGTCTTGTTTCTATCAAAAACCAGAATGTTTCAAGAAATACTAATTTTTGTTTAAATTTTCGCAGAACGATTTTCTTATCGCCTTTAACCTAGTGGTGAAAAAAAAAATTACATTTTGCGGAACATTATTATGTTGTTTTGGTAGGTATTGGCCCAAGCTATCACCCCCTGCAATATGTCGTACTATTTACTGGACACCCTGTATAGATTAAGAACTGACAAAGGATCAAACTAAGTGGAAGTTGTCACTTGTCAGAAGAATTATCATGAGAATTGCAGCCAAAATGTATTAGTAGTATAGTTTTAAACTACAGAGGATGGTCTTTTGTCTCTGAATTACCTACATACCTTAACGTTACTGATGTCAAATAATTCAAAATAACAAAATAAAAATAAAAATGTTTATGGCAAACCACATGAACACCATCCATAAACTCAAAAACTAAAATAACAAGTTAATAAAAAAAATACAATTAAACGACATACCTACATACACACGAACATAATTTTACGCCTTTCTTCTCTTGCACATTAAAATAGGTACAAACATTTTACGCGGCTATTTTCAACCACCGCTACTTGTACATAGGTCTTTGTCTTGATTATACGAGTAGGTATCTGCAAAATTCATGTACTTAATTAATATAATTCAACAACGAACGCATTAATAAAACGCCCATCACATAAAGCCGACACATAATAAATCAATTCCACCCGCTTTATTTACCTCTCCACAGTAATGAGCGCCAATAGCCAGAGAATTATTTGATTAACTGCTTCAATTAAGTAGGTAATCGTTATGCAATCGCCTCGCAAACAGACTCGTTATTAATAGTCGAATAGGAACTCCCAGTTTCGAAACAGGGCTGTTTACTTGTGCCGAAAACGTTTCGCTTTATACAAACGACAGTTTCGCTAAAAATATAGGGTTGGTGCTTCCATATTTAACCGACTTCTAAAAAAGGAGGAGGTTCTCAATTCAAATGTTTGTATTTTTTTTTTTTTATGTTTGTTCGCGCATAACTCCGTCGCTTGCCAACCGATTTGAAAAATTCTTTTTTTGTTGGAAATATACTTCCGAAATGGTCTCATGAAAATTTTATCGAAATCGGACAAGCGGTTTTTGAAAAATCAACAAAAAATTATCTACATTGTCTACATTAACGATCTTTTCGTTTACATTTTTGTGGGGTAGGTACAACTAAAAAGTGGAAAATAAAAACTTTTTTACAAAAAAAAACAACCGACTTCAAAAAAAGACACTATAAAGTGATAAATAACTTTAATTTCGGAAGTCGGTGTCAAAAAACGAAAATGCGGCACCAACGACACCGACTTCCGAAATTAGTTATTTATCACTTTATAGTGTCTTTTTTGAAGTCGGTTGTTTTTTTTTGTAAAAAAGTTTTTTAGTTAAGATATTATGCTATTTTTTAACCTACTTCAAAAAAAGGAGGAGGTTGTCAATTCGGGTAAATATTTTTTTTATGTTTGTTAGGTACCTCAAACTCCGTTATTTATAAGCCGATTTACATTTTTTTTTTCTTTGAAAGTATTTACTTTCAGATTGGTGTCATAGAAATTTTATCAACATTGGTTCAGTAGTTTGGTTTTTAAACCAAAATAACTGGTAAAAATTCAAGTAAACGAAATTGTTTTTGTATGTAAATATGTTACGCGATATCTCCGGCAGTTGCAAAAGGCATACCCATCCATAAAAAAAATAATGGATACGGTAAAAATAACATTAATTCCGGAAGTCGGTGTCGTTGGGTTCGCATTTTCTTTGTTTGCCACCGATTTCAGAAATTAAAGTCATTTTTCACAATGCAGTGTCTTTTTTGGAAGTAGGTTGTTTTTTTTTTTATTAAAAAGTTTTTATTTTTCACTTTTAAGCCTACTTACCCTACAGAGATTCGTATAACCCTACTTGTGTATTAGATTGCTGATCACTATGGTCAGCAATTTTTTAGCTGTTTCTTTTCCTTTTTTATTTGTTGGTGTAAAAAATATTTTTTTTAGGTATACTTACAATAAAATCTCAAACGTAAAGTAAATAAACACAGAGAGGTTTTTTGTTGGACGTGACCGCGCATAATTATATTTTACAAATCCGATTTTTAACGACCTCCAGATGAAGCGATAAATTGTAGTACCTATGAACAATAATTGAAGTGAAAAGAAACGTTTTTTTACTTGATATAAGTACCTAATGGTGGGTAACCCATTTAACGTTGGTTTTTTTTTTATTGTTATTGCAATGGCATTATGGCATGGCAGAATGGGCCTGCTCTTGGCCTCGATCACGCCTGATGGAAATCGACGGATTAGGTCTATAACAGAACGAGCGTGCCCAGAAGATGCGTATTCACTTTTGCTTCGAAGGTAGACGGGTTACACGTAGAAGGGAACACTGACGCTGGTGTAGAGTACCACACTTTGGCTGTGCCCAATTGTGAAGGAGAAGCGCGGAGTACGATTGGTTGGGATATCAACCAAGTGTAGATGGTACCCTGAAGTACCTATGTCTGGTATTGCGGTAGTAAAACGGCGAAAGTGAGATCAGGTCGTGGAGCTCCTGCGCACACTCCTCGAAGTATATTCTCGTGAACTACAAATTACCGTCAGTTTTAAAAGTTTTGCGGGTAATGGTCCTAAGGGTCGGTACATATCTGACGGAAAATGCGTCGGGCGTAACTCCGATTGCGTCTATTTATTCGCTCGACGCACTAACGCATCATCGGTTGAGTGTGAAAAGATAAATGTTTTATCATATAATTGTCTGTTGTGGCGTTACGCGACCGATAATACGCGACGCATTTTCCGTCAGATATGTATCGCGAGTCAATATGAATTATCTGTATAATTGCGTGAATGAGGGTACACTCGAGAGCAACGAATTAGGGTCACATAAAGATACCTGAAAGTCTCTTAAACTAAGAATTCTAGCTTAAGGAAATAAAGTTTGGCCTTTACCCTACCTTGGGACAGTAATAAGCTGGTATTGCGGAATAAGGTCACCATGCGTGATATTCAATGACTAAGAAAATATTATATATGAAAGCAGTAAAAAAGAAAATAATAAAGCAAAGTGTAGTAATAAAGGTAGTTTCATTACTATCGTATTATAAATCATAGACACTAGGTCCCTAGTTGGTATTCAATAAATTCACGTTACAAGAGCATGCTCGTGTATAGTGATGCATCGGGCCATCTGTTGTGGTTTCGGGACAAATGCTAACGTTAACGCTATTATTGAATTTCTGCACTTACACTCCGTATAAATTGCAGTCTATTTTAAGCAATTGCTCGATAGAGGGAGGAAACCACACGAACTATATTATATACTATATAGTTATTTATAAAAAGAAGATTGCTGTTATTGTCGACGTAAATTAATAAATTTATCGAGTTTTTTTTCCCTTGAATGCTAGAGCTATGTATACCTATGTGTACCTTTAATTGCCTTACTAATATCATTAAAGTAGTTTTAAAAGGAGTATGTATATGTAGGAGTAAGCATTGTAGGAGGTGGCGTTCTGTAGTTTCCATGGAAAGAAGATGTGAGTTTATGTAGGTATGTATATGTTTCTAATTGATGTTATTTCAAGTCAAACAAATATGAACTATATTTAAGTGAAAATTAAGTTGATTTCAGAGTGACTAGCACCATTGAAAAAAATATAAAAATGTTTGAAGTTGTAGCGTAAACTGAACTTTATTATGTAGTAATTAAAGTTATTTTTCCATAAACTCATATTTGTTTACATGTCTGGCAAATAAATCGCGAACGCAGATTATTTTAATTAGAAAAAATCCTCTTTTAAATTTAAACATGTATATACTAAGAAAAGAAAACTTTATCAACAGAAAAATGTTGAAATGTCAAAATAAAGTTTTTTGATTATTAAGTATGTAATATGACATACATTTAAGAGTGTTAGGAACATTGTGGCAATCTAATGGGATACTCGTAGATAATACTAGAAGGTGAATTATTTTACATAGAATGACTGCCTTAAATAGAATATAAAACCCTTTTCAACACACTTGCTCGTAAAATGGCTCTTAATGCACCGCTTTTAGGACCATAATGCAGTGTATTACAAACGCGTGCTTTTTCTTTACGTTACGGAACTTGTGTTTTATTTCCACAGATAACTATTTAATTTACTAGTCGGAGTCGGAGAAATGCGTTTTTTTTTTAATCTCTTCAAAGAGACTTCATGCCAAAAGGAATCCGCGAGCCATATTTCACTTTTTTTTTTAATAGTCTGAATTGTCTTTGGTCCCAAAATGAACTAAAATGTATTTACCTTAAGATTAATGCGCAGTTGTAGCCCGCGAAATTCAATTTTTCTAACGTCTTTTGCAATTTTCAGGTCAGTGTCAGGTTGTACCTTGATCAAAATATGATTCGCGACTATAACAGGTATGTATTTACAGAATTATAATCATTAGAATCATTAATACATCTTTCTAAGTTAGATTTGTTCCATAAGAACAAATCTCTTATGGATAAGTTCTTAGGGAACAAGTCTAACTTAAATAGGTATATTATATTAATGATTCTAATGACAATAATTCTGTAAATACATATCTATTATATATATATATACATTTTGATCAAGATACAACCTGATACTGACCTGCGAATTGCAAAAAACTTAAGAAAATTTAAATTTCGCGGTCTACCACTGCGCATTCACCTTAGGGTGCATCCAGACAGAGCGAGGCATGCGCCTCAAATGATATTTTTTATATGTACGGTTGCCTCAGGCTGAGGCATCTAACATACAAAAAAAAGCACTTGCGGCGCATGCCTCGCTCTGTGTGGATGCACCTTATAATAATTGTCCGTGGTCCCTCGCGGAACCAAACGGAAGAGACCACTGGCGTTCTATTATTGCGGATTCTCACTGAATTAATGTATATTTCTGTATGCCAATAGTATTTTCTAATTCCATACTAACTAAACTACAATTTGACATACGACAACACTATGATCAGTCTAAACATTATTTTGTGTTTACTATAATTTTTCTATAGGCTGTTTATCGGTTTTGTCTGTGCCTTTAAATAAATAAACGCGCGCCATTACTTACTCTATGGGTAAACCTGCGCGCGCACGTTAGCGCGGCGCGCGAAAAAACAAACCCAGCCCGCCATTATCCATACAAGTTAATATTTAACAATACAAGCCTGTTTTTTTCCTCGCAAGTGTGTTGAAAAACGTCGTATGAAACGCGTGTGCATTGATCATTATACTCTCGGCTTCCTTATCGCGCTCGCCTTTTTTTTTTTTTTTTTTTTATGGATGGGAAATCATCAAATGACCCCTCCCGCTCTGGGTGGAGCGAAGGCAGTGTCAGACTCTTACTGACTAAAACCCATCCGTGTTCCTTCCTTAGCCCTTTATGTTTCGGGGTAGCGGTAACCCTTTCGGACAATCCCGCACCCCCGGCAGGCTTCGGCCCTGGCAGGCCCCTTCCTTTATGCTGACATCTCTTTGAGGCGCGCGTGGAACACGTACGCGCCGTCCGGCACGGGCCTGGTCCTGATCGGACGGTGAGCTACCCATTACTCTCCGTCCGCAGGCCCGCGCCTACGGTGGCCGGGAGTCGTCACGCGGCTCCCGACGCCCGGAGCGTCTCCCGCGGCGGCTGGGGTGTGAGGCTCTCTCCCTTAGACGTTCCGCCACCTCCTTCTCTAGCATGACTACTTCGCAGAAGGAGGTGACCGCCTCCCACTCCCTCTCGCCCCGGACCATGGCTTGAACCAGGGCCGGACGCGAGAGGTCGCCGCCGCTGTCAATCGCCTCTACGAGGGCACGGCGGTGCTCCGCCCATGCGGGGCATACCTCCACCGTATGCTCCACCGTGTCCTCTGGGCGATCCTCGCAGTGGTGACACCCGGGCGTCTCCTCCCGCCTGATGATGTGCAGGAACCTCCCAAAACATCCGTGTCCGGTGAGGACCTGCGTCAGGCGATAGGTGAGGACGCCGTGACGCCTCTCTAGCCACTCCTCAAAGAGGGGTCTTACCGCCACTATCGTGGCGTGCCCTGCGCTGGGTTGCGAAAGTCGCTCCTTCCATGCCACCATGAGATCGCGCCGGAGGTCTGTCCGCTCCGCCGCGATTTGCCGCGGAAGCGGAGTTTCCCCCCGGCTCAGTGCCTCCGATCGCGCTCGCCTACGGCTCGCGCGAATAATACCGCCTCGAGTTTAATGATCAACATAGCACACATGTATCATAATGTACTATTATTATATAAGTACACTTATACAACATTAAGTTTCAGATATAAATATGTAAAAAAATTATATAGGGTGATAATAATGGGCGGTCTTATCACTAAAAGTGATCTTTTTTGTTATTTTTTTAACCTTTGGAGACAGACGTGGAAGGTGTTCTACCTGTCTCCTCTTACGCGTATTGGAGGTGAAGTTCTGATCGAAGAGCGGAAGTGAAACTCCAACTTGCAGTTAATGATTTTGTAATTGCCACACACTTATTATAGTTAACGGTTAAGATATACTAACACGCATAATAATACATAACAACATGCATGCATAATACGTAACGACACAAACCTTTCGAGGAAGCATAACTTGAAGAAGCATAATTATACTTTGTAAATTAGGCAACCCTACTTTAAAGCAACGCGAAAATAACACCAAACTCTATGTTATATGAAACGGAGACTAAATGCTCGGCTGTCATTCTGTTTTAATATTAAACTTGTATTTCGTTCACAGTATTAAACGACATGCCGTGCCGGCTACAACGGACCAATTAAAAATTTTAGAGCAAATTTTTGGAAGTTAACGTGATGCGCAGAGTTTTGCACAGTTTTAATTAACCACGGCCAGAATTTTCAGTGACCAGAAATAATCCTTCAAGTCTTATCTGCCTAGCATTTTCCCAACTATGTTGAGGTCGGCTTCCAGTCTAACCGAATGCAGCTGAATACCAGTATTTTACATGTAGCGACTGCCTATCTGACCTCCACAACCCAGTTACTGGGTAATACGATAGGTACCCCTTGGTAAGACTGGTTGTCAGACTTTCGGACTTCTGACTACCCGTAACGGCTGTCAAAGATCCACGAATGACAGCCGGGACCAACGGCTTAACGTGCTTTCCGAGGCACATAGAGGTTTTGGTATGTAGAGATGGTCACCCATCCACGGACCAACCGCGGCAAGCGTAGCTTAACCTGATCAATCGACCCGTGTGGCTGTCATTACTTAGCCAAAAGCCCCCCTAATACTTCAAGTCTATAATTATAAAATAAGGTAGTTACGTGCTACTAGGATGTTTCATCCGTAAATATTCATTTGAAAATCAGTGTCTGACAACACTTGTCTGGCATTATTTCTGAAATGTTTTTATTATTTGGCGTTGCCGTGAGGCTGAGGCCAAATAATAAAAAGGTTAGGCTGAGGTGGTTTTGATATTATGCTAGTTTTTAATTTTATTCTAATGTATTCCTTGCATACATAGTATTTTTTGGGTGCACCCAAAAAATTGGTTAATTGCATACTTTGTTTCTTTAACTGTGTAGCATTATCAGCCTATAATGTTTAGCAATAAAAAAAAATCCCACTGCTGGGACACATGCCTTCTCTTTTCGATAGAGAGTGGGCTGTAATCTACTACGCGGGCCCAGTGCGGGTGGTAGATGTCACATGTCTTCGAATTTTTGTTTCTAGGAAATGCCGGTTACCTCACGATGTTTTCCTTCACCGTTTTAAGAGCAGAGATGATAATGATGATTTACTCAAAGTAAAGCGCCTGCTTGAGTTCGAACCAACGACCTACATCTCGTAAGTCGGGGCCGTTACGTCTAGGCCACCACTGATATCAACTTTGTACTAGTGGCAAAAGGTCAAATAACATAATTCCTTTTGGCTTAATTATAATATCATAAACTCTTCATAACTGTAATATTTTAGTAATATTTTCGACAAATCCGAAGTCAAAGTCAAAGCATTTATTTCAAATAGGCACATAAAAGGCACCTTTGAACGTCAAAAATTACCTTGAAATAGAATTGATTCTAGTCACCCCTTCCAAAAGGTAGTTTTCGTGTGGAGAAGAATGGGCAACAAACTCCACCGTTACTCTTTTAAAATGTTTTACAATATTTTGCAAGGGTACATTAATTATAATAATATGTGAGGACGATGCACCTAATGCAAATGCACCGATAATTTGCTATCCGAAAAACTGTAGAACATAATCCCCTTATTTTTTACATTTTACAGGCTAACAAGGATGTTGATTATTTGCTCAATAGGTACCTACCAAGTTAATTAATTAAGGGCTGATTTTTCAAAAGTCAGATAACTTTTATCTGAGGAATCAATTATTTAGCTTTTGTGTGGAAAATAATATGTCAAACTTTTATATTCCTTAGATAAAAGATGACTGACTATAGAAAAATCATCCTTAAGACGATTTAGGCGCAGAATGGCCACTTCTCAAAATGGCAACTGAGTCTTTAATGGACTAATTCTCAAAATGGCTAATTCTATAAATGACTAATTATTCTAAAACAAAAGAGTATAAAGAAGAAAAAAAAAGAGAAAAAGAAAAAAAGAGAGAAAAGAGTTTAATAAAGAGTATTCTATTCTATTATTCTCAGAATGCCTAATTTGATAAAGTACTAATTCGCGAAACGCCCATTTCTATAAATACCTAATTCTCGAAAAGGACACATTTGTAACTAAAATTTATGAAACGTATTAAATCCCTAAAGAAAACAAGATACATAAGAAAAGATTATCCAGTGTACCATAATGTTCAATTTAAACCAACGGACAGAGTCAGTCACGTAGAAAAGAGGCAATCTGGTGGCGGTAGCGAAGTGTTTTATATTGTTCCATTTATACGTCACACAGAAACCTAACGACGAGGGTTTTTGAAAACTCTCTGGGTAGTACTCTCATAGTCGACAGATTTAGGGAAAGCCCACAATTTCTTCATCAGCCTATTTAAGTCATTATGGCTTTGGCCGCACACGATCATACAAAATCAACGGCTCTGAAGATCACTTTATTTTTGGTCCATTTTCGAAATTTGAAAGTGGACTCGGGGGTAGGAGTAGGGGAGCTCCTATCTAAAACTTTTTCAAATATATTTTCGGTGTTCTTTCGTCATGCCGCAACTACTCAGCTATCAACTTTTCGCCTCGATAATTATGCTTGCTCAAAAATCCTGTGGACCTCCCCCCCCATCACTAACTTAGTTAGGAATTCTAAAATGCCCTTTGTTGCCAAACAAAAGACCGCTGTTGGAATTTCAACGCTCAGCTAAGGGCCGAAAGTTAAAATTATAACAGCGCTTTTATTTAGGTGTCGCTTAATGTTAATGTATACGGGCATAAAACATTTTATTCTAAACTAACTCGTGGAGGTTGTTATTTATAAATAGTCTCACAATATTTCAAAACTAATTGGCGATGCCGGAGTGGTCTAACTTAGGACAACATATCGTAACCTGTGAAGTAAAATATAGTTTCTAGGGAGCCCACGATGACACCCAGGGGAGCGATTTATCAATTGAGAACTAGCCTTCGAGGGAACTGGTTCAACGGATGGCATAGCGTGAAATGTTTGATTGTTGTATCGTATTAAGTAGGGTAGGAAGATTTTGTTCAGATTTGTAAGTATGTAATGCAGCTACAAAGTTGTAAACATTATGGTGCACCGTTCGAATAAAGTTAGTTTTTTACAACTTTACATGCCATGCGCCTGATGGTATTTCCTATCAGTAAAAAACCCTAACTTTTAAATTTTTATCCTCTATTTATCCCCTTTAGGTGATGAATTTTCAAAAATCTTTCCTTAGCGCTCAATTTCGTTATAATTATTATAAGGAACTCTTGTACTCAATTACATGCTTTAGGCCGCTTTCACATTAGGACGTTAGCAGCGCGATTGTAGCGCGGCAGAAGCAGATGCCTTTACATTACAAGAACAGACGCGCGGTATCAGCGCGGCTGCCGCGCCGCAGTTTAGATCTAATCGTTCGGTGTCAAACTCGCTCATTGTGCAGTCTATAATCAAGTGCGCTTACAACACTGACTCTTCACCGATTGAGCGCACGCGCAGGCCGCGCGCTGCCGCGTGCGCCGCGCTTCTGTTTATAATATAAAATTCTAACTGGGCGACGGTCGCGCGTCTGTCGCACTGCTAAAGTCGCCTAGGTGTGAAAGCGGTCTTAGAAGCCAGCGGTGTAGGCTGTGCGTAGTCTGTCAGTAAATTAATTCAAGAATGTTTAAGATACGTAATGTATAGTTAAAACTTTCTTATACCTATGGTTAGAACCATGCGGTTCTCAAATAATCTGACCAAGATAACGTCTGGACTTTTAAAGAGATGACATCTCAGTTCGATTCGGTATTTCTTGTCAGAGTAGTCGAATAGGAAACACTGACCTCATAAAGTTAAAATAAAAAGTTCGGGTAGGTAAACGTGTTTGTTACAACCAATTTACAAATTAATGATGCACCTACTGTACCTACTGATCAGCCTCAAGAATCGACCTTCGTCCATAGGTACATTACTGACTGACACTGTAGCAGCTCATACTTACGTATGGTCATACACAATTTGGAGGAACGCAGACGGCCTTTCGTCATCGCGCGCCCGCGCATACTGAGCTAGCCGACCGGCCGTCCGTATCATCGCGCTCGCACGTCGAAGGGAGCGCGGCAGATTCTACCGTCATTCTAAATTGTGTTAGTTTTAAGTTTTATAGATGTACCCTTTATATTTTGATTTTCTCCAACTAGAATTGTATATAAGCAGCGCTTACCAATAAATCATACAGATCGTTATTCGCCTACTTATTCGCATCACACACAACCTCCAAAGTGGTGACCCCGCGTTCAAAATGACTACGCCCGTAACAAAGGAAGACAAGACTACTACGCCTGAAGACGTCGAAGCAATTAGCGTCCAGTCACGCATCCCTAAATTCTGGTGCAACAGACCTAAGCTTTGGTTCGCCCAATTTGAGGTCATTATCTACAACCAGAAGCTCGGCGATGAAGGCAAGTTCGCACTGGTTGTGGCTCAGCTGGAGATCAAAGATGTGGACCAAATCAGCGATATCATCTTGTCACCGCCCAACTCCGGCCGATACGAAGCAGCGAAGAGAAGACTGTTGGAGGTTTACGAAGATAGCGAGGGTAGTCAGTTACAAAAACTACTGAATGAAATGGAGCTTGGCGATCAACGACCATCACAGTTGCTTCGCCGAATGAAAAACCTCGCTGGGAAAAAGATGCCAGATGACACCCTGAAAATGTTGTGGCAAGGCCACCTACCCGCTTCTACCCGCACTGTGTTAGCCGTGAGTGAAGAATCTAAGCTGGACTCGTTAGCTGCCATGGCAGACAGGATGCAAGAACAGCTGAAAGAGGTGAACGCCGTGTGTTCCTGCCAGTGTCAACCTTCCACGTCAAAGGCCCCAGCGACAGCGGCGCCAGCCGAAATAGCGGCGACATCTGAACCAACAGACAAGAAGCTTTACAGCATGATTGAAGCCCTGACCAAGGAAGTTGCAGCGCTGAAAACGAATCGATCTCGCAAATTTCAACGCCGATCCCACAATTTCAGAAGCCGTTCCAGCTCGAAATCTCGGGACAGAAAAAACGCCGTGTGCTATTTTCATCAGAAATTCGGCAAGGCAGCATACCGATGTAGAAGTCCGTGCAGTTTTAAGGGAATTACGAGTGAGAAGCCGGAAAACTAAAGGAGACTCAAGCCGTGGCGGTGGCCGAAGTCGACGATTTATCCACCTACCGCCTATTTTTACACGACAAATCAACCGGAACAAAATTCCTAATCGACACGGGTGCGAATGTATCAGTATTACCCGCTACTGCACGTGATAAACAGCGAACTCCAACCAACTACTTGTATGCAGCAAATGGTACACAAATACCCACATATGGCGAGCGAACCATCGTGCTCAACATCGGACTGCGGCGTCCCTACAGTTGGCGATTTATGGTTGCAACAGTCAGTCGGCCGATATTAGGCGCTGATTTTTTACACCACCACGCACTTATGGTGGATCTCCACGGACGACGATTGGTAGATAAAAGTACCAATTTATCGGCACGAGGGTTCCTGTCACCCACAGCTGAAGGAAGCATCCGAACCATCGACGACAAGCTTCCATACCACGACCTGTTGGCCAAGTACCCAGACATCACGAGACCAAACTTAGAGAAACTGGGAAACAGTGAAGTCGAACACTACATTGAAACCACCGGCCCGCCGATATTTACAAAAGCGAGACCACTACCGCCACATAAATACAACGCCGCAAAACAAGAATTCCAACTCATGATGAGCCAAGGAATTTGTCGACCATCTAATAGCCCATGGGCTAGTCCATTACACATGGTTTTAAAAAAGGATGGTACCTACAGATCCTGTGGTGATTACCGTAGACTAAATTCAGTAACCACACCCGATCGATACCCGATACCACGACTTCATGACTTCACACATAACCTCCAAGGCAAGAAGGTTTTCTCAAAAATTGATCTGCAGAAAGCCTACTACCAGATCAAAAACAGAGAAGAAGACGTGAAGAAGACAGCCGTGATTACTCCTTTTGGCTTGTACGAGTTCACTAGGATGTGTTTTGGTTTGATGAATGCAGGCCAGACATTTCAACGCCACATGGACAACGTGCTACGCGGCCTACCTGTTTTTCCATTCGTCGATGACGTTCTGGTAGCTTCTGAGAACGAAGAAGAACACAGAAGAGAGCTTCAAGAAGTGTTTAAGCGACTTAACGACAGCGGTTTAAAAATAAACGTCGCTAAGTGTATCTTCGGCCAGTCGAAACTTAATTTCCTGGGATACACGTTAAGCCCTGAAGGCATTACACCGACGGAAGATAAGGTGCAAGCAATCCAGTCCTATCCATTGCCAAATACGATCCAAGATCTACGCCGTTTCGTCGGAATGCTGAACTTTTATCGTTCAAGTATACCCCATGCGGCTGAACATCAGAAAGAATTGAGCAAATACTTTCACAACGCCAAGAAAAACGATAAAACAAACATACAATGGACCGAAGAGGCAAAAGAAGCATTCAATCAATGTAAACAAGATATCAAGAACTGCGCATTATTGTCCTACCCATCACTGAGCGAACCTTTCGCACTGATGACAGATGCCTCAAACACATGTGCTGGTGCCGTTATACAACAAAAGATCAACGGCAGGTGGAGACCACTGGGATTTTTCTCAAAGAAGTTCAGTGACGCACAACAAAAATACAGCACGTACGACCGTGAGTTGCTATCAATCTACATGGCAATACGTCACTTCCGCCGTGTGTTTGAAGGACGAGAGTTAATTGTATACACGGACCACAAACCGCTGTGTAATGCAATAACTTCGAACAGCAAGTCTGAGACGCCCCGCCGAACAAGATACCTTGAATATATCGGACAGTTCACGTCGAATATTCAACACGTAATCGGCCAGGACAACAAAGTCGCAGATGCACTATCGCGAGTCGAAACAATAACATGCCCGACACCATTGGATTACACCGAGTTAGCAAGACAACAAGATCAAGACGAAGAATACAAAACGCTTGCAAACACAGGGAAGTACATATTCAGGAAGATCGTCATGCCCAACTCAACCGCCAAACCCGTTACCTGCGAGATGTCATCAAACACTGCTCGTCCATATCTACCACCAGATTTTCGAAAAGCAGCTTTTCAAGCGATTCACGACCTTAGTCACCCCGGCATAAGGGCGACAAGGAAGCTAGTCACTGCCCGCTACTGGTGGCCCTCCATGAATAGTGACGTAAATGAGTGGACTCGAGCGTGCGACGCGTGCCAGCGCGCTAAGGTGCAACAACACACGAAGACACCTATTGCGAGTTTCGAACAAGCAAACAGACTAGAGCATGTACACATGGATATCGTTGGCCCGTTACCTATTTCTGACGGCTATCGTTATCTACTGACCATGATAGATAGGGCTACCAAATGGCCAGAAGCCTGCCCATTGGAAGACATAACCGCAGAAAAGGTTGCTAACGCATTCTACGAGGGTTGGATCGCGAGATTTGGTTGCCCAGTAACCATAACCACCGACCAAGGGAGGCAATTTGAGTCTGACCTGTTTCACAAATTGACGCAACGCATGGGAATTCACCGCACCCGCACCACTGCCTACCACCCGCAGTGTAACGGCGTGATAGAACGATGGCACCGCTCACTCAAGACGTCACTCACCGCAAGACTCAAATCTACAACATGGTCGCATGAGCTACCTACAGTGCTACTGGGACTGCGCGCTTCGATAAAAGAAGATGTCGGTGCCAGTACTGCTGAACTACTATATGGCCAAACGCTACGATTACCCGGAGAATTCTATGAAGAATCAACAAGACATCGCGATACGATTTCAAACTTCATGAATAAGTTGAATGGAGCGTTAAAGAAGGCCCAGGCGCAACGGAAATCTAACCAATCGCGAGCGACATTTATTCATGATGACCTATATAAATGTACGCATGTATATCTACGCAATGACGCATCAAGAAAACCTCTGACGCCGACCTACACAGGCCCGTACAAAGTGATCAGTCGTAAGGACAAGTACTTCACTATCCAGTTACGCAATAGATGTTCCAACATCACTGTTGACAGACTAAAGCCTGCTTTCCGGATCAACACCGAGTCAGATGCACCAGTCACAGATACGTACGCATACGTCACAAAATCAGGAAGGACTTCGAAGCCCTGTGTACGTTTCACTAGCGGGGGAATGATGTAGCAGCTCATACTTACGTATGGTCATACACAATTTGGAGGAACGCAGACGGCCTTTCGTCATCGCGCGCCCGCGCATACTGAGCTAGCCGACCGGCCGTCCGTATCATCGCGCTCGCACGTCGAAGGGAGCGCGGCAGATTCTACCGTCATTCTAAATTGTGTTAGTTTTAAGTTTTATAGATGTACCCTTTATATTTTGATTTTCTCCAACTAGAATTGTATATAAGCAGCGCTTACCAATAAATCATACAGATCGTTATTCGCCTACTTATTCGCATCACACACAACCTCCAAAACACAAATGCTTCACGTAACTTCATTTTGCTTCACTTTAAAGAACCAAATGGGAACAGCTAGTAAGTAGAGGCTGCTGTGCACATCTGTATCAAGTAATTACTGAGCATGACTGGTCAGTTGCAAGGAGACTTGTTTCACTAGCCAGGATAATGTAGAAGGTTCATGGCATTTGTAATATACACTGTTAACGTATTTTTGAAAGGTCATATATCATAGTATAATCAGTCTAGCCTATAATGTTCCCACTGCTGAGACACAGGCCTCCTCTCTGTTGGAGGGAATAGCCTTTAATTCACCACGGGGGCCCAGTGTGGATTGGTAGATGTCACATGTCTTCGAAATTTTGGTTGCTAGAACATGCCGTTTTATGTTTTCCTTCACAGTTATAAGAGCAGGAGTGTAGTGTAACAGTACACAAAGTAACGTGGCTGGATTCGAACCCATGACCTACAACTCGTATTCGAGGCGACGACTGGGCCTTGTAGTTTGTTAAAATAAAGGCTTGCCCCATAGAGTTCGTAGTACATATGTATTGATGGCTTGCACGGAGAGAAGCACAATGGCTTTTTTAACCGACTTTTTAACCGACTTTAAAAAATGAGGTTCTGTATTCGACCCGTATGTATGTATGTATGTATGTTTGTATGTCCGCGATTATCTCAAAAACTACTAAACCGATTTTGATAATTCTTTCATTAGTGTGATCTACATACTTTCAGGAAGGTTTTAGTATATAATACACTAGCGGTCGCCCGCGGCTCCGCCCGCGTGGATGTCGGTTACCGCTGCAAAAAGCCTACCCAGGAAAGACACGGTCAGCAAAATGATTCCCAGGTCAATTCACAGACACCGACAGTAACATTGACGACGCAGTCATTATCCGCAGGCTGCACAGATTGTCTTTCTGTGTATGTTAAGTTGTTAATGATGAAAATATTTAAATGTAATTAATACTAAGTTTTCACTTCTGCCGGCAGTCCCGGAGCGCAACCCGTTGTTTAAGGATAGATAACTAAAGCGATTATTGTAGAGCTTCTCCATAAACAACATTTGACGTTAAATTATTTTCAGGTAACAAAATATACTGATGGTCGGGAGCCCCGACCCGTGATAGGGCAACGTAAAGTTGCCCATGCGTAAAACATTCTTTTCGTAAATCAATTCCTACTAATTTGAATGTTTGGCCCTGGGATTTGTTTATCGTTAGTGCGAAAGAAATTTTTACTGGAAATTGGAGCCTTTTGAAGGGTATAAGCAAATCAGTAGGGATCATGGGTATTCTTGGTATATGAGCTAATTCACCAGCTGCAGGGCCGGTGATAATCTTCGCTACTATTAAATTATCTTTTAGCTCCTTTATAAGAAGTCTCGTGCCATTACACATGTTGGGGGGGCTTAAATTTCTGAGAAGCATTATCGGCGTGCCAACTTTTAACGACAGTTCATGAGGTGGTAGCCCAGCGGGATTCAGAGAATTTAAAAATTCCTGGGGGTAGTGCACAGCGTCCTCGATGTTAGTGACGGTGTCTATGGATTTATAGCACTTAACTTCACCCGGTACTTTCTGCATAATTAAACTGTTTATTTCGTTGACTGTTTCATTCCTGGGAGAAACTATTGCTCTACAACACAGCCAACGAAAATAATTTTGATGTAAGTTTTCGATGTCAGGATATATAGCATCTATCAGACTATCTAAATTATGGACTATTTGGCCTAGAGACTCATCCAAAGTAACCGCATAATCGGTGCCCAAATTTAAAGATGGAAAAATTCCTTCTCCAAGTTTCAGCAGCTGTTGTGGAAAATTGCTATGCGTATTTCCATGTAGATGAGCTCTCATATTGGTGCGCAAATTCAAATGTGGAACAGATGTCCAAAGGTGAGACGATTTTAAACATGCCTTCATAATATCTGCTCGCGTACCTCTGTTGACGACTGGAAGCGTTTGTCGGAAATCTCCAGCAAATACAAAAGTGATACCACCCATGACATTAGCAGAGCTTCGGAGGTCTTTTAAAGTACGGTCCACGGCCTCCACATGAGCTCTATGACTCATGGTGCATTCATCCCATATTACCAACGACGCGTCTTGCAGCAACTTACCAAGAGGCCCATTTTTCCGAATAGAACACGTAGACCGTTGATCTAAAGATACGGATAGCGGGAGTTTAAACGTAGAGTGAGCAGTTTTTCCTTCGTTCAAGAGAGTTGCAGCAATTCCTACGAAGCAACTGCAATCGCTATCTTCCCTGATTGCCGTATCTTAGCAAGTATCAAATTTGCGAGAAAAGTCTTTCCGGTGCCTCCTGGTGCGTCCAAAAAAAATAATCTCCCCATGTTATTGTTCACGCTGTCCACAATAGTCTCATAAGCATGTCTTTGATCTGGTACTAATTTTGGCACATTGTCATTATCAAACGCTGTTAGATCATTTCTGTTATACTGTTGTACCATTGTGTCAATAGTATTATTCTGGGTACGAACGGGAGAAGGTAATCCAAAATCACTTAAATTTTTGTCGTTTAATTCTAGAAGTTTGTTTTCTATTTCGATTAATCCTTCATTATAAATGACTTCAGTGAAGGGTAAAGTGTTATCCTGATTTTGTTGTCTGATACGATGTCTAATATCTTCACAGAACTGATCTTTGAAAGTATCCCATAACTTCAATGGTTCCGATGGTTGACAAAATAAAAGTATGACTACGAACAACTCCCTTAGTTTTTTTGGACAATGTGATAACGAAGCTTCGCTTAAACTGTTACCCCAATGGTCATCGTTTTCAAGTAAACCTCGGTAATATTTTAATTTCGCCATAACTTCAAAACCAAACGTCCAATTTTAATCATTCAAAGACCAAATATTATCTCCATAAACTGTTCTTAGTGATGAAATCATTTATTTTGATAAGGATTAATAGCATGAGTAAAATAAACGCGTTTAAATGTAGTCCAAAAAAAAATTCAAGATTTTTAAATAAAAAAATGGTTGCTGTGCCTCACTCGACATAGATGGGTATAGTGTGTCGCGGACTTTTTTGTAGATATTTATAAGATCTACAATTAATTAGAACATTTTATGGTTCTATCTTTTATAGTTTAGGCAGCGTACGCAAAATAAGTAACTTTTCTGGTTGATTTTTTACACCTTGTGTCCGAAAAACCCAAATATCTTACGGAACCCTATTTTTTTCCAAAATAAAATATAGCCTATGTTACTCGTGGATAATGTAGCTTTCGAATGGTGAAAGAATTTTTAAAATCGGTCCAGTAGTTTTTGAGCCTATTTAGTACAAACAAACAAACATACAAACAAAGTTTTCCTCTTTATAATATTAGTGTAGATTAATGAGCATTTGTTTTTTCAGTTTAGGTGCGTATCTGTTAGCCAAAAAGTTCATATCTCTCTAAAGGCTGATTTACATTTGTATTAGTTTAGCGGGTAAAGTTCCTTCGCGTCTATAATATTTTTACCTATGTGATATTTCACAATGAAAATCTGACGCTTTTAATTTGATAAATGATTTATTTTCTGTAAGTAGGTTTGTACAAACACTACACACGTCACTATTACACGTCAATCATATTTTTAACCCCCGACGCAAAAACGACGGGGTGTTATAAGTTTGACGTGTCTGTGTGTGTGTGTGTCTGTCTGTTGCATCGTAGCTCCCGAACGGATGAACCGATTTTGATTTTGTTTTTTTTGTTTGAAAGGTGAATTAGTCGCGAGTGTTCTTAGCTATGTTCGAAGAAAATCGATCCAAGATGGCCGCCGCCACAAAATGGCGGATTACATATTTTTTCACAACTCCCTCAATATGGGTATCAAATGAAAGGGCTTGACAAGTAGAATACTAAACACTATGATAAATGTTGGCGATCGCCGCGCTACCACTTGAAAAAGTTGAGAGTGACCTCATCGGAGCGGCATGGTGGTCCACGGCGGCGAGCCGAGATGAGTGCGCTGCTTTATCCTGAGCCGCCAGACTAAACATCGATAAGATAGGGTCCAAATTCAGCATGGGAATATAAACAAGAGCAGCGTTGCGTTGCGACTATTGTTAGATTAAGATTTTATAGAGCACTTTTCCGCAGACCTTTGTAAGAGGCAGTCGATCCATATTTTTAACCTATGTCTTTATAATATTGAGTGAAAGTATTATATATTGTTAAACTATAAAGTGGTTTCAATTAAAGTTAGTGATATAAGCACACATAAAGCTAATATCAGAAGTGTAACGCGATACCCACACCACACACAGCTATGGGTAAACAAAGTAAGCGTAATAAACGCCTAAAACTTAAAAAACGCACTCGTTCAAGCTCAAGTTCTAGCAGCAGTAGTAGTGCCAGGACTCCGTCACCTTCGCCGAAACACAGGAAACAGGTATCACGTAAGGCTGATACCTCAACTGTGAGTACAAATAATAACAATTTGAATAACATAGGTAATACCCGAATTCGATCCGCTGAGAGATGATGTGAACGCTTGGCTTAGTATTATAAGGTCCTACGCTCAAACTTTTACATGGACTGATGAAATGACCCGTTATCAAGCTCTCAACAAATTAAAGGGTTCCGCAAAAGTGTGGTATGACTCACTGTTACGATCGGATAGTCATTGGCCTGCGTGGAAATGGAAGGACTGGACTCGTAAGTTGGCTTCCAGTTTTCAAATCCGTCGGAATATGTACGATATTTTAAAAGATATTATTAACAAAAAGCCGTTAGAAAATCAGTCTCTTTACGAGTTTTATTTTGAACAAAAATGTAAAATAGATCGTTTATCTTTGGGAATTTCGGAACAAGATATTATTTCTATTATTGTCGGCAATATAGGGGCCAGCGGTATAGGCGCATCGATTGAAGCGAATAATTTTGTGGCATGCGACAGTTTAGCTAGTTTCCTACATGGTCGAACGTATACATCAAAGAGCGCAAAAGAGATAGGCACAAACACACGCGACGGTCAGACGAAACTAACCAGTCAGAATCAGATGTCTGCTACCACGACATCAGAGGCTATGCCCTCAGCGAAAGTAGTAGGTCAAGCCGCTTCTGCTAGCAATAATCAAGACGTGGACCAGGCACAGGGTCGGAAGCAGATCGAGTGTTATCTGTGCGGTGGTAATCATAAACGAAGTCAGTGTGATGCTAATAAATGTGATTATTTTGGCAGGCGAGGTCATTTAGAATCGACATGCTACCATAAAAAGAACTCGGTTAAACCAGAGACTCAAGAAACAAAATGTGTCTCATAATCATTTATTTGGAATAGGTATAATTTTAAATAAGTTTTAAATACCTACATAGGTAGTCAGTCAACCCATGACCCGCGAAATAAATTTGTGAAAACAATTAAGTATTATTAATCTGCATCAAGAAGCATTCATTGGTATGGGAAGCAGTTGTTCATTAATTTCTGAATCGTTTGTTAGAAAATATTCAATGGAAAACATCCAGTTTATTTGCAAAGTTTCTCAAAAGAAAGTTCTAAATTTGTAACTCACAAAATAACGGCTGATCTGAAAGTCTGTCTGACTCAGGTTGATTTCTATGTAATCGACAACCTGGCATATTGTAAAATATTGATAAGAAGAAACGTGGCGGTCTGACGATATTCGCGAGTGGGTGACATATTCGAGTAGTATAGTGAGTATGCGAATACATTACAGTGTTTTAACACAATAGCATTATTTTGGGTCTGATAACGATTCCCATCAGAATTAATTAATAACAGTTTTTCGAAAATCGCTTCAGAATTTCCGATTATACCTAGTCGAATCATATTTAAAAAAAAAAAATAGATTATTCCCCGGATTGCGCATTGGGTTTTGTCCACACAAGATAATGTTAATAACGGCGGAAGCGGATTGGTTGCTTTCGGTAGAACTACAAGATCGAGTTACAACGTATTCGAGCAATTGTAGAATCAGGAGAGGCCGAAGAAAATAAAGATATTTTTAACAAATATGTTGTCCTAGGTGACAAAGTAGAACAACCTGAGGTCGATGGTGGGTGGTCCCAAAGAAATGCATTTGGCGAATAATTAAATGTAACTATGACGACCTCGGGCATTTCTCTGTTGATAAAACAGTAGAGCGAGTAAACCATCGGTATTGGTTTCCTAGAATGCGACATATCATACAGAAATATATTAAAAACTGCATAAATTGAATATATTTTAAGAATAAAGGCGGTCCAAAGGAAGGGGAGTTATACCCGTTGCCAAAGTACGCACAATATTGTACGAATAGAAACATACGTTTACGCACTATTGCAACCGCTATGCTTCACTCTAATGGCCAGGTTGAGCGTTTAAACAAAACTATGCTAGAAGCACTAAAAGCTATAGGTTCTAACGATACAGACGATAGGTGGGATCAGTACATTAAAGCCTTACAACAAGGTATTTATAAAGAGCACAGTTCACAAGACAACAAAAATTATTCCTTGTGAAGTTTTTCTCGGATACAGATTACGCACTGATAGTGATAGTTTGGCTCCGGAGATTGGGAACGGGCATAGGTTGAATGTAACCGAATTGCGTGAGAGGACAGAGACAAATATTAAGTCCAATACGGAATCACAAAAACAGCGATTTGATAAAGTTGTTACCTGTTTACAAAGGCCCCTTTCAAGTGAAGAAGGTATTGGGGTATGATAGATATGTGGTGACGGATGTAAAGGGCAGTGAAAGAAGTATACAGGTATAAGTATACATATATCGCTGCTGAGACCGTGAAACCATAGATACATATTGATGATTGGGAGATGAATTAAACATTATGTTCTAACTTAAACCTTTTCTGCCCGTGTTGGCGATGAAGGTAATTTGAAATTTATCGTAAGCGTATGTGCGAGTCAAGATAAAATGCTTTAAGTAATTATAAATGTTCCATATCGTAAATTACACATTAAAGGCCGAGTGGTAGGTTCAAATGGAGAACGAACTTGGAACGCTCAAGTGTGGAAAGTCCCTTTGAGTGCAAGTGGTTCTGGGATGAACTTGGTACGCTTAAGTGTGGCTAAAGGCCCTTTGAGTGCAAGTCGAAAGGAGACAAACTTGGTACGCTTAAGTGAGGTTATAGGCCCTTTAAGTGCAAGTTGTCAAACCCGATCGTTAATAAAATGTGGCTTTTAAGCGCATATGATCTATCATTGTTGAAGCCTACCCTCGGATACACAGTTGAAATAATGTGTAATGAAAGATGACAGTTATAATCGAGAACATTCGATAGGTATACAATCAATGCATGTGCAACTGATAAATGATTAATAATTTGTGTTTCAGCATTTTATCTAAACTCGTGTGGTACCTGATGGGACAGGCACCTGGTAGGACGGCCGTGTTGGCGATCGCCGCGCTACCACTTGAAAAAGTTGAGAGTGACCTCATCGGAGCGGCATGGTGGTCCACGGCGGCGAGCCGAGATGAGTGCGCTGCTTTATCCTGAGCCGCCAGACTAAACATCGATAAGATAGGGTCCAAATTCAGCATGGGAATATAAACAAGAGCAGCGTTGCGTTGCGACTATTGTTAGATTAAGATTTTATAGAGCACTTTTCCGCAGACCTTTGTAAGAGGCAGTCGATCCATATTTTTAACCTATGTCTTTATAATATTGAGTGAAAGTATTATATATTGTTAAACTATAAAGTGGTTTCAATTAAAGTTAGTGATATAAGCACACATAAAGCTAATATAAATTTCAAAACCAAGATGGCCGCCACCACAAAATGGCGAATTATATTTTTTTTTTCACAATTCCCTCAATATGGGTATTAAATGAAAGGGCTGGACTAATAGAATACTATACACTATTACAAATTTCAAATCCAAAATGGCCGCCACCACAAATGGCGAATTCACAGAGGAATACCTTAGTAGGTATGGAATGAACGCCAACGACCACGAGTAACTAACTAGCTTCACTGTGGTAAAAAAAATACGTACAGCTGTGCAGATTTCGGCGACTCACGTGTCGATCGTATAGCATGTTTACTAGTAATATCACACTAATGTTATAAAGGCGAAAGTTTGTGTGTGTGTGTGTGTGTTTAGATAGTTTGAGTCCCGGAAAAGGACATAGGATAGTTTTTATCCCGATATTCCCACGGGATCGAAACTTATGCGGTTATTTAAGTGTACATAAATGGTTAAACAAATCACACTAATATTATAAAGGCGAAAGTTTGTGAGTGTGTGTGTGTTTATATGTTTGTTACTTCTTCACGCTCAAACCGCTGAACCGATTTAGATGAAATTTGGTATAGAGATAGTTTGAGTCCCGGAAAAGGACATAGGATAGTTTTTATCCCGATATTCCCACGGGATCGAAACTTATGCGGGTGAAACCGTGGGGCGCAGCTCGTAATATTATAAAGTTTAAAAAGCAAGAAATAAAAGTTAAATTAAAAATTTAAAAAACCCCCGACTCAAACAAAAACCTCTAAAAAGTAAAATAATAATATATATTGGCCCTTTAACTTTAATATAAGTTGCAGGAAATATTTTGATCCAAGCATCCTCATGTCGGGGGACGGCTAATGAAAACGCCAAACAGATGAGGCTTAAACCCAGCAATAATGGATGTAGCTATTGTAGAAAACATAACTGCTGTTAACTTCCAATATTCATTAGCCGTCCCCCGACGTGAGGACGCTTGGATCAAAATATTTCCTGCAACTTATATTAAAGTTAAAGGGCCAATATATATTATTATTTTACTTTTTAGAGGTTTTTTTTTAAAGCTAGATGAGGTCGGCGTTTCCTATCTGACTACTCTGAGAAGAAAGGTCGAAACAAACTCAGAGGTCACAGTCTCTTTTAAAGTCCAGACAAAATCTTGGTCTGATCATGTGAAGACCATGTAGATTGCTGTCTGAAATGGTCTTTTGAGGAAAGAATCACACAGATTGAGCGTAACATGCAGTAAGTTACATGTATGATAGAGCACGTAACTTACTGCATGAACCAAACATACTACATTCAACTCAGCCTATCATAGTCCAAGAGTCCACTGCTGGAGATAGGCCTCTCCCAGGCTACGCTACAACACCCTGTCCTACGCCTTCCGCATCCAGTCTTTCCTAGCCACTTTCTTAAGGTCGTCGGTCGCTGGGGGGTGTCCCACACTACGCTTTCCGATACGCGGTCCCCACTCTGGGACTCTGGGTCTGCTCCACCGTTCATCGGTCCTTCGACAAACATGATTAGGCCGCTGCCACTTCAGTTTGCTTACTCTGCAAGCTATGTTGGTTACTTACTACATTAACTAATGCAAATGTAAATCATATCTAAGAGAACTGAACCTTTTCGTTTTTCTTCCAACGTGCTTGTACGGTTTCTCGAAGACAAATTGAAAAGTGATATCCGTTGTAGTAATTTGTCTTTGTACCTTACTTAAAGAGATTCACTTTCTCTTTTAAAGTCTTAAGGATCATTTAGAATATTAAGGGTTTAAACCATACAAGTTTTGTATTAGAAATTGTTGCTTTTGTAAAGCTGTTTTACACATTTACTACTAAGATGGCTTTATTTTTGGTGAAAATGGATTTAATAAAAGCTCGAATAATAAAACATTTTATTTAATGTGACTTACGTTTGACTTACATCAATCCTCTGCGATCTTTCTCAACATAAGTACCACTTAAGAAGCCACGAAAATATATTTAGGTCGTGAGAGGTTATTTCTTTTACTTTAATTAAAACTAAGGACTAAAGATAGATTCAGACAAATACCTACTCAGAAAACATGTTTTCTTAAAGTTAAAAGAAATACTAACAAACTTGGGATACGAAAACCATCGTAGTTTATTATTGTCTCCATCATCATCAACCGTCTAGCCTCTTCCCAACTATGTGAGGGTCAACTTTCAGTCCAACCGGATGCAGCTGAATACCAGTATTTGACTTGAAGTGGCTGCCTATCTGATCTTCACAACCCAGTTGCAGGGTAACACGATACCCCTTGGCAAGACAGATCGTCAGACTTTCGGGCTTCTGACTACCCGTTACGGCTGTCAAAGATCTACGAATGACAGCTGGAACCAAATGTGCTTTCCGAGGCACGGAGGGGTCTTGGTATGTAATGACTTCACGGACTGACCTCAGCAAGCATTACTTAAACTTAAAGATGGACCCTTTTTTTGTATAGGAAATCATCAAATGACTCCTCCCGCTCTGGGTGGAGCGGAAGTAAGTGTCAGACTCTTACTGACTAAAACCCACACGTGTTCTTTCCTTAGCTCTTTATATTCCGGGGTAGCGGTAACCCTTTCGGACAACCCCGCTACCCCGGCAGGCTTCGGCACTAACGGGCCCGTTCCTTTATGCTGACATTTCTTTGAGGCGCGCGTGAAACACATACGCGCCGTCCGGCACGGGCCTGGTCTTGATCGGACGGTGAGCTACCTATTACTCTCCGTACGCAGGCCCGCGCCTACGGTGGCCGAGAGTCATCACGCGGCTCCCGACGCCCGGAAAAGATGGACCCTTGGGGCTGAGTTGCTAGTTTGAGCCCTTTGCCCTTCGAATTTTGGACTCCATCAAAGCTATTAAATGAAACATAAACATAAATCAATTAATACACTATCAAATAAATATCCAAACCAGAAGTTAGAATAAGTTTTGTTAGCGGTTATAACCAAAGTACGACTGTTTCCCGACTTTCATTAGTCCCTAAAGACAAACTTTATTCTGTAACTTTTCTTCAAAATATATCATTTGACCAAACTTTTTGTTTATCTCCCTTCGGGCTCTTAAGGAGTTTCATATTACTTTTTGATAGATAAAATGTTGTATGATTTTATATGGGAGAGGATACGAAAAACTTGGCCACTTATGAGAATGGGCCTCAAGGCTCATTCTCATAAGTAGCACAAGCAAGTGCAAGGGCAAGTGGTACCTACGCAAGTAAGTATACTTATACGATGTTAGATAAGAGCGCTGATTTTGTTTTTCAATAATTGTTTAATTATTTCTATTGCATTAAGTACACTCCACTTTCGTGTCTTTATTGAACTTGTTTACACTGTTGCTGTAAGTATTTGGCCATTGCAATCACTTCTAGAAGTCTTTTACCCATTTATATTATTATCTGATGAACCGACGATCTAAAGAAGGTGGCTGGGGCTTATAGGGTACTTCCCGTTGACCTGAATCATGAAATTTGACAAACACTTGTGTAGCACAAGTAAAGGAAAAAATCCGAAAACCGTTTTGTAGTTGCATTACAAAAAAAAAGTTTAAAACTATTTACCTACCTACAAATTTGTACGGAGCCCTCGATGCGCGAGTCCGAATCGCACTTGAAACCTATGAATTTCTCAAATTTCATTACGATCAGTTCAGTGGTTTAGGCGTGAAAAGGTAACAAACAGACAAACAGGCAGAGTTTCTTTTGCATTTATAATATTAGTATGGATAGTATAGATTACGATGATGTCATAGTTTCGTTATTTTTTTTTTAAATCAAGGATTTAGGGTTTAGCGCTAAGCAACGCTAGACCTAAGTATATGATGACGCTTAAACCTTTTGCTTCCGGAATTATAGACTTGTATATGTACTTACTACTATTAGCTGTAATACTGGAGACAATAAATGTTACTATTACTGTATTCTAATTCTTTAAATTTGTAGCGGTATCTACAACGCCACATGCGAACAACGCGTCATACTGACGTCACGCAAAATCCTGCATCTCGCAAGCAGAGTTTACCATGCAACTAGCATAGATACTCGTACAAAAGCCCGACATGAACCATCGGGCAGTTGCCCGTTAGACACAACACCCGTCTGGTCAGAGGATCCTCCCTTTTCTATAGAGAATGAGTGAACTTTACACCCTGTTCTTCCAAAGAAAAGTGTATTTTTATAGTAATATAAAATGTTCTCTATAGCGAAAATAGAGAAATTTATGTTTAACAGTGGACATTAACAGGGTCATAAGATAAGGAGTAATACCTCTGTTCACAGCAGTAAGCACAGCTCTTTGTTTATTAAAATTTCACATTCCAAGTTCTAGTAAGTACCGTCACAATGGGATTTATATTGTCCTTACCGTTGTTATTTTAATTAGTAATGAAAATTTTATGTTTTCTCTTTTAATTAACTTTCATTTTGGTTTGATTTACTTTGAATGAACTCGTATAATTTATTAGATTTAGAATATTAATAAGAATTGTATTTGCGTGTTTAATTTTATTTGTGTTCGCGCGGGAATTCTTTAGAGCTTGTCGTCTCGACTAGCTGTAGTTATGTTTTATGACTAACAAGTTTTAATTATTTTAACTTTTAATTATCTTTTATCTTTGTTGTATTCTTTGACAAATAATAAATAGTGCATTCTCGTGCTCGGTAATTAAACGAATCTTTGATTTAAATACAAACCGTGTATCGTTTTTGTTTTTCACCTTTGGACAATAATTTAACTATCAAATTAACTTATTATAATCATTTTGACAGCTTTTAATGTTATGTTATGTTTGTCTAGTATCTGCACTAGTCATCTAGTTTTAATATGCCTGGATATAAATATTTTTGAACATGCTCAGGTTTTCGTTTTAAATGGATCTTCTTGCTGTGTGAGTCATCATATCTAAATTTCTATCTGTTAACCTGCTTGCCATTGATCTCCCTCTGTACCTATGTACCTGTCTATTATCTTCATTACCACTTAGTTACATTATCACGTAAAGGCGATGCCTCACAACTGCAAAACTTTGCAATATTTATCAAAACACGTCATAGTTATAATTCAAAACTTCCATTATTATTATTATATTCACGCTCGCACAGTTAATATTTACAAAGTACTCGTGCATCCATTAAATAATTTATCTTTATATACATTTTAATGACATAATGTGCTGTTAAATACGTAATGGGCAACACACATGATTCGCTGAATTGCCTACAAACAAACAAAATGTTTTATAATACTATATCACATTTTTATGCTTTTACGGCAAGCACGTAAGCCGTTGGTCCCGGCTGTCATTCGGAGATCTTTGGCAGTCGCTACGGGTTGGCAGTAGCCTAAGTCTAACCACCAGTCTTACCTAGGGGTGTCGTCTTACCCAGCTACTGGGTTGTGGAGGTCAGATAGGCAGTAGTTCCATATAAAATACTGGTGCATCCGGTTATACTGGAAGCCGATCCCAACATAGTTGGGAAAAAGCAGATTGATTTTGTTGCGTTTATGACGCAAAGTACTTCCAACTCTATCACACTAATATTATAAAGGCGAAAGTTTGTGAGTGTGTGTGTGTGTGTTTATATGTTTGTTACTTCTTCACGCTCAAACCGCTGAACCGATTTAGATGAAATTTGGTATAGATATAGTTTGAGTCCCGGAAAAGGACATAGGTTACTTTTTATCCCGATATTCCCACGGGATCGACATTTACGCGGGTGAAACCGCGGGGCGCAGCTAGTACACATATAAAAGTGTTACATATTTGATTCTGTCATCAATTCAATATGTAACACTTATAATTCTGTAACCTTTATGAAGGTGTTTTTAAGTCCCTAGTTTTCCTTTACTACTATTTTGAGAGTAGTGGTGATTCGAACTCACGACCTACAACGGGGTCGGTACTACCGGGCCACCAATGCTCTTCTATTAGTTTAATACTTTTGTCATATAATAATACCTACATATTTACACCGTTCCTTTGCATATTCCGTCACGTCATTTAATTTCAGCATCCAAAGTAAAGTACCTCGTGTTAGCAGTGCTTACACTAAATGCCTAAGTGTTACACACTGTCACGTGCTGTATAACCGTGTTTCCATACATAATAACATGCGAAATAATACCGTGGTAGTATAGGTGCTGTGCTAGTTAACAATAAGCTCCTTCTTTGAACAACTCTCAAGGAAATTAAAAGAATAGAAGCATTTTATTCATTTAATTTGTGTAACTTGGCTTTTTTTTACAAAATAATTTTCCTAATTTTTGTAGTAGATATACACTCGTATATAGGTAATCCAGAACTTATTCTTACATTTTGACTTTTAACCATTTGAATAACTTTTGTAAGTTCTAACTTGACGATATTATCGTGCACGGAAATTTAAAAGCGTCTTCATATATTTTCATAATATTAAATTATTTCCCTATGTTATAGTCATCCGTTACCAATAATTCAAAGACATGTGACATCTACCAACACACACTGGGTCCGCGTCATTTATTCTGTACCCGCGTGGAGGTTTACGGCCCACTCCCTCTCAGCGTGAGGATGCCTGTGTCCCAGGAGTGGGAACATTATAGGCTGATTATGTTATGTATTATTATGTTATCGTGATGCCGTTGACGTTCACGATAGTATCGTCATCCAACCCTGAATCATCAGCGACCATTAAGCATACATTTACCAATCTGCAATGAAATTGTAACAGAATTGAAAGTGACAGTTAAAAAAGTGTTTTTTTGAACCAATTTAATTTGCAGAAATAAATATCATTTATCCAAACAAAGATGAATGAAGTGAATATAACTCGGTGAACACGGTATTCACAAAATCAAAATATTTGTAGTAAAGCTGAAACATTAATTTAATTTATAGAATCTGCAGTTCCCGAACATGCAGAGGGTAGTTTGAAAGAAAAGCAATCCGGAAAGTTTTGGAGAAATCAGACGCTTGGCTGAAATCAATTTATATTGCAAGACGGAGATAAGAAAATGTTATTGTAATATGGTTCGTTCAGAAAATGGATTAATGTTGTGTTTTCAGTAAGGCGAGGATTTGATTTATAAAGATGTATGTATACTGTGTAACCTCAAAAATATTTATACATCGGCAGGAATTTGTTTCACTGTCTCTATTATAGTATCAGTAACCCAGTAATTGGGTTACGAAGGTCAGATAGGCTCCATGTAAAATACTGGTCACGTATAATTCAGCTGCATTCGGTTACCCCCGATATAGTTGGGAAAAGCTAGGAAGATTGATTTTGGCTATTATGGTATCAATGTGTGTAGCCACTAAATATGTTACACACTAACTGTGTCCATAGTTTCGTTCGCGGGCATGTCGGGAAACTTTGGAAGAGTTTTAATTTTTTTGCGCGGAACCCTGATTATTAAGGAATCTAAAATAAAATAGAAAGATAGCTGACGTGGCTCAAAAGGCTGCTCAACTTAAATGGGACTGGGCAGGACATGTCTGCCGCATGCCGGACAAACTGTGGGCCCAAATAGCGCAGAATTGGTGCCCTGAGACAGTGAGGCGGGGTCGCGGCAGACCACGCAGGAGATGGCGGGACGAGCTGGATAGGTTCCGTCAAAACTGGAGGGAGGACGCGCGGGCTCGCGAAAAATGGAAGGAGTGGAGGGAGGCCTTTGCCCAGGAGTGGGACAGCGCAGGCTAGATAAAAAAAAAAAAAAAATAATGAAAAAACAGACTAAAAATTAAAAAAAAATGTAAGTATAATATATACTTTCATATACATACATTTAAAAGTAAAAAGCTGTTATTTTGACGTTACAAACAGACACTTCATTTATTTTATAGATTGGGTACTTAATTGTAACAAATCATCAGTGATAAAATATTATGGAACTCAGATGGCAGACATCAAATGTTACGAATTCTTGTCGAGGAATACATATTTTTGACGCTGAGTGTATTTTTAATAGACTTCAAAAAAGGAGGACGTTATCAATTTGAATGTTTATTATACCTACATATGTTATAACTCCGTCTTAAATAGACAGATTTGGAAAATTATTTTTTTAATGGATAAGGTACCTATGCCTCGAGGGCAAATTTGTATGGGACCACCCATATAAATTTTATTAATTTTACTTGGGTAATTTTTGGGTTACCTTCAATAATACGATTTTTTCCAGTTAAATTATTATAAACACTAGCCAGCAAATTCCAGCCCCGACAGCTAGGCTTTGGGTCTAAAGGGGGCTGTGAGGCTGCGGTACATGCATTATCCACCTATCTCAATAGCGATAAAGGAGAGGTCATTCTTAAGGTTGACATTAAGAATGCTTTCAATTCCGTAAACAGGGACACCTTGTTGACAGAAGTTCAAAAAGAAATACCCAAAATTTACAGTTTTCTCTATCAATGTTACAGGCACCCCTCTAAATTACTTTATAAAGACAATCTTTTGAAATCAGCAGTTGGTTGTCAACAGGGTGACCCTCTTGGGCCAGTCATTTTTAGTTTGGCAATAAATCCAATTATTCGACAACTAAATTCTAAATTCAACGTATGGTATTTGGATGACGGAACCCTAGGAGGTGATGTAGACACAGTCTTAAAAGATTTACAGTTTTTAAAAGAAAAATTCAGTTCCATTGGCCTAGACCTTAACCTTTCAAAATGCGAAATTTATCTTCCCCAAACGACTGACAGACAGACAACCATTGCAAAATTTAGTACAATAGCTCCAAATATCCAAATTACGGAAAGAAACTCTCTTCACCTTCTAGGGTCCCCAATTTTTGACGAATCCTTTCCAACGTTCATTGAGGAGAAGATACAAAATTTTAATGACGTCTCGGAAAGACTTTTCAAAATTAATATTCATTCGGCCTTCACACTCATTCGGTACTGTTGTTTTGGACCAAAATTTACTTATAGCCTTCGCTCCTCTCATCTATGGAAGCATCCACAACTTTTAGAAAAAGTAGACCAAATTATTAGAAACACATTAACTTCCATCCTAAATGTGGCCCTGGACGACCGTGCGTGGCAGCAAGCCACACTACCCATTCGCTTGGGCGGTCTCGGCGTCCGCAAAATTTCAAGTATTAGTTTACCAGCCTTCCTCTCCTCGGTCCACAGTACCGATAAATTAACCAGGAACATTTTATCTTCCTCACTGGTCGATTTTGAAGTGCCGTTTTTGACCGATGCGTTGAATGCTTGGAAAATGGCTTGTCCCAATACGGTTTTGCCTGATAACCCGTCTTCCCAGAGACAGTGGGACGTGCCGCTCTGCAGTATTATACGGAATACCCTTGTAAACACGTCACGTAATACTGTTGAGCATGCCCGTCTGCTGGCTGTGGGAGAATGGGAGTCAGGTTTGTGGCTTCAGGCGCTCCCGTCATCCACCATAGGCACAATGATGGATGACTCATCGTTTCGGCTCGCTACGTGTCTCCGCTTGGGCGCACCTTGTGTTGCTCCGCATCGATGTCACTGCGGTGAAGCTGTCGACAGTCTCGGACACCATGGCCTGTCCTGCTGCAGAAGCGCAGGTCGCATAGCACGGCACGCCAGCATCAACGATATTATTCGTCGAGCCCTTGTCACCGCCGGCGTACCAGCGGTGCTAGAACCAAATGGCTTGGTACGTGATGATGGGAAGAGACCAGACGGCATGACGTTGTTGCCTTGGAAGGTGGGTAGGCCTCTGGTGTGGGACGCAACATGTGTCGATACCCTTGCGCCATCTCATGTTCCTAGCACTGCGGGCTGTGCTGGCGCCGCTGCTGCAGCTGCTGAGACCCTCAAACGGCGCAAATACTGTAACTTTGTGGGCAACTACAGCTTTGAGCCGTTTGGGGTCGAAACGCTCGGGTCATGGGGCCCGAGCGCGCGTCTCCTTTTTAAGGAAATTTCTCGCCGGCTGGTCGATACTTCACGTGACCAGAAGGCTGGGTCGTTCTTTGGCCAAAGAATTAGCATTGCCATTCAACGTGGCAATGCTGCCAGTCTTCTGGGCACGTTTCCGGATGACAGCGATGCGGATGAATACTTCGACGCCTAAGTTTTTTATTTTTATATATTTGTATTGTAAGTTAGTTAGTCATTTATTTTAGTATCTAGTGTATATAGTTAGTTTCTAAAAGAATAAATTATATTGATGATGTTTTAATAATTTCCTGCCACTGATATTTACATAGCAAGTAGTGTTATATGAATTTGTGTGGGGTAGGTACAACTAAAAAGTGAAAAATTTGTAAAAACGTTTTTCTATGAATCTGTATTTTAATCTCACGAATCTAAAAATGTGAATAATTTATGTAACTTGGCAGTGAAAATAGAAGGTACTGATAAATAATAAGCTAGTAGCTAAGTACTAAGCTAATACGATTTATAGACTTTTGTCATGCTAAGAAGAAGATAATAAATTTAAAAAATTGCCATCTCTTGTTCATATTATAAAAGAAGTGTTATTTTTTCCAATGCACTTGCCACACTTGAACTTGAGATTTAATGAACTTGTGAATCTTACTGTGAATTTGAAAAATCGCAATGTTTACATCATTTAAATTGCAATCCGAAAAACAAAAAAACAATTGAAAACGCAATGTAAATACAAAACAGATTCTATTTGAATCACAGTAATTCGATTGTACGTGCAAAACTCAGTCAACAGGGGCTTAAAATGAAACTAACAAACTCAAACTGTCCCCATAATTTCAAAAATAAACACTGTTAGGTATAAAGATAAACATTAAACAGTGGTCGAAAACGCGAGAGTTTTCAAGTTTTCGGTCCTTAATACTTCGTAGACTCAGAACCTTGTAAAGCCGTGTATGCACTGTCGAATGCGAAAATTTTGGACTCGTATTCCGTGGTCGACTAACCTTTCGACCGTCTGTGCCTCAGAGAGCACATTATATCGACGATCCAGAAAGTTAAGCCGAAATCCGAAGTTTTCATAAGAATACCTGCTATCATAAATTGTTACTGGCAATTTAAAAGCCAAAAAGTTTGATTTATTGGTCTAATTTTATCTCATTGGTGCCCAGTAAATTGTGTTGCGATTTCAAGTGACAGTTGCTCTATCTACATTAATATTTCAAAGAAGTAAAATTGTTTGTTTGTTAGTAAAAGCTAATTTCTGGAAGTACTGATTTGATTAAAAAAAATATTTCACTGTTAACATAAGCATGTAACGGTATCTGGGTGCGCCAAAGTTCACCTAAATTTTCAACTCCGATAATTGGAAATCCGAAAATGTTCTTCCTAACATTTTTCATCCTAAAAATCACAATTCCTAACTACTCTGTCTCTAATGTTCATAATTCCGAATCATTCAACTTCATAATGTCTGTAGCAATAAACATCTATTATACTTTTATTTGTTTTCCTATATTTTCTCAACATAACCATCTTTTACACTATTATTCAAAGTCATATCTTTTTTGATTAGATCGTCAACATAGGATGCAAAAGCGAGCGAAGGGCACCCCGAGGTTCAGTTTGGTTAGGTTACTTTTAACCCTTTACACAGAAATAGGGGCCCCGCGAAGCGGGGCTCCGTCGACATAGGATGACATAGGATGAAAAAAAAGTGTTTATAATATTAGACTAAATAGGTTTTATGTCTACTGAGTGGTATATCAAACGATTTTGTATTAATTGTCTGTTATTCTTATAGAAATTAGTTACATTAAAATTATATCAATTGTTTATTATAAACTGATCATTATATCAAATAAAATTATAGGTTCAGTTGTTATATCTTGTAAATATTAGAGGTTTTGTAATTATATCATATATTACTTACCCATATAAACTCCCTGGCCATGAAAATATTATGGTAGTTATGTTTAGGGATAAAAGCGTTATGATAAAAAACAGTAGGAGTTTAAAATATTTACATTAATGATATTATTAATTACAATTTTCGGAAACATGAGTGTTATGAACATCGCCGGTAGCACTACAAATAGTATGAATGAAAACTTTAGGATGAAATATTTTAGGAAGAGTGATCATTCGGATTACAAATCGTTAGGAAGAACAATTTCGGGTAAAGAACTTTAGTTGAGCCAATATGGACTCACGGTATCTACAACGCCACATGCGAACAACGCGTCATACTGACGTCACGCAAAATCCTGAATCTCGCAAGCAGAGTTTACCGCGCAACTAGCATAGATACAACGGCCTTCACCGTTTTAAGAGCAGTCGTGCTGAAATTATTTACACAAAGTAAAGCGCCTGCCTGGGTTCGAACCCATGACCTACAACTCGTAAGTCGGGGCCGTTACCACTGGGCCATCACTGATAGAAAACTACACTATTGCGTGGTGCCATAGAATATATATTTCTTTGCAACGCAGACGCAGTTGCATTTGTTTAGATTTGATGGTGAACGCAACATAATGCAGTTGAGAAATGGTTAGAGGGATGTCCTACTCAACTTTTGTGTTTTAAAATATAACATAACATTATATCAAGCCTGTATTCCCCCAAAGGGTAGGCAGATATGTACCTATAGTATACCCACATTTCACCTGGTATGTTTAAGTCCTATATGGTATGTTTTAGTCCTATATGGTATGTTTAAGTCCTATATGGTATGTTTAAGTCCTATATGGTATGTTTTAGTCCGTAACAGGGAGCTAGCCTATTGCTATCAACCGGGCACAATTCCAGAATCAGGACTGCTACTGAGAAATTGCAGATGGAAAAAACCAATAGCACCTTAGCCAACCCGGGACTCGAACCCAGGACCTCATGTTCACCAGTAGCATTTACGACCACTGGACCAACGGGGCAGTTCAAAATCTTTATTTGGAACTGCTCCGACTTCGTCTGGGTCTTTACCCAAACCGATAGTGCGAACGCAACCTAAGGATGTTTCACATTAAATTAAATAATGTTTCAAAAGAAGTTGATGCAGCCCAGATCCGACGGAATTCATTTAATACTTCATCAGTGAACTCAGTTTGTAGAACGCGAAAACTCCGGCTCTTCTACATTGCATTTACTTTCGTAATTTCACTATTTCAAGTCTACATTTGGTGTGGTACAAGTGCAAAATTTAAGTTTTTTTTTTCGTACTCTTTCTTCTCCGTTTAAAGCAACAGCTGAAGTGGAAAACTACACATGGTTAGGCCCAGTGGCCAGTAATCATAAAAACAACATAAAATGATTCGTAATTAGCGCCACTCGCCGTCATAGGGCTCCCTCTTTACTTTCAATTCGCCTGCTTTTTTGCACGTTAATCGTTTTCAAACTCAAAGCATTTAATTCAATTAAACCAATTACAGGCACTTTTGAATTGACAAGGGGTCGATCAGTCAGAAAGATGAAGTTAGTTGCCCATTCCAAAGCGTAGCCTGTACCTATAGAGACGAACGGGCAAGAAACTCCATGGACACTCTTTTAAATCAAAATATCATGGTTACAAAGTCTTGGTTACATCATTCATGTTAAAAATGTTGCATGTGAGAACGATGCAGAACGTTAAAAGCGTCAGTAATGAAAATACGAAAAAAAAAAACATTTCAAATATTAAATTAAATTAAAATAAGCCATGGCAGCAAAGAGATGACCAGTCCCTACTGACGGCCCCCGTTCACGAACATGACGCATGTATTAGCACCATTCAGCGCAACCATTTTGAAAGGAGCTAAATGATCCAACACAATTTTTATTTCATTGATGCGATGTTATGATGATCCGTGACTCCGGTAAATGACCCCCGCGCTACAGTTAATTATTTACAGGTATGCTCCAAGATGCTATTTTAGTAAATAGAAAATAAATAATAAACGTGATGAAATTAGATTGTCTGTTTATCAATCTACGTGGCACGCAGCATTGATTAGAACATGCCACTTACATTAAATTAAATGTATTTGCTAGAAACTACACTAAGCTAAGCGTCAATCGTAATTCGGCTGATTGCGTGATTGCCAAATATTGGGCTTCATGCTACGTCGACTTTACACGCCCAGTGGAATTTGCTAATTAGCGAATAGTACATAAATTCAATCTAATTATCTAATGCTACAGACACGAAGTTGATCTATTCTATAAATGATTTTATGTCTGTAAGTAGGTTTGTACAAACATTTTTACACGTCAATCATATTTTTCAAATAAAACTAGATGAGGTCGGCGTTTGCTATGTGACTATTCTGAGAAGAAAGGCCAAAATAAACCTAGAGGTCAGTCTCTTTTAAAGTCCAGACATAATCTTGGTTAGATCATGTGAAGACTATGTAGATTGGTGTCTGAAATGGTCTTTTGAGGAAAGAACCACATAGATTGAGTGGACCTGTCCAGTCAGTGCACGCCCTATCCGTGGTGCACGCATTTGTCAGTAATCATGCAGCTCAACTCAGAACCTAAGGAGCTCAACGATGCAATGATTCTAGGTCCTTCACTGTTTAAAATATATAATAGTTTAAAATACTTACCTGTAATAAAACAGCGTAATTAAATAAAAAAGCAGATTAAATTGACACGAAAATATTTGTAGAATTAATCCGACGTAAGTGGTTAAAAGGTTAATACTAACTATTATGGCTGCCTCTTTGGTCTCGTCGGCACAAGCGCTCTACTGCTGAGCACCCCGAGTCTGGATTTGTGCCCGTATCTTGACTTGGCTCGCGAGGTTGTCGACACGTGGGAGGCTGACTCAGCAATCATTGTGCCGATAGTCGTGACAGCCAATGGGTTAATAGCCAAGAGCTTCGACCAACACCTGAAGAGGCTCTCGTTGAGCAGCTGGATCAAGAGCTTGATTCAGAAAGCGGTACTTCTGGACACGGCTCGCATTGTCAGGAGGTTCCTCTGTCTGAAGCCCTGACCACCGGTAGCTTGGACCCTGGTCCCGATGCCGGTGGGCTACTATTTTTTATATTTTTAAATGTTTTTGTATTCTAATATTGAAAAATATAATTTATATGTATTTATTGAAATAAAGGAAAGAATAATGATCTGTAAGTTAAAATCACAGCCCTACACTTTTAAATTCCCTATCAGCATAATCAGTCAGTCTGTCAGTACCACAATGTTGTCGCTAATGAGATTCATTAAGTGCCATGCACCTCATTATGGAGCATCGTGTAACGTGACGTCATTGTACGTATTGGCTCGCCCGGCAGTATATCCCGTTGATTGTATATGTCAATTGCGCGGTGTTTGAACGGGAAATGACATTTTAATTGGGTTCTAAGCGAGGTATAAAGCTTGGGATTAATGGTTGAACACATAACATGCATAAGCTCATGCCTTTTTTTGCTTTGGGGGAGGCAAAAACTACAGAACGCCACCTGTTATACTATCATACTCCTTTTGCTTTATTCTTCTTCTTAGCGTGTCGATAGCAATCTAAATGTACTAGGCCCAGAATTCGGCTACTTGTTTGGCGCCATCACTAGCGTCCATCAGTTCTTGTAACGTGCAGCTGACAGACACGCAGGGTATATTAAGTGTCCCACCTATAAGTTTTCTCCTTTTGCTAAAAGTTCATATGGATGGATTATGGGCATAAAAGAAAAGTACTATTAAGATTCAGTTGGATATTTTATTATACAATAATAAGAGGCATACGACCACTTTGAGAGTGCTATAGAGAGAGCAAAAATAATGACAGATAACAGACAGCTATCATGATTACATCGGACACGTTTACGAAGTCAGCAAAGCGAATATTGGATTGCGTTTACAGAGAACATTATCAATTGGACGTAGATACGCAAAAAGGATCCAACCCACAAAATGACACTTTTGAGATAATGAAGTTTGTAGTTTAAATTTATTGTCTTTGTTCATTGGTACCGTATTCTATTTTTTTGTGAGTTTGTTGATCTGGGACATATGTAGTAACATATTTTGACTAGGGTGTTTTTACTCATCGAAAATATAGACCATAAAGACTAATTTGGCATACTCAGCTCATTTTCGACCATACTGTGGGTTGGATCCTTTTTGCGTATCTACGTCCAATTACCAACACATACATCTGGCCGGGCGCGAGTACTAACAAGCGAGTAGGTTAGGTGCGTAGTGACGCACCTAACCTTTCTGAAGAAAGTCACCATAAGGTCACTATATTATGTCCTTTTAAGGCGCCCTCTACTCGTTATGTATGTAAGAAACGATGGACGGATTGTGTGAAAGATGATAATATGCCTAGAAAGGGGGTGAAACCGAGATAACGACTAATAGAGATGTATGGAAGAAAAATTAATATTGCAGCGACCCTAAATAAATTGAGAGAAATATAGGAGAATGATGATGAGGTGTTGAAAGATCTATTAAAAAGATTGCTAATATTATTAAAATACTTCAATAAATTAAATATTAGAAGAATAAAAAAAATCAGTAATAAAATCAAAATATAATTACCAATGTAAACACAAATAGGTACCTAAGCGCTCTTCCTCCTCTCTCCTACTACTATGTGTGCCTGACAGGGTCCATGTTTTTGTTTCATTAATTTTAAGTCTACCTACTGTTTTACCAACATTATGGAATTTATGGAATAAAGCAATAAAGAATTGTGAATTGTGCTGTCATTCTTGTCCTTGCAATTACAGTATATTTATGAACGTTTGCATAAAAATACTTACGTTACATCTTACGTTTGCTTATTTGTTGCGTTTGCGTTTGCATTGCAATCTCAGTGTCAAAAAAAACCTCTAGGTACTTTCCTACATTTTTGACAAGGTTTTGCCATTAATTGTCGCTGAGAATAGATTGCGACTCGAATTTTATCGTTTCCTTTCGTCTTTCTCACAAAATTCTCAAAAGTCATCGGCGAATCTTTCGATAGCCAATTTTCAGACTCCTGAATAAAAATATTTATGCTTTTAAACTATTTATTCCACAATCGTTCTCATGTCCTAACTTGCACCATTCTTAGGAAACAGAACTCGCTAAAATCCTGTACAAGAGATATAAACAGATTATTTAATAAAGTCAGGTATTCACTAGGTATTCCAAAACTACTTCAAATGTGCTTGTAATTTATTTTTAGTTTCTACTTTCTTTGATTTTTATGTTAATTTCATTTGAATTCCGGATCGCATTATTCATCAAGGTTCCTGTAGTTATGTCATAGAATAAAATATTCAAGTCTGAATTTCTGAAAAGCTGAATAATGAGACGGTAAAGTTCTATGTAGAATAAACAATCTACCTTTTTATTTTCTTCCTGAAGGTACGTAAGTATTGTAAAAACTTATTTAAACTTACTTTTATTAATTGCTGCAGAAACAGAATTTTAACACACGAATTTCATGTTTTTTTTTTTTACAAAACTGCCCATTAAGGGGCAATATTCAATATAGGCTTTTTGAATATATGTTCGACATAAACTAATTAATATATTGTCACGGCTTACTTCAATGCTACGGCGTCGATATCACCGCTACGCCAGCTACGCTTGTGTAGCAGATAACAGTAGGATTGACGTTTTCACATTTTCAATGCGTCGAAACTGTGGGTAATATCGAGATGGTTTTAAAATTTCGCGTTTTTATGGATAAACAAAAAGGTCGTTTCCTTAAAATAAAAAACAAAAACAGTTATGGGTGTTCAAAGTAGTAATTTTTTACGCTAAAATTACTACACACCTATAAATTTTTTTTGTTAGCCTTTTTTGTGTCCTACATACATAACATACATAATCAGCCTATAATGTTCCCACTGCTGGGACACAGACCTCCTCTCGGTGAGAGGGAGTGGGCCGTAATCCAGCACGCGGGCCCAGTGCGGGTTGGCTGATGACATATGGCCTTGCAAATGATATTAGATCGTCACACCACCTTCGCCTTGATGTACTTCAACAACGATGTCCTGCCTCAGGCGTCCAAAAAGAAAATTAAAAAATTAACGATACCAGGTATTGCTTTTTTATATTTACTACCATACAACGGAGTTAACACTAAAACTGTGTCATTTTAACACTCCTTATTTCACTTAAAATTTGGTGCGCATTGCACAGATTTAAAAACTATGTCGTGCAGCTCTCGTTTTTTAGCACTGAAATATTCCTTTGACCGGGTTCTACAAAAACTGCTGAATTCAACACATTCAATTTGTTTTTCGAATTTTTATTCGCTGTCTAATGGACTACAAAAAATAAATAAAAGCTAGCATTCAGCAAGTGCTTGAAAGCGGATTTAAAATTCCGTACCGGAAAAAAAATTGGTAAAGAACTACCAAATAATAAAAAAAATCATAATATGCAATCACTGACAGACAACGCTTAGCCCAATTCTGAAAAAAAAAACGATGAAGAACGTCATTGCCTTGAAGATGTAGGTATTAAACTTGGGTATACTTTTGAGATTTACGCACGTAGTTGATCAAACTTTTTATTATTATTTTCTTTCTTTTTACCAAATATATATTCAACAAAAAACAAATCAAATTAAATATTTTATTGGAACAAAAAACAGGTACTTACACAAATTTTATAGTTCGTTAACAGATAGTTTAAAAAAAAACTGTGTTGCAGACATTGACGGACGGACGTCGCCGTTGCAACATTTAAAGACAGGAGTAGGAGCAGGAGTAGGTAAGGAGTAGGTTATTGGCATCAGTTATCATCAGGCATATTTGATTAATTACTGTGGGCGTACTGTGGGTAGTGTTGGTTATTGCGCAATAGAAAAACCGTTTGCAGTTCAAATCAAATTATAATATCACGAACAAATTAATCACACTAGCAAATCACACACTGTAGGTACACGACACAACTAGATACACAGTAAAATAATTATGTACAGTAACAAATTAATTGCGAACAAATCGTAGGATCGATTACTGTTCGTATAGTGACAGAGCCACCCAAGTAAACCGACAGGTTTGTCGGGAGCTAGTGCTCTGTCAGGAGTCGAGTCCGACTCCGCCTGTCCCTCAACGACTGTCACTGACTGACTGTCTGTCACTGACTGACTGTCTGTCACTGACTGTCCAGCACAGACGAGTGCGCTCTGTGATAAAGGTTTGTCCCCACCACGCACTCGCCCCACAACAACTCTGTCCAATGGCGTACGGAAATACGTCATCGTGTTTACTTGATACAAAATATTAAAATGTGCTAAATCAAATAGATTCACATTATAACTCACATTATAAATCGAATAATATAACAAGAATAATTGTCTTAAATAAACAATAGTGATTTCACAAAGTTAATCGTTTTAAAATCAAAGTAACATGTCATCAATTGGTTTGAACAAAACCATCGGTTACAATTATCAAAATAAGTTGCTAAAATCAATTAGCGCGTACACTGAGTACTCAATAAATTATGTTTCGATTTATTAGACAATATTTGATAGCAAAATCTCTTAAATTAATAATAAGAAAACAAATCATAACAAATTCTGTTGACTACCCACAAATGTAGTCGACAACCGTCTCCGACATATTTTTTTTATAAAAAAATAAAAAGTCATAAACTTGTTATTTACCTAAAGTAAAAGTGGATAAAGCTTGGAGTTTATTTGTATGCAAAAAAGTTACACGAGTCTTTAGTATGACAGTTGTATGGTATATTTATATGTCGTATCGTCTATTCATAAAATAATTATATGTCTATAAAGTCACTGAATAATAAACAATGCATTGCAATTCTGTCCGGGCATTTTCCAATTATGCATTTTTCTCATTGACACAAAGATCAGAACTGAGTTCCAAACAGTTTTCATCTGTCTTCCCTCGAGAACAATTAGTTCTTTTGTCCGTAGACAATTAGCGAGGAGTAAGAAAAAAATGTGAATCGTTCCTTTGAGGCCGCCATTTTGCATTCGAGTCAAGGCAGTTTTGAATCGCTCTGTTGTCTTTTTATACAGGTTAATTTTGGAGTAGCTGCTGACCTTTTGTACAATTTGATTTTAGAGCTCCCTTCTAAATGAGGGGTAAAAGTCTTTATCCCAATTTATTTGGGCTCAGTGCAGTGTTTTTTTGCCCAAATAAATTGGGATAAAGATCTCAAGTAGGTAGAAATGGTTGAAAAACATTATATGTATAAAATGACTCCGGTATTGGTTAGGCAAAGGTATATCGTACCTACATATAGTACAAAAAATGCTAGATTTAGGCTAAGCGCGCACCACGAAATTTAATCGTTGCGGAAAATAATCGCCAATCTGTGAACGAATATTCTAGAGTCCGCACAATGCGGCAAATAATCGCTTGAATAATTATATTAGCTTTCGCAATTTAATTTCGCATGAACATGCGATTTAAAAAATCACATCTAGTGCATACTTAGCCTTACTGAAAGTTTTTATATTAATCTGTCAAGTTCCGCTAATGAGACACAATTGATTTTCTATTGTTTCGTCGCCGATCGGCGAACCGCGCCACTTAACCGGATAATATAATATTGCCAATAAGCCAATCATTATTGATAACTATTTTTTTAACTTTTTTATTGCTAACTTGGCCTGCTCTTTGCCTCGATGACGCCTGGTGGAATACGATGGATGAGGTCTATGATGGAACGAGCGTGATTACTCTCACAAAACGCGTTTGGTGAACTTAGATCTAGACAATATAAAAAAATAAGGATCAAAAATTTTACGTCAGGATAGACAAACAAGTTTACGTCCGCAGTCGATGGTTTTAAAATGGACGAAAAAAAAGGTTGGTCAAAATTTTCACTTCCGCTTAGAAGAAGAAAACACCATGTTTCTATTCCATAAACTACATCCTTTCTGTAAGAACTTGTTACTGTAGCATCCGAGAGTATCTAATTTAATTTGGGCGGCTTCCAACTAGTGCTGTAAGCTTGTGAGCTCGCTAAGGGCCACCAGATGGCAGCACAAGACACAATATTGCATTATATTAGTTGCAGATGGAACATTTCTAAGATGGTTGAAAGATTTTCTTGAATTTAAACATCTTTGTTAAGTTTTAATAGTATCTTGTTCATTTGTCTTAGATATCACTGACATCTGTGAAGGAAAACTTCGTAAGAAGACCTGAACTTAAAATTAATATAAGTCTGGATCTGCCACTGAATATAAGTGATGCTTCTAAGTGCTCATGCCTTCTCCGTATGAGAAGAGGCATTTGCCCTGCAGTGGGTATTATGTAATTTTCAATTTTCTTACGATAAGTTTAAAGCATGTTTAAAGAGTAATCTCTTTCTTGACATAAAAAGGTAAAGTAATACAGTTCTCAGCCATGCTAGCCTGATTCTCTTTTTTAGGGTTCCGTAGCCAAATGGCAAAAAACGGAACCCTTATGGATTCGTCATGTCTGTCTGTCTGTCTGTCTGTCCGTCCGTCCGTATGTCACAGCCACTTTTTTCGGAAACAATAAGAACTATACTGTTGAAACTTGGTAAGTAGATGTATTCTGTGAACCGCAGTAAGATTTTCACACAAAAATAGAAAAAAAACAATAAATTTTGGGGTTCCCCATACTTACAACTGAAACTCCAAAAATTTTTTTTCATCAAACCTGTACGTGTGGGGTATCTATGGATAGGTCTTCAAAAATGATATTGAGGTTTCTAATATAATTTTTTTCTGAACTGAATAGTTTGCGCAAGAGACACTTCTAAAGTGGTAAAATGTGTGTCCCCCCCCCTCTAACTTCTAAAATAAGAGAATGATAAAATTAAAAAAATATATATAATGTACATTACCATGTAAACTTCCACCGAAAATTGGTTTGAACGAGATCTAGTAAGTAGTTTTTTTTTAATACGTCATAAATCGAAAACCGCAATTTACCTTTCACAAAGTTACAACGAACTACAAGAACTTTTATATTATGTTACTTGCTGCTACGGAACCCTTCATGGGCGAGTCCGACTCGCACTTGGCCGGTTTTTATATGACTAAGCCACTTCTGCCGAACAAAGCATATAGAACTTCGCATATCCCTTCTCTTCTACGACAGTTTTCCGCCTTTATCATACCGACATCAGCTCTGAACCCTAAGGCCCGCCGATTAAGATGCTAATCAACGCGGTCGTCGCGAGAGTGTTAAATTGTCGCGTTAATTTTGTTCGGCGAACCCGTACACGTGACCCGACAAAAGGCGCCTTCTATTTTTCCGAGTAACAAATGAACGCGACGATTACATATTCACGCGCATTATCTATTAGGTTAGGACGCGGAGTACGGATGTTTTTTGTTGATTTTACGCGGCAAAGAGTTTCTACTTCACTTGCCGCGTCATAACAATGTTGTTTTTATTCTTGCAGAAATCTTCATGGGTAAAAAAACGTTGACTGGCCCTGACACTATGGCTTGCCACAGCACATTTTAAGTTAGGATTTTCGTGCCCACTTTTTAACCAACCGTCCGTAAAAAAATACATTATAACAGATAATGTATTTTTTTTACCCTCATCACTTGTTACACTACCGATTTTAACCCCCCGAACAGAATTTGCACACTCAAAACATTTCATCTAGCTAGGCTATCTTGCTGGATATTTCGGCTATAATCGGAGAAAAGAACAGCTTGCAGAGCAAGCAAGCTAAAGTGACAGTGGGCTGGCCATTTTTGTCGAAGGGCCGATAGCTGATCGAGCAGAAAAGCCCTGGAGTGGGGACCGCGTATAGGCAAGCGTAGTTTGGAACGGCTCCCAGCTAGATGGACCGACAACGTTAAAGATGTGGCTGGGACAGATTGGATGTGGAAGGTGGAGGACAGGGTGTTGTGGCGCAGCCTGGGAGAGACCTATGTCCAGCAGTGGACTGCGATTGGCTGAAATGATTAAATCAAAACCGAATAATATTCTAGCTAGATTTTTCTGTTTTTGTGTACAAATTCTATTCGCACGAAATAACTGGTATCCGCGAGTAAACACAAACAATTTGTTTTAGTTCCAACATAGGCTTCGTTGACATTGTATAAAGAGAAAATAGTTTTATTTGTATTTTTTTACTAGTGTCGTTCATTAAAAAATACTGTGTTTACAAAGCAATTTATTTTTTATTTTGCTTAGTTAACAACGTGATTTTAACTACCGTAAATTATTTATCTAGTAGACAATGTTTACTTTAAGGGCTACTTCACACAGTTTCACTACATAATATAGCGTCGAGACTGTGCGAGTTGACAATGTATAAGATAGAGCCCACCGCTGTGATGATCGTTCGACACTCCCTACTACCTGAGGGAAGAGTGAGTGCGTCTGTGTCTGCGCACACACTTGTACAATATAATATCTCCCGCGTAGATGGCTAATCTCTGTTGATATTGACTGCCATGGCCGTAATTCGGTCTGGAGGAAACCTACTAGGAATTGAAGTGTGAAGTTGCGTCGCGTCTGTTTGGTGGAACCCTTACCGAAAGCGACCATCTGTATAAATTATGAGGTACAAACGCGACTTGATTGATCGCGCGGCTATTTCATATTCATATAAAAGAGCGCGACGATCGAGTACTGGTGCGGCAATCGCTTTTGGTTAGGACGCGGCATAAATCTTTATTATTTTAAGCAAAAAGTAAGATGGAAATTTTCATCAGATACTTCGAACTAATAAGGCATGTGTCTTATTAGTTTTAAGTAAGTATCTGACACTTTGTAGAATGAGTGATATTAAAGTCAAGTGAGTTTAATATAACTTATTCTACAAAGTTTTGATATTACTCAGAAGTGCGTGAAGTCAGGAGCGTGTGATCAAAATGTCAAGTTTTTGGATAAGATAAGCACATGAAACTTTCTCCAACGAGATATCTTCTTGTAGTCAAATTGATTATACTGATTAATAGGTACAACTTTTATCTTTAGGGAAATTTTCTCAGTCAAATTACAAAGCTACCTTAGCAGAATTGATGAACACAATTGAATGTTTGTAGTTTCTTATAAAGGGTTTTTAACCATTTATGTACTCATGCGTAACATGACTTCTATCTCTACGAAGAAAAAACTTTACAGGTAACATTTGTCCTCCTCATTTTTAACATCACATGCTGTAGAAATATTTCTGCAAGCTGCCATTTTTCAATTGTGGGCAGATTTCACCAATAAAACTGAACGTGATCAGTAAATTTAAACCACGTTCAAGAGTTGTTGTAAGCATCGTAATTATTGTGGAATATTGACACTGACATCTCTTGAATATAGTTATGATGTACTGGTCGCGTTCAGTAATTAGTGAAATTGGCACTAAATCTTTTCATCAAATTACAAAAAGCAAACGATCTCTAGTTCAGTGGACACGCTACGGATTCTGGTATCAACAAAACGGGTGCCTGACTTTTTAATTTAAATCAACAATTTTAATAATAAAGTGTATTCGCTTCCCTAACACAAACACAGCATCATTCCTATTGAGCCCGATAGGATGATTATTGTTATATTTAGACATTCACTGGGTTGAGTTTCTAAAACAGATTTCATATAGGAAAAATAATGCTTAAATAAATATCAACTTTCAAAGCCCGAGAAAAGGGTGTAGATATAATGTGGAATGCTATAATATGTAAATTAGAACAAATATACAAGAGATTATTGGTGATGAAAGTTGAAAATTGTAAAGCCACACTACTACTACAGCTAAAACCTAGAAGGTTCTAAATGTATTCGGGTAACACAATGAGGGATTTATCCGAGTCCCTTTTGTAGTCCCCCGTCGCAGGGTATTAATGAGGACTTCCCCACGTCAGAAATAATTGGGTTCATGTCAATAATGCAACAATAGACCTACCTATCAGAAAGTAATCTATAGGAGCTTCACGTACTCGGAACAATATTTAGGAAATGAGATGTAGACCAGAGGGGGAAGTCTCGTAATTTTAAGAACGTTTACAGTCTGATCTCAGTCTCAATCTGTCAAAAATACCTCTAATTTCCCTACATTTTTGACAAGTTTTTGACATTGATTCTCAGTGAGATGAGATTGCGACTAGATTTTTAACGTTTTTAATTACGAAAATTGGCTTCCATAAGTTTAAAAAATAATAAAGTGATAATCAACTCAAAAAAATATCGAAAATAACCGAAATCTTTCACAACTCGTGAAACACATTTTCGAGTTCAAAATATTTTATAAAGACTTCATAAATATTATAGATAGTAATATGTTCTACTGCTAATTTATACCATACCTACACTATGTGAACTACTATGGAGCAGTAGTAACGGCCCCGTCTTACGAGTCGTACTTAGGTTGTGGGTTGAAACCCATTCAGGCGCTTTACCTACTTTGTTTAAATAATTTCAGCACCACTGCTCTCAAAATGGTGAAGGAAAACATTGTGAGAAAACCGGCATGACCTAGAACCAAAAATTCGAAGACATGTGAAATCTACCAACCCGCACTGGGCCCGCGTGGTGGATTATAGCCCAATATCTCCCGAAGAGAGGAGGCCTGAGTCCCAGCAGTGGGAACAGTATGGGCTGATTATGCTTATTTATTTATTTTAGGATCTCCAACAAAAGATATACACTAAACATTATATAGTTAATGGACGACAATATAATTTTGGTATGTGTACTCTTCCAATTAGGTACTCTTTCTTATGCTACACTATGTATTTAGTTACTTTAGCTAACAAAGGTTCAAACCTAGTTTATTTATAAACATAAACCGAAACGTATTTTGTAAGCAAACAGAATATTCCCAACAAAAATAAAGAGTAATTATAGCAAAGTATGAAGTAAATAGCAAAAATTCATTCTGTGTTTCAATATTTGTTGAGCTGCCTTGATACAAGTGTTTGTACAGTGAACACCCGCCTCAGCGGTAAGATGTCTTATAAACGCCTACAAACGTTTAAAAAGTGTCGAGTTTTTTATTTAGCTTATGTATTTGTATCGTTGTTGCCTTTAGAGATCGTTTTCAAGTTAAAATAAACTTGCTTTTTGTAATTTGATGAGAAGAATAAGGCCCGTTTGCATTAAAAAATCACTTCATTAAACCTAATACATCGTTCTGTATTTGCCAATCGGTTGAAGATGATAGAATTATGTATTAAACAAATGTTTAAGTTTAAACACAGTTAGTGATTTGTGGCGCAAACGGGCCTAAGTGTAAACCGACGAAACAGTTAGAATCTGTAGGTAAATAGCACAATTTTGAGCAAAATCGTCCCGTAGGTACATTCTTGAGTTGTCGCAAGTATCACTCAAAACTAAGTAAAGTAACAACGCGATTTTAGACGCATTCGAAGCTCGGTCTTATTTCTATATAGATTATGTTTGTTTTTTATATGCTTTTGTATACAGTTTAAACTTTGTCTTTGGGTTTTTCAGCAGTCACCCATTTGCACTACCTATTGGCATGAAACCACAAACAAATGAAAATGCAAATTACCGTAATTAAAAACGTTCAAAATTTGGTCGCAATTTCATCTCAACGACAATCAATATCAAAAATTTTCATGAAATTAGAGGTATTTTTGACGAATAGAGACTAATATCAGACTGTGAACATTCTTAAAATTACGAGAATTACTGGTAGGTACCTTGTAAAACTTTTACCGCATTTTTAGCACGCATTATTAAAAATAGTAAAAATATGATAATATATGCAATGCAATGTTCATAATAATTTTGTAATAAACCCGAAACTTGCCAAAAATATGTGTTCGTAAAACCTTTATAAGCAAACATATATTACAAACAAAAATATTTTAAGTATAAAACATTGTAAAAAGTAAAATAATATTTCATGCTGTAACATGAGATATTTTGGTTTGAACCTTTTTTATTACTCAACTTGTAATATTTATTATAATATTTATGTCCTTTATTTGAGTTGATTATCACTTTATTATTTTTTAAACTTATGAAGACCAATTTCCAAATTAATATTTATTTCCTTTATTTAACTATATAGGTACATATAAATTATATTTTTAAATATTAGTATAAAAAATATATAAAAACATTTAAAAATATAAAAAATAATATTAAATAATATTTATTATTATTATATGTATCTATTATAATGAAATAAATCAAATATAGATTTATTTACATACTCTACATTTTTGGTTGTCTCTAAGTTACATTCTAAAATGAAACAAAAGTATAATAACTATTGCTTTTAGGATAATTAATGAAAATACTGGCTAGCTAGCTGGCTGAACAAATAATTTGCTTTTGCATTCTGCTATCTCCTAATTCTTAACCTTTTGTGCATAAATTGACAACGTTACTCCTATATAAGTAGGCATAACCTATCCGAAGCGGGGTGCTTTATTTTTCGGTCGATACGGCATTTATAAGTTCTATGTGAACTAAATGATTGGACCTCAAAATCACTTTCTCAGTCGGATAACAGACTCTTCACTTAACTTACTTTCACTTGAATTGGACATGTTGCTAAAAGAAAATAAAAAGTGTATACAGTATGTTAACTAACAGAGGGCGTTCCCGTTAACCCGCAATAGTATAGCATCCATACATGCTAAAAAAAATATTACCATTCGAAAACAAAATGTTTTTATTTTTTTTAATATTAAAATATTCACTAAAAATGTAAAATTGATACGTAAAAGAAACACACTGTACACAATACTGTACACGCGTACTTGAAGGACGGCAACGTCGCAATTTCTTTATGAATGACGGGCTGCGTGTGCGGCGATCTAATTGATGTACCTGGAACCGCCCGCTACCCCTACCCCCGAATGTCCACCTAATTTTAGTCGGAATTTATCTCACGCGCTGACCGGACGCGCATTATTTTCGCATTGCAACAACTTGCGTCATTCTTGTGTGGAAAATGCCACGTTATCAGTTCAGCTCAGGTGTATGTGAACATGGTGCTCATTTATGCTGAGTGTAATTATGATGGTGCACGTGCTCTGAGGATGTATGTTGAGAGGTACCCCAATGCACATCAACCGCGGAATTCTCGTGTTATTGTGAGTGCCCTGGTGCGTATTCGTAACAATGAACCGGTAGTGCCGCGTCGTTCTGGTGGCCCCCGACCCGTGATCTCTGTGCGGCAGAAAGAGTACGTGCTAAGGCATTTTGAGGCGGAGCCCGGTTCAAGCACTAGAAGAGCCGGCCGCCTGTTAAACATGAGTCACGTCGCAGTCTTTAAAATTTTAAACAATGCAACAATGTGTAGACAGGGTTTATTCCCATCTCGGCACCTTCCCATCTCGGCACCCATGAATTTATTTATCTTGTCTACGAAAAATTCCCATTTCGGCACCCTCGTTAGAGGAGGTCAGCATATTGAGCAGTTCAAAATCTAGGTAAGTTTTTAACATTATACCTAAAACATTTCGAAAACATTGAAATAAAAAATAACACTAAACGACTGTGCCACAAAATTAATAAGTTCAGAAGGCCCACTCTTTCCTAAAACTGCTTTTATACTCAGGGACGGAACGGGGTACCCGTTCAACGAACGTGTTACTACTGTGACGTTACACGATTGCTATGAATAAACGCAAGTACTTAGGTATTACGAAGCCAACTGCATAAAGTAAAAGTTTTTAAATTTCTTTTATTGGAGAAAACATTCTCTTGCTAATAAATACCGTCATTTATCATTTAAATCCTAGCCTAAACTGTGGGTTAAATAAATGAAACGTTCCCCAAACTTAACCGCATACTATTTATTAGCGGTATATTATTTTTTAAGTAAAATTAATTTTTCATAATTAACACTGTAGGTAAGCCTGTCGTGCCACCGGTCTGAGTGGCTAGGTAAAACAAATTCGTGTACTTGTTCCGTCTTATTTGTTTATTTTGTGGCCACGCGACGACGTGTCGGTAGAACTCAAGAGCGCTGCCACCACCAACGTTCATTACTCGGCCGCTGCGTCCAGAATAACTGCCTAATACTCTGTATTTTAATTTTAATGTTATTGAAACGTGGCTGAATTTAAAAACTTAATTAACAAAAATAACAAGATTAAAACCTAACTTAACTAAAACTATACAAAAACTAAAATATAAGCTACTCTTCCCATTCGTATGGGGGGCCTCGGCATCCGCAAAATTTCTAGTATTAGTTTACCGGCTTTCATATCCTCGGTCCACGGCACTGATAAATTAATCAGGAAAATCTTAGCCTCCACACTGATTAATTCTGATGTGCCGTGTTTCACCGAGGCTATGGATGCCTGGAGACTCGCTTGCCCGAATACAGATCCACCTGACAATCCGTCTTCCCAGAGACGGTGGGATGAGCCGCTCTGCAGAGTAGTACAGAACAATTTACTTGACTCGTCTGCTACTTCTGCGGAACGTGCGCGCCTGCTGGCTGTGGGTAGATGGGAGTCGGGACTTTGGCTTCATGCACTACCTTCGTCGAACATAGGCACTTTGTTCGACGACACTACTTTTCGCCTCGCTGCTTCCCTGCGACTAGGCACTCCTTGCTGTTCCCCTCATCGCTGTCACTGTGGCGAAGATGTCAACAGCCTCGGACACCACGGCCTGTCTTGCAGCCGAAGTGCGGGTCGCTTAGCGCGCCACGCGAACATTAATGACATCATCCGACGAGCTCTTGTTACCGTCGGCGTTCCAGCTGTATTAGAACCCAATGGCTTGGTACGCGACGATGGCAAGAGACCGGACGGTATGTCTCTATTTCCTTGGAAGGTGGGTAGGCCTTTAGTGTGGGACGCAACTTGTGTCGATACTATTGCGCCATCCCACCTTCCTGGATCGGCATGCTGTGCTGGCGCTGCTGCTGCGGCTGCGGAAAACCTCAAGCGGCGAAAATATAATAACCTTATCGGAAATTATATTTTCGAGCCGTTTGGGGTTGAAACCCTCGGGCCGTGGGGTCCGAGTGCTCATGGCCTTTTTACCGAAATTTCAAAACGGCTGGTTGACACTTCCCGTGACCCAAGGGCTGGTTTTTACCTTGGCCAAAGGCTAAGCATTGCCATACAGCGTGGCAATGCCGCCAGTCTCTTGGGTACATTACCAGTCGACAGCGATGCGGATGAATTTTTCGACGCTATATTTTAGTTTTTGTATAGTTTTAGTTAAGTTAGGTTTTAAACGTGGCTTAGATAGGTAGGTACATGAATTTATGTTTTTTTTATTTACTTTGTTTGCGAATAGGTCCTTCCAAGCCCAAGGCCGCAAGGTGCCTAAGTGACGCGTTCCTTTGTCAGCCGGGCATTTGAGACGGGTTGTTAAATGTTATTGCTAAAACTAAACATACGTACATAAATGTTTCATTTTACTGATAACAACCCGACGACGTGTCTTTCTAATTCATTATGCCGCCTCGCTCGCCATTCAGCGCGGCGCGCGGCGGCCGGTTCGCTCGGCATTGTTGCGACGTTGCCGGTTTGGGCAATGCTAGTACGCTAGGTACTATTCCGCGCTACTATTTTGATTTTAAACAGGAGGTTTCGAATTTATTGTCAATTAATTATTTTTTTGAATTCGGATTATTTTATGCTTATTTTCCTATGCTAATGTTTTTATTTTAATCTATTAATGATATAGATTAACGAGTTTAAGGGAACGCCCTCTGTTATTTAACATACTGTATTTTGAAGTAAACACTGCTTAGATTCGTTTATCCCTGAAATTCGGCGGATAGGCCAATCTGATATCTTTAATAACTGGCTTGTCAAACAAGTAGCTGTCAATACGTTATTGGCACACAAACTTTGGTTTTCTCATATAAAAATAACTATCCGTAGTGAGCGGTAGACCCTCCCATCGATACATAACGTGGGCCAGTAAGATTCAATTATCTCTGATAGATTATTGGGACGTTACAACCAGAGATAGATAGGTTTTTCTATCTCAAGTATGCCAAAATTAGTGATAGATTGATTATTGGGTTCGGCCGTAAAACCACACGGTGATCTCCAACTAGAAAGAAAAGAAAGAAAATACTTTTATTTAGCACAGACTAAAAGACACGCAATACACCAGATACATACATCAAATAAAAACAAAAAGTAAAGATTAAATAAAATAAAAAATATAAACCCCGATGTAAAAAAAAAAAAAAATAAGCAGGAAAGTGTGCCTCACAGCTGCGCTAAAAAAGGGCCAGTTCAGCAAAATGCCAGACAACTAGTGCCTGACGCTGGTTTTCAACTGGACCTGGTGTGTGAGGTGACGGATGTAAATCAGTTTTATACTGCAACGTGACGTGTGTATGCATACTTAAATAAAAATAAAATAAAGGGGTTTGAAGATTTTTGTATGGAGGGTGGCCCTAAGGTCGGCCGCCATTTTGATTTTTTTTCAGAATCGCGGTGCACAACAAAAGTTATATATTTAGATAGAGGACACTTATACAAACAAAAAATGTTATATAACATAATATCCTAAAGCGTCAGGTTTCGGAGTTATTCACCAAAATATAAGTCGAAAACAACAAGGATTTTTTTGTTTTTTTTCCCTCCAGGTAAGCATATTGAACTATTGAGGTAATAGAAACATTATGAAACCTTTATGGAGAAGAAACAAATGAAGAATAGATATTTTTTAAATAAATAATTAAACACGGCAATTTATAGTTCGTTTTTTAATTCCAGAGACTAATCTGACATTTAAGTCCTTTGTTTTCGTTTTTTTTAGTATAGAAGTTTGACATTACACTTGTCAGATTAGTCTCTGGGATTAAAAAACGAACTATAAATTGCCGTGTTTAATTATTTATTTAAAAAATGTATATTCTTCATTTGTTTCTTCTCCATTAAGGTTTCATAACGTTTCTATTACCTCAATAGTTCAATATGCTTACCTGGGCCCCAAGTCTGCTATTTTTAAAAAATTCATCATTCCAACACGATCCCATTGTCATTTTGCTAAAAGTTCGTAATCTGCAAATTCATAATGGTCGATCATTGGTCGGTCAGTGGTCTCGCAATGTAGTCGTAATAGAATCGTGGTAGAATGACATTGTCGTATTGCCATTATAATAAAACCCGTTAGTAGAAATGATTTTCGAAAAACTACTACTAAATTTAAACATTTATTCATGCCAGATTTCATTTATATATATTTTTACATATTATTTATTAGTGTTATATGCAATCTGAAGTAGATAGAAATTCGTAAATAGCAAAAACATTAAGTTTCTCAATAATATTTTATCTGTTTAGCTAAAGTCAAATGTGACATTACTTCTGTTTTTAACCGACTTCTTATTTCTAACGGCCGGTGTTTTAGTTATTTATTTTCATTTGAGTGTTTCGACGCGGTCTAGTCATAAGGGGAATGAGTTCTTCGATTAAGCCCCTTACTGAGTCCTTTCCAAGGCGAAACGTTATTAAAAACTCCGCCTCGGGAATATCAGTAAAGGGGTTTGTATGCATTCTCGCCAAGCGACGGGCTCGACGACGTGTTCTGCATTCCGCCCGTCTTCTTTCGCTAGCATCCACTGCGTTGGCTAGCTCGAGAATATGTGCTCGTAGTGAATAGATTTCTCATTTCCACAAACACGAAATAATAAGCAAACACTTTGTTACCGAGCTTAAAAAGCAATGACTGCACAATGACGTTCCAATGGTAGCTAGGTCACTGGTCAAATGAACTGTCAAAATTTGAGCAGATTACCGCTTAGGTCAGTCACTCATTTGTCATTATGTACGAGATTACCATTCAATGCCATTTCTTTCAATGGAGTGTCAGTGGTTGACCATTGGAAAGTCATAATGACGCCATTATATTAATAGATTACCAAACTTGTCAAAATCAACAATTATGAAACCAATGATAGACCATTCTGACACTATTGTAATAGCAGACTTGAGGCCCTGGAAGGAAAAAAATCAAAAAAATCCTTGTTGTTTTCGACTTATATTTTGGTGAATAACTCCGAAACCTGACGCTTTAGGATATTATGTTATGTAACATTTTTTGTTTGTATAAGTGTCCTCTATCTAAATATATAACTTTTGTTGTGCACCGCGATTCTAAAAAAAAATTAAAATGGCGGCTGATTTTAGGGCCAAAACCTTCAAACCCCTTTTTGTCAGATAAAACAGTAACGAATATGTGTGATATTGAAAACATTGCAAAAAAAATAAACAAACAAATACTGATAAACAAATTAGTGAGATGGCCGCATGCTCTAACTACCTATCCTCCAATCCACCTGGATCATGCGTGGTGATTAATGCTATTGCCTCTCTGTACCAGAAGAAGCCAGTGGGATACCTAATACTAGCCTGGTATTATTTCTTTACAATAATTATAACTAGCTTCTGCCCGCAACTTCGTCTGCGTGAAATTTGTTGAAGTGAAAACTTCTTTAGCGGCGTTGCACACTTTTTGTACTGGGGAAAAAATGTTAAACTCGCGTCAGGACATCGCGTCAGGACACGTGACCGTCAGGAGAGATTCCCCCCCCCCCCCCTCTTTCTACGAAGGCGGCACCAACCGAAGTGAACCAAGTGAGACACTATAATGGATGGATGGATGGATGGACGGACGGACGGTGACGGTGACGGTGACGGTGACGATGACGGTGACGGTGACGGTGACGATGACGGTGACGGTGTCGGTGACGGTGACGGTGACGGTGTCGGTGACGGTGTCGGTGACGGTGACGGTGACGGTGACGGTGACGGTGACGGTGACGGTGACGGTGACGGTGACGGTGACGGTGACGATGACGGTGACGGTGTCGGTGACGGTGACGGTGACGGTGACGGTGACGGTGACGGTGACGGTGACGGTGACGGTGACGGTGACGGTGACGGTGACGGTGACGGTGACGGTGACGGTGACGGTGACGGTGACGGTGACGGTGACGGTGACGGTGACGGTGACGGTGACGGTGACGGTGACGGTGACGGTGACGGTGACGGTGACGGTGACGGTGACGGTGACGGTGACGGTGACGGTGACGGTGACGGTGACGGTGACGGTGACGGTGACGGTGACGGTGACGGTGACGGTGACGGTGACGGTGACGGTGACGGTGACGGTGACGGTGACGGTGAAGGTGACGGTGACGGTGACGGTGACGGTGACGGTGACGGTGACGGTGACGGTGACGGTGTCGGTGACGGTGACGGTGACGGTGACGGTGACGGTGTCGGGGACGGTGACGGGAACGGTGACGGTGACGGTGACGGTGATGGTGGACGTGGATGTGGATGAATGGATGGACAGCTGATGGCTCGACCGTCTGTGTAGTAGCACTGCTGTGTATTCGTAAAATCCAAACTAATATTATAAATGCGAAAGTAACTCTGTCTGTCTGTCTGTCTTTTCTTCACGCCTAAACTACTGAACCGATTTAGATGAAATTTGGTATAGAGATAGTTTGAGTCCCGGGGAAGGACATAGGATAGTTTTTATCCCGATATTCTCACGGGATCGACACATATGCGGGTGAAACCGCGGGGCGCAGCTAGTTCGTGTATATGTATAAAGTGTTTAAAATATGGAAATTGAACAAAGTGGATCGATTAATGTAAAAAGTGACGCAACAATAGTGAAAAAAAAAATTTGTTATATTAATTCAATTCATAATTGATTTATTTCAACGTTAATATTCAAGTTTTCACTTCTGCCGGCACTCCCGGAGTGCAACCCGTCTTTTTTTTGTTTCCCCGACCCACCCCGTCGCATCCCCTGCCCGCGCTAGTACAGACGCTGGGACATCAAGCTAATACAATCTGTCAAATTTTCTTTAATAGATTTTCAACTTTATCGCTAAAGCATAAGGTTCAAAGTTGATTGGGAAAATTTGACAGTTTCGGGTAGCTTGATGTGCTGGCGTCTATACATAAGCTCTGCGCGCGGCTGCGTTCAAATAATTTTGTATTCATTTGACTTTCCAAATCAATGGAATCCACGAATTAATTTATTTTAATATTTTCTCAAAAGGCTCGACCCCATTCACAAAAACACTAATCATAACAGACTAAACGTGATTAAATTATACACCGCTGCCAATCCCTTTGAGGAATACAGCCGTGAGGCTATGTTTAATTGTTAACTATACTCTAACTAGTTTCGGACCGTCCGCGTCCGTACCGACTGTTCGTGCGTCCGTACATTTTCAGCATGTTTGACGTACACTCAAACGTGATCTAAGCGGTCAAGATACACGATGTCTGGCAAACTCTTCAAATTTCTGTTCAAGTGTAGTTTCAGTGTGTAAAGTATTATCACAGAATACTTAAAGTACTACGTACAGAAAGGACACTCCCTTCCCCGCACTAACATCAGTTACCGCACCTCACCCCGCACTTCGGCATATTCGTCTCCGGTTCTTTAACAAGAGCGCTCACAAACACAAGTACCTCACGCACACATTCATACGTATACCAACGTCATTTTTTAATGTAGTAGTAGTAGGTAATTATTTTGCGAGCGTTGTATGCAGTGTCCGGGGTGTGGTACTATGCTATGTTCGTGAGACTTTCGTTTGGTGCAACCAGCTTGAACTGAGAAACTTCGATCGGATTAAATTAGTAAGTTATCATTTATGTACTGAAAGACAGTTTTTTTTATGTCTCAGTAAATACTATTTAATTAACAAAAATAACAAAATTTAAACTAAAACTATACACAAACTAAAACATAGCGTCGAAAAATTCATCCGCATCGCTGTCGACTGGTAATATAAATTATATTTACTAGCCGTTTGGGGTTGAAACCCTCGGGCCGTGGGGTCCGAGTGCTCATGGTCTTTTTAAGGAAACTTCAAAACGGCTGGTTGACACTTCCCGTGACGAAATGGCTGGTTTTTACCTTGGCCAAAGGCTAAGCATTGGCCAAGGTTGCTGTGGAGTTAAGCTGATCCGTGTGGGTGTGGTGTACTTAGTGAATATCTATCAAAGATATGAAAAGTTAAATATTTAATTCGTAGAACAAAACGAGTTCCTCTGTATTGCAATAATTTAAATTTAAGAGGAAATTTGAAAGGTTCAAAGAGGTTACCTCTACGTTCGATCAAGGTCTGATTTAATCTGTTATCAAACACATTCCTTTCCCACAAAAGTGGACGCTTGTCAACTTTTCGGACTGTTATTTTCATTCAAATAGCTGGCTATACGTATACATAGGTGGAGGCGCTTGTGGCTAAGTATAAAAGCCGCACTGTCGGCTGTTACAAGCTATGCCGCGGTAGGTCTGTGGATGGGTGAACCCCTCCGTGCTTCGGAAAGCACGTTAAACCGTTGATCCCGGCTGTTATTCGTGAATCTTTGTCAGTCGTTACGGGTTCTCAGAAGCACGAAAGTCTAACCACCAGTTTTACCAAGGGGTATCATATTACCCAGTAATTGGGTTGTTGAGGTGTCGGAAAGGCAGTCCCTCCTTGTATAATACTGGTATGTATTCAGATGCATCCGGGTAGACTGGAAGCCGACCCCAAAATGGTTTCGGATAGGCTAGGCAGATGATGATAACATAATTATACGTAGGTACGAGAAAAAGTACCTGAATCATTGTTTTCCTGCTCTAGTCTCGTGTTACTTAGGGTCGGCGCAACACGTTTTCCGGTCAGTGGGCCGTCTTAGGGGCGGATTTTTTCCTCTTCCATTCTCCCCTGTCAACCGTCACGCTCTCATTCCTAATCACTCTCTCTTTTCTTTCATATCATTCTTCGGTCAGTGGGTCGTCTTAGGGGTTCACACAAAAATACCTGAATGTGCTTAACATTTCAATTTCATGACTATACAGACGCTAGCACATCAAGCTACTACAAACTGTCAAATCTCTTTAATAGATTTTCAACTTTATTGCTATAGCATAAGGTTCAAAGTTGATTAGGAAAATTTGACAGTTTCTGGTAGCTTGATGTGCTGGCGTCTGTACATACAGTGGCCTCCAAAAGTTAGTTAAATTTTTTCTACTTCAACTGTGATGCTACCTTATTTATTTATTTATCATATGATTTAAAATTATAAATAATCAGGTACTCCACAGGGATTACTTGATTATTTTTTATGATAATCAAAGGCAGTTGAATTAGTCAATAAAAACGTTATAGCAGGTCAAACATTTAGATCACTAGAACTTTAGATTATAATGTGGTGTGTCACAGCTGAAGTGGAAAAATATCAACTAACTTTTGGAAGCCAACCTAAATGTTGTGCCATTAAAAAAATGTGTCTGCAATTAAAAAAATAAAACACATCGCGGTATCTATGAATATTTCCACACGAACGTAGATGCTACTCAACACTAAAAAATTAAACTGCCTTTAAAATTAAGCTCAGTGTAACCTCGGTTTCATTTATGTCAAGAACATGCTTTAGACTTTAATTTTAAATGAACTTAACTTTACTCAAACCTCTTAAATTGAACATAACTCCTCCACATTTACTTTGTTTTAAAACGTTCCCTATTATAACTTTGGAATGAAGCGGGTAGGTACACTTTATACCAACGTTTTCAAATGGTGTGCCAAATAAACGCGTACACTTTTCATGGTGCACGCTGTCAAGCCAAGTGTTCTGTGACATGGCCCATTTTGGGTACACTGGGGTGGCGCACCTAGGGTGGTGCAAGGCAGATACTTGAGGCGATTAGTAAATAATTATATTATCACCTATAGTTTAGCATAATCAGCCTACCGCTCTCCCAGAGAGGAGGCCTGTGCCCCAGCAGTGGGAACGTTAAAAGCTGATTATGCTATAGTTTAGGCATCATGAAATTAAAAATCAGTAATTTCATTAAATAGATACTTCATATTACATCGGTATTACGTGCATCGTTTACAGGGGACTAAATTGTCATAGTTAACAAATAAAAATCAAAACTCATAATTTCAAGTAACTGTGTGTTCGACGGTCGCGGTTGGCTTAAAATGATGAGTTCAGCTTTTTTTTTATCGTGTAGGTTATAGCGATACCCATCACGTCTTTGTTATTTCACAAAAGAAAAAAAAGTGTGCGGTCGGGGAACCCCCGTCAGAACGAAGTTCGTTACGCGATACTGGCAAGCACACACTCTCGTATATATAAGAAAGAGACAGACAGAGAGAAAGAGAGATAGTTTTTATGGTTGTCAAGGTTGCTGAAGAGTGCATAATGCTTTTTCATTACGTGACGATTTCTACCTGTTGACTCATACCGCAAGCCGCGTTAAAGAATTTCGTTCCAAAAAACAAAATCGAAACGATCTGGTAGAAAAACCAATATAAACACCAGTTCCCAAAAGGAATACAAAGCTGCTCATAGTGAAAGATTTTCTTTATTACTCAAAGGAGTAAAAGAAACTTAATTATAAAGATAATTAAGTTACTTTTTCTTTAAGGATCGATGCCTCTAATAACTTGCACCACACAACAAACGTCACACGTCCACATAACCGTTCAATTTGGCGCCGAGCCGCGACACTGAGACGTGATACAATAACGTTATGACGAATTAAACAAAAACTTCAGCAAACTTGTTACTGAAACAAACCGTGTGCTTTAACGAGGTTTAATAAACGCAACCAACGATAATCTATACAGGTTGAAATTGAAAACATGCGACAAACCGAAATTAGAGATTGTTTTCATCATTATGAACAACTTTTATCAAGAGACCAAAGCTGCAAACGCGAAAAAAACCGGATGTTTCTTACATTTTCACGAGTTATGCGAACATAAATGTAGGGAACAGCTGATTTTTTTACCCGATTTCAGGTTTGGTCCCATAGTAAAAGTTGTTCATAATGATGAGTACAATCTCCCATTTCGATTTGTTGCATGTTTTCAATTTCACCCTGTATAAAATAAAACGTATCTAGCTGAATATAAAATAACATAAAAATAAAAGACAAAACGTACCCAGTAGTAACTTTTCGCAATGCGCTAACTGCTGGATGGTCCTGGGTTCAATGCCCGGGTCGGGCAAAGTGGGTATTTCCATCTGAAATTTCTCAGTAGCAGCCCGGAGTCTGGATTTGTGTCCGTTTGATGGCAATAGACTCGTCCTCTATTACCTACATGGGACTTAAACTTTACTGGCGAAGTCTGGGTGTTACTATAGGTATCTACGCCTTTTCCTAAAGGTATGATTCCGATCTCGGCAGCACGCAGCAGTGCTGCCGCGGCAGTGCGGTCGCAGCATTACTGGTCCTCATACATTTTCTATAGGTTTGTATGAGATTACATTCCGAGCACGGCAGCAATGTTACGCAGCAATGTCGCGCAGCAATCTCATATGAACCCATAGAAAATGTATGAGGACCAGTAGTGCTGCGACCGCACTGCCGCGGCAGCACTGCTGCGTGCTGCTGAGATCGGAATCATACCTTAGTCTAAGCAAGGCGTGACGTTACGTTTTGTTATAAAAGAACACGTCTTTCATCTGTAGTTGGTACCTATACAAAAAAAACTGCGATGAAAAAATTTACCCAATCCGTCGGTAAGTAAGTAGCTGGTCTGACTGCCAAAGATGATTTTTTCATAATTCGTAGAACATACTCTTTGAATACAGTTCAGCCATTAAAGTTGTATTAAACGAAGGATACAAAAGAACAGACAATAAATTTTTTCCCATCTCAAATCTTGGCAGATGTTCATAAAATAGTAGAGTGTTTGAGACTAGATGTTACCCTCCAGTCTCGAATATCAGTCTACTAGCTGCGACCCACGTTTTTACCTGCATAAGTGTCAATCTCGTGGGAATATCGGGATAAAAACTATACTATGTCCTTTCCCGGGAGACAAACTATCTCCATACCCATCTAAATCGATTCAGTAGTTTAAGCGTGAAGAGTTAACAGACAGATACACTTTCGCATTTATAATATTAGTATGAATTCTTTACCAGAATCATTACATTAAAAAAATCATCACTCTCTTGGCCTTATACCATTTTATTTGGGGTCGGCACAGCATATCTTCTTCTTCCATACTTCTCTATTAGTCGTCATCTCAGTAGTCACCTCCTTTCTAGCCATACCATCTTTCACACAATCCATCAAGCGTTACTTTGGTCTATTCCCTACTCTTATATCCAATTAACCATCCACATGGACACTCGAAACTTTCCTCACGACATTTTCCTTATTCCTCTAAACATTAAAAGATAATAATATTATGAAGAGAAAAGTTTGCTCTATTACAAACTTAGCTCAAGTATAATATATAATCATAATATACTGTGGAAGTAAATTGGTACCTACTCAAATAAGTACATAAACGTATGTGTGCTCAAATAAAATACCTGCAAGCCTTTGACGACGTATTCAATATAAGTTAGAAACCTATTTCCCTGGCCTCCCACTGCTTCTCAATTTATTTCACATTCAAAGTGAAAACCTTTGATTTCTTTTCCATATTCTTTGTTGAAAGATATCGAGTTTTCTTCCCAACACGATTTTGTATTTTATCGGAATCGATTGAAGAAAATTACAATACAATTTTCGTTTTAATTTAGAAATAAATGAAACATTGATGCGATTATTAAAGTCATTATTTTCTTTTGTAAAAATTTTGGATTTTGATTACAGATTAAATGGAATTGACGATGATTGATAAATAATTTATTGTTTATTCTTGTAACAGATGTTTGTAATTAAATATTAAACAGTTACTGCTAAGACTAAGATGTAATGAGAATTCCAATAAAATAAACTCGCATTTTAAGGAGAACCTAGTTCTTAGTCCTTAAACTGTTGATTGCATACTTAGTATTGTATAAAATTAATTATTTTCTAACTGAACAGACAGCTGTGCTGCTGGGGAGTTTGTTCCGCCACTTCTTCTCCCCAGCGAAAGCACTAGGAAGTGGCGAAGGGCGGGCGTTTTGGGGGACTGTCTTTTGTAATTTTGACGTTCGAAAAGTGCTGATTCTCAGCCTAGTTTGAATAAATGACTTTTTGATTTTTGATTTTGATTTTCTAAAAAGACAATACATTTACATTTAGATATTTTGCAATCTTCTCCGAAGAATAGAAGCAAAAGTTTCGTGAAATTTTCTTGTATTTTATTTGAGCTATAGCTTGTCCAAATGTTTAAGACAAAGTTTTCTTTGAACAAATAACAAGGTAAATCATGACAATAGGGTAGTTTCCTGGGTAAAAAAATAATAATTCTAATTAGTCCGTCAGTTAGATTATCGAAAAATAAGGGTCCATTATTTTTCGATAATCTAACTGACGGACTAATTAGATTTTTTTAGGAAACTAGCCTATTATAGCAAATAAAGATCTATAAAATAAACAACTAAAAGTAAATCTTTTATCTTGTCGTTATGAAGTAAAATCTCGATGAACCGTTTTAAATTTCATCCCTGCACTGGCTTCGAGCTATTAAAGTTTTATTTAATTATAAAACTTTAATAACGTTATCGTAATCGTCTGGATGTAGCTTGTGACCATGGTTGAAAATGGTTATTTATATTCTAAGAGAATACAGTAGTTTTTGTTATTGCATGGCAAACAAGACGACGCGACGGCGACGGCCCGCCTTATATGAAGTTTTTATTGGTATATTGGCGTGTGTTAGCTCATATGTGGCAAATAATATTTAATTTAATGCTTTGTGTTTCGTAATGTTAAATACTGGAAACAGACCCCAACATAGCTGGGCAAAGGCTCGACAGATTGATTGAATGTTAAAAACTTCGTATTGTATAGAATCAAATGTTTCTAACTGTGCAGAATTTCCCTGCGTGATCGAATCAGAAATGAGGAGATCCGCAGGAGAACCAAGTGGCAGTGGGCAGGGCACATTACTCGCAGAATAGTTGGCCGATGGGACCGAAAGGTTCTGGAGTGGCGACCGCGTACCGAAAGACGTAGCGTTGGAAGGCCTCTCACAAGGTGGACCGACGACCTTGTGAAGGCCGCAGGAACCCGTTGGATGCGAGAAGCACAGAACCGGTCGCAGTGGAGGTGCTTGGGGGAGGCCTATGTGAAGCAGTGGACGTATTTCGGCTGAAATGATGATGATGAACACAGTTAAATAATAATAATGTTAATAAATAATGATTACTATAATCACACCCCGGACACTCCATACAACGCTCGCAAAATAATTACGAGTACCTACTACTACTACATTAAAAAATGACGTTTGTATACGTATGAATGTGTGCGTGAGGTACTTGTGTTTGCGAGCGTTCTTGTTAAAGAACTGCGACGAATACGCTGAAGTGCGGGGTGAGGTGCGGTAACTGATATTAGTGCGGGGAAGAGAGTGGCCTTTCTGTACGTAGTACTTTAAGTATTCTGCATAATCGCACTCATCTGTACAGATGAGTGCGATCATATTATAGTAATCATTATTTCGGTCATGGAGTGTAAAGATTTAGCGCTACAATTTCAATCATACTCAACGTTATTGTCGGAGTACATTATTTTTGTGAAATGGCTAAATAATAATAATTTTTGCGCGAACTTACTACGAGCGTCATCTGTTTTGGCGCGAATGCTTAATTTGTAACAGTTACGTTTTCAGTCAAATAGCTTATTCATAACTTCTTAATAATATTTGTTTGAGTTAAAGCCTAAATTAAGTTCAGCTATAATCATGAATTAATAATAATATTATGTATAATATTTTGTGTGTGCGTTGGTGTAGTGGTAATCTGGGGCAATCTGAGGCAATGTTGATGTTGAAGGATATTTCCATACTATATTTTAGAGTAGATTATGGTAGTTATCCACACAGAGTTGACATTCTATTAGATTTCCTATTTCCTTTTTTCCACACAAAAAAAAAAAAACTGTTTTTACTTTGTATATACTCGTAAGTGTGCTCTATGCAAATAGTTTTCTATTGGTTTAACACTTAAAATGTAGTTGTAAATTGTAAACGTGAATAAATTTAGTTTTAATTGTGAAATGATAACCTGAATCCTGATATCCGGGCTCACCAAAAAACGCAGGTAAGAACCTACTCGTATACCTATAGCATAATAAGTTGATAATGTTCCGACTGCTGGGACACAGGCCTTCTCTCTTCGAGATGGGAGAGGAGTAGGTTGTAATCTACCACGCAGGCCCAGTGCGGGTTGGTAGATGTCACATGTCTTCGAAGTTTTGGTTCCAGGGCATCCATGTTTTCTCACGATATTTTCCTTCACTGTTTTGAGAGCAGTAGTGATGAAATAATTTACACGAAGTAAAGCGTCTGCCTGGGATAGTACCCACCACCTTACTAAAAGCACGTACCTAAAAGTTGCTAGTTCAGTTCTGAAAAAATGATAAGCATTCTTACACCGGTGACATTAAGGTCGGGTATTTCACACCCAGCCAATGTTCTAAATATAAATACGAGGCATACCACATCAGTGACCCACACACATGCCGTCATGTAATACCAAGTCTTTATGTCCTCAGAGTTACGGTCGGGTATCTCGTACCCAACAATAACAATAGTAACGTGAAAGTGTTCTTGTCTTCTATCATGCAATAAGCATTCCAAATGCAGTAACGTTAAGGTTGGGTATTAGATACCCACCCTCAAGATGCAACGATCGTTCTATAAGCCGGTGTCGGTGACCTTGGAGTGACGCGCAACTCAAGTCCCCCTCGCTTGCTCCCAATCCCCTCAGTGTTACTGCGCACACAGCAAAAGTAGGACGCGCGCAGTGTGGTGGGTAATTTATACCCGAGTGAATGTTACAGTTTCATATAAAACGTAACCCTATAATTGGTGACGTAATCGCTTAGCTTCGTCTTCTAAACGACTATTTTAAAGGTTAAAGTTTACCTTTGAAAAGGTTTTCCAATTCGATGCGTTTAGTGTAGTGTAGGTATATCATTACGCAGGCGCGGAGTGTTTTATTGTGTGAGTTTGCATTGGTACGTATCCACATACACGTGTTTGTTTTGTTTATAAGCGGCCAGTCACATTGGAAGCGCGATACATTGGTGGAGGGGCTTGTGGCTAAGTAATAACAGCCGAGCGGGTCGATCGATCATGCCGCGGTTGGTCCATGGATGGGAGACCATCTTTACATTATTCAAGACCCTTTCGTGCCTCGGAAAGCACGTTAAGCCGTTGGTCCCGGCTTTCATACGTGGATCTTTGACAGTCGTTAGGGGTCGTTAGAAGCCCGAAAGTCTGACAACCAATCTTACGAAATGGTTTCGTATTACCCAGTAACTGGGTTGTGGAGGCCAGATAGGCAGTCGCGCCATGTAAAATACTGGTATTCAGCTGCATCCGGTTAGACGGTTACATTGATAGCGTGAATAGATAATATATAGTGGATGTCATCTGGTGTTTATAATGATATAATAATGTACAGACGCCAGCACATCAGGCTACTACAATCTGTCAAATATCTTTAATAGATTTTCAACTTTATCGCTAAAGCATAAGGTTCAAAGTTGATTGGGAAAAATTGACAGTTTCGGGTAGCTAGAGATGGCTATGGATAGATTGCGGGTCAGGTTGTATATTGATCTATATAATTCACGGCCCTAAATATTTTTATTTGTAGAATTATAAAAAAATCATCAATACAACTCTCAAGTTCGTAGGACAGTCAACAGCAAAAGTAGATGATGATTGAGTTTATAACTTTTGGAGTCAAAACTGATCACGAATATATGGCAGCTGTACTAGTAGTAAATGTTTGGTATAATTTACAATCACATACTTTTGAATCACTTCGACGCCACACAGTTCTGACACGAACTCCGTTCATTAGTATTGAATTTCTGATTTTCATCATCTACTTCTGCTGTTGACTGTACCGTATTGTATGACAATTTCATGAAATCATGACATTTGAGGCCAATTCTAACTTAACGAGTTATATCGCTGACTCTAATGATTTTAAGATGCCAATGTAGGTGTTTATTTAGTAGTTTATTTTATGTAGTTTATTTTAAAAGCGTATGCTTTTAAAATAAACTTCCAAGCCACGTTCAAGATCTAAGCTTTAACAAATTCAAATCATTCATTAAACGTAAATTGTGCCAGAAAGCCTTTTATACCGTTAAAGATTATATTGGGAACAAAAAGGCTTGGGATTAAACTGCTTCAAATTATAAGGTACATATTTAATGGTTTTTTTTTTTCATGCCATTTGCTTACTTTGTGAAGTATTATAATTATTATTTTAATTATTTTGAATGTGTAGACTATGTGGGTCATTTTATTTATTTTTCTCTCTGTTCTGTTAGTTTTTGTCATGGTCTGGCAGTTTGAGTAATTTATGTGGCCTACCCTTTCGTTGGTATTGTTTGTCGAGTCGTTGAGCTCCCTAAGTTTTGAGTTGAGCTGGACGATTTCATACAAATGCGTGCACTGACTGGACAGGTCCACTCAATCTGTGTGGATCTTTCCTCAAAAGATCATCTCAGACATCGATCTACATGGTTTTCACATGATCTCACCAAGATTTTGTCTGGACTTTTAAAAGAGACTGTGACCTCTGAATTTGTTTTGGCCTTTCTTCTCAGTCAGATAGGGTACGCCGACCTCATCTAGTTTTTAAAATATGATTGACGTGTAAAAATGTTTGTGCAAACATACTTACAATAAATCATTGAGGCATTATATATAATTCTGTAAAGTCAGTCAGGCGATTGTCTATTTTAATCAACATACAACCTGACATCACACTATCACACTAATATTATAAAGGCGAAAGTTTGTGAGGATTTGTTTGTGTTTATTTGTTTGTTACTTCTTCACGCTCAACCGGCTGGACCAATTTTGATAAAATTTTGTACGGAGGTAGCAGACACCCTGGATTAACATATAGGCTACTTTTTATCCCGATATTACCAGGGGATCGACATTTACGCGGGTGAAGCCGCGGGGCGCAGCTAGTTGGCCTATAAATTGCGTAAAACGTAACTCGCGGGCTATCTTAGCGCATATCCGTTAAAGTTACTTATTCTTTATACTTTTTTACATTTTGTTTTTATTTGATGTATGTATTGTGTCTTTTAGTCTGTGCTAAATAAATGTATTTTTTTTTTCTTTATTTACCCACGCCTTCAATAAATGCGTTTGTAATCCTCTAACATCGCATGCCTTTGTAAAAGATAAATAGATAGCCCCATGGGTAAAAGATAAGAGGAAACACATAAGGATTAGATTCGCTTCGTTACTTCAGAGGTAGTTAATTTGGCTTCTTTTCTTTAATTCATTAACCGTATTGTTTATCTAATAGTAGCTTCTGCCCGCGACTTCGTCCGCGTGAAATTTCTTGCTCCCCCGACCCACCTCGTCGCATCGCATAGCCGGCTCGCGCTTTTACTTCGTTTTCGCTTAGCGTACTATCTCATTGTTTTTTTTTAGCGTGATGTTATGTCAAATTTCTCAATATTTGGGCTATCAAATTTTAATGCAAAAATATTTTTTGAAATCCGACCGCAAGTTCCAGAGAATTGCGCAATCAAACAAACTCTTCAGCTTGATTATTAATAGTATAGATAGATAAGACGTAAATGATAGGACAAATAAACTATAATAATTACTTATTTAGTTCGTATTTCTCAATCTACATTGATTCTTCAGCTGCACCCGGTTAGACTGCAAGCCAATTCCAAATGATTTTTCGATACATTGCTTTTTTTTTGGGTAGGAAATCATCAAATAACTTCTCCCGCTCTGGGCGGAGCGAGAGGGAGTGTCAGACTTTTACTGACTAAAACCCACCCGTGTTCCTTCAGTTGCCTGTGCCAGGGGCCACGGTATCTCTTTCGAACAACCCGCGACCCCGGCAGTTCGATACATTGCTACCTCTTTCATGACGTTGTAACTCCCATGTAATCTAGGGCAAGCTTACAGAAGTGGGTCCAGTTGAAAACCAGCATCAGGCACTAGTTGTCAGGCATTTTTGCTGAACTGGGCCTTTTTGGCGCAGCCGTGAGGCACACATTCCTGCTAATTTCTTACATCGGATTTTTACACTTCTTATTCGATTTTTTATTTGTTTTTATCTGATGTACGTATATTATGTATCTGGTGTATTGTGTGTCTTTTAGTCTGTGCTAAATAAACGTATTATCTTTCTTTTCTGGTATCGATCGGGCATCATAAAAAACTCGAAACTGCTGTCAGTAAGGGTCATAATAAAATAGAAAAACGCAAGAAGTTTACCTCATTTAGGACGAATTACACCACAGTTTTGTATCTAGAATGTCTTATCCTGAGAATAAATTTTGAATTTTTGACAGTTTTTCTATACTAGAACTGTCAAACGTAATTTTATTCCACGGATAAAAGATATCTTGGCTGACTGACTGGTAAAATCAGCCCTTAAACTGGGATTCGAACTCCAGTGTAAGGTTAAAGATTACGCCCTGAGGCGTAATCTTTTGTTTGACGATTGAATTACCCATCAGTTAATTGATGTCAACAACTTTATTTTATTACTAACGAAAACAATAATAACGTTGTACAGTCAACCGCACTTAATAACTTGACAATAACAACGCCTTTATAATTTAGCACTAAGGGCGGTTTTGGAAGTTCAAGTGTTACCACTGACGTATGTGGTTGGCTGTACGCCAATTTATGATATTTTGATGATGCTCGGTTTAGCTAGTCATGAAACCTTCTAGCGTATTTCATTAAAATGTTCCAAATGGTTAATTTATTAAAGTGCACTATGATTTTACCACACTAACAATGTCAATTTGAATGAAAGCTAACGCTTTGGAATAGGAATACATTATTATGACAATTATGTATATTAACCGCTCAAGGACCGCGGGACACCGATCGGTGACCAAACAATAGAAAATCAATTGTGTCTCATTAGCGGAGCTTGACAGATTAAGAAATAGTGTTGAACCATACAAAATCGAATTTACAGATATACTTTTTTTTTTCATTGTTTTTTAGAGTCAAATTATTAATCTATCCATTCTTTACAGATCTTATCAACATGGCAAATAAGGACCAGACAATGATGTTCGATTTCTGTGATGCATTATTAGGAGACGAATATGGCAGCGACGAAGAAAATGATAATCTTACCATAATAACTGCAGGAAGTGACACAGAACAGGAAATAAGTGATGATGAAGGACACGCAGTTCCAGAGAGCGAGAAAGAAGATACCACTTACACGGGTAAAGATGAGACAAGTATATGGCATGCTAATCCAATTCAAGCTACAAAGAAACCTGACGAACTAATCCAAACCGGTGCAAAACCTTGTGCTCAGAAAGCTAAAACAGAACTGGAATGTTGGAATTTGTTCTTCAATGATGACATGATAGAAGAAATACTACACCATACTAACGTTGAAATAAAATCAAAAATGTTCCCTGATGATCCTACTAGTAAACCTATTAACACAAGAACAACAAGAACTCATATTGTTAAAGAGACAACTAAGGAAGAACTGATGGCTTTATTTGGGTTAATGTATATAGCAGGAATAAATAATCCTACCGGATACAACTTGACTGACTTGTGGAGGTCCGATGGAACTGGCGTTGACATTTTTAGGATGACCATGTCTATACAACGGTTCAATTTCATACATAGTTGCTTGCGGTTTGATGACGCTTCTACTCGACAAGAAAGAAATAAATTAGATAACATTGCTCCAGTGAGACAAATATTTAATACGTTCATTAAAAACTGTCAGGAATCTTATACACCGAGCCAATTTCTTTCACTTGATCAAAAATATGTACCATTCCGTGGTGACTGTCCCTTCCGACAATTTATGCCAAACACATCTGCTGCGTACGGAATAAAAATGTATGCGTTAGTAGATACTAAAGTATTTTACACAGTTAACTTCGAAATACATGCAGGCGATCAACCTGATGGGCCGTATGCTACAAGCTACCAACCAGCTGACATAGTTGAAAGATTGGTGAAGCCGGTCAGCAAAACAAATAGAAATGTGACCTTTGATAATCGGTTCACAAGTTTCCCACTAGTCCAACATTTACTGAAGGAACACGGGTTGACGTCTACAGGAGCCCTTACAAAAAACAAAAGTGGGATCCCGCACAGTTTCTTGACTACGCGTGGAAGGACAGTGCATAGCTCACGATTTGGATTCCAGAAAGACATGACACTTGTATCGTACATGCCAAAAAAATCTAATGTTGTCCTTTTGGTATCCTCGTTCCATCATGACGCGACTATGGACCTCAAATGCACTGAAAAGCCAAAGCCAGAAATGGTATCATTTTACAATTCCACAAAAACAGGTGTGCAGTTTGTTGATAAACTCAGCAAAATGTACGATGTCCGAAATTATTGTAGGAGCTGGCCCCATATCATACTTTACACTATGATGAATGTCGCTGCAATAAACGGCTTTATAATTTATCGTGAAAATAACAACTGTAGTAGAAAAGAACGAAGATGCGAGTTTAATAGAAAGCTAGGCTTAGCGTTACTTGAACCTCACCTTAGAATGAGGAAAGATAAAAATAACTTGCCTCGTGAACTGCGCAAACGAATCTTTGAACAAATGGGAGAGTCGTTGATCGATCCACCACCCAATCCATCTGATCCCAAACCATACAAGCGGTGCAGAGACTGTCCTTCGTCCAAAGACAGAAAGACAAAATACTCTTGCCTTGAATGCAAGAAGCCTATATGCTTGCAGCATGTCGTTGCGATGTGTGAGAATTGTATATCACTCACGATTGAATAATTTGTAGTTTAATCAATGTCGAGTCAGTATGCTTTAGTATATAATTATAATGTAAATATTTAAGTCAATTAAGGGCTGATTTTACCAAAGTCAGATATATTTTATCCGTGGAATAAAATTGGCGTCTTACAGTTCTAGTAATGCAAAAACTGTCAAAAATGCAAAATGTATTTCTCAAGCACTTTTTGTAGGAATAAAAGTTTGGTGGAATTCGCCCTGAATGTAATAAATACTATAAAAAATATTAAAAAAACTGTAGTTCTTATTATTATATTATGATGAAAAGCCGATTGGAAGTTTTGAATAGAGATAAATATTCAAACTTCTAATCGGCTTTTCATCACAAAACCTGCTTATTTATAAATGTTCTAGCCTTTAACTTTCACTTACAAAGATCAAATGAGACCACTAAACCTCATTTGGGCTACCAAATGAGGTTTAGTGGTCTCATTTGATCTTTAATCTTTGCAAATAGATAGATGGGCTACCATCTATCTATTTGCCTGGCCTTTTCACAACTATGTATGCTGTGTCGGCTTCCAGTCTAAACGGATACAGCTGAATACCAGTATTTCACATGGCGCGACTGCCTATCTGACTTTCACGAACGTAGCTATCTACGTTTGGTTAATTTGTTTTACTTTCAGTTTGTGCAGCCGAACCCTATAGACTCTGTAAAGGTCTGCAAAGTTAGATTATGCGGGTTGTCCATGATTAAATTAAAGTATTAAGTGCTTACCTCATAATACAAACCCCAGTTCTAGTTTTCAACTAAATAATTTCCTAACTAACACAGCTATAGCTTCTAAATATAATTCGTTAGATCCAGGAACAGTTTCAGACTAATTTGCATTGATAGCGGGGACTGTGTGACAAAGGTAGTTCTGTTCTGTAGCAGTTTCTAGTTATCTAGTGTCGCCTTTGAGTTGCGGCTTCATTTGAACACTTGATATTTGTAAATTAGGAACGCTGAAGGTATTTTTAGTTGCTGTTCATGAATAAAACTCATAACGAAGTCTAGTTTTATATTAGAAACTATCTTTTTTCAGAGCTTTGCTTCGCCGGTCCAAAATTATCCCACGTGAATGTAACCTATGTTCTAACCCAGACCATGATCCGTCTGTGGGCCAGTAACAGCTTTCGCAATTATAATATTAAATTTATCATAGTGTCTTAGACTGGAAGCTGACGCCAACATAGTTGATGATTTATCATAGCGTGTAAAATAATATTCATATAGGAGAGGATCACTGGAAACGATGCTTGTAATCACCACGCCTAGAGCTATTCTCGTATTCTATTAGGTACTAGCTTCTGCTCATAATTTTGTCCGCGTGTTTTAACATATCTATAGTTTGTTGCAAAAGTATCTGATGAAAGTCAAAATAAACCCTGATCAGGTTAAGTTCTTACGCAATCACTCACTAACGGGTAACATAATTATGTGCATCTATATTTAGAATATTTCAGCTTTATATCTCACCAGTTTTTCCAGCAATTATAATTTAAAATACATTATTAAATTTTAATGTAAAAAGCTAAGATGAAAACTGATTACTTATAAAAATAATCTAATTGTCAAATGAAAAACATCTTTAAGAGGAATTCAAATTAGAGTATTGGGTTTAATCAAATCAAAGCACTCAATTTGTAAGAGGGACTATTTATAGTCCCACTTACAAATTGAGTGCTTTCTGATCCACTGCCACTGAGCCACTGGTACGTTTTCGGACCCATTATTATATGTTTTTCATCATATTACGAGTATTTTGTAACACACCATAGAACCTCCTATGGAACTTGGCAGTAAGTTTGTAGCTTTCTTCACTGAAAGTTTTTTTGAAGTGAAACTTCTTTACGCACGCTTGACTTGGGGAGTAAGCTGGCGAACGCGTGACGTAAGCATTACGAAAAGTGTGATCGGGCGAGGCGAACGGGAGTTGAGTGGGGGATATAAGTAAGAGAAAGCAGTGCACGCGCACATTTTCTTACTCTCTTCCTCTCATAGCCAAATACGTTTGAAGTTTCACTTCAGTCGTGTGGTCATAAGCACACTCGGTTTTTTTTGTGGAATCAGTACCTACTTCAGAGAGAGGAGAGTTTTTACAAACCTATTTCTAAACAAACAATTTTATCTCTGTGTTAGCTTCTACCCGCGACTTCGTCCGCGTGTAATTTCTTGTTTGGTATAAAATAGGAAGAGCAGTGGTGGCCCAGTGGTATCGGCCGCGACTTACGAGTTGTAGGTCGTAGGTTCGAACCCAGACAGGCGCTTTACTTTGTGTAAATTATTTCATCACCACTGCTCTCAAAACGGTGAAGGAAAACACCGTGAGGAAACAGGCATGTCCTAGAACCAAAAATTCAAAGACATGTGACATCTACCAACCCGCACTGGGCCCGCGTGGTGGATTACGGCCCACTCCCTCTCACAGAGAGGAGGCCTGTGTCCCAGCAGTGGGAACATTATATGATGATGATGATGATGATGATAAAATATGACAATTATGTTCTATCACACACGGCAATACGGTAGCTTCCCATAAATAAAGAATTTTCGGAATCGGATCAGTAGTTTTATGATTACACCTTACTGTATAGAAACTCATAAATTTTACCTCTTTATAGTATTAGTATCACATCACACTAATATTATAAAGGCGAAAGTTTGTGAGTGTGTGTGTTTATATGTTTGTTCCTTCTTCACGCTCAAACGGCTGGACGACTTTTGATAAAACTTAGTAGTTAGTAGTAGCTGACACCCTGGATTAACGTTTAGGCTACTTTTTATCCCGATATTCCCACGGGATCGAAACTTATGCGGGTGAAACCGCGGGACACAGCTAGTAGATAATATAAGTTGAGATTTGTATCGGCATTAGAGTAGAAGACACACAAAGCTTTATTCACGTTCACGAAATATGTAAATACTTAGTTCCTTTGATGTTTATAATTATCAAACAAACTTGGAAATTCCGAAACATGTTAGTATTATGCAAAGGCTTCTTTAACAAAGGTCAATAGTCTAAGTTAATTTCTAAACTACAATTTGACGTACAACGACGGGATCGTGGCTATGTAATGACAGCCGCACTGATCAATCGAAGGGTAAGCTACGCTTGCCGCGGCTGGTTCATGGATGGGTGACCATCCATTACATATCGAAACCCCTCCGTGTCTCGAAAAGCTCGTTAAGCATTTGGTCCCGGCTGTCATTTGTAGATCTTTGACAGTCGTTAAGCGTAAGCAGAAGCCCAAAAACCGGCCAAGTGCGAGTCGGACTCGCCCATGAAGGGTTCCGTAGCAGCATTTACATAATATAAAAGTTCTTGTAGTTCGTTGTAACTTGGTGAAAGGTAAATTGCGGTTTTCGATTTATGACGTATTAAAAAAAAACTACTTACTAGATCTCGTTCAAACCAATTTTCGGTGGAAGTTTACATGGTAATGTACATTATATATATTTTTTAATTTTATCATTCTCTTATTTTAGAAGTTAGGGGGGACACACATTTTACCACTTTGGAAGTGTCTCTCGCGCAAACTATTCAGTTCAGAAAAAAATGATATTAGAAACCTCAATATCATTTTTGAAGACCTATCCATAGATACCCCACACGTACAGGTTTGATGAAAAAAAATTTTTGGAGTTTCAGTTGTAAGTATGGGGAACCCCAAAATTTATTGTTTTTTTTCTATTTTTGTGTGAAAATCTTACTGCGGTTCACAGAATACATCTACTTACCAAGTTTCAACAGTATAGTTCTTATAGTTTCGGAAAAAAGTGGCTGTGACATACGGACGGACGGACAGACAGACAGACAGACAGACATGACGAATCCATAAGGGTTCCGTTTTTTGCCATTTGGCTACGGAACCCTAAAAAAGACTTTTTGGGCTTCTTGTTGTCAGACGACAACAAGTCTTACCAAGGGGTTTCGTGTTACCCAGTAACGGTTGTGGAGGTCAGATAGACCGTCGCTCTTTGTAAAATACTGGTATTCAGCTGCGTCCGGTTAGAGTGGAAGTCGACCCCAACATAGTTGGTAAAAGGCTAGGCAGAATGATAATGAATGATTACATACGCCTCATTGTCATAAATTCTAAATACTCTACACACAAAAAAGGTGTAAGTGAATTTTTACAAGCCTCAGATTCCACACTAAACGCTTGCTCACCTCGAGAATTCCCACCTACCCAATGCGGTTAGAATTCATGAACAGGTGATTTGCATACCCCAAAACTCTCACGTGCGAACCCTTTAGTAGTTGTTAACTTCCTACCGCACATGTACCATAGTGTAACTACTTACAGAGCTACAACAGACTGTTTTTGGCATGACGCCAAAATCGCAACTAACGCCACCAACTTTTTATCAAATACAATGTCATAAAACAATTTTACAAATAAACACTCCCATGTCAGTGTCAAATTTTCCCAATCAACTTTGAACCTTATGCTTTAGCGATAAAGTTGAAAATCTATTTAAGAAATTTGACAGATAGTAGTAGCTTGATGTGCTGGCATCTGTACCTTCCAAAAGATTCTTGTAGCAGCTGTACAGTGGTTCATCGCCCATACATTTGACAGAACCTGAGAAATGTTAAAATTTGACCTGAGTACTCATGTCCCGAACCGCAATTTTTCAGTTCAGTACATTATGCTTCTCCCATAACCTCCGACCCTCCGCTCGATTACTCTGCTAAAACGCGTTCGTTGAACTACTGTAAGTAATTATACTGTGCCCTGTGTACGCTAAACTTGCATTGTTACCAGTTTCAATATACAATTAAACCGGAGACATCATGCAAGTTTAGCGTAGCAAAGGACTCAAAACTAAGCCAAATGCACCAGACAGACTGATAATTTGGCTATGTTCAGTTCAGTTCAGCTTCAAATTAACGGGCTAACTTTCCACGACAAGATATAGCCTGACAACTGTAATGAGACCACTGCCCTGGCGATCTCAATTTTAAAAAGATTAGGGCTGTCAAGTAAGGCAGTAATGTAACTTCAAAGTGGTCATCAATTCTACCCACATTTTTATATTAATCAAATAAAATTTATTCATGAGTTTGGTCCCACTTTTCTTCAACAAAGGTTATTTCTTTTTATTAAATTTTTTATAAAAGATAGGGTAGGGGTGCCGAGACTAAGAAAATGAACCTTATACATTATGGCAGCGATCGATTGTGTTGTCAACAACAAAGGGTACATAATCGAAATAGACCAATACAAAATGCAAAGAAACTGCCAACCCTACACAACGATGAACTCATAAAAAGGTAGTGCTGCTTCACCCCCAATAAATTGTGACGTCATCAAGATTTCAACACAATCCAATTTAGTCGGAACAAGCCTAAGATTTACGTCCTGCAATTCAAACTGCCTACATTTGAGTGGCAACTTGTTTATTCAATAAAATATTGATGCATTGGCTATATTTGAGACTTTGCTCTCTGTTAGGCAACATATCTATAGGGGCAGAGCGAGTAAGCAGAGAAGAGTGAGGGTGCAGAGTAGTATCCCTGTCCGTTGAAGCCGAGCGAAGCAAGTGGCAATGTGGTCAAAGCGGAGAATGTGAACGTATTCAGTATGCTCTGCATACATTTCGTGATTGAAAGGTATTTTTATTATTAAAGGCCTGTGATGTACTGATGCAGGGCAAACGCCTCCGATTAAAAGTTATTAACCTTTTGAACGCCAGAGTATAAACGTATCGCCGTACCCCTGACGGCAGGCCACTTTGACAACACACACACACTTAAAACAACAAATTTCTCGATATTGGTGGTTTATTTATATTAGTTTCATGCAATACAATATAGACGGAAGCTTACTTTTAAATTATATAAATAAAAACACACAAAAGTAATGATTAAATTGTTTATTTCATAATTTCGTAATATGGTGCGACGTATATTTTATCATATACAGGTTGAATTTGAAAACATGCGACAAATCGAAATGGGAGATTGTACTCATCATTACGAACAACTTACTATAGGACCAAACCTGAAATCGCGAAAAAAAAAATCAGCTGTTCCCTACATTTTGACGAGTAATGCGAACATAAATGTAGGGAACAGCTGATTTTTTTTTCGCGATTGCAGGTTTTATCACATAGTAAAAGTTGTTCATAATGATGAGTACAATCTCTCATTTCGATTTGTCGCGTGTTTTCAATTTCACCCTGTATTTGTGACGTTGGCGTTCAGGGTAAGATTTCATTTGTCACATAGATGTGACAATGGCGTTCAAAAGGTTAATGAAACTAGTCGCCGCTTCTGTAACCATGTTGAATGAACCAGGGCCGAGTAGATACGCGATTTTACTTAGTGAATTTTTTTAGGTAAATGTTTTTCATGCTCAAGCCCAATGTACTGGCAGCTTTACAACCTATTCAATTTCATTTGATGCCCATACTCGTAAGTTTTATTGGGTCAATCGTAGTATTGGTGTGAAAACAAAAGCAGAGTTCTTACGAAATCATAGTGCTCTTTATACATGTTATTATAAGATTGCGTTTTGGTTGCAGCCACTGACAAGTCTATCAGAATCACAGTGATCTTTATTCTCGGTAAAATAAAGTTTCTGTTAGGTTAGAAAGAAAGGACTGTCTGTAATATTGAGTCATTTCGGACAAACCCTTTCACAAAATGTGAATGAATTTTTGTATAACGTTAGCAGTAGCTTCATTCTAAAACATTGATATTAAAAAACTGATTAACTCCTAAACCGACCCATTTATCTATTGTCATGTCAGTCATAAATCTTGTTAGCGTAAACACAAAAGGTAATGGCGACACGTTAATTCGGAAAGACAAGATAAATTGTAATTTATGATGAAATTCCATGCATTGCTACCATTTATCATTCTATCTGTTTTGTAATATTTTGAAGGAGAGAACGATAGGGAAACATTTTAGGGCATTTTTCACCTTTAGACGGTTTAATTCTGCTGTACCACGTCATAGTAACGCTTCAACGGCCAAAGTAATCACTCACTCACAAAGAATTAAGACCTAAACGGGTGCCAAGTTTGCAGTTGAACGAAAGTTCGTTCCTTGCTAACTTGGCCTGTTTTCAAATACAATTATATTGTTAGCCTCGTCTAGTGGTCGCAAGCGCTACTGTGAAGCATGAGGTTCTGGGTTCGATACCTAGGTCAGACAAAGCGTTATGTGCGCAATTGTTTTTACCGGTTTAATCTGTGATCTGTCGAACTCCGCTAATGAGACACAATTGATTTTCTATTATTTCGTCGCCTATGGGCGACGCGCGGTGCTTGACCGGTTAGGTCCTCTATAAAATAAGGCCTTACCTGTCAGAGGATCCAATAGAATATCAGCGTCTGGTATATTTGCCTGACACATGCTGAGCTGGACTCCCATTTGGTGCAACCTTGAAACGCATACCTCACTGTGTGTATTCGTTATTAATTTGATTTTAAGTATTTGTCATAGTGTCACTTTTACTGTGCTTTTACTTCGATATGTGTGTTTTTCTTTTTGTTTTTATATCGGCACCTTGTTTTATATTATACTAGCTGCGCCCCGCGGTTTCAACCGCGTAAGTTTCGAGTTTCTAATATAATTCAATCATGATTCGAAAGACACGTGGCGCCAACTATTATCATAATAACGTTATTGTTGTTTTCCTCGGGAACACCACTTTTTTTGGGGATGAAACTGTGCACCTGACAACGTATATGCAAAATTTCAGGATGATCGGTTCAGTGGTTTAGGCGTGAAAAGGTAACAAACAAACTAGCTTTCGCATTTATAATATTAAATTAGTTAGGAATTAGGAAGTTAGGATTCATGTCATATCATCGAATGTACTTTTGTGTATTGTGCTGTCTTTTGTGTGCGCCAAATAGTTTATCTATCTTATGGATTTTTTTTCAACAGGAATTTCTTAGTAGCGGCCTGGACTCTGGATTTGTGACCGGTTGGTGGCAATAGGCTCGCCCCCTATTACACGTGACTTAAATACAGTATGTTAAATAACAGAGGGCGTTCCCTTAAACTCGTTAATCTATATCATTAATAGATTAAAATAAAAATATCAGCATAGAAAAATAAGCATAAAATAATCCGAATTCAAAAAAAATATTAATTGACAATAAATTCGAAACCTCCTGTTTAAAATCAAAACAGTAGCGCGGAATAGTACCTAGCGGATAGTGCATTGCCCAAACCGGCAACGTCGCAATGCGCACACGTTGCCGAGCGTCTCACAGATACTCACGAATAACAAGAGTACAGAAGGTCCTCACGGAACAAGTACGCGAATTTGTTTTACCTAGCCACTCAGACCGGTGGTACGACAGGCTTACAGTGTTAATTATGAAAAATTAATTTTACCTAAAAAATAATATACCGCTAATAAATAGTGTGCGGTTAAGTTTGGAGAAAGTTTCATTTATTTAAACCACAGTTTAGGCTAGGGTTTAAATGATAAATGACGGTATTACACGTTAGCAAGTGAATGTTTTCTTCAATAACAGAAATTTAAAAACTTTTACTTTTTGCAGTTGCCTTCGTAATACCTAAGTACTTGCGTTTATTCATAGCAATCGTGTAACGTCACAGTAGTAGCACGTTCGTTGAACGGGTACCCCGTTCCATCCCTGAGTATAAAAGCAGTTTTAGGAAAGAGTGGGCCTTCTAAACTTATTCATTTTGTGGCACAGTCGTTTAGTGTGGTATTATGATACATTTACTCGTAAATAACGTTAAAAACTTACCTAGATTTTGAACTGCTCAATATGCTGACCTCCTCTGTCTACACATTGTTGCATTGTTTAAAATTTTAAAGACTGCGACGTGACTCATGTTTAACAGGCGGCCGGCTCTTCTAATGCTTGAACCGGGCTCTTCCTCAAAATACCTTAGCACGTACTCTTCCTGCCGCACAGAGATCACGGGTCGGGGGCCACCAGAATGACGCGGCACTACCGGTTCATTGTTACGAATACGCACCAGGGCACTCACAATAACACGAGAATTCCGCGGTTGATGTGCATTGGGGTACCTCTCAACATACATCCTCAGAGCACGTGCACCATCATAATTACACTCAGCATAAATGAGCACCATGTTCACATACACCTGAGCTGAACTGATAACGTGGCATTTTCCACACAAGAATGACGCAAGTTGTTGCAATGCGAAAATAATGCGCGTCCGGTCAGCGCGTGAGATAAATTCCGACTAAAATTAGGTGTACAGGACATTCGGGTTCGGGGGTAGCGGGCGGTTCCAGGTACATCACGCCGCACACGCAGCCCGTCATTCATAAAGAAATTGCGACGTTGCCGTCCTTCAAGTACGCGTGTACAGTATTGTGTACAGTGTGTTTCTTTTACGTATCAATTTTACATTTTTAGTGAATATTTTAATATTAAAAAAAATAAAAACATTTTGTTTTCGAATGGTAATATTTTTTTTAGCATGTATGGATGCTATACTATTGCGGGTTAACGGGAACGCCCTCTGTTAGTTAACATACTGTATAACTGGTGAAATGTGGGTGTACTGTAGGCACACTACTGTCTAACCTTTGGGGGATCACGTTATCCAGTTGCTTAATTGACAAAACCGCTCACGACTCCCAGGCGTCACACTACAAGAGATTATTATTGCGTGTATTTTGGCGACGCGACGCTTGTTAAGTTAATATCTAACGAACCAAAAACAAACGTGAAAAAAAAACCAGCCAAGTGCGTGTCGGACCACGCACAATGAAGGGTTCCGTTGTTGGAATTCATTTATCCCAAGAAGTTGTTGAAAATCATGTTCTCCCATACATTGCAATCGGACAAACTGACATATATTAATTATCATTAACCGGGCACAAATCCTGACTCCAGGCTGCTACTGAGAAAGTCTAGAGGGAAAACCCAATAACACTTTCCCCGAACTGGTCATTGAACGCAGGACCTCACGCTCAGCAGTAGCGCTTGTGACCGCTAAACCAACAAGGCAGTCTCTTAACTGGATAATTATGTACAGTCAACAAAAGAGACAAGTATGCAGGATCGTTTGATAAAGTTGAAGTTTAATAAGAAACCGATGGATGTTCTCGAATAAAATTTAATTTTATTAATAGAAAACAAACAGCTAATTTATCAAATTAAATTTCAGTCGACAACATTCATCGGTTTCTTACTAAACTTCAACTTTATCCGATGATCCTGCATACTTATCTCTTTTGTTGACTATACCTAGTTATTGCAAAAAGTTACCACAGGGTGCGCTTTGTCAAGGATCTTCTTTGGTGAAAGCATCTTTCTCAAATCTTTATATGATATGCTATCTTCCATTTAGTTTAAATCCATGCATGCAAAATGAACTAGCTTCTAAGTAAAACCTATTTGAATGCAAAGGGAACTAAATGTCAGTGGTCACGACATTTATAACGATGACTTCGCTTTGGTATCGGAGCCTTTGTTATCTCAACCTGTCTTTTAAATCTTATCTCACAATCCGAGTTACAGTCGATCGTAACAAAAATCTAATAACATTTAAATAAGAACTATTTCTCCGCACCCATTGCCTAATAAAAGGGCTGTCCACTTTGTAAGACAATGTTTTTAGGATGCTGTTCGGGCGCAACCTACCCATTATTTACGCCGTCCTCTTTCTCATTATGGCATGAAAATCGTCAACACAGGCTTCCGCGAACATTTGCGAAGCGCTGCAGAAGTGCGGAAGCCCCATCAACATCCTAAATCCATTATCATACTGAACGTGTAGGACGTCGTAAGCCCTCTGCGTATACTTCACCTACAAGCAATAAGCATGAACCGACCTACAGTTTCTTGTTTAAACCTGTTGATTGTTTGGGTAGAAGAATGTGTGGTGTAACTATGAATAATAAGCTGAGGAATAATGTAATAAGGCAACGTCGTCGTCCGCCTAGCCTTGTTTTTTAGCCGTTGGGGTCGGCTTCCAGTCTAACCAGATGCAGCTGAATAGTAGTATTTTAGGTCAACGGGAAGTACCCTATAGGTTTTGATTTTGGAACATAAACGTCGGTATTTTTTTATTGCTACCTTAAGTTTTATTTTTTCACTGCTTCAAGGGATTGCAGCCGAGTATTTGATATTAATTTTAACTTGATAACTCCACGCGTTCCTGAGAAAAAGGGTCTTGACTGACGGACAGACAGATGGACAACGAAGTGATCTTATAAGGGTTCCGTTTTCCCTTTTGAGGTACGGAACTCTAAAAAAGAATTAAAGTTAAGATAAACACGGAATCCTACCAAATTAAACAAACCAGAAATCGGATAGCATGATTTTACTTACCGAATTCAACTAAGTAATCCGATTTTATTAGAAACATTAAATCGATATGCGTCGTAGATTAAATGTCAAGTGGGGACTCGACCAAGTCAGAGTAAACTCAAGAATCAAGAACTCAAGCTAAGAACACTCGAGCGATTGCGAGCGACAATCTAATACCAACAGTCGTCGCAGAGTTGGGTCTATTCAAATAGTTTTGATACTTGACGTCAGAGGCAGGAGCTATGTTTTAAACAAGATTTATAATTAGATTGATTAGTTTTAATGTTCGAGATTTTAGGCGCGCTATACGATAAATGACGGTTTGTTTGATTTTTTGGAATGGACAGGCAATTGTTTATCTTTATCAATATTCAGCCGGATGGCACCTTGTTTGATTCTTTGGAACGCGAAAGTCATTTGTTTTTTTTTTATCCATGTTATGTTAAGGGAGGGTACGTATGTATTGTGTAGGTATGTCGTAATGAAATACATTAGGGACAGGCAGGCATGTATGTATGGTTTGCCGTTGAAATTTTTATTGCTTTGAAAATGGTGCAAAGGCCCACAATTCCAATGGTGGTGGATAGGTATAACCAATAAAATAACCAAGCATTTAATAAAAAAAAAATGTAGGTAGTTACTTTTCGAAGATAAATCAAAACATATCATTAAGTCAGCCTAACTGTAAAAAACACGGTCTTATTTATTTTTTGTTTCGAACTATTGGAATCCATTCAATCAATCATTTCTTTGATCTTAAACTTGTAACTTAAATTTGATCTTACTGTTTGCCTTTATCTGTCTCAATAAACAATTAATTTCATAGATATCAAATATTCATTCTTCTTTTGGCTCATCACGTCAAAATATTCTAAAAGTAATAATAATAGTATGTAAATTAAATCTAGCGGTGTGGCAAGCAAAATTGAATTAAACCACACCGCGGGTATCTAATTTGACTGGGTACTAAAAATTTCTTTTGAACTATTGTTACTTTGTTACATAGATACCCATTAATTTTAAACTTGAAATTCAATTATCCTTACAAATAATTTCTTTAGACCTTTCAAACTGGCTAAACCAATCAGTTTTAAGAAAAGACAAAAAAAAAGAAAGTAAAAGAATCTACAGGGAAATCAAGTACTTACAGCAAAGTAAACAATAGGCTTGGTTGAAAAGTTTTCAGTGAAAAAATACTTTTCATTCAACTTTTCAAACAGCCGTGTATCTAACAAAGGGGAAGAAAATGTTCCTACTCTGGTGTACGGTAACGGTTAGGTACAGACTCCAGCACATCAAGCTACCCGAAACTGTCAAATTTTCCCAATCAACTTTGAACCTTATAATTTAGCGATAAAGTTGAAAATCTATTAAAGAAATTTGACAGATTGTAGTAGCTTGATGTGCTGGCGTCTGTACATATAATGAGGCTATTATAGGTATTTTCTTGTTCCAAAAATTCTTGATCTGTTGGTAAATTGGTAAAAAATTACTAACTGTTTGGAAAGTAGACATATAACATAACATCACGCTTGTACACCGTGTGTTTGTACTACAAGCAGTCCCATAGAGCGAGCCTAGTGCCATCAACCGGTCAAAAACAGGTAACATAATAACGAGTAATATTTTGTTAATGAACATTTTGGGTATAATCTCAAACAACACGCAATCAGCTCTTTATGGAAATGTTTTACCATTTTTAGATATTTCGCTCGAATGAAAATACTAAATTTTATTAACAACTTCTAAAATAATGATGAATATCTATTACCACTATGAAACAATGGAACGAATAACATTTTTGTTTTAGGATTGTCTGTACCACAAGTATCGTAGCTAGAATTTCTCGGAAGCATTCTGTCTTGAAATTTATATTTTTATACGCTACATGATTTTATTTTAGCTCAATATTCTGAACACAAGTCCATAGGTACTTGACTTGTAATATTTTTCAATTAAAAAACAGACAAAGGCTTTATAGTATTCTTTCTACTTTCCACTGCTATTTACTGTTGTGGTTCAATATAAAATGTTCACGAAACGGCTATTTCATCTTGCAATCTTCGCCTGAGCTTACCACGACGGACAATGTCGCTATTACATAAATATTTTCTTTTTTTGCTCAAAGTGCTGGCATATTTTTTATTTTGCTTAAAATAAGAGAGATTTGGAGCAGTGGTGGCCCAGTGGTATCGACTCCGACTTATGAATAGGTCGTGAGTTCGAACCCAAGCAGGTACTTTACTTTGTGCATTTAATTTCATTACTTACCAATGTTCTAAAACTGCGCTAAAGACATGGGTTATCGACCAACCCGCACTGGACCTGCGTGGTGGATTATGGCCCACTCCCTCTCACAGAGAGGAGGCCCATGTCCCAGCAGTGGGAACAGTGGCTGATTATGCTATGCTGAAGAGAGAAATGAGTCATTCATAAACGAAAGCAATTGACAACATTTCATATTTTTAACCTGCATGTATTATTACGTTGTATAAAAGTAAATTCAAATCTAGGGCACCCATATTTTTTCGTTTTTCGAAATTATGTACTTTTCATTCATAATTTTAACTTTGAAATTCGGTGTATTCTAAAAAGACGTAAGTGCCAGATGACGGTAGAATGGCGATATTACCTTTGCTTTATTGTGACCCGTCAAAAAAACTGTTAGATGTCACTTGTCGTTGTTTTGGTTCCGTCATTGGCGTATATTTTTCATTGGGATCCATCTTATTGGCGAAATATCAATCAAAAATTGATAATATTAACAGTAAGCAGCGTGTCGAGTTGATAGGAAAAAATATTGTTGAATTCAATTCAGTTTTTTAGTTGTTTTCTGGTTACACTTCTTAGGTGACATTGACATGTCTTGTTTGATATAATGTTTTCAATCAAAGAAATTGGAATGCGCAAAGGTAACTACCTCATTCCGCCGTTTATGTGACGTCATCACATGTTTTTTGATTTTTATTTTTTTTCTCAGAAATTTAGAAATAAAATAAAAATATATTTGAACTCAGGATACGAAAATAAAGAAATAGTATTTTTGTTTTAAGGTCGTGTCAGGTTTGAAACGTTGTCAATTGCTTCAACTTAAAATTCCTCTATCTGTCTCCAACAAATGAATGAATAAAAACAATTGAACGCAACTAACAATATTATTCGAAGCTGCAGGCCAGCTGCATAAAGTCATGCTTCATTTTAATATCAATTTAGAATTACAGAAGCTGCATTTGCATTTTGGGTGCCGAATGGAAATTGCTCTTTAGGCGTGAACATTGAACATTCGCGTCTATGCGCGGGTTAGCGCTTCGTTGTTATTTAAATAGCAAATCAGCAATGGCAGGCGCTTTTTAGATAAATATTAGTTTATTTATCTAGGTATATTTACACATCTACGGGTTTATACAGCCTTAGTTTTGTTTACTAAACCCTAAACCTGAAAAGGGCTTTTAATGGGAGACGAATATCTAAATAGAAAATCGCAAAAAAAATTTTCTGTTCCCTACATTTTGTCGAGTTACCGCGGTCATGCTTACCTAAAGGTATTTACGGAGCAGCTGACTTTTTTTTTACTATTTCAGTGCTGATCCGATAATACAAGATGTTCATAATGATAAGTGAAATGTCCTCTTTTCAGGTTTTCAGTTATTTTAACAATACCTTGTATGTATAAAGATCTCGTAGTTAAAGCTCTGAGTATAAAGTCACTTTGCACATTTTATTCTGGTTCAATTTGTATGTAGCTCTAAGTATTAACTTACTTTTCTTGAATAATATTGTACCCTGTTGTGTAATAATTTAATATTATTTACTCCCGGGGAATGTAGAATATTATAAATGTCGTGAATTCGTGATGGCCCAGTGTTTAAGACCGGCCTCTTATGCACAAAGTTGTGGGTTCAAATCCGGGCAAGTACTAATGTAAATATTTCAATTCATATTATTATTTACTTTTTAAGTTTATCTTGGTTGGACATTACTAGCCTCGGTGAAGAAAAACATCGTGAGGAAACCTGGACTTATAATTCATATAAACCTGAAATCCCCGTTCCGTCTTAAGCAAGCGTGGTGATCAGTAGTCATGCCTTCTCTGTACAAGCTTTTGCCCTGCAGTGGGACAATCTTCTTCTTAGCGTAACGATGGCAAAAAGTTAAAACAACTCTGGCCCAAAATTCAGCCGCGCGAACTCCGCTCACTGACGTTGTTATAAGATCATCAAGTGCACAGGTGACATGCGGCGCAGAATGAAAGGGGGGTCATTGTCTGTGGAGAGGTGCCACATTCGTGAACCCCATCTATGGAGATCGTCTTTGCTCCGGCCAACATGGGTTCGAAGTCTTCGAGATTCTTCTTAGAGATTTCCAAGATGGCCACGGTAACGTGTGCCCAGGCAACTGCAACGTGCAAGACAACGTGCAGGAAGGCTCTCAGATGGTTCGATAAATATGTTAGGTTATTATGTTAGGGGACTTATACAACTCCCGCAATAGATTATATCTGTGTAGAGGCGTAACTATTGGGTGGACTAGCTAGACCCACGCACCTTAGAAGACTTTTTCGGCTCTTCAGCCTCCAAGCAGGCCTCACATTCCTGGATTGTCACTTGTCGTCAAGATCTGTCACCCAAAGCACGGTAACGCAATGATTGCTGCTCCCGGCGAAAGCATCATCTCAACAAAATAAGTGGGGTGATAATAGGCTGAAATTATTACTCCCAGGGAATGGAGGCGTAACATAATGTCAATGGAGGCGTAACATAATGTAAATGGAGGCGTAACATAATGTCAATGGAGGCGTTACATAATGTCAACGGAGGCGTAACATAATTTCATTGGAGGCGTAACATAATGTCAACGGAGGCGTAACATAATGTCAATGGAGGCGTAACATAATGTAAATGGAGGCGTAACATAATGTCAATGGAGGCGTAACATAATGTCAACGGAGGTGTAACATAATTTCATTGGAGGCGTAACATAATGTCAACGGAGGCGTAACATAATGTCAATGGAGGCGTAACATAATGTAAATGGAGGCGTAACATAATGTCAATGGAGGCGTAACATAATGTAAATGGAGGCGTAACATAATGTCAATGGAGGCGTAACATAATGTCAATGGAGGCGTAACATAATGTAAATGGAGGCGTAACATAATGTCAATGGAGGCGTAACATAATGTCAGTAGAGGCGTAACACAATGTCAACCGATGCGTAACATAATGTCAGTAGAGGCGTAACACAATGTCAACCGACGCGTAACATAATTTCAATAGAGGCGTAACATATTGTCAGTGGAGGCGTAACATAATGTCAATTGATCACATTTACCGCAGGGAACGATATCACTTACTCTAAACATGTACAATATTCAACTCATGCCACTATAAATTTCCAACTCACATACTTTGTGGTGTGAAAATATTTGTCAGAATAAATAAACAAGTTAGGTATTTGTGAATCATATTTCGAGAAAAGGTCCACAACAAAGTAATTCCACGAAAACTGCAAGTACTTTCAGAAATCCCGATAAGGGGTATTTTTATTCAATTCGATATTGGCAAATAATATATTCGGTATGTTAGTAAACAGACTTTCCCTAGATATTGCAAAAATGATCCTATTTTGTTGTAAACTGGTGAATGGTTTTTATTGTTCGAAATTGTTGGAAACTATTAAGTTTTGATCGTTTAGGCGAGAAATTAAGGCAATTTTGAATACTTGTTTACATTGCTATTAGTTATTAACCATCATCACCGAAAGCAGTGGTGGTCTAGTGGTAACGGCTGCGACTTACGAGTTCATGGTTTCGAAACCAGACAGGCGCTTTACTTTGTATAAATTATTTCATCACCACTGCTCTCAAGAGTCGTTCCCCAACTCGTCCCACATGCCTACGGCCCATTTTGGGACGAGTTGATGAAAACAAAATACATTTTATTTTCGTTCTGCAAGTCGTCCCACATTTTTTTTGTATGGAACTTTAAACTTTATCAACGTTTAGTACAGTTAGCAAGACAAGTCATAACAATATTTTTTTAAGTATTTTTAGTTTTTACTTTCGTTTTGTTCATAGATTATTTAATATTAAAAAAGTCAGTACAGACCTACCTACTAAATAATATTTTTCTAGAACAACAGTTTACTGTTTCATTTTACAAGTAAACGCACAAGTTCGAAGTGTTATCAGAAATTAATAAGAATAGTAGACATGTATGACTTTCGGTTATTATCAGGTAATAAACAATGGTTACGGTGGTTACTTTTGAAGTAAACGATGACAGGACAGACCTATGAATAAAATGAAGATACAAAAATACTTATATTTTGTTTCAGTATTAATAAAGCAATAAAACTACTTAGAGATAAGTACCTAGTTTAGATTAGTGATTCTATGAAATACTCCCTCTCCAATAATAATAATAATAATATATTTATTTGCTCAAAACATGGTATAACAGGTCTTATAGTTAAAAATAGTACAAACATGTTTTGCCGAGCTTAGACTCAGCATGCAAATTCCAAAATTAAAAAAAAAATAATAATAAAAAGTAACTTACTAACACTTTGTGTCAAAGAACTGTTTCAGACTATAAAAGTTATATTGGCTTAGCCATGCACTCAATTTCCGCTTAAAACAGTATGTCGTATTTAACAATTTAAAGTCACCAGGCAATTTATTATAAATCCGTACACACATAGCTAAACAGCTTTTGTTATATTTTGCAAGCCTAGGAGCATTGCTTAGTACGAGCCTATAAGGGTCTCGTCGGTTTCGAGCACATATATCGTTCGCTGTTTTAAATAACTTTTTATGTTTCCATACAAACATGCATATTTCGTAGATGTATAAGCAAGGTAGCGGTAACAAACAAAGTTTTTTAAATACTGGTTTGCATGATTCGTCAGGTTGGAGTCCGTATAGAGCTCTAATGCACTTTTTTTGAGCAACAAATGTTCTATGTTGGTCGGTACTGTTGCCCCAAATTATAAGTCCATAGCGCAGTATAGATTCTACGTATGCGTGGTAAACCAATATGGCTGTTTTTAAATTAGTAACTTTTTTGACTTGTCTGAGCGCATACACAAATTTATTTATTTTACTAGAGACATTGTCTACATGCATTTTCCAATTTAAATGTTCATCAATAGTTACACCCAGGAACTTAGTCTGTGTTACAGATTTGAGTTTGGGTATATTTAGACTGAAATTAGATTTATTGTTATTAGATTTATTAAATTGTATGTATACTGATTTGTCAAGATTTATTTTTAAATTATGAATATTAAGCCATTTAATTAAGATGTCAATTGTGTTATTAATGTCAGCTTCATGGTCATAAATTGTATTATTTTTTTTATTAGATGTCACAATTCATGCACACGTGCATGACTTGGAGAGGGAGTATTTCATAGAATTTATTGTTGCTAAACCAAGTTAGTATGGTTTATACTTTCCGAAAGAAAAGGTAAAGACTTTATTTAGTGAATGTGGAACAAATTTTTACAAATTTATTGTTGGTTTCAATTTGGACTCCGATGAATCTATGACTCTGGCTGTGCATAAATTAATTCTTCCTGTTTAAAACCTTTGCCTATCGTTCTAGTGCTGGTGACTCTTTCCTATTTGTGTCTTCTGACTGTATTCTGTGCTTGTGAACTGTGCTTGTAAATTTGTGATGATTTAATATTTTCTGTTTATATGTGACAATGTTGTGATTATTAAATATTTTGTAACAAATGATTTTTTTGTATTATTTCCACATTAACACTTTTGCTGCTGATTGTACATTTTCTCATTTTAAGAGTAACGTGGGACGACTTGCAGAACGAAAATAAAATTTATTTAGATTTTCGTCAAGTCGTCCCAAATGGGCCGTAGGCATGTAGGACGACTTACTGAACGACTCGCTCTCAAAATAGTGAAGGAAAACATAGTGAGTACACCGGCATGTCTTAGAAACAAAAATTCGAAGACATATGACATCTACCAACTCGCACTGCGCCTGCGTGGTGGATTACGGCCCACTCCCTTCCACAGAGAGAAGGCCTGTGTCCCAGCAGTGGAAACATTACAGGCTGATTAGCCATAAATTACCGTCAGCCATTATATTTTTATCTGCAAAACACTCCCTAATTTTTATTTGTTAATCGGATCCGTTTACTTTCATTCTATGATAAGGTATTTCCACTTCCTCATCGTCATCATATTTTCAGCCGAAAGACTGCTGGACATAGGCCTCCCGCAAGCATCGCCACTTCGACCAGTTTTGTGATTCTCACATCCAGCGGATTCCTGCGGCCTTTGTATGAAGTTCGGTCGGTCGGAATACGTGCCGTCCCATCGGACTATAAGAGTGAGAGAAGAGAGAGTGCACCTGAGTCTGCGCACACACTAGTGCACTATAGTATCTCCCGCGCCGAAGGCTGGTTTCAGCTGAAATTCGTCGCCATGGCCGTAATACGGTCTGGAGGACTGCTTATTAATTAATATAAAGTGGAAAAGGAAAATTATCCTACTTCATACTAAAGTAAAGAAAATTTCAAGCAAGATTTTTAAGAGAATTTATTATTGAGGCCATGCGTGGGAGCTAAACTGCCAAGATCAATCGCAAAAAATAATGATTTATCAAAATGAATTCAGACGTAAAATTAAACCTGTCAGATTTTTTTCTCCTTAGATTGTGTTAAAAATATTTGAGACACAGTTCACTTTATATTAAAACAAGATAATATGTGGTAGGTAACGTTTTAGCAGTTAATTACTATATTGTCGTTAATATTCTAGCGTCTTTGATAATTAGTGTCGCAGGCACTAATAGACAATATAGATACCTACTAAAGCAATTATTATTATTAATCAAGTGTTTGGCTTGACAATAATTATTGGGTAGGTGATAAACGTATTTGGTATGACGTATCTGTATATTGGGCAATTAAATAGACTACATACATCTAGATAGAGGTTATAATACCAGTCAATTAGAGTTCCAATGCTGGATAAAGGCCTCTTCTTGTACAAAGAAGGCACGGGCATTAATCACCAGGCTTGCTCAAGACAGGTTGGCAATTTCAAACTTATATTAACTTATTAGTCCAGATTTCTTCACGATGTTTTCCTTCACCTATGTCAGAAATATCTAAGACTAGCTGCGCCCCGCGGTTTTACCCGCATAAGTCTTGATCCCGTGGGAATATCGGGACAAAAAGTACCCTATGTCCTTTCCCGGGACTCAAGCTATCTCTATACCAAAGTTCATCAAAATTGGTCTAGCCGTTTGAGCGTGAAGAAGTAACAAACATATAAACACACACACACACACACTTACAAACTTTCGCCTTTATAATATTAGTGTGATAGTGTGATAAACTCAGAAATAACATATGAATTGAAGAAGTCGCATTGGAACCTACTTCCCTGGATTTGAACCTACAACCTCGTGCATGCGTAGTGCAGCCTTAACCACTAGGCCATCACGACGAATTATCGATTAGATACAGGTTATATATCTTCTTTTGCAATATGTTTTTATTTGCAACAAACATGGTAAAAAATCTTTTTTCAATAGATGTATTAATGAAGCATTAATTAGTATGTAATAATTACTGCCCCGTTCACAAGGCGATGATCAGTACCTACGATATTTTACGGTAGAATGTTGGGAGCACACGCCAACATCCTAATGTTTATATTCTTAAAAACAATTAATGCAGTATGAAACTGCCATGTGATCCCAAAATAGTGCTATAGAAACCTCGTGTCGATCGTTAAAAATTAAACAAAACCGTAGGCACCTTTACTGAAAATTACTACTAAAGTTACTTTCGCGCGTGAGAAATTGGATGTTTCTAGTGCACACGAAAATAATAAAATCAATCAATAAATAACACTTGCTTTTTAAAATACCGTACTGATCATTGTCATGTAAACGGGTCTTATCACTAAAAATTACCTAAGTAATGGAAAACCATACCAGAAAGTGTCACGAAAAAAAATGTAAGTATCAAATAAAAATAGGACGAGAATTTATTACTGTTGCTATTGTTATACTCCTGCTTATAACATAACATAACATAACCTAACCTACTTAATTTATTTACCATTGTATAGATAATTTAATGGAGATTAATTCTGTACTTTTCAAAAATTGATTTAATGCAGTAGAAACGAAAATAACATCAAAATCTATGGTTTTTAAACGATCAAATGAGCATTATGAGTCGTGCACTTTTGAATTTTCCAAATTGTTCTTATTTATAAGGCCACTGAGTAGAATACTTCAGGTGCACTAAATAAATGAGAATCATTTACAGTAACGGAGATACGGTTGGTTTTTACCCACCATAAGCCTATGGGAAGGTAGTTTATGTTATGGCAGCCCTTTACTTATGACCACCATTAGCTTTCTGAGTTCTTTCCATGCGTTTTCTTTCATCTGATTTATTAAACAAAAAGCGATTGGTATTCCGTAGTTTGTTTCGAACCTTACCTACTTACCTACTTTTTGACTTACGGAGTGATTATGTTACAATATAACTGCATGATTTATTTGTATGTTATCCTATATTATCTCAGATTTTAGGTGAACTATTAGTGTCTTTCATAGGAATAAATTCTTCGGACCGATACCGACTGTCAAATGTCTATCGTTTTCCAGTTTGGAACATCAATTGATTGACTTTGTAAAATGGAATGTTACTAGGAGAACTTAGGATGCAAGAGCGAACGAAGCGAGCTTGGGATTTGGGGCACCCCGATTCGGACAGGTCAGGTCAGAAGGGCATGGCGGGTTTTAGTGAGCGAGCGTAGCGAGCGTGGTTATTTTTTCTTAAACCACCCAGAAGTAGGAGCCCCGCGAAGCGGTTCTCCGTCGACTACGCTTTACTACATAAGTATATTATATAAAAAAAAAATAACATAAAAAGCTGGTAGGTAATTTTTCTCTCGGCCCCTATGGTTTTGTGCGTACAGTGGTTCCATTAATTTACTGCTAACAGGAAAGTATTGATTGTATTTAGACCGCCTTAGTTGTCGGCACATTATAATTATTAAGTTTTAACATAGATATTGAAAACAGAATCCTGACAGGGGTTGGTAAAATGTAAACCACTTTTATTTGTCTAGATATACGTAATTTTCATGTCACATTTTGGAAGCGATAGATGTTCTTTTATTCGATAAAGCGATGGCTTTATCGAATAAAAGAACTGGCCTTTTATTACCTTAAACAATTATTTTATTTAATAAAAACTAGAACAAGTTAAAAAAAAAATACTCAATTTCGTTTTGTGTTTGGATGAGCAAAAAATATTTTTCCTTTCTCCAATTCCTTTCCTTCTCACATTTCCAGCGTATCGGTTTACCGTCACTATCTACGAAGCCAGTTTATTTACCGAAACAATTATTTCCCCCTCGACCCACCCTTTTACTCCTGCATCTCCATAATGGCCGCTGTAAGTTCCCCAAATTCTCCTTATTTTTGTCAGTGATATCTGATTGTTGCGTGTCAGAACTGTCTTGAAATGGAAATTAGTTTTTTTTTTTGTCATGACTCAAATTTTGACAAAAACAGCAATGTTTTGAATTAAGAAAATCATTTCGTCTTTTGTTTTCAGGCAGTGTCGTTTCTTGAACCAAAATAAAATACGATCGATTTTTGTTATAATTAATTTAGTTCAAATTCATTTCACAATCGTGCGCCAGATGGGATTTCCTATAATTTTCACTTTCATCAGGCTATATGAAATGAAATAAAATTGCTTATTCTGTAAATAGGATATCGGAATAACTTTTACACGTCATATTATTAAAAAAAATAGATGAGGTCGGCGTTTCCTATCCTGACTACTCTGAGAAGACCGAGACAAACTTACTCTTCAAATAATCTTGGTCAGATCATGTGAAGACCATGTAGATTGATGTCTGAAATGGTCTTTTAAGGGAAGCAGCAACATTAAACTAACAGAGAAAGGAAAAATAAATATAGTCATAGTCCTGACATTCACAATTATCTATACACTAGCTGTGCCCGCGACTTCGTTCGCGTGGATGTCGGAACTTAACAATATCCTGCGAGGATACCGATTCATATCTTTATTTTTTATTTAAGCTAGTGCTTCTCTATTAATAACATTAGTTGTGGAACCATCTGAAGCGTACACAAAAAGGTTATTGGGGTTGTTTACGCGTGAAAGAGCTACGTATAGTTGACCATGGGAAAAGCATCCAATACTTAGGTCCACCCCCGCAACGGATAATGTCTGGCCCTGAGCTTTATTAATCGTCATGGCATAACAAAGACTGACTGGGAATTGCACTCGTTTGAAAGAGAAAGGAAAGTTGTTAGGAATAATAGGTATTCTTGGAATAAAAACAATATCACCGGCACCGCAACCGGTTAATATTTCAGCTTCGATAATGTTTTGCTGCAGATTTGTGACTTTGAGCTGAGTGCCGTTACAAAGTTTGGGAGGACATCAATTTCTGAGGAGAATTATTGGAACACCGATTTTTAAAACTATTTTGTTGGCGGGAAGTCCGGGTGTGTTGAGGGAATCCAAAAATTCTACCGGGTAGTGCGTGGCGTCATCTTCTTCCATAACTGTATTTATAGAGGTGTATTCTCTACTATTCCCGGACAAATGCATCAATATTTTTAAATTAATTGCCGCAGCTTGGTCATTGCGGGGAGTCAAAATAGCTCGCTGACATAGCCAAGAACCGGCTTGATTTCCCATATTTGTGGAATCTCCGTACACAGAAGAAATTAGCTCTTGTTGTGATGTAACGCAAGAACAGTAGGTATGTGCCATCGCCTATTTGTAACAATAAATTGGAAAAATCCTGTGCATTTTCGCAGCCTCCTAACTGTGCACGCATATTTACGCTCAGGTGTGTAGATGATATATTGCGCCATAAAACAGAACTCTTCAGACATGCAGCAATTTCATCGGCTCTCGTTCCTCGGGGTACTATCGGGAGTGTCTGCCGAAAATCACCGCAGAACAGTACCGTAATGCCTCCCATCGGCCGGTCATTTTGCCTTATGTCCTGCAAAGTTCTATTCACTGCTTCTACAGCTTTGCGGTTTGCCATTGTGCACTCATCCTTAATAATTAAAACACAATCGCGTAAAACCTTTGCTTTATCGCTATTTCGTGATATGTTGCAAACTGGGCTTTCCGTACAGTCCAAGTCGATAGGAATTTTAAATGTTGTGTGTGCCGTTTTTCCTCCAGGCAATAATGTGGCTGCTATCCCTGAAGAGGCGCCAGCAAGGGCAATTTACTTTGGTTCCTTATTCGAGCCAAAATAACATTGGTTAGGAAAGTTTTCCCTGTGCCACCCGTTGCGTCTAAAAACAGGATTTCACCCGAGGCGTTATCTACACTGCAGCATTCCCTATCAAACGTCTGGCGCTGTTCCTCTGTCAAATTTGCGCAGTCATTTTGTAAAATTTCTTCGAGTTCCACGGGATTGTAACTAATTTCTGATACGTACGAGTCTCTGTCCATCGACTACCGGTGTGGGCAAACCATAACAACGCCATCTATCGAAGTGCTATTAATATTCAATACTGCACGTAGTTGATCTCCAGATGTAGTCCATATTATAATTTTCAAATTTACATTTTTGAAGTGAAAACTTCTTTAGCGGCGTTGCACACTGTTTGTAATGGGTAAAAAATGTTAAACTCGCGTCAGGACATCGCGTCAGGACACGTGACCGTCAGGAGAGATTTCCCCCCCCCTCTCTTTCTACGGCGGCGCCAACCGAAATGAACCAAGTGACACACGACAATGGATGGATGGATGGATGGACGTGGACGTGGACGTGGACGTAAAATGAAAAAAGTGACGCAGAAGTAGTGAAAAAAAATTAGTTATATTAATTAAATTAATAATTGATTAATTTCAACGTTAATATTCAAGTTTTCTCTTCTGCCGGCACTCCTGGAGTGCAACCCGTCTTTTTTTTAGGTGTGAACTGATTACGATGAAACAAAAAACTCAATGTTACTTCAATTTATAATTTTTAACGCAATATTGTTGCGTATAAACGTGAAGTTGTGAGACCAAGTGCATATTAACACACATTAACTAATTTTGTCCAGAGATGGCGCTGTTTTAATATTTATTTCTGAAACACTTAGAATTTTCTAATTTACAATTTTTAGGTGTGTGTGAACTGATTACGATGAAACAAAAAACTCAATGTAACTTCAATTTATAATTTTTAACGCAAATATTGTTGCGTATAAACGTGAAGTTGTGAGACCAAGTGCATATTAACACACATTAACTAATTTTGTCCAGAGATGGCGCTGTTTTAATATTTATTTCTGAAACACGTAGAATTTTCTAATTTACAATTTTTAGGTGTGTGTGAACTGATTACGATGAAACAAAAAACTCAATGTTACTTCAATTTATAATTTTTAACGCAAATATTGTTGCGTATGCGTATAAACGTGAAGTTGTGAGACCAAGTGCATATTAACACACATTAACTAATTTTGTCCAGAGATGGCGCTGTTTTAATATTTATTTCTGAAACACTTAGAATTTTCTAATTTACAATTTTTAGGTGTGTGTGAACTGATTACGATGAAACAAAAAACTCAATGTTACTTCAATTTATATAATTATTAACGCAAATATATATAAACATAAAGTTGTGAGACCAAGTGCATATTAACACACGTTAACTAATTTTACTTCTGGTAGGTACACTTTAAATTCAAAAATCTTTTGATAGACTGAACCGATTGCAATGAAACAAAAACTAAATGTTACTTCAAGTTACGCTAAATCGTTGTGTATAAAAGTTATCTATATTTATTTCGTACATTTTACGTGATGCTCGGATAACTAAACATACAAACAGACAAACAGACAAAAATTCAAAAAATGCTGGAATTGGGTTCTATTGGTTGTCCTTTAACACCCTGGCTATATTTTTTTATTTTTTTTTTAATGTACAAAAACTTATTTTCTACAGTTTTATTATATGTATAGATATAATAAAACTGTAGAAAAGAAGTTTTTGTACATAAAAGAAAAAATAAAAAAATATAGCCAGGGTGTTAAAGGACAACCAATAGAACCCATTTCCAGCATTTTTAGAATTTTTGTCTGTTTGTCTGTTTGTATGTTTAGTTATCCGAGCATCACGTAAAATGTACGAAATCAATGTAGATAACTTTTATACACAACGATTTAGCGTAACTTGAAGTAACATTTAGTTTTTGTTTCATTGCAATCGGTTCAGTCTATCAAAAGATTTTTGAATTTAAAGTGTTCCAGAAGAAAAATTAGTTAACGTGTGTTAATGTGCACTTGGTCTCACAACTTCACGTTTATATATATTTGCGTTAATAATTATATAAATTGAAGTAGCATTGAGTTTTTTGTTTCATCGTAATCAGTTCACACCTAAAAATGTAAATTAGAAAATTATAAGTGTTTCAGAAATAAATATTAAAACAGCGCCATCTATGGACAAAATGACTAACTAACTTACAATACAAATATAATATAAAAATAAAAAAAAACAAAGGACACTTAGGCGTCGAAGTATTCATCCGCATCACTGTCATCCGGAAACGTGCCCAGAAGACTGGCAGCATTGCCACGTTGAACGGCAATGCTAATTCTTTGGCCAAAGAACGACCCAGCCCTCTGGTCACGTGAAGTATCGACCAGCCGGCGAGAAATTTCCTTAAAAAGGAGACGCGCGCTCGGGCCCCATGACCCGAGCGTTTCGACCCCAAACGGCTCAAGCTGTAGTTGCCCATACGGTTACAGTATTTGCGCCACTTGAGGGTCTCAGCAGCTGCAGCAGCGGCGCCAGCACAGCCCGCAGTGCTAGGAACATGAAATGACGCTAGGGTATCGACACATGTTGCGTCCCACACCAGAGGCCTACCCACCTTCCAAGGCAACAACGTCATGCCGTCTGGTCTCTTCTCATCATCACGTACCAAGCCGTTTGGTTCTAACACCGCTGGTACGCCGGCGGTGACAAGAGCTCGACGAATAATATCGTTGATGCTGGCGTGCCGTGCTATGCGACCTGCGCTCCTGCAGCAGGACAGGCCATGGTGTCCGAGACTGTCGACAGCTTCACCGCAGTGACATCGATGCGGAGCAACACAAGGTGCGCCCAAGCGGAGACACGTAGCGAGCCGAAACGATGAGTCATCCATCATTGTGCCTATGGTGGATGACGGGAGCGCCTGAAGCCACAAACCTGACTCCCATTCTCCCACAGCCAGCAGACGGGCACGCTCAACAGTATTACGTGACGTGTTTACAAGGGTATTCCGTATAATACTGCAGAGCGGCACGTCCCACCGTCTCTGGGAAGACGGGTTATCAGGCAAAACCGTATTGGGACAAGCCATTTTCCAAGCATTCAACGCATCGGTCAAAAACGGCACTTCAAAATCGACCAGTGAGGAAGATAAAATGTTCCTGGTTAATTTATCGGTACTGTGGACCGAGGAGAGGAAAGCTGGTAAACTAATACTTGAAATTTTACGGACGCCGAGACCGCCCAAGCGAATGGGTAGTGTGGCTTGCTGCCACGCACGGTCGTCCAGGGCCACATTTAGGATGGAAGTTAATGTGTTTCTAATAATTTGGTCTAATTATTCTAAAAGTTGTGGATGTTTCCATAGATGAGAGGAGCGAAGGCTATAAGTAAATTTTGGTCCAAAACAACAGTACCGAATGGGTGTGAAGGCCGAATGAATATTAATTTTGAAAAGTCTTTCCGAGACGTCATTAAAATTTTGTATCTTCTCCTCAATGAACGTTGGAAAGCATTCGTCAAAAATTGGGGACCCTAGAAGGTGAAGAGTTTGTTTCCATAATTTTGATATTTGGAGCTATTGTATTAAATTTTGCAATGGTTGTATGTCTGTCAGTCGTTTGGGGAAGATAAATTTCGCATTTTGAAAGGTTAAGGTCTAGGCCAATGGAACTGAATTTTTCTTTTAAAAACTGTAAATCTTTTAAGACTGTGTCTACATCACCTCCTAGGGTTCCGTCATCCAAATACCATACGTTGAATTTAGAATTTAGTTGTCGAATAATTGGATTTATTGCCAAACTAAAAATGACTCGCCCAAGAGGGTCACCCTGTTGACAACCAACTGCTGATTTCAAAAGGTGGTCTTTATAAAGTAATTTAGAGGGTTGCCTGTAACATTGATAGAGAAAACTGTAAATTTTGGACAAAATTTTAAAGTGCGAAGTAAATAATAACTTGCAATTTGAGTCAAGTAGTTTTATTTACTTCGCAGTTTGAAATTTTATTTGTCTTCATTCTCATTTTGAAAGTTTGTGTTTTGTTCAATATTTTATTTGTTTGGTTCAGTTCTTTTTCTGAAAATGCCTTCTAGAAAAAAAAACAAACCTTTCGCAGCGTAGCCGAGATGCGTAAAGGGCGAGATTAAGTAGGTCCCAGGAATCAGAAGAAGAACATGAAGTGAGTTGCGGGGGTGGACCTAAGTATTGGATGCTTTTCCCATGGTCAACTATACGTAGCTCTTTCACGCGTAAACAACCCCAATAACCTTTTTGTGTACGCTCCAGATGGTTCCACAGCTAATGTTGTTTATAGAGAAGCACTAGCATAAATAAAAAATAAAGATTTGAATCGGTATCCTCGCAGGATACCGACGCACACAAAATATATTGTTAAGTTCCGACATCCACGCGATCGAAGTCGCGGGCACAGCTAGTAGTAAAATAATACTTTACAAAGTAAAGGGGGTTTATGTATAAAAAATCTTACTTCTCCCCTCTCTCTGACTCTTGTGCAAAACATGCTTCTTGACCCAGCGATTTTAGCTATGCATAGTCTGTCAATGAGTAAAATTTGGTTTTTATTAAGTAGAAGATTCCTAGATATGTTGCCAGTGAAGTTACTGAAAACTGTCATAAAGCCTATTTGCAGCTGACGAAGTACTAGCGGTCCACCACAAAACATGTAGCTTCTACCTAATAGAGTCAGTAGTGTGGGCTTCCTAGATTAGTCGTGTTAGCATTGTAATCCGGCGTTCTGACGATGCAATCTAGACACAATGGGTTCTAAGCTTAGGTACACATATGCTATGTTTGCTTAGCATCTGCTAATACATGTATGTATTGGATTTGCATGAATAGATTGCTGTTTGAACACGTCGGATCGTAATTATGTGAGTATTGTGACCTTGGAGGCTTTGTGTTTGTCTTTTAATTATGAACATTAAACTGCTTATAAACAATATATAGGGCAGCAGGGACATCGCTGTGCAATCTCATGGATTCAGTACCTACATGATTGTGATCGGGGCTACGTTGAAATTTCTCGTTGATTAAAAAAAAATACTATTCAGTACATTTTAACAGCGTAGATTGCACTTTTCTATGAAGCAACCGATTTTTGAAGAGAAAACTTCTTTAGGCGCGTTGGGCATTTTTTGAGATGGGAAAAAAACCATTGAACTCGCGACACTGTTACCGACACCGCGCTACATTCGGATGTGTTCGGCTGTCCTCGGGATGTTCTCGGTTTTAATGTGTTTCCGATATGTCAGTGAGTGATGGCAAAGTATTCTGTTTGTGTTTTGTTTATATGACGATTCAAAAAATACACACGTAATTGTTCAAGTTTTCACTTCTGTTGGTTCCCAGAGTGGCACTTTTTTTTTGATAACTGACGAAAAATTTATTCGGTAGAATCATGTGCTGAAATCGTGCATTATTCCAGTTACTGGGGAACACGATATCCCTTGGTTAGACAGGTTGTCACTTTGTCAGTTTTTCGGGTTTTCTGACTCAATCAACCAATCAATTTAGCCTATCACAGTCCACTGCTGGACATAGGCCTCCTAGGCTGCTCCACAACAACCTGTCCTCCACCTTCCGTATCCAGTCTGTCTCAGCGACTTTCTTAAGGTTTGTTAAAGGCTTCTGACTACCCCAGCTCAAGCCAGCTTCTTCTGGCTGTATCTAAACGGGTATGGAATTAGTATTTATACTATATACGATATATACTATACTATATTACTATTACTATATTTACTATATATACTATCACACTAATATTATAAAGTCGAAAGTTTGTGTGTTTATATGTTTGTTACTTCTTCACGCTCAAACGGCTGGACCAATTTTGATGAAATTTAGTATAGAGATAGCTTCAGTCCCGGGGAAGGACATAGGATACTTTTTATCCCGATAGTCTTACGGGATCGAGACTTATGCGGGTGAAACCGCGGGGCGCAGCTAGTGTACTATATTTTTGCTAGACTGACGAGAGTGTTTCTAGATTAAATAATCAACGAATTCCGAACGAAACCGGAGATCTATCTGTGAGTCGATCTAAATAAATAGAATAACTTAAGATTTATAACTATATATAATTACAATAGGACATTAATAATTTAATTTGAAACATTTTAATAATCTTGTGTTACTGTTCTTTATCATGTATTTTAAATTGTGGTCCCAAATGTAATAACAAAGCAGAAACAAAATTAATACCTTTCAGTGAAACCGCATTCATAATGTTCAGTATTTATTATTGTGAATGTCCACCGAGCTAGCCAACCGTCTTGCTCAGAATGATACGGTCTAATACACAAAACCACAGCTCCAGTTATACCTTTTGTATCGCGTATTGCTTTCATCTCTTATATCTCCAATGAGATAAATTAATGTTAATATGTTAACTATAATAACATGATTATGTAATGACGAACATTTTGTGCTTGACTTCTTCGAAATGCCATTCTGTAAGTAGGAATTCCCCGAAATAATAAGCAGTGCATGAGCAGACTTCATTTAGAAATAAATTATTTATTTATACACTTAAATGTAGGTATGCCAATTATTATTTAAAAAACCGGACTCGCGCATTGAGGGTTCCGTACAAATTTTTAGGTATGTAAATAGTTTATCACAAGTTTTTTTTAATGTACCTACCTAACTACAAATTTGCGGTTTTCGGATTTTGCCCTTTAATTGCTGATTTTTTGATTTTTTACGTGAGCTTGCTTTTTTGCCAAATTTCATGATTCTAGGGCAACGGGAAGTACCCTATAAATTTTGATTCCCTTGAGAATGTCGAAATACACGTTTTTTGCGGCATAAACGGCTGTTTCTTTTTTATGATAACATAGAAGTTTGAATTTTTCACAGCTTCAAGGGACTGTAAACATGAGTATATGGTTTTAATTTCAACTTGATATCTCCAAGCGTTCTTGAGATAAAGGGTCTTGACAGACAGACGGACAACAAAGTGATTCTATAAGGGTTCCGTTTTTTTTCGAGGTACGGAACCCTAAAAAGAAAAAAAAAATGTGGGTGAACCAAAGATTCACCTTTGCCTAACTCTTCGGAGAAACTAGGGTGTGTTATGTTATCATAAAGGACAATACTAATAATTTTATAAGTATACATTGGGCGGTTTTATTACACAAGGCGAGCTCTAACAGAGAAAACTTTTTATGTGTTTTTTATGTATTTGAAAAGCGTGTAGTTGTTTACTTATCTCTCGTTACTTATTAACAACCGTAATCTACTACAAAGTTACACTACATAAAAAACTTTCAACATATCCGCTTTAAAAATTCCATTATTACTTTTAAGTGAAGCTCAAACCAGAGGAACACTCATAAAACCATGTCATTGCGTCATAAAACGTTACATGCAAACACAAACTCGCATAAAATCCCATGTTTACTGTTTATTCCGTGCAATACTGGCTAGTAATTCTGTAGCAGGAAATTATACGAAGCTAGTGCTAGACTGCTAGCATTTTAATTGCTGGATGCCGTCACCGAGTAGCTGGTTATTAAAAGTAATAAGTTGGAACGAGGCACACCATCGACTGGGTTGACTGAAGACTGCACGAGACGGCGTTTATTTGTCGTAAGGATTTACGTTCATTATCTATTATTTTAATTGATTTTCTATTGTTCCGTCGCCGATCGGCGAACCGCGCCGCTTGACCGGTTAAAATGATTTCTGCTTTAAAAATAAGTAAAACTTAATACAACACAACAAAATAAATAAATAATCGTAATAAAAGTGACTGGAATATGTTTGCCGTACAGCATGTTGGCGAAGCCAATTTGGTTCACCGTAATTTGAAAATTTAGGAGCAACAAGCTTTAGCAAAATAATAAGAATTTTACACCTGCTCCCACTTAGGTTCATATTTATATTCAATTGTGTCATTTCGTTTCAAACAGAATCCGAATAAAAACGCAGTGTCTTTTTGCAAACAAGTCCAAAATAATCAGCTTATAGGTATAATGTTCCCACTGTCACTGCTGGGACACAAGCCTCCTCTCTGTGAGAGGGCACACCCTCTCACAGAGAGGAGGCTTGTGTCTCTCGCACTGGGCCCGCGTGGTGGATTACGACCCACAGGTCGTAATCCACCACGCGGGCCCAGTGCGGGTTGGTAGATGTCACATGTCACTTTTGGTTCTAGGACATATCGGTTTCCTCGCGATGTTTTCCTTCGCCGTTTTTAGAGAGGTGGTGATGAAATAAATAAAGAAACATGTCCAGACGATGTTTTTTATAGCTTCAGAAGTTATAGAACCTATTAGCTTATTATACCGGAGGCTAAAGACAGTAATTACGTTACATTATGCTTCCTTTCTCTTTTCTCGATAATGTTGTTCCAGTTTTCTTAAACGATGACAAGGGTCTGACGCTCGTTTCGTTAACGCGAGGTTAAAATGTTCACAAAGTAATAATATTGTTATGTCATCGTCTAATTAGCTCTGCAAAACATAAGATGCGGGGCTGTGAGCTTTTGGTTGGCCTATTTATTATGAAACTAGGCTTTTTGTCTAACTTCGTTTACGTTGATTTAAGATATACCTAAAGGTGACACTTAGATATATAGCACATACAAAACTTCAAAAGATATTTTAGTGGTTTCGTTCAAACTGGTGGTATGTCTGCTTGTAGACGAGGAGCGGTTTAATAGCTCTGTTCGCGTGGATTTTTATACTGAACGACTAAAATCATAGATTAGGTTCATTTATGAATCATATTTAAAGTAAAAACATGTAAATCGTATTGAAAGCAAAAGTACAGAATAACAGAAAAATCATTTCGTTTTATGTATTGAATACGAAAAGCAGAGAAATTCTCCAATGAAAAGTATTTCGTGCACGTTACAAATATAAGACCATAGGCACACTTGCGTCTTTTTAGTCGACCGATAGTTTGATCGGTCGGACAATCAGCGTGCATCTTTCGTACACGAAATCTTTGAGGCCGGATATTAACTTTGCCGAAACAAAATTAAAAATCGGTCGACTCAAGTTTCTAGTGTGTGCTAGCCCTAAAGATTATTGAGCGATTGCCCTCTGGTAGTCATTTCGATGCACTTAGCTCAGTTGATTGGAGAGGCAAAGAAATAGCTTTTAAAAATTGTTATGAACCTTTTAATTTCGTTCTGAGGATATTAAAACGCTGGCTTCCAGTGAAATGCAGCTGTACGACTTGGTAATATTGAATGGAACTGAGAATTTGTCAGATTATTACTTTCGAACGATCATATTATATTATTATCTACTAGCGACCCGCCCCTGCTTCGCATTACGTAAGTTTATTATTCATGTTTTAAACACATTTCGAAATGAATTCTAAAAATGATGGTGCAAATCGCATTCAAATTCGTTGCGTAGCTTAGAAGAACAACGCGATCTCACAGGCAGACACGAAAAGCGATTTTAATTTATAATATGTTTAGTTAATAACATTATTGTTGTTCGGTCTGCAAGTTTACAGAGACAGAAATATGTTTACCTTAATTATGTTAAATCCTAATTTGTATGATGAGCAAAGCCTAGTTTTGCTGATCATACCTATAAATCAGGGTTTATGGTAATTAACATTACATTATTGTAATTTATCAACAACCAGCCAGCTATGATTGCTGTACAAATTGACACAGTGTATTTGCTCCATTCTACATTAATTACAAGAGAACAGGTAAATAGGCAACCGCTATGTTTAATAACAGCATATTATTATCTGGCAACTAAATCTAAAATTTGAAATACACTAGACTTTACACACTGAAAAAAAAAGTATATTTAAAATTTAATACATTTAATCAAACCGTTAGGTGTTAAACACTGTTTTGAGGCTTATCCATCGGATAGGTTCCTGCACATCATCAGGCGGGAGGAGACGCCCGGGTGTCGCCACTGCGAGGATCGCCCAGAGGACACGGTGGAGCATATGGTGGAGGTCTGCCCCGCATGGGCGGAGCACCGCCGTGCCCTCGTAGAGGCCATCGACAGCGGCGGCGACCTCTCGCGTCCGGCCCTGGTTCAAGCCATGGTCCGGGGCGAGAGGGAGTGGGAGGCGGTCACCTCCTTCTGTGAAGCAGTCATGCTAGCGAAGGAGGTGGCGGAACGGCTGAGGGAGAGAGCCTCACGTCCCAGCCGCCGCGGGAGACGCTCCGGGTGTCGGGAGCCGCGTGACGACTCCCGGCCACCGTAGGCGCGGGCCTGCGGACGGAGAGTAATGGGTAGCTCACCGTCCGATTAGGACCAGGCCCGAGCCGGACGGCGCGTACGTGTTCCACGCGCGCCTCAAAGAGATGTCAGCATAAAGGAAGGGGCCTGCCAGGGCCGAAGCCTGCCGGGGGTGCGGGATTGTCCGAAAGGGTTACCGCTACCCCGGAACTTAAAGGGCTAAGCAAGGAACACGGATGGGTTTTAGTTAGTAAGAGTCTGACACTCCCTTCCGCTCCACCCAGAGCGGGCGGGGTCATTTGATGATTTCCATCCATAAAAAAAAAAAAACCATCGGATAGAGGGCAAAGAGTCCTGCTATCATCATTACTGATTGACTAATCATTCAAACTCAAACTTAGAGCATTTATTTCAATTAAACCAATTATAGGCACTTTTGAACTGTCAAGGGGTCGGTCAGTCAGAAAGATGAGATAGTTGTCTATTCCAAAGTATAGTAGGTTCCTATGGAGAAGAACAGGCAAGAAACTCCACGGACATTGCACTAGAGAAGAACGGCCAAGAAACTCCACGGACATTGCACTAGAGAAGAACGGGCAAGAAACTCCACGGACATTGCACTAGAGAAGAACGGGCAAGAAACTCCACGGACATTGCACTAGAGAAGAACGGACAAGAAACTCCACGGACATTGCACTAGAGAAGAACGGACAAGAAACTCCACGGACATTGCACTAGAGAAGAACGGGCAAGAAGCTCCACGGACATTGCACTAGAGAAGAACGGACAAGAAACTCCACGGACATTGCACTAGAGAAGAATGAGCAAGAAACTCCACGGAAATTGCACTAGAGAAGAACGGGCAAGAAACTCCACGGAAATTGCACTAGAGAAGAACAAGCAAGAAACTCCACGGACATTGCACTAGAGAAGAACGGGCAAGAAACTCCACGGACATTGCACTAGAGAAGAACGGGCAAGAAACTCCACGGACATTGCACTAGAGAAGAACAGGCAAGAAACTCCACGGACATTGCACTAGAGAAGAACGGGCAAGAAACTCCACGGACATTGCACTAGAGAAGAACGGGCAAGAAACTCCACGGACATTGCACTAGAGAAGAACGGGCAAGAAACTCCACGGACATTGCACTAGAGAAGAACGGGCAAGAAACTCCACGGACATTGCACTAGAGAAGAACGGGCAAGAAACTCCACGGACATTACACTAGAGAAGAACGGGCAAGAAACTCCACGGCCATTGCACTAGAGAAGAACGGGCAAGAAACTCCACGGACATTGCACTAGAGAAGAACGGGCAAGAAACTCCACGGACATTGCACTAGAGAAAAACGAGCAAGAAACTCCACGGACATGGCAATAACACCCGGTTTCTGATTTGGGAACTTGTGAAACTCCTAACAGAAGAATTCAGCTGAGCTGGACATCATTTATATATATATTGTATGGTTTTATGGTAGTTTTTCGCGTTGGTTTATCTCCGGCCTAGAGAAGAACAAAAGAACAGAAATCAAAGAGTTCTCGATTTGACACGATCTTTTGTTTTGTGTTGTATAACCACATACGAGTTTCAATTGCACAATCATTGACCCACAACATTGCTATTTCGGTCACGTATGTACCGTCAACCTCACATTCATTGCAACAGTTTGCATTTGACAGAGCCTTTATTTCTAATCTGAGTTCGTGATTTATTTGCCAACAATGTAAACAAATATGAATTAATGGGAAAAAAAACTTTAATTGCTACACAATAAAGTTCAGTTTACGCTACAACTTCGAGCATTTTTATGACTTTTTCAATAGTGCTAGTCACTCTGAAATCAACTTAATGATCATTGAAATAAAGTTGATATTTGTTTAACTTGAAATATGGTGTGCAGCACTGCGCGCTTTTCCTATAGAAGAGCGGTGGCCGCTACATAATGTCTGCCGTGACTGCTGTCATGAAAATGATGGCAGCAGTTTGACTTCACAGTTTTGAAAAACGCTCCATAGGAAAACACACCAACTTAATTTCATAAAAAACGTTTCAGTGACGTCAATCCCCGGTAAATTCCCCCCCCCCCCCCGCTCTTTTAGGAAACCGAGGTTTTCGTACTACAAGTGTACAGACGTGTTGTTAACTGTACTATCGATCAGAGGTAAATATTTGCATGTGTATTGAAGGTTCCAATCAGAGCGCCTTTGTGCAAGATGTAACACACAGATATGCCAACAGTAGGTACTTGTGTGTTAAAGCTTGCTAAAGTGATTGGGACTGGAAGATAGCAGGGTATGTTGTTAGAGAAAGCTGTTGGTTGGGTGGTCAAGAGGTTAGCAAAGATATAGCTATCTTAACGCTGTGTTGAATATAAACACTGAAATTGGTATTGATTAGCTATGAGTCGAATGCATGTTTGGCAAACGACATGCGACATACCATTACACAAAATAAGAGTCGAAAGAAATTATAGTTTCTTAACGTTTTGAGGACAGCACATATTTATATTTCTGTTTACGATGTTTTTCTTCAGTGGTGATGAAACAATTTACGTAAAGAAAGCGCCTGTCTAGGTTCGAACCTACGACCTACAACTCGTAAGTCAACGCCGTTACCACTGGGCCACCCTCTTTACTAAGAAACTTATATTGTTACCCCCTTAAAAAAACGTAAAGGTAAAACGTACGTACGTAACGTACGTTAAACGAATTATATCAGATGAATAGTTACACACCGATTTCTCTCTTTCAGTCGTCAGTAATTTGACTTTCGAAAGAAGAAGACAAAGCGTTGTGTAACTATACAGGGTGTTACGGAAAGGGTATATCAATACAAACGGGTTGAAGAGTGTATCTGGTCTAGAATCTCTGTACAAAATTTCAGCTCAAAAGCATTAACTTTGGAAATGCTTGATATTTTTTTATTTCGACATCACGGCGCTGCACTGGCGCGCGGCGGCGTGATGTGCGTGTACTAGGCGCACAGACACAATACAGATAATGGATAATGACCCTCGTAGTGCGGTGACACGTTTGTTATGATTTTAATTTAATAAACTATCGAAACAAAAAAATATTAAGCATTTTCAAAGTTACTCCTTTTGAGCTGAAATTTTGTACAGAGGTTCTAGACCAGACACACTCTTCAACCCGTTTGTATTGATATACCCTTTCCGTAACACCCTGTACAGACGCTGTACAACGTTTATTAGTAAGGGAGTAAGTGTTTATTAGATATTTTCAATGGAGCAATAACTAGTTACACCTGCTTTTATCATTTTAGAGGAGTATAAAATAAACTGTTGATTAAACGCAAACACGGTGCTATCATCAACCAAATTTTAATATACTAGCCAATGTTGGTCCGTCAGCAGACAAAATGATGTTTGTTTGTTTTTAGATTGACCATTGAATATTCAATGAATTGACTGAGCTTGTTTAAATAGCCTTTAGTTTGTGAAATTGATTAATTATTACTCTGATTCGTTCAATATTAACGTTTTCAGCTTGAAATGTTTTATTAAAACATTGGGGTGCATGAAAGGAGCCACCCCGAGCGATATATCTACAGAACCACTATACGTCCGGCGCACCCTGGGCAATCAGCGAGTTATCCACGCTGATTGGCTAATCCTTTCACCACGATAGCAATCCAAAGTCCACTTATAAAACCGGCTCTGTGCGTTGTCTCGATTAACATCGAACGGTCCTCACGAGACAAATCTGAAATTCTTTCTGATGTCTACCTCAAAACGCACTGCGACACTCTTTGTGTTCAAGAGACCCATCGAGATGAAACCCAAAGCCACACATCCCTGGACTTACGCTTATCGCCGAGATCTGTCATCCGAAGCACGTAACGCAGTGTTTGCTGCTCCCGGCGTAAGCATACTATCCACCAAGCGCTCAAACGAGAACGGCATAGAAATCATCACCGTTGATGTTGGTAACTGCACCAACACTTCCGTTTACAATCCACCTGGCACCACATTTAATTTCGTTCCGCCAGAGAGAGAGACTAAAACATTTATTTATATTTCTAAAATAATAAAAATTTAACGCAATTTCCTACATAGGCAAATCGTTATTTTACTGAATACATACAATAAGTACCCACAAGCTTATGCTTTCCCACTGCAGGACCAAGTCTGCGATTGTGGGCCAATCCTTTAAGGAGGAGTCCAGCTCATCCCGCCACCCCTTTCTGGAAATATCGCGTAGCTCTTACCTGCTATTTGAGATCTACGCTTTTGTCCAATGTTCCTCTAACAAGCGTCAGTCTGTTGTGGCCAGCCCAGTTCCACTTTAGTCCTACAGCAGCAACAGTAACGAAATAACCTTTAGCCATAAATAAAATTAGGAAAATTCAAAAGTTCACGACTCCTAATGCTCATTAATTGATCGTATAAAAAACTATTTTTTATTCATTATAATTAAACTACTTTGAATAAAAGAGCCATTTTCATAGAGGTTCCTTGTAAGGGTGAAACGAATCTATTAAAAAAAATACTCAATTAATAGATTTTTTCGGAAGATAGAATGTTTTCAGGTTTCACACTTGATTGGCGGGAATTTTTTTAGAAATATTTTGATGTATTTTTCGTTTATACTGGATTAAATCAATTAAAAAAAAAAATAGAATTAATCGCCATTAAATTATCTATACAATGGTATATATGTCACCGGAAAATAACAAGAACCGCAAATTTATAAATTTCCTAGGAAATTTATAAACTTTCGTAGGATTCTAAACGAGAGATAAATTTTATTATTTTACGCCCACATTTTCGCAAATTGATAAACTTACCGAACTCACGCGTAAAATAATAGGTACGCTCTGATTGGTTGAATATGTCACGTGTTTCTTCTCCTTCCTCTCTACCGCCATTGTTCGCCACGCCACGGAACATAAAAAAACCGGTTGTTCGTGTGTTTTTTGTAAAGTTTTTAATGTTGAAACTGTGTTGGAACGGTGAAAATAGTTTTATTTTGCTAAGGTTACTAAACTAGACCCATAATTGTACCTAAGTCTATGGACACAACCATTGCTACTGTCAACATCGACCAATGAGAGAGCAGTGTGGTATTTTCCGTATTTTAAAAAAGCGTAAAATTAAATGCTCTTCTGTGATTGGTCGAACCGTTTAGAATCTTACGAATGGATATCCGTTAGTTTATAAATTTACCACGAGACGTCGCAAATTGATAAATTTACGAAAGTGTGGGCGTAAAATAATAAAATTTATCTCTCGTTTAAAATCCTACGAAAGTTTATAAATTTCCTAGGAAATTTATAAATTTGCGGTTCTTGTTATTTTCCGGTGACATATACACTAAGTAGGTTCTGTGTAGTAGCAGGAGTATAACAATAGAAACAGTTACAGAAAGAAGGCAATTTTTTTTTACGATCGTAAAGTAGATACCTACTCTGTAATGCTTCACATTATGAATCATGCAAAATTCTATTCTAAACGTAGGTATTTATTTAAATTCACCATTACGATCCTTATAATCCATTCTAAATTCAATTCCAAGTTGTACGTATTCAGACGTTTGAAACACCACATAGTTTGAAGTTTTATCGAGAACTTTTACTCGCTGGAGCTCGGCAAGTGACAAGTTCTTGTATAAAACTAACATCACACAGTTTTCATGTCAACTTCCTACTTGGAATGGAAGTTTGTTTTAAATACGATAAACAGTTGACTATGTTTATCTATCTCTTCAGACTGAATAAGAACTTTTGAGTGGGCTGTCTTTTCTCTCGGGGATTGGTTTTACTTCAGCCGATTTAAATAAAGTCAACAAAAGAGATACGTAGGTAAACAATAAAGAAATTAATATCAGACTATGTATGTGAAAAAAATCAGAAAGAAAACCTTTAATCCGTCTGTCATAGACCACTTCCGTAGCGTAGGCAATTTTCCATTGATCCGCAATTTTCACTGCTCAATTAAAAAATGTCTCGAACCGCCTGAGTTTATACAATTTGTATTTATGACCAGGGAAGCATGGAACAATAGGGGGAGACACTATAACACTCAAGAAACACTCATCAATGAATAGAAAAAGGCTGCTAATGATGATGATGGAATGAAGAAACCTCGAATCAAAGATCAAAGCCTCAAGAAGTCCTTATTTATGTTTTTTCTCTTTACTTTGTTTTTGCATTCACCTTTGGCCATTTTATTGTATACTACTAGTGATTTTGGATTTTTCATCTGGAATTACTCAGTAGCAGCCCGGAGTCTGTTTTGTGCCCGTTTGATAGCAATAAGCTTGCCCCCCGTGTCGCATGGGACTTGACTCCTTCGGCGCCATGTGTCTTTGTGTCACACAGTGTCTGGAACATTGTGTATCCAAAAGTATACAAATCTTTCTACTTAGTAAATGCGCTGTGAATCCTTTAGGAAAACGTTTTCTAAACATTTATTACGCAAAAATGAAAGCCCTGGCCTGACGCATTTTTTCGGTATAAATGGTCTGGGAATCGGTCCAAAAAAAAAACCAATTAGTCAAAACTTGAATGAACGGCCGCTTTGCTGAGCGTGTTAAACATAACTGGAAAAATGTGGGTATACTATAGTTACACTTCAGCCTAATCCTTCGAGGAATATAGACGTGATGTTATGTTATGTTCCTCGAATGGAAGAGAGCGCCTTGACTTCCATAGTGCAGACGCCAGCTCATCAAGCTACTACAATCTGTCAAATTTCTTTAATAGATTTTCAACTTTATCACTAAAGCATAAGGTTCAAAGTTGATTGAGAAAATTTGATAGATTCGGGTAGCTTGATGTGCTGGCGTCTGTACAAGTTCAACATAGTTTCGAAGTCAGCAGTTTCATAAAAAACATGTACTTATAAGTACAGACGCCTGCACATGAAGCTACCCGAAACTGTCAAATTTTCCCAATCAACCTTGAACCTTATGGTTTAGCGATAAAGATGAAAATCTATTAAAGTTTGACAGATTGTAGTAGCTTGATGTGCTGGCGTCTGTACATTGAATGTGCAATAAAAAATTTTTATTTATTTTTACATATAAATCAAGAGAAGTAAATAAAATGTAACATCTTCTTGGAGCCAGGCAAATGAATAAAACCGACAGGAAGATGTCCAATAACAGAAAGTTTCCATTTGCAATGAAACTCTGTTACGACTTAATGTCTCACGGTGAGTTTATTGTTTTATAACGGAATTCACAGCTGTGTGACGTGTTTTTGTTAGTGTCTAATTCAGATTATTTTGTTTTTATTCATCATCATCATCACTTCAGCCAAAAGACGTCCACTGCTGGACATAGGCCTCCCCCAAGCACCTCCACTTTGACCGGCTCTGTGCTTCTCGTATCCAACAGGTGCCTGTCGTTTTTATTCTTATATACCGCCATTAATGCACTGTCGCGCCATCAACACAACGAAGAAGAATAAGTCTTCTTCGTTGTGTTGATGGCGCGACAGTGCATTAAATCCCCAATTCGGCCCAAAATAAGTTTTGGGCGACGGGCGACGATGCGGCAACAAAGAGGTTGGTATGGCTGCATTTTTTGGGGTACAGAGGGCAGGATAGAAGGTGGGACATAGTTTGCGCCACAGATCCACATCCACACTGCTGCCGAACCGTCAAGGTAGCCCCACTTTTCGAGGTTGTAGCTGCATCTTTCCGCTTGGCGGTTCAAAAGTTTAAAAATCTTCTGCCCAAAATTCAGCTGCGTGAACTCTGCTCACTGACGCAGTCATAAGATCATCATAAGTACACAGGTGACAGGGCATGCGGCACAGGATTGAAGGTGGGCCATACACACCTTGAATAACTTTTAATAAGTAGATTCTTCCCGCAGGATTCAACCTTCCGTGGCCCACTTGGAAGACTTTGAACTTGCAGCGGGAATTGTTTATCAATAATTTCAGAATTTCTGATGATGGATTGTTACATTAATCATTACATATTTTTAATTAAATTCTCATTTCCATTACATATTTGTGATTTTCTCCAAACTGTTAATTATTGCGTAAGAAACCATTTTTTAACAGAACTGATTTAATAACGAGTTCTGTTACTCTGTAGATGTTTAATTTGACAGGTACCTAAGTTGTAAGAAAGAATCAATACTATTCAAAATATACCTTCCTAGTATTTTTATTTATTAGAATGTTGTCGCAAAGAGACAGAAAATCAACCGCAACACCAAGTTTCGACGTTAAACCGTATAAAACTGACAACATACAGCAACATCCGACAACTTGCCAGCATTTCCATTCGCTATGAAAGTTACCTCAGTTTAACCGAGCGTGAGCTAATTGCAAGTTACTCCGGCGTCGCAGAGTTGATGCAGTTTGACAGAAGTGGGATTTTAACTATTGTAACTGTGATGAAATTACTCGATATTTTAGGTACTGTTAGCCTGCAGCATCCCACCGCTGGGCAAAGGCCTCTCTCCATATCTTCCAGCTCTTTCGATCCAGGGCTAAAGTGGACCACTGGTCGTTTGTTTTCTTCAGGTCGTCCCGCCATCTTCTACAGGGTCTGCCGCGACGCCTTCTGGCTGTGTCAGGGCTAAATGTAGTGGTTATTTTGGCCCACAACTCATTTTAGCGTAAGGCAGAGGGCTTTTTGAGCAACGTTGATATTTTATTAGAAGACAATAGTTTATTTCTGGAGATTCTGTAGTGGTGACCACTCACTGGAAGGCGCAGCGTAGGTAGACTCTCACAAGCTAGACCGATAACTTGGTGAAGGTCGCGGAAATCCGCTGGAAGTCAGAAGCAAAGGATCGGTTGATGTGACAACGCTTGTGGGAGGCCTATGTCCAGCAATGGACATCTTTCGGCTGAGATACGTAATGATAATGAGGAAACTTGTTTCTACTGTCTGAATGCCTCAAAGGTGTAGTGGTTGAAAGTGCTATTGCTAAGCCTGAGGTTCTGGGTTCGTTACACAGGTCGGTCGAAGTGACAGAATATCACGCCTATATTCCCCTAAGGGGTGTATTGTACACACATATTTCTAAAGTTATGTATTTATGTTATTTATTTTATTACTAAATGGGCCGCTCTTGACTTCGATCATGTCTGATGGAAAGCGATGGATGAGGTCTATGATGGAACGAGCGTGCCCAGAATATGCCCAAGGCACTGGAACTCCCACGCATCGACGAAGCACAGCAGGCTGCTTGACGCCGGACTCCGGTGGGAGGGTGGTTGCAAACCAGGCGGGCGTTAGCCCTACCACCGCAAGGAAAGAATTGACCAGTCAAATAAGGTGTTGGGTGTGACTGTCCAGGATGCGCCGAGCGCTCGGTTCAGTAGAGTAACTGGCGGAACAAACTGCGCTACACGAGGAGGCTTCTTCGTGCATCCCAAATATGTTTAATATGTTTGTCGTGGATAACGATATTGTTTTAATAAAAGTTGTTCAATTGATTAATGTTATAGTGGGGCAAACGCCGTGACGTTATTTAGTAATGGCGGCACGTGGACAGAGTCGTTTTGGAAAGTGAGGATTGTCGAACGGGCACTTCGTACCGAGACACAGACCATGTCACTTCTCCAAAACGAAACTGTCGGTTTGTCTAGTTAGATTGATTTGTGTGTAGTATTTAGTTTATTCGATTATTAAAAGTGAAGTTAAATTTACACTTTGTGTTATTCAACGACCCCTACGAAATGGACCCTTTACCACCGAACCAAGATCGTGATGACCCTATCGCTCCGCCGTCGCTGACGTCGACATGTTTAAATCCATTGCGAAACTTCATTGAATTTTTCGAAGGAATTTCTTAGTGACAGCCCGGGGTCTGGATTTTCGGGGTGGTTGATAGCAATAGGCCCACTCCCTTTTACATTGGACTTAAACGTAACTGGCAAAATGTGGGTTTACTAGCCCATTGAGAATACAAGTGTAATGTTACGTGATTTTCTTCTTGTGTGACGTCATGAGTTTTACAAGAAAAGCTTAAATTGTGGTGAAAGAAAATAGCGAGTCAGCAAGGTTGTTAGTGGGGTGAGTTCCCTTCGCAACGGAAGTAATTATGACATCGTCTCGTGGGGGCATGTAAAGTCTTAGAAATAAAAATGCTTATCATTGAGTGAGTATATTAATATTATTATTTTCGGGAGTGTTCTTTTTCTTAGCTCTTAGGCTGGTTTTATCTACATTTACGGGCCAAAGCCAAGTAAATGCAGCGTGTGGTGTGTATTTAAGATAAGCGTGAATTATACTTATTTTATTCTTTTAAATTTATTTTCTCAGGTTCCTAGAGCCTGGTATTTAATAAAATCTCACGGGTGTATTATTACTATTTTTACGTCTTATGATATTTCTCGGGACCCTGGGGTTCCGGACCTTTGGAAGGCGTACGGGGTACGTACGAGGGGACCAAACCAAAAGAGAACAGCTGATTTTTTTTCGCGATTTCCGGTTTGGTCCTATAGTAAAAGTAGTTCATAATGATGAGTACAATGACCTCTTAAGAGGTTGTTGGTGTTTTTCCAATAAGCCTGTTTATATTAAATATCTCTTGGGAATCAAATTAATTCTATCAATACGGCTTCTAAGTGTACAAATGTATGCTTACCTGAGACCTACAGATATACTAAATATAAGAATCAGAATTAGATATCAAAAACCTACGTTCAAAACATTATAATTCGTTCTTTGCCTAACAATAAGTATAACTATACCTAAAACTCTACCAACTAACAAAAACAAGTTAATCAACAAACTCAAAACTACGCAGAAACTGTATATTAATAAATGAAAACCTCTCAAACGTCTTCCAACTGTTAGTCCAAAACACATTATTAGGGTTCCGTAGCGTTCCGGGAGCCATTCCAATAAACTCGAGCTTTTTGTGGCAATAAATTATTTGCAGTCGCCGAGATTTGAATATTCACTAAGATAATAGACTTGGAACAAACATTTTATTTAGTTTCTATATTTATGTCTGTAATATATATGGCGTACAGCCAACAAAAGAGATAAGCATGCAGGGTCCGTCGGATATAGTTGAAGTTTAGTACGAAAGCGATAGAAGTTGTCGACTGAAAGGAGAACGAGTAAGACCGTACCCAGAGACAAAGTTAATTGTAGCATTATGGACTATGGCGGTATTTGTTGACCTCATGGAGTAGTTTAATTAATCCTAAGACAGCATGTCTGAATTCACTTGGAGAAAAAAGATATTTAAGGAAGTTAAATTGGTTTTGAGATGACGGTACCCAGAGACAAGGTTAATTGTAGCATTATGAGCTATGTCGGTATTTGTTGACCTCATGGAGTAGTTTAATTAATCCTAAGACAGCATGTCTGAATTCACTTGGAGAAAAAAGATATTTAAGGAAGTTAAAATGGTTTTGAGAAGACCGTACCCAGAGACAAGGTTAATTGTAGCATTATGAACTATGTCGGTATTTATTGACCTCATGGAGTAGTTTAATTAATCCTAAGACAGCATGTCTGAATTCACTTGGAGAAAAAAGATATTTAAGGAAGTTAAATTGTTTTTGAGAAGACCGTACCCAGAGACAAAGTTAATTGTAGCAATATGAACTATGTCGGTATTTGTTGACCCCATGGAGTAGTTTAATTAACCCTATTTTGATAAAAGAGCAGTTCGTTTTTTATTAATATTTTTTTTTTTCGAGAACATCCATCGTTTACTTTTCTTATTAAACTTCAACTACACACATCAAAAGTGTCTAGGGATCAAGCATTTTTATGCGGATTTCTTGAGATTGAGATGTGGCTTTGTAATAAATTTATGATTTTATAAATTTATATGGATCCTTTTTGGTGCATTTCATAATTTGAATCAGGAACTGTGAATCAAATTCGAGTAAAAGATGAAAATCAGCTGTCAATATTTTCCCTATAAAAACATACAACGCATTGAAGACATTATTAGTGCTACTGTTTCCCTACTACTGATTTAAAACCAACGTTATTATGGAGCGGCGACGTCATTTAAGCAGGGAAGAAATGCTCAGAGCCGTGGGAATGATAGAAGCTGGTTCCCGGCAACGTACTGTGGCTTTAGCTCTGAATACAAGTCAGAGTGTTATCAGTCGACTTTGGACACGTTACCGAAGCACTGGTACCGTGGCTGAGCGCCATGGAGGACGGTATCGCTGCACCACACGGAGACAAGACCGATATATTCAAATCTTAACTCGAAGAGCTCCAACAATAACCGCCATGATGTTAGCCGTGAGGCTTCATCACTCTTCAGGGAACTTAATTAGCGACCAAACAGTCAGAAACCGCTTGCATGAAGTGAACCTTCATTCCCGAAGACCGCTACGGGTACCACCTATAGCAATGCACAATCGTAGGATTCGATATCAATGGGCTCTTGAACACAGAAATTGGGCAGAAGAACAATGGCGTTTCGTGTGCTTTTCTGATGAGTCTCGTTTTGGTATGAGACCGGATACAAGACGTATACGACACTGGAGAACCCCTGGACGCCAACAGCGATTAAAATCCTGCCAGGAAGTCCATCCTTATAGTGGTGGAACCATCATGGTATGGGCGGGTATTTGGATCGGCGGAAGAACTGAGTTGATTTGGATCAGAGGCAACCTCAACGCTCAAATTTATGCTGAGACGATTGTATCAGACGTCATCGTTCCTCTACAAGTGCAAATCGGTCCCTTATTTCAGTTAATGCATGATAATGCACGACCGCACACCGCAAGAGTTGTAAGACAGACTCTCGCCGCAGCTAACATCAATGTCCTGCCCTGGCCTGCTCAGTCGCCAGACTTGAACCCGATTGAGCATGCATGGGATATGCTACAGAAAAGAGCTCTGCCGAATATGGAGGGTATCCAGTCGCAAGAAGACCTTTTTTTGTTGTTGCAACGAACATGGGCGGCCATTCCACAGCGTGATTTGGATGAACTCATTTTGAGTATGCCAAACCGATGTTCTTGTGTTGTTAGTGTTCGCGGTAGAAACACGGATTATTAATTGTTTAAGTTACCCAATAAAATTTTAGAGAAAACTGTTATTTCAGTCTTTTTTTCGAACTTTTGTGTTAGTGGTTCAAATGTCAAAAATCCCTTTATTAGGAAAATGGCAAATTTCTTTATTAATGCAAAGGTGACTTGGTTTATCGTTACTGTGACAAACGAAAACACTTTATTTGATGAATCCTTAAAGAAAATTTTAATTAATATCAATCAGGAGAAAAGTTATTGCAAAAATATATGTTGATCCCTAGACACTTTTGATGTGTGTATATCCGACGATCCTGCATACTTATCTCTTTTGTTGACTGTACATAATAAAGAGTATTCTATTCTATTTACATATATTAGAATCGTGTTGCAAGGCTGGAGATGTTTCGAAGAGAAGTTTTCATTGGAACGGGTACGGATACCACCACCAGATGGAATAATTGGAATGTACACACACAGTTCTGCGAACAATATGCGATATGAAATATCTGATTACAGAGACGGATTCCAGAAAGATTTTACTTGTTATCAAAATGTTTAAGAGCGTTTACGACGTACAAACAAACTTCATACAAACTTCGTTCGTATGAACTTCGTTCATACAAATTTTCAAACTCTTGTTTTTCGAAATGAATAAACAGATTTTAATGAAACTTCATACGCATAAGCAGGATACAAAGGTCAAAAAGTTAGTAAAGAACATTTTCGAAACGTCTTATTTAAAAAAAGATAACTGGAAATCTCTGTTTCTATGGAAAGTTTAAAATTGGTCTAATTTGACAAAGGAGACGTTCAATAAATGTATAGGGCTTGGTACTAAAATAATTAAAAATTTAAACAGCCTTCTGAGCTTTATAGGCTGAAAGAGGGTAATTATTTTGATGTCTTAGGGCATTTAATTTTTTTTTACAGCCGCCCGTTTTTTTTTTAAACAAGTTTTGAAAAATAAAATGCTTGCATCACTAACTACAAACATTATTTATATTTTAGGGTTGGCAGCCCTATGGCAAATGACGGCACGGCTGACTGACATTGTCAATTATCATAGAAATAAGTGGCTATTACATAGGTACTTGTACTTCATAAATTAAGTACATTAATACAGTTGTCGACGTATTTTTCTACATATAAAAACACTACGCCTCGCGGACTTGCACCAGTGTTTATGGCTTTTTTTATTTCAACGTCATTCTGACATTTACAGATTTGACCTTTTTTCGACACGCTTTGATATTGCATTGTCATGATAATCAATATTTTCTGTCTCAATTTCATGGAGTTGCAGCTAAAATTATAATAAAATCTCAAAGTATTTAATAGAAACAGAAACTTTAGCCACATTTAAAATAATTATATTCCATAGAAATGAATAAATAAAGGCTACGTGCGTTTCGTTGTACTGAAACATTTTTCACTTTTTTATAAAAACGGGCGACTGAAAAAATCGTATTTAACTATAATCGAGTAGCTTAATAAATAAGCTTTCTAATAAGGTACACCACATTAGCGTTTAAAAATCTTCGGAATTTATTACCACTTTTGATCTCTCCTTTGATTTGAATTTTTTGCGATGTTGTATGTATGTTTTGTAATAGTATTTTTTTTTGTTATGTATTTTCTGGTGTAGAATAAAGTATAAATAAATAAATTACCGAAAACCTTATGTAATTCCTGTCGGGTCAAAATTTCGAAGAAATACGAAACGTTTAGAAAGCAATGCCACTTGCTTAGGCACGGTAACAATTTTATTATGTACCAAATTAATACTCTCAACGAACACCATAATAATACCATAGAATCAACAAACCAGATGCAGCTTAATACCAGTATTTTAAAAGGAGCGACTGCCTATCTGACCAACACACGCGAGCAATCGCGTCCCGCATCCCGCGCGGAATTCGCCTCAGTGCAAAATATGAGCCATCGACACGAGACGAACCAAAACAGCACCGGAGGCAGCACCGACCTGCGTACCAATACCTATCAATTTGCAACGATTCTATTAACACCGAGAACTCGCTTTATTCTGAAATGAAATTCATTTCACAATTTAATTTTTTCAAAGTAACAATGTTTTATGCAGAACCTGCCATATCCAGTGTTAAAATTTGTGAGCTTTTCCGTAATCCCTCCCGCTGTGTGCATGGATTTCGGCTTGCGCTTTAAATCTCTAAAAGACCCGGGATTGCTCTCAAAATACTTTAAAAAATATCGGCTTCCGCCATTTGTTTCAGGAAATGTATTTTCCGTCGATCTTGTGTGTAAACTCGTACGTTGTTAGGGCACAGATTACTAAATAGTGGTTAGGGTTTAAAATATTAATCTGTAAATCCGCAATTATCATGTAAAAACATTATTACTTATTAAAAATATATTTTTAAAAGGTTGGTTTTAAGATGCTTTATTAATTAAGAAACTTTGCTTTGTTTAATAAAATAATAGGTACATAAATAACAAATAATACCTGATTAATGAATAAAAATAACAAAATTATATCCTAACTTAACTAAAACTATTTACAAACTAAACTAGATCGTCGAAAAGTTCATCCGCATCACTGTCGACTGGTAATGTACCCAAGAGACTGGCGGCATTACCACGTTGCATGGCAATGCTTAGCCATGGGAAGGTCACGGGAAGTGTCAACCAGCCGTTTCGAGATTTCGTTAAAGAGACATTAAGCACTCGGAAACCCGGTTTCAACCCGACACAGCTTAAGAAACTTGAAGGTAATTCATAATTCTAGAACGATGCTATTTGAATACACCCCCCAAATAAGCCATGAAATTGAAAGCGTTAAGTTTCAAGCCCAATGTATAATGGAACATTGGGTTCTCATATAAAAACTTCTCATATTCATATACAGTGCAATACATTGTACTAAAATCTTGTTTTTATTTTAATACTAGCTGTTCTCACGACTTCGTTCGCATGTAGGTATGTCGAAATACAAATTGGATTTCATGGGCTTTATTATTTTTGCGTGGTACTCTAATAGCTTAAGTTACTCATTATAATATCAGCCAGTGAAAGTCCCGTCAAAATCGGTCCAGCTGTTTCGGAGAATAGCCGGAAAAAACGAAAAATTTATTTTTTGCTGTAAGTTACCGTATAAACATATGCATTTAGTAATAAGCTATTATTTTGACATTATAAACAATTTACGTTACATTAAATTTTATTTATTTGTATAGATTACTTGTAACAAATAGAGATAGATCTACGAAACAATAATGCAAACTTTTTATTGCAACCTACTTTTAATAACAAGTTACTTACGCCCAATTAAAATGCACTCCAGCAAATCTACAACCAAAGATCGGATATAGCCTTCAAAAGCAAGATTTCCACTAGGAGAGGCGCACAATCATATCCATTGTCGTTCAGCATCCATTGATAATAACCAGCCATTGTTCCAACACAGATGAACGAGCTTCAAATGCATTGCAGTGAGATGAAATGCAAAATATTCTATTTGCTTTTATCATTAATGCAGCTTTTAAAGCAATTATGTATGGGCTTGTATAAAGAGCTTATTATACTCGTCTATCTATACTGTACTAATTTAAATAATAAAGCCGTAGAGTTTCATTGTTTGAACGCGCTAATCTCTGGAACTATCCGTCGGATTTGAAAAAATATTTTTGCATTTGATAACCCAATTCTTCAAGAAGGTTATAAACATCACGTTAAAACCCTTAGGAGCCGAGCAAAAAGAAAAATAACAGTAAGAACGCTAAGTGAAAACGAAGTTTTAGGCGATGCGATGCGATGGGCTGGGTCGGGGGAACAAGAAATTTCACGCGGACGAAGTCGTGGGCAGAAGTTAGTTCTTAATAATAAGCGCGTTCGTCTTGCTGTGTACTCCTATTATATTTAGGTGGTAGGAATAAAAACCGGCCATCTGCGTGTCGGACCGCGCACAATGAAGGGTTCAGTAGTTGGGATGAATTTATCCCAAGAACAAACTACAACTTAGTAGCTGAAAAAAGTTTTTCCCATACATTGATGGTCATGAGTAATGCTCTAATTACAAATGTAAACTTATAAAAAATATGATAAAATTAGACATTAACGATTTTAGACTTTTTCATATACTTGTGCTGCGAGACCTTGCTTCTTGCTCTAGATTAATGGACAGCCGCAGCATAGGTTTTGTTTTAATTGCGAGTATCAAAATGTGTCGCATAAATGGCCCTATTTTTTTTAACCGACTTAAAAAAAGGAGTTTCTTATTGCGTTAACTTAGATGCTTGATTTTTTTAGAACTCCAAGGCCTGCGTATTTGATATTTATTTTAACTTGATACCTTCTCGCTTTCCTGTGAAAAAGAGTCTTGATAAACAACAGACGGAAGGATGGACAGACGAAAGGACAATGAAGTGATCCTACAAGGGTCCCGTTTTCATTTTCTTTTAAGATACGGAACCCTAAAAATTAATACCTACGATGTTATAAAATCAAGGGAGAATTGTTGGTTTTTTGAAGATTTTGATCGTGCATTATTTTTTGAAGATTATGATCTTCAAAAAATTCTACATAGGGCTTGGAACCCGTACTGTACGGGTACTTAGCGGTACTTGCCACTTCTGAGTACCGGTTCCAGATGGGTACCGTTATTCAACCTAACAGGTACCGGTACCAAATTCAGGTACCCATCGTGTACCACAAATCTCATATTTCTACGAGAAACCTCGTACGGTCTGCACCTTGTTAGTTAGTTATTTTTCAAAAGCTTATTATACTTACCATCCCTTTTATTTACTACTAGCAGCACCCCGCGGTTTCACCCCGATCCCGATCCCGTCGATCCCGTGGGAATATCGGGATAAAAAGTATCCTATGTGTTATTCTCATGTATCTACATACAGTCATATATTACTGTAAAGTTTTGCGTGAAAGAGTAACAAAGATCCATCCATCCATCTTCACAAACTTTCGCGTTTATAATATTATAGTAGGATAGGAAGTAGGTAAGATATCTGTTTTCTCACTTTGCATAACTCAAGAATTCATATAAATTATGAATATAAAAATGCACTAAATCCCAAAAGCCAGTGCCAAAATGTCAGATGTCAAAAACTTTTATTACATTCTTATGTTCGACTAGAGCTTTACCATATATTCGTATTCCTAGGAAATTCTGACGTGAGTAGAACTGCGCCCTAGGTATTTTAAAACTATTGTGTTTTTTTTTAATAGGTAGATAGGTAGTTATAGGAGGTATTCTTCTTTTTTTCGTGTCGATGGTACTTAGTTTGTCCTCGTTGCTTTTTTAAAAATATAATTTGAGCCCAGTAGGTTGATTGCGGCATCAAAGGCATTCTTTAGGTCATCCAAGGTGCAGGTGGGTATATTTAGATTTACTTTGAGAAGATTTGATAAGTTGGCGTCAAGGGGGTCATTTTATAATTTGGCTTCCGAAAAGTACTATTTCTCTCTGGGTCTAACTTGTATAGTTTTGTATATAATTGATTGACTGCTTAGAAAAATATTAATAAAAAATAAAAAAATAACTTATACTCTCCATTAAACATTTATCCACGGCCACGGTGCGTTTTAATTTGTAGTTAGCTACCTGAATACCTACTGTTTGCTTGCATGTATCTGGTAACCCTACTTATTAAATCAACTAATATTCGTATGTCACTCATCACTTATTCGTTCATGATGACATTCACTGTCATCCTCGATGGGAGACAACTGACAGCCGGCCTTCTTGTTCGAGACGCCAAGCGGTGAACACGTCGTGCTTTAGTTTCAGCGTAACAAGTCGTGCAATTTGTAAAATCTAAAATCTTAGCAAGTAAGTAAAGGATTTATTTGTTTTGGAGATACGCGAGTGTTTTTACAGATATTGTGGAAAGGAAATAAATATGTATGCTATTAAATAATGTGTTTAGTTTTTTTTATTGCGAACCCTTTTCTTTTCTGAGCTGTAGCTAACACTACTTATCTTTTTTGTTACCCGTACCATCTGATTTATAAGCCTTGAAAGGAAGTTTATGAGTTGAGGTGGGTACGCAGTAAGCTACTTATTTCGAAGTAAGCTTAGACGCCACCACCACTATGGTAAGCATTTTGCGAGGTGGTGGCTGAGTGTTATGGACCCCGACTTACGAGTTGCAGGCCATAGCTTCGAATTCAGTCAGGCGCTTTACTTTGTGTAAATTCAAAACGGTGAAGGCAAATCATCGTGAGGAAACCGGCATGTCCTAGAACCAAAAATTCGAAGGCATGTGACATCTACCAACCCGCTCTGGGCCCGCGTGACGGATTAGAGCCCACTCCCTCTCAAAGAGAGGCGACCTGTGTTCCAGCAGTGGGAACATTATAGGCTGATTATGCTATCTAAATTCTAATTTATTTTAATTAAAATATTCAATGCTGATTTAGGAAAGTAATTTGAAAGATGTAGATGCTTTGTGAAAGAAGTCGGCCCAGAAAGAGGTGGTATGACAATCTGAACCTTGAGGGCTGGTTGAATGTGGCACGAGAAATGAGTCCTGCACCCTAATTGCGTAATACACTATCAATCTCAATCTGTCATTTTGAAGGATATTGCTAATCCATTGCTTCATATGTTCGAAAAATGTGATTGCTCAACAACGTAAATAACGCAGTGAATGTTGTTGAACTGTCAAAGTGAGTGTTACGCAATTACCCCGCTGGAAGGACTTGGGGGATGTGTTTGCCCAGCAGTTGTCCCACTGCTAAAAAAAAAAAGCGTTGTATTTCAGTTCAGTTGAAAATTGCTATGCTAATGCAGCTGCCGCTACTACTACGGCTGCTTTTTATATGCTTATTGCTTGCTATAGCAATGCTTGTTATTAGTAGGTAACTGGGTGCTTTATTAAAAGTATTATAGAGGTATGAGGAACAGGTTGTAAAGTTCACTCATAGTCTATAGAAAACGGAGGATCCTCCGACCAGACGGGTGTTTTGTCTGGCGGGTAACTGCCCGTTGTATATATGCTAGTTGCGCGGTAAACTCTGCTTGCGCGATGCAGGATTTTGCGTGACGTCAGTATGACGCGCAGTTCGTATGTGGCGTTGTAGATATCGCTACAGTATAGTACTTGTGTTAGGTACCTATTTTTTTATTTTCAAACACATAAGATATCCTTTCCTTCCATTTCCATATATCCACGAAGATTATTTCCTCTTAAGTAATCTCCTTGCGTCACCAAGTAATTCGGAATCCCGAATCCACGTTCCTATTTAATGAAAATGTACGCCACTTCGCTATAATGAAATCAAACTGTTGTTCGGAACGTACAAATATACATTAAATTAATCGTATTGTTATATTTATATTTACTTTATTGTACACCATAAAAATACATAACATGGAAAAAAAATACATCAAACACTACAAAATATACAATGGGCAGCCTTATCGCTTTGTTCGTGATTGTTTGTTGTTTCATAAAAAAAAAAACTCATTTATTTATTCAGTAGTACACATAATATATATTTTATACATGTGACCTCTCAAACTCTGCTGATTGATTTGATTTTCTATTGTTTCGTATCAAATAGGAGCTTGACGGTTGATGCCAATGTAGACATCACGTCACTAGACTTTTAACGTGCTCCAAAATCATCGACTACCTAATTTTGAAAATTATAAGCACTTAGGTAAAAAGTAACAACAAATCCTGTGCGCGTAAATAAAATTACAACGAGTATTAGCGAAATGTTCTCTTATACTAACCAGCGCACATTAGTGACCAATCTAGTCGTCCATCTTTAAAACAAAAGTGGTAGACGCTACGCAGCCACGCCGGTAGCAAGAACTACGTACCTGACCTTTCCGAAGATCATCACCAATAAGGTATCTAGGGCGTCCCCCCTCCGCGTTTCCACTCGCATCAAACTCAAACTCAAACTCAAAGCATTTATTTCAATTAAACCATTTACAGGCACTTTTGAATTGTCAAGAAGTCAGTCAGTCAGAAAAAGTGAAGCTAGTTGCCCATTCCAAAGCGTAGGTAGGTACCTATGGAGAAGAACGGGCAAGAAACTCCATGGACACTCTTTTAAATCAAAATAATGTGGTTACAAAGTCTTGGTTACATCATTCATGTTAAAAATTATACATGTGAGAACGATGCAGAACGTTAAAAGCGTCCATAATGAAAAGATGAGAAAAAACAACAATTCAAATAATAAATTAAAATAAGCCATGGCAGCAAAGAGATGACCAGTCCCTACTGACGGCGCCCGTTCACGAACATGACGCATGCATCAGCACCATTCAGCTCAACCATTTTGAAGGGAGCTAAATGATCCAACACATGCGCCACCATCAGCGAGACATTTGAGTGAGCATGACATACTCTCAGCCGCCAGAGCACATTCAAGTCAATGAAAGACGTACCCAGTAAATGGTAGCTTTATAGTGTGTACATAGTACTCACACATGTGTTACGCAATTATACAATACTAGGAGATTGAATTTATACAATGCAAAGATAGACTACACACATCTGCCTTGTAATGTATAGTTTATAGCTAATAGGCTATAGGCTATAAGCTTATAGCTAACTAGCTGCGCCCCGCGGTTGCAACCGCATACGTCTCGATTCCGTAGGAATATCGGGACAAAAAGTATCCTAAAACTATCTCTATACCAAATTTCATCTAAATCGGTTCAGCGGTTTAGGCGTGAAAAGTCATCATACAGACAGACAGACAGAAGAGTTATTTTCGAATTTATAATATTAGTATGGATAGGCTATAAGCTTACAGCTTACATCTTACAGCTTATAGCCTACAGCTTATAGCTTATAGCCTACAGCTTATAGCTTACAGCTTATAGCTTTTGCTCATGACTGTCCGCGTGGATTTCAGTTTTTTCTATTCTTACTTCAACACCCCGTTTCACTCCTTTAGGGGTTGTCTCTGTTGCTTCTTAAAAGAAAGATAATCCAACAAAATACCTACATTTTCGCATTTATAATTATTAGTATCTTCATGTAGAGCTTAATAATGATACAATTGGCAACTGGCAAACAGGCTTTATACAAGCTTCAAAATGATGAGTCAGCATGTTCTATGCAAATTTTGCCAAACGTGACTCACTGAAGTTTCTAAAGCACCACAATATGGCGAAATGGTCGATACCTACTATGATTTGACGCTTATTTTAATCCTACTAATATTATAAATGCGAAGGTTTGTGAGGATGGATGGATGTTTGTTACTATTTCACGCAAAAACTACTGAACGGATTTGAATGAAATTTGGCACACAGCAACAGTTTATAACCAGGATTAGGTACCTAATAGGTAATACGGGCTGGTGTCCGCAACTCCACGTCAATGCGCGTATTTTGCGAACGGATAACCAGGATTAACACGTAGGATACTTTTATCCCGATATTCCCACGGGATCAAAACTTATGCGGGTGAAACCGCGGAGTGCTGCTAGTATCTAGTAAATTAGAATTTATCATTGCAGAGCCTGAAATGATTTGCAGGAGCTTCATTAATTAGCATTTTATAAAGGCACTCCTATTTTTCATCCTAGATTTTCCTTCAAAATGTTTTTTTTTGTAACAATATATTTGTACATTACCAGTCGACAGCGATGCGGAGGTATATTTCGAGCGCATATAGGTGGGGGCATATATGGGGGCGCATATAGGGGGGGGGGCATATATATAGGGGGGTATATAGGGCTTGTAGTTTTAGTTAATTTAGGATATTATATTTTAATTTTATAATTCGTTTTTTTTATAAACCACATTAGTGTTTATCTTTGGACAATGAGCATAACGTATTTTGATGCTTACTGTAAAAATAACCTCCTCCTTCGTAAGTCGGTTAGAAATAGCTGCGTTCAGTATGCCACGTAGACGGAATTCTTGGAATACCGTCGAGGTTTATTCGTTTCGGATAGAAAACGTATGTAAATTCCGGTGTTCTCGTGTTTCAGTGGGGCAGCTAGTGTTCGGGACTGGATATTTGCATATTTTTGGTTCACAATGTGTAGGGACTGGCACTCTGAAGTAGTTTTGTTGAGGTTAGAAAGTTGGCTTTTCGTAGATGTAGATGTCTTTCATGGCCCCTTTAAGTTAAGCATTTAAGGTACGAAGATTTTTATTGAAACTTCAATGCTTTAAACTTAACTTAGACTCAAGATTAGAATCTAATCTTCTAGTCCTTGCATTTTTACTATCACCATCATAATCAGCCTATAATGTTCCCACTGCTGGGACACAGGCCTCCTCTCGGTGAGAGGGAGTGGGCCGTAATCCACCACGCGGGCCCAGTGCGGGTTGGCAGATGTCACATGTCTTCGAATTTTTGGTTCTAGGACATGCCGGTTGCCTCACGATGTTTTTCTTCACCGTTTTGAGAGCAGTGGTGATGAAATAATTTACACAAAGTAAAGCGTCTGTCTGGGTTCGAACCTACGACCTACAACTCGTAAGTCGCGGCCGTTACCACTGGGCCACCAATGCTCTTTTTTATCCACTGCATTTTTTATTAATTAAACAAAACACTACAGCTATACGTACACCTCTGCCTAACCCCAGTGTGATATTATGTTATATTTTATGTTAAACAAAACTGTCCGTTGCTTGCAGTTTCACTCGCTTCCTAGGGAAACTGATACTTATCTACCTTCCAATTAGTGAAAACGTATCTTCACGGCTTTCCCAAATATCGATACAACTACCCTTCTTGCGCTACCCCTATTAAATATATAATTTACTTATGTGTCTACTCAGGACAGGGTCTATCTCTGTTACAAATATCCAAATACAATCAGCCGTAAATGCGTAGGTAATTGAGCAACAAACACGTTTACAAACTGTGTCATTTCAAAAAACTCAAAGCATTTATTTCAAATAAATCAATTACAGGCACCGAATTGTCAAGGAGTCGGTCTGTCAGAAAGATGAATCTAGTTGCCCACTTCAAAGCGTATTAGTACCTATGGAGAAGAACGGGCAAGAAACTCCACGGACACTCTTTATAATCATAAAACTTTTAGGTACAAATATGAGATGTAACCAGCATCATTTATGTTGAAATTATACATGTGAACGATGTAGAAAGACGAGCACGTTATAATATTAACCAGATCTTGTGATAGCAAGTAAAGCTTTGGTGTCGTAAGAAAGTGCAAATACAGAGCAGTTTTTTGGTATTTGCTATAATTTTCATGACGTCTGTTGCAGCAACCATTTCACACTACCAGTGGCGTACATTACATATAGGCATATAAGCAGTGCCTACCTCGATTTATCAACATAAGCCTCTCAATTACATTTTAGTGTGTGTGCCCCACAATTATTAAGAAACTCACTAAATTATCATACCTAACAAAAAACAAAATCTTCATACAAACACGCGCGGCAGAGGGCAGTCGCCGCGCCGGACGGCCTACCCGGCTCCCGTGCTGTTCGCACATTGTCATTGGTCTTTACTTGTTCTGTGTTCAAGTTAATACGACAAAATTGAAAATACGTACGTCTCACGCGTAATACCATAGCGTTTGACCTTCGCAATTTATCACCCTTAAGTAGGCATGCCTACTCAAATAACCACACTTTTGAGCTCACTTTTTTTTCTGATTAGTGACCGCGTTTGTTTAGACTAGACCCAACCTAGTGCCTACCTATTCTAAAAACCAATGCGGCGTGTATTGGTTTTAAGAACTGCACTACATTATCACACTATCTCCCTAACTTACGCAATAATATATTTATATTAATAATATTATAATTACGTGTAACCATTAGTTAGATTAGGGTATTGTGAGGCTGGCATACCTTTGTAAGGTAAAAGCCTCTAAATAAATAAAGATTAAAAAAAAATGACGTCTGTTATATTATGACGGAACCGTTTTCCTAGAAAACCAAGGTTTAAGCTCAGCTTAGCAAACGTGCCACTTCACCTTCACTTTAGCAATAGCTTAGTTTCGATTCGACATACAAGTTTCAGAAACTTTAAGTTCTAGTTCAACCCACGTACCTACTTGTTTTAAAACTGTGAAGGAGACTTGCTCACAGATTTCCTTTAACATTTTTCCTTATACTGTTACTAGCAGCGCTCTGCGGTTTCACCCGCATAAGTTTTGATCCTGTAGGAAAATCAGGATAAATAGTATTCTATATGTTAATCCCATTTATAAACTATATGTGCACTAAATTTCATCCAAATCCGTTGAGAAGTTTGTGCGTGAAGAAGTAACAAACATACAAACACACTCACAAACTTTCGCCTTTATAATATTAGTGTGGTGTGTCTGTTTAAAAAATTTAATTTTGTTTTTGCTTGATTTTGAAATCCCTTTATTCAACTACGCCCATAGCTGGACATTTTTGTTTTTTATTTTATTTTATTTATTTTAAAACACATACAACTATCATTACAGGCCTACCTAATACAATAGTGTAGTTATAGTTATAATAGCTTACAATTACATAAATTATTATTAACTAAGACAATTTTACAAAAAGCGGCCCGTGTGAATTCACTCAGAGTACCTACAGTTGAAGCAGTCAATCTGTTGTGACCCCGTATTGAGTGTACGCAGCGCCCGCGTCAGCAGCGCGTGCAGCCGCAACGGCTCATGAGCAGTTCACCAGATTCGCAATTTACCTGGTTCTCGATTTACCAGATTCTGAATTGACCAGATTCTCAACACACTGGATTCTCCACTCACCAGATTCTCTCTAATCTAAAATTGTGACGCAACACTCGATTTTCCTCCTTTCGCACTTGTTCGTCGAATTAATGATTGCATGTATTGAGTAATAAATTATAAGGTAAAAAAATACTGAAGTATATCCAAGATAGTGCTTTAATAGCACATAAAAAGTTAATTCGCTAAAATAAACCTTTGACGAGCTAAAGAAGAGCTTCAGCTCTTTAAATAAACATTCGAGATCGTAAACTGAATGTTTTACAATGTGCGGATGTTAAGTATTAAGGCACTGAAATAAAACAGTTTGAAGGTTTTTCTAACATAACATTCAGGGGTAGGCAGAGGGATGTAGGTACAGTCACCAAAAGAGATTAGTAACCAGAGACGTTGGATATAGTTGAAGTTTAGTAAGAAACCGATGGTTTTTTTTTTAATGAAATTTTATTTGGTAAATGAACTGTTTGTTTTCTACCAACTAAATTAAATTTGGAGTATTCCCGTTTGAAAACATCCATCGGTTTCTTAGTAAACTTCAACTATATCCGACGACGCAGGTTACTTATCTCCTTTGGTGACCGTACCTGCCTGTCTATAGACATAATAAAAACTTTTTAAGAAAAAAAAACCGACTTCCAAAAAAACACTATAAAGTGAAAAATAACTTTAATTTCGGAAGTCGGTGTCTTTGGATCTGTATTTTAGTTTTTTGCCACCGACTTCCGAAATTAAAGTTATTTTTCACTTTGTAGTGTTTTTTGGAAGTCGGTTTTTTTTTTCTTAAAAAGTTTTTATTTCACGCTTTTTAGTGGGTCTGCTTATAATTTATCCAAGTTTCAATAGCTTAGTGCTCATCGCCTTTTACAAACAAATTATTGCTTTTCTCGATGCAGGGAAGTTAATTGTTGAGGAGTTCTCCAGGTCCACCATCAGCTCCATATCACCATTCACATTGTGACGAGCATAAATTGCTTAGCAACCATATTAAATAATCGAATCGCAACCCATGAAATACTTAGATATTATTGAGTAGTTCTGGTGGCCATCTGTGGTCTTCATCATCAGTTCCACTTCACCAAATGGTGCTTTCCGAGAGCAAGTGCACGAGTTACTATAAAAAATACCAAATCGCTATAGGTGTGCCTATAATATTTGAAGAGTTCCTTCGATTTCTCCAGGATCCCATCATCAAATCCTGACCTGATGTTTTTAGACTAGATGCTGATAATCCTGGCTGCAGCATCAGGCCAGACTTATGTCAACATTGCATTGAACTTAAAATTTAGTCCTGTTTAAAATGAGCCCAAACACGACTACGGTGCTGTTATTTCAAGGTTTGTACTTTTTCTGATGCTCCTGGCTTCAGCATCAGGTCTCTATGTACTTCGGTGTTCCTCATTAACAGTACGTTTATCCACACATCGAGCCCTTTTCAATGAGCCTAAACACGATATATCTGCTGTTAGTTGTCGAGGAGTTAGGTACTCTGCAGACTATCCTGACTGCAGCATCAGGTCATGACTTGATGATCATGAGACCAAATGTGGCAAATGCCCTATCAAACATTAAAACAATTTACTAAAACAGTCCTTGCCTGTTTGAGTAACTTCTACTGTTAAGGAGTTGTACCTTCCATCATCAGCCCAGCTACCTGAGATGATGACAACCATACGCAAATAAACAAGATACTTCATAAAATATGCGAAAAACAATAAGTGAGCCTATAAAATTTGAGGGTTGCCCTCGATTTCTCTAAGATCCCATCATCAGATCCTAACTTGGTGACAATGGGACCACCTCAGAACTATCTACTTTCGAACAAAAAAAGAATTTTGAAAATCCGTCGACAATTGGCGGAGTATTCGATGAACAAACATACAAAAAAAACATACAAACAGCCGAACATAGTACAAAGTCAAAGTCAAAGTCAAAGTCAAAGCATTTATTTCAAATAGGCACATAAAAGGCACTTTTGAACGTCAAAAATTATCTTAAAATAGAATTGATTCTAGTCGCCCATTCCAAAAGGTAGTTTTCGTATGGAGAAGAACGGGCAAGAAACTCCACCGTTACTCTTTTAAAATGTTTAGGTACAATATTTTGCATGGGTACATTAATTATATAATAACATGTGAGGACGATGCACCTACAATAAAATTACTATACCACAATAGGTAAAAGAATTAAAAACGAAACCATGACATATAAATTAATTATCTGATAGATACATGGTGCTCACATATTTACAAACATGGTACAAGCAAAACGATTTTAATTAAAAAACAAAATACAAGTAATAAGTCAGGGTGTGAGTAATAAATGTAAAAAAAAAGAATTAAAAAAATTTACAATTAAATTAGCAACCAGTTTGATTTTGTCTAGACTCTAGATTGTCCTATGGAGCAGGACCAGCATGTTTCCAAGCGTTCTTATCTTGGATATAATCTTCTAATTTATAGTATGCTTGTTTACAAAGTGTACGTTTAATGTGAGTTTTAAATTTTCTTTCATTTAATTGCAATATATCACAAGGTATTTTATTGTAACATTTAACACAGTACCCCATAAAAGATGTATGTACTTTGGCTAATCTGAAAAATGGTTGATGTATTTTATCTTTATTTCTTGTATTAAAGTTATGTCTATCGCTTATTTTATTAAAAAGATGTAGATTTTTTCTTACATACATAATATTTTCATAAATGAATTGGCAAGGTACCGTCATAATATTAATCCTTTTAAATAGTTCCCTGAGAGATTCGCGGCGACGTAGATTATAAATGGCTCTGACAGCTCTCTTTTGCAAAATAAAGATGGATTCAATGTCAGCAGCTCGACCCCATAGTAAAATGCCGTACGACATAATGCTGTGAAAGTAGCTAAAATAGACTAAACGCGCGGTTTCTACATCTGTTAACTGTCTTATCTTCCTAACAGCATAAGCGGCCGAGCTAAGCCGCCCCGCAAGAGATGTTATGTGAGGTCCCCATTGTAATTTCTCGTCTAGCGTGATTCCCAGGAAAACCGTTTGATCAACAAATTCTAGTTTTTCTCCATTCAGTATGATGTCACATTCGCTACTTCTAACATTTGGTAATTTAAATCTAATGCATTTGGTTTTCTTTTCATTTAGTACCAAATTATTTACCGTAAACCAATCTTGGACCTGAAGAATAGAGTTATTCACGTCGTCAAGATTTTGTGCCCGTCTGTCTATCTTAAAGATCAATGATGTGTCATCTGCAAATAACACCATCTTCGGTTGATTTTGAAGTAATTGTGGTAAATCATTAATGTAAACTAAAAAGAGGAATGGACCCAATATCGAACCTTGAGGAACGCCCATTGCCATTTCAGACCCCAATGAGTTTACGCCGTTTACTTGAACTTTAAGCTTTCTATCTTTTAGATACGACTTTAGTAAATCAAGAGCTGAATTCCTAATCCCATAGTGCTCAAGTTTCAGCAGAAGTGTCTCATGGTTGACGCAATCGAACGCCTTTGAGAGGTCGCAAAAGATTCCAATGGCATCTTGTGCTTCCTCCCAGGCGTTAAAAATGTTCTTTATTAGGGTGACACCGGCGTCAGTGGTACAACGCCCTTTGGTGAAACCGTACTGTTGTTCATGAAAGATGGAATTTTTATTAAAGTGGCGTAACATTTGATTGAGCATCAACTTTTCAAACACCTTACTGAGAACTGGCAGAATTGACACAGGCCTATAATTGTTGGGTTCTTTACTATCACCGGCTTTGAATAAAGGAACTACTTTACTGTGTTTCATGAGATCCGGAAAGACTCCTTGGTCTATACTGATGTTAAATATGAAAGCTAAATAGGGCGCAATCGTTTCAATGATAGATCTACAAACTTTTACAGACATTCCCCAGAGATCTTCTGTTGATTTAATTTTAAGATCTTTAAAAGCTTTTATAACAGCCTGGGGGTTCGTATGTTGAAAACTAAACTCCGAGGGGCATGCCTTAACATTCTTTCTAAGTAAATCAGCAGAACGCGCGGGTGAGGAATTTAAAGCTTCAGTAGTTTTAATGGGAATATTAGCAAAAAAGTTTTCAAATTCCTGAGCAATTTCTACATCTGAGTTTATGGGGCCATGTGCAGTTTCTAAATTAAATTCAGTATTACGCTGTTTTTTCCTACCTGTTTCATTATTTATTATTTGCCAGGTAGTTTTTATTTTATCATCGGCTGATTTTATTTTATTGCTAATATAAAGAGCTTTAGCTATTTTGCATACACTTTTAAAAGTCTTAGAATATGTAGCAACATACTGATGAAAGCTTGTGTTATTCATATGTTGCTTTAGGCCATAAAGTTCAAAAAGGTTTTCCCTGCTTTTACGAATACCTGGAGTCGCCCAGTCACTAAATAAGAACTTTGTGTAAATACTTTTAGTCTTTAGTGGGAAAGTGTCATTAAATTGCGTGTTTAATAGTGAAAAGAACTCGGCGTAGAACTCATTCGGGTCACATAAATTATTAAAACTCTGAACACATAATTTACTTGCTAAAGAATTATTTAACTTCTCTAAATTTTTAGATGTAATTGGCCTAAACCTTATTAGAGTTTTTTGTAAAGGCATGTAGGAGCAAAATGTTATTGTTTGTCCGCTGTGATCAGATGGCAACTTATTTACAATTTGTTTGTGTAAATAATCACAGTTACAGAAAATATTATCTATACAAGTGGCAGAGGAAGCTGTCACTCGGGTGGGTTCAATAAAAACATTTGACAAGTCAAATGACCTAAAAAGACTTAATAATCTCATAGTATTTGAGTTATTTTCTAATAAATTAATATTAAAATCGCCACATATGATTATTGACTTACTACTAGCAGAAAGTTTCTTTAGCACATCTTCCATTACAGAATCAAACACAGATAGATTCTGGTAACTTGGAGGTCTGTATACGCATACTATTACATGCTTATCGAGCTCAACACAGGACAATTCAATGGTGTGTTCAACAGACAGCCCGACGATGTCTTTTCGTTCCTTTGATTTAACAGAATTTTTAACTAATATTAATGATCCACCATGTATCATACATGTTCGGCTGAAATGGCTAACTACACAATAATTTTCATAGTTAATTGACATTACTTGATGAGCTTTTAACCAATGTTCTGTTAAACAAATGACATCAAACTTGGTTTTTTCTAAAAACAATTCTATTTCCAGTAATTTAGAAGAGCAACCTTGAATATTTTGGTTAAATAATTTTAAAACATGTTGCCCTCCCTTTGGTTTTTTATTATTCTGAGTAATATTGCCAGAAGATACCTTTTTATTATTCTCTAATAGTAATAGGTTATTTGAAGGGGTAACTTCTGTTGTCTTACTGACTAGTTTAAAGAGTTATCCGGAGAGACCTCCACAACTACGACTGAAGTGTCTAGGAAGCCCGTATGAGTTCCAGCAGGAAGAGAATACCCTATCTGACTGGTAGTGGCCTCCAAAGATGTTGGTATTGTAGGTGGACCCTCCTTCGTACAACATGAAGATTCATAATTAGTCATCACTATGTTGTTAGTATGACTAGACAACACAGACTCGTCCCTAATACTAGAATTTGTTATATTAGCTATAACACCGTTAATATTATATGCTATCAACATAGCAATCATATGTCTACATTCCCAAGACAGAGATAAAGTTCTCTGAGTTAACTTAAAACCACTAACAAACTTATTAGTGTCAAAAAACAATAATTTGTCACTATGATAACATGTCAGCATGTGAATAGTGTTATTCAACTTATATATATATTTATTCTCATCTTCTGATAGAGTATCAGAGTAAGGTAAAGCACACAACATTAGCTTACCTATGTTTAACTTTAATAAGGTGTTGACACCATCCACTATGTCCTCTCTGGTAATACCAGTACTTTTACCTAGTAGCAAAACCATTGTAGAATAATTGTCTAGGTTTGTGTTTGCAATTCTTTTAATCATTTGTTTAAAACTTATGTTATGATAGCAATGATTGGTAAAACTATGGCTAAGGTAATTAAGTAATATTTTTCCAAAGCCTGAACCTACTTCGTCACTAAAAAAAATTGATTTATTATTCTGTGTACTAACACAGGACTCTGCTGGAAGAGCCAACACCGGTGGAGACAAGTCACTCTGAGGCTGAGGAGGTGGTGGTGGTTGGTTGGCACAGCTGCATGAGAGATTATTAGTCAGAAACTCATAACTCTCAGCATTGCACTTCACCAACTCCAGTAGTTCCCCAGCCTCAAATAATCGCTCACTTAGTTGTTGTTGTGAAGTCTCATATTTCTCAAAAATATCCTTCAGCAAGTGCTCCTTGTGTAGTATATCATTATATAGGAGCTTTGTATCAATGTCATATTTTTCCCTACATTCATCTAACTCAACAGTACAACTATTTAAACTTTTAGAAAGGATAACACGTTCCCTTCTAAGGGAAATATTTAATTTTAAAAGATTCTGTTTCTTAATTGCTCTCTGTGACCGTTTAATTAATTTCTTAATTTTAATATATTTCTTTAGTTTATTATGACTCATAACAATTGGACACAATGGTATGGTATCATCACCAGTCAAATCTATTGTTACAGCTGGCTGACACATTGATTTTGACTTACTACCTACCAGTCGATAAAAAAGGTTATCGGTGTTAGCAACCTGTTCACTGACCTTAACAGACTCTGAGAGAGATAGGGCCTTATGGGCATCACATAATTGCTGTTTAAGTTCTGCAATATGGTTCAAAGCCAGTTCGTGGGTGTCACTACACTCTTGAAACATTGACACTTGATCTTGTAGTCGACTATACTGGTCGGTTAAGTCCATGTGTTGAATGTGTAGCTCAGCCAGCTCATTTTTGAGGAAGGTGTTCTTTGCAATAATGTTCTCCACTTCCACCTCGCTGTCTTCCCTTTCCTGGAGTAGTTGTTTGCGTTCAGCTTCAGAAGCTTCAAGCTCTTTTAAAGTAGCTGTCAGTTTTGCTTCGATCTCCTTGATTGTAGCTCTGCGGGTCATCATTTTGAATAATTGTCACTCACCTGGAATGTGTGAAATTATGCAGCTAAATGACAGTGCAAGAAAAGATGTTCTAATATGTGAATAAGTAGGAGGTAGTTAGGGGAAAAAGTAAATAAAGTAATTTGTTGAGAAATAGCTAAGTATTACATTTAGATTAAGTAAGTTAATTAGAGTTAGATTGGAAAGTTTAACAGAAGAGAGATACTATAGAAAACACTGCTTTCCTTGTTTTTATCTTCAAACTAGATAGTACAATATAAATTGATTTTATGTGAAGAGTTTGAGACACATTACAGGCTATAATTTAGTATACATAATTATAATAGCAAGAGCTCTTAATTAGCTTATTTTGTACAGTAAAATATGTAGTGTTTATTGTCTGGGCGAATGTTTTCGTCATCGATTTTGCTTCCACTAGTTGTCAAGCAAAAGGAGACATAAACCGTGCCAGTGTGTGATGGACGTAGCTCAGTGACCTGAGCAGTATTTTGTGATGTTCTGTGGTCTGTTAATATTAACTACAATCACTTAAATAAAACAAAATACTCCCCGGGATCGATGATATTTTGAAATCCGTCACCGTTGGTGCGTTGAGTTGACAGCCGGTTTTAAATCCTTTTTGTACGAAGTTTTCGCGACAAAAAACACTTTCTAATCACTGTATTTAATACTTAATTTCTAGGTTCGACTATATTACACTAATTTAACATATTTATAACACTTTTAATAATTTATTAAAATAATTAACCTAGAGACCGTTTTTTTGTACCTCCTCCTTTTTGTGAAGTCGGTAAAAAATGAAATGCGTTTCGAAAAATGAAATAAAAAACGCATCATTTGAAACGGCTGTACCGAATTGGCCAAATTGTGTTTTGTTTTCTAATATTTGTAAAAATCCGAATTAGGATTTTTGGGGAAGAAAAAAATTAAAAATTGTGTGGTAAATTGAAAAACTTTTGAAATATTTAAAACGCGTTTTTCTTTGGGATTTTTGAAAGCCGTACCAAAATAATCTTTTGCATATTAACTAAATAGGTAGTGTTAATCTTCTCAGATTAATTTTTAGCCGATATCACGACCGTTTCTTACAAGCATTTATTTTGTAATCTTGATATTACAACATTTCATGTTATTTCGTAGGTTCTTCGCTTCCTCTTTTCAAAGAAATCATTTTATAAAGTTTTATTTCAGTTCATTTGAGAAGAACTGTGTCCTGAAAACTTAATTACGGTAGTATTGTCTAACATTTTTTAATGCAATTACAAATACAAAATAAATATATTGCATTAAACCAGTTGTACAGTTGAATGTTTCTAACACACACCATCCTGAAACTTTATAAGACCCATTACCTAATGATTTCACAACAAATAATAAGATTATGATAAATCTTTTATTTCTCAACATTTTTCCGAAAATTGCACCCGCTGTGATCGCGGAGTCGCGGAGTGGGATCGGGCGGCGGTGTGTGTGTGAGTCGTAACAACATTCCACGTTTTAAAATATTTTAACTTCAAAATAATATCATAAGCCTAGAGCTGCAACCACTAACAAACATGCACATAACCCTGTACCCGCTCAAAGGGAAATTTTAAAAGTCGCCCCGATCGCCGAAACGACGCAAATTACATTTGTGCTCGCCCCGCTTCGCTTGCTCCGTTCGCTCACTCTGCTGCGGCCGCCGGGAATCACATTCGTTTGCCACCTAGCTGATAGATTCAATTTGGCAACGCTTTTATATTTACACAACTTTGCCGCATTGTCGGCAAATCGGTTTAGATTGCGGTCTCTCAAATCTAGCGATTTGGGTAAATCTTTTGTGGATTTTCATGTAAAAATTACTAAGTTTTGAAATAAGCTTAAAGACTTATTCATTAGCCTGGATAAAGTGTCAAATCTTTTTTATTTTTCATTAACTAACTTTTTAATTATAAGTATTAACCTTGATTCTTTCACATTCATCCTCGCGGCTTAAGACTGATGCTTTTTTTAAATATCTTTTCGTAGTTTACTTTACCTTATAACAGTAACTTGATACTAGTGTAGTAAGTACTTAGTATTTTTGTGTCCGTCTCTCTAACGATAAAAAACACCACATTGCATTATTTATTTACTTAAATGCGATATGGTACTAACAGTATTCTATTTTGTGTATGTATGTATTTACTGTGACAGTGAATAAATTTCCATAGTGATTTATTATATCACGGCGCTTATTATTCATCCGTTGATCCAATGAATTAAAAGATGACGTAAATTAAACGAACGTGAAGGCGTATAATCCCTCAATGTGAAAATTCACCCGTCTACCTGTACCCACCCTATAAATATTCATCAGATTAATAATATCTGCGTCGCATCTATGCTAATTGTCTGGCGACGGATTAAGTGAGCGTTTCTCCTTTAAAATAATACAGTGAATTTATTTAATTAATTAGAGTCGTTTTTTTAAATGATTTATGTGGGTATGGGTCTGGCATTCCGAGTATTCCTGTAAGCTGAATGTTCAGCTTAGTTGGTGAAAACTGAGCATATCATGCTCATGTTAGGAATTTGTTAATAGTAGTGCAACGGGAAGCAAAATACCGATAAAGCCTGAAATTATTGGAAGAGGCCTATTATAGGTATTATGTGCATCGGAAGGGAATCGAATTTAAATATTCTGGATCGCCAGCCACGCTAAGCGTTGTAGTGTTGCATCTATTAATTTATCTGTCCTCCGAGCCTAGCAAAAAAAAAAAAAGAAAATGAGTTCAACAGTCTATTTTGTGTTTATGATAGCAAAAAAATAAGTTTACTATGATTTTTCCATAGTCTTACTAAGTATAATAATGATTGGAAACTCTTTGCTGTTTTATATATATTTTGAGGAACCTCAGTGCAGCATTTAGGATTATAACCATAAAATTTCACGGTTTGATTCATGTCATTTTGAGATTTTCCAACTGAATCTGGACTCAAAACAAAGCTCCTAATCATGATCAACATACCGAGGTCGGAAATACTCAAAATAAACATTTATAAACACACTAAAGAGTATGAAGTTCTGCATACCTCATACTTGTGCTATAATTGCAATCCAGAATATAATTTCCAGCGTACCAAGTGGCGCCGTCTGGTTTTGTTATGAAAATACTGAAATCACCGAAAAGGTCGGATAAGATTGACACTGGCTGGTAACAGTACCTAACTCTAGCGGAGCGTTGCACCGATGGTTGCGTGGCTGCTGTCTTCTGATGACATGATGTCCGGGGAGCCGCTGTCACACCACGTCCAAGACGAACTGCTATATCCGGCACAATCCTGATGGTATTGAAGCCTGCTGAGCCACTAATATGATGAACACTTCTGGTAAAGGCTATGCCGTGCCGTTATACTTAATATTACTGCTATTCATAGAACACCCTCCTGGAGGCATGTCAACAAGTCTAAAATAAAACCCCTAAAAGTAAAAAGGTCACTAGTAGGTCAACTAAAAATAAGAAAGAAAAATGTACGTGAAAATAATAGGCGAGGCAAATACTAAGCCTTGCTTAAAGGAAATAAAAAGAATTTTAGTCATGATATCTTTTTTCAGAACGATATCGAAATGATAAAAGTTAAATCCTTTGAGTCTAATTAATGGATTAAGATTAGATCTAACATAATCTTTTACTGGAATCAATCAATCAACTCAGCCCATCGCAGTCCACTGCTGGACATAGGCCTCTCCCAGACTGCGCCACAGCACCCTGTCCTCCGCCTTCCGCATCCAGTCTACCCCCTTCTTCTCGCTCCTTCTTCGCTTCTTCTGTACTGGAACACTATGTCAGATTTCTAAAATTAAAAAATAACCCTCGTTTTTTAAATTAATTCCCTCGATGTTATATGGGTGTTATAAAACGCGTAGAAAGGCTATTTGGGTTGCCTATCAAGTAACAATTTTTAATGGTCGGAAAAGCGGTGCAAAATGTAAATACCATTTTCATTACGGATGTCGGAAACAGGTTACACTTTTTTTAATTGAATCCGACTTTTATAATTATTAATTTTTTCGGATATGTTTCAGCTGGGATAGACATTACTTAATTAAGTACATAACACATAATCAGCCTATAACGTTCCCACTGCTGGGACACAGGCCTCCTCTCTGTGAGAGGGAGTGGGCCGTAATCCACCACGCGGGCCCAGTGCGGGTTGGTGAATGTCACATGTCTTCGAATTTTTGGTTCTAGGACATGCCGGTTTCCTCACGATGTTTTCCTTCACCGTTTTGAGAGCAGTGGTGATTAAATAATTTACACAAAGTAAAGCGCCTGTCGGGGTTCGAACCTACGACCTACAACTTGTAAGTCGCGGCTGATACCACTGGGCCACCACTGCTCCTAATTAAGTACACAAGATGATTTTTTGGGATGTCAGGATGTAAACTGCAACTCCGATAAAATGAGTGCAATAAAACAGTTTTTTTTTTTCGCAAAAGTGAAATTCCTGTCAAAACTGGGACTCGAGAGAGTTTTCTCGAAAATCGAGCTCATAGAATGTCGTAAAGGTGTATTAAGGTCGTGATTTACTCCTGCTCGGATACAGTTCAATAAGATTACGGACTCAACACCATTCTCCAAACAATACTTTATTTAAATGTTTACTCTACTGAACCTTTTTACCATTTCCTGAATTCATGTGACGGCGATGCATCTATCGTTTGTCAAAGAAATGACGGTCCGCTGTCACGTCGCGTTGAGTAATGTAGAAGTTCCTATTGTAAATTATTGTATCATTTATGTGCTCAACTTTGGCTCGTTTTGTTGATCATTTGTAGCATCGTTTGTCGTGCCGAAAAAATTAGAAAACAAGCGTGGGCGTGTTGGTCAATTCAGACTTGGAGCAACGGAGGACCAGCTGTTACAGGCATTTTTTTTTTTTTTTTGGGTGGGAAATCATCAAATAACTTCTCCCGCTCTGGGCGGAGCGAGAGGGCGTGTCAGACTTTTACTGACTAAAACCCACCCGTGTTCCTTCAGTTGCCTGTGCCAGGGGCCACGGTATCTCTTTCGAACAACCCGCGACAGCTGTTACAGGCCTGACTTTACGAGTTGTAGGTCGTGGATTCGAACCCTGGCAGGCGCTTTACTTTGTGTATTTAATTTCATCACCACTGGTCTCAAAACGGTGAAGGAAAACATCGTGAGGAAATCGGCAAACTCAAAACTCAAACTCAAATCATTTATTTCAATTAAACCATTACAAGCACTTTTGAATTGTCAAATTTAAGTAGTCGGTCAGTTGGTCAGAAAGTTGAAGCTAGGTGCATGGCTAGGCATGTCTTAGAACCAAAAATTCGAAGACATGTGACATTCACCAACCCACACCCTAATTGCATAACACACTATAAATCGGAAACTGAATCATTTTGAAGCAAATCGCTAATCCATTGCTTCATAAGTTCGAAAAATGTGTCTGCTCAACACGTAAATAACGCAATAATTTAATCGCGAAGGAAAACATCGTGAAAAGGCCCGCGTGGTAGATTATAGCCTCTCTCTCTCACAACACCCGGTTTTCAGTGTTCTAGACCCAGCCTGTCGTCTTTTAAGGTTGTCAGTTCAACTCGGTGACCATGGTCTACTAGTCCAGTCAAGACCATCGTTCCTTCTATAGGTAGATATGGCAATCCTAAAGTTACTTCAGTTTTCGGTAAGTTATGAATGTAAGTACGTATTTTTTTATCAGATAATTTCATTCGATACCTAATACCACGGTTAAAAGATTAGCACCACAAGGTGCACGTTCCCGTTTGAGCATTTTCAATACAGCCCACCTTACAGTACGCTGATGATACATTTGCTGCAATTGGCAAACATAAATCAATTTACTACCAATAATATTATGATGCGTTCTACAATCGCGCTAATTCAACAAATCACGCTAATGCCCTTGTGCTGACGCGGTTAACCGATGTGGTTTACTCGATTAATGTATAGCATTTGATTTGTAATCGGTAAACTATGCTTTGACGTCAGTACATACCGTGGGTTCACATTGTAATGCGTTATATATAGGCACCTAGTTTAGTAGTAGTTACTGCTACCGTTTATGCTGAGATCTTGGTATTGTACAGGAATGTTTAAAGGCTGAGTCTAGCGCAACCGCAATGTCCCCGAACGTCCGCGGGAAAAGAACTGCCGCTAATGCCATCTACTGGTCATAGAGCGAGAAAACTCAAGAAAGTTTCGATACATGTCATGGGCGCTGCGGCAACAAATATTGTTGCGAGGATTCATCAATTTAGAGGTTAAAATACTTAATTTGAAATACTAACATATTATATTATAAGAAAATATCCTAAAATGTTATTATTTTATTTTTTATATTGAAAAAGACATTGATGCTTCACCACCCTTATACATATAAGAATAAACGGAGCAGTCACTGGACGGCTTCCGTACAAACCCGTTAATAATACCAAACATATTGCTGAATTTCTGCAAGAATGATATGAATAGATTGCAATAAAAATCATTAAAAAAATCATAAGGTGATGTATGAGTACAAAACACAGAAACAGTCTTATGATCAGTAAAATGATCAACGAGATCATTTTGAGTGATCACGTGATCATGAGACTGTTTCTGTGTGTTGTATAATTATCTGTACGAAGGAACCTTTATTAAATTGAATGACAGGCCAAAAAACTTGAATTCGGTTATTCTTTCAAACATTTCAAACTTAAATCATGAACTAATTTATTGGTAGTACGCAGTGGCACGGCACGGACAAGAATGAAAAGTAAAACTAACCTAAATAATTAGTTTCGTCACGATCTCTCACGAAACGATATCCCTCTACTTATAAATTAGTACGTTCACTCACGCACATAAAATCGTAAAACCAATATCAAAACTAACTAACTTTCGCAGAATGGGAAAACCCTTTACTTCAAAAAGATACCAATAAAAAATAATATAAAGGTAACAGGAAAGTGGCTTATTTCATATTAAACGGCTTTCAAATCCCAATAATTTCGACAGCAAAATAAACTTTTATCTCTACTCGATCGCGATTCGTGCGTAAACACTTTTTATTTGAAAATTACGCGTATCAGAATAAGTAGCTGGAGTCCACGTAAGCATTTTTTACGTGAATATCTTTTGTACCAAAAATGGGGTAAAGGCGACTATTGTCGTCCGTGTTTATTGTTGTTACGACGAGATTTTCATTAGGGATAAGACAAAATGGGTGACGTATTTAAGGAAAATGACGTATTTAGACAATTAACCTAATTTACTTTGTGAATACCGTACTTTTGTATTGGAACAATAAAGTGGGAGTTTATTGTTTAAAGGAAATTGAAATAAGATTATTTTTACTTTGTCCAAAAAAATATCGGAGCTATTGAGAAGGTACTTAACAAATACACGACGTGTTCCAAAATTATGCATAAACGTAGCATGGAAAATAATCGGTGTCTCTACCCACATCATTCCAGTAATCGGCTTTCACAAATGGCTGTTATATGAAGCTGAAATCGTTTACATGGTTCAAAGTATGTAACAGGCTCTAACATTACATCCTTATATGTAGTCGAAATTACTGTTTTCTCAAATGTCTTTACAAATTACTTTACCATTACCGACTTTGCAGCCTTTAGAAGACTAAATTGGGTCGGTTTTATTTGCGAATAGTTAAAATTGGTTTCTAGAAAATCTAAAGTTTCTGTGTTAAGTAGGAGTAGGTACTTACTTTGGTCTTTATTCTTTTTGAAGTTCAAAAGTGTCTTTTATGTGCTTATTTGAAATAAACGCATTGACTTTGACTTTGTTTTTTGGTGATTTTTGAGTTTAGTTTTAATTTTGTTTTTTTTTTGGTAATCTTATTTTTATCCATATTTTTAAAATCATCCATAATCATCCTTTGTAACATCTTTTTTACAGTATGAAGTGCAATAAATGAATATGAATCTGTTCATAAATTACCTAATACTTCGACTAGGTCGTGGGTTTAGATCTAGAGTTTTCAGAATTACAAATATAAGCCTATGCCATTCTTTCTCATAGGGGTTGGCAGAACCTCAAAATGACACGAGCTACGATAAACATCTAGTCACAGGTATAGTTATTCACCTATACTACTCGTATATTTTATTAATTTGCAAAACAGCCTAATTTATAATTTAGTTTAAGCCACATTAAAAAAAATTCTTAGGGATTCTCTGTGCGGTGGCGAGCCGTTTATTTTAAGTCTTCAAACTATGATGATTCGACTGACCATTTGAATAGATATTTTTTTTTACCTTTTTTTCCTTCCAGGCAATAAAAACCTGAAAAAGCCCATAAATACATATTAATGAATACTAATTAATTCGGCCCAATATTGATCGCGGCCGATAAAATGTAAAACATTATGGAAACGAGGGTAGCCATTAAAAGTGTGTTCGCACTTTGTCACCTCATTATGGACGATGTTCGGCTTTCCTGATTTAATAATGGTTTTAAAAGATACTTCAATTTTGTTTGAGAGAGGAATCGACCACGTAAGAGGTCGTTTTAGGAGGCTCTCTTTTCTTTATAAGAAGTTAGGTATAAGAACTTTGTGGATTCTGTGAAATAAAAGTTCTAGTGAGCATATTTATTTCAGTTTCTTCATGTTTTCACACACAAACAGTGTTTGCTTCTCCTTAACACAGGTTTCCATTACCTAGCTAGGAGGGCAGTGCTCACCCACACTCTTGTAGAAATAGTACTTATTTTGTAAAACTGTATATTTAACGTGTACCACAATCCTTTGTTTTGTGTAAATAAATAAAAAAATATGTACAAGTTAATATGTGCAAAAGTAGGTAGAAATAATTAATTAATTATTTGAGTCAATAGTAACTGTTATATTTCTGATAGTTTGAATCAATTAAATATTCTGAACATACTTGTAGAGATTCGTCTGAACTCGCTTTGTGATTGGACGTTTCTTTTCTGTACGCCTTTGAGCTGCAGTGGGACAGCAGATGGATCAGATAGTTATCACATTAATATTATAAAGGCGAAAGTTTGTGAGTGTGTTTGTGTGTGTGTGTTTATATGTTTGTTACTTCTTCACGCTCAAACGGCTAAACCAATTTTGATAAAATTTTGTATGGAGATAGCTGACACCCTGGATTAACATATAGGCTACTTTTTATCCCGATATTCCCACGGGATCGACATTTACGCGGGTGAAACCGCGGGGCGCAGCTAGTTAAGTAATATATTATGAAGAGCAGTGGTGGCCTAGTGGAATCGGTCTCGACTTACGAGATGTTGGTCGTGATTTAAGACCCAGGTGGGCACTTTACTTTGAAATTAAATAAGAAAACCATCGTGAGGAAACCGGCATGTCCTAGAACCAAAAAAATCGAAGACATGTGACATCCGCCAACCCGCACTGGGCCCACGTGGTAGATTATGACTCACTTCCTTTCCCAGGGAAGAGGTCTGTGTCCCAGCAGTTATGTTATATTCTGATTATGCTTTAAATACGGTCGTGTTTGACCGCTATCGCATCTACAATGCCGCACGCTGGCGTAAAAAGGACCTATCCAATGTTAATAATGATTGATGACTTAATACCGATGTTACAATTTTCTAGAAGAGCGATGGCTGCCTCATAACGGCTGCAGTTACGGCTGTGGTGAAAATGATGGCAGCGCGGTTTGACTGTACAGTGTCAAAAAACGCTCTCTTGGAAAACCACTGACCTCTATTAAACATTTGTATAATACAGGTCAGTGAGGAAAACACACTAACTTACTTTTATAAATAACGTTTCAGTGACGGCATACGTAAATTGCGTCCGCTATGAGGCGCCCATCGCCTTTGGAAATCGTAGCTCAATCATAGGACAGGACCTCCAAAAAATATGTTAATTTCAGTCCCTATTTACATACCGAATTTATGCAAACACGCGATGAAAAGGTTTCCATAACATGATGTAATTAAATCGGGTTTTCGTTTCATGTTAAATCGAGTGTGTAAACAAAAGAGGTACCTTGTCTGTGACTGGCATTGCGGGTAGCCAGATAAAATGTTGTACAATCTGTTTACGTATCATTCAGGGTGACTTGTTAAACGAAGGACATATAGCGCTACAAGATTTTTTTGGCGCGTGGTGAAAATTGGAACTAACGTCGCCATTGAGTTTTTTTAATACATTTCAAGTGATATTTCACTATTTGCCCAAATGTTTACCAACAGCCTATCAACGTCATTCGAGCGTAAAAATATCCTGGGTCCGTGGCTTAGGCCCCCAGTGGTCAAGGCATCTGTGGCCGACGCCCCCCCCCCCCTATCACGCCTGATGAAAAGCGATAGATGAGCTCTATAATGGAACGAGCGTGCCCAGAAGATGCCTATTCACTCTTCTTGAGTTGAAGGCAGATGGGTTAAATGTGGGAGGGAACACAGATGCCGGCAGAGAGTTCCACACTTTGGCTGTGTGCATAATAAAAGTGGAGGAGAAGCGCTGAGTACGACTCGTCGGGATATCAACCAAGTGCGGATAGTCGCTGCAGTACGTCTGGTTGTCCGATGGTAAAAGGGCGATGGTGGGATCAGGTCGTGGAGCCGTTCGTCAAACGTCACTGCGGCCGTTATGTGGCGGGCACCGCTCTTCTAAGAAACCGTGGCTTTATTGCATAGATTTCCAAACATTTTTTCGTCACAGACAAATTGTCCATTGTCTGCTCAGAGCCTTAAGCGGAAAGACTGCAGTAAACAGTAAAGCTTATAAAAAAAATATATAAACAGCACTGCAGGGCAGGGATAGTTGCCCTTGCAGTAGCCTCATACAAGGCAGTAATGGCAGGGCGATCACTGATCACCACGCATGCCTATGCCGGGGCCACACTAACGGGAAACGCCGATAATTATCGCGATCAAATTGAGAACCTCCTCCTTTTTTGAAGTTGTTTAAAAAAATTCGTCCAGAGTAGTGCTACTTACCTCAACACCGATTTCAGCCGCCAAGCATTGTTGTATTCCATCTTGAGAGGTTGGGTGCCGGTGTAATTACAAGCACTTTCCTGCTAATTTCTCACAACGTACTTTATAGTCTATTTTTTTTCTTTTTACTTGTAGTATTTTAAAGGTATGAGAAATAGGGCGTAAAATATACTCATCCTCAATAGAAATGGAGGATCTTCTGACCGGACGGAACACCCGTCTGGTGGGCTACTGCCCAACAATGGATGACGGGACTTTGTATAATGCTAGTTGCGCGGTAAACTTTGCTTGCGCGATGCAGGATTTTGCCTGACGTCAGTTCTCTTAGTATGTGCTAAATAAATGTATTTTGTTAACTGCCCTCACGTAACTGCCCGTTCAGTCATGTTACTGCTTTATTATTTATTTAATTACCCATTTAAATATTTTGTTATGACTAAATAATTCTTATTTAGTTTACTGCACAGTTCTTACGGCCGAACTTTTTAATTAACCAAAACTATAATAAGGCATTGACTGCCACCGCGGTCACCGGTGACCGCGAACAATTGATTTTCTATTGTGTCCTGTTGTCTGGCAGTCAACGTGACGACTGCCGCTTTAAAAATTATATGTCCATTGTTTAGCCAGTCAGCCTGTATTCAGGTGAACTGTCGACATTGATACAGCAATTTGATTTTGTTCTGTCAGTGGCGTTTAGATTATGTGAAGTTATTTAGGTGAATGAGAGATATACGTTGAAACGTTTCAAAATTAATGCTAATCGAATAAGGCCCTGTTTCACCACCTGTTGATAGGTTCATGTTAAATTACCTGACTAATGTTTTCACACACATTCAGTTACATATTGAATCTAATTTAAATGTGAATTTTACTTGCTTTTGAATAATACATATATCCTTAATTAACATTAGCAAAACAAATAACAAAATTAAAACCTAACGTAACCATAACTATATTCAAACTAAAATATAGCGTCGAAAAATTCATCCGCAGCCCTGTCGACTGGTAATGTACCCAAGAGACTGGCGGCATTACCACGTTATATGGCAATTAGCCTTTGGCCAAGGTGAAAGCCAGCCCTTGGGTCACGGGAAGTGTCTACCAGGCGTTTTGAAATTTCCTTAAAAAGACCATGAGCACTCGGACCCCACGGCCCGAGGGTTTCAACCCCAAATGGCTCGAAAATATAATTTCCGATAAGGTTATTATATTTTCGCCACTTGAGGTTTTCCGCAGCCGCAGCAGCAGCGCTAGCACAGCATGCCGTCCAGGAAGATGGGATAGCGCAAGAGTATCGACACAAGTTGCGTCCCACACTAAAAGCATACCTACCTTCCATGGAAATAAAGACATACCGTCCGGTCTCTTGCTATCGTCGCGTGACAAGCCATTGGGTTCTAATACAGCTGGAACGCCGACGGTAACAAGAACTCGTCGGATGATGTCATTAATGTTCGCGTGCCGCGCGAAGCGACCCGCACTTCGGCTACAAGACAGGCCGTGGTGCCCGAGGCTGTTGACATCTTCGCCACAGTGACAGCGATGAGGAGAACAGCAAGGAGTGCCTGGTTGCAGGAAAGCTGCGAGGCGAAAAGTAGTGTCCTCGAACAATGTGAATTGGTATCTTGGAGAAATAGTCGTATACAAAAAAAAGTCGGTTAGTGATACAATTTATTTATGTGACTGCTTTTTGATTCACCTGTAATGACATCGTGGAATAGAGAATTAACTTCAAGTGTCGAACCTGCAACCACAAACTCGAAAAGATGCACATGAAAGACTTGAACGTCCGACCACACCTTTGAAAACCGACCACTCTATCCAACTGAGCCAATGTGCCATGCGTACAGTTCACCTAATGCTAAGCAATCACCGTTGCCACTGAACATTTGCAACACCAAGGGAGTCACTGATGCGTTGTCAAACCTTAAAAGCGTGCAATAAACTTAGTTCAATGGTCAAAGCAAGTGAGTAGGTAATGTAGAGAGTATAGCCTATTTGTGCTTGCATACAACCTCCGCGAGTCAGTTAAAAGTTACTGGCATGAAATACGAGACAAACATTATTATAATTTAGAATTAAAACAATTAGGTGTCAGATTAGGCTGACAAACAAAAGAATTAAGATGTAATGGCGCCTGTACACTCTTCCGCGAGTGCTCTCGCCATGTTTCGCCGAGAGCACTCGCGCGAGAAGTCGAGTGACGAGTGCGACCCTAATCCACTATACATTCTCGTTTATTCAGTACGGTTGCGAACGCCGAGAAGATGGACGCGTTGCAAGTTACGGCAGCTGTTACCCTATGCGCCATCAGTTATTATAATTACGTGCACAGTACCGAACAAAAAAAAGGCTCGGTTTGATATATTTCCATAAAATTTAGTTCAGCTTCATTATTCCACATAATGATAAAGTATACTCGGTTAGAAAGCTTGCGTTAAACTAAACGACGCGAGAGTATTCAGTGACGCACTCGTGTCGGCTTGCGAGTGTAAGCGAGACACTTTGACTCGCGCACAAAAAACCGACTCGGAACGGAGAGCAGACGAGGCGAAGCGAGACAATAAGAGACGAAGCGAGTGTAGCATTGTACACTCTCGCACTCGTCATGCCTCGTGGTGCCTCGAGGAGAGTGTACAGGCGCCATAAAATACGTAGTTTATTTTATAGTCATACGAGATAAACCGTAGTTCGATTTTATTCCTCCCGGCACCGTGAAGCTCGCAGAGAGCTTCACAGTACCTACGTTTCATTGGGTTGTTATGATTAAGTTTCTTCATGAATTTGAAGTACTCCAGAAATAACATAATCAGCCTATACTTTTCTCTCAAAGATGATATACAGGGTTATTGGAAAAACAATGACCTCTTAAGAGGTCGTTGGTGTTTTTCCAATAACCCTGTACAGAATACCCATAATTTCTATGGTCTTCAAATCCTCAACTCTAATAGCCACATTTATACTGAAAACGCTTACTTAAAATTAAAAATATCCCTCGAAAGATGTAAATAGGGCGATAAACGCTTCTGTATGGGCGGACAACCTGACGGCCCGCAACATAGCAATACTGAGAAGACCACAGAGAGCAATGGCCGTCAGGGTGATAAGAGGATACCGTACGGTCTCCTTCGAGGCGGCGAGCCTCTTGGCCGGATCACCACCCTGGGATCTTGACGCCAAAATCATAGCATCAGTATATCGGTGGCGCCGGGACGCGCTGGAGCGGGGTGAGCATCTGATGCCTCGTCATGTCGAGGTGTACAGGACTGAGTGCCGCCAGACCCTAGTGGTGGAATGGGAACAAAGACTTGCGCAACCCAGCGCAGGGCACGCCACTATAGCGGCTGTAAGACCCGTTGTGAGGCAGTGGCTGGAGAGAAGGCATGGCACCCTTACTTTCCGGCTGACACAGGTGTTGTCCGGACATGGGTGCTTTGGAAAGTACCTGTGCCGCATAGGCCGGGAACCTGCACCCGGTTGCCATCATTGCAACTGCCTCGACGACACGGCCCAGCACACCCTTGCGGAATGCCCTGCTTGGGCAGTGCAGCGCCGTGACCTCGTCGCGGCGGTTGGTGCTGCGGATACTCTCTCGCTTCCGGACGTGGTCCAGTCCATGGTTGGAAGTGAGAGCGCGTGGGACGCTGTCGCCTCCTTCTGCGAGGAAGTGATGGTCGCAAAGGAGGCGGCGGAAAGGGAGAGGGAGGATACAACCTCCCTTCCAATCCGTAGTAGACGCACCAGGCGCCGGAGCACGCGGAACGATCTCCGGCCGCCTTAGGGTGAGGCCTGCAGGCAACAGACTTGGGGAGTTTGTTGCCTGAACAGTGATAGGCCCGAGACGGCGGCGCGCCGTGTTCCGCGCGCGCCTCTCTCTAGAGGAATGGTGGCCGTTTGCGGTCGCTGAGGGTGACGGGGTCCGCATGGGTTCATGCGGGCCAACACCTGGCCGGGGGAGTGTGATGAAATGCGCAAGCACTCCAGCACCCCGGCTAAAGGTAGCAGCAGGATGCAGGACACCGTGTGGTTTTAGTCAGTAAGAGTCTGACAGACCCCTCCACCCACCCCAGGGTGGTGGACATCCATGAGGATTTCCACACGATAAAAAAAAAAAAAAAAAGGGCGATAAACGCTTATAAAGAAACTGGGACTCGCCATATCAATCCAATGCTTAAGAGACTTCAATAAAGAAATAAATACGCTTTCTTATTGCGATTCCTGATTTCCCTCGACTCGTTCGTTATTTACTTTTAAATCGTTTAAATTCCTTGCAATATTTTTTTGCCTCAAAATTATTTTATTTACTTTTCGATTCCATTGAAGCAAAATTTAAGAGTTTTGGAATTGAGGGCCGAAGATTTTTCCCATCGAAAGTTTTTAAAAACTTTTTTACAAAAAAAAACAACCGACTTCAAAAAAATACACTACAAAACTGAAAAATTACTTTAAATTTCGGAAGTCGGTGTCGTTGGTTCCACATTTTATTTTTTTGGCACCGACTTCCGAAATACAAGTTATTTTTTCACTTTTGAGTTGTACCTACCCCACATTTTATACGAGTATACACTACCTGCTATGTAAATATCAGTTACATTTTAGCAATTATTTTTTTACTTACCTACTTTTATATTCATTTAGTAAAAAGCTATTATTTTGACATTACAAACTGACACTTCAATTACATTTGTTTGTGTAAATAGTTTATACTAATAATAATTATTAATTATGAAAATTACGTAATAAATTAAATACACTGAAAAGCTGTTAAACCCAAACTCTAAATAAATACAACCCCTCGACACTATGTTTATATCCGTTCGACCTACTTTCGAACGATTAATAAATTAAGCAAAATGGCGTCGGTAGCGCACCCCAAACAAAGTTATCGGAGCTTGAAATTATAGCCCGTTCATTTACTGCTGATATTGAAATACAGGTAATATTACGTTCAGACCGTAAAATTGTATTAACGTGAAAGTTATATTTTTCCCATGAATATAAATATTATCACACTTCTTAGGTAATGTAACCCCTAAATTAATCTTCAACAACAACATTCATTTCATTTTAACTTTTTGCTTTTTTATGACAAGCATTATATTATTTACGTGAGTGGCGAAAGTATAAGAAATGAGTCTCCGACATTACAATTAATATCATACTTAACACTGAATATTTCGTTTCAGGAATCACTAAACATATTTCAGTGTTTCGATTTCAATTCATGATCAATAAAAACACCGAATTAGGAGGTATTTAGCACAGTGCAGTGCAGTAATATTTAACAAATAAATCGGCAAAATATTTGCAGCTGTCTGCGTCATTGCCAACTTTCAGAATACACTCCCTTAAACAATATCGCAGTTATTGCAAAGTTACTCTCTTACTCATTCCTAAAATTAAGAAAAATACCCACAAGTATATATTAGTATCTTTTAAATTCCAAGTACCTACCTATCTCGGAACGTTCAAGGGTTCCAAAAAAATCAATTAATTTGAATACGCAAATACTCATACGTATGCTTCAACTGAAAGACCCAAAATTCATCTAATTACACGAGTTTCGACTTCACCGCAGAACGGGTTTAACAAAAATATGTTTTCGACATACCGTCTCTAAGTTTGAAAAACGTTTGTGGAGTTATAATACTTAAATTGGGTCAGATACCCCTATCTGACCCAATTTAGTATTAAAACATTCCTTTGAACATGTAACTTTGTATCTTATAATATATTACAGGTTATTTTATCAATGAAAGGGTTTAGTTTGAAGTACCGACATAGACAGATAGACAGACACGAATTACATTGATAATATCAAGACATGAAATACTTGTATTTTATTTGAAGTTCTATATAATATGTTGTAGTTTTCAAAAAGTCTCCTTGACTTTCTACGAATTTATTCTATTTGCTTAATTTTTTTTAGAAAGCGTTGTCTTCTGTGCAATTATGTTCGCCGTAGACGCCACGTTGTCTCCGCGTAGCTTATTCAGGCACTCTATAATTATTTTATTTATTATCTTTATCTACTGCAATACCGTTCATGAGGTCAGTTGTACTCAGTCATCCTGCCATGACAAAGTATCTAAGTGTAGTAAAGCGGGTATCACATCTCCGCCGCGAAACAATAGCAGCGAAACCGCAGTAGTTCCGCCATGACTTGTTCGTTGTACGAGAAGCGAAACAGAAGCGAAACTGCCTGTTCTAACGTACAGATTTGATTATGATTCTCTGTCCCCGCTTGATTTCGCCGATCTGCTTGGAAGCCAGTTACACCTTTGCACTCAGCCCACTATTTTGTTGCGGTATCGCTATTTTTTTCGCACGTATCTGTGGCAGTCGACAAGTTTATAAAGCGAAACTTCATTTTTTTTTTGTGATTTGTATGTTGATTTGGAAAAACTAATCTAAGAGGTCTGAAGGAGACTTATACTGTATTTACTATGTCGAAAGCAACGACATTTTGCTCCGATTGCTATAATTCAACTGACTGTCATGATGTACCGCTACTCCAATCGCGACATAATGAAGTCATTATCTTAGCGGAATTCGTTAAGCGTTTTCCCATAATTTATTTTCGCGGCGGTGGTGTACAAAGGCCCTAAGTTCCATGATAATAATCGTTTGACCTAGTTCTCATTCCAAATTCAAAAGTAGGTACATAATGTTAATGATTTATGTACCAGGTGAATTTATCGGTCAACTCCACCAAAATACATTAAAATCATGAATCGTTCACAGCATAATTTCTGTCATGTTTTCTTTTTTTTTATTGCTGTTTGGGCACGCTCTTGACCTCGATCACGCCTGATGAAAAGCAATGGATGAGGTCTATGATGGAACAAGCTTGCCCAGAAGATGCCTAAGGCACTGGAACCCCTACGCATCGACGAAACCTGTTCTGTGGACGAAACATAGCAGGCTGCTTGACGCCGGACTCCAGTGGGAGGGTGGTCGCAAACCAGGCGGGTGTTTGCCCTACCACCGCATGGAAAGAATTGGCCAGTCAAATAAGGTGTTGGGTGTGACTGTCCAGGAAGCGCCGGGCGCTTGGTTCAGGTTGAGTGACTGGCGGAACAAACTGCGCTACACGAGGAGGCTTTTTCATGCATCCCTAGAATATAATAATAATATGTTCACATTATCCACTGTATAAAGGGTGGTTTCAAACGAGAACGTAGGTATACGGAATAAGCAATCTTTTCATGCTTCACTAATCACCCCCAAAATAAGCAAGCCGTGAACAATTTCCGGTAATTTACGTTCGAACCTTCAAACGTTTCGGAAGTGTCCGAAACGAATTTCACGTCGATTTTGTCAATACTCGTAATATTGTATACATATGGTATTTTGGGTACTTCTTTGCTTTGATTGGATGTACAGGTTTTGATTGTGATGACACGTTTGTAGGCATTTTTAACGAGTATGTTTGTTAAAATTTTCTTTATATTTTCTTTGTTACTTGCTATTTCCGTATCAAAAGTAGTTATTCTCTTTTACAAAAACGTAACACATAATTCACCAAATTTTGTATGACGTATTCTGAGAATACGTCATACCCACAATCAAACACTAATTAGACTCGATTATTGGAAATTCCGAATTTCGATTTCTGTGATCGGATTCGGTTTTGCACGCACGCAAAATTGAAACGTTAGGAATAGAGGGAAACCCTTTGACTAAGGATTATTACAAGCTTTTATTTAACTTGCAATGTATGTATGGAACTATGTTTGTTCGGGTGGACTGTTGCTACTCAATTTTTTTTACAAACGTTTTTTTATCAATCTTTTCGGGAAAACAGGCACGATGTATGTAAGTACAACTCCACATCAATAACTACCAAGAGCACATTGGAAAATAACTCGTCATTGTACTCAACCAGTACAAAAAATTCTGAAAAAACACAATTCTCTGCATAGTGCACTCCCTTTGAGCGTGTACGTTCGGATTCCGGCTATTATTTCCCACTAACAATGCACTTCGACGCTTTGACGTCACATCTCGAGCTTAAACATCAATTAGGGGATCTTTCACCTTCAGTGTACCTTAGTGTTAGATTTACTAGAAAAGTCTGAAACGTTACCTGCAATAAGGGTCTATAGATTTAAAGGTGCCTTTAGAGCTTGCATGAGTGACGATACTTAACTACGTCCGGTGAATCCTTGCCAACTGGCTTCTTCACTAGAATATGTTGTTGTGAACTTGCGACACGAGTTAAAAAGAAAAAACTAGTATCTTTTGCGGTGGTAGGGCTAACGCCCGCCTGGTTTGCGACCACCCTCCCACCGGAGTCCGGCGTCAAGCAGCCTGCTGTGTTTCGTCGTTGCGTGGAAGCTCCAGTGCCTTAAGCATTTTCTGGGCACGCTCGTTCCCATAGACCTCATCCATCGCTTTCCATCAGGTGTGATCGAGGTCAAGAGCGAGCCCATTCGTCAATAAAAAAAATTCGTATTGCTTATCAACAAACCTATCTTATTGTGAATAAATAAAACGAAAACCATCAACTCGAATAATATTATCCACTAGCTGTGCCCGCGACTTCGATCGCGTGGATGTCGGAACTTAACAATATATATGCGTCGGTATCCTGCGAGGATACCGATTCAAATCTTTATTTTTTATTTATGCTAGTGTTTCTCTATAAACAACATTAGCTGTGGAACCATCTGGAGCGTACACAAAAAGGTTATTGGGGTTGTTTACGCGTGAAAGAGCTACGTATAGTTGACCGACCATGGGAAAAGCATCCAATACTTAGGTCCACCCCCGCAACTCACTTCATGTTCTTCTTCTGATTGCTGGGACCTACTTAATCTCGCCCTTTTCGCATCTCGGCTACGCTGCGAAAGGTTTGTTTTTTTTTTTCTAGAAGGCATTTTCAGAAAAAGAACTGAACCAAACAAATAAAATATTGAACAAAACACAAACTTTCAAAATGAGAATGAAGACAAATAAAATTTCAAACTACGAAGTAAATAAAACTACTTGACTCCAATTGCAAGTTGTTATTTACTTCGCACTTTAAAATTTTGTCCAAAATTTACAGTTTTCTCTATCAATGTTACAGGCAACCCTCTAAATTACTTTATAAAGACCACCTTTTGAAATCAGCAGTTGGTTGTCAACAGGGTGACCCTCTTGGGCCAGTCATTTTTAGTTTGGCAATAAATCCAATTATTCGACAACTAAATTCTAAATTCAACGTATGGTATTTGGATGACGGAACCCTAGGAGGTGATGTAGACACAGTCTTAAAAGATTTACAGTTTTTAAAAGAAAAATTCAGTTCCATTGGCCTAGACCTTAACCTTTCAAAATGCGAAAATTATCTTCCCCAAACGACTGACAGACAGACAACCATTACAAAATTTAATACAATAGCTCCAAATATCAAAATTATGGAAAAAAAACTCTCTTCACCTTCTAGGGTCCCCAATTTTTGACGAATCCTTTCCAACGTTCATTGAGGAGAAGATACAAAATTTTAATGACGTCTCGGAAAGACTTTTCAAAATTAATATTCATTCGGCCTTCACACGCATTCGGTACTGTTGTTTTGGACCAAAATTTACTTATAGCCTTCGCTCCTCTCATCTATGGAAGCATCCACAACTTTTAGAAAAATTAGACCAAATTATTAGAAACACATTAACTTCCATCCTAAATGTGGCCCTGGACGACTGTGCGTGGCAGCAAGCCACACTACCCATTCGCTTGGGCGGTCTCGGCGTCCGCAAAATTTCAAGTATTAGTTTACCAGCCTTCCTCTCCTCGGTCCACAGTACCGATAAATTAACCAGGAACATTTTATCTTCCTCACTGGTCGATTTTAAAGTGCCGTTTTTGACCGATGCGTTGAACGCTTGGAAAATGGCTTGTCCCAATACGGTTTTGCCTGATAACCCGTCTTCCCAGAGACGGTGGGACGTGCCGCTCTGCAGTATTATACGGAATACCCTTGTAAACACGTCACGTAATACTGTTGAGCGTGCCCGTCTGCTGGCTGTGGGAGAATGAGAGTCAGGTTTGTGCCTTCAGGCGCTCCCGTCATCCACCATAGGCACAATGATGGATAACTCATCGTTTCGGCTCGCTACGTGTCTCCGCTTGGGCGCACCTTGTGTTGCTCCGCATCGATGTCACTGCGGTGAAGCTGTCGACAGTCTCGGACACCATGGCCTGTCCTGCTGCAGGAGCGCAGGTCGCATAGCACGGCACGCCAGCATCAACGATATTATTCGTCGAGCTCTTGTCACCGCCGGCGTACCAGCGGTGTTAGAACCAAACGGCTTGGTACGTGATGATGGGAAGAGACCACACGGCATGACGTTGTATTGTTGCCTTGGAAGGTGGGTAGGCCTCTGGTGTGGGACGCAACATGTGTCGATACCCTAGCGCCATCTCATGTTCCTAGCACTGCGGGCTGTGCTGGCGCCGCTGCTGCAGCTGCTGAGACCCTCAAGCGGCGCAAATACTGTAACCTTATGGGCAACTACAGCTTTGAGCCGTTTGGGGTCGAAACGCTCGGGTCATGGGCCCCTAGCGCGCGTCTCCTTTTTAAGGAAATTTCTCGCCGGCAGGTCGATACTTCACGTGACCAGAGGGCTGGGTCGTTCTTTGGCCAAAGAATTAGCATTGCCATTCAACGTGGCAATGCTGCCAGTCTTCTGGGCACGTTTCCGGATGACAGCGATGCGGATGAATACTTCGACGCCTAAGTGTCCTTTTTTTTATTTTTATATATTTGTATTGTAAGTTAGTTAGTCATTTTGTCCATAGATGGCGCTGTTTTAATATTTATATCTGAAACACTTATAATTTTCTAATTTACATTTTTTAGGTGTGAACTGATTACGATGAAACAAAAAACTCAATGTTACTTCAATTCATATAATCATTAACGCAAATATATATAAACGTGAAGTTGTGAGACCAAGTACACATTAACACACGTTAACTAATTTTTCTTCTGGAACACTTTAAATTCAAAAATCTTTTGATAGACTGAACCGATTGCAATGAAACAAAAACTAAATGTTACTTCAAGTTACGCTAAATCGTTGTGTATAAAAGTTATCTACATTGATTTCGTACATTTTACGTGATGCTCGGATAACTAAACATACAAACAGACAAACAGACAAAAAATCTAAAAATGCTGGAAATGGGTTCTATTGGTTGTCCTTTAACACCCTGGCTATATTTTTTTATTTTTTTTTTAATGTACAAAAACTTTTTTTCTACAGTTTTATTATATGTATAGATGTAGGTAGGTATATAATATTCAATAAAAAAATTAATTCGCCTATTTAAAACAATTTATTATTATTATAAGCCTGTATTGTCCCACTGCAGGGCAAAAGCCTCCCTTCCTTCTTTCCACTTTGTTTTGATTGTGGGCCAATCCTTTAAGAAGGAGTCCAGCTCATCCCGCCATCTCTTTCTGGGCCTGCCGCGCAGTCGTTTCCTGACATGCGACAGATATGGCCAGCCCAGTTCCACTTTGATCCAGCAGCTGTGCGGCCAGCGTCCGCTATTTGTGTTTTGGAACGAAGTATGGAGTTCTTAATGCGGTCAGTGAGTTTGACACCTAGTATACTTCGTTCCATAGCCCGTTGGCAGACTCCAAGTGCGGACTTTTGACGCTTTGTAAGAGACCGTGCTTGCGCTCCGTAGGTGAAGGCGGGAAGAATGCACATGTCCATGAGCTTTCGTTTTAGTGAAAGCGGGAGAGGTCCTTTCATAAGATGTTTCATCGATCAATAGTTCTTCTAGGCATTTTCTGTGCGGCGAGCGATTTCTTTGTCCTGGTTCGCCTGGAAGGATACTATTTGGCTGAGGTAAATGTACTCATGGACACAGTCAACCTGCACACCCCCAGTTTCTACGTTGCGTTCGGTGCTGTTCGTCATCAGCTTTGTCTTCGACATGTTCATCGTAAGTCCGACTTGAAGACTGGCGTGGCTCAGTTGTTCGAGCATTTGGCCTAGCTCAGCTGCTGAGGAAGAAAAGAGGACAATAAAAAAACAAAGTGTTCCATTATTTAAACCGCTGTAAGTAGCTACTTTCAAAATCATGAAATAGTTATTTATGCAACTGTTTTAATACCTAATTATGTACAGTTGCATCAAGACTTTATCTACACCCATGATATGAATCCTCTATAAAAGGTTCTGAAACAGTTTTTTACAATACTAATATCAAAAATGGCGGCCGGCGGGATACGACGTGAATTCGAATAACCTATAAGTTCTTTTTTTTAATTACGGCGCTGTGGTAGTGAAACACGCGTGAATGATAATATTCTTTTTTTGAAAACGAGTTTCATAGTGAAATTTAGTACAACATTATAACACTCGTTTGGATGATAATGAAATATTATGTCTGGAATTTAAAAGAGACTGTGACCTCTGAGTTTGTTTCGGCCTTTCTTCTCAGAGTAGTCAGATAGGAAACGCCGACCTCATCTAGCTTATTTTTTATTTTTTTATATCCTACAGAATAAACAATTTCATTTCATTTCATTTCATAGTCTGTCAGTAACTAGCTCGTTGGCTAGTATTTGCTTTAATTCTACAAGTAGAATTCACATTTTACTAAGTGTTGCCTTATTTTCCATTTTTCTATCAAATTGCAGTTTGGGAACATGTGCATAAAAATTTTAAAGTCCACTTTTCTCGTTCAAACAAAGACTAGTCTTTCTGTAGTTACGGTAATATTTCTAACGTGGAAATTTCTTTTAAAGCACATTGTGAATAGCAAAAATTTCTCACGGAGTTTGCTTAGTTTTCTTTCATATTCTTGGCTTTTACCTATTCTAGTAAGTATCTCATACCTGAAGGTATTGGTTTTACAATGTTACAGATTTAAATATGTAGTGTTTATTGGTCAATAATTATTTTATCGCAACCCAGAGGCTTAGCCCAAATTCGCAAGAGCTTGTTTGTTTCGCGGCGATTTTTTTTCGCGCACTTGATTTTCAACACACTGGTCATGAAACGACCAGCTAAAAATTACCATAATCGTTTAAACGTCAACGCTTAATGATATTTCAGTCGAAATTTGGCTATATTGGTTTAAGGTGTAGTCAAAATTCTAATTAAAGATGGAACTTTTGTATTGCTCATGTAAGTACGGTAACGGTCAGTACTGCATTATCACCGTAAGGATTGTTTTGCTGTGAACACGCGCGGTACAGGCCGTATATACGTATGTGTGTATACGCACACCTCAGAATTTATACACTGGTGTCGAGCGAAAGTCAGCGAAACAAAAATATATCGCTTTTTCACACACGCAGCGTACGTAATTAAGTATGACCTTGGTCGGCTCAAACCATTGCTAAAATTGACAACATTGTTATAAGGCCGGATAGCTGATAGTGTAACGCATCGGATTAGCAAACATATAGGCCCAAGTTCAAATCTCGAAATGAGATTTTTTTTCTTTTCATCAATTATCTTCATCTGTTCTTTTATTATTCGATAAATTAATAAACGAGAATAATAATGTAATAATTGTTTTTATTTTTATATAGTTAGTGAAATATGGGGTAAAGAATAAAAATGTTTTATAAGTGATTACAAAATGTTTATTCGTTATAATTTTATAAAGAATAAATAAACTTCTAGTTTAGGACTTATTGTGGTTATAGCTTAAGTATTCATTTTCATTACGAAAAGAAGATTGAAACTAAACCTCAAAATAATCCTTATTACGAATATGCTACAGTATAATTTTATTATTACTAGGTATAATCAATTTATAATTTAATCCTTAGTATAATACCCATTATTATCAAAGCAATCTTGTAAACGCTGGCGCATGGGCCCTACAATATTGCATAAGGTTTTCGTTTGCACGGCGAACGGTTCGTAAAGACGTGTTGAATAATTCGGCAAAATATCTTGTTGGTATTATAACCAATTGTTTCATATTCACTGACCAGCTGGGGCATTCCACGCAGCAAGGCTACCCTCTTCCTTATTTAGTGACCCTCCGAGTCACAGTAGGTAATTTCTCTAAAACAAAAAAAGAGTACTGTTAGTCTACTAGCAAAATACGAATAAGTACTATTGAGAAACAAAATTATAATGAAAATAGAAATGTTACATATAAGAATAATATAATATTATATTCATCATTTAAAATCTAGGACTTCGAAATTATAATTTTTTCTTCTATTTAGACCTTATAATACGTTAAAAAAAATAACTACAAGGATCAGCAGTTCTATTTTAATAAAATAAATGTTTGAAAAAATAGTTAAATCATATGCATAATACTCACATTCAGTTCAGTTTCATAAGTTCATTTGTGTTATATTAAATCCACTTTTACGCAGCGCAATCACATTCGCTTTCATTTCAATATTCTGCATTTTAAAAGGAACTACAACAAGGCTAATAGAACACACGTCGCTAACCCACAATAATTAACAACCAACAAACAACGTTCTATTTAATCGCGGTGAATGACTCGTAACTTAACTGTATCTACCTTATAAGTAATTTATTTAACTGTGGGTATAATCATAAAGTTTAACGAATTAAGCGCACAAGACGAACATGGCAAGGAAATATATTATTATAGTCATAAGCGTCATTACTCGAAGTAATTATTAAAAAACATTTAAAAAAACTATCACCGCGCGTGAGATTCGAACCCACGGCTCGCTACGCATGACGCGCTTACCCAAATGTGATAACCGCTAAGCTATCATGCCACATACCGTAGTGGTTGAATTAATGAAATACAATCCGTTGCAAATGAATGTGAGTGTGTGTGTCTACAGTAGAGAAATAGCTAATTAAAAGAAGGTCGTAAGTAAAACCAAAGTGTCAATCTATTGCTTTGTGAAATTGCTACTCCACTTATGACCGTGGCCGTACATACAATAGCTTAAAAATTAAATAAAAATATTAGAAAAGTATTATTTTAAATAGGTACTTAAAAAAGCGAAATCAACGCCTCTACCGGTGGATAACTTAACTATTTTACAATTTGATCACTAAAGTTTGGCCAAATTAAGAAGTAGTCCTGCATTTAACTGTTTTTAAATTTTTTTGTTTTTTAAAATTTCGTCGTAACTTTTTAATTCAGTGGCTTAAAACAACGTAATCAGTCGCCGATCTATCCAGCTGAACACAAGCTTACACTTCAAAAAGTATTCGTGACATGCCCTTCAAAAACTATCAAAGAAAATGAAAAGCGCTTTTCCAGACTCATTTAAATTATCTAGACTGAAGAAATTCAACTCGAATTTAAAGAGATAAGTGCATTTTGTTCAGCGACCAGAAATCGTTGTTGAGTTTATGAAAATCCCTCTAAATCCAGTTTGGACCGGTGTTTATTATCACTTAAGATTAAGTAGATAAGGGGAGAGGGAATAACAAAACTGGGGATTTGACTTCTGCGAAAGTTAATTTTGTTTAGCTGCTTCTTTGTGTTTTGCGGGACTCTCAATGGATTTACACTGAGATAAAATTGTGAAAAAAGTAAAGCGTTATTTTGTTGTCTTAACAAAACTTGGCGTACGATTTATTAGTTCTTAAGTTGCTGAAATCAGCTAAGCTTAATATATTGCGAAATAATCATGAACTAATTGTGTTGCGTTTCTTTCAACATTGTATTGTATCCATCACCGTCATTATACCAGCCCGGATTTACCCACAGCTGGCCTCCCCTTTCTTCTGCAATATTTCCCGGTTCCGTGCGTGCATCCAGATGTTTCCTGCGAGTTTGACGATATTGTATTATATCCATACTTCCATACTAATATTTTAACTGCCAAAGTAACCCTGTATGTCTATCTGGTACCTTTTCACGCCCAAGCCATTGAACTGAACCGATCGATAATTATGAAACTTGACAGATAGGTAGCCTGGGACTTCTCCAGGTCCCTGCCTATCTCTATCATATCAACCAGTTCATAGCTGTTTTTTATCCTGCATTTTTATCCAGCATTAAAAAACGGTGAAATTCAAAATATACACAGAGGAAATCGCGGGGAAGAGCTAGTTCTACTTACAGTTAAAATACATGCCATTGAGATTGGTGGAGGCCCCTTTATCAACGGTAACGTCCACATAACCATTTTTTTTTTGTTTATTTTGTCAACCTAACCAATCAAAATCAACTCTTTTGTGAAAAACACTCCAGCTGTTTTACCTTTTTATAACTCTATCGAAGGGCAAGTCCATCTGTAACATCTCACTATCAGCTTCACAGGAAAGGGTCTCAAGACTAAGTTGTACGACACCACACCACTGCTAGAGGAGCATTAATAATTCTGGCCAACGGCGGTTTGCAACGTTGGGTTACACTCACAGCGGGATATTAATACCTACCAATAACAATAATACCAGCCTTTTATGGTCTTACTGAAGAGCAAAGGCTTATTCTCATGCAGAGAAGGCGCACCTTGCTTGCACAACAGGCAGGCCCAGAAAGAGATGGCGGGATGAGCTGGACTCCTTCTTAAAGGATTGGACCACAATCGCAGTAGACCGGGAAAAGTGGAAAGACGGAAGGGCGGCCTTTGCCCTGCAGTGGGATGACACGGGCTCATAATAATAATTACCTATTGGGCTTGACACGGCTCACATTGTCAGGAGTTTGATCTCTCTGGAGCCCTGACCGCCCGTAGCTTGGACCCTGTTCCCAATACCAGTGCGCTACAATTTTTTTTTATTTTTAAATGTTTTTATAATCTAATATCTATTTATTGAAATAAAGGAGATTACCTGTAAGTTCGGGTACTTTTTATGGAAGTTCATCTTTTTTGCCGACGAGAAATGCCATCGAACACGTGACTTGTTACTTAAGAACACATTTGAAGTGAAGGTAAACTAAGGCCAATATCAAATACCGCTTACACTCAATCTTTTCCGAGTGCTTTCTCGTAAGGCAGTTTTTGGAGAACCCCTTTTTCGTATATTGATTACAATTCGATGTAAATATGAAGTTACATTGACCTACAAGAAATATACAAAAATCATTGGTTGATTTTTTTGCATTTATTTTGCTCTAAGCGGCTCAATCTGTTGCTTTTGAAGTTTATATAGTCAATTTTTTGTAAGCAGAGGACAGTTAATTCCAAAATTATGTTTGACATTCAATATAAAATCAAATAACGTCAAACCGCGAATATTTAACTCTCCAATGAAGCTGAATACTTAAAATAATCTTTGCCCCAATTCGGACCACACCCCGAAACAGTAGTTTATTTTCTGTCTTTATTTAACTTGCGTTAAAACTAAGAGAACGAAAAAGACGAATGGTGTGAGAAGGCAGACATTTTTCAGTACACTAAGAATTGCTAATGCAGTTATAAAGTGTTACCCCATCTAAAAGTTTGAACAGTGAGGAAGACCCGATCGAAGAATGGTTCACTAAAATTGAAATTTTGAACAAACTTAAGTTGATATACATATAACCACGAAATTAAATATCGATCTTTAAAAGCTTGAATAGACAATCTGAAGTAAATGGAATATTATTTTCAAATAAAATTCTGTGCGGAACGGACTCCTACCGAATTAGGCCCCAAGATGCTCCTTGCTACCATAATTAAGGAGCGCGGAACGTAATCGAACTTACTCGTTTTTGTCACATTTTTTGCTTTGAATTTTATGCAGCAACAAGTGTGATAAAGTGTTATTTATAGCACTGTGTGACCTAAACCCGCACTTAAGTCACACTTTTCTATGACATAAGTAGTCCATTATTACACAGAAAAGCGTGACTTAGTGCGGGTTTAGGTCACATGAGGTATAAAATAATATACGATAAGTACGTGTGACTTCAGCAGTCTATTAATGCATGCCGTGCAATAATGGACTACGTAAGTCACACGTATCGTAATGTTCTATTACAAAAACAAAAAAAAATGTTTAAAACTTCAGCATCTGTTCAAAATAACGAAATCTTTCCAGAATTCAATCGTTCATTTTCTGCATTACTCCAGACTTCTTCTTAAAAGTCTTTCGCAAGAACGTTTCTTCAATATCTGCCAGACAATTTTGATAGTTATATAGTAAATCAGGGTCAAACCTTGTTGGGTGAAACGTCCCGCCCCGGTTTGAAAATTACATACAAATCCGATCCCTTGGGTTAAACGGTGTTAGTTGGGACGTTATAAGGGTTATCAAAACATTTTGCAGTTCAGTTGACATGGGACGTAAGAATATTGGGTATTTGGTGATGTAAGTAAACTATGCAAGCAACATAAATAGTTAGATTGTCTAAGTATTTATAGGTACCTAAATCTCACACTGATGATTTTATTTTGCTTTGTATGATCTCACGCTGATGGCAATGTATATTTTATGTGTTTTTAGTTTAGTTTAATTTTAGTTTGTTTTATTTTTTGTCATGCAATAATCACCATGTGAACGTAAAGGTTCTGCGCCTGACCTCTCCCCGGTCATATCGGATTACCGTCCCATCTGACTGTGAGAGCAAAAGGGACAGTAAATTAACAGTTTAAATTATTTATCAGCAAATAACGTTAAATTGTAATGTGAAGAAATCATCACTCGCCGTGATACTTTATAAGGTGGAAAAAAACTTTTTTTTTTTTTTTTTTATTTGAAATGGGCTTGCTCTTGACTCTAGTCTAGGTCACAGGTGACAGAGACAAAGTCGACGATGGAGCGAGCTTACCCAGAAGAAGCCTGTTTACTCTCACTTTGAAGAGATTCGGGTTGTATGCGCTCGGAAAAACAGACGCAGGTAGAGAGTTCCACTCTTTTGCTGTGCGCATTATAATTTAAATAATTCACCAGTGCTCTCCGTAATGTGGATGGCCAATAAACAATGACATGTAATACAACACCCAATCAAAACTGACTTATGAATAAACAAAGGTTCCCTGTATTCCCGGACATTTTCGTACCAAAACACAAAACAGCAACAGTACACTTCCACAAGAGAAGTTTGGAGCGCACTCAAATGAAAGAACTTTTAAATTCCAGCGGCCGCGACTTTGTGCCATAACTAATGGAAAGTGCTGCATACTCTGTAAAACGCTGTGGCGTTTTATCCGACTGCGGTTGGAAAGAGGATGATGCTTTGACGATGATGCGTTTTTGTTTGTACCACTTTAGACTGTGTCAGATTAGAATAGAATAATTTATTTAATAATTTAAATCAGCAACAAATAGATTCAAAATGTTTATATAGCTTATCTTTGATTTATGTTGTAAATGTTTAACCTATTTTATTCGGCGACTTGGGATAAAAAATAAAAAGTCGGCGGCCAGAAATTAATATTTTATATTTTATTTTAATGTTGGCAGTAGTAGAAAAATTTATTTGTATGGCGACAACCAATATATCTGTGGCGACAAAGCTGTCATGAATTTGAGAACAAGATATACGACGATCTTATGTTTCGATCCGTCTCTATTGTAATTGTTCTCAACTTTGACGCCTTAGTAAAAAATAATGCGTTTTATATGTACTTTAAAAATACGTAATTATTATTGATGACTGCCCAAAAAATAAATATTCCAGAATAGGTGAATCTGGGTGGTCCTTTGTGAATTCTGTGTGCTGTTTTGTTTGTGGGTTTTCAACAAAAATCTCAACACAACACAGATAAAGACAACAAAGTAAGAGTTATTTGTCTTTCTCTTTGTGACTGAACTTTTTATTTCTTTGTAGCAACACCATAGTAATTAAGTTTAATCGCTTCTCGTTAGTGTTATAACTATGTAACCAAAACAGAATAGTACACTATACATATTTTTGATTTTAAAAATTGAGCTAAGATGCAAGTGGGAGGTATGTAGTCGCTTCATATTATTTCATTTTGTACCTGGATCAATACGTTACATAAATCTCTTCTACATAACCTTTTCTCAATTATGTTGGAGTCGGCTTCCAGTTATACCATAAGCATAATCAGCCTATAATGTTCCCACTGCCATCGTATTATACAATAACTGGGTTGTGAAGGTCAGTTAGGCAGTCGTTCCGTGTAAAATACTGGTATACAGCTGCATCCGGTTAGACTGGAAGCTGACCCCAACATAGTTGGGAAGGCTAGGCAGATGATGATGATGATTGTAATAAGTATTTGTACAACATATGCTGTAGTGATAGAATGTATACTTAGAACTCAACTCAACATCTTACAAACAAAAAATTCTGATTCTGAAGATATTATAAAAATGTAATAAAGAATATTCAAATAACATTTTCTTAAAGCGCGAAGTTTGTGGAAACAAATCTCCAAAGCGAGGTGACAGGTGCGGAAACAGAACCAACATGACGGCTAATTATTTATTCTTTTAACACTGTATAATTAATTTGTATATTCCTGTTTTTATCATTTATAGATAACGGATTATTCTACGTAGTCGGTTTAGCTCTCGCAAAATGGCTATCGAAATTTCTCATCATCATCATTTCTAAATTATGGACCTAGTTTGAAATAAAGTTTTATTTAATTTTAATTTAATTTCAGCTGAAAGACGTCCACGTCTGGATTTGCCTCCCCAAGCACCGCCATTTCGACCGTTTCTGTGCTTTTCTCATCCAGCCGATTCCTGCGGTATTCGCCGGGTCATCGGTTCACCTTGTGGGGGGCCTTCCAACATTATGTCTTCCGGTACGCGGTCGCCACTCCAGAACCTTTCGTCTCCAGCGGCCATCTGTTCTGCGAGCAATGTATAATACGCGCCATGAAAGATGAGACTTGACAAGCTCAGTAGTGGGGAGCTTGCGCAGGTAAGTCGTGTACGAAATAGTTACTTACCCATAATGTGTATATCTATTCAGGGATTTATCGATGAAATTTAAATTAAAATTCTTAACAATATGATAATATTTATGACGAAATAATAAAGTTTAAGATAAAAGTCAAGTCTCATCTTTCGTGGCGCGTGTTGTACCGTGCCCAGTGCCACTTAAGTTTGGAAATTCTTCGGGATATGTAGGTTACCTTGGTTCTTCTACGGATCTCTTCATTCATGATTCGATCGCGTACGGATACTCCAGGCATAGCCATTCTCCATTGCCCTTAGGGTGACTATCAGCTTTCTAATGAGACCGAAAGTTTCTAATTGTTACAGTTGTAATAGCAATCATGTTATTTGGTTTTCGAAATTACTTTGATGAAACTAACGCCCGGTTTCTGGAACGAAAATGAAGCGTCAAAACGCGCAGGTCAAGTAAGTGATGCGATTGGCTGTTGCCAATTCAGTCAACATGTCACAGCAGCTTACGCGCGCTTGACAATTTGTTAGCTTATGTTTATTTTCGTTCCAGAAACTAGGCGTTAGTTTCATCATTATAATTTCTTATTTATTATTTGCCTCACACCATAATTGAAGCCTGTTTCTTTGTGGAAATTCTCCTGGATCTGCGTACGTCTTGTGTAGACGTTTGATTACTTTAAATTTTCAGAGTGATTATTTCAAACATCTACCTAAGCAACAATTAGATGTTTGAAATAATCACTCTGAAAGTTTAATGTAATCAAACGTCTATGCAACAAGATGTAAGCAAGTTATTCAAAATAATATATGGATGTCACGTGATCAACTTTGAACGTTAACATTTCGGATACGTGACACTTTACGATATTTGGTCTAATTATGTCTTCTGTTTGCATTGATGTTAGCTACAGATTTAGGTACCTACATAGGATTTTTGCGTGGTCACCATTTAAAAAATTAGGTACTTCCCAGAATTTGATCCTTAATAACGACACTATCGAATGGTGTAATAATATTTATTTATTTATTTATTAAAACTTTATGCACAAGTAAAAAAAATAATACTGTACAAAGGCGGACTTAATGCCTGAGGCATTTTCTACCAGTCAACCTTAGGGTGATGCAGAGACAAAACATGGCAGGTGCAACATATAGGAGAACTAGCTAGGAAATGAATATAAAATACAATATTTACACAGATACATACATACATACATATAAACCAGATGAACTCTCAGGGGAAAAATGATCGGTAGAGGAGAAAACGAATCCAGCAAATCAGCGCTGGGATGTTACGGCCAACTTCTGCCGAATATGTTCACGTGCCTTCACTTTAAAAGATAACCGACTGGTTGCCGTCCTGATGTTCAGAGGGAGCGCATTCCATAGAAAGACCGCCTGGACAAAGAAAGAAGAATGAATGAAACCAGAACGGTGAGAAGGACATCGTAGAAGGCGATTGTTGGTTGAACGAAGATTTTTAGTATGGGCAGAGCATAAATATTGAATTTGAGAAGTCATGTAAGAAGGGGCAGTGGGATTGCAATATTAATAATATCTACAGCGTGTTTTTTTTTCAAAATCTATGGTTCGGTTCCTGTGACTAGAAATATTGATTTTAAAAAAATCCAATGATGCAGTTTTAGTTTTCATCAAAATCGAGCCCGTGACTCCTTTGAGTACTTCTCGCTATTCCTCATAGTTTCGGATTTGGCCCGTCCACGCTCACTTGGAAAATTTACCCTGTATATTTCTTCAACACGTGATTAACAAATCTAGAAACCCCATAACATGCACACAAAACATCAACAAACATAACCTAAAAAATCTTATGATTGTTAATCTTCCTGAACAAGATGAAAGGTCAGTATGGGAAATTAGGTCAGGGAGATGAGTGGAATCCTCCCTCAAGTTGGTATGCAATCATTTTATGTCAGGCCAGCGCCTCGTAACCTGCCTGACCTTAGGCCTGAATGCCACTGTAATCTGTTCATTGAATTACCCAAGAGAGAAGCGGAAATCGTCTAACTACGTCTTGTTTTTAGGGTTCCGTACCTCAAAAGGAAAAACAACACCTATATATGATCACTTCGTTGTCCGTCTGTCAAGAACCTTTTTCTCGGGAACGCACGGTGTGTTAGAAAGCCCGATTTTGTTGCATGCCCCTTTTATTACAGAAATCGATAGTATTTATCATTTTAAGACTACAGTCAAAGTCCGGCCGATACGACTTGTAGATGTTTTTTAAAAAAATCTCAAAGTTGCTGTATAACCGGGTCATGAAAATAATAAAAAAAATTATGTAAAAAAAACCAGCCTACATATTTAAATTTCCATTATAATTACTAATCAAACTTATAATACCTAACTATCTGACAAGTTTTCGTGTCTGTATTGCAAATAGATCGCGAAATATAATATTAATATTTTTATGTTTTTTACTTTTTATTTAATTTCTTGGCAATAATACGGTATTAGATGGAGATATTTGACCAGACGATTGTCAACATGTATGTCTATCGACATTATTAAAACCACAATCTAATTCAGCGTTATTTAGAAGTTATGAGAATTTTCAGTTATATCCGGATTTTTTTGTACTAGGGTTGTCACTTTAACCAGAATTTTAAATTTAATATTTTTTATAATTTTGAGTTTAGCTGAAAGAAGTCGTATATATTATCGATTAATTATCTTTATATGTGCATTTACCAATAACTGAAACTATCACATCTACGCAAAACTGCCATCGCTCAGCATAATGCTGTGACACTGCGAGACAGGGCCGCAGCGCTGGTTTTCAGAGACAGCTGGCGTTGACGTGATGAGGTCGTTAACACTTGCCTGATGAATATTTAAACTACTACTAATTAATAATTTTTATCTATTTAAGAATAGATCACCAGATATAAGTAGTAGCCTGCTGTTTACAACATAAAAAATTCGCGCATCGAGGGTTCCGTAAGGTATGTAAATAGTTTATCACGGGATTTTTTTTTTTTTGTAATGCAACTACGAATTTATGGCTTTTGGATGTTTTTCTTTACTTGTGCTACATGACATTGCTTCTTGCCAAATTTCAAGATTCTAGGTCAACGGGAAGTACCCTATAGGTTTTTATTCTGTAACATAAATGCCCACGTCTTTTGATTGCGTTGACTTAGAAGTTTGATTTTGTCACTGCTTTAAGGGATTGTAGCCTTAAGTATTTGACATTAATTTCAACTTGATAACTCCACGCGTTTCCGAGAAAAACCTTCATTTTCTGGATTCATGTACAGACGGCAGCACATCAAGCTACCCGAAACTGTCAAATTTTCCCATCAACTTTGAGCCTTATACTTTAGCGATAAAGTTGAAAATCTATTAAAGAACTTTGACAGATTGTAGTAGCTTGATGTGCTGCCGTCTGTACATGAATCCAGAAAAAGAAGGTTCAGAATGGTCAGGTGTGTTGTACTCGTGCGTGTATGTAGTTCACAGTGTGGGATTTGACCTTAGTTGCGGACATCCTGTTTTATGCGTTTTTCTGAGAGATAACATTGAAACAAAACTCCAATTAAAACTCCAATTGATGTATCTGTCATAGTTTTGTAGAAATTCAGAAAACAATGAAAAATCCATAGAAACCATAGAAACAATTTTTCTTCTTTCTTTTATGGTTTTTTTTTACTAAATGTTTATTGGTTTGATAGAAAATGTACTTTATGAGCCAACCAATCCACCAAAACCTAAAATATTGCGCAATTCTAGGCAAAAAAATAGTTTTTCTATGATTTCATTTTATTTTTTTATCTAGTCACTATTTAAATGGTCGCGTTTTTTTTCAGTGTCAATATGTTAACTACATTAATTACTATTATCATAAAAAAACCAGATGCGACAGACACACGATAACAGAAATATTGAATTTTAAAATTTTATGTTAGGGTTGCCACTGACAAGCGCCTACTATTTTATAACACGCAATATTTCAAACAAGCTTTCTTAGCATTACTTAGTAGGCGTTTAAGTCGTGTGGAAAAAAAATTTAGGTAAGTTGGCCGCGTAATGTTAAACAATGAATAATAGTGTAAATTCTACATATTATATATTTCTAGAAGTCTATACATAAAGAGTTAAAAAATAACTCTTGCATCCATAGAAATTATAAAAACCTTAGAAACGCAATATCTCCAACATCGCGCAAGCTAGTTATATGGATTTTTGCCACGATTTAGTAGAAACATAACCCTGTTGAATTTTTGTTCAAAAAAAAATGCGACAATAACATAGATAATTTCTAATTTTTTTTTTTTTCAAAATTTTAAAATTATTTCTTTTCTCTCATTTTTCTGCACTTATGGGATTGAAATTTTTACACTAGTAGCATTGTAAACTAGCAGATGGTTTGATTTTTTTACAAAGAGAAATATCCCTTTTTTCGGGAAATATGACTGAAAACGTTTTTCGTAGAAATCCACGACTTAAATGAAAAAAAAAAATATATCTGTAAATCTAATTGAAATTTTCAATAAAGTATTACTTTAAATGGTCTGGGATGACTAGGCCTACTTAAGTCCAACATAAAATGATAGTGTCCGCAACTGAGGTCAAATCCCACACTGTGCAGTTATGTAATTACGGTAATAACGTAACACTCTTTCAATCACAGTCTGAATCATTTTGAAGGATATTGCTAATCCATTGCTTCATATGTTCGAAAAAATCGCCTGCTCAACAACGTAATTAACGCAATGAATTTTGTTGAACGGTCAAAATTAAACCCATTGCTACTGTTAGTTTGCTACACAATTACCGCCGATGTAGGAACGTAAATAAACCAAAATGAGTATGTAAGGATCGTAGTACATGGAGCTCTGTAGTTCCTGCTTGGCCCCATGGCAACAAGGTGTGAGTTTGGGTACATATTTGAATATCGAACATTAAAATACCTACGTGTAAAATGTCAACGTTCAAAACATCGAAAATTTAAATATCGGTTATATCATAATATCGAAAATTGTTATACCTAAGCATAAAATGTCTAACATTGAAATGCCGAGTTATAAAAATATCTAATGATTAAAAACATCGATAATCATTATACCTAAGTTCAAAATGTCAACATTCAATACACTTTAGTTCATTATATTTACGTTAAAAATACCCACTAGTTAAAATATCGAACTTGCAGGCAGGCATGGTTGCAGGATGCAAGAGAGAGAGCGAAGGGCACCCCGGTGTTAGGTTAGGTTAGGTTACTTTAAACCCTTTACACAGAAATAGGGGCCCCGCGTAGCGGGGCTCCGTCGACATAAGATGCAAGAGCGGCGCGGCCTACAAATGTGTTTTTTTTTTTAAGTTATTTACTATGTGAAAATAATATTACTTAAGCATACAGAGTGCAAGCGAACATACATCATGCAGCAGGTATAGTTTCTGTCACGGCTCCGGCGCTGCGGGGCTCCGGCGGTCCCACGCGAGCTTATCGTCGTCGATGGTTTCAACGCTCACCACCGCAGCTTCGGCTTGCTGGCCGGCTTCGCCGGCCAGCCTCAGCCGCGGCGGCGGGCGTTTAAGCCACCTCCGCCTCAGCTCGCGGGCCGCCTCGCCCCTCTGCGCCTACGCGGGCTTAAATTACACTCTAGGGGTAGGGCAGACAAGACCACGTGGAGTCGGTTTTGCAGCGATTTGTTTCTGTCACTAATTTTTGTAGCACAACATATAAATAAATATCGATATTTAGGACATTCGATACTCTGTATTTCGATATTTACATCATTAGATAATCTGTAGTTCGATATTTTAGCCTTTCGATGTCATGTTTGTCGATAATTAGATTTTAGATATATTGGACGTAGGTTATCTAACCATTCGACAATATTATAAACTTACGTTATTTTAATTTTCGGTTTTATGGTCGTTTGATATTTAAATTTTCGATGTTTTGAAAATTGACATTTTAACCGTAGATATTTAAATTTTCGAAATTCAAATATGTACCCGTGAGTTTATGTATGTGTTTACAAGATTCCCCATGTTTATTACTACTTTATGCTGCTGCATTAACATTTTAATTGTTTTATTGCGGAATGGGCCCGCTCTTGACCTCGATCACGCCTGATGGAAAGCGATGGATGAGGTCTGTGATGGAACGAGCGTGCCTAGAACATGCCTAAGGCACTGGAACTCCCACACATCGACGAAACACAGCAGGCTGCTTGACGTCGGACTCCGGTGGGAGGGTGGTCGCAAACCAGGCGGGCGTTAACCCTACCACCGCTACTGAAGAATTGGCCAGTCAAGTAAGGTATTGGGTGTGACTGTCGAGGATGCGCCGAGCGCTCGGTTCAGTTGAGTAACTAGCGGAACAAACTGCACTACACGAGGAGGCTTCTATATGCATCCCAATAATATATCACAATCTCGATTATCGTTTACTAAATGGCACAGCAATTCACTTTGAGGCTTAAGCGGCGTCCATTTGATGGTCCGCATTAAAATGGCGGCTATTCGCATTCAATTCCACTGATTGATTGACGAATCTGGTTTATAGACTTTTAGTATTATAGGTCCATTAAACTGGGCATTGAAATATTGATAAATACTGTTGTGAGATGGTAAACTTTACGAATAATGGAGGATTATTTGAAGTCTGGTCAATCGTCTTCTCATCCTTAAAATTGGATGAACCGGGCACGGGGTATTTCTCTCCAGAAAGGTGAGAGCCGCGACTGTACGGACACCGTGCTCACGTCGTAATTCATCTCGGTCTGGATTTTCACTTGTTTCTCTTCAGATATGGTAGCTTGCTCCACACAAAAAAGGTCTTCTTATAAGCGTTCCGTTTTAAAATTCGGGTTCACCAATTGTTGGGATCAGAAGGATTGTGTAGAAATAATACTCGTAAATACTGCAGGGAATAATTCTTCTTTTTTATATTAGTTGTTCCTGCCTTACATCATATATTTGACGTAACAATGGGAGAACACTGATTTCTTCTTCTTCTCCTTAAAAAAATCTGTGTCTATGATCCACGATGAATCGTTGAAGAAGGTTTCGCTCCCATATCCTCTTAAGGTTTTATTTTTGTAGTAAGCGTGCGTGTTGGATTATGGTGATGATGAATTTGATGAAAGAAGACAAGATTGATTTTATTAAAAGGGATTTATTCGTTATCAGCTGAACACACAGTGTACGCCAAGACAGTTGACAGCGCAAGTCAGAGAGAGAGACGACAAAACAAAAGTGATAAAAGACGATTGCGTTTCGTTCACATTTCTAACAATTGACATTAAAATTCAATTGAATTCATTAAATGTCAGTTGTAACCCAATGGCAGTACCTATATTGCTGCCCATTCGTACGTACACATTCACAGTGAGCATATTTTATTTATTTATTTTTAGTAAACATTTTATTATTCAACAGATTGATAAAAAAGCGCAGCACAAAATAGCAAAGGCAATAACCTAGGAGTCTTCAAGTCTCGAGTGAAAAGGTGACTTCCAGACAAGCTCCAAAATTGATGTTAAAAACATTATCATTCTCCTGCATTTAATTTTGTAGCAATTCTTGGGTCGGCACAGCAGTCTTCATCTTCCATACGTCTCTATCAACCGTCATTTCAGTAGTCGCTATGTTTCTAGCCTTGTCTTCTTTACACACAATCCAGCTTGTGTGAAACATGTTCATAATTATCATCATTCAACCGAAACACGTCCATTGCTGGACATAAGCCTCCCCCAAGCACCGCCACTTCGACTGTTTCTGTGTTTCCTGCATCCAGCGGGTTCCAGCGGCCTTCCCAAGGTCAAAGCTTGGTATAAACAAATAACTGTTCTATTCATAAACTTAAATCCATACTAATATCTATGTGTGTCTGTTACCCTTTCATGCCTTAACGGCTGAGCGGATGTGGATGTAATGTGGTACTTTTTATACCGGTTGTAAGTTCCCGTGGTATAATGTCAGACCTCCACGCAGGCGAAGCCGCGCGCAAAAGCTAGTTCTGTATAATCAAGCGCTTTACATCGCTGAAGCATACTTCACATTAGAATGCAGCATCAACAATATAATTTGTTAGTTAGACCAAATATGAATCGCATTTTGCGTTATTGATTTTCTATACAAACTAGCCGCTGTAGCAGTTAAAGTTTTAACTTAAAGCTGAACCTAGCTTGGAGTTGTGCAACTCAATGGGGAACTTCTTGAATAGAGGCAAATGGGGAATGAGGGATGAGGCTGGGGTATGTAGAAATTCGTAACAAAGTTTATTGATATTTATTTTGTTTATTTGTTGGTATTAAGACTTTTGTGGATCTTGAGCCCTGAAAGGCGAAAAAAAGGGCGCGCGACGACGTTGCTAAATTGCCTACCTACGCGCACGTATGTGCAATGTACACCCCTTTCCAATGACATGCTCTAAAAATTCTTTATAACAAGTTGAATTAGTTGTTTGAACTTTGTGCATCTATTTAATTTCATCCTGTATAATGATGAAACAAAAAAAAAAATAATGCTAAGGTAAAATAAGATTAAATTAAATACTACGGGAAACTTCAAAGATTTTTTCATCTTCGTGTCGCTAGCGCGAATGTATTTTAAATCTTGTTTTCCCAAAACTTTGCCAAATCCACGGCGTTGTCGCTGGCAGTACAGAGGTCACTTTGACTTTGATTTTTTTAAATCAGCACAGACACTTGTCTGAAAAATGAATTCAGTTTATTAAAAAAATTATATTTCTGTTCAAATAAAATCACTCCTTTAGTGTGTACTAGACCAATCTCCCCCAACCTCCTCGTGTAATAACAATTGCTGGTTGAACAAGTTATTCCAAGGGGTTGTTATAAATTCAAGTCTTACATAACGTTCTGTCAAGTTTCTCTCTGTCTGTCGATCTTGAACGATTCCCTACGAGGATGGGTGCGCGTCTACGAGTGTAGGGCTAGAAAAATAATTGAGACAAAAATAAAATGCGATTTTATAATCCCAGCCTATTTCTTTACCGTAGGCGCGGGCCTGCGGACGGAGAGTAATGGGTAGCTCACCGTCCGATCAGAACCAGGCCCGTGCCGGACGGCGCTTACGTGTTCCATGCGCGCCTCAAAGAGAGGTCAGCATAAAGGAAGAGGACTGTCAGGGCCGAAGCCTGCCGGGGGTGCGGGATTGTCCGAAAGGGTTACCGCTACCCCGGAACTTAAAGGGCTATAAGGAACGAACACGGATGGGTTTTAGTCAGTAAGAGTCTGACACTTCCTTCCGCTCCACCCAGAGCGGGTGGGGTCATTTGATGATTTCCCATACATAAAAATAAAAAAAATCCTATTTCTTTCCCACTGCAGGGCAAAGACCTCTTCTCATACAAAGCAGTCACGTGCATTGATCACCACGCTTGCTCAAGACCGGTTAAGTACTAGCTTTTGCCTGCGACTCCGTCCGCGTGAAATTTCTTGTTCCCCCGACCCATCGCGTCGCATCGCATCGCCTGCTCGCGCTATTGCTTCCTAGGTCAGAGGTGGCAGAGACAAAGTCGACGATGGAGTGAGCTTATCCAGAAGAAGCTTGTTCACTCTTACTTTGAAGCGATTCGGGTATTACAGGTATTACAAAACTTGGGCTCCCTAGTGTTTCTAGTATATCATTATCATCATCATTTCAGCCGAAAGACGTCCACTGCTGGACATAGGCCTCCCCCAAGTACCTCCACTTCGAACGGTTTTGTGCTTCTCGCAGCCAACGAGTTCCCGCGGCCTTCACAAGGTCGTCGGTCCACCTTGTGATTCTAGTATATGTGAGCTCAAAAAACAATGAAATATTAGTGAGTATGTGAAGGATAATTTAAGTAAGACAGAGTAATTTTTGACAGCTTAAAAGCATGTAGGTACTGATTCTCAGCCTAAGCGAGGAGTCAAACCAAGAGAGTTACATAAACCCGCAGGTCAGCATATAGCGAGCTGTAGGGCAGTAGTGACTCCACGGACCCTGTCTCCCGGGAGAAGTCTTGTTCCTCACCTCTGGCTTGACCTTATTGGCCGGACGAAGTGACCACTGACGAGGAACAGAGCTTCCGCCGTTTTCTTGCCTTTATTGGCCGGCTTGAGTGGAGATTCGTAAGATAAAACGTGCTCGGAGGAAGGAAGTATTCCAGTAAGATGCTGATAGGGATCTTGGCCGTACTTCAAGGATTGTCCTGATAGCCGTGGAATACCTCTCCACTCCTCATAAGCACCTCAGGACTTGTTGCCCCTGTCGCTACTTCACTATGTGCTAGCGACAGTTTCCGGGGGCCATACTATGTGTGCAAGTCACCCCCTGCCATTTTATCCGTGTTTATTGTATAACATTGGTCAGGCAGGGGATATAGTTCTTCCATATTTTAAGGTACCCAATCCACTATAGCCACCCAAATCCATAGCCCAATATGTTTTGTGTCCACGTTCTGCAATAGTCCTGCACCGACCGGGTGTTGTTCTTGGGTGCACTTGCAAAGTGCATACTAGATAATCGTCGGTTGGTGCCTCCTCATCATTTAAAATTGTCTACAGGGCCTCCAAAGGCCTTTAAAAGTTTCAAGTCCCTAAATGTGTCAAATGCATTTTTAAAATAATATTGAAGAATTTATTTCCAAAAACATGGCAAGACCAGTATGTGGGTATCCCTTAGGGAAAATTGAGTGAATTATAATTATAATATAACATTTTGAGTCTGGTTATGCTGTCTGTACTATCCTAACAATGTCAAACGCAGTGATTGCCACCACTCTAGTTTAACAGAATAACAAGCACTCACGAGTGGCTGCTGTCAAAGACACCTCGAACACTTTTAAATTGTAGCTTTTAGATTAACTTGTTGAACTTAGAGACTATTTTTAAAAATGAAAGTGTTATCTTATTGTTACAGGTACTCGCAGCCGAGGTGTTTATGTTTATGTAAGTTTGTTTTGAAAGAAACATTCATATAATTAATGTTTTAGCTTTACTGTGTTTTTTCATGTCTGCGGTGGAGCTCAGAAGGAGGGAAATGTTTTATCAGGTTAACCCTACTACATAGTTTCAAACTCGAACAGGGCACTTGATACTGAGACAATTTAATCGAAACTATTCGAGCAACACTTACAATCACACATTATGATTAGGGAATTTTCCCTTAAGATTTAAGAATACACCATACGTCATAATATTTACCTAGTAAATCATCTAGCAATGTATATAGTCGATGCAATTATTTTATTGCGGAGTAAAGGATTAATGCTGGTGGGTTGGTGGTAATGGGAGTGCCCTCAACGCATAAAAATAATATAGGCGTACTTATAAAATGATTGTTTTCAGCCGTGCTGAACGTCAAACTTTATTCTTTCTACATTTATCCACATCGTGACGATGTGGCAGATGTAGATAACAATTCATTCATTCACGCTGGACATAGACCTCCCCCAAGCACCGCCAATTCGACCGGTTCTGTGCTTCCGCATCCAGCGAATTCCTGCGGCCTTCATAAGGTCATCGATCCACCTTTCGACCCCATCGGCCAACTATTCTGCGAGCAGCTATTCTATTCTGCCCTGCCCACAGCCACTTAAGTTTAGCAATTCTTTGGGCTATGTCGGTTATCCTGGTTCTCCTGCGGATCCTTTCATATCTGATTCGATCACGTAGGGAAAGTCCAAGCATAGACCTCTCCATTGCCCTTTGGGTGACTTTTAGCCATCTAATAAGACCCATTGTAAGCGACTACGTTTCAGTGCCCTAAGTCATCACTTGCAACACGCACTGGTCAAATACTTTCGTCTTGTGAAACTGTGGTATTTGGGACCAGAATATATGGCGTAGCTTCCTGGATGCTGTCCAGCCGAGTCGAATTCGACGATTGACCTCATTCTCAAGTTGGATCTAACTGACTGGACAGTTTGTCTTAGGTAAACATAGTCGTCCACAACTTCGAGTGTAGCGTTTCCAATCTTCATAAGAGTGGGTATTACATGGGCATATGACATGACCTCTGTCTTGTCCATGTTCATTTTAAGACTCACTCTTTCGGAACCTCTACTGAGGCCATCTTCTGCGGAGAATATAACTATAATACCTTAAAATTACATTTCGATATCATTTTTAAAAGTAAAACGAGAGCTAATTTTTCAATAACCCGCATCAGGGAATATTTGCAAATGAATGAGCCAACAACTGTAGTGTAATGAGCTATAAAATTAACATTTTGAAGAAAAAGTGTCCTTTGTCTAATAAAAAAACATTTTAAAGGAATAAAAGAAAACGAAAATTAGTTAAGTTTGTGTGGATTAATTTTTGTTTTATATAATAGTACTTTTTTAAGTAGTAAAAGGTCTGAAAAGAATAAAATATTCAGAAAATTGAAAATCATGGGTACAATCATATTTTATGAAAGCTTTAGTTGCTACTTTTACAAGTAAAAGATAACATGAATGTTTCGTTGTCAATAGTTAAAGGTTTTATTAATCTCTTTACTGTAGATCTTAGGGATCTTTAGGTGTCTCCCACGAGCGACTTTTGTCCCAGCAACTAATTTGTCTTTCATATCAAGTCTAGTGGTTTCCATGGAAGGGCGTAGATGTTAGTATATACGTTGAGCGCTAAGCCCAAGAACCGTGTTTTTCATCACTTAGACCGAAACAACGGTGGAAGCCAGAGTTATTAGAATGCATAGTAAAATGTATTGAAACGTGTTTCCTGGCGGACATACTGGCCTCCGAATAAAGAATTGCCTGTGTTTCCCAAAGGAAACACGCGGCCTCTGAAGGTGGTACTTTGTGTTTCCGGAAGGATACACATGGTGCTCGACGTGTTAATTGTGTTATTATTTTACCAACATTTTCTATCAGTAAGGCTGTCAACCAAGGTACGCTGAGAATTTAAAAATGGTATTCATTTAAAAGGTTACAAAAAATTTACGATATCGTGGGATGTAGTCGATGCCGTTGACGGACAAAAAATAATACCATTATTCCGTCTATGTATGGCTTTATTTCAATACTCAATTATTTTCATCATACACTGCAGAGGTGCCAGTATAACACAGTTCCACATTATTAAAAGCAGCAAATCTAGCCGACACGTCTACCTACCCAATTACGAGCGACGGCGGAATCCATTATTGCTAGTCTCCGTTCCAATCAAGACAGCGAATAGTTGCATAGAGGTAACATTCTAGAAGGGAGTGCTTACCACCACATTCAAAAAAGTCTAATTCTTTATGTGTTTCTCATCACTGAAAGAGGTAAAGATTTTTTGCGTGTAGGCAAGTCTTCCGTTCCTTCCCATTTCGTTGTGAATAGAAAAATTAGCCCTAGAATTTAAATATTTAAAAAAGTTGTGTCTAGACAAAAAACCTGTTACAATAGTTGTGCCTAGACAAAAACCTTGCCTTGATTGCCTTGTTTACACGTAAAGGAGTACGTGTGAAGGCATATATAGCGCTGCAAGGTTCTTTTGGTGCGTGGCAAAAATCGGAACTATCGTCGCCATATTGTTTTTTCGATACAACTCGCAGAACAATTGCACAAATGTTTAATAACAGCGCCTCCTTGTCAACGTCATTTGAGCGCCATTAGATCCTTGTAGCAGTGTAGGTAACTAAGTTTAATGTCAAATGAAGTCGCGACAGACAGAAGAGGAATAGTCTATGGCAGGGCTTCTCAAAGTACCCTTAGGGGTTCGCGACAAGATTTATGTAATGACGACTGGAAGGCTGGCAAGCAATAGGCATTATTAGAAATGTCCACAGATGAAACTCTTCAAGCTGATTTAAAAACGATGTCTTTATTTGATTTTTGCGCAGCTAGACAGGATGATTATCCCACGGTCAAAGTCACTTCTATTCTTTTATATCAAACACATGTCATACTTGTTATCTGGGATTTTATCAGTTTAGTTCTTAATTATGCATCAACAGTATAGCTCAGTCCTCATAAAGAATGTATTTAGATATTACTAGCTGCACCTCGCGGTTTCACACGCGTAAATGTTGATCCCGTGGGAATAGCGGGATAAAAGTAGCCTATATGTTAATGCAGAGTGTCATCTACCTCCATACAAAATTTAATTTAAATTGGTCCAGCCGTTTGAGCGTGAAGAAGAAATAAACATATAAACACACCCCCACACACACATACACAGACACACACTCACAAACTTTCACCTTTATAATATTAGTGTAATATTGTGATTAGAATTGTATTTTTGTTTTGACTTACTTTACGAAGACGGAAATATTTTCATACATTTAATTTGCAAACGATTTAACTTCACATTATTATGCAGAGTGAAATTATACCCCAATTTAATTAAATATTCTTTACCTTCCTACTGTAACAAAATAATACCTACATAATTACCGCTAATTATCAGGTAAGAGAAGGGTCCTTATAATTTTATTGTTTCGTGTACTTGATTATTGTAGGAGTAAAACATGATCCTAATCTATATAATATAATATTTCAACATGACATTTTTTGTTAGTGGGTCCCTGGATGGTTTAGATTCATAATTGGACCCGGTAGGTGGAGCTGCGATCCAGTTTTAGGTAACAGGACAATGTCTGTCTGGTCTACTAGTTTCTTATACCTATACAACATTATTTTTAGTATATGCGAAACCCGAAACACGTGTCTAGTATTTTTATGTAAAGAATCTATGTACAAAATTTCAAAACTGTATCATGAATAATCACCAAGTTATAAGCTTGTTATGTTACCTGTTTGTCCGTACGAAATCATAGGCACCGCGTGCCTAAACGTACCGCGCGGCGATTGTATTGTAATTAACGGGTGATAACATTTTCCATCACACTTGCAGGCTTTGGACTGTCGTAATGGTCAAGTGTAGGTAGTTATTATAATGTACTTTATTCGTAAATAAATGCAGCCGTAAGCTACGAATAAGTAATTACTTATTCGTAAGCCGTAAGTGATACAATGTAGTCAATGCGATTTGTTCAAAGTGGATGAAAAGTGTTAAACATCGCATTACTTAACCACAGCAGGCTGTAGGTACAAATAATAACTTTCTACAATTAACCATCTTGGCGTGTTTAAAAATGTTAATCATCACGGCAAAGCATTGTGTTCTGTTCAAAGCACTCTGATTGCTCCTCGTACCACCGCACTGCCACGGATACGTTATCACTGTTATCGTTGTTTCTGTGTACTGGACGTTTGTGTATGAGAAATAGGGCATCGAGAACCGGTCCTATTTTAGGAACCGGTTCTTTCGGTTCTAAATTCTAGACGGAACCGGGTACCCGGTTCTTTCGGTTCTTTCGGGTTTTTTTCATAAATTCTATTTGAAAAGTGTCTAAATAAAACACACTTTATTGGTACGCATATTTATATATTTTTTGAATTATACTCAAATTACAACATCGTTTTTAACTATTTTTGGCAACAATCAGTTCTTTAAAATTCAGTATTTTCACAATCAGTTACAATCAGTTCTTTATAATTCACTACACTACAGAGATCAAAAAGGGAAATAATAAAAATTAAACTTAAAAAAATTAACCATCTTACAAGCTAGATATAGGAACTTTTACAAATCCACTCAAAACAAATCAACAAGCACATAACAGTTGTAAATAAATGATAAAAATTACAAAAAAATATAACAAAAACCAAATAACGAAAATTAATGATTAAATTGAGCATTACCACAGCATTACGTATTGGCTTTCTTCTTTCCTAAATAAAAGGAACATAAAAAAATAAGTGCGTCTAAAGTTTTGTCGCTTAAAGACGAACGGAGTCTATTGCAGACTATCCCGGCGGAAGAAAATATACGTTCCGGCTCCAAACTAGTGGGTGGAATTGATGCATTTCTTTTATAACCAAAAATCGACACGAACATAATATTAACACTGCTCATTAGTGCTCATTTGACCAGTGTAATTTAGTCCCTCCTGAGCAACACTGTTATTTTTTATGATTCTTAATTTATACTTATCTACTAAGCAATTTATAAGTAGTTTAATATAGCACGTGCCACGTGTTCTACCAAGTGCCAAAACTGAAATATTACCTACCTTCATTTGTGTTGTATAACTCAGATTTTCATGATTCACAATAACAAAAAATACAATACTGTTGAGCGTGCCCGTCTGCTGGCTGTGGGAGAATGGGAGTCAGGTTTGTGGCTTCAGGCGCTCCCGTCATCCACCATAGGCACAATGATGGATGACTCATCGTTTCGGCTCGCTACGTGTCTCCGCTTGGGTGCACCTTGTGTTGCTCCGCATCGATGTCACTGCGGTGAAGCTGTCGACAGTCTCGGACACCATGGCCTGTCCTGCTGCAGGAGCGCAGGTCGCATAGCACGGCACGCCAGCATCAACGATATTATTCGTCGAGCCCTTGTCACCGCCGGCGTACCAGCGGTGTTAGAACCAAACGGCTTGGTACGTGATGATGGGAAGAGACCAGACGGCATGACGTTGTTGCCTTGGAAGGTGGGTAGGCCTTTGGTGTGGGACGCAACATGTGTCGATACCCTTGCGCCATCTCATGTTCCTAGCACTGCGGGCTGTGCTGGCGCCGCTGCTGCAGCTGCTGAGACCCTCAAGCGGCGCAAATACTGTAACCTTATGGGCAACTACAGCTTTGAGCCGTTTGGGGTCGAAACGCTCGGGTCATGGGTCGGGTTTGGGTCGAGCGCGCGTCTCCTTTTTAAGGAAATTTCTCGCCGGCTGGTCGATACTTCACGTGACCAGAGGGCTGGGTCGTTCTTTGGCCAAAGAATTAGCATTGCCATTCAACGTGGCAATGCTGCCAGTCTTCTGGGCACGTTTCCAGATGACAGCGATGCGGATGAATACTTCGACGCCTAAGTGTCCTTGGTTATTTTTATTTTTATATATTTGTATTGTAAGTTAGTTAGTCGTTTATTTTAGTATCTAGTGTATTTAGTAGTTGAAAATAAAATGTTATCGTTGTTATTTGATTAAATAAAAAAATTATTATAAAAATACACATATTGATTCACAATAATAAAATTTTAAGAGAGAACCGTAAGAACCGAAAAAACCGGTTCCTCGTTTTACAGAACCGGTTCTATCAGGGTCTTTTAGAACCGGGAAGTCCCGGTTCTTCTGGAACCGGGAAAAACCGGTTCTGATGCCCTAATGAGAAAGTCATGGTTACACGACACTTTTTACATACGATAGGTAAGTACACGATCAACCGAAACACAACTCGGCGGCCCGCGCGCTCGCGATTATGCAGTTGGACCCACGCGACACGTGCGCAGTGGTACCCGGGTGACTGCTGACTGAGGTTGCTGCACCCCCGCCCCGGTCGCCCCGCTCGCTGTGCGTCCGCGCCGCGCCATTGTGCGCGTATGGTACCTACTTAGTCGCTCCTCGGGGCACAGTATAATATACTCGGGGTGTCCAACTATTAACCTTTTTTACATATTTTTGGGCCAAAATATAACATGGGGTAAAAATTATTGGAATCGATTCAGTTACTTATTCTGAACAAACTATATTCAGGTTTCGCATATACTAAAAATAATGTTGTATAACACATAAAATAATATAACATTACGAAAGATAACATTAGTATTCAGAGCTTGGTACTTTCGTTTTTCGCCATTTTTAATTAACCGACTTTAAAAAAGGAGGTTCTGTGTTCGACCCGTATGTATGTATGTTTGTATGTCCGCGATTATCTCAAAAACTACTGAACCCATTTTGATATTTTTTTCATTAGTGTGATCTACATACTTTCAGGAAGGTTTTTGTATATAATACATTAGGTAATTATTCTTATGTACGAAGTTATATGCATAAATGTACTGCATCTCCGACATTTCTATGCGAATTTTGATGATTCTTCGAAACGTGTCTTCAAGTCTTCAAAGCAGCAGTGTTAATTGAATTTGTGTGGGGTAGGTACAACTAAAAAGTGAAAAATAAAAACTTTTTTACAAAAAAAACAACCGACTTCAAAAAAAAAACACTGCAAAGTGAAAAATAACTTTAATTTTGGAAGTCGGTGTCAAAAAACGAAAATGCGGAACCAACGACACCGACTTCCGAAATTAAAGTTATTTTTCACTTTGCAATGTTTTTTTTTGAAGTCGGTTGTTTTTTTTTTGTAAAAAAGGTTTTATATTACGCTATTTTTATATCATACTTATTTTAAACTAGCTGTGCCCCGCGGTTTCACCGACATAAGTTTCGATCCCGTAGGAATATCGGAATAAAAACTATCCTATGTGCTTTCCTGGGACTCAAACTATCTCTATACCAAATTTCATCTAAATCGGTTCAGTGGTTTTGGCGTGAAGAAGTAACAAACATATAAACACACACACACACACACTCACAAACTTTCGCCTTTATAATATTAGTGTGATTAAATTTTTAGTATTTTTTAAATATCATAAGGAAAATTTAAACACCTAAAATAAGTAAAATAATTGAACTTAAAGACTATTTTAATTAAATTCAATTCATTTATTTTTCAGATCATAAAATCCAACTTTTTCATCCTTAATAATTGTTAGTAAGAAAGGTCTTAAAAACTATGTTAGTATTACACTACAAACTAAGTTAACAAAACAATGAGCATTTTCTTTAAAAAAATATATATTTATAATAAATATAACAACAATTATAATATATAAGGTCTAAAAATATTAACTGCAAGAACTTTAAGAGGTGCTTTAGACCATCGAACTGAACAACTTTCACTATGGGACCAACTCTGAAATCACGAAAAAAAAATGAGCTGTTTCATACATTTTGGCCGAGTAGGTATTGAACTTTTGTATGAAACAGCTGATTTTTTTTTCGTGATTTCGGAGTTGGTCCCATAGTGAAAGTTGTTCAGTTCGATGGTCTAAAGCACCTCTTAAAGTTCTTGCAGTTAATTTTTTTACACCTTATATATTGAATCGTTCTAAAAGAGGAACCTACCTCTAGACTTTACCAGCAAACTTGTAAATCAATTTTTCCAGTTAAATTAAAATCCGATTGAGTTCTGAGCCCGACCTTTAAATAAAATATTGGTTTTCAACTAGTGAATTCTAATACGTTTACGTTAGCAATTTTATCTGAAATTGAAATCCTAACAGCTCGCGCCGTCCAATACGGTTTAATTGTAGTTTGAGTTTGACGACTCCGGAATATACGTATTCTTTGGCTTTTTGTAATAATGGTGGATGTTTCAGCAGCTGTTTCCGTTATAATCTATAAGATGTAGAACTTTGATGAAGTTATCGCTAGGTACAGATAGTTTTTCTAAATGTGTTTATTTCTGTATGTCAGATTGGTGTTTGAAAACGCATCCTCAAATAGACTTAACATAAGAAGGTCTCGCATGCGAGTTGTATTGCTACCTCTTTCTGGGCCGGCCTCGGCCTCGCTGTACAGTCACGCCTAAAAGTATGTATACACTTGGCTTTATTCAAAGGCGATTTTCTCCTTTATTTTTGAATGAAATTTTATGTTATTACGAAAATAGTATTTTCGAACCCATAGGTTTATATTAAGTGTCGTATTTCAACGTTGCATTCGTTTTTTCAAGAAAAAATCGCAATTGAAATTGCTAAGTGTATACATACTTTTAGACGTGACTGTACGTCTAAAGGCACCCATTGTTTGGAGACTTTTGCCCAGCGGTTATCGTGCATGCAGCTGGTGTGACTTTTTTTTTTTTGGTGTGCGCTGGAAATACTCATAGACTTCCTCCATTGTGGGGTTGATAGACGGGCATGCCGGACTCTTACCGGGTAAAAACACCACGGTGTTCCATCTCTACCTATGGCCGGGGGTGCGGGATTCGCATAATGACCTGCCTAATCTCATTTGAGCCTAACAACCTTCTTGCCTACATCCATTATACTCGTTTTGGAATGCAGCGTGGTATTCTGAATTTTATATTATCCTGTCTTTTTTCCGCCCAAAATGATGCGTTGCATTGGTCGTTGGAAAACTACGAGTCTGGTTCGAGGGGACGTGAGAAAACAGTTCCTGGAAGGATTTGATACAAAAGGTGCTGGGCCTCCCCCCAGCACCTTTTGTACCATAGCTTTTTATTACAACTTTGACAAGCTAACACTAACATATATTATTATGCAAGTATATAATAAAAAATAACAGAAAAAGGGAGGAACTTTTTGGGCATCAAAAAATTCGTCCATCTGTCAATGGGATAAGTGCCCAAAAGACTGGCAGCATTACCACGTTGAAAGGCAATGCTGATTCTTTGGGCTTAAAATAAATTTTGTACCATTATAACATAATTATTTTCAGAGAAACGAAACACCGTTGCTACGGTGTAGCCATCGGCTACGCATGCTACGCGGTCGTAGCAAATAATTTTGCTTAAGAATGTACGGTGTGTCCGACACTTATTAAAAGTATATTTCTGTACCGATATGTCTAGATGTAGGTACAGTCGGACTTCAAATTCCAAAAATATATATCAAAATATCAAGAACACTAATAAAATGGGAAAAAAAAATAAAATAAAATTAGTTAAATTTTATAAATAAAATGGAAATCTTAAACGCTGAAAAGTCTTACTGACTATGAAAGCTGTTCGGATCAAAATGATTTATAAAATACTTTGAAATTAGTAAAGTAGAGGATTTTAATTAACAACTGCCAATACCAGCCGCTGAAAGAAAATAACAAATATTATCGCAATTAAGGGGTATCGGGATTAAACTAGGAACTCTTTTAAAAAGGTTAATTTAAATGAATAAATCTTGTTTTTATTTAATATATTTTTGCAGTCTCGAGTAGTAATACATGAGCTGTTTTAATTGGTTTTTTAGCACTGTGTGACGTAAACCCATTAAGCCACGCTTTTCTATGACCTAAGTAGTCCATTTTTATACAGAAAAGCGTGACTTAAGTGCGGGTTTAGGTCACATGAGCTATAAATAAAATAGTATACGATACGTGTGATTTAGTAGTCTATTAATGCACGGCGTTTAGCACCCTCGCTATTAAGTCATAATTATGTATCATAATGTACAGACGCCAGCACATCAAGCTACTACAATCTGTCAAACTTCAATAGATTTACAACTTTATTGCTACAACATAAGGTTCATGTTTGACTGGGAAATTTTGACAGTTTCAGGTAGCTTGGTGTGCTGGCGTCAGTACTAATGGGGGTAACTGCCAATTTATGATTAACTGTATCTTAATCTGAGTTTTTCGCCTTAAGTAATCTTAAGTTTACGGATCATTAACTTAACGAGTAACTTGCGAGTGTTACTAATCGAAATGGAAATTTTAATATGACACATATTAAGAAAATAACGTTTTGATATACACATCATTCCATCTCCTTTATAAATAAGTAAAACGTAAAATATTTCATTCGGTTTCATGTATTCCACAAAAATACAAAAATTCAAATACAGCCATACCCCGTTTCTTTATATCTTCTATTTAATCATCTGCCTAGCCTTTTCCCAAATACATATGTTGGGGTCGGCTTCCAGTCTAGCCGGATGCAGCTGAATACCTGAGAGGCAATTCTCGTAATTTTAAGAACGTTCACAGTCTGATCTGTCTCAGTCTGTCAAAAATACCTGCAATTCCTCTACATTTTTGAGAAGTTTTTGGCGTTGATTGTCGCTGAGATAAGATTGCGACTAGATTTTGAACATTTTTAATTACGGGAATTGGCCTTCTGTATTTTACATGCAGCGACTGCCTATTTGACCTCCAGAATTCAGTTACTGGGTAATACTGGTAAGACTGGTTGTCAGACTTTTGGGCTTCTGTCGACCCGTAACGACTGTCAAAGATCTACGAATAAGAACCGAGAACAACGGCTTAACGTGCTTTCCACACGGAGGGGTGAAGATGGTCACCCACCCACGGACCAACCGCGGCAACCGTAGCTTAACCTGTTCGATTGCCCCGTGCGGCTGTTATTACTTAGCCACAAACCCCGCTAATGTTTTACTTAATATAAATCTTAAATTCGCTGACATATAAGGCACAGCCTAAACCACTCCGTCTAGAAGCATGAAATTTAAAAAAAGAGTTCCTATTGCAACGAAGGAAGGATTTTAGAAAATTCGTCCCCTAAAGGGATAAAATAGATTATAAGAGTTCGTATGGGAGTTTGACATTATGCAGATGGGAAACCCCAGCAGGGGCACGGCTAGTTCTGTAATAACATCCCAACTAAAATGTTGCATAAAAATCAAAATGAATATTTCAAAATAAGTACCACAGCTAACAGGCACAAATAATGGTACCTATTCAAACAGGATCGTTACCCGACCAAATTAGAGAGACCTCCGGCGTATCTTCAGTATTCTATTAGAAAAAGGGAGACTGGTAAGCAGATGGGTCTATGTAAATTGGTCGCCTCATGTAAAGGAGACTTCCCTGTTGAGTTTCGTATAATGCGATCCATTAAACTTATAAAGTCAAGTAAGATGTGCTCTCTAATTTACAAATTGCAAGTAAGTTGGTACATACGAGTAGACAAAGTTAGAAGTGTATGCGTGTGTGGTAACGGTAATTGCTAATTGAATTAATGTTTTAAGCCGGCGCCAGATACAGCTTCAAACATTTGAACACTTCTTTGATTGTTATTTCTTTGATTGCACGGGACTTTGAATCTGTGTTCAAAGTTTGAAGAAAGATTTGCAATTTGCCATGCGGTATCGGTTTTTTAGCGCACATCAAAGCGTTCAAAGTTGGAATGCGTTCAAATGTTTGCGTAACCTGCCACACTTGCGCAAAGTTAAGTTGCGCAACCGTTACTGTGGCGAAAGGTCGTGCGCGGTAGGAAGTTTTGTTTATGACTGCTTGCACGTACGTGCTTGAATAGTTCAAGATGGTAATTTTCAAGATGGACTGGAGCAACGAGTGCGTCCTTGAATTTGTGGAGTTGCTGCAAGGGGAGCCATGTATATGCCATTTTCGTCCATCTTGTTTGCCGTCTACCAGCATACTGTGGAGAAAAATGTTTGCAAAATATATCTGGCAGGCTGCGACAATATGTGTTCAAATGTGTTTTCAAAGTCTTTAACGAAGTGTTCAAATGTTTGAAGCTGTATCTGGCGCCAACTTTAGAGAAATTTGGTTTGGTAATTCAATAGTTCTTTTTTATTTGGAATTTTTCAGTAGCAGCCTGGAGTCTGGATTTGTGCCCGGTTGATGGCAATAAGCCAACATTAGGCAAAATGTGGCTGTATTATAGGTACACCTCTGCCTGACCCTTCGGGGATTACAAGCGTGAAGTATTTTTTTTATATTAATTGAAATACAACTTCTTTTTGTTTTTCAATACCCTGGGACACCTAAGTTCTGGTCTGATGCATATTTTCACTAACACGCCACAATTAAATTTTATGCCTAATTTAGATCCACAGAGAGATCCAAATGATTACTAAAACTTTTTATTTTAAGTTACTTAAACATTGGCTACATATTGTATTTCTGGTAATCCATTGACTATAGAGCAGTGGTGGCCCAGTGGAATCAGCCCTGACTTACCGAGGTGTACGTCGTGAGTTCGACCCCTGGTAGGCACATTACTTTGTGTATTCAATTTCATCACCACTGCTCTCAAAACGGCGAAGGAAAACATTGTGAGGAAACCGACATGTCCTAGAACCAAAACTTCGAAGACATATGACATCCACCAACGCCCATATGGCCCACTACTCTCATAGAGAGAAGGCCTGTGTCCCAGCGATAGGAACATTATAGACTGATTATGCTTATAATAATAATAATATAACGTTTATTGCGAATCATATAAGAACACACACAATCCATATAGAATTAGTAACAACAACTTAAAAAACTATGTTAGTAAAACTTACAAATTAACCTAACAATAACTACGTGGCTCAAACTCAACACGTCATGTTGGCACGTGCCTCTGCACCCAGTGTCTAATAAAGGGTCTGTCCACCTTGTCCACCAATGTTTTCAGGATGCTGTTGGGGCTTCCGCGCAACCTATCCATAATTGACGCCACCCTCTTCCTCATAATGGCATGAAAATCTATCCATCGACTATAATGTAAATGCGTAGTATGTTGGTTGGTTTGGTTCGAATTAACAATCACTGTCTACTCAGTCTTTAAAATTAACTGTTGAGCTTTGATGTTTTTTTTTCAAGTCAGATCATAATATAAAAAATAAGGTATTGTAAAAAATAAGGTTCTCAAATCTCATAAGTATTTTCAACTACAAAACCAATTTAAATTTTCCAACAAATAAATTAGTTTTCTCATTATAATAACTAGTAATTGAATTTTATTTCTGTTTGGTCCCCAAACAATTTTTTATGTTGTCTTGTTGAAGACGCTCTTGACTCATAATAATTAATTAAAACTTTTTCAAAGAAGAACCTAAAATCAAGCATTTCTTGTTTTTTTTTTTTAAATCAATTAAAGTATTTGTGAGAAAAAATTTTTTTTTTTAATAATTGTAGAACGCAGTTTCTCAGTAAAATCAATTTCAACTTAATATTGCAAATAATTAGTAAGCACACGCCACCCTGAGTCTTATTAGCGTAACACATTTACAATCACAATCTGAATGATTTTTAAGAATATTGCTAATCCATTGCTTCATAATATGTTAGAAAAATTGGTCTGCTCAGCAACGTAAATAACGCAATTAATATTGTTGAACTGTCACGAAAGTATGCAGGTAGCTTGCATGCCATTGTGACAGTCATCCAATCAGTTTCCTTTGTTTATACTTTATTTAAAAAAAAACACGGCCAAGTGCGAGTCGGACTCTCACACGAAGGGTTCCGTACCACCGTACAATATTTAACACTACAAACAAAAAAACACGTTTTTTTGTATCGGGAACCCCTTTTAATTTTTTAAGCTTATTTTATTTTTATCATTTATTGTTATAGTGCCAGAGTCGGGCATAGGAGGCGTAGTAATAGGGTTCCGTTTGCACCCTTTGGGTTCGGAACCCAAAAAATACAGGGTTATGTAAAATCCTGTTGGTTCCGTTGCATGTATCCCGAGTTGAATATATCACTACACTGGCCCATCACCACACCAAATCCATTCGTCAGACACGCTTCACTTTTCACTCTGTTCCGCCATTCGTGGAGAACTGACAGTTGACATTAGTGAACACGCTCTGAAGGCAAATTCCCGTCATTAAAAACGTTTAAAATCTAGTCGCAATCTCATCTTGACGACAATCAATTTCAAAAATGTAGGGAAATAAGAGCTATTTTTAACAGATTGAGACAGTGATCAGAGGGGCAATTCTCGTAATTTAAAACAATCAAAATCTTGTCACAGTCTCATCTCAGCGACAAATAAATGTCAAAAATTTGTCAAAATGTAGACAAATTAAAGGTATTTTTGATAGATTGAGACTGAGATCAGACTGTGAACGTTCTTAAAGCTACGAGAATTGGCCCTCTGATTGTAAACGTTCAGAATTGGCCCTCCTGGTATGCATGAGATATTGTTTATTAAATAAATTATTTGTAAATAAATTATTTGTAAGTATTGATTTTACTGTAACACAAGTCCGTTCCACTTTCTTGAGTGTGAAAACATAATGTAAGTAAATATTTTGTTTATGTGTTACGTATAATGTGTGTCATTGTCACTATTATTTCTACACTTTTTACACTACCTACACTAACTCAAAGGGTTTTATTCGATTATGTTGGTGATGGGTTCCATTTTTAGATCACGATGGAGGTCGTAATTTCTTATATAACAGGGCGCGTTAACAATATCAGCAACAGAATATATGCTTATATATTAATATTTTGTGATGTATCGATAGGTAGCAACCAACCAACAAATATCAGAAGTTGTTATGCCACAATGACATGCAAGCAACTTGCGTGCTTTTGTGCATGCGTATTTGCGAATTTAATCCAGCCATACGTTAAAGCCCAAAGTTAACTTGTAAAATGCAGGTAAACCAGTCTTATTCAATAGAAATACCATTTTTATTTCTTGAGTGACTGTCGTTTGGCGAGTGTGAGTGGCTCGTTGAATATCGGAAGGATTGGCAAGGGAAAATCGTTACCTGCGCCGCTGAATAGAGATGTGATTTGTATCGATAAAAAGTTCATAGATGATAATTCTGGTGTTTGTTTTTTTAAAACGCCAATAAGGTTGTAATTTGTGTAAATCTTTTAGTTTAACTTGAATGACTGTTTAATTGAAATGGTAATCAAAGTAAATTCATATAATCCTATTGAATGACCATTTAAATGAAATATATTGTATATTTATTTAATGCATGCACAATTCAAATCAATTAATTTTTCTTTAGATAATTAATATTTAGAGCACGCCGAAATTAATGGCAGAATAAGAGATCAATATATCATTTAGAACCTTCTATACCTTATTTACGCAAATAAATTATTTTGATTGATTGTTGATTTTGATTTTATTGATTATAATTTTGTAAATACGTACCGGTTACGGTCGCGAATCATATTTTGTTCAAAATACAACCTGACACTGACCTGCAAATTGCAAAAAATTTTAATTTCGCGGGCTTCGTCATTATGAGCTATTTTCATCTGCTCATTGCACGATGGAATCTGCTGTACCGACTCACATATATAATGCATCGATACATTAATACCGCAGAATGACAATGAGAATGACATTCAGCCGTCTTTTTACACGTGAGACCATTTTAAAAATGTGACAGTGACACAGTCTGACAATTAAATAAAAAATATATTTAGGTCTATTTCATTAAAATGGCAAGGTCATTAAAAAGGTAATTAAAGTAGTCATTAAATATAATTTTCTATGCAGTAGCCTGCTTAATGACATAGCTTTAAAAGGTATTATGTGTCCTAACTGGATAAAGGAACGAATTTGAAAACTGACGAAGAAATAAAAGACTCGACTTTACTTAAGTCGATACGCACATCACTACGCAAGAAGCGGCCCCTAACCTAGTTATGGAGCGATCTCGTTCGGTCAGCTCTTCAATCTCGTGTATAAGTCTAGATCCTAGCTTGTTTGTGCTAGCACTGGTCATAGACAACTGTTGGTCTAGACCACACACAGCTTTTGTTGTCTACACACTTGTCTGTAGTTCACAAATAGAATCTCAAAAGGCTATCGAGTAGATGCAGGGGAATTGAATGTTCGCCATGGATTTATGTATAGTCATACCTATCATGATCGGATTTGGAAAAGGCGCCTGTATTTTAAAGAAATAACAGTTGTTCCTTTATGTTGAGGAAAAAACGTTAAACTGGACATCAAATCAATGTTATTTTTAGGAATCCGTAAGCCTAACTAAGCCTCCGTTATCCGTCCGTCCATACATCCGTCTGTCTGTCTATCAGCAGGCTGTATCTCATGAACCGTAAGAGGTAGACAATTGAATTTTTCACAGAGTGTGTATTTTTATTGCCGCCATAACAACAAATAAATAAAGTTAAAAACTAAAGGGAGTTTCCATACAAGAAACGTTTTAGGCGTTTTTTAGCTTTTGGTACGGAACCCTACGTGTGGCTACGTTGGCCGCTTTTTTATTTTATTAATGTCTTATGAACATTATTATAAATAAATAGTTTAGTATTAATTTTCCATGGATGCTATATTAGGTATAAGTGCATGAGACTCGCACAGGCCCCTCATTTTAGTTCTCACAAAGAGGGGAGACCTATACTCAGCGGTATGTGGAACCAAGAAGCATATACTCGTAGATAAAAATGGAGGCAACACTCTAAATACCTAAGTGAAGACTAGTGTGGTCGGACCTCTCTTTCTGAATACATACATATGACACAGAGAACATATATCACTGTCTCGTTCTTATATCTGTGTATTTAGAAAGAGAGTGTTCTACCACAGTCGTCATCACTTAGGTATTTAAAGAGTTGCTTCCACTTTTATCTATAAGCTTCTTGGGTGGAACTAGGCTGTCAATCACGACGATCATCATGAGTATATTATATAACCAATGATATTGTTAACGATGACGTCATAAATTTCTGGTAAATACTTATTAGAAGTCGGCTAGCGGCATTGATCACAAATAAAATATTGGCAAAAAAAGAAAATGCTGCATTACTTATTCTTTAGAATAATCTAATCATTTTTAGAAGTGTAGATCGGTACTGTATTCTTAATCAAAAGGCAATAAATAATCAATTTTCCATCGAGGCAATATTTTCAAAAGAAAAAGTAATCTCCCAGAATTTATAAACTGTAGGTATTTTAGAATATTTTTCTAAAAAAAACAGAATTCAAACATTGACGAAAGTATCGTTCGCAAAATATTTTAATGACCAATCGAAGAAAATTGGTTTCTGAATTATGTGTCCCAAGTGAACTCGAGTAAGAAATCGGTATAATAATATTAAGTCTGTGGACTTAACATAAAACTTTTATAATAAATGCGTTTGAATAACATATTCAAATCCGATTTAGCTATTTTTTGTTTTAAAATCTTCGTAGTTCTTCAGAACTTAATTCGTTAGGTTTTTATGGAAAGAAAAATTAGAAAATTTCCAGGATTTTTTTCAAAAACTGAACGTCCTTTTTTCTATGGCAAAATCAGATCAGCATATAATGTTCCTACTGCTGGGACACAGGCCTCCTCTCTGTGAGGGCATGGACCGTGATCCATGACGTGGGCCCAGTGCGGGTTGGCGGATGTCACTTGTCTTCGAATTTTAGTTCTAGGACATCCTTGCATGTTTTCTCACGATGTAAATCCCAACACTACTATGGTGGTATGGTTCAGTCCCACCCTACCCCCAGGGGTATGGTAACAGGGGTATGTTCGGTCCGGACTGGTTTTCCTTCACCGTTTTGAGAGCAGTAGTGATGAAATTATTTACGTTAAGTAAAGCGCCTGCCTGGGTTCGAACCCACGACCTACAACGTTCTTACCCGAAAGTCAGGGTCGTTACCACTGGGCCACCACTGCTCTGCTAAAATCTATTAATAACCTATTTAACGTATTTGACGTTCATTGTACGAGTCAACACGTTGTATTCCTACAAAAAGGACAAAGGAATATTTAAATACGATTTAGTTAGTTATCATGCGAGAAATCGACGGCTCGGCCATTTTCTTATTATTAACCTTTATTTTTAGTTATCCATCGTGTGTTCGTAGAATAGATGTTGGGCCTTTCAAAAGGTTTTTCACTCACCCTCGTCACTTTATCGACACTCGTCAATTTTACTGTCGGCCCTCTCATCAATCATGTGTGAAGAAAAAGATGATTTACGCATCAGTCAAATGTTTAAAGACTTGAGAAAATTCATGGTATAATAAATACTTCGCCAGGTGCAGCATTCCGAGACACAGTCACGTGGGACACAAGTCTATGTCGTCACCGCTGTTACCAATATAGTGTGTGATAATAACTCGCCAACCGCCTTTATTATAGTTATTGCCACGAAAGATGAGACTTGACCTCGCCTCCCGCGCTCTTTCCGCCGCCCTTATAACGTCCGGTCTCGTCCCGCACTCAGACCTCACACCGCTAAAGATACCTAAAATCGTGTACTGCGCAAGTCAAAGCACGTGGTGTGTCAAGTCTCATCTTTCGTGGCACGCATCGTACAGACCTGTGCGAATCCGATAAAACAATGTTTGAATTAACAATTACTTTAGTATATGTTTAAATTGAATTGTTTCGTTTGATTAGAAAAACGAAATGACAGTTTAAAATGCTTTTAAATATATTTTTTTACAGAATGGTGACTGATTTTTTTTCCATAATTTCGTTTTATTGCAATAAAGTCCCAGCTGTATAGTGACGTAAGCATGCAAGCAGCCCCATAATGCGCAACCTTGTTTTTTAGACCATGGGAAGATTTTCATCGTTTTAGCAGAGTAGAAAGATACGAAGAGTACGGAAACTACGTACAAACGGTTGCAACGGCACACTCACACAGACGCGCGCATCTACGATACTCCTAAGCGACAGTCGCGGTACTCTCAGTCAAGGGTGCCGTGTTGGAACGAGTAGTCGTGTAATTAATTTATTCTTTGCGCCACGGATCGTCCATCTTTTTAATAAAAATGCCTTGATGGTGTTGTGTGGTATACGGCTGTTTGAACTCGGTTTCTTCAAAACCGGAGCTTTCCTTTTTTAAACTCCCTGCTGATCTTGAAAGGTAAGAATGATTTATTGTTATAATCGATATCGAATAATGGCCCGTGCGATCATACACCGACGTGAATTTATTTGTAAATCAAAGATGGCGGCTGCTAACATGTTTTTCGTCATGTGTCGTAGGTAGTTAGAGGTTGCCAAAATCGTTAGTGAGGTCAAAATGTAAATCCAAGATGGCGGCTGTGAAATTTTTCTACTTATTTGTCATGGGTGACGTTTTCATAGTTTTCGAGGGTGCTAAAGCCGATAGTGAGGTCAAAATCTAAATCCAAGATGGCGGCTGTGAAATTTTTCTATTTATTAGTCATGGGTGTCGTTTTCATAGTTTTCGAAGGTGCTCTTATAAACAAAAACGAAAAATTTCATCCAATACGCTCGACGCATTTTCAAAAAAGATGGACGGTCCCTGGTCTCTGTTTTATTAGTACAACTTGTATTGCGTTTTATATGGTCTATAAAAAAATTATTAAAAAGTCCGCAATGGTCTGCGGATCATCACCACAATGTTTACCATCTATATTAATTTGATTGACTTCGCTTTTTGGCACATTACACATTGTTTTACTAATAACGTTCCAAGTAGCCCTACATTTGTTTTGAGCTGTATGGATAAACTAATTATTCTGAGACTTTTTTGTCAGTTTTATAACACGTTGTAATCTACTCGCAAAATTTTTAAAATTGGTTTTGTTTATGATATTTCGATTCTTACGATACTTCCATAATAATTGCTGTTTACGCATGCCGCATTTTTTTATTCCTGTTGTCTTCCACTTTGTTTTTGTTTAATACATTTATGTTAAAGTTGCCACATAATATTATTTTCTTTTTACTGTAGCAGTCTGCAGTACTTCCCAAGTAGTCGGTTTAAAGTATCGAAAAATGCGTTTTAACATAATTACGAAGAATAAAGATATTTAAAAAAAATGTTTTCTTTAATTACTACTAGCTGTGCCCGCGACTTCGATCGCGTGGATGTCAGAACTTAACAATATATTTTGTGTGCGTCGGTATCCTGCGAGGATACCGATTCAAATCTTTATTTTTTATTTATGCTAGTGCTTCTCTATAAACAACATTAGCTGTGGAACCATCTGGAGCGTACACAAAAAGGTTATTGGGGTTGTTTACGCGTGAAAGAGCTACGTATAGTTGACCATGCAACTCACTTCATGTTCTTCTTCTGATTCCTGGGACCTACTTAATCTCGCCCTTTTCGCATCTCGGCTACGCTGCGAAAGGTTTGTTTTTTTTTTTCTAGAAGGCATTTTCAGAAAAAGAACTGAACCAAACAAATAAAATATTGAACAAAACACAAACTTTCAAAATGAGAATGAAGACAAATAAAATTTCAAACTACGAAGTAAATAAAACTACTTGACTCAAATTGCAAGTTATTATTTACTTCGCACTTTAGAATTTTGTCCAAAATTTACAGTTTTCTCTATCAATGTTACAGGCAACCCTCTAAATTACTTTATAAAGACCACCTTTTGAAATCAGCAGTTGGTTGTCAACAGGGTGACCCTCTTGGGCCAGTCATTTTTAGTTTGGCAATAAATCCAATTATTCGACAACTAAATTCTAAATTCAACGTATGGTATTTGGATGACGAAACCCTAGGAGGTGATGTAGACACAGTCTTAAAAGATTTACAGTTTTTAAAAGAAACGACTGACGGACAGACAACCATTGCAAAATTTAATACAATAGCTCCAAATATCAAAATTATGGAAAGAAACTCTTCACCTTCTAGGGTCCCCAATTTTTGACGAATCCTTTCCAACGTTCATTGAGGAGAAGATACAAAATTTTAATGACGTCTCCGAAAGACTTTTCAAAATTAATATTCATTCGGCCTTCACACTCATTCGGTACTGTTGCATCCTAAATGTGGTCCTGGACGACCGTGTGTGGCAGCAAGCCACACTACCCATTCGCTTGGGCGGTCTCGGCGTCCGCAAAATTTCAAGTATTAGTTTACCAGCTTTCCTCTCCTCGGTCCACAGTACCGATAAATTAACCAGGAACATTTTATCTTCCTCACTGGTCGATTTTGAAGTGCCGTTTTTGACCGATGCGTTGAACGCTTGGAAAATGGCTTGTCCCAATACGGTTTTGCCTGATAACCCGTCTTCCCAGAGACGGTGGGACGTGCCGCTCTGCAGTATTATACGGAATACCCTTGTAAACACGTCACGTAATACTGTTGAGCGTGCCCGTCTGCTGGCTGTGGGAGAATGGGAGTCAGGTTTGTGGCTTCAGGCGCTCCCGTCATCCACCATAGGCACAATGATGGATGACTCATCGTTTCGGCTCGCTACGTGTCTCCGCTTGGGCGCACCTTGTGTTGCTCCGCATCGATGTCACTGCGGTGAAGCTGTCGACAGTCTCGGACACCATGGCCTGTCCTGCTGCAGGAGCGCAGGTCGCATAGCACGGCACGCCAGCATCAACGATATTATTCGTCGAGCTCTTGTCACCGCCGGCATACCAGCGGTGTTAGAACCAAACGGCTTGGTACGTGATGATGGGAAGAGACCAGACGGCATGACGTTGTTGCCTTGGAAGGTGGGTAGGCCTCTGGTGTGGGACGCAACATGTGTCGATACCCTAGCGCCATCTCATGTTCCTAGCACTGCGGGCTGTGCTGGCGCCGCTGCTGCAGCTGCTGAGACCCTCAAGTGGCGCAAATACTGTAACCTTGTGGGCAACTACAGCTTTGAGCCGTTTGGGGTCGAAACGCTCGGGTCATGGGGCCCGAGCGCGCGTCTCCTTTTTAAGGAAATTTCTCGCCGGCTGGTCGATACTTTACGTGACCAGAGGGCTGGGTCGTTCTTTGGCCAAAGAATTAGCATTGCCATTCAACGTGGCAATGCTGCCAGTCTTCTGGGCACGTTTCCGGATGACAGCGATGCGGATGAATACTTCGACGCCTAAGTGTCCTTTGTTTTTTTTTTATTTTTATATATTTGTATTGTAAGTTAGTTAGTCATTTTGTCAATAGATGGCGCTGTTTTAATATTTATTTCTGATACACTTATAATTTTATAATTTACATTTTTTAGGTGTGAACTGATTACGATGAAACAAAAAACTCAATGTTACTTCAATTTATATAATTATTAACGCAAATATATATAAACGTGAAGTTGTGAGACCAAGTGCACATTAACACACGTTAACTATTTTTTCTTCTGGAACACTTTAAATTCAAAAATCTTTTGATAGACTGAACCGATTGCGATGAAACAAAAACTAAATGTTACTTCAAGTTACGCTAAATCGTTGTGTATAAAAGTTATCTACATTGATTTCGTACATTTTACGTGATGCTCGGATAACTAAACATACAAACAGACAAACAGACAAAAATTCTAAAAATGCTGGAAATGGGTTCTATTGGTTGTCCTTTAACACCCTGGCTATATTTTTTAATTTTTTTTTTAATGTACAAAAATTTCTTTTCTACAGTTTTATTATATGTATAGATTACACCCATTCTCGAGTAGAAACAGTAAGGTGCAGGGTTAAACTAGGCATCGGTCGAGCGACGCGCATTTTGACTTCACTATCGGCTTTAGCACCCTCGAAAACTATGAAAATAATATTCATGACGAAAAATTTGAATTTTTTCGCAGCCGCCATCTTGGATTTACGTTTTGACCAGAAGGAGGTAAAGATAATCAGTCAACTTCTAACCACACACCACGTTAAAAACTTCGTTACAATAAAACACTTATCAATTTCACAGACATTAAGAGTGACAACCCTAACGCTCCAATGAGACGTAGGTATTTATTTCAACAAATAGGCCTAGTTTCCATACTGTTCATATTTATACTGTGGTTCTAGTCTAGTGACCAACAGGGTTGGCTCTGGTCTGACCTAGATTGAAAGGAATTTTTTTATTACTCACTAGCTGCTGCCCGCGACTTCGTCCGCGTGAAATCCTATCCTAACTAAAAGTAAGTTTGTTTGTTACCTTTTCACGCCTAAACCACTGAACTGATCATCCTGAAATTTTGTCTATACGTTTTCAGGTGAACAAAAACGGACATTCATCAGGAAAACAACAATACACGTGGCACCATCTATTATCATAATAACGTTATTGTCGTTTTCCTCGGGAACAGCACTTTTTTTCGGGTTGAAAGATACCCTGTGTCCTTTTATGTACACCTGAAAACGTATATGCAAAATTTCAGGATGATCGGTTTAGGCATGAAAAGGTAACAAACAAACTTACTTTCACATTTATAATATTAAATATAGTTAGGATTAGGATAATTAGGACTTTAAGGATTTTAGGCATTTCACTTTGCCCCACCAGGGCGGCCGGTGGGGCAAAGTGGAATAATTCGTACTGATGTTGTTTTGCAGATGTTTGTAGTAACGCCGGGAGGGGACACCCTAGAAGGACATAATGATTTTATTGGTGATATTCTTCAGAAAGGTCAGTTGCGTAGTACTCGTAATCGGCGTACGTGCATGACTATAGATGTATGAACGCAAACACACTAAAAGGACTATGTAAGTATCATAGCAGGTACCGTTCTGTAGTTTCTGCCTCCCTCTGGAGAAGGCGTGAGTTTATGGTACGTATGTAAAGTCTATTCAAACTTATATCTCAAATTAATATTATTTCAAGTTAAACAAATATCAACTTTGTTTTAAGTTAAACAAAATATGAACTTTAATGGTAATTAAGTTGATTTCAGAGTGACTAGGACTATTGAAAAAGTTATAAAATGTTTGAAGTTGTAGCGTAAACTGAACTTTATTGTGTAGGATTTGAAGTTATTTTTTTCATAAACTCATATTTGTGGCAAATAAATCGCAAATGCAGATTATATGAATTTTCTCAATAAATCATACAATATCCATTTCCGGATACGTAGACAGCTACACAAACTAAGTAATCGAAATGAAAATGTTTTATTTATCACGCCAAAACTATTTATTCCATAAGAACCTAATTTTATAATGATGAATTATTATTTTTTTAAAGAAACCTGCGGGGCAATTGCGTATTACATTATCAATCGGAATCGGTTTCATTTTGACAGTTCAACAACATTCGTTGCGTTTTTTAAGTGTTGAGCAGACACATTTTTCGAACTTATGAAGCAATGGATTAGAAATTTGCCTCAAAATGATTCTGATTCCGATTCATAGTGTGTTACGCAATTGGGGTGCTGGAGTATTTTTATCACTACCGACTACTCGAGTTAATTATCTTTTCGTATGCATTAGTTCCTGTGACAAACACGTGTGTGTGTGTGTGTGTGTGTTTGTGGCATGTGTTTCTTTCTTTCTTTTTACAGTAAAATATGTAACTTTGCCGCATGTATCAATATGGGACGTGATGTCAATGTTATTGATATTTATGATGCTGGGGAAATCATAAAGTTATGAAAAATATTTCCGTGAACTTACATCTCGATATCACGAAAATATACGATATTATATGTTAGAAAAAACTTAGATGTCTTTTCGTAGAAGCTTCTGCCCGCGACTTCCACTTCTATCTTTCCCTGTATTTCTTAGAATAGCTCTTGTACAGACGCCAGCACACCAAAGTTACCCGAAACTGTAAAATTTTCCCAATCAACTTTGAGCCGTATGCTAGAGCATACGGCAAAAAAAGCAGTTTTTCAACTTTATTACTAGAGTAATAAAGTTGAAAAACTGCTTTTTGTTGACATGGGAATTTAATAATTTTGTTTAAATTGATTAAAAAAAATTACTTATTATTATTGTCACAAAATTTTCATGCCGAATTTAGTTGGTGGATTATGTAGAACTATTGTGTTATAATATCTTAACATCGACTTTAAAAAAAATGACGTCATTACGCAACGCCATCTATCGAACCATTTATGAACTAGTTTTTACCTTAACATTTTGATGGCGTTAAAAAATTAATTTTAGTTTTGTTCTAAATTGCCTTAGCATGTTCCTGATAGAAGTTTTATGTAGTTATAAGATATCGCCAATGCCAAGGAGAGACCAACCGAACAATTCGATAATACCCGACCCAATGTAATAAGTACCTACAGCGCCATCTCTCGGGGAATTGGGTTACTAATTAATACATAGACGAGCCAGAAGTTTTCGGTGATAATTTTGGTTTGCGAGAACCGATTTTAATAATTCTTTTTTTGTTTGAAAAAAGATACGTACAGGATAATAAAATATGCAAACGAAGTTAAAAAAATGCTTGCATATACGATTATACTACAAACTTACTGTTAGTCCAGAAATTATTTTGTACAACTTTTTGTCTTTTTTGTACAAAAACTGTTGTTTCCATCAAGTTCAAAATAATTTTCCTAGAAAGTCCTTATAAAGTTCTACTTTTCAGATTTTTTTCATATTTTCTAAACTTATGGTTCAAAAGTTAGAGGGGGGGACACATTGTTTTTTACTTTTGGAGCGATTATTTCCGAAATTATTGACATTATCAAAAAATGATTGTAGTAAACCCCTATTCATTTTTAAATACCTTTCCAACAATATATCACACGTTAGGGTTGAAATAAAAAAAATCACTTCCCACTTTACATATAGGGGGGCTACCCTAATAAAATATTTTTTTCCAATTTTTATTTTACCACTTTGTCGGCGTGATTGATATACATATTGGTACCAAATTTCAGCTTTCTAGTGCTAACGGTCACAGAGATTAAGCGAGGACGGACAGACGGACGGACAGACAGACATGGCGAAACTATAAGGGTTCCTAGTTGACTACGGAACCCTAAAAACCAGGTATTTACAAGGCAGGTGTGTATGAAAACGCCAGGACCCCTGCTCCAGAAGGACATAATTTATTATACCTATATGTTGACATTCTTGAGAAAGTCTAGGTGCATAGAAGGTACTCACAACCGCGCGTGCATGTATGAATAGGATGTTTGAACGTAAACGACGCAAAAGGAGTATGTAAGGATCGTAGTTGGTGGCGTTCTGTAGTTTCTGCCTACCCCAATGGGAAGACGGCGTGAGTTTATGTACAGACGCCAGCACATCAACCTACCCGAAACTGTCACATTTTCCCAATCAACTTTGAACCTTATGATTTAGTGATAAAGTTGAAAATCTATTAAAGAAATTTGACAGATTGTAGTAGGTTGATGTGCTGGCGTCTGTACGGTCACCAAAGAAGATAAGTAACTAGGGTAGTCGGTATAGTTGAAGTTTAGTAAGAAACCGATGGATGTTTTCGAATAAAATTTAATTTTATTAATAGAAAACGAACAGCTCATTTACCTATTAAATTAAATTTCAGTCGACAACATCCATCGGTTTCTTATTAAACTTCAACTTTATCCGACCATCCTGCATACTTATCTCTTTTGCTGAATGTACATGGAAGATACATGAGAACATTGTTACGTACCTAACTGGCGTAATACTATTTAACCAGTTCCTATAAGATATATTGAAAGAAATTGATTAGGCTAATATTAAAATGGATACACACATGCGTGCGTGTGTGACCGCGATGTAGGACCGTAAACGAAGCAAAATGAGTAGGCAAGTATTTAAGTAATGATTGTCAAAGGTGGAGTTCTATAGTTTCTGCCTATCCCTGCCTATCTGAAGAAGGCGTGAGTTTATGCATGAATTATTATTATTACTAGCAGTGTCCCGCAGTTTCACTCGCATAAGTTTCCCGTAGGAATATCGAGATAAAAACTATCCTATGTCCTTTCCCGGGACTCAAACTATCTCCATACCAAATTTCATCCAAATCGGTTCAGCGGTTTAAGCCTGAAGAGGTAACAGACAGACACACTTTCGCATTTATAATATTACTAGCTACGCCCCGCGGTTGCACCCGCGTAAATGTCGATCCCGTGGGAATATCGGGATGAAAAGTAGCCTATATGTTAATCCAGGGTGTCAGCTACCTCCATACAAAATTTTATCAAAATTGGTCCAGCCGTTTGAGCGTGAAGAAGTAACAAACATATAAACACACACACTCACAAACTTTCGCCTTTATAATATTAGTGTGATAGTGTGACTAGCTACGCCCCGCGGTTTCACCCGCATAAGTCTCGATCCCGCGGGAATATCGGGATAAAAAGTATCCTATGTCCTTTCCCGGGACTCAAGCTATCTCTATACAAAATGTCATCTAAATCGGTTCAGCGGTTTAGGCGTGAAAAGGTAACATACAGACAGACAGACAGAGTTACTTTCGAATTTATAATATTAGTATGGATTGTATGGATAAGCCTGTGTTGTCACACTGCAGGGCAAAGGCATGAATGTAAAATAAAAATAAGGTGACGAAAAAATCAGTCAAACAATTTATTTTTAAGGTCCCTTCCCGTCCTTTATACGTATTTCCCAAAGGAATGTTAAAAAATCTGGAGTCACAAGACGGATTGACCTGACGGTCCAACACCTGTCTAGATCCATACTACATTTGACGAGGGTAACTCAGTGATAAAAAATGTTTTTCATTCGTCATGCCCCGTTGTTGGACTGTGTCCTTTGCTTCCGAAGCGAGATCTGATTGGGGATAAGATGCAAAGTATTTTATTTTACATAAACCTACATGGGCGCTTATGAAACGTCAGAAGCTAGGTGCCCGCTTGCAATTAGTCGTTTTTTATGGAGAAGAGCAAGAAACTCCATGGCTTCATCTTCTTCTTCGCTTCGCTCTTGACATAGCGGACTTCTTTATGATTTTTGACTTATAACTTCTAAAAGGTGCATTCTACGGTAAAATCCTTATGTATACTTTAACAACATTTTGAAAGTATACAACAAACATAAACACAAAAAGACAACACAACACTTTTTTCAGGTAGACTATTCACCAGTCAACAACACTTAAAAAAAAGGTTGTGAATTAACGCACATTATCTTAGGACAGACAACAGTCCAATAGTCCCACGTTCAAATAGGTTAACCTATAATTTCCCGACACTTTACATAATTCTAACCACAGAACAAACTTCATTTCCGACATGCATCAATATAAGCAAATGGTCGGCGATAATCACCTGTTTCATACCATTACTTTCACAAAGGAATTTGAGGTCTCTGTTCTTAGTTACAAGGTACAAAGTCGATTGATTTGAGACACTGAAAAGCTTGCGGCGCTGCGACAGTAATGCGTGATGCAATTTATTTGACAGTAATACCTTATATGAATAGCTTATGATCGCATCAGTAAAGTAGTAGCGTAGTCAAAGTCATGAATTTAGGTAAGTCTTTTCCGATTAATGCAACCTCGATTCACATTCCTAATGTATAGTACTGTGTGACCTAAACCCACACTTAAGTCATGCTTTTCTGTGACTTCAATAGTAAATTTTTACATAGAAAAACGTGACTTAAGTGCGGATTTATGTCAGACGAGCTCTAAAATAGTATACGACACGTGTAAATTACACACACACGGCGTTTAGCCGTGCAATAAAGAACTACTTAAGTCACACGTATCATAATATAATATCAGCGCTTGGCCTGGTATTAAAAGCACAAGACTCCGGGTTCTAAATGTAGCAGGCATAGATAGCCGACATCGTACCTACTTGCTATATCACCCTAAGGTTGAATGTCGCTTGCACGTCATAAAACGACAATGTCTATTTGTCTATGTGACAGTTCGATCATTTCAAGCTTATGTACTGAAGTTTCAATTTACTGGGAACTGTTGTCCAAAGTGGTATAGCTATTACGAGGTGGACCTACAAATAAAGAAACAAAATAATGTCCTCCCTTTTCCCTCATTCTTGGATATAATCCGATGGGTCGGCAATCCGATACGACTAGAGAAATCTGATGCAGGACAAGCTGCTTAGGTAGGTGCCTAAGTATGTGCTCCTCCGAGGCACGGAAGTGTCACAGAGCCAACTTCCTAATCCTAGGCTGCTACAAAGTTTTTGTCAGCAAAACAGAATAAGCCCTCGTACCCTCGGGCGATTTTTTTATCGCGCACCAGTTTTCCAACGAGTCCTCATGATCCACAGCCTATGCACAATGACAAGACCAACAATAGTTTTATTTTAATGAAATAGTACGTAGCACATTAACAATTTAACTAATATTTTTTTACAATACTTATAATTTAAAAGAGTGTCTGTGGAGTTTCTTAATCGTTCTTCTCCATAGAACCTACCACGCTTTGGAATAGGCAACTAAGTAGTTTCATCTTTCACAATCCAAAAGTGACTGTAAATGGTTTAATTAAAGAAAGAAAGAAAAAGTATTTATTATGACTCGTACAGGAAAGTCACAAACTAAACAAAACACAGTAAAAAATAAAAACCAAGTTATATAAAAAAAGCAACAAAAAGAAAAATGAGACAGAAACTCCTATACGAAGCCAAAAGGCTCCTATCTCAGCATGATGCTGCGACATTTAAAAAATAAATGTCGCAACGCTGGTATTTATTGAAATATATGCTCCGATTTTGAGTTTGTAGTTTGAAAAAAGAAAACTATTACCTATTCAATGAAAAGAAACAGTCACATTAGCTCAGTATTCTATGGCTAGGTCAAACATTGGCCGTAAGTAGGTCCCCTGACAAACACGCAACCGAGTGAGTGAAGTCAATCCGGTTACGTTTCTATTTCCTTTTGCGAATGACCGTTGCGCTAACGTTTTCGATTGCGTTTTGTCCGTTTTATTTTCAGACTCGCTTTGCTTGTTTTATGTGGTAGCTTTATTTAGATTTACGTGCGTTGCGTAATAACTTGTTTGTTTTTAAACAAATTGTGGGTAGTGGTGTAAATCACTGTTATTTTTAAATGTTTTTAAAATTTGCTGTACCTACCGTATTCTATGCAATATGAACGTATTTATTTTTATCGAATTCGCATCGCAAGTCCACACGTGATTTGTCGCTAAATGAACGAGTTATCCAAAACTATTTCTGTATAATATGCAGGCAGCAACGTTTGCATGTCACACACAATGTAACTGAAGCGTTACAGGACTTGCATCGTCTGTCTACACACGATTCAATTCATCCAACCAAACAGTAGGTATGCCACAGGCAATTAAATTCCACCGAGGTAATCAGACTTCATGAAACATTACTAGTAGGTACGTGCCCATACGTCATAATTAGTTTTAAAACAAGTTAAGGGCTTGTAATAGTTCAGCTCAAATTCAGATTTTGCCCCCACTTCCCCGCGCTATGTATCATTCTATCCCTTTCGCACTGACATACTGATTCAGTTAGGGTGAACTGAACTATTGATGGAAGGATGTCAAGAAATAAAATGATTAAACTTAACATTAATTTATTACATTCACATTGTATGTACAGTTTATATAAAATTCTTTTAAATGGGCAGGTAAATAATAAGTAGGTATAACAAAACAAACATGAGACACTCATCATTCGCATAGCAAATACAGTTTACATCGAAATCCGCAATATACCTACTGCATTAGTGTTCTATGACCGACCAAAGACCATTGATCTACCGCCATATATTTGTCACCATAAGACATCGACAGCCAAATACGAGCCGGCGCTCAGCTCACTGACAGCGTGCCACGGCAGGTTGTGCTGCGGCATCCCGCGGCGTTCCGTGGCATCCTGCTGAAAGCCCGCACAGACCGGACTGCGTCCCATTAACCGAAATGACCGCAGCACAAGTTTCAATCTTATTTCAACTAGCTTAGCAATCATAATTCCTCGACACAACGTGACCCACACGTCCCGCGGGATGCAATGGCGCGCCGCGGCATTACGTGGAATGAAACGGCATGACACGTCATGCCGCAGCATCCCTCGGCGCGTCGCGTCATGCCGCAGCGTCCCGCGGCACGTCGCGTCATTTCCCGGCATCGTGGTATCGAAATAAAGTAACATGAATTCTAAACTCATTGAAATAAGATTCAAAATAACTTGATTAGTAATAAAATCCTTTGCCATGACAAAGCCTTAAAATTACTTTCTTTTTGCTGAATCTTTGGCCAAAAAATAGGCTAGTCCTCTGGTCACGTGAAGAGTCGACCAATCGCTTGGCGATTTCTCGAAAAATTAAGTAAGCACTCGGACCTTATGGCCCTAGTGTATCAGCCCCAAACGGCTGGTACATATAAGTCGGAATAAGATTAGAGTATCTATTTGAGCTGTTTGAGGTTTTCTGCACCCGCAGTAATCGCACTAGCACAGCCAACCGTAATAGGAAGATGGGGTGGCGCAAGGTAGTCGATACATGTTGCATCACACACCAAAGGCCGACCTAACTTCTAAGGCATTATGGTCAATCTGTCTGGTCTTTTCCAATCGTCGCGAGCCATTAGGTTCTAAAACAGCTGGCAACCCAGAACTGTCAAGAGCACGCAATGGTTATAACGCATAATAATACGTCATCGGAATGACTGATGTCAATTATAAAGTTTCATACATTTTGGCTTTAACTCCGGGTTTAGAATAGAACGAATTTTAAAATAAGTTGTTATAATGAAAACATTTAAATTAAAAAAAAAAGGAATCAAGAGGAGGAGAATGACGAAAGCAAGAACATTTATGTGAATTCCCTTAAATCCCTAATTTCCACATTCCGTGTATATCTGGGATCACATAACTCTGGCAACATGTATGATGGATGAGTAAAAATTTGTTAATTTAGGTCTCATGAATTTTGCCCAATAATGATCGTCTTTCTGTATAATTTCAGTTTTGATATGATTTTTACATCCCGATCATACGCCAAAAATACATGTTTTTCTACCAGTTATGTGTAGTTGTCCCTGCACCTGAATGTACCAAGGATGTTTCAAATTTATGGAAAGTCCATCTTTCGTTTTCCTCCAAAACCTTATTTTTTTTAATCTATTGCATCGTCCAACGAAGTCCTGAATGCAGAAATCGGACACTTTATTTCTACTATTGTGTCTTCTCCCTGCACAACTCCGTCTGGAGTTGCACCTAGAAAAGGTAACTCTTTATCAATAAAAAGACCACAAGGCTCTATTTTTTTAATATTAAATTGTGATGCTAGTTGTTCCATGGTAGTTGTTTCACTTTCTATTCCATGTTTTATGGACGGCACATTACATACATTTTTTGGATATATAAGATTTTTAACTAAAAATAACTTTAATTTCGGAAGTCGGTGGCAAAAAAGTAATATACAAATCCAAAGACACCGACATCCGAAATTAATGTTATTTTTCACTTTGTAGTATTTTTGGGAGTCGGTATTTTTTGTCAAAAATTTTTTGATGTGAAACTTCTTTAGGCGCGCTTGACTTGGGGATTAAACTGGCGAACGCGTTACGGAAACGTGTGATCGGGCGAGTAGGGAAGGTACGTATTTATGCGACCGGGTTTTTACACCAGGTATTTGCTTCCAAGTACGCACACAAGTACGTAGGTACTCAAATAGTTCAACAACCGCGTTTGTTTTCGCAAATGCAATCATGGTCCTTATCAGTAAGAGCACAGAATACTTAATAGTACTACGTACAGAAAAGACACTCCCTTCCTCGACCTCATATCAGATACCGCACCTCACCCCGCACTTCGAGGTATTCGTCGCCGACTCTTTAGCAAGGGCGCTCGCGAACCGCAGCGCTGTATTGCTGATACGAACACACAATTATGCGATTTAAAAGTTTTATTTGAGTTTTAATCACGATGGTTGGATATTGTGATGCTTTTCCGAATTCGTATTTACATAAACTGTTTGTAAGATTTCGCATTTTCATTTGTTTATGTAGTAGTAATAGGTAATTATTTTGCGAGCGTTATATGGAATGTCCGAGGTGTGGTAAGAGTCTATGGAACAATTTCGTATGCAAGTATTTTTACTTTAATGGTTTGTAAAAGTATTTTATTTTTAATTATAATTAAAAATATACCATTAAATTTCTGATGCCAAACTGCATTCAGTGATGGATTATTTTTTATTAAATAGTTTTTGTAAATAGATAATAGCTTCATATTTGCAATAAATTACCACCGTTGTGTCATCGCGCTTCTCTTTCTTTTCCTACCGAACCTACGGTCCTGCATGCGGCAGCAGCGGGCAGCATTATATATGTTTATTTCCTTCAAAGGAACTATTTAGTCTCAGTAGTTCCTTCAGCTTTTGCAAAGGGACTACTGATCAAAAAGTTCTCAATAGTTCCTTCAAGGGAACTGCTAAAGGAAATATCTAGTCTCAGTAGTTCCTTCAGCTTTTGCAAAGGAACTACTGATCCAAAAATTCTCAGTAGTTCCTTCAAAGGAACTACGCGAAGGAACTAGTGAGCATAAACGATATTTTTTACGAAAACAAGTTTTGATATTATAACACAACTTTAAATACCTCCAGGACCCCTGTACAGTTACATGCAGGTGCAAAATTTGCTGTTTGTGGTAGTGCGCATACAGCAAATTTTCACACCAAAAATTAAAGTCGATTTCCAGCAATTACTTTTGTCACAGATCTTTTGTGCAATGTTTCTTAGTTTGATGTACGACGGCTATAAGTCTTTTTACACCCTGTATCAATAAATAGATAAAATTATTTATAAAAATAGTTTTGCTGAATATATTGAAAACACCATTACACATTGGGAACTGTCTAAAATAGGTACGTTTACCTCCCTAAATTTCTGACAATGTTTTGACATTGACATGAGATTACGATTTTAAACCATTTCAAAAATTATTTTATGAATGAAAACTACAAAATTTGGAAAAAATAAAAATACGAGGCCTTATATTTTACATCTATATTTCATTTTACTTTATTACATAATTTCTTCAGAACATAAAACGTTATCAATCGGGTCTTTTGAGCGCAAGCAAAGTGACACGGGTTCCCCGTCTGATAGCCGAAGCGGTACTGATAAATACTGAATCGGGGTCCTGTCGGGGGCCGGGCGGCAGAGCGGTTCAAGGTATGAGTGGTTATAAAGCTGGATATTTCGGATCTCATCTTTTTACGTTAAATTTAACGATTAAAAAAATAAAAACGAACCTATGACACCTGCTTTATGCATAGTTCGATTAGCTTGCAAATTTTCATGGCCTAATTTGAAAATTTTCATTGAATATTCTCCTTTTATTTTGCGGTTTAGAGGTAACTTTGAGACTTCTTTGTATCGAGAAAATTGTATGCAATCGTGTTTTCGCAACCGATGACACCTCGCAGTAGTCCACATCTTTATCGTATATTAATTTCAAAGTGAAAACTGCAGAACTGTTGGAACTACAGCCGTTAATGCTAAGGCAATTTTGCGCAATCTGAACTAGTATCGGTCCTTAACAAAACCGTGATTAAGACAGAAAACCCCTTAACACAACGGAATTCCAATTCAAAATCGCAAAGCATTTATTTCTACTAAACTAAATTACAGGCACTTTTCAATCGTCAAGGAACCGTTCAGTCATGTAGATGAAGCTATTTGCCCATTCCGAAGCGTAGTAGTAAAAGTTCATCCCACCCCCAAAAATAACATTGTCTGTCCCAAAAGTATATGATAAAAGTGTAAACAAACCCTGTTCTGGTTAAATTCTTACCCACGGTTCCCTATCCATTTGCATACAATTTTATGCCCTAATATAACTTGGTATACTTTTGTTTATCCTAATCATATTTTCGCATAACATTATTTACGCATAACAGCTTACCTACGTATAATTTTTTTAATCATAATTTCTCTAATTATAATAATGATTAAGCATAAGTTTAGCATGCTCGTTTTATTTCTAACGACGTCAGGTTGGAACCTAACCAAACCGAACCTCGGGGTGCTCCTGACGTCGTTTAGTGTCATGCGAATTAAATTTATGCCAAAAAAAATTAGTCTTCAAGATAATTATGCCAACATAAACTGTATGCCACAAAAAAATATGGCAAAGTATTATTATGGCAAAACAAATTATACCAAAATATTTATGCCAAAGTATATTAGGAAAAAGAACATTATGCGAAAAGAAGGGAGCCCATCACCCACATGGGAATAAGTAACATCTTCATCTGTGTTAAGAAAATTTCAACTTATTTTCTTCCCACTTTCTGCAACAATTATTGTTTGAATAACGTAATTAAATTATAATTATTAAATCATCGACGAAAATTGAAGTAATCAAATTAACCTCAATTATTGTCAAATGAAAAACATCTTTATGGTTATTTAAAATTATAATTTCAGGTCTAAGTATTCAAAATGTGTCAACTTTGTGCCACTACGCTCTTCAAACATTTAATTAATTCCAACCAACATAGGTATCTACAGCTTCTTCTTTAAAAACTCAGCAAATCCAAATTAAACGCCGCAGGTGCGCACGGAACTATTAAAAAGGATTTTTCTCTAATTGGGGATGAACCGGCAGATTTATGAATGAATGCAAATTACGTAGACATGCTGACACGACATTTAAAATATGAGAACTTTTATGCTCGAGATATAAATTCAAGGCTTTGTGCGATTTGCATTGGTTTTTTTTATTCATGAAGCTATTTATTTACTTTGTGTAAATAATTTTATCACCACTGTTCTTAAACGGTGAAGGAAAATATCGTGAGGAAACCGGCATGTCCTAGAACCAAAGATTCGATGACATGTGACATCTACCAACCCTCACTGGGCCCGCGTGCTAGATTACAGCCTACTCCCTCTAGAAGAGAGGGGGCCTGTGTCCCAGCAGTGAAATCATTATAGACTGATTATGCTAAACGCCACTACGCCACGCGCCGCCACGCGTACCTACCTATGTTAAAATCATAATTATATGCATTTTGTCACAGTGTAAAATACTTTTTTATATATATTTTCACAACTTTGATGATAAAGCTTTGTAAAATGAGTTGCAATGTCGGACAAACAAAAAACAGGAATAGTTAATACCTATAGTTGTACTTATGCGTTTCTTTCGAATTTAGCCGATCAGCGATGCTATTCTGTCAAAAGATCACCGTGATAACTTCGTTGAAGTGAGCTTAAAGTGAACTGCCATTCCACCTGATTCTAGGGATTGACAGTATTGACAACTCACTTTAACCTCTCGAATGTCTTATGTTACACAGTGCGACATAAGAAAAAATGCTCCAAGTGCCTTAAGTCGGAAAGTGACACTTAAGGGCTTGGTCAGGATTGGTCGCTAAATATCTGTAGTTGTGTTGCAAGTAGCAATATGTTCTGTATTTATATGAAAAAAATGGTTCATTCACTATTAATTTTATTATGTTACTAGCTACTGCCCGCGACTTCGTACGCGGATCCTGTTGCTAATGCCAGCGACAACGGGGTCGTCAAAATCGAAGATCTGAAACGTCTGATGTCGAATTCTAAGAGCCCGGGGACTGGAAAACAACGGGATACGCGAGACGATTCGAGACGTTCCAGATCTTTCATTTTTGTAAGTCAACAGTAAAAGCCCATAATCCACCCCTTCAAGTTATAACCATCATCTCCATGGCAATAAATTAGAGGGTACTGCAATGCATCGTAAGATCGATGTATTTCATAAATGCGTTGCAGGCGATTATCTTGTGTGCGTAACACTATGTCACGCCGCTCACATTCTTGATCAGCCAAAACCACTGCAACATCATTTGTTACTGGAGCATTGTATCTGCCACGATGTCCAGTAGCGGGTCGTTTACCAGTATCAATCACAAATTTATAACTGTTGATTTCTCCAGGGGGGATAGATTCTAATGCAGATTTAAAACTGTGTACGTAGTAGGGATTTACTTCATGCAACATACTTTGAAGCAGTGAAATCGGACTATTTTTCAATTGCGGAAAGGTTGGTTTCTAATATTTGTCTGATCTTGATAATTGGATACGAAATATATTTGGAGAAACTTGGGGTAATTTTCAGGCAAAAATGAACCAATAAGGTGGTAAACTTGGCCTTGCACTTTGAATGTTGGCATAAATGGGCCTTCTGAAATCTGTTTCGCACCAAAAGATGTCATTTGAAAGGCATTATTGTACGAACGGATGTTGTTCAAGAAATGCTTTGACTGTGGATGGACGCTGAGAACTCAAGCGTGATTCTGTGTCGGTAAACGTTTCCGATTCGCGAGACAATGTATGTCGCTCACGATCAGCGGACTGTCGCGCATCACGTTCCGCATTTGTCTCTAGAGACCTAGAAGCAGATACGTAGATACGCTGAGAACTCAAGCGCAATTCTCTATCCGTCAACGTCTCCGACTCGCGAGACAATGCATAACGTTCACGATCAGCGGTCAGTCGCGTATCACGTTCCCCACTTGTGTCTAGAGACTTAGAAGTCGATGCGTAGATACTCTTGGAACTCAAGCGCAAGTCTCTACCCGTGAACGTCTCCGACTCGCGAGACAATGCATGACGTTCACGATCAGCGTTCAGTCGCGTAATATATTCTTCACTGGACTCTAGAGACCTGGACGTAGATGCGTAAATACGCTGAGAACGCAGGCGTGCTTCGCGATCCGAAGAGGTTTCCACGGAGCGAGTTGCAGCCTGATGTTCTCGAACAGCATCAAGTCTCTCCTGACGCTCTTCGGTAGATTCTTGTGATCTTATGACCCTCAATCTTTTAGCTCCTTTGGAACATTGGGAAAGATTTGACCTCTTTCTAGGCATGGTTATAGTTTTATTGTGAAGATACCTGATCAATTAAAATCTAAGTGACTGCTCCCCTGCGTTACCGGGTAGGCTACCGTGTCACGAAGATAAATGAAAAGGAAATTAAACACTCAAATAACATAAGCCCGAAGGCATATTTATTCGATAAAATAAAAAAAATAAGTGGGAGTTTTGGCCAGTAGAGTAAAATTTTCAATGATATACCATCGTCATCGAAAATCACTCCTAAACTGGTACCGCCTTTACCGCGTGGAGGTACTCCCAGCTTATGTTATTTTATAATTATACAGTGAAATTAGTGATAGCTTTGATTTCCACATCAGATGTTTCTGATCTTCGATTTTTATAAGTCAACAGGAAATGCCCATCAGACCGAACAACTTTTGCTAAGACGTCATTCCTATATATGTTATGGTGTAGCTGGGCTCTTGGAGTTCCACATTAGGTATATAGATTGGTCTGCTCTGTTTGCCTCTGCTTCAGTCGATGAGCAAGTTGATATTCTTACGGCGAAGCTTATCGAGCTCTACGATCAACACGCACCTGTTCGAGCAGTTAAGGTTAAACATTTGCCGGCGCCGTGGCTCACAAATGATATTAAAACGCTGATGCTCAAAAAAGTTACGGCGAAGTCTAAATTTAAGCGCAGGGCTAATGACGCTAACAGGGAAAGATACCTCTCAATCCGTAATCACTGCAACAAGGTGTGTAGGAATGCTAATCGCCACCACATTCATACTTCTGTCCAAAATGGGGACGCATCCAAAGTTTGGAAATTTCTTAGATCATTGGGGGTCGGTAAAACCCGGCAAGAGACAATCCCGAAAGATTTAGACATTGATGCAATGAATAATCATTTTACTGCTTCGTCCAATTTTGATAGGACAATAAAATCGAATACACTGAATTATCTTTCTTCTCTTCCGACTCCCAGTTATTCTCCATTTGTTTTTGGTCAGTTCTCCGCATGTGATGTTAAGAAGAGCATACTATCGATTACTTCCAATGCAGTAGGAAGTGACTGTATCAGCCGTAATATGTTGGTCCCTGTGCTGGATGTCATCCTACCCGTCATTTGTCATATCCTCAATTTTTCGGCATCTAGTGGTGTCTTTCCGTGCTCGTGGAAAGATGCTCAAATAATTCCTTTACCTAAAAAGTCTAATCCCACGACCTTTTCTGAATACCGTCCAATATCCGTCTTACCATTCCTATCCAAAGTCCTTGAACGGTTAATCCACAATCAATTAAGCACTTTCCTCTCTAAAAATAATCTCCTCAACCCCTTCCAGTCTGGCTTCCGTCCTGGTCATAGCACCACCACAGCGCTTCTGAACATTACGGATGATATAAGGTCAGCCATGGAAAACAGTAATCTAACGGTTTTAGCTTTGCTAGATTTCAGTAATGCTTTTAATACTGTTGATTTTGATGTTTTGCTTGGCATTCTTTGTTCTCTTAACATATCTCCATCGGTAATTGACTGGTTTCGAAGTTACCTGTACGGTCGCCGGCAACGTATTTGCATCGGAGAGACCTTGTCTTCCTGGAGTAATACTTCTGCCGGTGTACCTCAGGGTGGCGTTTTATCCCCTTTACTTTTCGCAGTTTTTATTAACTCAATCTCTGACGGACTAATTTCTTCCTACCATCTTTATGCAGATGATTTACAAATATACTCGCGAGCTTCTCTTGGAAATCTGTCCGAGGCTATCTTAACGGTTAATCGTGATTTGGCCCGTATATGCGACTGGAGCGAGAGATATGGACTTATGGTCAACCCCAAAAAGACGCAGGTTGTAGTGGTGGGCAGTTCTAGGACGGTCTCAAGAATCGACTGGACGACTCTTCCCCAAGTTTCTTTTGACAACTCAGTGGTTCCCTTTAGTGACAAAGTTAAAAACTTGGGGATATTTATTGATAAGGAATTCTCTTGGACTGCCCAGCTACAGGAAGTTAGCCGCAAGCTATTTGCATCCGCTGCGTCCTTGAAGAGATTGCGTAATTTTCTACCAACTGCCACTAAGATTGCGCTTGCACAATCACTTCTTCTACCCATCCTTGACTATGCTGATGCCAGCTATCTTGATCTTACCCAAGACCAACTCGATAAACTTGAGCGGCTTCAAAATTTTTGTATAAGGTTCATATTCGGTCTGCGCAAATATGACCACGTTTCCGAATTTCGTGTGAAGCTCAAGTGGTTACCAATTCGCCTTCGTCGGAATGCTCATATTCTTTCCCTTTTGTACAATGTTCTCTTTTCCCCTTCCACCCCTCTCTATCTCAAGAAACGTTTTCAGTTTCTTTGTGACTCCCACACGAAATTGTTAAGGTCATCAGATAACTTAAAGCTCAAAATGCCAACGCATTCCACAACTTTCCTTGATAAATCCTTTACTGTCCAAGCCGCTCGTTTGTGGAATGCGTTGCCAGTTGAAAAAAAACGCGCGCAGTCGTTACACATGTTCAAAAGACTTGTAAAGGAACACTACTTGTCGTTGTGATTTTGTCCTAACTGCTATCATCTACTGTCTTATTTTATTTTCGGTGCTTACAATTATTTAGTATGTATATATTTAAGTATCTATAATTTTGGATATGTATTTATCTGTGTATCTATTTTATTGTATTGTATACATAATATTTGCACCAACAACAGCCCCATTTTATGTCCAGGGAAATCACTGTCCATTCCAAGGTTGCCTGGAAGAGATCGCAGAAAGCGATAAGGCCGCCCATTGTATATTTTGTAGTGTTTAATGTGTTTCATGTTATGTATTTTTGTGGTGTACAATAAAGTATATATAATATATAATAATAATAATTAGGTGTTCCAGATCTTCAAATTTATTCTCTCAGTAGAAAATGCACATCACGTGGAACAATTTTTGCTATGGTACCATTTTTGTATCTCTTATAGTTTAGCTGGTCTGTTGCGGTTCTGCATCAGGTGTTCAAGTTTCCAAGATAAATTATAGCCTATATGTTGCCCAGACATAATACCTATACAACAACAAAAAAATCATTCAAATCCGTCCAGAAGTTCCGAAGATTAGCGTGTACAAACAAACAGACACACAGACAGAATTTTTTTTTTTGATTCGTGCCCTATTACTGTTTCTAAACCCCCCTCAATATTTTTTTTTTAAATATATTCAATGTACAGACACAGTTTTTTTACTGTTTTATTATATGTATAGATTACCTTACTCGTAACAGCGTTGACATTGACGTAATGTGCGTGTACGGAGGCCGACAACCCAAAGGAGCTCACTTCACCTAAGTTTTCACGATGAGATTTTTACAGAATATCCTTACTGTTTCGAACTGAAACAGAGCTCATATAATATTTATGTGTTTTGCGGCAAGAAAAAGAGCTTCTTTCGAGTTTAAACCAAGTCAAGGAAATTACGTAAAAAACACATAAGGAACATCGTAGAAATAATAAACGGGACCGTGTTACTTAGCCATCTCGCTTTGTTAATGCATATACCATGTTTTGTCTCTGCATGACACAAAAGTTGACTAGCAGAAAATGTGTATGGCATTACGTAAGTCCGTCTCTGTAAATATTTTGCACATGCGAAAGAAAGAAAATATTTTCTTTGGGACACACACAGGAAACACAAATAGTAAAAAAGGAGCATTTAAAACTAATATTATAACATTAAAAACCATCAAAAAAGACTTATGCGAGGCCAAAAAGGCTTCTATCTCAGCATAATGCTGCGATATGAAAAAAAAAAAATAGCGCTGGTATACTGATAGAGCCCGCTGTGATGCCACAAACACACCTACGGACATCTATGAATCCTACTATGGAATAAAAAAAAACAAAATATAGCAATAAAATATAGTTTAGAAAATAAATACCGTAATTATGTACATATGTAACTAATTGTAAGTTATTATACTGGTGTATTATCGTGGATCTATTTTAGGAATTACATAGTTGTTTGTACGGCCGAACAAGCTATTTGGTATACAGACAAAAATATTCATCTTTCCACTACACAGCCAATATTTCGTTTTATTTTGTGCATTATAACTTTTTCAGCGTATGAGAGCCTTAATTAAATAGAGTGGTATAAAAGAATTGACTAACTCGGCACACCATTGTTTAAAAGTAGTTGCAAGTTAGCTGCCTGTATACCAAATAGCTTGTTCGACCGTACAACATATTTTCCTAAAGTAGACGCTCCGGCTATACCTGGTTAATTAATTAATAAAACAATTTACGTTACATATTGAACATTTGCAACAATCACATCAGGCTTTCTCGTCCAATCAGTGCTGAGTAAACTACACACCGATACACAAACAGCGAGACCAACTGGGGCTGCTTTGTTTGTGTCTGGACACAAATCCAATTTAAATTGTACTAGCATTTCGTTAAAATAATATTGATTGGTTTAAACTTATGGTACACATAATAAAATAAATCTGACACTAAAGATCGACCCAAATATGATGTATGTGTGCGATGATATGGCTAGAAAGGGGGTGACTACCGAGATGACGACTAATAAATTAATAATAGAAGAAGTATGGAAGAAAAAGACATGCTGCGCCCACCCCAAAAAACTTGGGATAAGGGCAAGACAACGATGTTCGTGTATTGGTTTTCATCTTAAGGTTGAAAGTCATTTGCACGTGATAAATCGTCAAGGAATATTTTTGTTTGAAGACCAATGTAACAACCATATTCAAGTGGCAAAACAAACAACAAGGTCGACTATACTTTAGTTTTAAAACAAAATAGCACATAGTTTATAGTCTGGCGAGGTCGCAAAACTTCACGAAGGCGTTAGCGGGATGAAATAAATACAGGGTGAAATTAAATTCATGGGCATCCTTTTAAAGGGTCATTGTACTCGTCGTTATGAACAACTTTTACTATGGGACTAAGCCTAAAATCGCGAAAAAAAAATCTGCTGTTCCTTGCATTTATGTTCACATAACTCGTCAAAATGTATGGAAGAGCTGATTTTTTTTTCGCGATTTCAGTCTTAGTCCCATAGTAAAAGTTGTTCATAATGATGATTACAATGACCCCTTAAAAGGATGCCCATGAATTCAATTTCACCCTGTATACTTAGGTACTTCATGAAAAAAAATGTTCGGGGATATTCTAGGCGATGTCACGCTGGAAGCGATTGGGTGAGTGGCTAGGCTAACCAAAAAAAAATCTGTAAGTATACCATTCATTATATACCATTCATTACTTAGGGCTGGTTTTATCAAAATCAGATATCTTTTATCCGTGGAATAAAATTGACGTCTGACAGTTCTAGTAGGTATGGAAAAACTGTCAAAAATTCAAAATTTATTCTAAGGATAAGAATTATTCTAGGTATAAAAGATTGGCGAAATTCGCCCTTAACCGTTGGATCACAGGTCACCGCTATAACATGGGATTCAACGGAAATAGCAAACGGGATCCATCGTTAATACCTAAAAAATGGGATTCAAAAGTGGGATCCAATGAAAATAAACGGAATTTTCGGTCAAGCCACCCGCTATCGGCGCGGCGGCGGCATTTAGCAAAACTTTAAACCACAGTTATACTTCTGCTTGCCTTCTGCAAGCCTTGTTCAGTATCAAAGGATCCGGGTTATCATGTTCTTTATTGAATTTGTTTTCAATCTCAACTTTATCAGATTATGTATATTTTTATCGAGGCATCGTTACCGATAGGCTCGACGGTAAACTCAGTCCTAGTATCTACACAAAGTTTGATAGATTTTATTTTGATTTTAAAAAAAAAGCCTCGGCTACCACTGTTTGTCTCTGCATCACCCAAAGGTTGACTGGTAGAAAATGCCTATGGCATTAAGTCCGCCTCTGTACATTTATGTGCTTGAAGTATTAAATAAATAAATAAGCAGCACTTTCAAGACTTTCCATACAAACCAAGCGTGTTACCGTTTACTCGCACTACGAAAGAAAATTATGTTTAGAAACTAATGACTTTGACGGCAGTCCGTGACAGAAGTAGTGCGCTCAACGCGCTTTCAGAGCCACGAATTTGAATAGTAGGTACAGCCTGCCGTCTCTAGAAGCTGCCGGCGCGCCGATTCTGCGCTAATGTTGAAGTAGAAAAATGAGTGGTGGTGTCCTGGCACAAAGTATACAGGCACACTTTATGGAATCCTACTATGTACAGACGCCAGCACATCAAGCTACTACAATCTGTCAAATTTCTTTAATAGAATTTCAACTTTATCGTTAAAGCATAAGATTCAATGTTGATTGGGAAAATTTGACAGTTTCGGGTAGCTTGATGTGCTGGCGTCTGTACTTAATAAAGTTTTAAATTCACTGACAGACAATGCACAGCCTAAATCGCTGGGTAAGCATGTTTTGCACAAGGATTCCTAAGGTCTTAAGGAAGGGTTTTTTTTTTTATTTATCCGCTAAGAGGCGATAAAAGTTTTTATGGATTTCGTCATTTTTGCTGGTTGGTAATCCCATCAGGCACAAGGTTCGTAATAAATATTTCTTCCACTACTGAGTTATGTTCTCATACTGAGATGCTCCGATCTCATCGCTTGTTCATAGTGGGTTGGCAATTTCAGAACAAGTTTGGGTTTCTCGAAGGTTCTTTTCTTTAAGTATCAAAAATCAGCAATCTCTTAAACTACAAAAAAAAAATTGTGATTTTGGCGAGTAAAACCTTGAGGCCAAGTGAACTGCACTTTCTCGATAGTAAGTTACCAATCATAACCCTTCGTTGCAGTCGGGTAAAATTATACAAATTAACATTGTGAATACTAAAGCTAAACCGTACAATTTAAAAGTACAAACAACTCCGCTAGATCAAACAAAATATACAGGGTTATTCATTTATCGCAAGGAAAAATACAGGTTAACGAGATTTGTTTTTTTTTGCGTTTTGTGGTGCCCATGTCGTTAAAAGATACGTAGGTGGTTCCAGTCCAATTAGTGGACACCCCGGAGGTCCCGAACTTTCCATACGGTTTGTTTTCACATACAAATCACATGGTATCCAACTTTATGAATACAATTAGCAAATAAAAGGTTTATTTATAAACTATGATTAAAGTTAAGTGACGTTTAAACGTCAAAAAAACAACCGACTTCCAAAAAACACTACAAAGTGAAAAATAACTTTAATTTTGGAAGTCGGTAACAAAAAACTAAAATACAGATACAAAGACACCGGCTTCCAAAATTAAAGTTATTTTTCACTTTGTAGTGTTTTTTTGGAAGTCGGTTGTTTTTTTTTTTTTGTAAAAGTTTTTTATTTTTCACTTTTTATTGGGTCAGCTTGTAATTTATCTAAGTTACAATAGCCTAATGTCAACTGCTCATCACCTTTTATAAAATATTGCTTTTCTCGGTGCAGGGACGTTAATTGTTGAGGAGTTATCCTAAGATGAACCAGGAGAACTGGAGAAGTCACCATCAGCTCCACTTCACCATACGCATTATGACGAGCATAAATTGCTTAGCAACCACAATTAAAGTGAGTACCTAATCGAATCGCAACCCGTGAAATACTTAATATTGAGTAGTTCCGATGGCCATCTGTGGTCTTCATCATCAGTTCCACTTCACCAAATGGTACTTACCGAGAGCGAATGCATGGGTTACTATAAAAAATACGCAAATCGCTATAAGTGTGCTTATAAAATTTGAGGGTTTCCCTCGATTTCCATGGGATTCCCTCATCAGATTCCGACTTGGTGACATTGGGACCACCTAGAAAGCATATATTTCAAACAAAAAATTATTTTTGAAATAGGTCCACAATTGACGGAGAAATCGGTGAACATACATAAAAAAAAGACATACATAAAGTCGAACATGTAACCTTCTCCTTTTTGGAAGTCGGTTAAAAATATATATGGTTAAATAGTCACTAATCACTACTTAACTTTAAACAACGTTTATGAATAAAGGGCTATATTTCTTTGGTTTATTTGTGATGCTTTATCCAAATTAATCTGTCAAGCTCCGCTAATGAGACACAATTGATTTTCTATTGTTTCGTCGCCGATCGGCGAACCGCGCCGCATGACCGGTTAATGAAGGCACTTACGAAAGCGTTGATTAGTTTTAAAATTTGTGATCAATAGCTAATTGTTTATTACGTCGTTTAGGCGTCATTTTAAGGTAGTAATTTTCATCCTTCATCCTATGAAAGTTTGTGAGGATGGATCTTCTTAGCGTGTCGATAGCAATCTAAATGTACTCGGCCCAGAATTCGGCTACTTGTTTGAGGATGGATGCATGTTTGATACGCAAATCTACAAAACGCATTTGAACGAAATTTGGTACACAGATAGTTTATAACCAGGATTAACACATAGAATACTTTTTATCCCGATATTTCTACAGGATCGAGACTTATGTGGGTAAAACCGCGGTGCGCTGCTAGTCCTATAATAAAATAATGAAAAGGTTCTAAGTCAGCCTATAAAAACCTTAATAAAATTAAAAATCTATTCCATTTATTACTAGGCTTCAAAAATATACAAAAGAATCGTGTCCTATCATCTTTCCGGCCCAATGTCCCAGATAAAACGTGGCGCAGATCTTCAATCAATTTTACTATGGAATTTCTGAAGGCCTGTAATAACTTCGGCAAGCATCTTAAATAGCTTATCAGTTGTTAACTTAGTACTGACGATGACGGCAGAATTATAAGTTTTTGACAGGACCATTAATTGTTGACAGAAAACAATCAGAAACTTAAAGGGGACGCTCCTTTGATCTTTCGAATTTCAATCAAAATTTCGACCAGTGTAGGTATGTCTTGATTGCGATTTTTTTTTTTGCTTCCTTTTCAAGTTAAAATATGCTGGTCAAAATATATAGTATCACTAGTAATTACACCCATTTTATCTTACCGTTTTCATTTGTTGTTGGCTTATTTAAATCATTATTCTTAATAAATATGCATCCTTTTTAACTTACTGGTCTTTTCTCGAAGTTGGTCGCAGCAACTAAGCTAGGGGTCCCAACCAAATGAATTAGCCTATATATAATGTACTCTGTGTGAATTAGGTTAGAACTTTGACCACCGCGCGCCAGCAGTGGCAGCGGCCGGCGAGCACTACATACAAATTGGTCGAAGTTAATTGGCTATTTAGTCATTTTTACAGTAACATAAGAATTATTTAGGGTTTCATTAAATACATACCTTTTACACACATTCTTTCATTAATTTCATTTTAACACTAGAGATTTGGAGTCAAGACACTCAGCAGTCGCACCACTAGATACACCAACAAAGCAGTCAACACGACACAAATCAATACCAGCTAATTCCGTCCTAAAGGGACAACCGACATTAGAATATTTTGGGACTCCATGTTAGTTTGGGACGAAATCCAAGTGTTTTACTTGGTATTTAAGCACTTTGAACATAATGCTTTCGCTTCCTAAGTTGTTTCGAACTTTGTTCTTTAAGACTCATTCTGAAAACAAGCCAAATTTAAAAAGTAAAATATACTTTTGAAGACGGGTTTTTTCCCGATAACAGAAAAAAAGACAAAATAATAGTATCAAAACATTAATTACGTTTGCGACAGCCGGAGGATCGAAAAAATACCGAAATTATTTTTATAACTTGTGCATAATGTATACGAATTATCTGCGAACATTTTATTCCACATCGACGTAAGAATATACAATGCCTATTCTTACAAAAATAATTATTAAAATTAAATTGCACCATCGATTGAGGTCAATGCTGCGTCGGCGATTTGATGTTGTCAAAAACTATTAGCGTACTGCAACGTCAGCGAACATCCCATAGTAGCGCTACGTAATCCTTTTAGGGTGAATGAGGATTAGCCATTTATAAATGAAGTTTGGATGAAAAATTATAATAATATGACTAGAAAGGTGAAATGCAAATGAAAGGCGTGAGTCGATAGCAAGCGTATAATGCAACGCTGAATGGTATACTACCAAATACTTGGCAGAAGTTTTCTCTGTTGTGAGCAATAAGCGACCAAACACAGGGCTCCGCGGGCTACTGGTCTACCACGACAACGCGCCTTCGCACACCGCGCTCAAAACGAGGGACTTCCTGGACAGCACGCAAGTCAAACTCCTGGGTCACCCTCCTTACAGCCCTGACCTAGCTCCTTGTGACTTCTTTTTATTCCCGAAAATAAAAAAATCTGCCTAAAGGGATACAATTTTCGTCGCCGGAAGATGCGCTGTCAGTGTTCGAGCAGGCTGTAAACGAGGTGTCTGCGACGGACTGGAAAAAGTGTTTCGAAAACTGGTTCAGACCCATGAAACTTTATATAGAGGCTAGTGGAGAGTACTTTGAAGAGATTTAATAAAAAAATATTTACCTACAGAACATTTTTTTTACTTTCGCAAAACTTTCTGAGTGTCCCACGTAAAACAGAGTACCTATATATATGTCGGCGCGTCTAGAGAATTGGTTCGGCGATGCCAACCTCTTTGGTTAATATTGTTTTTTTAGAAGATATGTCAACTGTCAATTTGACGTAACACCATGGACTGGGGAGGCGGCCCGCCAAGAAGGCCGCCAACAAGGGAAAAGTGAGGGATACATTCACATGGGTTGATCGTAAATGACGATATTGATTGGAGGAATTGTGCTATGATTACCAATTGTGTGTAAATTGATTGCGCTCGCGCCCCACGTACTTGGTGGAATGTCGTTCATGCATTATCGTTAATTAAATAATTGGATTAGACATCCTGTGATTGTTCATAAAGACTTTCATAATACTTTCAACTCCTCGCCCGCAAACCCACGCAACATGGCCTCTTCTGATAAAGATGATCTATTCCCTTTATATATATTTTTTTTTAAATTATAAATAACAATATCAATTGTTGGGAATCGAATATAGGTTTGCTCATAGGCAAAGCATTCGTCGGACCGCTATTTGTTTTTTGACTAAAAAAGCGGTCTGTCATGATTGCCTGCATAGCTCCTCAAAAGTATAGCGGGTTTTATTACACTAGCGAGACAATTAAAAAATATGTGATGGTCGATGAAAGAATCCTTCCATAGGCTGTGAAAAAAGACGTGACGCTAAAGGAGACACTACGAACAAAAAAGTAAGAAATAAAATACAAGTTTTTTTTCCTACTTATAATAATACTTTACTTCATGTATTTAAAGATGGAAGCGACAAGTCGTTTACAACGTCAGTGGCAGTAAGCGGGGCACAGTGGCACATTGCTCGCAAAGCCGATGGCCGATGAGCCCAAAAAAAAAAAACAGTGTTGGTAGGCACCGATAACCTGTTGAAGGTTGCAGGAATCCACCGGATGCGAGAAGCACAGGACCGATTGATGTGGCGACGCTTGCGGGAAGCCTATGTTCAGTAGTGGACGTCTTTCGACTGAATAATGATGACGATGGAGTCGTTGAGGAATCCGTTTTGTTGTGATTAGTTCTTGATTTATCGCTTGCTGGACATATAATCAGCGTTAGACAGCATCTGTCTGAATTAATGCTGAAATTGTGCTTTTTGGCGCAGCCGTGAGGCACATACCTACTGTTGTTTTTAAAACATTTCTTATATTTTTATATTTTGTGCTTGAATAGTTGCCAAATAAATATTATTCTTTATTTCTTTAGTTTTTCTTACACATGGCGTGCGGGTATGCGCATTGGCAGCGCATTTTCTACCTTGGAAAAGCAGCGCTAGTTGCCTTTACACACGGCACGTAAAGCAAATGCTGAGTGCATAGGGCCCTTGGTATTCGTTTATTGGCTTGATTTCTTGCTTCATCATTTATTAACAACTTCCCTGTCCAATGAGTCCGAACGTACTAGAATAAGTTCATGAGTCACAGGTGACTCATTTCTCTATACAATTTGAGGCACATTTTAAAGTAAAAAAGAAGAAGAAGAAGAAAAACAGTAAGAAAAACCTGTGGACGTAGGGCATTATCAAAATGAGTTGTATGGGGACAGGGAAGCTGTTAAAATTGTATTTTCAATGTTATTCAATCGTTAAAGTCGTAAATGTATTGTTGATTTGATTTATTGAATACTAGTTAAATTTACAGATGCAGATTTTTTTAAATTTGTAGAATTAATATTTATTAAATTCATAGGTGTACTATTATCACCTACATTTACAGCTTTAGTAGTTTTCGTTAAGTTTGTGTCTATAATGGAATGTGTAGTTGTAGTGTAATTTGTGTTAGTAACATTATCAAATTTTGTAGCGTTGTGCTCTTGATATGTTTTGTTGATTAGATTTGTTGAATTGCCACTAGTTAAATTTACAGATGCAATTTTTTTTAAATTTGTAGAATTAATATTTATTATTTTCATAGGTGTACTATTATCACCTACATTTACAGCTTTAGTAGTTTTTGTTAAGTTTGTGTGTACAATGGAATGTGTAGTTGTAGTGTAATTTGTGTTAGTAAAATTATCAAATTTTATAGCGTTGTCCTCTTGATATGTTTTGTTTATTTCTTCCTTGGAGGTCATTAGTTTTACTGTTACATTATTGGTGTTTGTGTTTACAGCAGAAACGGGTGCAGTTCCATTTCTTTCATTTTCTGCAGGTCTGTAATAGAAACGGTCACAACTGTAATGCCGCTTTTTTAGATTATGCGCCTAAATAAAGGCAAAGTTTGTGAGTGAACTTACCCATCAGGATGATTTTTCCACGAGATGTGTTTCTCAACTAATTGAAATCCCTGTTCTTTAAGAAGATTTTTGCAAATATCACGCCTGTTTGAAGAAAATTATATAATTAAACACAGATATACAGGGTTAAATTAAATTGACTAGCTAAACTCCGGAGACGCGATGGGTATCGATATCGAAACACGATAAAATAAAAAGATTTGGTGTTTTTTTGGGAGGCCGACATTCGCTATAACGCATGACCCATTATGTATGTAAAGTTCAAAGAACCAGGAAAAACTACGACCAAATTGTTGAGATTTTGTCAACTACTTCCTGAACACACATCCCAAGGGGCTGCAGGACTTCCTACATCCCAGGGTCGTCGACAGAGTCCAGTGAACTACTGAGGACATCCTATGAATCACTGTATCACACTGATCCTTTCTAAACCACGCTAGCCGAGGAAATGGTGCTATCGAAGCTCGGTATGACTAATAACAGTTAAAAGGGTTACGAAAGCTGACCAGCGAATCCCCCTCAACCCGAAAAACAGATAGCTCTCCAACTGCTTGCTAGTTGTTTGTGGGGCAGCATTACATTTACACTCCAAAGCGGAGTCTTGTGTAGATCTCTACTTGAGCAGGTTTTCTTTGCTTCGGCCTACCTGGGTCCTGAGTCTATTTAAAAATTTCTAGCCAAGCCAAGGCAACTTATGTCCAGGTGGAGCAGGTGGTTTCAGCAGGTAGGATGAGTGGGTTGGGTAGGGAAGCACTATCTCGCCACAGCTTTAGCCTTTCCTTAGACCATTCGCCAGTGAGTGGGAGGCAACACTTTAAAATACTGTTGCCGCTTTTCAACCTTTTTGACACAAGGATGTTATCGTATAAAGGGTGTCGTGTATCGGAAACACTTTCCGCGCTTAAGGCAGCTGTTCTACCGCCGATGAGAAAGCGACTAACTATCAATCATTTTCTCGCTAAAGAAACGTACAAAAGACTGCAGTTCCCGTGTGAGTAAAAGAGATACATATATAAATAGTTGATGCTGACTATTCACAATACCGGCGAGTATTCGCTTGTCGCAGCAATCAGAGCTAAAAAAGAGAGTACTAACTCAGCGACACGCGCTTGGCGGGCTGAACCCTTACTGAAAGACTCACGCATGGAACATTCGCAGACTAGCGAGTAATTGCTCGTTGCTGCCGCGCACTCGCTGGTCGTTGCCCGTCAACTCGTTTTTAGTTGCTAAGCACTAATAGCTTCTTGTTAATCACCGCCGGTGGGACAGGTACCTAATTATTACATATTTTGTTAACAACACTTGCCTCCCAGCATTACTTGACGGATCACCTCTTAATATACAATCTAGAAAGGCTCCGTTACACTGTGTGCTTGTGAACAAATATGGTCCAATGCACTCTCGAGTTTCCGAGATTTTATATGCAGAAGCAACTCCTATGAGCTTTTCGTGAGCTCCAACCCAAGTAACGAGCGGTCCGCCGTGATCATTCTGAAAGAAACTATATTGATTTATTTACAAGGAGACCGTGTGTACAAATACAAGGCTATATTTTAATTGTGTATGTTTGAAATTTATTTTTATTTTTATTGAAGTATTGCCTGTATTTGCGCTGCAAAATATTATGTATATCAGAACCGCGGGTGTACTTTTCAGATCTGCCTAAATTTATTGCAATTATTTGGTACCTTCTGTGTACCTTTACGTACCTCTCTTGAAAATCTGTGTACCTACACCCGTACAGTGATATTTAAAAAATTAGGTACACCCGCCATCCTGATGTCAGAACCGCGGGTGTACTGCTAACCCATATATGTAGCTAAGTACACTCTATACGTAGATTTGGTACCTCTTGTGTACCTGTAGAAACAAGTATTAAATAAACAAAATACTGTCAAGTTGCTGCGAAAAGTTAAAAAAACAATTTTCTTTCTATGACGGTGGTGGTTTGATCCCCACAGAGAACAACAATTTGCGGATCACACAAAGTATTGTCCTGAGTCTGTGTATAATTTGTGTCCGTTAATTTCATGTTGATTCCCGGTATGGGCACACAATCACACTCATACTAATAATTATTATAAAGGCGAAAGGTTGTGAACCGCGGGGCACAGCTAGTAGTGACTAAATGTTATGCGGAGGTTCTGGATTCGGGATTCCTGGTATGGCCACAATACATGCTTAACGTGGTGGTTCTGGGTTCGATTACCGAAGATTGTTATTTATTCTCTGACGTCGTTACTATATTTTTTTTATAAAATAGTAAGAACGTCAAAGAAAGAAAATTGTTTCTATTTTACTTTTCGCAGCAACCTGACAGTATTTTGTTTATTTATTACTTGTTTGTTGTTAGGTACACAGATTTTCAAGAGAGGTACGTAAAGGTACACAGAAGGTACCAAATAATTGCAATAAATTTAGGCAGATCTGAAAAGTACACCCGCGGTTCTGATATACATAAAATATTTCATTCAATTTTATTGAACGTCATCTAAAGATTATTTTTAAACTTGTTTCGTTCGCTCATGTTTGAATGATATAAAAATTTTCATACAGAAAAACACTACGATGGACCAGATACATAGAATAACTAACATCATTTAAAAAAAAACACTTGAATTTTGCGAAGTGCAGTTGCTCTGCGCCATCGTATTCATAGATGTCACGCAAGCTTTGATAAAGTTTGGCATGAGGGTTCTGGTATTTAAACTCAGAATCATGGTACGTGTGGCGATTAGGTTAGCACATTAATTGAAATACGTGGTTTCGCCAAACTTTATCAAAAGCTTGCGTGACATCTATGAATACAATGGCGCAGAGATGCTTGTTTTCGAGTGATTTTTCAATAAAGTTAGTTATTCTGTGTATCTGGTCTATCGCAGAGTGTTTTTCTGCATGAAATTTTTTTATCAAAATATGATCTTGAGAAGACGTTCGATAAAATTTTATGAAATATTTTGCAGCGCAAATACAGGCAATGCTTGAATCAATTGTACAAGGACGTGCAACTCTATGTTTAGACGAGGCAAAACTTGCATACAATAAGTGGGCTTATTAGCCGATTCGCACGAATTTACTATTAGTTACTTTAAAAATTGGCAAAATTGTACGCTATAAAGTATAGAAAAAGCACTACACGCTGGCAGAGAAGTGATAAGAGTTAAATTTATATTATAAAAACGTGTACTTTTTTCTTAACTTCATTATATTCAAAACGTGCCAATCGTGCGAGTCGCCTATAGAAATAAATATAGGTATTATTTAAAATTGACGATTCTCGTGATTCGGAAGAGTAAATTCGTGCGAATCGACTAATAAGGCAATAATTGCCTTGGTGTAAACAGAAGTCGCATGCAATTATTTAATCTGGCGACCTCCGCTAATGAGACACAATTGATTTTCTTTTGTTTCGTCGCCATTAGGCGACGCGCGGTTCTTGGTAAAACTTGCATTCAATTATTGTATGCAATTTTATGGAAATCGCATGCTTACCTATAAACACTTGCATGCAATTCTTGAATAGCAATAATTGATCGTTCTTTAATACTTGCACCGTGTAAATCGGGCTTGACTGTTATTTCAGCTTGTATTATACATTTAAACTAGCCTACTGCATTACAAACCAATAAATACGTCTAATGCTAAACATATTAAAATCATCATTCAGTCTCTGTCATCTTACTGCGAGGATCGCCCAGAGGACACGGTGGAGCATACGGTGGAGGTCTGCCCCGCATGGGCGGAGCACCGCCGTGCCCTCGTAGAGGCGATCGACAGCGGCGGCGACCTCTCGCGTCCGGCCCTGGTTCAAGCCATGGTCCGGGGCGAGAGGGAGTGGGAGGCGGTCACCTCCTTCTGCGAAGCAGTCATGCTAGCGAAGGAGGTGGCGGAACGGCTGAGGGAAAGAGCCTCACACCCCAGCCGCCGCGGGAGACGCTCCGGGCGTCGGGAGCCGCGTGACGACTCCCGGCCACCGTAGGCGCGGGCCTGCGGACGGAGAGTAATGGGTAGCTCACCGTCCGATCAGGACCAGGCCCGTGCCGGACGGCGCGTACGTGTTCCACGCGCGCCTCAAAGAGATGTCAGCATAAAGGAAGGGGCCTGCCAGGGCTGAAGCCTGCCGGGGGTGCGGGATTGTCCGAAAGGGTTACCGCTACCCCGGAACATAAAGGGCTAAGGAAGGAACACGGATGGGTTTTAGTCAGTAAGAGTCTGACACTCCCTTCGCTCCACCCAGAGCGGGAGGGGTCATTTGATGATTTCACATCCATAAAAAAAAAAAAGTCTCTGTCATCTTGAATCGACTAACAGAAACAGAACTATATTTCAAATTCATCTAGCGATCAACGTATTTTAGGGATTTGTAGTGCAAGTGAGCCTATGTATCAATAATTCCCTAGAGTCGATTATGCACATTATTTATAAAGCATTTCGTGTGCAGGTGTTAAAGACACCTTACCCACATTCTCTGTTTTGCAAGTTTTTTAGCAAAATATTTAACCAAGTAAACTTTACCTGACAAATTCCATTTCTTCTAGTATTAGATCTTCTTGAATGTAAAACAGTTTTGTTAATTTTATTGGTTAGGGAGGAATTATGTGTGTTGTAAGAGACTACAACATTGCTGTTTATTTTACTGTTTAGCTTAGATTTTTGGTCAGCACCATTCCTTGAAAAGTTGGTAGGTGTTATATCTTTTCTTGCATTTTCTACTAAAACTACCTGGTCTTCTGGAAAGCCAGCATTTTCACACTGTAAAAGATTTTTTAATTTTTTATGAATACAGCTGATGCAAACCACAAGTGCGCGTCATAATGAGACTTTCTACCACATGTCGCACGCTCGCGTAATTTTCATAAGGCGCGTAATGTCCGTAAGGTCTCGGATTTTATGTCTCCTCTTCAACATCTTACACAACCCGTCTTATCCTTCCTACCTGCGTGAGCGCTTTTCTTACGCTCGCCCTAGCGACGCTCCGTGCAGATCTAAGATCCCTTCTTAAATCTCATCCTCATAAAACAAGCTACTATTCTTATTCCTTCTCTGTCCATGCTGTAAGATTGTGGAACTCACTTCCGCCTAGCATTCGTGATTTAAAAACTATTTCTTTATTTAAATGTCGATTAAAAGAGCATTACCTTTCCTCTATACTGTGAGTATATATATATATATATATATGTTTATATATTTTAGTATTATGTATTTATTTAAGTATACTTATATTATTTTTATTTTATTTTTTGCATTATATGTGTAGGTTTATTTGATATTTTAGTTTTAGACTTCACACATTCATATTTTTCTCTTCTTGTTCTCACACACTATTGTCTACATTTCTTTTTTTTTTTTACTTTTCCTTTCGCAGGTCTGCTGGAAGAAATTTCTTAAGAAATAAGCAGTACCTTTGTACTCAAATTGTAATCATGACATATCCTTATGTATTTTACTGTGTGTACATAAATAATAAAATAAATAAATAAGGTTCATATTTGTAAAAATGTTTTAATAACCTTATCGTTAGGTACATATTCATTGCAATTATTTTAATATCCGTAGCGTAAGATTCATATTCATTGCAATTATAGACGCACACTCGTGATTTGCAACAAGTATAACAGTTTCTGGTTTTGTGTTATTTGCGCCCACAGTTTGTTTTACTTTATTGATATTTTATTAAAATGGATAAAAATATGAACACTTACAGAAGGCTCTCCACGTAGTCTTTTTTGCTGAGGCAAACACCCCTGCGCTGTGGGTGCAGCTAAAAGTATGGTCCCTCCTGCATCGTTCAAGTTACCTTTGTCAAAAGTACAAATCATATATTGATCTATTACTTCGCCCATGCCAGGATAAACTTCATATTCTTTTTTACACTCTTCCTTGTCTTCTATCAATATCGGAGCATAGTTTAACATTGGCGAATTATGGTTGGTAAGATCCATTTCCTAGAGATAAGAAAGTACTTACATGATGAGAAATTAAGAGCCAATCTATATATTTTAAGAGACGCAAAGTAGCAATAGAAAGGATTTTTTTATCTAAGTGTTTTTTTTTTAATTTTATTTTAAGTACCTACCTACTTAATTATTTAAAACTGCTGAGAAAAAATATACGATAGCGATACAGCTATCTGTCTTTTGTAATAATTGAAGGTTAGTACAGAACAATATTATATCTACCTTTTAAGAAATATAAATTATTACCAACATAATGAACATTTCCCCTATTACCCAGTTACGTTATTTTAATCATTTCTTTTATAATGTCAAATAATGAACAACCAGGCATACAATAATTTACTATGGCGTCTCCAGTACATTCATTTGTCAACAAGTGGCCTAAGTCGTCCAGTGAAACTAAATTGCAGGAAATGTCAAATCAACACAAAGCTGCGGTAAGGTGATATTGCATGGTCTCAATGAATGATCAGTTGGTCACGATTATGTAGGTAAGTACATTGGATTGTGTTTGACAATGCTCACGGTTGTCTGTTTGTGAATTTACCAGCTCATTAACAGCCAACACATATCTATATATCTATATACATATAATAAAACAGTAAAAAAACTGTGTCTGTACATTGAATATATTAAAAAAAAAATAATTGAGGGGGGTTTAGACACAGTAATAGGGCACGAATCCAAAAAAAAAAATCTATCTGTGTGTCTGTTTGTTTGTACACGCTAATCTTCGGAACTCCTGGACGGATTTGAATGATTTTTTTGTTGTTGTATAGGTATTATGTCTGAGCAACATAAAGGCTATAATTTATCTTGGAAACTTGAACACCTGATGCAGAACCGCAACAGACTAAATCAGCTAAACTATAAGAGATACAAAAATGGTACCATAGCAAAAATTGTTCCAAGTGATGAGCATTTTCTGGTGAGAGAATAAATTTGAAGATCTGGAACACCTGATGTGGAACTCCAAGAGCCCAGCTACACCATAACACATATAGGAATGACGTCTTAGCAAAAGTTGTTCGGTCTGATGGGCATTTCCTGTTGACTTATAAAAATCGAAGATCAGAAACATCTGATGTGGAAATCAAAGCTATCACTAATTTCACTGTATAATTATAAAATAACAAAAGCTGGGAGTACCTCCACGCGGTGAAGGCGGTAACAGTTTAAGAGTGATTTTCGATGACGATGGTATATCATTGAAAATTTGACTCTACTGGCCAAAACTCCCATTTATTTTTTTATTTTATCGAATAAATATGCCTTCGGGCTTATGTTATTTGAGTGTTTAATTTCTTTTTCCATTTATCTTCGTGACACGGTAGCCTAACCGGTAACGCAGGGGAGCAGTCACTTAGATTTTAATTGATCAGGTATCTTCACAATAAAACTACGCACATCAAAAGTGTCTAGGGATCAACATATATTTTTGCAATAACTTTTCTCCTGATTGATATTAATTAAAATTTTCTTTAAGGATTCATCAAATAAAGTGTTTTCGTTTGTCACAGTAACGATAAACCAAGTCACCTTTGCATTAATAAAGAAATTTGCCATTTTCCTAATAAAGGGATTTTTGACATTTGAACCACTAACACAAAAGTTCGAAAAAAAGACTGAAATAACAGTTTTCTTTAAAATTTTATTGGGTAACTTAAACAATTAATAATCCGTGTTTCTACCACGAACACTAACAACACAAGAACATCGGTTTGGCATACTCAAAATGAGTTCATCCAAATCACGCTGTGGAATGGCCGCCCATGTTCGTTGCAACAACAAAAAAAGGTCTTCTTGCGACTGGATACCCTCCATATTCGGCAGAGCTCTTCTCTGTAGCATATCCCATGCATGCTCAATCGGGTTCAAGTCTGGCGACTGAGCAGGCCAGGGCAGGACATTGATGTTAGCTGCGGCGAGAGTCTGTCTTACAACTCTTGCGGTGTGCGGTCGTGCATTATCATGCATTAACTGAAATAAGGGACCGATTTGCACTTGTAGAGGAACGATGACGTCTGATACAATCGTCTCAGCATAAATTTGAGCGTTGAGGTTGCCTCTGATCCAAATCAACTCAGTTCTTCCGCCGATCCAAATACCCGCCCATACCATGATGGTTCCACCACTATAAGGATGGACTTCCTGGCAGGATTTTAATCGCTGTTGGCGTCCAGGGGTTCTCCAGTGTCGTATACGTCTTGTATCCGGTCTCATACCAAAACGAGACTCATCAGAAAAGCACACGAAACGCCATTGTTCTTCTGCCCAATTTCTGTGTTCAAGAGCCCATTGATATCGAATCCTACGATTGTGCATTGCTATAGGTGGTACCCGTAGCGGTCTTCGGGAATGAAGGTTCACTTCATGCAAGCGGTTTCTGACTGTTTGGTCGCTAATTAAGTTCCCTGAAGAGTGATGAAGCCTCACGGCTAACATCATGGCGGTTATTGTTGGAGCTCTTCGAGTTAAGATTTGAATGTATCGGTCTTGTCTCCGTGTGGTGCAGCGATACCGTTCTCCATGGCGCTCAGCCACGGTACCAGTGCTTCGGTAACGTGTCCAAAGTCGACTGATAACACTCTGACTTGTATTCAGAGCTAAAGCCACAGTACGTTGCCGGGAACCAGCTTCTATCATTCCCACGGCTCTGAGCATTTCTTCCCTGCTTAAATGACGTCGCCGCTCCATAATAACGTTGGTTTTAATCAGTAGTAGGGAAACAGTAGCACTAATAATGTCTTCAATGCGTTGTATGTTTTTATAGGGAAAATATTGACAGCTGATTTTCATCTTTTACTCGAATTTGATTCACAGTTCCTGATTCAAATTATGAAATGCACCAAAAAGGATCCATATAAATTTATAAAATCATAAATTTATTACAAAGCCACATCTCAATCTCAAGAAATCCGCATAAAAATGCTTGATACCTAGACACTTTTGATGTGTGTATAACCATGCTTAGAAAGAGGTCAAATCTTTCCCAATGTTCCAAAGGAGCTAAAACATTGAGGGTCATAAGATCACAAGAATCTACCGAAGAGCGTCAGGAGAGACTTGATGCTGTTTGAGAACATCAGGCCGCAACTCGCTCCGTGGAAACCTCTTCGGATCGCGAAGCACGCCTGCGTTCTCAGCGTATTAACGCATCTACGTCCAGGTCTCTAGAGTCCAGTGAAGAATATATTACGCGACTGACCGCTGATCGTGAACGTCACGAATTGTCTCGCGAGTCGGAGACGTTCACGGGTAGAGACTTGCGCTTGAGTTCCAAGAGTATCTACGCATCGACTTCTGAGTCTCTAGAGACAAGTGGGGAACGTGATGCGCGACTGACCGCTGATCGTGAATGTTATGCATTGTCTCGCGAGTCGGAGATGTTCACGGATAGAGAATTACGCTTGAGTTCTCAGCGTATCTACGTATCTGCTTCTAGGTCACTAGAGACAAGTGCGGAACGTGATGCGCGACTGTCCGCTGATCGTGAGCGACATGCATTGTCTCGCGTTACAGAATCACGCTTGAGTTCTCAGCGTATTCGCACATCTACTAACAGGTTTTTTAAAACGAGTGATGAACGTGATGCGCGACTAACTGCTGATCGAGATTATCATACGTTGTCCCGAACACGCACACAACAAAATATCAGTTAGAAAGTGAGAGAGAAAGAATTGCTGGAGTACGGCATGGAGAGACAGAAGAAGAGCGCAACGAACGTTTGAATTCTGATCGACTTCGACAATCTCTGAACAGAATGTCGATATCATCTGAAGAATCGGTTGTGTCTCAAGATATAGCCGTAGAGTATGGCGACCTTCCTTGGGTTGATAAGGAATGGAGTGCATTTACGTATACTCCTAATGATTGACTACGCCACATATTCCGCCATCAGAGGTATGGTTCAAAATTGTACTTTTTGTGAAGCTGTTAAATGGCAAAAAGAAACAAACGGTATGTGTTGCTCAGGTGGGAAAGTACATATTAAAATATTACAAAATCCTCCAGAAATATGAAGATCACTGCTAATTGGTGACCATCCACAGTCAAAACATTTCTTGGACAACATCCGTTCGTACAATAATGCCTTTCAAATGACATCTTTTGGTGCGAAACAGATTTCAGAAGGCCCATTTATGCCAACATCAAAGTGCAAGTCCAAGTTTACCACCTTATTGGTTCATTTTTGCCTGAAAATGACCCCAAGTTTCTCCAAATATATTTTGTATCCAATTATCAAGATCAGACAAATATTAGAAACCAACCATTCCGCAATTGAACAATAGTCCGATTTCACTGCTTCAAAGTATGTTGCATGAAGTAAAACCCTACGTACACAGTTTTAAATCTGCATTAGAATCTATCCCCCCTGGACAAAGCAACAGTTATAAATTTGTGATTGACGCTGGTAAACGACCCGCTACTGGACATCGTGGCAGATACAATGCTCCAGTAACAAATGATGTTGCAGTGGTTTTGGCTGATCAAGAATGTGAGCGGCGTGACGTAGTGTTACGCACACAACATAATCGCCTGCAACGCATTTATGAAACACATCGATCTTACGATGTATTGCAGTACCCTCTAATTTATTGCCATGGAGATGATGGTTATAACTTGAAGGGGTGGGTAATGGGCATTTCCTGTTGACTTACAAAACGTCTCGAATCGTCTCGCGCATCCCGTTGTTTTCCAGTCCCCGGGCTCTTAGAATTCGACATAAGACGTTTCAGATCTTCGATTTTGACGACCCCGTTGTCGCTGGCATAAGCAACAGGATCCGCGTACGAAGTCGCGGGCAGAAGCTAGTTCCCTCATAAGATCTTCAAAGATTGTTAGTTATATTATTTTACATATATTTTACAATGAACATATTTGTTAGTAAAGGATCAAATTCAGATTGCAAGTACTCTGTGTCGATGTTGTTCTTCCTAGTACTGTGTTAAGGTATTTAAATGTTTAAGAGTTGCTTTTTGGTAGTGACCAGTTACAAAGGAGTTTTAAAAATGTATCCGCGGTTATTATTAACTAGTGGATGAAAGTTTTATGGAAGTTCGTCACCAGCCGATGAGATAAACCATCGGGCACATAAATAAATAAAATAAATAAATAAAAATATAACAAAAGAACATACCTCTCGATAACTAGTACGGTGACCCCATCCTAACACTATAGCATCGACTCCAGGCTCCTGATGTTTCGGATCGAAATTAATTTCTATGTAAGTAGGCGTGTAAGAACACAATTGCGTGTAAGAAGCGTCCGAGAAATCGTAAGGCGATTCCACTTTCGCCATGGCTATGTCTATATTTGCCCATATCTCTGGCTGTGTGTGCACCAGTTGGTAATCTGTAATGATTAAAATAAAATATGATACATACCCGTTTGAAGAAATCGGAAAAGAAACTTGGAATATAATAGAATATTGCTTATTGTTTTTGTAGATGGTTAACAAACAAACTTGGTCAAAACATAACATAACATAACAACCAAAAGTGTTAACTCAAGGTCTGACAAAAATAAAAGTTATAACTTACCCTTAGGTGTGCATATAAAGACAATTTTCTTTTTCTTCTCCTTGGTACATGGATTGTTGTAAAGTTCAGTTTCTTTTACGTATGTATTTAATCCTGCTATGGCATATAGATGGGTGACGTCCGTTACGCACGCTGCTGACGTCACGATGTACTCTGGTGAGACTAACGCTCCTCCACAAACCCAGCCTTCGTAGTATCGTGTCGATATTTGGGCTTTGAGCAGGTACACCTAGAAATTGTCGAGTTTTTTAGGGTTCCGTAGTCACCTAGGAACCCTTATAGTTTCGCCATGTCTGTCTGTCCGTCCGTCTGTCCGTCCTCGCTTAATCTCAGCTGTGACCGCTAGCACTAGAAAGCTGAAATTTGGTACCAATATGTATATCAATCACGCCGACAAAGTGGTAGAATAAAAATTGGAAAAAAATGTTTTATTAGGGTTGCCCCCCCATATGTAAAGTGGGAAGTGTTTTTTTTTTTAATTTCAACCCTAATGTGTGACATATTGTTGGAAAGGTATTTAAAAATGAATAGGGGTTTACTACAATCATTTTTTGATATTGTCAATAATTTCGGAAATAATCGCTCCAAAAGTAAAAAACAATGTCCCCCCCCCCCTCTAACTTTAGAACCATAAGTTTAGAAAATATGAAAAAAATCTGAAAAGTAGAACTTTATAAGGACTTTCTAGGAAAATCATTTTGAACTTGATGGAAACAACAGTTTTTGTACAAAAAAGACAAAAAGTGGTACAAAACAATTTCTGGACTAAATTTGTAGTATAATCGTATATGCAAGCATTTTTTTTAACTTCGTTTACATATTTTATTATCCTGAACGTATCTTTTTTCCAAAAAAAAAAAAAAAATATTATTAAAATCGGTTCTCGCAATCCAAAATTACCACCGAAAACTTCTGGCACGTCTTTGTATTAATTAGTAACCCAATTCCCCGAGAGATGGCGCTGTAGGTACTTATTACATTGGGTCGGGTACTATCGAATTGTTTGTTAAACTGTATTAACTCATAAGTGGGAACACTTATTGTGACGGACGGGAAACTACGGAACCCTACACTGAGCGTGGCCCGACACGCTCTTGGTCGGTTTTTAAATTACTTAAGGACTGTTGACTATTAGACTGTATTAGTCAGTGGGCATACTAATATCAAAACAATGTAGCTTGAATCAAAAGACAAATCTGGTTTATAGCAAGGGTGCTTGCCTTAAATTTCTATAAAGCATAAAGATATTCTTGACTCAGGTCTGAGCACAGCCTTGAAAATGATAAAAATAGCGCTATAGTACGAAAGCCCACGACCAAAACCATGTCGTATCTTTTTACGGCCAAAACCGTAAGGCTACGTACGCACTTACAGGTGGCTTGCTTAGTGCCTGGAGCCTAGCGAGTCACCTTATGAGTAGCGAAGTGAAACGAACGCATTCGAATTTTCGCAACCGACCGTACTGTACGTTTGGTGCCTTAGGCCCTAGGCGCTACGCAAGCCACCTATCAGTCCGTACAAACCTTAAAAATCATTAGTTTAGATGATTCTGAACCCGACTCGGTAGGCAGCACTGGTCAGAAACGTCGCAGTTTTATAGGGGCCCATTTCTGCTATATCAAAAAATTTTACAAACGGTTGTATCACAATATGTCTGACATTAAAAAATGATCAAAGGTTTCGTCATTTTGTTACTAAAAAGGTTTGACACGTATATATATTGCGCGTCACACACGGGGCCTGAAAACATTTTCAAAAATTAAAAAAAAATTACCGACCTTGCTCATAGCAACTTGACATAAATTTTTTTATCTTTTATATGGCTGCTTTTGAGGTTATCCGAAAACTGTTTTCAGACATTTTAAATGTCACCTATAATTCCAAAAACGAAATGAACGTTTCGTATTCACCCGATCTTAGCACAATGAATATTGGAGTAAATTCACCAATAAACAGACTCTGCAGAGAGATGAATTCTTTGATCAAATTTGTACCAGATGTCGATCTATACCATGATTCTATAAAGGTCTTCAAAACCAAAATACTGAAGTCCCGAAAAACACAATCCGTTAATTTGTCATGACAATATACCTACTTTGGAAATCCTTCACCTTTTTATAATTTGTTTTTAGAAGCTATACCTACTTTCCATTATGATCTCATTTCTATTTATATTATTTACGTTCTTAGTTTTAAGTAAGTGGGCAAAATTGCAATGTTGTTCGTCTTTTTATTTTACTTTTTTTAGTTATAGTTTCTGTTATTAATCTTAGGTTTAAGAATTATAATTATTTTGCCAAAATTCTTTAAGTTCTAGCCTTAGTCTTAGTTTAGTTTTGTTATGTGTAATCACTTATTTCCGAGATTGCTGGTAAACCTGTAATTGGCGACTGTGTAAGGCCGAGACTTGTGATTATAGTACTTAAGAAAATGTAGACATAGAAGCTGTTGGTGTACCTTAATAAATAAATAAACAATGATGATTTTTTTTTTCAATATCCTATTGTCCAATTTATTAAAAAAGTCCTATAGCATCAATTCGATGGTACAGGGATTTATTTATCGTAAGTTTGTAAATACACCACAAACGATTTTTAATAATTTCTGACTATAGAAAAGTTTTGCTGATAAAAAAATCTATAACTTTTTGTTATCATGTTCAACAGTTTTCAGATATAACGCTATGTCGGTAACATAGCTGTTTAGAATACGACTCGCTTGGGAAATACTTGTTTTAATACAGATAGTTTAGGTTACAAAATTTAAATAATTTACAATAAAAATTTAAAAGATCCTCATTTTTCCTTTTTTTTGCAATTTAATTGACAACATTAACTTAGGATAATTTCCTACAATCTGCAAAAGTTGCAATTTTAGTATATAAGTTGCAAAGACTAGATTTGTTAAATATTAATAACAATAATAATAGATATAAGGTAAATGTACCAATACTCGTCGGGTTTTGATATTCACTGACTTTGAAGAACTGCTGCGTGAGAAGTATTTCATTTAGAATTAAACTTTTTGCATGACGAAATAGAAAAATTATCCGTTATTCTAAATAAGTTGTTAAATTTTGTAATTTTTAGTGATAATAAATACGTATTTAAGCAAATGTGAAAAAAGGGCGATTTGTACCAGTACACGCCAGATTTGTACTATTACTCATCAAAAGGACCCAGTAGTCTTCAATTTTTGATGCTAATATGAACCTTCTGGCCTTCAACATAGAGTTCAAGATAATTACACATTAAAACATATTGCGATTGTGTTTCATATGAGTGGCAAGTCTAACAAATAAAAGGTAGGTAGAAAACCAAATCGCAAGAAATTACTAAAGGTTTTGAGCTGTTAACAGACTAGATAGGTAAATTGTAATATATTTTAGCTTAAAAAATTAAGATAACTATCCGAATCACAGAATCAGTTTTTATCAGAATAAAGGAGATCAGATTGTATATCAAGTGGTTAAAGTTTTTTTTTTTATGTTGTGTATTTTTGTGGTGTACAATAAAGTATATAAACAAATAAATAAATCAGCCATATTAGGTCCATAACCCAAAATGGCCGGCCAACGAAAAAAATGTAGGTACCTATTATCCTGGTCGGAGAAGACTTCCTTATCATTTTTTACTATTGCGCCGAATCTCTACGACCAATCCTTCAGCTGTTTTTTTTAAGTTGAAAAATAAAGTTTTATACATAAAAAAACCTGATTTTAGAACTATACATAAATGCAAAAAATAGTTATAGTCACACTCGCAGAGGTTTGTTGTCATAGTAGGTAATACTTGTTTAAGGTCACCTTTCTTTATTTTTGCCAATCGGTAGATTAATAATTTGTAAAACTAGATTTTTTTTCGTAGAAATTAAGTAATAATAAATTTTATTTCGCTGTCACTTTGTGTTTTGGGCCCAACTCTGTATGAAACGTGTCTGGTCTCCTGTTGACGTGAAAACGTCGTTGCACTCTGTGGTAAATTCAAGTCTGACCGACAATAACATGTAATATTTCAGCCGCTTATAACTACGAGAATGCTTGGGTAATGATTGAGCATAAAATATATAGGTAATAACTGTACCAATTTTGAAGCAGGATCTAATTTGTGTTTGACGTCACATCGCAGGTGCAGTGCGTCCGACTCTCCTTTTTACTATGCGTCGAAATTTTAATTCGCAATAAAATATTTAGCTACTAGGTGCCACTGTCAAGAATTGACACAGCACTACTAGGGTCTAAAGAGAATCAACAGAAATATTGGCCGAGTTAAAAATGCATTTGAAGTTGACAATAGCAAAATAATTTCAAATGTCGTCTCATATCGGCCGTAAGTCTGGCCAAAAATTAAAAAGAATCTCAATAAAAGTAAGCTTGCATCATAAGGAATTCAATGAGCCTCAAAAGCCTAATACCGAGCAAATAAAATAGCTACGGCAGTATCAGAAAACAAAAGAAAATCTGCAGCAAGTAGCATAAAAGTTAAAGATATCGTCTCCTATCGACTGTAAATCTGCTTAGAACTGAAAAATATCACATACGGTGAAAGGTTGCTTTATACGAAATGCAATGAGCCTTTTTTTTCGTGGGGAAATCCTCATGGATGCCCTCCGTCTGGGAAGAACTGAGGGTTATTTATTTATTTCCTTTATTTATTATGTCGTGTGTTGTGGTTTTATTATGTCGGACTCCTACCGACTAAAACCCCACTGTTCCTTCTAGTACCATGTCCGGAGCCCGGGAGCTACTTGTACATTCGCCGCACCTCCGACTAGTATCAGCCCAATCAAAAGCCAACCAAAGAAAGTTTTAAATCATAACATACACAATAAGCCTACAAAAACTACTTATGAGCGAATTCAAAAGCTAGGGTAATACCTGAAATCATCGCCAATCGCAATTTTATTAATGAACGGCGCCCCGGCCTGTCATCGTGCAAGTATGTGTGAAGATTACGAGAACATTAGGAAGATTCAACGGCAGAAGACTTAGTAAGAAGACACCTCTATATATGTGAGGATTTGATTGGAACTGTAATATCCACGCTCGATCTGAGTGAGGTACTGTTGAAAAACTAGCATCAATTAGTTGGTTAATTGATGCTATTTTTTCAACAGTACCTCACTTGGGGCCTTGGGGCTTATCACAGCTCATTATTATACCTTTCCCAGTAAGGCAGTTTAGGTTAGAACTGAGAATACTTTTTACGGGCCGAGCGAGAGGAGCGCGCTTACGATACAGCGTGCGAAGCGAGCCCTTCCTAGATACAAATAGGCAAAGCACGCTTAATCGCACGATGAGTGCGCTTAATCAAAAGATGGGCTCACTTCTCTTGCTAGTCTTAACAGCTTCTTAAACCAGCAAGCGGAGCGAGCCCGTCTTCGACACGAGTGAGCTGAACGCACTTGCACATGACAAGATCGAGTGAAGCGAGCTCTATCACGAGTGAAGCGCGAACACAGTTTCGTGCCGAGCCAGCGAAGCGAGCCCAATGATGCGACGACTAAGCAGAGCAAGCTTACTCAAGCAATGAGTGAGCGAAGCGAAAACAGATTTAGAGAAACCCAGTTTTATCGTCAAATGTAGCCTAAACCTTATTATATGTTTGTACAGACGCCAGCACATCAAGCTACCCGAAACTGTCAAATTTTTCCAATCAACCTTGAACCTTATGCTTTAGCGATAAAGTTGAAAATATTTACAATGACGAGTTTAGCGGCAAGTATTAAGCGTGTCCCAGTAATCGTCATAAAAGTACGTAAAATGACGAGATTTGGGTCAAGTAGGAATTTTTAGGTACCTATAGATGTCATGTAAAAAAAAAATACTTTTATGATAAAAGTGTTCTAAACTTTAAGTTAAATCATTAGTAAATTAACTTAACTAATTCATCAAACAATCAGACTTAACACATACCCCACTGAAGGTTCGTAAATCAAAACACAAAACTACGTGCTGGGTTTGACATTTAGCAGCTAAACTTGCAAAAAAATGAAAAAATTGTGGGACACACTTTTTAAGTGAGATATCTCAGCCACCATTACAGTTAAAACTCAGTGTTTTATTTTAATTGTGCAATATGTTACCAAAAATATGTTGCCATAAAAATGGGCCAGTTAAATGTTTAGTAAAAAAAGATATTGATGTTTTTAGACAATTTGACGACTTCTGGGTCACTGTCGACTTCACCCGCGTTTACCTTATACACTCTTTTGCAAAAAAAACGGGCTCTTTAGATTTTTTTCTCTACTTCAATGAAGAAGAATAAGAAAGAAGTTTTATTAATTTGACGATGTATTGGTATGTTATTTGAAGCATCCTGGCATGATTCTTCACGTTCCAAATTTAAATTTTGAAATTAACAAAAGAAAAATAATGATTATTGTGGATTATTGTAAAATTGCTTTACTACTGGCGCGAATTGCTGAAACGATGTTTTTACTCGTTACTAAAATTTTAAAACTTTTTGTATATTTTCTGCAAATTAAACAATTTAATCTTTCTTTTTACATTAAATACCACTTTTTGGTATGAGTGATAAAGCGAATAAGGTCCGGTAAAATTATAGCCCTACTTGAAGAAGGTTGTTCGTAAACTTACGTGTCTCAGCGGCTAAATGTGAGTCGTTCAACTGTCCAGGGGACTTGGCACCGGTATCAAGAGACCGGCTCGGTCAAAAGAAGACCCGGTTCGGGAAGAAAACGATGCACAGAACCAAGAGATGACCGCTTTTTGGTGAGTCAGGCGTTGCAGAATCGTCAGGCGTCAAGTGTGGACCTGAAGAAGAGCCTTAAAGAAGTAAGAGGAGTAGAAGTTAGCTTGTGGACGGTCAAGAGGAGGCTTTTGGCTGCCAAAATCAGGAGTTACCGCCCGGCTCGGGGCCCTAAATTACTCCGTGAGCACCGTGTTGCTCGACTTCAGTTTGCTCGAAACTGTGCTTTATGGACACTGGAGGACTGGAATAAAGTATTGTTTTCTGATGAAGCTAGAATCTTTTTGTGTGGAGAGAACCGACGCCGATGAGTGCTGCGAAGACCACGGGAACGCTATGCGGAAGTGTGTTTCGAAGAAATCACTCCTTATGGCGGAGGCTCCGTTATGTTTTGGGCAGCAATTTATTTGACGGAGCGTACGGAGTTAATTTTCAGAAAAAATGGAACATTAAATGCATACCGGTACATAATGGAAGTCCTAATTCCATATGCACAACCCGAATTAACTGCACTTGGGGAAAATTCCATTTTTATGGACGACAATGCTCGCCCGCACCTTTCTGGCGACGTGGAAGCATACATGCAAGAAGTTGGAATCCGTCGTTTAGATTGGCCAGCTCGAAGTCCTGACCTCAATCCAATTGAGCATGTCTGGGATGTTCTAAAAAGACGGGTTAAATCAGTGCAACCTGCTCCACAAAACATCAGGGAGCTAAAAAGAGTCATTGCAGAAGAGTGGGAACGTATTCCTCAAAACGTTATTAAAAACATCGTGGAAATCATGCCCAGAAGGATTCAAGCTGTGATTTTGGCAAGAGGAGGTCACACTCTATTAGATTTTTACATTTGTAACTTTATTTAATTTAAAAAAGTAAAAAAATCTTCTTGTCTTTATTGCCGACCACTTCTTATTGTTTGGCCGTGTACATCGGTTTTAAAGAATTCATCAAAAATTAAAAAAATATATATTGCCAGAATTCACTTCACGTGTATTAATTTACACGATTATTAGTATACCTACAGATTACAGACTACGTCAAAAAAATAAATTTCATTTAATTAACTCAAATCAACCTTAGAACGTAAATTTCCTTAGGTGCCCGTTTTTTTTGCAAAGTAGTGTATAATTTATCTCCGGGTGTTCTCGTCTAGCTAACGGAGAATACTTGCATAGACACAACCTTGTAGCCAGGATAATCCATCAGCAGCTTGCTTTGAAATACAACCTTGTGGAATCGGAGGTGCCGTACTATAGGTATGTGCCCGACCCAGTTCTCGAAAATGGTAATATCACATTGTACTGGGATCGATCCATCATCACTGACAGGACTATTGTTGCCAATAAGCCTGATATAGTGGTGGTGGATCGATCAGAGCGGCGCGCAATGATTGTTGACATAACTGTCCCGCATGATGAGAACCTCGTGAAAGCTGAGAAAGATAAACAAATTAAGTAAGTATCTTGACTTGGTTCACGAGGTTGTCGACATGTGGGATGTGGACTCAGCGATCATTGTGCCGATAGTCGTTACAGCCAATGGTTTGATAGCCAAGAGCCTCGACCAACACCTAAGGAGGCTCTCGTTGGGCAGCTGGATCAAGGACTTGATTCAGAAAGCGGTACTTCTGGACACGGCTCGCATTGTCAGGAGGTTCCTCTCTCTGGAGCCCTGACCGCCGGTAGCTTGGACCCTGTTCCCGATACCGGTGGGCTACTATTTTTTATATTTTTAAATGTTTTTATATATTTTTTTTATATTCTAATATTTAAAAATATAATTTATAATTATGTATTATAATGAAATAAAGGATAGATATAATCATTTTTTAAATTTTTTTTTTTTTTTGGATAAATTTTTATAGTCAAAAAATATGTAAGTAGGTACTTGATTCCTAGACACTAGAAGTGTGTATTATTCTGAAAATTAGTTCAGTTTTTTTTTTATATTTGAAAATGCCAGACGTGTTGCGGAAAGTTTCTGAATTCGTATTTTTTTAATTCAAAATAACCAAATCTGTCGATTTTATAATAATATGATTTTGTTTATAAAACAGTGAGGCAATAATTTTGGTTATGGGCTCTCCTACTACTAGTACTGCTAGCAGCCAGCTACGAATGATAAGTTTTAATATTCGTAGAGGTCGTGCCAAGTATTAGGTACCTATAATTTAATGTTTTTTCCATGGAATTTCTCAGTAGCAGCGCGGAGTCCAAAACTTTGCCCGGCTAATGACAATAAACTCGCCCCTTAGGTAGGTATATTAGGAACGAAAATAAAGCGAAATATGTGTGTACTTGGGTACACCTGCCCCTTCGGAGACCAGAAGCCCAATTCTCGTAATTAAAAACGTTCAAAATCTAGTCTCAATCTCATTTCAGCAATAATTAATGTCAAAAACTTGTTAAAAATGTAGTGAAATTAGTGGTATTTTTGACAGATTGAACTGAGATTACACTGCAAACGTTCTTAAAAATACGAGAATTGCCCTCAGGTGTAATGTTAACAGCTATCAAATATATAATCTTGAGATAGCGCCATCTATTTTGCTTACTGGTACCTATTACATACAAGAACTCTGGTTTCAGTGCCTTTATTCCATAGACAAATTCACTATTGTGCTAGTCTCCAGTCGGGGTACGGTGGTATCTAGTTTCCTTATAAAAGGACAGATGGCGTTACGTGCTACCATAAATAGTTATAACGAGGTTCAAAATTTAATATCACTTTTTGTTTGGAAAAGCAAAAGGCACCCTCTGTCCATGCAAACGTGACGATCGCTTTTGGTTAGGACGCGACCATTCAGTGTTTCGACCTTAGGTACTATGGGCTTAAAACTTCTGCATTGCAACCTTTAAGGCGATAATCGCTTAGCACGGCTTACGACTCGATCGCCTGATGCGTGTGTGAGGTTATTCATATACATTAAGTATAGGAGAATAAGGATCTTATTCTGATTATTGATCACCGTTGTACAGACGCCTGCACATCAAGCTACCCCAATCTGTTACATTTCTTTGATAGATTTTCAACTTTACCACAAAGTAATAAGGTTCATATTCAATTGGGAAAATTTGACAGATTGGGGTAGCTTCATGTGCTGGCCTCTGTACATAAAACAATAAATCGCAATAAGAACGTCAGCTTTCAGATGGTAATGATATTGACGTACGGTAAAGTTCAATTGCAACAATATTTTTAAGGGCACAGAATAACTAATAGTACTAAAGGGGAAGCGCCAGGGTAGCCCGCGAAATTCAAATTTTCTTAAGTTTTTTGCAATTTGCAGGTCACACTGAATCATGTTTTAATCAACATTCAACATGACACTGACCTGCAACGAAAATTTGAATTTCGCGGGCTACCTAGCTCACCCCTCTTAAAAGTAAAATATTTGCATTTCTATAATAATTATAGATATGAAAATAACATATATTTTACTTTTAGAGTAAATCGACGTTTTATCTAAAAAAATTAAATTGATACTTAACCCTTATAGTTTTTAATTAATGATCTTTTTTAGCACTATGCGAAGTGATTGAAAAAAACAAAAATTGGTCATAACTTTTGAACTGTAAAAAAATTCACGGACATTCTCAGGGTTAGTGCTAGATATAGAAATAAAGTTCAGACTGTACCCTCCAGAACTTACTTAATGGGTTCCAGTGTATATTGCATGACATCGAAGATTTATAATAAATTGCCATGTTGTATTACAGACAATTAACAACTTACACATATTTAAGCGAAGCTAAAGGAATTTCTAACTGATAAAGCGTACTACAGTGTGAAAGAGTATCTAAAAGGGAATCCTTATGGCCAATAATATTAATTAGATATTCTATGATAGTAACTCACAGTTAATATTTGTTTAGGACTTTTATTTAATTATTCACTATTTACTATGACATTTTAGTTATTGACTACTGGATACTGCTTGACATTGAAAAATTAAAAATAAAATGGTTAAAATGATTTTCTTAATAACTTTGTAATATTTATTTTTGTAATGTTTGTGTAAATTTTGCATGCCCAAGTGACGGCAGAGCATGGAGAACATTACCAAAACATGACTGTATAACATCTATACCCCTACCCATGTTGGCAAGAAATAAATAAATGATTTGATTTAAAAAGTTTGGAAATGACCTTGCCCACGCCCCTATTCGATTTGATCCATACTTTCATGGACACCCTGTACCTATATGTCGGAGAAACACTATGCATCTCATGACATCGTCATGGTCACGGGTTTGGTGGGCGTCATTGGGGTAAAATGCGACCATAAAACACAGTATTCACTGTTACATACAATTTAATGAAAAGTTTTACAATACCTATTTAGAGTCATTGAACTTTGCAATTATGAATTAAAACACTAATCTTATGTTGCCACCAGAAAAGAATACTCCTTTTTATTAAAATTATGAACAATCTAACTCTATTTTCCAAAACGTCAATTAATATTCTCAACGCTCAGCCAACGACCACCTCGTATGCGCGCAATCTGTCAAGATGGCGCCTCGCCCCGCTCGAGGCGTGCCTTTGCTGCGTAAAACTCAATACATAAAAACTTTTTTACAAAAAAAACAACCGACTTCAAAAAAAAAACACTACAAAGTGAAAAATAACTTTAATTTCGGAAGTCGGTGTCTTTGGTTCCGCATTTTCGTTTTTTGACACCGACTTCCGAAATTTTCACTTTTTAGTTGTACCTACCCCACATAAATTCAATTAACACTAGTGCATTGAAGAATTGAAGACACAACTCGAAGAATCATCAAAATTCGCATAGAAATGCCGGAGATGCAGTACATTTGTGCATATAACTTCGTACATAAGAATAATTACCTAATGTATTATATACTTACTAAAACCTTCCTGAAAGTATGTAGATCACACTAATGAAAGAATTATCAAAATCGGTTTAGTAGTTTTTGAGATAATCGCGGACATACAAACATACATACATACATACATGCATACGGGTCGAATACAGAACCTCCTTTTTTAAAGTCGGTTAAAAATAGTAACTTTTAAAGAAATTAAACGATTTTACACACTAGCAAAATGTTTTATTTTCTAAAGTAGTGTGTTTTTTTTAAGTCGGTTGTTTTTTTTATAATAAACTTTTTGTATCTTACTTAATACAATCGGTGGCAATTTCACAAAATGCTTATAAACAACCCCCCTTGTCAATGTCATGCAGGCGCCACAGATCCTATTAGCACTACCTATGTGACCGACCGGTTAGTTAGATGAAACGAATTATTCTAAGTTCTTACCGCGTATGTTTTGTCTTGGGTCACGGGAATGCCATCTTTAATTCTTCTTTGACAATCATATCCTAGAATATTATATGAAATTAATTTCAACTTGAGCGAAGTGGTGGCCCAGTGGTAACGGCCACGACTTACGAGTTGTAGGTCGTGGGTTCGAACCCAGTCAGGCGCTTTCCTTTGTGTAAATTATTTCATCACCACTGCTCTCAAAACCGTGAAGGAAAACATCGTGAGGAAACCGGCATGTCCTAGAACCAAAAATTCGAAGACATGTGACATCTACCAACCCTCACTGGGCCCGCGTGGTGGATTATAGCCCACTTCCTCTCGAAGGGAGGAGGCCTGTGTTCCAGCAGTGGGAACAATATAGGTTGATTATGATGAGTTTCAACTTTACACTAGCTTCTGCCCGCGACTTCGTTCGCGTGAAATTTCTAGTTCCTCTGACCCACCCCATCGCATCGCATCGCCTGCCTGCGCTATTACTTTTTTTTCACTTAGCGTTCTTTCTGGCTTTTCTTCTTTTTGCTAGGCTTCTCATGGTCTTGGGCAATCAAATGCAAAAAGATTTTTTCAAATCCGACCGGTAGTAGATTACCTACTGCGTTCAGACAAACAAACAAACCCTTTAGCTTATTTATTAGTATAGATTTACAATACCTTCTACTTTTATGGCCCGAAGCTCTGTTTTATTAGATAAAAGTAGTTTTTCACTATCTGATTCGACCAGTGATGACATAAAATTTTAACAAATTCAGTTTTAACTCATCATCTGCCTAGCCTTTTCACAACTATGTTGGGGTGGGCTACCGGTCTAACCGGACGCAGTTGATAACCAGTATTTTATTTATATCTTTGCACTGTTTTGTTCCCTAGACCACCATTATTGTACTCATAGGGCGACAGCCAGACTTACGTATGTTTTTTCTAGGTTTACGCATAGCCTAGCACAATTGATACATTGAAATCACTTAATTATTCTTTACAAAATCTACTGCTTACCGTGAAAAATTAGTAAAAATATAACTTGATTCAGTTTATATGAAAACATTTTCAATTCGTTCCATCGTCTGAATTTATAGGAAAGTAGAAATAACAATTTTGCGATGGATAACACCGTAATGGAATGATTGGAAAATAGTTCTTTTTTTAATTATTTTCGGTTACCTGGAAAATAATAGTTGTTTTTTATGTTCATCTATCAAGATTGACATTACTCAAAGTATTCAAACATCAAGCATAGGTTTATAAAATTTAGTACAGACATCAAGAGTGTAGCGATCAAGCATGTTTTTACTAGTTACTAAAAATCAGGTTTTTATTATTAAGTATATTTTTTGTAACGCTTACGGACACTTTTTAGTAAATTTCGTCGTTTGAAAAAAAAATTGTTTTTGAATTTCTTTCAAAAGTCTTCTGTCAATTAGTATTCGTCCTATATAATCCTGCAACCAATGAAACTTCAAAAGAAGTCAATACCTTCAACGGGTTTGAGACCAATTCTGTCAAATTTTGCCATACTTCTGAATGAAATCAATACAATAGAACGTTATTATGGAGAGAAAACGTCTTTTGAGCCGAAAAGAAATGATCAGAGTCGTAGGAACGTTGTTAGCTGGTTCTCAGCATCGTGCTTTGGCAATTGCTCTGGGCACTACGCAGAATGTTATAAGTCGACTTTGGACACTACCGTATCACTGGCAGCGTGGCAGAGCGACATGGAGGACGAGCTCGCATCACCACACTCAGACAATATCGTTACATAGAAATTACTGCTCGACGAAATCGAAAAATGACGACGATGATGTTGGTTACAAGCTCAAACCATAAGAAATCGCTTGCATGAAACTGCTTCGTGTACCACCTATTGAGCCCACAATCACAGAGCCCGTTTACAATGGGTCATGAACACAGAAAATAGGCAGAAGAAGAATGGCGTTTTGTATGTTTTTCAAAAGCAGAGGTACTTCGTCGATCTACACATACGAAAACATTTTTTGTAATTAATCTAAATAGAAAATTTTATTTAAATTTAATAGGGCAATATTTTTTTTGAATTAAGTACCGACCTTGATTCCTGGGCACTTTTGATGTGTGTATTTAATAAAGCAAAAGTTTTTTTTTGCATTGTGTAAGCACCGCTAGCCTACCACACAAAAAAGTGCACTTAGCCCACAACAGGTGCACTATCTCTTCTCTCTCCGTCCTTGTCCGATGGGATTACAATCTGACACGACCAGAGACGCCAACTAGGGCCTACTCTCTGTGAAAGCTTCGTATAGCAAGTTTTCCCTTAATTTTCATACCTATAATTAACTTTTCAAATTGGCCTTTGACACGTGCAGGCTATTTTTACCAAATTGCTTTACTGACCATTTTCCATACATCTTTTTCCAGTGTCCTTAACTAATGATTCCATTCTGCCATTTTAAATAAATTCAATTATTCTGGATTAAGCCAAAAAGGGTTTTGTAGTAAGTGTGTTTTCCTTCGAAGTAAGGTAGTTTTATTTATAAATAAAATAACTGGGATTAAGGATGAGATAATACTCGTACAACAAAACAATTTAATTTATAAAAAAAAACATTACTTATTTAATTTGCACAAGTAGATAACATCGACAACCAAAAGTTAAAAATTTACAAAACTTTCACTAAACGCGTTGCCGCGCCTGTCTTAAAATGGCCGTCGATTGATCTTTCGCCATCTTTACCAACATATTAAATCGCAATAATTTTTGCAAATCCTCGGCACTTTTCAAGTATCTTGTTTCTTTGTCATGTTCTGCGTATGGATTCCTTTCATTATCTGCAGGCCTGCCAAAATTTCAATTTTTAAAATCATCTAACTGACCCTAATATAATGAAATGAAATTGTTTATTCTGTAAATAGGATGTCGGAATCACTTTAAACGTCATCTAAAAAAAAATAACTAAATACTAACTCTAAAAAAATGGCGAGCATACTCTAGGGTCAAAGTCTCTTTTAAAATTCAGGCTTAATCTATTTAAATCATGTGAGGACAATGTAGATTAGTGCCTGAAACGGGTTTTTGAGGAAAGATCCACACAGATTTGAGTCAATATTCAAGTCATTCAAGTCAATTCTAAGAAAAAGTGTCTGGGGACAACGGGAAGAGACTTCGACAACAGGGTCCAATTATTCCATTAAGTTAAACATTGGTAGTTAGCTGCCTGAAAAGTGTAGAAAAGGACATCATTCAGGTTTCGAATATGTTGTGCTCCAAAATTAAAGTGCCAGACAGAAAAAATACGGTTTTCTTATGGGAATAATACCTTCAACATTTTTTACTATTATGAGAGTATACAATTAACCCCATATTTTGCCTTAAAATCTTTCGAGCATTACATTCATTTTTAAAACGGAAACAGCCTAGCTACATCATTATCATCATCATTTCAGCCGGAAGACGTCCACTGCTCAACATAGGCCTACCCAAAGAATTCAGAATTAAAAAAAAAAAAGATGTAAAGGCGGATCCACACTTTCTCTGCTTGATTCTGTTTTGTGACTTTGGCATTCAGCTTAAAAAAAAAAATTGTGTTGGGGAAAAAGTTTTGTCATGGTTCCTGTAAGAAGCACGTTTTTTTTTTCTGGCCCAGCTGCATTTTGATTATTACAAGCAGACTTTCACTATTTTCTTGACTTTGTATTTACACTAGCTGCGCTCCACGGTTTCACCCGCATAAGTTTCGATCCCGTGGTAATATCGGAATAAAAACTATCCTGTGTCCTTTCCCGAGACTCAAACTATCTCTATACCAAATTTCATCTAAATCGGTTCAGCGGTTTAAGCGTGTAGAGGTAGCAGACAGACAGACAGGTACACTTTCGCATTTATAATATTAGTATAGATTTATTTGCGTGTATTTAGTTACGCATTTTTTCCTCTAGTTGGTTTTTTTTTTATTTGTGTTCTTTGGCGGCGTCGTGTTTACCGCAATTAAACGTATTTTCTATCTTTCAAACTAACTTACCCAGAAGGATGGTGTTCCCAAGAGATGTACCTCTCAACCGTATCGTAGCCCCGTTGGATCGGTGGACTATCGCATAAGGCCCGTCTGTTGTATTAAATGATTAGTATATATCCAGTGTGTTCAAAATTACAAACCGAATTCGTATAGTAACTGATTTTTTGTTTTAAATATGAGAGGGTAAAAGCAAATTAAATGATTTAGTGACTAAATGTCCTCTCTCGTCATTGTTGTAAAAAGAGGCAGTTTATATAATATGGCTTAGAAGTGCATGGCCCCAATATACCCTGGAGTAACTATATACTTCAAGTTCGCGATAATGAACTTTGCCAACAATACTTTTAAACCTCTAGATACGCTACAATTAAACTATGTAGAGAACCTGTTTAAAACGAATTAATAATATGAGGCAGTAAGTAGGAACCAACAATTGGCGTTGGTTTCATAAATCACTGCTGGACAAAAGCCCCACTCAAGTTATGCAAGCTCTTGACCAAAAATCAATATCTACCTAGCCTTTACTTAACTATGTCAGGCTTTCAGTCTAACCGGATGCAGCTAATTTCCAGTATTTTACATGAAATGACTGCCCGTCTGATCTCCGCAACCCCTTTATTGGGTATCACTATACCACTTGGTACGACTGTTTGTCAGACTTAAGGGCTTCTGACTACCCGTAACGACTGGTCAACGATCTACAAATGACAGCCGGGACCAACGGCTCAAAGATGTTTTCCGAGGCACAGACGGTTCTCGGTATGACCAAAAAATACGTGACAGTAAAATTTACGACTCACCTGCCTTTGATGGATGAATTATTTAATATACAATGTATAAAGGCTCCGTTACATTGTGTGCTCGTATATAAATAGGGTCCAACGCATCTTAAATCGTCCTCTACTTTGAATACAGAAGCAACACCGATGAGGATCTCATTGCCCCCAATCCAAGTGACAAGTGGTCCTCCGTGATCGTTCTGAAGACGTTTAAATACATCAGGCAAATACACTTTTTGTAAAGGGTTTCATCCGGTAAAGTCCTGCCAACATACATACTTCTTACCTTATTGTTTATTTTGACCACCTTAAAATTCACGGTAGAAAAAATCTGCTGTTCGATACATTTTAAATTGTTGTTGTTTTTTTAATACTACTTAATGAAAAATTTAAACGTTATCATATTATCGCTTTCGCTATAAGTTATTATTAATAACTCAATACCCGACAATGTTCAAGTTTTGTGACCTGACAATGGCATTTTAAGGAGGCCAAAAAAGCAATTAGGTAACTACACATTTTGCAGCTGGATGCTGGATATAAACTTCTACGCTTCTACCAAGTCGCACCACCCTGATTTCCCGCCTTATGGTGGATAGTGAAAAAATAAATATAATAGCTTTAGTACTTTTCAAAAATTCTTTACCAAAAGGTATACGTCCCCCCAACCACGACTGGTTTCAAGACCAGCCGCGATCTTGGCAGCAAAAGCTCCGACCAAGAAGAAAGTTTGGTCGGACGGGTGCACCACTTGTCTCACTACCAACCTGACAAATTCCCTGTTTCCTTGCGGTTGTTCTGTTAAAAACAGTTCTGTTGTTGTTTTGTAACGAATCATGAGAAGTTTGATTTGTCTTATCATCCCCTCTGCGTGAGATTTCTGCCAGGATATCTTGATAAGTTGTGTTGTCATCTTCACACTTAAAAAGGACATATTTTAAAACATTAGCTGATGTAGGTGCTACGTCATCAATTCGATACTAATTTGTACGCAAAGGGCAATGAGGCTAACATTTAGAACAGTGTTAATATTATAAATACATCGCACAGGGTTCAAAATCATGAACCTTTTTGAGAACAGGTGTCTAAAATTCTAATTAATATATGTTGCCTACCCGCTTTCTGTTAAGTATTAAGTGCATCACTCCCTTTTAACTACGTTTTAACTCGTAACAGCACGCGTAGCATGACCACTTCTCCCCAGAAGTGGGCCACCTCACAAGTTTACAGGACGAGTACACTGAAGTTAGATTATAATAATACTGCTTTAAGAAGTGTTGGCAAGTGTGTTCTCTATTCTACGAGAATAGACATACTCGTATACCTTTATATCCAACGTGTCATTTATTTTCTTCATTTTTGACGTAGCGCCATAGTTTGCCTACAATCAGGATTATGTTTCGTTTTTTTTTGTTTCTACGTTGCGAGTTGGTTAAACTACGCGTGCTGGTCTTGAACCTCAGTAAAATCATTTTGTAAAAAACACTTACAACTAAACCATCATTGGTCACGGAGGTATTCGGTGAAGGTACTATTTCATCGTTTAAAAGCACAGAATTATTTATTAATCGTCTTTTACTACATCCGTCTAATTTGGGTGGTCCTTTGCCGAACATTAAAAAATCTCCTTTATCATTAAATTCGCCTTCGCGTAAAGTACAAATCATGTATTTATCTATTATTTCACTCATATTGGCATACTTTTCATAGTGTGTTTGGCACTCCGGTTTGCTAATTATTTTGGCGGCAGCATATTGCATAGTCTCTTGGTTGAGATTGTCCGTTTTATCTTGCTGGAATCATGAAAGCATTTTAATATTGGTCCTACAAATTTATTTTTGAACTACCTTTATGGTAAGGATCTTTACCTGATGTTGTGGTGTCAGTGTTTGAAATGTTTCACTTTTTAACTAGCTGTTGCCATGGTTTTATTAGTAGTAAGTTATGTTACAATTTATTTACGCTTTATTGGCAACATTAAAGCAGCTATAAGTATTTAATATATTTAACAACGTTGTGCAAAACAGTTTCATTGTAGGACAACGTGCCCTTCTTGTTCCGGCATTCACGAGAACCTTCCGAGTAACTGTGTCAGTTAAAATTAGAGATGGGATTCTATCCAGAAAATTCCCGGGTATCTACAAATTTGGGTAAATACCGGGTATTTACCCGGGTAAATTCCCAGATTATGGGTATTTATTTTTATAAAAACGAATTTATTTTAAAGTATTTAGTAATAATTTTTTAACCGACTTCTAAAAAGGAGGAGGTTCTCAATTCGGATGTTTGATTTTTTTTTTATGTTTGTTCGCGCATAACTCCGTCGCTTGCCAGCTGATTTGAAAAATTCTTTTTTTGTTGAAAAGGGTATATACTTCCCAAATGGTCCCATGAAATTTTTTTCGAAATCAGACAAGCGGTTTTTGAAAAATCAACAAAAATGTAAAAATTACCTACATTGTCTACATTAACGATCATTTCGTTTACTTTTTAATTTGTGGGGTAGGTACAACTAAAAAGTGAAAAATAAAAAGTTGGTTGTTTTTTTTTTGTAAAAAAGTTTTTGATTAACGAGGGTAGCCAAGCGGGCCACATTTAATAATTCGGTCATGAATTGTACCAATGAATTGCATCCAAGAATTTTTTATCACCAGGTTGGCGCCACTTAGAAAGAAGTAGGCTGACATTGACACTTTACCGTTCTGACAGATCTCTATGCATGAAAAAGTTAAAATGTATGTGTTAAATTATTATTTTAAACCAAAAAAGGGTTATTAAAACTAGATGAATTGAAAAGAAAATTTACGAAAAAAAGGCGCCAAGAATTCTGACACTAAATCCAAGTGAAACTAACAGCAGTGAAGTGTCATATAACGTCAGCCTAGTCTACTTAAGAAACATCCGTTGACCTCAAATTGATTTGCCCTCATTCTCAAATCAATTAAATAATTTCGTATTTATTTTGTATATGTGTACAGTCGCCAGCAAAATTGCATGGGTACCTTAGTGTCTATTTTCCCGTGAACGTTTGAATTCAAGTTTTCGAAAATAAACTAGATGGCGTTGGTTTCTTCACAACTATGATTAATTTACGAAACGTAAGTAAGGAGTTAGGAAGAAACGAAGGAATTACAAGGCTAATACATTTATCTAATTATTACATTACAATTACCAGCATACGTAGCTTGAATGATAAAAATAATAATAGAAACCGATAGGAATATATTTATTAAGCTAACGAGTGGGTATTTTAATAATTAATTTAATATTCGAATTGGTAGGTAGTTACTTAGCAACAGGAAAAAAGAGCAGATTCATCGCAGGTAAACAGGCTCGCCTTGTGAGCTCGCAAAAAAAGGCACTATAAAAAATTATAGAGGTTTATTTCTTACAGTTTATTATTCAAATTTAATAGTCAGTTTATTAAATATTATATGTGTAACATTATAATATTATGAAGTTATTGAGGCGATAGCTTAAGTATTCGTTTCCAAAATCGGAAAGAGGATTGAAGCTTATGTAACCTCAATAAAAACAAACAGGAGACCAGGTTATTTTATTACAAAGGTCAAACGGATTAAATGGATACTAAATAAGTAGGCTAATAACTACAAAATTGCACAAAAACATATCAAATGGTTAGTAGGCAATATAAAAAACTATGTTGTTTAAACTTAGTGTTCATAACTTTTTAAATTATTAAAAATACGTAAGTTATAGTTTATAGACACATAAACAGGTCTCCAGTCAATATAAATAATATTATCTAAGTATAATTATTTAGCTCGTAGCTACGTAACCACTTGTGTATCGCGTATTATTTCGACGCCACAAACATAAGCGTCCGTGTTCACTGGACTTAAAAGTTTTTTCATCTGTAAAGATGACATTACTCCAATCGAAGTTTATGTGATCCAAAGTGAACTGTAATCTTGCCCTTTTATGGTTTTCCGTGAGCAAGGGTTTCACAGCATGCCTCCGCGGCACAAGTTTTGACGCGGCTCCGTGTCAAAACTTGTGTCAAATAAACCATCATAGTGGTTCGGCGGCAGAAATCCATTTTCTTCATACTGCCTTATCATGGTTTGATGCTGCAATGTGTTTTATAAGTCGTGGTCTACCAGTTCTTTGATGGTGTTTCAAAGAACCCTCCTTTTCAAATCGTCGTACTCAAAGAACAACTATTTTTCTCTGCAACAATAAAACAGAAATATATAATACCCAATAATGATTATTATGTAGTATAGTAACAAAAAAATAATGCAGTTTTTAATATAAAAGTGTAAAAATAAAACTACTTACGTTTACACCGGTCTCTGGCTATTTCTGACAAGTTTTTGGCTTGATTATTCAAAGCAATTATTTGAGCTCTTGTAACGAAATCAATATTATAACTCGTGCTCGTTTTGGTAAAATAAGTAATCCGCCTGATCATAAATAAAAACTGAACAAAAGGCACTCGAACGAGGTAATCGAAATGAACTTAGCGAACGATCAATTGAGCTGTCATAAATCTTCGATCTAAGTATTATTCATACCACCTACCAATTATTTATAAATCCATATTTAACCTACCCTCTCAAGTTTGAAAACTAAAACTTAGAAAATCAGATACCTACCTACTTATAAATTGATATTCAATTTTAACATAGTAGGTTAATAATTAGGATCAATTTTCTTTAAAAGAAGCTATTAATTATAAATTGTTTGAATGTTTGAAGAGACAAAAAGAAACTGCAAAAATATTTTATCATATAAAGCAAAGCAACGCCATCTAATAACAGCATAATTAAATTTTGTTAGTCGCTAACTGGTTTTACGCTAGATGGCGTCATTTCTCGCTTCATACGATTTTGTTTCTGTACTACCCATGCACTTTTGCAGCCTACTGTACATAAGTATTTTTACAAAAAATCATGAATTACAATTTTGTCATAAATGCACATCTAAGTATAATTTACCTATGATAAAAAACAAGATATTTAAAATAATGAGAGTGCGCGTGCGCATCATGTTTTATATATAAATATGTATAATGGCCGAATTGGCAAATTACAAGGCCAAGGAAGGTTTTTGAGTTATAAAACAATGTTGTGACGGTTCCCACACTGAACTGCTTCAAGAATCGTCTGGACAGACTAAATATTTCCAAGCTATACGATACACACGCATCAGCTAATTAGCTGCTAGTGTGTCTAACCAAATAATAATAAAACAACAAATAATAATCATTTATATGTAGAAATGTTAGAGATATGGATCCTGTAGTTTGGTGGAAAGGGATATCTGCGTCAATTTCTCTTAGTAAAATATAAATTCGTTTTTTAACTGTTCCATGTATGTTGGCAGCAACACGAATATCGTTTTGTGTTCTCGGCCATGTGCACTACGCGAAGCGGAGCCGGTTAACTCCACAAGGGGCAGCTAAAATTTCGTACGTGTCATACACCTGGGATCTTAAAAATTATAATTAGATTATAGGACAATTTAATTCAAATTTATAATTTACTAGCTACGCCCCGCGGTTTCACCCGCGTAAGTGTCGATCCCGTGGGAATATCGGGATAAAAAGTAGCCTATATGTTAATCCAGGGTGTCAGCTACCTCCATACAAAATTTTGTCGAAATTGGTCCAGCCGTTCGAGCGTGAAGAAGTAACAAACATATAAACCACACACACACACACACTCACAAACTTTTGCCTTTATAATATTAGTGTGATAGTATGATTATATATAATATATATATTTTGGGACTTTCTTAGCAATAGTTACGAGGACGTTGCCAGGGAAAACGAAGAGTCCAAGCGGGCTATAAAAGACCTCTGTAAGGAAAACTTAACCCTGAAAAGCTGCGTTAATGATCTGACGTCTCGTCTTAACCAACTGGAGCAACATGCGCGATCTAGTAACGTAGAATTACAATGCGTACCAGAGAAAAAAAACGAAAATCTCTTGCATATCGTCACTAAACTGGGCACTGTGGTAGGCTGCGACATCCAAGAAAAGGATATTCTGAATTGTACGCGTATAGCCAAACAAGACAGTACTAGCTCACGACCACGCTCCATAATCATACAACTAAGTTCACCAAGAATTAGAGACCAACTCCTCGCATCGACGATTAACTACAACAAGGCGAATCCCGACAATAAACTAAACAATTTAACGTTTGGATTCTCTGGCGCAAAACCACCTATTTTTGTAACTGAGCATTTATCTCCGGCCAACAAATCACTCCATGCAGCGGCTAGACTAAAAGCTAAAGAAAAAGGCTATCGCTATGTTTGGGTAAGGAATGGCAAAATCTTCATGAGAAAGCTAGAAGGCCACGAATACATCTTGGTAAAAAGTAAGGCGGCTTTAGATAAATTGCCATAAATATAAGATCTTTCTTTGCATTTTTTACTTTAATATATTTTTTCCTCTTTTTTGTAATTGTAGTAGTAGTAGATCAATAAAATTCTCTCATTTAAACTTATACTACCAAAACACTCGTGGGTTACGTACAAAAACCCATGACTTTTATCAGCAGTTATGTTGTGCTAGCTACGATGTCATTATTCTAACAGAGACATGGCTTAATAGTAATGTTTTGAGCAGTGAGCTGTTCGACGACAGGTACAATGTTTACAGAAGAGATAGGGAGGACTCTGGTTTTCACTACGCGAAGGACGGGGGTGGTGTGTTGATAGCTGTTGCTAAAAAAATTAAATCGGAACGTATGAGTAAGTGGGACAGTAAGTGTGAAGATCTTTGGGTCATTATGGATGTATCAATGTCTAGTACCTGGCGCAGAGTAGCTCTCTGTGCAATCTATATGCCGCCTCCAGTACAAAGATCTGTATTTGAATATTTTTTGGATAACTGTAATATTGTAATTGAACGTTCTGACATGTATACCTGTATAGTTGGCGATTTCAATCAGGGTGGTGTGGATTGGAACCGGCTGAATGATCCCTCTAGTGTTTCCACGATTCCTGCTATGGGTCAGATCTTGATCGATTTCATGAATTTGAATAAATTGGCCCAACATAATTATGTGACAAATAAATCTGGACGTATACTCGACCTAGTAATGACCAACTTACCATCCTGTAACGTGAATGAGGCTTCTGGTGCCCTTAGTACAATTGACGGTTTTCATCCTCCTCTTGAAATACACATTCCAGTTTTAGATGAAGTGAAACTTTCTTATAACACTAATAACGTAAAATATAACTTTTATAAAGCAGATTATGACCAAATCCACAAATATCTCTCAGACCTGGACTTGACCAACATTTTTGAAGGGTTAAGTAATGTTAACGAAATGCTCAACGTTTTCTATCAGCATATTAGATCAGCCATTGAAAGCTTCGTACCAAAAAGTGCCAATAAACGTAGCCATTTTCCTCCTTGGTTTGATCGCAGTCTTTTAAAAATGTTAAAGGAAAAATATAAGCTTAGGGTACGCTGCAGAAAAGATAAAAATCCTATGGATGAAATCGAATTAAAACTAGTGAGTAAGCGCTGTTCAAACATGGCTAACGTTTGTTATCGCCAGTATGTGTTGGATTTGGGGGATAAGATAACAAAGAACCCCAAGTTTTTCTGGTCTTATGTTAAGACAAAACGAGGGGGACTGAGCTCATACCCAATAGCAATGACCGATGGCACTACAACAACCTCAACAGGGTCAAACATTTGCGAAATGTTTGCCTCATATTTTTCATCAGTATATACACAAAATGACAATGTAAAATGTGACGTGAATCATTCTGACTTTTTAAAGAACTTGGATATGTATAGCATGAACATAACGTCACCTGTCATAGAGCATGATAAACTACTATCAAAACTGGAGACACTGGATTGTGCTAAGGGCGCCGGACCCGACGGAGTTCCACCTGCATTTATATCTGCCTGTGCAAAATTTTTGGTTGTACCTCTCTTGATAATTTATAATAAGTCTTTAAAGACAGGAATCTTTCCACATGAGTGGAAGGTTGCCAAAGTTGTTCCTATCCACAAAGGAGAAAACGATGCTGTGGTGAATAACTATAGGCCAATCTCAATCTTGTCATCTTTTGCTAAAATCTTCGAGTTATTAGTGTGCCCATACCTACAAACCCACCTCAGGAAGTATCTCAGTGAGAGTCAACACGGATTTGTCAAAGCAAGGTCAACTTGCACCAACCTGGTGACTTTTACTGAACTTGTTACTGAGGCCTTGGACTCCGGCAGACAATTCGATGTAATATATACGGACTTTAGTAAGGCCTTCGACCGAGTTTCACATAAAATACTCTTGCAAAAGTTATCAGCATATGGCATCACCGGAACCTTGCTATTGTGGCTAAAATCCTACCTCGAAGAACGTACTTTCTTTGTTGTGGTGAATGGTTTTAAATCTGGTGCTCGAAGTATTACGTCTGGTGTGCCGCAGGGTTCCCATGTCGGTCCGGTGCTTTTTAATGTTTTTAATAACGACTTGCCTAGTTGTTTTCAGTTTTCTGTAAGTTTCATGTACGCAGACGACTTGAAGCTTGGAAGAGTGATAGACTCAGTTAATGATACCGTGTCTCTGCAGAGCGATCTCAACAGTTTGACTGAGTGGTGTGAGCGTAACGGCATGCACTTAAATGGCAGAAAATGCTTTCACATCAAATTCTCAAGAAGAATTCACTCAATTGAAGGTGTATACCGTATTGGCAATGAAACGATTGAAACAGTAGACCAAATTAAAGACCTAGGCGTAATAATTGATCGTAGGCTCACCTTCCTCCCTCACCTTGAGAGTATCATTAAAAGGGCCTCTAAAATGTTGGGCTTCGTCATTCGGAATGGAAAAATCTTTCGCAATAGCAGGCCCAAAATAGTGCTGTTTAACAGCTTGGTTAGGAGTACTTTGGACTATTGCAGCGTGGTATGGAGGCCACATTATGCAACACATTCACTTCGGCTGGAAAGGATTCAGAAACGGTTCATGTGGCACTTGGTATATACTTCTAGCGGAGTAAAGAAAAAAGCATCTTACAAGGATAAACTGACGAAATTTGGCATGACTTCCTTGTCTAGTCGAAGAGAATTGTCGGATTGTATATTCATGTACAAAATTTTGAACAATATGATAGACTGTCCGAAGCTCCTGAGTAGGATTAATTACAGGGTCCCTGCTAGATATCCCCGCATCCGTATCACTCCTTTCTATCCCCCGCGCCGAAAAACCGTGTACGGGGCAAATTCCCCGCTGCCAAGAATGTGTAGGCTCATGAACGAGTGCAGTGATCTAGTAGATGTGCATATGGACTCACTTGGTCGGTTCCGATCTAAACTGCTCGATCATTTGTCTCGCAGTCGCAGGTAATAATAGTGTCAGTGCGCTCATTTTTTTTTTTTTTTTATTATTTGTTTTTTTCCTTTTTCTACAAAATAATTGTGTAACTACTCTACTTTCAGATTGTTCACTTAGTAGGTAATAATAAGAAAATGCTGTATTTACCTATAACTGTTTGTTACATTTAGTTCTGTATTTTATGTTGTTTCCTGTGATTTCTGTAGTGTATACGAACGTTGGTGAATCTAAATAAATAAATAAATAAATATATATACCTATATAAGTGTGATTGTTTAAATTTAATTTTAAGTTTGTGTGAAAATTTTATTATGTTTTTAGCTTAAATATGAATTACTTTTATTACCTATATTTGTATGCCACAAAGGCCGAACATGACGGGTCTTTTTTGTTTATGGACAACCTGCATGCTTTGTATGTATACTCATGTTTCTACAAATAAATATCTTATCTTATCATCAATAGGTATAAACTAAGTGGCAAAAATACGTATTATTGAAGCTAACTCAAAAACTACCTACGCAAAGTTAATAATATGGGACCAACCCTGAGGCAAGGCATACCTCATCCAATAATTATTTTTTTTAAATCGTTTTACAATTGCCGGAGATATCGCATAACATAAATACCAAAAAAATACAGTCGAATTGAGAACCTCCTCCTTTTTTTGAAGTCGGTTAACTATGTAAAGATACGGCACTTATAGCCACAATGCATCCCATGACAATTCCACTAAGCCACTGAAAAGTCATAGGAAAGCAAACGACGCAATTTCGTTTACTTGAATTTTTACCAGTAATTTTAATACTTTTAAATAAAAAAAGAATTTTCCAAATCGGCTTATAGATAACGGAGTTTAGGGGTAACAAAAAAAAAAATATGCAACCGAATTGTGGAACCTCGTCCTTTTTTTGAAGTCGGTAAAAAAAGAGAGTTTTTTCCTTATAAGCCTTAAACAAAACATAAAATACAAGAACTTCTTACCTGCCGCCAATGTGTTGCATGTCCCCAACCATATACCAAAGTATCAGTACCAGGTTTTTGAAATCTTTGGTCGTAGTTAATATTTATCACAGCTGGTGTGTATGAACAGAGCTGGCTGAACCTAACATCGTTGAGGTCGTACTCCGATTCTACCTTGGCCATAGCTATATCTATAAATGACCACTTATCCACTTTATGATAATCCAATTCATATTCTACAAAACAATAAGTCAAAATATTATAATGTCAGTCTTTTTTCACTCTTAATTCTACGACTATATTATATATACATATCTAATTATTATATGTATATATATATTATGCGATATATTCATGTATCTCATTGCTCTTGATAATAACATCAGCCGGTGCGGAACGACTTGTTCAAATGCAGCGTAAGTAACTTCTCATAAGTACTATTGGGGGTGACCAAGTATTTTTAATTTTGTGGTACTCGCATCTAAAGCCGAACAGACGAATAGTTTACTTAGTCGACCAAAACACACTCTACAGTAGGCCGCAGCAATGTACTCACTCGTCATTAATGTATGATCTACTTACTTATAGGAACACACGTGTATACCACTCTCTTTTTCATTTGATTTGTACAGCGATTGAGTTCTATTTCGTTGTCCCGGACGTAGCGACGGTATCCTGCTATAGCGTACATGTATTCAACATCAGTGACACAGGCTGCAGATGTGATTATGAACCACTTGGATACTAAGGCACCGCCGCACAACCATTCGTCGTAAATTCTAATTGATTTTGGTGCTTTAACCAAGTACACCTGCAAATATATGATAATGTAGGAAAGAAACTAGCTAACTGCGACGGAGATGGTTTAGACGGTTGACAGTTGCAGTGTCATGTGTCAAGATTACCTTCAGACGGTAAGTAGGTACAACATTTTGATCACCTCGTATGCTATTTGGCTTAAGGTCCTACGTAATTAGTCATAAAATCCCGCGGAGAGATAATTTAACGGTTTTCATACAATATTTTAAATGGAACATAACATATACACCCTTTCTTTTTGATCGTTTTAGTCCTTAAAAGGGGTCAATAGTCACTACCGCAAAATGTATTGAAAGTAGGAAAAGCGCCTATCGTTAGTCACAAGCGGCTATCGGGAGTGAGTGGCTATGAGAAACATCAAATCAAGCCTAGGTTATCGTTCAGACGGCGGGACGGCGGGGTACAGTTGCCTGTGTTTTAATTGTTTTTTCACTGTATTAATTTCTTAGTCTCACCACGTATTTTTTATCCGCTTCCACCTCATAGCCATCCGTAATTCGTCTTACTCCATCAGTCACTGAAATAAAATGTTCGTGGCACATTTCTATAGAGTCATAAAATTCTGGGCGAGTGGCTCCGTCCTCGCTGTGTCTCACCACTGTACTTGTTAATTGTAAACTAGGCATATTTATGTGAAAAGTAGGTACTCACCATAAAAAATATTTAAAAATAACAAAAGCTCTAACTTTATCGCAACCATTGTAAAAACATTGTAAAACGAAATAATTTTACTTCGATGGACTGTGACATGGTTATAATAGAATTTTAGTTGAACGATTACTTTTATTGTTTTCATTATTTTTCTCCATTTTGTGATAAACTATTCAAGTATGTTCTGTCATAGCTATGTCCTACCGATTGATTGAAATGTGGATTGGTTCAAAATAACACTTTTACACGTCAAAACTTCAATTATATTTTAAAACTGGATGAGTTCGGTGTTTCCTATCGACTACCCTGAGATGAAGGCTTATTAGACGAGACTCGCACAAAGTTAATTTACTTGTGGGTGAGTCGATAATTCCAGAAATATGTATAGCAAAAAGACATAAGTACACATAAATGATAAGAATTAAATATTATAAAACGTGTATTTTTTCTTAATTTCAATGCATAAAAATCAAAATGTACCAATTGCCTAATACATTGTATATTTCTGAAATTGTCGACTCACCCATAAATAAATTAAATTCGTGCAAGTTGCCTATAGAAAAAAAAAATAGTACCTATTTAAAAGTGCTGATTTGCCCGTGTTAGGCGATTAAATTCGTGCGAATAGACTAATAAGCCGAGAAGAAAGACCAAAATAAATTCAGAGGTCACAGCTCGTCTGTTTTAATCTGTCAAGCTCCGCTAATGAGACACAATTGATTTTCAATTGTTTCGTCGCCAATGGGCGACGCGCGCCGCTTGACCGGTTAAAGTCTAGACATAATCTTGGTCAGGTCATATGAGGCCCAGATGAATGTTTGATACGGTATTTTGAGGATAGAAACGTCAGTGCAGGACTAATCGCGATCGACGGTCGGTGTTGTATGTCTTAATATTATAACGCTACAAAGATTTTTTGGTGCGTGGCCAAAGTCGAATTGTTGTCTCACTCTTCCCTGACTCTCATGTCCGATGGGACTACAATCCGACACGACCAGAGACCACCACTAGGGCCTACTCTCTATATAAGCTTCGTATAGCATGTTTTTCCTTAATTTTCATACCTATCATTAACTTTTTCTAGTTGGCGTTTGGCACGTACATACTAAATTGCTTTTCAGACCATTTCTATTTCGTCTTTGCCAATTTTAATAATTTCAATTAATCTGGATTAACCCAAAAAGGGAATTGTAGCAAGTGCCATTTTCTTCAAAGTAAGATAATTATATTTATAAAATAAGTAGCTGGAAATAAGGATGAGATAATACAACAAAACAATTTAATTAAAAATGAAAATTACTTAATTCATTTTAAAAGTAGGTAACACCGCTTAAAAACTAAAAGTATTTTTTTTTTTAACTTTTACTAAACGCGTTGTCACTGCTGTCGTAAAATTGCCTTCGATTGATCTTTCGCCATTTTTACCAACATATCAAATCGCATTAATTTTTGCAATGCCTCGGGACTTTGCAAGTATCTTCTTTTTTTTTCGTAATTTGTTGTTTTCACGTTTGCGTTCCTTTCATTATCTGCAGTCCTGCAAAAATTACAAGTTTTAAAATCATCCTACTCACCCTGACATATTTGATCTGCAGAATTTAAAAATCATATCAGACTTTTCCTGAAAAAAAAAGTGTGCGGTCGGGGGACCCCCGTCATGAAAGAAGTTTCTTACGCGAAACTTGTGACAGCTATCATCCCTCCCGCAGCGCGCAGCTACCTCAGGCAACGTCTCAGTTAAGCGGTCGGCCTATAGTATGTTTTAAGAAGCTTTCATAAAGTTGTCACCATTTTAGATTATCATTTTGACCTCGCTATCGGTTTTAGCATCTTAAAAAACCATGAAAACGACACCCATGATGAATAATTTTAAAGTTTAGCCGGCGCCATCTTGAATTCTCATTTTGGCTTCGGAGCCCTCGAAAACCATAAAAACGACACCAATGATACAAAAAAAAAAATTTGCTGAAGCCATCTTTGATTTCTTTGATTTTCGTTTTGACCTCACTATCAGCTTAAGCACCCTCGAAAACTATGAAAACGACACCCATGTTGCAAAATATGATAATTTTTGAGGCCGCCATCTTGGATTTTCATTTTGACCTCATTATTGGCAAGCTCTCGAAAACCATAAAATATACTTCTCTCTCATAGAGAAAGTCATATGGATAAAACGTTTTTATTTCGTGAGTACTCCTAGCGCTAGCCGCGTTAAAGAACTTCGTTCCAAAAAGTTTGTATTGGGAAAAAAGTTTTGACTTGGGTCCAGTATGAAGCAAAGTTTTTTTTTCTGCCCTGCTACATTTTGATTATTTCAAGAATGATTTTGATTACTCTCTTGACTTTATATTTTCAAACTAACTTACCCAGAAGGATGGTGTTCCCAAGATATGTATTTCTCAATTGTATCGTAGCCCCGTTGGTTCGGTGGACTGTCGCATATGGCCCGTCTGTTGTATTACCTAAATTATTAGTATGTATCCAGTCTGTTCTTAAATTACCTCTTATTAATGAACGCTTGGTAAACAATTGTACAAAACGAATTCGTATAGTAATTGTTTTTATGTTTCATTTATAATTGGATAAAAGTGATAGGTATTGGTACTCATCATAGATACGGTGCAATTCAACTGTATAGGAGACCTGCGGGGTAATAGCCTAATACACTATTAGTAGCGTTCATTGCATTATTTACGTTGTCGAACAGATACATTTTTCGAACATATGAAGCAATGGATTAGCAATATCCTTCAAAATCATTCAGATTGAGATTGATAGTGTGTTACGCAATTAGGGTTCTGTTTCAAACGAATTGATAATAATTATGAGGCTGTAAGTAGAGACAAACAATTGGCATTATTTTCATAAATCACTGCTGGACAAAAAAAAAATACATAATAATATAATATTAGGTCTTTAACATTCAGCAAAAACTGCAAGAATATCAAGCAGAAGGTGCACACTCGCAACAGTCTTCTTCGTCGACTGGTCTCATCGAAGTGGGGTGCTTCGTCTGACGTTATGCGGACTACTGGACTGGCGCTGTCTTTTTCTGCAGGAGAATTCAGGTGCCCCGTGTGGAGTCGTTCTGCCCATGCAAAGCTAGTGGATACAGCTTTGAATGAAACATGGATCACTAGTTATCTAAAACCGACGCCGGTGCAAATGCTGTATCGACTAGCAGGAATAGCGCCACCAGTGGTTCGCAAAGCGGTGTCAAGCTCCAGCGAAAGAACCAAAATGGTCTCCCACTCACGACACCCTTTGCGCGATAACATCCTTGTCCCACAAAGGCTGAAAAGCCGAAACAGTTTTTTAAAGTGAGTCGTCCCACTCACTGGCGAACCATCACGAAAAACACTGAAGCTGTGGCATGTTAGTGCTTCCTTACCCAAACCGTTCGTTCCACCCACTGAAGACCTCCCACTTGGACATGAGTTACCTTGGGTAACCTGGAAGTCTTTAAACAGACTCCGGACCCAGGCTGGCCGAAGCAAGGAAAACCTGTTCAGGTGGAGATTAATAGACGACTCCGCCTTGGAGTGTAAATGTGGTGCTGTTCCACAAACGATGGGACACTTAATATCGTGTCAGCTGCACGCTACAGAAATGTATGGACGCTGGTGATGGCGCCAAACAAGTAGCCAAATTCTGGGCCGAGTCCATTTAGTTTGCTATCAACACGCTAAGAAGATATAAATATGATTGCTGGACAAAAGCCCCTCTCAAATTGTGCAAGCACTTGACAAGAAAGTCATCATCTACCTAGTTTTTACCAAACAATGTTGGGGTCAGCTTCCAGTCTAACCAGATGCAGCTGAATTCCACGGTTTTGCATGAAGTGACTACCTATCTGACCTTCACAACCCAGTTATTCGGTATTACGATACTACTTGGCAAGACTGTTTGTTAGACTTTCGGGCTTCTGACTACCCGTAACGACTGGTCAACGATCTACAAATGACAGCCGGGACCAACGGCTCAAAGATGTTTTCCGAGGCACAGATGGCTCTCGGTATGACCAAAAAATACGTGACAGTATTAACGACTCACCTGCTTTTTTTTTCTGAATTAGTTAATATACAATCTATAAACACTCCGCTACAGTGTGTGCTCGTATATAAATAGGGTCCCATGCATTTGTTATCGTCCGTTACTCTAAATAAAGAAGCAACACCGATGAGAATCTCCTGGCCTCCAACCCAAGTGACAAGTGGTCCTCCGTGGTCGTTCTGAAAACGTTAAAATTGATTAGGCAAATACACTTATTGGTTTTATCCGGTAAATTTTTACCTATATACTTATGTATATAGGCAAAATAAACAATTAGGTAAGTATTAATACTAACCTAATTGTTTATTTTGACCACTTTAACAACTAGATCTTTTTTTTATATGGTAAAAAAAAATCTGCTGTTCCTTATGATACACTAGCTGAATCCCGCAGTTTCACCCGCGTAAATGTCGATTCCGCAAGAATATCGCGATAAAAAGTAGCCTATATGTTAATCCAGGGTGTCAGCTACCTCCATACAAAATTTTATCAAAATTGGTCCAGCCGTTTGAGCGTGAAGAAGTAACAAACATATAAACACACAAGCATCCTCACACTCACAAACTTTCGCCTTTATAATATTAGTGTGATTTTACTCGTACTTTTGTTTTTTTTTCTTTAATATTAATGAAAAATTCCAACCCTGTCGTGCTTTGAGTTCATAAAAAAAAAGACGGGTTGCACTCCGGGAGTGCCGGCAGAAGTGAAAACATGAATATTAACGTTGAAATAAATCAATTATGAATTGAATTAATATAACTAATTTTTTTCCACTATTTCTGCGTCACTTTTTTTATAAATCGATGCACTTTGTTCAATTTCCATATTTGAAACACTTTATATTCACGAATTTTACGAATACACAGCAGTGTAGCTACACAGACGGTCGAGCCATCAGCTGTCCATCCATCCATCCACATCCACGTCCACCATCACCGTCACCGTTACCGTCACCGTCACCGTCACCGTCACCGTCACCGTCACCGTCGCCGTCACCGTCATCGACACCGTCACCGTCACCGTCACCGTCACCGACACCGTTACCGTCACCGTCTCCATCACCATCACCGTCACCGTCACCGTCACTGTCACCCGTCACCGTCACCGTCACCGTCACCGTCACCGTCATCACCGACACACCGTCACCGTCACCGTCGCCGTCACCGTCACCGACACCGTCACCGACACCGTCACCGTCACCGTCACCGACACAGTCACCGTCTCCGTCACCGTCATCACCGTCACACCGTCACCGTCACCGTCACCGTCACCGTCACCGTCACCGTCGCCGACACCGTCACCGACACCGTCACCGTCGCCGTCACCGTCACCGTCACCGACACCGTCACCGTCACCGACACCGTCACCGACACCGTCACCGACACCGTCACCGACACCGTCACCGACACCGTCACCGTCACCGTCACCGTCACCGTCACCGTCACCGACACCGTCACCGTACCGACACCGTCACCGTCACCGTCACCGTCACCGACACCGTCACCGTCACCGTCACCGTCACCGTCACCGTCACCGTCACCGTCCGTCCGTCCGTCCGTCCATCCATCTATCCATCCACCCATCCATTATCGTGTCTCACTTGGTTCACTTCGGTTGGCGCCGCCGTAGAAAGAGGGGTGGGGGGGGGGGGAAATCTCTCCTGACGGTCACGTGTCCTGACGCGAGTTTAACATTTTTTCCCCAGTACAAAAAGTGTTCAACGCCGCTAAAGAAGTTTTCACTTCAAAAAAAAGCAATTAAGTCACTACACAATTTGCAGCTGACTGCTGGAAATAAACTTCTACGCTTCTACAAAGTCCCACCACTCTAGTTTCCCGCCTTATGGTGGACAGTGAAAAATAAGTGTATTAGCTGTGGTACTTTTCCGAATTAAATTCTTTACAAAAAGGTCTAATAATTATTGACAACATGTATAGGAGACCTTACGTTCTACATGGCCACGACCAAGACTGGTTGCATGACCGGCCGCGATCTTGACCGCAGAAGCTCCAACCAAGAAGAAAATTTGGCTGGAACTGGTCGGACGGCCGGTCATGCAAGTGCATCACTACCAACCTGACAATTTCCACCTTTCCGTGTGGTGGTTCTATTAAAAACCGTTCTGTACTTGTTTTGTAATGAACCATTGGAAGTTTGATTTGTATTCTCATCCCCTCTGCGTGTGGCGTCTATCAGGACATCTGAAGAAGTGGGGTCGTCGTCTTCACACTTAAAAATGAACGAATTTAAAACACTAGCAATATTGCCCACTTACTTTCTGTTAAGTGAAGTACGCAACCCCATTTTAACTCGTAGCAGTACGCATACCATGACCACTTCTCCCTAGAAGTGGGCACCACCTCTCAAGAGATGAAGGTATCGACGGCAGCAAAAAACACAAACGAAAAGTGCAGTTGACTCTTTAGTCAACTGCAGTTTCTAACATTATCTCTTTCTACCAACATTTTTACATTGCGCCGTAGAAATTTTCCTACAATCAGTATTTTGCTTAGTTTTTTCCGTTTCTACGTTGGTCAAAATACGCGTACTGGCTTAGAAATCGTTTTACTCACAGCTAAACTATCATTGGACGCGGAGGTATTCGGCGACGGTACTATTTCACCGTTTAAATCCGCAGGATGATTTAGTAATTGTTTGTTTTTACATCCCACGAATTTGGGTGGTGGTTTGATCGTTGAAAATTCTCCTTTATCATTAAATTCGCCTCCTTGTTGTGAAGTACAAATCATGAATTCATTTATTGCTTCACTTATTTCAGCCGTTGCATAAGCACTGATGCACTTCTGGTTTTCAACTATTTTAGAGGTAGCATATCGCAAAGTCGGATTGTTGTAATTGTTGTAGTCATCTTGCTGGAATCATGAAAGCATTTTAATATTGGTTCCTACATATTTATGTAGTAACGAGTTTTATGCTAGATTTATTTCTGCAGCTATTCACAAACACTCGATACGCTTCCGCATCGTATCGAACATTAATCATTGCTATCGTAGGAGTCTTCTAAACGCTGTTAACAAGTCCAAAAACCGGAAATTTTGTCAGTTTAAATCAAATAGACGCCCGCTATTCTTCCAACAGCTATTTGCTGTTGAGGGCAAGTCAAATCAGGTTATCGAAATGTCAGGTTTTCGATACGATAGCCTGTCGTATGGTTGTGAATCAGGGCTCTGGACTGCCTCTATGTTATGAACTCTCGGCGTTGTGGTCTCAGTGTTTGGAATGTATCACTTTTTAACTAGCTGTTGCCATGGTTTCATCCATATGTAAGGATTTAGTTTATTTTTCTTTAATCGCCAAACAGCAATTGTTTACACCGTTACAATTATAAAATAATATTTTACTTAAATCCAAGGTTAGTCTAATTTCTTAAAGGTATTTAAACACAAACACTATACTACAAAATTAATAACTAGGGAAAACAAAAGAAACAAGTTTAACATGACGTGAGATAATAAGAAGAGTTTAAAAATAACATCAAAAATCAAATAAAAAACAAATTAGCCACAAACATAAAACATAGATACACCGATAAATTATATTAAAAATAAAAGGAAATAAAATTAAGACATTGTCAACCGCTATACCGGTAAAACACTAGAACTGAGAGAATTATTGAAAATCAATAATAATGAGGAAACTAAAGCGGGAGCGCACTTAGAAATAAATATTAGCGGAATACCATCAGGGCCAGCGCCTTTACGAAGATTAAGATTGAATAAGCTTAAGTCACTGGGACTTAAGCTTATTCAAAAAGCGCTCATGATCAATTACAGGGGACGTAAGTGGTAGACTGTTGTTCTTCATACTATCAAGAATAACGGAAGCAGGTTAATTTTGGGTCGCTTTCGCAACGCTGAATGCTGAAGAAAAACGTGACGCAAACATTACGCAACAAACCTTTCTGAGTGTCCCACGTATTTAGATGATAGGTATATCATCGCTAATCTAACTGACGTATCTGACAATTTGGACTAAGCCGACCTAACTATAGTAATTTGATACATTTTGTTCGGAACACATGATCAGATATCAGATTCAAGTCGATCTGATCTGATCATGTATTCCGAACAAAATGGAAACAAAGATCTCACGAAGTGACGAATCTGTTAAAATATTTATTATTAAAACAATGTTAACACGATGTCAATAGTAGTAATAACAATATAAAGATCTTAATCAGAACTACACATGTGTGTGTGTATCAGTAGAATTTACATAGAGCAAGCTTCCCTCAATCATAGGTAACCCTCAACTGCAAATAGCTCGTCCTGTAAAACATGCTTCGAATCAGTTACGTCACGTCGTTAGATTAGCGACGATATAAGAGTTAGTGGTATTCGTTCCTGCTTCAATAAAAAGTTATATATACATGAATTTCTTACCTGCCGCCAAGATATAGTATGTCCCCAACCGTATACCAAGGTATCGGTACCAGGTTTTTGAAAATTTTTTTCGAAGCTAATATCTATCACAGTTGGTATGTACGAACACAACGTGTTGAACGTAGTGTCGTCGAGGTCATAGGCTGATTCTACCTTGGCCAAAGCTATGTCTATATATGACCACACTTCCGTTTTGCTATAATCTATTTTATAGTCTACAAAACAATAAGCCATAATATTAGAAGTTCAGTCTTTCTTCTCCTTTATTTCTACGACTGCCGGCGATATACACACATCAAAAGTGTCTAGGGATCAAGCATTTTTATGCGGATTTCTTGAGATTGAGATGTGGCTTTGTAATAAATTTATGATTTTATAAATTTATATGGATCCTTTTTGGTGCATTTCATAATTTGAATCAGGAACTGTGAATCAAATTCGAGTAAAAGATGAAAATCAGCTGTCAATATTTTCCCTATAAAAACATACAACGCATTGAAGACATTATTAGTGCTACTGTTTCCCTACTACTGATTAAAACCAACGTTATTATGGAGCGGCGACGTCATTTAAGCAGGGAAGAAATGCTCAGAGCCGTGGGAATGATAGAAGCTGGTTCCCGGCAACGTACTGTGGCTTTAGCTCTGAATACAAGTCAGAGTGTTATCAGTCGACTTTGGACACGTTACCGAAGCACTGGTACCGTGGCTGAGCGCCATGGAGGACGGTATCGCTGCACCACACGGAGCCAAGACCGATACATTCAAATCTTAACTCGAAGAGCTCCAACAATAACCGCCATGATGTTAGCCGTGAGGCTTCATCACTCTTCAGGGAACTTAATTAGCGACCAAACAGTCAGAAACCGCTTGCATGAAGTGAACCTTCATTCCCGAAGACCGCTACGGGTACCACCTATAGCAATGCACAATCGTAGGATTCGATATCAATGGGCTCTTGAACACAGAAATTGGGCAGAAGAACAATGGCGTTTCGTGTGCTTTTCTGATGAGTCTCGTTTTGGTATGAGACCGGTTACAAGACGTATACGACACTGGAGAACCCCTGGACGCCAACAGCGATTAAAATCCTGCCAGGAAGTCCATCCTTATAGTGGTGGAACCATCATGGTATGGGCGGGTATTTGGATCGGCGGAAGAACTGAGTTGATTTGGATCAGAGGTAACCTCAACGCTCAAATTTATGCTGAGACGATTGTATCAGACGTCATCGTTCCTCTACAAGTGCAAATCGGTCCCTTATTTCAGTTAATGCATGATAATGCACGACCGCACACCGCAAGAGTTGTAAGACAGACTCTCGCCGCAGCTAACATCAATGTCCTGCCCTGGCCTGCTCAGTCGCCAGACTTGAACCCGATTGAGCATGCATGGGATATGCTACAGAGAAGAGCTCTGCCGAATATGGAGGGTATCCAGTCGCAAGAAGACCTTTTTTTGTTGTTGCAACGAACATGGGCGGCCATTCCACAGCGTGATTTGGATGAACTCATTTTGAGTATGCCAAACCGATGTTCTTGTGTTGTTAGTGTTCGCGGTAGAAACACGGATTATTAATTGTTTAAGTTACCCAATAAAATTTTAAAGAAAACTGTTATTTCAGTCTTTTTTTCGAACTTTTGTGTTAGTGGTTCAAATGTCAAAAATCCCTTTATTAGGAAAATGGCAAATTTCTTTATTAATGCAAAGGTGACTTGGTTTATCGTTACTGTGACAAACGAAAACACTTTATTTGATGAATCCTTAAAGAAAATTTTAATTAATATCAATCAGGAGAAAAGTTATTGCAAAAATATATGTTGATCCCTAGACACTTTTGATGTGTGTACAAATATTTATACAACATGTACCGGAATTCGGTATGTAAATTTTTTTTAGGTAAGTATTTATTTTATTTCATAGATTTAGTTATTTTAAGCAACCAATTTCAATATTTTGGTTTTCCAAGTAGTCATTAATTTTTTTTTTTTTTTTTAATTCTACTTAAAAAAGTAGGCTGAAGAGTTCAATATCTTTGCCACGTATAATTTATTATTTTTCAACACACTTGCTCGTAAAGTGGGTCTTATTGAACCGCATTTAGGTCCATAATGCAGTGTATTAAAAACGCGTGCTTTTTACTTTATGATACTGCACTAGTGCGATAACGCCACAGATAACTATTTACTAGTCGGAGATGTGTGAAGTTCCACATCGTTTATATATGTCAGATAGTGAAGGGTCCAAGTGCTGAGCCTTGGGCTGTTCCTTCAGTGACTTCAATAGCGTCACTGGTTTCATTACATATCTTGTACATTGTATTTAGTCCTCACACCATTTGAGTATTGGTCCTCGAACTCCAGTATTATCTAATTTTTTCATCAATGTGCCGTGTCTAAGCATATCAAACGCCTTGCTGAAGTCAATAAATAGCAAAATCAAGAGATTTGTTGTCCTTATCCGTGAATTTAGATAACAGTTAGTGAACGTGAACGTTAAATTTAGATAACGTGAGGTGGACTTATTGGGTTGAAAACCATATTGTGTGCTGGACAACACGTAACTTTTTACATAAAAGTCTTGTATCTGGTAACAAACATATTTTTCTACTATTTTGTCGATCGGCCCAGAATTCGGCTACTTGTTTGGCGCCATCACCAGCGTCCATCAGTTCCTGTAACGTGCAGCTGACAAGACATACAGGACACAATATTAAGTGTCCCATCGTTTGTGGAACAGCACCATATTTACACTCCAAGGAGGAGTCGTCTATAAATCTCCACCTGAACAGGTTTTCCTTGCTTCGGACAACCTGAGTCCGGAGTTTGTTTAAAGACTTCCAGGTTACCCAAGGTAGCTAATGTCCAGGTGGGAGGCCTTCAGCGGGTGGAACGAACGGTTTGGGTAAGGAAACACTGTCTCGTCACAGCTTCAGTCTTTCTTGTGATGGTTCGCCAGTGAGTGGGACGACACACTTTAAAACACTGTTTCGGCTTTTATATGTATATATACTAGCTTTGCATAGGCAGAACGACTACACACGGGGCACGCAAATTCTCCCGCGGAAAAAGATAGCGCCAGTCCAGTGTAGCAGTTTGTGATAAAAAATAAAAAAATAAAAATTTATTCGTTGATTCAAACAAAAAAAAAACAAAGGACAATGCCGATTTTAGTATAGAAGGTGGCGTCTTTTTTTTTTTGTTGTTACCAATGTCTAAACAATCATACGAGTTATTGCATAGGTCATAAAAAATGTAGTTTCAAGAAAAGAACGCCTTGAACTCAAAGAAAGCAGATTATATTTTTTAAGTAACTCACTATAAGAGAGATAACAACTTTTTAAGCAGCGATAATAATATATTTATTGTAGAAGGGGTTCCACACAGTTACTGCATCTTCTAATTGAGACCTAACTAGTGATCGATAGAGATATAAATATGTACTAGGGTGTTTAAATTCTGTGGATGATCTCATCACAAACCCGTACATGCGATAAGCATTATTAACAATTTTATTAACATGTGCGTCTAAGTGCAGTTTATCGTCAAGTAATATTTCCAGGTCGCGGATCGAACTCTCCCTTGCCAAAGTTTAAGTGTGTATTGCATAGGGATATTCAAATATATTTTTATTTTTAGTGAAGCAATACAACAAAATTTAGAAATGCTCAGTTGGAGTTTGTTTTTATTAGTTCAATAATCTGAAAGACGATTGAGGTCTTGTTGTAGCAGTCATTATGATTATTTGAACCGCACCTCCTATTTAGATTTGTCGCAAGTTTTCAATTTCATCCTTTAGTTAGACAACAGCCCGACATGAATCATCAGGCAGTTGCCCACCAGACACAACACCCGTCTGGTCGCAGGAGCCTCTCTTTTCTATGAAGGTTGAATGAACTTTACACCCTGTTCCTCATACCTCCAAACTCTAATACAACGCCGAAATATAATTTTGTAGTACCTACTCGTATCAAAAGCCGAAACGTACAGTTTACTTAGTCGGACAAACCACACTCTTCAGTATGCCGCAGCAATGTAGTCAATCGTTATAAGTCTATTACGTACTTACCCATAGGAACACACGTGTATACTACTTTTTTTTTCTTTTGTTTTGTACATTTATCGGTGTCTATCTTGTCGTCCGGGACGTATGTTTTGTATCCTGCTATAGCATACATATGCTGAACATCAGTGACACAGGCTGCTGATGTGATTATGAACCACGTAGATACTAAAGCGCCGCCGCACAACCATTCGTCGAAAATTTTATTTGACTCTGGTGCTTTAACCAAATACACCTGAAAATATTAATTCGCTAACTGCGCCCCGCGGTTTCAACCGCGTAAATGTCGATCCCGTGGGAATATCGAGATATAAATATCTTATATGTTAATCCAGGGTGTCAGCTACCTCCATACAAAATTTTATCAAAATTGGTCTAACCGTTTGAGCGTGAAGAAGTAACAAACATACGTATAAATAAAAACATATGTATATACATATAAATCAAGTGTTTATCGTTCAGACGGATGGGCGGTTGCCTGTGTTTTCACTGTTTTAATTTATGAGTCTCTTACCACATATCTTTTATCCAAGTCCACCATTTTGCCATCTTTAATTCGCCTTAAGCCATTAGCCACTAAAACAAAACATTAGTGGCTCATTTCTATAGTGTCATACAAGTATGAAAAAAAAAAAAAGCAACAGCAAAGGTATGTGGTTTATTAGTCGATTCGCACGAATTTACTCGCCAGTAGAAAAAATAATATTATTTAAGTGACGATTCGCTCTGTTCGGGTCTTTATTACTACTAAGATGTTTGCGAGTTTGGCCACTAAGTGGTTATCTGCCTTCGGCATTAGTCTCACCTTCTTCAAAACGTGTCTGACCTTCAAAATAGGGCCACATGATGCTATCATCCATTGAAGAAGTCGAAAAGGCTCCATTATGCTGCGATATTCAAAAAATAAATGCCGTACGTAGTAGTACGTAAGTACGTCCACTTACATAATTATGTACCTACTAATGTAGAAACAGTACGTACAGGTACTATCCGTACGGTAGGGCCGACCTCCCGAGCACCTGTACACCTGGCCGAGTGGCTCTGTCTCACGACTGTACTCGCTACTTTTTTTATGTGAATGGCACCTCGCAGTTCAACCTGTGAGGTTGTCGTCTACTTAGATAACCGGGCTTGCTTGTGGATGCCTCAATAAATAAAATTAAGGTATCCAGCCAGGGCTTAAAAACTAAGTGACTACACGCTAAGGGCACCTTCTGTGGGGTACGGACAGCGGCGTGCATTGCATATAAGCACATAAGCAGTGCCTACCTCGATACATCAACATAAGCCTGTCAATTACATTTTCGTGCGTGTGCCCCACAATTAAGAAACCTACTAAATTATCATACCTAACAAAAAATAAAATCTTTCATACAAACACGCGCGGCAGTAGGCAGTCGCCGGACGGCCTACTCGGCTCCCGTACTATTCGCAAATTGTCATTGGTCTTTACTCGTTCAAGTTAATACGACAAAATTAAAAATACGTACGTCTCACGCGTAATACCATGACGTTCGACCTTTGCAATTTATCACCCTTAAGTAGGCATGCCTACTCAAATAACCACACTTTTGACCTCCCTTTTTTTCTGAGTAGTGACCGCGTTTGCCTTGACTAGACCCGGCCTAGTGCCTACCAATTCTGAAAACCAATGCACGCCACTGGGTACGGACCTCGGCTTAGGGCGTCGCTGGGAGAGGGCAGCAAGGGACAGGCTTGATCAAAGATAGTACTCGCTACTGGTAATCAAGGCATAATTTATATCTAGAGTAGTACTCACCATAAAAAATATTAAAAAATAACAAAAGCTCTAACTTTATCGTAACCATTGTCAAAACATTTTAAAACCAAATAATTGTACTTCGATGGACTGTGACATGGTTATAATGGAATTCTAGTTGAATGATTACTTTTATTGTTTTCATTATTTTTCTCCATTTTCTGATAAACTATTCAAGTATGGTCTATCTGGTTGGGCTACGAATTTATTCCAAAATGTAGATTGGTTCAAAAAAACACTTTGACACGTCAGAAATAAATTACGTTTTAAAACTGATCTTGTGGCGGTTGCCAAAGTCGGAACTATAGAATCGGCCATCTTGTTCTGTTAATGCAATAATTACTGTGACAATTTCACAAATGTTTTCCAACAACCTTCCCCTGTCAATATAATTCAGGCGTCAAAAGATTCTTGTAGTACCTATGGGTACGACTGGTTAGTTAGATGAAACACGTATCTTTCGTCTGCATCCTTTAATCACGGGAGGGTTTTTAGGTCACTTGTATTTAAATCAGCCTATTTACTGTTTTGTTCCCAAGACGCATCAATGCCCATCATTATTTTCATATGGTGACAGCCGGGCTTATGAATGTTTTATCTAGGTTTACGCCCAGCCTAGCACAATTTTTTTTGCCTCCAAATCATTATTTTTACAAAGTCTACTGCTTAACGTGAAAAATTAATCTAAATAAAACTTGATTCAGTTTAAACAATTCGTTCCATCGCCATCGCCTGGATTTATAGAAAAGTAGAAACCACAATTTTGCGGTGGATAACACCGTGACGGCAAATGATTGTTTTTTTTTTTCAATTACTTGTATAATAATACTTACAGTTCACGTCAAATAAATTTGCCGCTCTGAAGCTAGGCTTTCCGAATGCCGCGCATGCGCGCTGCTGTTTTTATTCCTATGATTAAACTACTGCGCAGTGATTTGTTGCCTACTTCAGAGCGACAAAGTTATTTGACGCGAACTGTACATAGTTGTTTTTATGTTGTCCACCAAAATTTACATTATTTAAAGAATTCAAAAATCGAACATAGAGTTATAAAATGTAATAGTTAATAATGCAAAATAAAATATTTTGCATTATTAACTACTACATTTTATTGTATTGTGTTACCACTGTTAGCCACCCATCACAAAACAATCACCAAAAATTGCACGCACTCTTTTTTCCCTCACTGTCATGTCCGATGGGACTACAATTCGATATGACCGAATAATTCATCTACTCGTCCTACATGCCTACGGCCCATTTAGGACGACTTACAGAAAATCAAAATAAATTTTATTTTCATTCTGCAAGTCGTCCCAATTTCCTATTGACCAGAGACCCCCTAGAGATTGTGAAAGCTTCGTATAGCATGTGTTTCCTTAATTTTCATACCAATCATTACATTCATCATCATTCATCATTTGATACGTACAGACTACTTATAAAAACATTTACCAAATTGCTTTTCAGACCATTTTCCATACATCTTTGCCCAGTGTCCTCAACTAATATAAAATTAATAAAACTTTTCTTTTTTAAGACACAGTCCATAAAATTGTTACAAAGTAGGCAATATACTGTAGGACACCGTATATTTATGATGACACCTACCGTATATTACCTACTTTGTAACAATTTTAGTAGTAAGTGCACACAATTGTAAAAGCCAAAATTATTTTTAAACGAATAATCGTGGAGTTTCTTGCCGGCTCTTCTCCATAGGAAATGACCAATTCGAACCGTGCTCCTAGCTTCTGATGTTTTATAAGTGCCCATGTTGGTTTATGGGAAATAAAATATTTTGATTTTGAGTTCAGTAGTTATTTCCTACGCTTTTATTTTCTTTTTATGATTCGTAGCAGGATGTAACAAATAAAATGATACAAATAAAAATGCCAAGTGATTAACCGAATAACTAATTTAATTTTAACAAGTAACATCAGTGTAGAACTATATTATGTATAATAATAGTACATTGATACATGTGTGCTATGTTGATCATTATACTCTCGGCTTCCATATCGCGCCCGCCTCTGGCTCGCGCGAATAATACCGCCTTGGATATAATGATCAATGTACACGCGTTTCATACGACGCTTTTCAACACACTTGCGAGGAAAAAAACAGACTTGTATTGTTAAATATTAACTTGAGTGGAAAATAGCGCGCTGGTCTTGTGTTTCCGCGCGCCGCGCTAGCGTGCGCGCGCAGGTTTGCCTACACCTGCGCGCGCATCGCTAGCGTGGCGCGCATTTACATAAAGCACTAACAAAACCGCTATACAGCCTATAGAAAAAATATAATAAACACAAAATAATAATATTCAGACTGATCGTAGTGTTGTCGTATGTCAAATTATAGTTTAGTTAGTATGAAATTAGAAAGTACTATTGGCATAGAAATATTCATTAGTTCAGTGAGAATCCATACTTACTACTCGTAATATTATAAATTCGAAAGTAACTCTGTCTATCTGTCTGTCTGTATGTTACCTTTTCACGCCTAAACCACTGAGCCGATTTAGATGAAATTTGGTATAGAGATAGTTTAAGTCCCGGGAAAGGACATAGGATAGTTTTTATCCCGATATTCCTACGGGATCGAAACTTATGCGGGTGAAACCGCGGGGCGCAGCTAGTCGGTAATAATCGGAAGGGACCACGGACAATTTAAGGTGAATGCGCAGTGGTAGACCGCGAAATTCAAATTTTCTTACGTTTTTGCAATTTGCAGGTCAGTATCAGGTTGTATCTTGATCAAAATATGATTCACGACTATAATAGATATGTATTTACAGAATTATAGTCATTAGAATCATTAATATATATCTTTAAGTTAAATTTGTTCCCTAAGAACTTTTCCATAAGAGATTTGTTCTAACTTAGAAACTAACTAACTTAGAAAGATGTATTAATGATTCTAATGATTATAATTCTATAAATACGTAAGTACCTGTTATAGTCGCGAATCATATTTTAATCAAGATACAACCAGCCACTGACCTGAAAATTGCAAAAAACGTAAGTAAAATTTAATTTCACGGGCTAGAACTGCGCATTCACCTTAAATTGTCCGTGGTCCCAAAATTAACTAAAATTTATTTACCTTAAATTTTAGTTCATTTTGGGACCAAGGACAATTCAAACTATTTAAAAAAAAAGTGAAATATGGCTCGCGGATTCCTTTTGGCATAAAGTCTCATTGATGAGATTAAAAAAAACGCACATCTCCGACCTCCGACTAGTAAATTAAATAGTTATCTGTGGCGTTTTAGCACTAGTACCGTAACGTAAAATAAAAAGCACGTGTTTTTAATACACTGCATTATGGACCTAAAAGCGGTTCATTAACTCACTTTACAAGCAAGTGTGTTGAAAATACTATTTGTAGAATAAGAAATTCTAATATATAATAGTTTTTTTCCTCGCGAGCCCTTGATTACGAAAACGGGTCCAAAACTTATCAATTTTGCTATACTGTTTGTGTTTTTTTGATTTTTCTGTGGTAGTCGTGGTACCATTATCACCTGAATTTGTAGTAGTCGTAGCACCATTATTACCTAAATTTGTAGTAGTCGTAGCACCATTATTACCTAAATTGGTGATAGTCGTCGTACCATTATTACCTAAATTGGTGGTAGTCGTGGTCCCATTATCACCTAAATTCGCTAAAGTTCCATTTACTGCAGCCCTACAAAAAAAAAACATTATTAGAACGAAAAACAAACTCATGGAGGCATGCAAGAAGGATTCATCAAGTTTCAATTTATTAGTTACTAGCTTCTGCCCGCGACTTCGTACGCGGATCCTGTTGCTTATGCCAGCGACAACGGGGTCGTCAAAATCGAAGATCTGAAACGTCTTATGTCGAATTCTAAGAGCCCGGGGACTGGAAAACAACGAGATGCGCGAGACGATTCGAGACGTTCCAGATCTTTCATTTTTGTAAGTCAACAGGAAATGCCCATAATCCACCCCTTCAAGTTATAACCATCATCTCCATGGCAATAAATTAGAGGGTACTGCAATGCATCGTCTGATCGATGTGTTTCATAAATGCGTTGCAGGCGATTATCTTGCACAAATAAAAAAAAAAATCTTGTGTGCGTAACACTATGTCACGCCGCTCACATTCTTGATTAGCAAAAACCACTGCAACATCATTTGTTACTGGAGCACTGTATCTGCCCCGATGTCCAGTAGCGGGTCGTTTACCAGCATCAATCACAAATTTATAACTGTTGCTTTGTCCAGGGGGATAGATTCTAATGCAGATTTAACACTGTGTACGTAGGGGTTTACTTCATGCAACATACTTTGAAGCAGTGAAATCGGACTATTTTTCAATTGCCGAAAGGTTGGTTTCTAACATTTGTCTGATCTTGATAATTGGATACGAAATATATTTGGAGAAACTTGGGGTCATTTTCAGGCAAAAATGAACCAATAAGGTGGTAAACTTGGCCTTGCACTTTGAATGTTGGCATAAATGGGCCTTCTGAAATCTGTTTCGCACCAAAAGATGTCATTTGAAAGGCATTATTGTACGAACGGACGTTGTCCAAGAAATGTTTTGACTGTGGATGGTCACCAATTAGCAGTGATCTTAATATTTCTGGAGGATTTTGTAATATTTCAATATGTACTTTCCCACCTGAGCAACACATACCGTTTTTTTCTTTTTGCCATTTAACAGCTTCACAAAAAGTACAATTTTGAACCATAGGTACCTTCGATGGCGGAATATGTGGCGTAGTCAATCATTAGGAGTATACGTAAATGCACTACGTTCCTTATCAACCCAAGGAAGGTTGCCATGCTCTACGGCTATATCTTGAGACACATCCGATTCTTCAGATGATATCGACATTCTGTTCAGAGAATGTCGAAGTCGATTAGAATTCAAACGTTCGTTGCGCTCTTCTTCTGTCTCTTCATGCCATACTCCAGCAATTCTTTCTCTCTCACTTTCTAACTGATATTTTGTTGTGTGCGTGTTCGGGACAACGTATGATAATCTCGATCCGCAGTTAGTCGCGCATCACATTCATCACTCGTTTCAAAAGACCTGTAATTAGATGTGCCAATACGCTGAGAACTCAAGCGTGATTCTGTGTCGGTAAACGTTTCCGATTCGCGAGACAATGTATGTCGCTCACGATCAGCGGACAGTCGCGCATCACGTTCCGCATTTGTCTCTAGAGACCTAGAAGCAGATACGTAGATACGCTGAGAACTCAAGCGCAATTCTCTATCCGTGAACGTCTCCGACTCGCGAGACAATGCATGACGTTCACAATCAGCGGTCAGTCGCGTATCAAATTCTTCACTGGACTCTAGAGACCTGGACGTAGATGCGTAAATACGCTGAGAACGCAGGCGTGCTTCGCGATCCGAAGAGGTATCCACGGAGCGAGTTACAGCCTGATGTTCTCGAACAGCATCAAGTCTCTCCTGATGCTCTTTGGTAGATCCTTGTAATCTTATGACCCTCAATCTTTTAGCTCCTTTGGAACATTGGGAAAGATTTGACCTCTTTCTAGGCATGGTTATAGTTTTATTGTGAAGATATCTGATCAATTAAAATCTAAGTCACTGCTCCCCTGCGTTACCGGGTAGGCTACCGTGTCACGAAGATAAATGGAAAAGGAAATTAAACGCTCAAATAATATAAGCCCGAAGGCATATTTATTCGATAAAATAAAAAAAATAAATGGGAGTTTTGGCCAGTAGAGTAAAATTTTCAATGATATACCATCGTCATCGAAAATCACTCCTAAACTGTTACCGTCTTCACCGCGTGGAGGTACTCCCAGCTTATGTTATTTTATAATTATACAGTGAAATTAGTGATAGCTTTGATTTCCACCTCAGATGTTTCTGATCTTCGAATTTTATAAGTCAACAGGAAATGCCCATCAGACCGAACAACTTTTGCTAAGACGTCATTCCTATGTGTGTTATAGTGTAGCTGGGCTCTTGGAGTTCCACATCAGGTGTTCCAGATCTTCAAATTTATTCTCTTAGCAGAAAATGCACATCACGTGGAACAATTTTTGCTATGGTACCATTTTTGTATCTCTTATAGTTTAGCTGGTCTGTTGCGGTTCTGCATCAGGTGTTCAAGTTTCCAAGATAAATTATAGCCTATATGTTGCCCAGACATAATAACTATACAACAACAAAAAAATCATTCAAATCCGTCTAGTAGTTCCGAAGTTTAGCGTGTACAAACAAACAGACACACAGACAGAATTTTTTTTTTGGATTCGTGCCCTATTACTGTTTCTAAACCCCCCTCAATATTTTTTTTTTTAATATATTCAATGTACAGACATAGTTTTTTACTGTTTTATTATATGTATAGATAAGAATACTAGCTGCTGCCCGCGACTTCGTCCGCCTGAAATCCTATCCTAATCCTAACTTAATATTATAAATGCGAAAGTAAGTTTGTTTGTTACCTTTTCACGCCTAAAAGGTGCTGATCCCGAGGAAAACAACAATAACGTTATTATGATAATATTAGGTCCTTACATATGAAATTGGCGTTTTGTATGGAAGGAACAAAAAGTCGAATATTTTTTAATATAATATAGTTAATTAATCAAAGTATGAACCATTGTTTTCAATGCACTTTTGCCATCTTATAGGTAGTTCATTGATCCCTTTACTAAAAAAACCAGTCGGACGGGAATCAATAAAATCTTTGAAGGCGATTTGGACTGCCCCATCGGAGTTGAATTTTTTCCCTTGCAAAAAGTTATCCAAATTGCGAAAAAAATGGTAATCTGTTGGAGCAAGGTCCGGGGAGTACGGAGGATGTCTAAGACATTCCAATTCAAGCTCTTCTAATTTGGTAGCCGTCTGTTGCGCAGTGTGTGGTCTGGCGTTGTCGTGAAGCAGCAGTGGCGTGGAGCGATTGACCAGCCTTGGTTGTTTAGCCGCTAGCTTTTCCATCATGGTTTGTAATTGCTGACAATAGACATCAGCTGTAATAGTCTGGCCAGATTTGAGAAAACTGTAATGAACAATACCGGCACTAGTCCACCAAACGCTTACAAGTAACTTTTTTGGGGTTAATTTTCGCTTGGGGCAGGATTTGGCTGGCTGGCCAGGATCCAACCATTGCGCTGAGCGCTTCCGATTATCGTAAAGAATCCATTTTTCATCACAGGTAATGATTCGGTTTAAAATACCTTCATTGTTGTGCCGGTTCAGTAATGTAACGCAGCAGTCGACGCGCGTTTGCCGGTTTGCTTCAGTCAATTCGTGAGGTACCCACCTTTCAAGCTTTTTAATCTTCCCAATTTGCTTCAAGTGAATTAAAACAGTTTTATCACTAACATCGAAGCCTGCAGCTAACTCGGACGTGGTTTGCGATGGGTCCGCTTCCACAATAGCCTTCAATTCTCCATTATCAACTTGGGTCTCAGGCCGTCCACGGGGCTTGTTCTGCAGGTCGAAATTTCCAGAACGAAAACGTTGGAACCAAAAACGAACTGTGTTTTCTTTTGCAACATGACCGCCATACACATCATTCACCCTTCGAGTCGTTTCCGCAGCACTAGTGCCACGGCGGAACTCGTACTCGTAAATAATGCGATATTTTAAATTTTCCATTTTGTAAAATGAGTGACGCAAACAGAAAAAACAGAAGAAAAAAAACAAATGAATGACGGTCATCGAAGCACAAATACATGAGTAAATAGCTGTACAAATTTGAATTTGGAATTCCTTACCAAAGAGGAGAAATTCGTGATTAAAGTGGCCAGTACGAAAAACGCCAATTTCATATGTAAGGACCTAATATGTGGCGCCACGTGTATTGTTATTTTCCTTGGGAACAGCACTTTTTTCGGGATGAAAGGTACCCTATGTCCGTTTCTGTACTCCTGACAACGTATAAGCTCAGGATGACCGGTTCAGTGCTTTAGGCGTGAAAAGGTAACAAACAAACTTACTTTCTCATTTATAATACTAGTTAGGATAGGATACAGCGTGAAATTTTAATCACCGTTTTACCTCTTAAGGGGTCATTGTATTTATGTTCGCATAACTCGCCAAAATGTAAGGAACAGCTGATTTTTTTTTCGCGATTTCTTGTTTTTAGCTGGAATGGGTTGCTTATTATAAAATAAGCAACTTAATAACTTAAACTTACAGTAAGTAATTTGAATTAAGGGTAAGCCCTTAATTCAAATTACTTACTGTAAGTTTTGTTATTATATATAAATTACTTGATGTAAGAGGTGCTCGTGGCTAAGTAATAACAGCCGCACGGGTCGGTTCATCAGGTTAAACTATGCTTGCCGAAGTTGGTCCGTGGATGGGTGACCATCTTTGCAAGACTCCTCCGTGCCTCAGAAAGCACGTTAAGCCGTTGGTCCCGGCTGTCATTCGTGGATCTTTGACAGTCTTTACGGGTCTTCAGAATCCCGAAAGTCTCCCAACCAGTCTTAGCAAGGGGTATCGCATTACGCAGTTATTGGGCTGAGGAAGTCAGATAGGCAGTCGCTCCATGTAAAATACTGTTATTCAGCTGCATCTGCTTAGACTGGATGCTGACCTTAACATAGTTGGGAAAAGGCTAGGCTGATTGATAGATTACTGTAAGCTTCGGAATAACTTACCCAGCAGGATGATGACTCCACGATATGTGTCTCTCTACTATATCGTAGCCCCGTTGAATCGGTGAACTGTTGCAGAGTATGCTCCGTCTACTGTATTAAATTATTTTTTTAAATTAGATTGATAATATAATATCGCTGGAAGGATTAATTCGTGATTCAGAATGTGAATACGTGAGATTTTATAAATAATTATATCGATAAGAAATTAGGTAAAATGAAATTATATCAATAATTCATTAGCTCAACTAATAATTATATTAAACAAAAGTATATTAACTAAAATTAGGTCAAGTGAACGTTAGATTTTTTGTTATTATATCAACTGATACACACCCATCAGGATCATGATTACCAGGACCACCAGGCACGGAACTTCAGCGATCGTAAAATGCGTGGAAAAAATAAATTATAAAAAAGACATTAATGACACATTAAGAACAATAACTAATTGGCTAGACACGAATAATCTAATTATTAATTTACAAAAAACAAAAATAATGCATTTCTTTCAACGTTTACACCCAGATCCTTTAAATATTGAATACAATGGACAAAATATTCACAAGACAAACGTTGCTAAATTCTTAGGTATTTTAATTGACAGCCAATTATCTTGGAAACAGCAGGCAGAAGAAGTCTAGCTCACCGTCCGATCAGGACCAGGCCCGTGCCGGACGGCGCGTACGTGTTCCACGCGCGCCTCAAAGAGATGTCAGCATAAAGGAAGGGCCCTGCCAGGGCCGAAGCCTGCCGGGGGTGCGGGATTGTCCGAAAGGGTTACCGCTACCCCGGAACATAAAGGGCTAAGGAAGGAACACGGATGGGTTTTAGTCAGTAAGAGTCTGACACTCCCTTCCGCTCCACCCAGAGCGGGAGGGGTCATTTGATGATTTCCCATCCATAAAAAAAAGGCAGAAGAAGTCTGTAAGAAGTTAAGTAGAGGAGCTTATATTCTCCAGTTTGTATACATGCATGACTATTATTTTTCTGGTGAATTTGACTTTTAAGAAAATGATATAGAAACTGGTTACTTGACAATTATTGATTTAGATAGATTTGCAATACTTATTAGTGCTTAATGTTGCATGACATACGGTAGAATGTACTGGATCGATTTTTTTTTAATGCCAAACTATATTTTATTACCTACATTTTTTGCAAATAAAAGATTTCTGATTCTGATTCAGCATCATTTTCAACATCAGCATCAGCATCAGCATCCGCATTGATCGATCTGAAGTTCGAGTCGTAATATGACCGCAGAGGGGGCGGGGCTTATAGCACGTCACGGAAATACCTAGACTATGTAGTGGTACTACATATTATGTGCTACCACATTACTAACTAATTATTACTAAACTAGTTACTTAGTTTGATTCAATTTTTTATTAAAAGTCCCAAAATTATTGAACCAACCTTTTATTTCAATACCAAGAAAAACTGTGCAACTTTTAGGTATAAATTCATAATGTTTACTGCTTTTTTAAGAAAATAATTAAAATCAGCATCAGCATCCGCTGATGTGAAAAAAATATGCATCAGCAACAACCCTGCTTCGTAGTAGGGTAAAAAGGAAACCATTTGCCCATGTGCCCGTTTGGGCACTGTCTTAGATGCACTTGGGTTATCAGAAAGGCAAGGGTTTCAAACATATGGCATTATAGACAAAATCTTTTCTCAAAATCTCCAGTCATGGAACACATTTCCAATAAGTATACAATTAATTATGAACAACTTACCTCGAACCTTTTGGGTCTCTTAATATACAATCTATAAAGGCGCTGCTACAGTGCGTACTCGTAAATAAATAGGGTCCTCCACAGGTTCTTGTATCATCAACTTTAAACATTGAAGCAACTCCGATGACGACTTCCGATTCACCCACCCAAGTGATAAGTGGCCCTCCGTGGTCATTCTGAAGACGTTAAAATGATTATTCGCGGCTGTCGTCGACACGCGTCGGAGTTGCAATTGCCTCTGTGTTCTCTGCGACTCGTGTCGCTCGTGTGTATGCACATTTAATCAACAGACGTACGCAGTCGCATTCCGCATCCACCTTGCTCGCTCGCTTAATTTTGGCCAGAGCCTAACATTTATCAATCTCGACCTAAGTGCTCCACCTACCTGACAAATTCCATAAGAATTCCTTTCTCTTCTTGTCGTGTTGAAAAGAGTTCCGTTTTCCAATTCTGTTAAAGAATCATTTGAAATTTGATTTGATCTCACACATCCCTCTTTGCGTGTCAAGTCAACAGCCAGCGTCTTTTCATCATCGTCCTAAAAAAAAAACAACTGCGTGAGTACGCCATCCTTTTATTGTATTAAGCATAAACATAATCAGCCTTTAGGCTTATAATTTTTCCATTGCTAGGACACAGGCCTCCTCGCTTCGAGAGGGAGTGGGTGATAATCTAACACGCGGGCCCAGTGCGGGTTGGTACATCTACCAACCCGCACTGGGCCCGCACACATGTCTTTCGAATTTTTGGTTCTAGGTAAAGCCGGTTTCCTCACGATGTTCTGCTTCACCGTTTTGGGAGCAGTTGTGATGAAATTATTTACACAAAGTTAAGCGCTTCTCTGGGCTCAAACCCACGACCTGCAACTCGTATGACGACGACTGCTCTCTGATCTCTGCACTGACTTGTGGGCTCTACCTAAGTTAAATATTAATGTTTTATGTACCTTCCACAATAAATGCTCTAAATAATGGTGAAAACCATAGAGTTATTATAATAAATCGATGGCTAAAAACCGAATCTAAACCCATTGTGTAGAATTTCTAAGCGTCCACACAGACACGAAAATGGCGTTATACTACGTAAGTACGTAGGTATAGATTTGGCAAGTAAGTGAGTTTATTCGAAAATGCAATTAAGGCGATAAATTAAAAATATAATATACTAAGGGCGACTTTTATAACTAGAAGAAGTCTTAAACTGAAAAATACATTTTGAATTTTTGACACTTTTTCCACACTAGAACGTCAGTTCTATTCCACGGATAAAAGATATCTGACTATGGTAAAATCAGCCCTGAGGCGGTTTGGAGTAAGTAGCTTAGAGTTGGGTTTCACTGTGACTGAAAACTTAACTGTTACGACTGATATACATTGATTCAATATTTCAATACCACGCTGCAATCCAGCGACACTGGATCGAAATTACTGTGTCAATGAATTCCACTCTGTGGCGGCATCTACAGCGCTATATGCGAATTACGTATCATATTGACGTCACGTAAAATCCTGCATCGCGCAAGCAGAGTTTACCGCGCTAATAGCGCCATATAACGTCCCGACAACAATCGCCGGGCATAATTCCGAACCAGCCTGTCCCTTGCTGCCCTCTCCCAGCGACGCTCTAAGCCGAGATCCGTGCCCCACAGGGGGTGCCCTTAGCGAGTAGTCGCTTAGTTTTTAAGTTTTTTGAAGCCCTGGCTAGAGGCCTTAATTTATTGAGGCATCCGCAGGCAAATCTTGTTAAGCAGACGGCAACCTCCTGGATTGAAATGCGAGAAAACCATAAAAAAAAAAACGTCGGGCAGTTGCCCACCAGACACGACACCCGTCTGGTCAGAGGTTCCTCCCTTTTCTAAGGAGATTCAGTCAACTTTACATCCTATACCTCATATCTGTATGACCCGTTAGTTAACCAGCTGTAAAGCTAATTAAAAAAAAAAGAAGAAGAATACTTACAAGTATTTCATGCATGGACAACAGTTTTTTTTTTAAACATCCGTTTACTAAGGTTGGTCGGTTTTCGGATCCATAGACAATCTTACCTTTATCATCTAACAGACCTTTTCCAGAAGTACATATCATAAATTGGTCTATCACCTCATCCATACCAGTAAAATTTAAATATTCTTTTTTACATGGTTCTTTTTCCATTATCATAACGGATGCATAACTCAATGTTTTTTGGTTGTATTTTTTTGTATCCTTTGGCTAGAATAAAAAAAAATTACATACATACATGACCAGCCTATAATGTTCCCACTGCTGGGACACAGGCCTCCTCTCGGTGAGAGGGAGTGGGCCGTAATCCACCACGCGGGCCCAGTGCGGGTTGGCAGATGTCACACGTCTTCAAATTTTTGGTCCTAGGACATGCCGGTTTCCTCACGATGTTTTCTTTCACCGTTTTGAGAGCAGAAAAAAAAGTTATAACTATCGTATTGTTGTCTCCACATTGTATGTATTATGCCCAAAGACCGAAAACGCACATCAAGCGGAAAAACCGGCCAGAACGCGTTCTGGCGTTTTCAATACAGCCATAGAGCAAAATGCGTTTTGTACCTTATAAAAACGACCAGAAATCGATTTGGCAATGAAGAAATGCCACGTAAGTAGTTTATTTACAATTTCGTACAAGAATCATTTTACGGGTTAGTACGTTCCTATTAAGGCATATTATTGGGCCTTAACAGGCTAATGACATAAATATATCTTACCAGTCGCCATATATTCTGATGTCCCCATCCCAATACAATGGCATCTGTGCCTGGCTCTTGAAATCTTTGTTCGTAGCAAACAGATATCACCGTTGGTGTGTATGTACACAATTTTTTAAACGTATCATCTTGGAGGTTATACGCTGATTCGACCTTGGCTAAAGCAATGTCTATATATGACCACTTCTCCAATTTTTCATAACTTAATTCGTAATCTACAAAATATTGGAAGAGAGATATTACATTTCTTTCAATTTAAGGGGGATGCGCTTAGGTAGTCCGTGAATTCAAATTTTCATATAATTATGAACTAAGAGGGTTTTACTGATGATTTTAATTATGTAACGGTCGACCTGCAGATTGCAAAAAAACGTAAGAAAATTTGAATTTCTCGGGCCACCCTGGCGCTTCGCCTTAACCATGGACTGTTGCAAGCAGAAACAACAAGATTTATGAGTTATTGCAGTGAGATTATAGTAGGTAGATCTTAAAAACGAACGTTCTTTGTTGACTATGTCATCATCTGCCTAGCCTTTTAGGTACCAACTATGTTGGGGTCGGCTTCCAGTCTAACCGGATGCAGCTGAGTACCAGTATTTTACATGGAGCGGACTGCCTATCCGACCTCAACAACCCAGTTACTGGCTAACACGATGCCCCTTGGTAAGACCAGTTGTCAGACTTTCGGGCTTCTGACTACCAAATAAATGAAAAAATGATAAAATGCTTGTCAAAGATCTACAAATAGCAGCCTGGACCAACGGCTTGCCGTGCTTTTTGAGACACGGAGGCGTCTCGGTATGTAATGGATGGTCACCCACATACGGACCGACCTCAGCAAGCGTTGTTTAACCTTGAAGATCGACCTGTGCGGCTATTATTGTTTAGCCACGAGCTCCTCTTTGTTCCACGTCTTAGCGATCTATACAAGCCTTCATCTCAAACGCGTCCTCTGATCTTAAATAAGCTGGTAAATTTCATGTCGATCATATCGCAAAAAAAAAAACGAAGCCCCATGATGTCATTGGAAAGGATTGTACAGTAAGGGAAATTAAAGCCTCGTATCCACTAGGCAACATTTGGCTCGCGACATATTGCACAACATGTTGAAAGTTAGCGCGGAACTTTTGTATAGCAACGTTGTCTGTCTACGCATGATCAGTTGTCCAAGCCGCGCGTCATATTGCGCGCCAGCTGGCAACGTCGTGCGCTGTTGTGCAACGCTGCCAAACATGTTGAGCGTCACGTGTTGCGCGCCAATTGTTGCCTAGTGGATACGAGGCTTAATTATTAAGCAAATTGATATCCTGCCCCAATTGGTCGTGTTATAGCCGCAATTTATACAACTATCAAAGAATGACAGTTGCGATTTGAATATACGGGCAATTTAAGTCAATTTGTAAAAAAAAAAATTTAAGGAAATTGTTTTCACGAGTAATTTCCTTAACTTTTCGACTTCATATTAGGTATAGTTCGTTACATACTTTTACTTACTAACAGGAACACAGGTGTAAACTATTTTCTTTTTCTTTTCTTTCGTACATTTATCAGTTTCAATCTCTTCATCTGGAACGTATTTACTGTATCCAGCTATGGCGTACATGTGTTCAACATCATCCACGCAGGCCGCTGATGTTAGAATGAACACAGTAGATACTAAGACGCCACCACACAGCCATTCATCATATTTTCTAACCGATTTAGGCGCTTGAACTAAGTACACCTGTACAAAAATGTGTATCTTACGCCTGGGTTTCGCATGGTGGTGAAAACTTGAACAAAATCTTTAAATGAATGAAATGAATCTGTCGTATGCTCTGCTTTTACATATACAAGATGGCGCAAAACTCACCACCCTATCAGAACATGCTAAAATTTTTGCAAATGGCGGGAAATGTCAATTCTACTTTGAGGTTTGAGAAGTAAACAGATACAAAATACACGTCAACAAAACATGAATTGCTATACTCCTAAAGAACGCGGAGTAATTCGTATTTTGGGTCGCCTAATCTCCCGTTTTGGCGATATGCGCTGGCCGGCAAGATCGCCTGATTTAACCGTTCCAGACTTCTTTTTGTGGGGTTTGGGGTTTTTTGAAGTCACGAGTCTATGTCAACAAGCCTCATAAGCGGTCAATGAGAATATCCGTCAAAAATGCAAGGATCTATCGCCCGAAGTTCTGGCAAGAGTGATGGAAAATGCCATAGATCGGGCCTGAAAGGCCATCAATTCCGGCGGCCACTTAGACGACATCATTTTCTCGACTTATTAGAAAAAAAATTAAGACATCAAATAAACATAATCCAAAAGCAAAAACAGCTTTTCATTCATAAAAAAATGACAGCCAAAGAACATCGAGATTGCGCCACATTATATTAGGTAAACCTTTTTCATTATTAATTTGGTCCCTTACCATGTAAGTTTTGTCCCTCTGAACGTTTGCACCACCTTGAATTCTTCTTACGCAATCAGACACTTAAACATTAATTTAAACATAAGTTTTCCAATTAATAGTGTCAGAAAAAAAAAAAGCTAAAGGTCCGAAATTTTCGTAAGTTTTCGCTTGAAACACAGCTCATTCACCAAACGAAGACGTTAATGATTTTCAACAACATTTTTTTTCCATCCCAAGTCCAAACTAAGAATTCTTCTTCCTAGTTTCGCTACCACATATTTTTCACCAATCCATACTGGGCCAACGTGGTGGATTACGGCCCGCTCCCTCTCACCAATAGGAGGCCTGTATTCCAGCAGTGGGAACGTTATAACGCTGATTATGTATACGATTCTCTGCCTTCCACATCCAGTTTGACTCACTTCAACTTCTTCAGGTCATGTTGGATCATCAAGTCGGATACAGTTTACACCACATTTATTTGACTGGCTTGCGATAGCAGCCATCAGCCGGTATCGGCACATCGTTCTTATTGCGATGCACCGCTTGGGGGATACACACCCTTTCATTTTATGCTGCACCATGCCAGGCTCTGCCCGTACTGGGCCCGCGTGGTGGTCGACGATCCGCTTCCTCTCAAATTGAAAAGGCCTTTACCCCAGCGGCGCTAACATTTTAGGCTGATTATGCTTATGCATGCCATTGAAGCAGTTGTGGCACTTATGCGTCGGTTCCCGGCTTATATTGCATTGATACTTTCCGGAACATCCATGCCTGTAAAGCACATGACGCGTATTTCAACTGGAAGGTGAGGGTGCTATATCGTCTGGCCGCCGATCATCGCTTCATGGCAGGTCTTACTACCACTATTGCGAGGTGCCCTGTGTTGGATCGCGTAAGTCGTTTCGCCCATTTTGCCACAAATTTCTGGTGGAGCTCAGCTTGGTATGCCTCAACTAGTCGAAGCATTAGACACTCACTTCGCTCCAACACATTTCGGTGCCACCAACGTAGTGACACGAGTTTCAAGGCGTAGGTACACCTTGAAACTCGTGTCGTGAACTTGACATTATGGACAGGTGTCCATAATGATGTACAGACGCCACCGGCACAACAAGATACTACAAACTGTCTTTCTTTAATAGATTTTCAACTTTATTGCTAAAACATAAGGTTCAAAGTTGATTGGGAAAATTTGACAGTTTCGGGTAGCTTGATATGCTGGCGTCTGTACAAGGTTGCACAATTGTGTACCAACAGGGCCCCCCACGACATTCGAGCGCCTAAAGATCCTTGTAGCATAATCAGCCTATAATGTTCCCACACTGAAAGGGAGTGCGCTGTAATCTACCACGCGGGCCCAGTGCGGGTTGATAGATGTCACATTTCTTCGAAATTTCGGTTCTAGGACCAAACCTAGGTTCTTGTAGCAGTGTAAGCTGACTAGTTAATGATTGATTATGACTGTTGAGCATGTCGAAAATCCTACTTTTTTACTAATTTGGAGCTAATGTTACTCACCGCAAAAAGTATTCAATAATAGAAAAAGATCTAACTTTATCGCAACCATAGTATAATCATTGTAAAACCAAATGATTGCACCTCGATCAACTAAAATTCTATTAGGTATAACCAATAATAGAATTTCAGTTAGATTTTATTGTTTTCATTATTTTTCTGATAACTAAGAATTCAAGGCAGAAAATAATGCCTTTCTAAAATTGACTGCGGTAACATGCTGGTGAAGCAGATAATACTGTAATTGGTACAAATAACAGAGTTCCGGACTCCGGGCCGTCACGGCTCGGGGTGACGTCAGGATGGGAAAAATGGTTTGGAAACAGTATGTAGAAACTTTGTAACATTTTATAACAAATTGACACATGTAACTTGTAATTGACATTTGTAACAATTTGTAACATTGACACCGAATTAAGGATGGTAGTACGGTCAGCATCAAAAGTTGAGTAACACTTCAGTTTTTTTAATCTTAGTTATTGAGCAAAATATTTGTTCAAAATTGCAGCAGAATTTTTTTTTATGAATATATACTCTTGTCTATTATGTGAAAAGCTAAAAATCAGTTTATTGAAAAAAGTTGTTGTCAATTTAATAAAATGTAAAAATGATAGTGTTAATCGACTTTTGATGCTGACTGTACTGTGTTAGCAATTATGCGAGAGTTGGTGTGTGAGAAAGAAAGAAGAAGTAGGGGATGGTGGTGTGTAAGTTGCTGTGGAAAGACGTTCAGAGTGAAGATATGTTTAGTTTTACCTGTTAATTACTGTCATTGGCGCAAGCCGTTGTATTTTATTATGAATAAATAAATAAGTAAAATTAAATGAAACAGTTATGTTACCCATTCTGGTATTTAATTTCCCACAGTTCATTTTATGTCAACTGCTTGCAGTGCATTTGCGTGCAGACCTATAATTTTGCAATTTCCCACAATTAATTTTATAAAAACTGCTTTCAATGCATTTGCGTGCAGAGCTATAATTTTGCACAAACATTTCAGGAGGTAACAAGCAATGACATAAACCAAAAATGAATTTGCGAAATCAAGTTTCCTCAAATGAACTCTTGAGGTAAGCGAAACCTCTACACTATCCCAATAATGGAAAAAAACATATATTTATATGTCATTTATATAAGGTGCTATAAAAATATCTGCCACGGCTTCAATGGGAGACAGTATTTTGTATATTGATTACAGTAGTGAAGAAATTTTGCACCCGGAATAGCTAAATCAATTTGAGAAAATAAAGTAATTAAATAAATATTTACTCTATTCTGCACAACGTGGTTCATAAACTACGCGCGATGTGTCGCTTCATCACATTTTGCGAAATGAAATGACGTTGCGGCAACAGCTAATTACTATGGGACGGTTTCATGCAACTAAATCAATTTAAATTTATATGCACAATTTTTGTATGAAAAAAATTATGACATAAAATCAATAATGTTTCTTTACTATTGTAATCTTGAAGCCGTGGCACATATTTTTATAGCACCTTACATAATGGCCAGGCCATTAAAAAGGTTTCAGGTTAATGCCAACTCGACACTTGTTTAAAGTTCATACTTTTTTGTTTATTGGAATCTTCATAACAACTATCATTACAGGTGTATGTACCAAATGCGATAGTGCGGTCTTTTTACAAATCTATACTGACTTATCTTAAAATCGCTCCCACAATTTTTGATCTCATTGTCCAGTGACTGGGCTATGCATTGTTATTTCTAAATGTTTCTCTACGAAAGTTTAATAACGTCGAGTACAATTATTAGTCAAAGAAAAAAACACACTCTACCCCAATTTTACATGTCTTTGTTGCAAAGGAGCTCGGGAAGTATAGTTTACAATTTTTTTATTATTATTTTTTTTTTTTTATTATTAGCCTGTGACGTCCCACTGCAGGGCAAAGGCCTCCCTACTCTCTTTCCACCTCTCTCTGTTCAAAGCTGCTAAGGACCAGTTCTTGTTGAAGGAGTCCAGCTCGTCCCGCCATCTCCGTCTGGGCCTGCCACGATGTCGTTTGCCATTAAGAGGGACCCATTGGGTCGTAAGTTTGGCCCACTGTTCATCTGACATGCGGCAGATGTGTCCAGCCCAGTTCCATTTTAGCGTGGCAGCTTTCCAAGTGACATCAGTTATCTTTGTGATGGAACGGATGGTCGTATTCCTAACCCGGTCTGTTAATTTGATACCCAGAATACTCCGTTCCATAGCCCTCTGGCAAACCTCGAGCGTGGACCTCTGCTGATTTGTCAAAGACCATGTTTGACCACCATATGTGGTTTACAATAAACCAATTAAAATTAAAATGCCAACTGAGAAAGAATGATTAACTTATTTTATTTAATCAGGTAACGCCATCCAACAATAGAAACACAACATAAACGGAGTTTTTATTCTTCGAGAGGCTGCTGCAGATGGATCGCAGTAATTTATTTATTATTTAGGTACACATTATTTATTAAGGCGAAAGCGCTGGGTTCACTCGCGAAATTCAAAGGAGATGGTGTCATTTTTACCCGACTGCGGCAAAGCCCAAAAGGAGGGTTATGTATTTGACCTGTATGTATGTCCGTTTCTTTACTCCCTCGGACCTCCTACACGAATGAACGGATTTGGATAAATTATACGTCTTTGAATTTGTCTTGGTGAAGCGAGTGTCACTGGCTATATAAAAATCAAAAACAAAGTAAAATGGCGGGTTGTCATATTATTGTGGAGTTCGAATTTTTGTTTTCTTCTAATGCCATCGAGTGGAATATCAAAATGAAGAGTTTTAAAGGGTGATTTCAAAAATATATACAACTTAGGTACTTATGTGGTTAAAAGTAATTCGAAGCGACAAAAAGTAAAAAACTAAATAAAAAACACAGACTACTACTACTACTACTACGACTACTATTTGTATGTCCTTCCCCTTTTTAATCCATCCAAAAGTTGTCTTTAAAAGATCGCTCTTAGCTATAAGACCGCCCATTGTGTCACCCATCGTAAAGTTTCTATACAGACATTAAATATAGAAACTTTACGATGGGTGACACAATGGGCGGTCTTATAGCTAAGAGCGATCTTTTAAAGACAACTTTTGGATGGATTAATAAGGGGAAGGACATACAAATAGTAGTCGTAGTAGTAGTAGTAGTAGTCTGTGTAGTTAATGTGAAAGATTTTATTTTATTTTTTTAGAATAGAAATTCTAAAAAAATAAAATAAAATCTTTCACATTTGTAAACTACAAAGCTGGAAATTTTAAAAAAAGTATTTACAACCCGCCTTTTGGGCTTTGCCGCAGTCGGGTAAAAACTGAAAAGCTAAAAACAGGCCCATTTTAAATTAAATAAAAGGTGGAAGCAGGCGGGACCAAATTCCATTTTTATAATTTTTCAAACTCAAATGGGTCCCGCTTGCTTTCAGCTTTTATTAAATTTATGGGCTTGTTTTTAGCTTTTCAATTTTTTTTACTTAATTTTTTTTAACCACTGTCGGGTATTTTAGTTTTTTTAATTACTTTTTTGTTACGTTTTTTTGCAACTCAGTGTCAGGCTGATTGATATTGATAATAATGTTATGTGATAGTAACGAATATTCACATATACCGGATGACTATATCACCGTCCGGAAAATAATAAGTTGTGTTGTATAATTGGTAACAGAACTAAAATACTTGCTTACACAACACACCATATTATTTTCCAGATGATATATTTTTTTATTACTAAAAAGTTTATATATACCTACCAGTAAATTGCAAAAAGTTAAAGAAATTTGAATTTCGTGAACTACCCGAGAGCATCTCCCTTAATTGTTTGATTTTAAATGTTGTTGTTCCCAAAACGTTTCAAGTCGTATTAACTCTTCAAATGCCTTGGCACTGTTTGTGGTCGCGTTTGTTTCACTGTGTAGTGTATCGCCTACGTATTTTATTTTACCTACAGTATTATCTGCAGCCCTGTAAAAATAAAAAATAAATATTATAAACTACACATTTGGTTTTATTGCAAATCGCTATGAAATATCAAATAGGTACCTACTTGACGAACGATCTGCTATAAGAATTGTCTCACCCTACCTTTGTTCGTGGTTAAAATCTCCAAGTATCCCTACCAGTGGAGATACATCAGTAGGGATTTATTTATTTAATTTAATTAAAACGGTTTAAAACCAATTACAATAATTAAATACAAAAAGACACACATAAAAGAAACATTAAATCATCAGATAATAAATAAAAATAAAAAGTTAACAACACTTTCATACATCCCTCTCACAGTACTTCTGACATGCCGACAAAATCTTCGTCCACTCGTCCACAAACAGATCGTTTGTTGGATTAGAGTCCAAGAGATCATTAAGTGCGGCCAGAGTACGTGGTACTGGGGACTTAGCACGCGCAACTGTGCGACATGGAGGCACAGCAAACAGCCTGTGCTTTCTGCCGCGGCAGTAGTTGTCTGGCACAAAGAAGCGGGCCAGCACAGCATTTAGGTCAGGCGCGTCAATAGTGCCACGGAGCGTCTCACAGGCTATGGTAAGCTGGTCTTTTGCTCGCCTTACCTCTAACGAGTTATATCCGAGGCATCCCAGTAGAACTGTAGTTGGATAGAGGGATATATGGAACAGGGGAAACAATCGGTTTATCTAAGTCACGAAGCTGATAAGTGTGCGTTGAAGTATGGAGTTTCATATAAAGTATAAAGACATAAGGAAAAGGGCTTTACAGCCGCACGGGCCGATCGATCAGGTTAAGCTACGCTTGCCGCGGTTGGTCCGTGGATGGGTGTCCCTCTTTACATGCCAAGACCCCTCCGTACCTCGGAAAAGAACCTTAAGCCATAGGTCTCGGCTGTCATTCGTGGATCTTTGACAGTCGTTACGGGTCGTCAGAAGCCTGAAAGTCTGGCAACCAGCCTTACCCAGTAACTGGGTTGTGAAGCTCAGATAGACATTCGCTGCATGTAAAATACTGGTACTCAGCAGCATCCGGTTAGACTGGAAACTGACCCCAACATAGTTGAGAAAGGGCTAGGCAGAATATGACGACATCAGGAATAGGGTGGAAAGTTTCTAACCCTCCATATAAAATGGAGAAGCCTTCGTCCAGACGAGTGTTGTGTCTGGTGGCCTATAATGTTACCGCGTGGATACGTGACGTCAGGTATGATGTGTTGTTCGCATGTGGCGTTGTAGATGCTGACACAAAATAATGCTGAATAGCTCGAGTTGTGGCGACGCCGATTCGGTGCCAAGCCGATATGTGTGCGTTGACCTTAATGCGACAATTCTCTTGCTCTTATTTTAAACAATCTAACTTACCCAGCAGGATGATCACTCCAGGAGATGTATCTTTCAATTATGTTGATGCCGGTTTGGATCGGTAGATTACCGCATATTATGTTTCGTCTGTTGGACCTATTGAAATATTAGTTTGTATTCAGTATGTTAATGAGGTGCTTGTGGCTCAGTAATAACAGACGCACGGATCGCCCGATCAGGTTAAGCTACGCTTGCCGCGGTTGGTCGGTGGATGGGTGACCATCTCTACATACCAAGACCCCTCAGTGCCTCGGAAAGAACGTTAAGCCGTTGGTCCCGGCTGTCATTCGTGGATATTTGACAGTCGTTACGGGTCGTCAGAAGCCCGAAAGTCTGACAACCAGTCTTATCAAGGGTTATCGTGTTACCCAGTAACTGGGTTGTGGAGGTCAGATAGGCTGTCACTTCATGTAAAATACTGGTATTCAGCTGTATCCGGTTAGACTGGAAGTCAACCCCAACATAGTTTGGAAAAGATTTCATGATTGTGATTGATTTAAGTCGCGTCGCAGAGGATGTGCCTAAGAATTTCTTACCACTAAAACTACTATAACTGTTCGAGCTGGCTGCTCGGACAGTATACATTTAAGAACCGCTATCTTAGCAATAATAAAAAATACCGGCCAAGTGCGAGTCGGACTCGCGCACCGAGGGTTCCGTATAAAAATTTAAGGTTTTCGTAATTTTTCCTTTATATGTGCTATAAAAAATTGCTTCGCCTGGAAGTACTCTTTAGGTTTTGATTCCTTTGCGAGTAGTTGCGAGTTTGAAAATATGCGGCTTAAATTGCTGTCTCTTTTGATTGCGTTGACATAGAAGTTTGATTTTGTTACAGCTTAAAGGTATTATAGAACTGAGTATTACTAAAAATTTACGGTTTTTGCAATTTTTCCTTTATCTGTGCTATAAGACGTTGCTTCGTACCAAATTTCAAGATTCTGAGTTTACGGGAAGTACCCTGTAGGTTTTGATTCCCTTGCGAGTATAGAAAATTTGCGGCATAAACGGCTGTATCTTTTGATTGCGTTGGCTTAGAAGTTTGATTTTTTTACAGCTCCAAGGGACAGTAAACCTGAGTATTTGATATAAATTCCAGCTTGATACCTCCACGCGTTCCTGAGAAAAAGAGTCTTGACAGACAGACAGACGGACGAACGGACAACAAAGTGATCCTATAAGGATTCCGTTTTTTCCTTTCGAGGTACGGAACCCTAAAACAAGGTAACCTATAATAGTTTTAGTGGTATGAAACTCTTAGGCACATCGTCTGTGGCGCTTCGCTAATACGGTTCGGGTATAGGTAAAAACGGACGGACAGCCGATGTAGGCTTTATGTTAATAAGGGACTGTTGGCACCTTTTGTGTACAGTACCATAAAAGCTCTCGCAAATAAGCGCGCTTCTGGTAGAACAATTTGTATGTAAACTTTATGGAAGTTGTTCTACCGGAGTTGCGTTGCGCTGTCGCATCGCGTCTCAAAATCAAAACTCATGTATTCAAATTATGTAGGCTGAGAATCAGAAGTTTTCGAACGTCAAAAAGACACTCCTCTAAAGCGCCCGCCCTTCACTACTTCCTAGTGCTTTCGCTGGAAAGGGAAAGTGGTGCAACAAACTTCCTATCAGCACAATTGTCTGCGGTAGCCTTTAAAAGTAAGTATTAATAATAATGATAAATCCAGCTCACCTGTTATTCACAGGTTTCCGACCTGAATTGTGTCTTAAAACACAATCTATAAAGACAGCATTACGCTGCGTGCTCGTAAACAAATAGGGCCCGATGCATTTTGCATCATTCGACACTTTGAATAGAGAAGAAACTCCAATGAGAACCTCCTTGGACCCCACCCAAGTGACAAATGGTCCTCCATGGTCATTCTGTAAACGTTAAATAAAAAGGCTTATTCCAATGCACTATGAAAATAACAACTTTTACGATGCTTAATACGTTGTCATATTACACGAAGCAAAAAGCGTAGTCAAAAATGTTTTTAATTATCAGTTAATTCATACATTTGGGGCGAGTAGGTATTGAAGACTTGTATGGGACAGCTGATTATTTTTTCGCGATTACGATGTTAGTCCCAAGGAGAAAGTTGTTCAGTTTGATGGACTATACCCTTTAATATGACCAGACATTTATGGTACACGCTGTATTATTACTCCAATTGATAAGTAAGCCCACGCTCGAAGGGATGTATAAATATCGCGGCGGGATTTTATCGCGCACTGGATTTTCAACGCTCAGTGTTGAGCCGAGCATTGAGAATCCAAAAGAGCAATATCCCAGCGCGTCGAAAAAATACTCTTTTGGATTTTCAACTTTCGGCGCTAAGCATTGCGTCGAAAATCCAGTGTGGGAAAAAAATCGTCGAGACAAAAATGCGGCCGTGCGTACCTGGGCTAACAAGTTTAAAAGTCCAAAGTAAGCAACGTGTTCCACCTACCTGACAAATCCCACTCGAAGACGACCTGCGTGATTTGCTAGTCTGGTTGAAAAGAGCTCTTTTTTTGAACTCAACCGCAGAATCATTAGACATTTCGTTTGATCCTATACCTCTACGTGCTTCGTATTCGCCACACTTAAAAAAAACATATTAATACGTAGGTGTTACTAATCCCCATCCAAATCAACCTGTTATTTACCTATCTAATTATTTTTGGGTTTCTGCTAAAAACCCAACAGGTGACCATTGGTAAAAACAATACTAATCTCGTGTCCTAACTAAAGCGATCGGCCCCGCAGATACGCAAAAGTCGCGTTCATATTTTAGTCATTTGTTCGGAAAACCGAAAGACGCTCTCTCACGAAGCGGTCGGGGTCGCTGAACAAAATGAACGTGACATTCGTGTATACGCGCGACGATCACTAGACACTCAGTGTATACTCGTACATCGACTGTCTAATGTGTGTCCACTGCTGCGACACTTAGTTGCAGATGTAGTGGCGATGTCGCTCAGTGTCCGTGTCACAGCCGTGGAGACAGGACTTGCGCAGTGTCCGACACAAGTGTCGCGAATTTCGAACCTGTGCGAAATTTATAGCTAGACCAATATATGACGTCACGCGCGCGCGTTTCTTTATCGCAGGTGAAATCTTGTTAGATGAATATTGAAAGTCTTCGTGTTTTATCCGAAGAAAGTTTTTGTAACATTCTGGATCTTCATTTTTCAGTTCAGATAACAGTTGATTATATGCCCTCAGCTGTGCTCTTGTTTTTATCCAATCTTTAATCCCTATCGATCTCTTTTTGCGAAGACGCATTTCTGCTGCAGCAGCACGTCATTCATGGTGAGGGAATGTACAACACAGAATTGCAGTCAGCGTAGCATCGATTCGTGTAGACAGCCAATACACTTGAACTGGGACGCTAGATGCTTACACCAATGTCGACACAAAAAATTTCTTACCGTGTGGACGCAATCGACATTAGTGTTGACATTTGTGTCGAGTGTCAGTGTCGTCGTGTACCCTTACCTGAACTCCTGGTCCTCTACATCTTATCATTTTAGGTAATGGTGTTGGTGATATGATATTTTTTCCTTCTTCATTCAGTTGGCCGTCCTCCATAGTACATATCATAAATCTGTCTATCATCTCCTTTATCAAGGGATAACGTGCATAATGTAATTTGCATTTGCTCTTTTCCATTATCTTAATGGGTGCATATCGCAACATTTTTTGGTTGTAATTTCGTGAATCACGCGGCTGGAAACAAGCCAAATTATTTGAAAAAAATAAATATAAGTAGGTACGTAAGTTTTAAATTATCATGTTTTTGCTGCAAATTCAATACTGTTACTTCAACTACCAAAAAAGAGCGTCCAGACGTGTGTTCCGCATAGTAAGCCTCATCCGCACGTGTAATTGAGGCTCAAATTTTGAGAACCGTACACAAATATACGAACGGCATGTTGCCGACGACCGTCGACTTGTGTCGATGGCTGCAGTTGCCTCTGCCGTTGACGCGTGCCGCTCGTGTGTATAAACACTAATCTCGAATGTTTGACCTCACATAGTTTACATGCGCTGCATGCTGTGCGGCACGCGGTGTTACCATTTCAATCGTATTAGTACGAGGTACGCATGAAACGACAACGCCGCGGGCCGCCCACGCCAGTGCAGCAAGGTACCCTTTCGTCACACATCTCGCAATAACTATGTATATGTTAAATTGTTAATGTATTCATACACAAGAGTGGCAAAGCTTCTGCCCGCAACTTCGTCGTTTATTTTCGTTGGATCCCACTTTTGAATCCCATTTTTTAGGTATTAACGATGGATCCCGTTTGCTATTTCCGTTGAATCCCATATTATAACAACATGTGTACATTTCAGAAGAAAAGTGATTTACCTTTATCAAACACTAAAAAGAGATTATTTTTAGTGGGTTACCCGGAACTGAACTAGTTAGATTAGGTTAATTATTAAAAAAAAACAATTTTAGGTTAGGTTAGGTTAAAACTGTGACCCCTACGCACGAGCCGAGCGAGCGTAGCGAGCGGTGCCGCGGCAGCGGCCGGCGAGTGCCAGAAACGACTAGATTATATAGAAAATGAGTTGTTTGTGAAATAAATAGTATACGAAACGTTGGTTGTAAACTAAAAATTTCAATGGAGTTTTGGTGAAACATTAGTGAACCCCTCATTTTATTATAAACAATTTTGTTGTTGAAAGTACCCAGATTCAGATTTTTTTAAGCATTCGGGATCCAACGGAAATACTTTTCGGGATTCAACGACAATAAAACATAATTATCTTGCATTTTTTAAATTCGGGATCCAACGGAAATACATAATAATGTTTTGCGGGATCCAACGCCAAAAATATTAAAACGGGATTCAAAAGCGGGATCCAACGGAAATAAATCAACTTCGTCCACGTGAAGTTTTTTATCTATACAAATAAATAAAATTGGAGTGTATATTTGTAATATTAAAAAATAACCGCTTTTTATTCACGGTACATATACCAAAATAACATTTTTTACAATTTCTGTCTGTCTGTCTGTTTGTTCCAGCTAATCTCCGAAACGCCTGGAACGATTTTGACGAGACTTTCACTGGCTGAAGTTATAAGGAGTAACTAAGGTTCTGTGTGTTATTATTTTAGAAAAAGAATTAGGATTCCGCGTAATAATATTAAAACCAAAACCCATGAAATCTAATTTGTTTTCCGACATGTACGTGAACGAAGTCGCGGGCACAGCTAGTTAATTAATAAGTATAGATAACTATTACCTGTCGCCAAGTACTCGTATGTCCCCAACCCAATACAATGCCATCGGTACCAGGTGCTTCAAATTTTGGTTCGTAGTTAATAGGTATCACAGTTGGTATGTAGGAACACAACATTTTAAATGATATATCATTGAGATCATACGGCGATTCAACCTTGGCCAATGCTATGTCTATACGTGGCTGCTCCGACATGTTGGATTTTATTTCGGAACCTAAAGTGAAATAATGTTAGGATTTAAAAAATATGTAATTATGTATAGTGGCCTCCACAAGGTAGGTGTCAACTACTACTACTACTTATGAGTCATAAAAAAGAATCAAGTCAGCTTACTAAAAAAAATCAGCTAAGTGCTAAGTTGACTTCATAATTTCTTATGTGTTTATCTACTGGGCGGCCGTAGGTGATTGTATCAAGGACACTGCCGAGACGTAATACTGCTTACTTTATTATACTGTGACGCAGGGTTGGTTCTTTACTTACGTTCTGGAATACAAAAGTAAACCACTCTCTTTTTCTTTTCTTTTGTACATTGATTTATTTCAATCTCTGTATCCGGAACGTATGTATCATATCCTGCTATAGCGTACATGTACTCAACATCGTTCACACAGCCTTGTGCCGTGATGATGAACCAAGTAGTTACTAAGGCACCACCACACAACCATTCGTCATACGGTTTGTCTGATTTTGGTGATTTAACCAAGTACACCTGTAATAAAGGGTAGCTTAATTATATGACGGTCAGTCACAGTTGTCAGTGCTAGCAACTAGTGGCATTCGCGAGCATCTTATGTAACATAGCACAAGTATAAATAAACCTTTAACGGTCCCACTGCTGAGACACAAGCCGGGGTCTTTGCGAGAGGGAGTGGGCCGAAAGTCAAAGGCCGGTTTCCTCACGTTGTGTACCTTCACCGTTGTGAAATAAATTACATAAAGTGCCGGGCTGGGATCGAACTCGTAACCTGTAAGTCGGGGCCGTTACCACTGCTTTTCACATCATGCCACACGCCACATGCGCGAGGGACCATATGGTGGTGCAATTTTGCGTGATGCGAGGGATGGCGCGGTCTTGCTCATCGTTCAAGACGAATGTGCTTCTCGTCTATGTTTTACTAAATTATTTATTAGTTTCTTACCATGTAACTTTTCTTAGAATACACCTGATCGCCGCCCTGTATTCTTCTTACGCAATCAGACACTAAAATAAATATAAGACGTCATTGAATGGTCAAATAACTTTTTTCTACTTCGCAGAATCTTCTTAGAATGTCGATGGCAATCTAAATTGAGTTGACCCAGAATTTGGCAACGAGTTTGACGGTTCAGTAGCGTCTATCAGTTCCTGTAACATGCATACAACAGGACACGCAGGCCACGATATTAATTTAGTGTTCCGTCGTTTGTGGAACAATACCACATTAACACTCAAGGAGGAAGTCGAAATTAAGAAATAAATATTTTGTGAAGATGAGAATGCTGGAAAACCTAGTATGAATGTTACTCACCATAAATAATATTAAACAACAACAAAAGCTGAAACTTTATCGCGTTCATTGTAAAATCGTTGTAAAAACAAATAATTGTACTTCGATGGAATCTAACGTAATCACGTTACAGTCCATCGAAGTACAATTACTTGGTTACAATATCGTGGAATTTTATTTGAATGGTTATTTTAATTGTTTCAATTATTATTTTTGATAACTAATTAAAACTTGTGTGTTTATGATCTATAAAAGACCGCGGCTTACGACTAGCCGGTCTATTCTGTAAATAGAAGTGAGCTGTCATTGTACTGGTGCTAGTAATTGACACAATTGACAGCTTACTTCACGCTCACTTCAACCTAAGTGTTCATGGTAATTGTGGATCAGATCGGCTAGATTAGACTTGTACAGACCTGGGAAGCATGGTACAAAAGGAAGAAGGCCTTCTAGTTCTTCAGCAGTAGGTGGAAACAGGCTGCAAAGATGATAATGGTGAATTAAGAATTAGCTCTCTTCGCGCTAGGCTCTCCACTTTTGGATGCCACAGGCAAGCATTTTAAGCTACAGACTCGTACTTGCTTTTTTAACGACCGGGGCTTAAAAATGTTGTATCAAAAAGATGTTTTCGTCGTTGTTTAGACATTTCGTTCGCGAACAAAGACACTTTCTCATAACACAATCCTACGCTGCTCTAGCGCCGCGCGATCTGCCCGCTTACTTCGAGAACAGAGCCCTGATTCACAACCATACAACAGGCTATCGTATCGAAAACCTGACATTTCGATAACCTGATTTGACTTGCCCTCAACAGCAAACAGCTGTTGGAAGAATAGCGGGCGTCTATTAGATTTAAACTGACAAAATTTTCGAGTTTTGGATTTGTGAACAGCGTTTAGAAGACTCCTACGATAACAATGATTAATGTTCGATAAGATACGGAAGCGTATCGAGTGTTTGTGAATAGCTATGCAGGTTTTCGTTGCCGCGCCGCTCCCCGCGCCGCCGCCGCCGCCCGCGCCGCCCCGCAATTGCTGACTTCGTGTCCGTGGCCTTAGAGCTTTTAGTTTAGCGAGTATAATAATATGTAAGCTGGGCATGGTCTTTTCTGAAGAAACCTCTGACTCTCTTCGAAAACTTAGTATGATAGTGCCATAAATTGAAGATTACCCGCTTTCAGCAATTTAACGAATCTTATTGCAAATATTATATCCGTTACCAGGTTACCAGGTTTAAATCTACCTTTTTAACTAAATGAACTTATCAAAACACTTACCACGCACTTTTCGTCGTAGTTGCTGACTTGATAAGCAGAATACATGGTTATTTCTCTTGCCGCTTAGGTCATCATGACCAGGGAAGTTAAGGTCTACTCGGTCCGCATATGTACTCTCACACAGCATGGCTGTTTCGCAAGCGCTAAACAGTCACACAGTTGATTCTGGGCTAATATACGAGTGCTACCAGCGCCTCAACCCGGTCATTCAATGGATCAAACGACTCAGCGGTCCTGCGGTTCGCTAGGTAACGATGAAGCCTGCTAACTTGCCAGAAGGGGATCTAGCATGGCACTAGGGCCTGAGCCCATCGCGCCACTCCCCTTCGGGTACTTACGTACTCTGGTAGGAAACACCAAGAACCAACATCACAAACTATGGGGAACCAAGGTGACTGCAGGCAGGCTATCCTTAGCCTGCCTGCAGTCACCTTAGTCCCTCATGGTTAAGAAGATAAGTAAAATTTTGGAATATCTAGATTAATCTTGAGTGTGCTTGCAGTTACTTGCCCGTTCTTCTTCATAGAGGCCTACATTTTGGAATTTGGAATGGGCAATTACACTTTTGACTAATATTGACCAACTCCTTGACAGTTCAAAAGTGCCTATAAATGGTTCAATTGTAATAAATGATTTAAGTTTTTAGGCGATATAGTCACCTGCATCCGTCTAGGGAGTGATTAGAGTAAAATCAACCGCTTTGTCAAAAAAAAAACCTTTTCATACATGCTTCTAAAAAGTCTGTCTACTGCTGTACAAGAATCAGTTTTTTTTTTTTTACGAATCAGTTACGAGTAAACTACAAAAAAAAAACAAATTACCCATTTAGTATAACGAGTAGAATCAACCCCTTGAAGGATGCAGATGAGTAAATCTCCACTCTGTATAAGTAACAATTAGATTTATTAGAAACATTAATTGCAACTGATAGTAATAAACTTATTTAATTTGAACAGGTGATTAATATAGGTAACTAAAAGTAATAAAAAGTGAGTTAGTTAATTTTTCGTTTCTTTTATTCTTTTGAGAGGCCGCTGCGGTCGAATTGCGATCGTTTCATTTTCAAGTTTTATGATCCCTTCTAATACTTTGGATAGTCCTGCCTTTGCGCTGAGTCTATTAACAACGAACTTTTCTTCACTGACCAAGACTTCATTTTCAGCTGGCCTAAAATTTAAAAAAATATCTCACTGTCGATGAGTTGCTTCTATGGTAAAGTCCTTTCACAGTCAGACCAACAGCAACCTTATTGTATCGAGAATAAAGATCACTGTGATTTTGACAAAGATACAAAATCAGAGGTATAAAATAACTGAAAGGACTGTAGTGGCCCCATGTCAAACTCAATCAAACCGGCCTCGGCATTTCATTCAGTGTTGCCCGCACACAAAATTAATTTATTACTTTTGTCGGAATATTACAAAACTAGCTTCTGCCCGCGACTTCGTCCGCGTGAAATTTCACCCTCCCTCCATTCACCCTCTTAGGGTTGGAATTTCGAAAAACACTTTCATAGTGGATACCTACTCTTCACAAAGAACAAACCCTCCACATAACCTACGACAAACTTATTATTTGGGGTTGGTACAGTAATCGGGTCTAGGGATCGAACCGCAAAATTAAGTTTGTTTTTATTGTATATACTTTTCCGGGATAAAAAGTACCCAGTGTGGTGCCCAGGATATTAAAGAATAATTATACCAAGTTTCATTGTAATCGAACTGGTAGTTTTTGCGTGATGCCTGAACAAACAGACAGAAAAAAATTTTTTTTATCACATTTTTGGGTTCGGTGTCGGTCTAGTAACACCCCCTGCCATTTATTTTTTTGATATTTCAATGTACAGAATTTTCACTTCTACAGATTTATTATAAGTATAGATGTCAGTAGTCTTAATAACGACGTTTCTATATATAGAATACAATAAATATTCAAGGCAGGAAAAAAAAACATGTGAAAAGGGATAAAAGCAACTTGAGAAAGTTGCTGTGAGATAAGCATTTGTTGCTTTAGATGTCCCCTTACATTAAGCATCATCTAACTAGGCATTTCTTAACTTGATGTAAATGCAAAAGGGGATTATTCACTTATCAAGAGGGCAAAATTGAACTTATTTATTTATTTGTTACTGTATTGCTCACACAACCGTTAGGGAACGATAGATATGATTTTCAGTATGAGTGACAAGACAAACAAACAATCAAACAATACTATTCAAATGCAAATATCAACAAAACAAACTTGACCGTCTTTTGACACGGTCGGGCGAATTTAACGATTAACTTTTTATCTATAATACCAGAGGCATCGCAGGTTTCTTTGCCATCACAGAGACAAATCTGAGATACCCTATGTGCTTGTAATAGCCCACTATTAACTTACCCAGCGGGATGATCTTTCCAAGATATGTGTCTCTCAATTGTATCGTAGCCCCGTTGGACCGATGGACCGTCGCATATGGATCGGCTGTTGTATTGAATTATTAGTATGTATCCAGTCTGTTCATAAATTAGCTCCTATTAATGAACTCGTAGTGCACAATCTTATAACTTGAAAATTGTATGACTCTATTGAAATACTGTGTCTAACCATCCCATCAAATCCAGTGCTCAAAAGGCGTTAGTAGGTATGTTACATTACAAACACATAATTTTACATTATGATATTCATTTTGTGATATTTTCGGACATTCACGCAGACGGAGTAACCTGCACAACTAGTAGGTACCCAACATTTAATCAATTCTTTGCGCCTCCTTGACAAAAGCCTTTCTTAACTTGATACTTAATAATAATACAGGGTGAAATTGAACACATGTGACAAATCGGAATGGGACATTGTACTCATTATTATGAACAACTTTTACTATGGGACCAAACCTGAAATCGCGAAAAAAAATCAGTTATTCCCTACATTTTGATGAGTTATGCGGACATAAATGTTGGGAACAGCTGATTTTTTTTTCGCGATTTTAGGTTTGGTCCCATAGTAAAAGTTGTTCATAATAATGAGTACAATCTTCCATTTCGATTTGTCGCATGTGTTCAATTTCACCCTGTATATATATTCCACAACTATCACACAACGCCATCTAGTCCCAAGCTAAGCAGAGCTTGTGTTATGGGTACTAGACAATTGATAAATATACTTATATATTTCTGAATACATACATATTATAGATAAATTACACCCAGACACAGAACAAATGATCGTGCTCATCACACAAACATTTGTCATGGGTGGGAATCGAACCCACGACCTCCGGCTTAGCAGTCAGAGTCACTAACCACTAGACCATCAGGCCTGTCAAAGTTCTTCGCTGAGGCCTACTTACACCACAAATAACCAAATGCGTTTAACTTTTTAAAACATCATTCCATATCCGCTATCTTCCAACGGATGACAGAAACAGAACGACGTTTTAGCTTAACTTAGATATTAGTGGTGCAAGCCGGCCTTAGAATAACACAAATCAACAATATTATTCATCATCATCTGCCTAGCCTTTTCCCAACTATGTTGGAGTCGGCTTCCAGTCTAACCAGATGCAGCTGAATACCAGTATTTTACATGGAGCGACTGCCTGAAACCCCTTGGTAAGACTGGTTGTCAGACTTTCGGGCTTCTGACAACCCATAACGACTGTCAAAGATCCACGAATGACAGCTGGGACCAACAGCTTAACGTGGTTTCCGAGGCACGGAGGGCCTTGGTATGTAAAAATGATCACCCATCCATTGACCAACCGCGGCGAGCGTAGCTTAACCTGATCGATCGACCTGTGCGGCTGTTATTACTTAGCCACAAGCCCCTCTTTAAATCAAGAGTACCTTTTTACAATGAATATAAATTCGTCTCACCTTTCCTGATTTGGCAAATCTGTATCATTTAACATACAATATAGAAAGACACCATTGCACAACGTGCTCGTATATAAATAGGGTCCCTTGCATTTTGAATCATATGTCCCATCGAATACTGAAGCAACTCCGATGAGAACCTCGTGAGCACCGACCCAAGTTACAAGTGGTCCTCCGTGGTCATTCTGAAGACGTTAAAATGCGCTTATTCCGACGTACTGTAAAGTTTTCCTATGAATTCGAAAGATTTTACATGGTTTGCATACAAAATGTACCAACGCCTCTGGCTGCGGTGGTGCGCAGTCGAGTGGATTAAAATCTTGTAGAGGTCGTTTAATTTAAAACTGCACAAATATAAGGTCCCATTAAAATATATGGACAAACTTTTAGAAATCATTCAAACCACCAAAATAAGGACGATGGTAAAAAAAAATATACATATAAGAGAAACGCATTAGATACAAGAAAAATAATCATCTAACGAAAGTACACTAATGTGCCTGCAATTTATTATTTTAGTTCAAAATATAATCACTTTAAACATTGTTTTTTTTTAACCGACTTTAAAAAAGGAGGTTCTGTATTCGACCCGTATGTATCTATATATGTATGTATGTTTGTATGTCCGCGATTATCTCAAAAACTACTGAACCGATTTTGATAATTCTTTCATTAATGTGATGGAATGATGGGATGGAATCATTTTTGTTAATACTGGAATCATTAGTTGGGTTTGACCTCATAACCTCTTTACTTGTCAGGTTCTCGTTGCACTTTAAAAATAATAGATTTAAATAAATAACTTGGACGAAAGATTCATTAGATGACAAGGAAAATAAATGAAATGGATAATATAATATCATCGTAGTTCATATTCAAAACTTTCCTCACGACATTTTACTCATTCCTCTGCATCATATGCCTATATCATGACAACCGGTTTCTACACAACTTTCAGTCATCGGATCCACTTTCACATGTACTTTTTTTTTTTATTCTATCCATTCATGTAACTGCTAACACTCCACAAGGGACGTGGGGTGTTAGCATCCTCATCTCAGCTGTATGATATTACCTTTCATTATTCATCCCTTTTGTGTCCCAACATTCTGATATATTATAAAAGACAGCAGGTCTAAGCAACCATTTTTTTTTAAACTATCGTCTATTTAATATAGGTAACATAAGATCAAAGTGACTCGGCAAATCGACATCTTCGAAAGAGATTTTATATCTCCTTGTCCGGCAAAACCTTTTTTCAGTTAAACTAGGGACTAGTTAACCAGAAATCAGGGACTCCCGATAATTTAAAATAAAAAATTCATCCATACACCTTAGCTGCGGCAAAAAAATCATAAACTTTCGTCTGGTGCGGTGGCGGTCGAAATGCACATCCGTCGACCTTTTTGACAGTGCGTATCAGTCCTTTTTGATCTGCCACCACTAGGATAGATTAAAGCGCTATAACTTTGCGAATACATGGTGTACACTGTTTTTTTTTTTATACTGTTAAAATGATCCTGAACCCAGTTTCTTTACGTTCGTTTCGCCCCTGGATCTGCCAAACAGGAAATGAAAAATCAACCAAGGAAAGTGTCAGGCCGATAACGACCGATGCCGCACTAGAAAGTACTTTTTTATAGTGATGGGACAGACAAAAATATAGGGTTATCGAAAATAAAACAGAATTGGCTATTTGACAGTTTTCGAAAAGATATTTTTAAATATACGTAGGTTTATTTTATACCTCTTACAATTATTTTTTTCTTAAAAAAGCGTTGTTTATTCGAAAAAAAATGTTTTTTTTCATTCCGTATTTTGAAATTCGCGCGGAAACAGCCGATCACGTGACATTTATGGCTGTGACGTCACATTTCAATAAACTAAGTAAAGCTAACTACGACGCTTCAACTCTTAAACATATTTTGTGTGGAAAGTTTGCATAAAAAGTTTCTATAGGCTTAGGTGAAACCTTTCACAATCAGCAAACTGCCAACGATGATAAAACACAGTAACACACAACGTTTTATTTATTGTGATGTGACGTCATACGATGCTCGGTCATGGCCGTTCGCGTTTCAGTTTTTGTAATCCACAGATAAAAAATCTCTAATTTATTTTTCAAAAATAAAATATTTACAATTTATTTTAATGCATAAAACCTATTGTATGATTATTGTGAACCTATATGCTACTATATCTAACATATTATATATTTTATCGTTACAACTGTCAAATAGCCAATTATAAGAAATAAAAAAGTGTGTATTTTAGTAAATCACATAAGCCAGACAGGAACAGTAAACTAATTTGGTACGTGTCTTTCTTTATAACACTGCACGTAAAGGGGTTGATTGCATTTGTTTCAAAATGTTTTAATTTTTTTAACTTTCTTTTTTGCTTCTTTGCACTCTAATGTCTGTCGTAGCTTTTCATAGCACCGTGCACAATTTCTTCTCTTAGAAATAATTTTTGTCGATAAAATAACGACACGCACACGTACTGTATATTGTAGAGAGCACAACACTGACTGGCGGCTCGACGCTTGCGCGCGCGCTCCGTGCGGCAACAGGTCGACAACGGTCATATACCACAGTAGGCCCGCCGCCGCAGGGAGCGGGTGTTTTTCACCGTCAGTGCGATGGTGGTCGAAAAGGGCCCGCCACGATGTTTTAATGCCAAATACCTACATTTGTAACCACGAGCCGAAATCTATATTTCTCTTTGTCGAACTCCTACAAATACCGAAGATAATCGTTCCGCACCAATGAGAAAGATATAGTTTTGACCGTGCGCACCAGCACTAAGCACCGTATCGGGCCGATTTTGGGTGATCCGCAGTGAACGTGTTAATCGGATATGTATTCCATGTATAAAAATTACTTACAGGCACATTGTCGTTGCTTAACAATCTGAGTCCTCCTTTACATCCATTTTGTTTGGGTGGTGGTTCGTCAGCCAAGATAGTTTTCCCATATTCATCAAGCTCACCTTTCTCGAAAGAACATATCATATAATTCCTGATAATGTTGATTTCCATATTATCCGAATTTTGTTTATAGTATTTTACGCACTCATCTTTGTCCATTATTTTAATGGATGCATATCGCAACAGTTTTTGATTATAATTGATTTTATCATCATCCTGGAAATATTTTGAAAAGTAATAATTAAGTTATAAATTAAGGGTTTTCTGCATATTCCAAACGATTACAGGCCATTCACACGAGGAGGTTTTTTTTCATTAGCCTAAGCTCACACAGAAAGGACACAGGAACAGACCTTTGTCCAGCAGTTTGATAGTATCATCATTACTGCCGAAAGACGTCCACTGCTGGGCATAGGCTTCCTACAAACAACGCCACTTCGATCAGTTTTGTGCTTTCGCATCCAACAGATATCTGCAGCCTTCACCAGATCATCGGTCCATCTTGTGGAAGGCCTTCCAAGACTACGTCATCCGGTACGCGGTCGCCACTCCAGAACCTTTCGGTCCCATTGGCCATCCGTTTTGCGAGCAATGTGCTGCCCACTGCCACTTAAGTTTGGCAATTCTTCGGGCTACGTTGGTTACCTTGGTAACCGATGGATCCGGTTGGTGGAGTCGATGTTGAGACGAAAAGATATAACGTAGCTTCTCGAACGCTGCCCAGCCGAGTCAGATTCGACTATTAACGTCTTTCTCAAAGTTGGACCTACCTAACTGGACAGTTTTTTCTAGGTAAACATGCGGTGATCACTGGCAGTTTTCAACGCAATAATCACAGAGACTTCGTCGACATAACGAACCCGTTCCCCAATACAACATTCATTACATATTTTTCTTACTGTCAACTAGCATATTGTAGCCTGGTATTTAATGGTCGTCGTAGTCTACGTATTGTTTTAATTCATAGATTCTCCTGGCTTACTTTAGTAAATTATGTTACTACGTAGCTGGTTATGCACAAGCTTACCTACATTGGGCACAACTGGCTTATAATATCAAACCACAAGGACAAATATGTTCTTAACATAGCCTGCGAAGGGTCAAAAGAGGTAACTACTTATATTTAAATGATTAGGTACCTGTCGCCACTGATCAGTATGTCCCCAACCTAGTACAAAGCCGTCCGTACCTGACTCTTGAAATTTCGGATCGTAGTTAATAGGTATCGTAGATGGTATGTACGAACACAACGTTTTATACGATTGGTCTTCGAAATCATACGGTGATTCTACCTTCACCAAAGCCATGTCTATGAGTGACCACTTGTTGATATTTTTTTCGTATACTGTAACCAAATACGTATACATTTTATTGTATGGTTATATTTTTAAAACTCAAACAACTACTGCTTTAGCATACATTTATATTTAACATCATCTACGCAGATTGCGGACGTGTCTACGTTCATCGTTATTATGTCAAAGATACAAAAATGGAACAAAATCGGCATATTAGTAGTTACAATATAGCTGAAGAGTTAGAGGTTGACCACAAAACAGTTTTGACCCATTTGAAAAGGTCTGGGTATACAAACACTATTGTATGGTGGAATTGGAAGGGCATCGAGCTTTTACCGCCGGGCAAAACCATCGATTCGGATCTCTACTGCCAACAGCTGATGAGACTTAAGCAAGAAATTGAGAAAAACGGCCGGAATTGATTCCGGCCGTTGATGAGTGTGGTGTGGCGAGATGTGTGTGTTCAACACACATCTTTAGCCACTCAGCAAAAATTAAGAAAGTTTGGCTGGGAAGTGTTAATTAATGCATCGACCAGTCCTGATCTTGCACCCTCAGATTTCCACCTGTTTCGGTCTCTTCAGAATTCTTTAGGTAATTATAGGTTAATATCAGCAGGCGTGATCGGGGCCAAGAGCGGGCCCATTTAGCAATAAAAAAAAATTAAAAAAGAGAGGACTGTTCAAACTACTTGTCGCAGTTTTTTGATCGGAAGTCCCAAAATTTTGAGGTATTCCACTCACAGCACTGATTTCAACTGCACTTGGACGTACCGCACCTAAGCACTTCCACTAACTACAGCAATAGGATTATGTCACTACCTACAAAATGACAACAAGTTATCGATACAAAATGGCACATAATTATTATAATATAACCAAATGTAAATAACGATTAGCGATGCAATTAACTAAATTACAAATATGTTTAAGTTCTAATCTAATAAAACATTGTAAAATCCCGGGAGTGCGTGGGATCAGAGCGGATTAAAAAACCGAGTCCCGAACCGCCATTTTGATTTGGAATGACGCAATGCCTTTTCTAACGAAACAGACAGCGCGCGTTTCCTAACCTAAAAATTTTGCTTATATTAAAATATAAACCTTTTTGCTTAATACACATTGTTTCACCTCGATCCACACCATTAACATAAACTATGAAAAACAAATGTCTTGAAATTGTACAAAAAATACGAAAAAACTTTTTCTCCGACATACATGTTTTATACCTGTGTAACGGAAACGCGGGGTTATGTAATTCTTTACTTACGTTCTGGAATACAAATGTAAACCACTTTTTTCTTTTTTTCTTTTGTACATTGATTTATTTCAATCTCTGCATCCGGAACGTATGTATTGTATCCTGCTATAGCGTACATGTACTCAACATCGTTCACACAGTCTTGTGACGTGATGATGAACCAAGCAGTTACTAACGCTCCACCACACAACCAATTCTCAAAAGGTTTGGGTGATATTGGTGATTTAACCAGGTACACCTAGAAATAAAGTGAGCTTACACACAGTTGACAGTGTCGTGAGCAACTTGTGGCGTTCTCGAGTTTCCCATTTGTAACATAGCATAAGCATACGAGTCAATCGGCTTATAACGGTCCAGCTGCTGAGACCAGGTCTCCTCTCAGCGAAAGGTCGTAATTCACATGCTGGTATTCTCACGCTTTTTTCTTTCAAGGTTATGAAATTAATCACATAAAGTAAAGTGCCTGGGTTCGGTGCACAGAACTTGTAAGTCAGGGCCGTTACCACTGGTCCACCACCGCTCTCCGAAGCGAGAAAAGGCGTGGTAATTAAGACGCAGTGAATTAGGCCTTTGTCATCGTTCAAGAGATATGTCCCACCCTGTCGCCTACGTTTTACTGAATCATTTATTGGGGTCTTACCATATAACTTTTCTTAGAATAGACCAGCTCGCCACCTTTAATTCTTCTTCCGCAATCAGACACTTAAATAAATGTTAGTCAATATTTGAATAGTGTCAGTAAAATTGAGAAAAGAATATGTAAAGAGTGTACTGGCAATCCAGAACTTGAACTTGTTACTCACCATAAAAAATATTAAATAACAAAAAAAGCTGTAACTTTATGGGATACATTGTTAAATCGTTATAAATCCAAATCATTTTACTTCGATGGAATGTAACGTAATCACGTTACAGTCCATCGAAGCACAATAATAATTTGGTTAGGTAGCTTCTTAGAATTTTCGTTGAATGGATATTTTTATTGTTTTAATTATTATTTTTGATGATAAATCAAGAATTATGGGTTTGTAATATAGTCTACAAGACCGCGGGACCGCGAACCGCGCTGACACGATCTATTCTGCAAAAAAAGTTTTTTTTAAACATGTATCGAAAAAATATCGTTGTATCGTGTATTCCTTTTAAAGGATACTAGGCCAACATAGTAAAAAAACATATACTTAAACGTTAAATTCCTATTACATATGCTTAAAAAGGTACACTTTAAAGAACAAGCATATTATTATTTTTTTTTATATATAACTTTCAGCAGCTACAACAGTACTTTCAAACGTTAATCAATTAGTTGTGTTGTAGAGCAGGACCAGCATTTAGCCAAGTATTTTTATCACCGATGTAATCCCCCGACTTATAATATGCCTGCCTGCATAGTGTGTGTTTAATACAAGGTTTAAATTTCGTCTCATTCAGTTCATATATGTGAGGAGGTAATTTATTTTAACATTTTAAACAGTACTCCATGAAAGATGAGTCTAGCTTAGCCTGTCTGAAACCTGGTTCCACTAATAGGTTATTTATAGTATTATTACGTCTTTCACCTGTTTTACTAAACAGATGTAGATTTTTCTAATGTACATACATGATGTTAATATCCTTAAACAATTCCTAAAAAGAATCGCAACTGCGGAGATTGTTTATTACTCTGATGGCTCTTTTCTGAAGAACAAAAGTAGACTTGTTGTCCGCAGCAAAGTAAAATACCGTAAGACATGGTATGTACTATGAAAGTAACTAAAATCGAAATCGGATATGAGTAGGTTGTTTAGTATGACGGGTAGAATCACCCCTTAACGGATGCAAGTGACAAACACAACTATGAATAGTGACAATAAGAAACAAAAATTCCAATTAATAATAATAAACTTATTTAATTTGAACAGGTGATAACATTGTCAACTTAAAGTAATACACCAGAAGTCAATTTTTCTTTTCTTTTATTGTTCGAGAGGCCGCTGCGGTCTAATTGCGACCGTTTCATTTCCCAAAAATTTTCCAAGTTTCATGAACCGTTCTAATGCTTCGGATAGTCCTCCCTTCGTGTTGAGTCTATCGATTAGTCCTTTCTTCGTACTGCGTGTTTTGAATACGAACTTTTTTTCACTGGCCGAAACTTCATTATCAGCAGGCCTATAATAATTTAAAAAAATCTCATTGTCGAAGAGTTTTCTCTTCTTTAAGAACAGTACAACCGTTTCACAGTTACCTAATTTACTCCTGATAACAGCAACCCAACAGTAACCTTATTTTAATGACAATAAAGATCACTCTGATTTTGACAGTGGTAAAATATTTTTGAATGGACTGTAGCCCCCCATGTTAATCAAACCGGCATTTCATTCAGTGTTGCCCGCACGCAAAGTTAATTTATTACTTCTGTCGGAATATTAAATATAACGTCATTAGTATTATAATATAGAAAATAAAATTCAAAGCAGACAATTATTGATGTGAAAACGGACATGAAATACTTTGACAAATCATGTTTTTATTAGCTATGAGAACAGTGTTTGTTGCTTTAGTTGTCTCCTAACATTTACATCCCATTTACGGATTATTCCACTTTGCCCCACCGGCCGCCCCACTGGTGGGGCAAAGTGGAATGTCAAACATTTTGCAGTGGAATCTGCCCCACTATATCGAAATAGTGGGGCAGATTCCACTGCTTTAAAATCCTGTTGGATTCTGCCCCAATAGGGTTGGCGCCTTAGAATAAACGCAAACATTTCATTTTCGCAAATTTTTATTAATAAAATATAACTTACACTAAACTTTTAAAATCACAGATATTATGCGATTTTAAATTAAATTAAATTTTTAAATTAAATTAAATATTTGTTTATTAATGGCAACTAGATTTGTTTTTACTACTTTATTTAAGCTTAAAATCACAAACTGAGTACGATTCGTCCCCGTAAATAGAAAACGAAATGCTATTTATTCTAACTATTTAACTATTCAAAATCACACAGTAATCATCATTTGGTATGGCATAATACAGTCTTATGATTAACTTATAAATAAGAAACAACTTAACTTAAATAAAATCAACTAAAATCACACATTAATAAGCTTACATAAAATCGTTTCAAAAACAAAAAACAAAGACGTAATACGTTGCATGGTGATTGGGGTAGCTCTCAACACAACAAATATTGTGCCATTCGTGTATGCTGTTATGAGTACAAAGTCAACAGAAGTTTACACCGCTTTTCTTTCTGTAGTAAAATCACAGATTCCGGAATGGGAACCACACTTTTCAATCGGATTTTGAGGTAGTGGCAAAAAAAGAAAAAAAAAAATCAAATTTTTTGCGAAAACAAGTAGCATTTAGTGCAGCTGTTTTACCCTTATTACCAGAAGAAAAGATAACTGAATGGTTTGGATTATTCCACTTTGCCCCACCGGCTGCCCCACTCCAGATAATGAAGGTTGGCATAATAAATTGAATAAAAATATTTGCAAAATAGCCGCAGAGAGTCCAGATGATGAAGGTTGGCATTATAAACGAAATTAAAAGATTTGCAAAAAAAAAAAAACTTCCCAGTTTATTTATACTCGTTAATCCCTTATCCTTCCAGAAACAACTAGGAAATACAAAATTTGCCAAAATAAAATGTTTGTACGTTTATTCTAAGGCGCCAACCCTAGTAGGGCAGAATCCAACAGGATTTTAAAGCAGTGGAATCTGCCCCACTATTTCGATTTAGTGGGGCAGATTCCACTGCAAAATTTTTGACATTCCACTTTGCCCCACCGGCCGGTGGGGCAAAGTGGAATAATCCACATTTACTTACTTGAGATTAGTGCAAAAGGGGATTATTCAACTATCAAGCAATATAGTGTTTGAGGGCAGAATTGAGGTTGTTTATTTATTTATTTGTTACTTTATTGGGAATCAAGCAAAGCCCATCAGCAGTTAATAAGTGCTCATCGACGCCCAAGACATTTAGTTAGACAACACAATACATCTAAATCATCTAAGTTTTGCATCGTCAGATTTGCCCTCAATGTACTTAGATCACGTGAAAATGGGTCCATACTGATAAAAGTAAGCTCACGCATCCCGCAGGGAACAATAGATACGAGTTTCGGTATGAGTGAGCAAGACAATACTATTCAAATGTCAATGTCAGTGAAACAAACTTGATCATATTTGTCACGGTATTAGTCTACTAACTATCAACTTACCCAGCGGGATGAGTTCTCCAAGAAATGTTTCTCTCAACTGTATCAAAGCCCCTTTGGATCGGTGGACTGTTGCATATGGCCCGTCTGTTGTATTGAATTATTAGTATGTATCCAGTCCGTTCATAAATTAGCCCCTATTAATGAACTCGTTGTGCTCAATCTTATGACTCGAAAATTGTATGACTCATCTGAGTAACAGCATAGAAATCCAGCTCCCAGATAGCGTTAGTAGGTTAGGTAATAGTCCGGCCAAGCTAGCCTGCGCTTTCACCTGAGTGGAGATCGGAATCCCACGGGAGCGTGCTACCGGGATACATTCATTGAAATCCGCTCAGAGTTACTTTGGCACTTATAATATTTTTTCTATTACAACTATATTTGCATTATGACATTCATTTTGCTGTTCATTTACTTACTCCTCCTCGATAAATCCCTTTCTTAAGTTTGTTTTATTCTACACTTATAATAACAGCAGAAAGCAAGAATATATAATCACAAATACATCTCACCTGCTTTCCTCATTTGTCAAAGCTGAATTACTTAATATACAATCTAGAAAGGCACCATTACACTGCGTGCTCGTATATAAATAGGGTCCCATGCATCTTTGATCATCTGACACTCTGAATACTGAAGCAATTCCGATGAGAACCTCTCTGGCACCTATCCAAGTGACAAGTGGTCCTCCGTGGTCGTTCTGAAGACATTAAAATGGGCTTATTCCAATGAAAAATGTTCCTATGAATTCCAAGGATTTAACATGGTTTGCATACAATATACAGGATGTCCCTGGAAGTATGGAACAAATCGAATAGGGACGTGGGCAAGGTTATTTCCAAACGTTTTAGCAAAAAAATACAAAAAAACTAAAAAAAAAGAGAAGAAAGATCGAATTCGTGAAAACTATCAGGGCTATCAATTTTTTTTTTTTTAGATAGCCCTGATAGTATTTTTTTATGATTATTTTCTTTGAACACTAAGCGAAGTGATTGAAAAAAAAATTAAAATCGGTCATAACTTTTGAACCGTACAAAAATACACTGACATTCTCAGGGTTAAAAAGTTTGGAAATGACCTTGCCCACGCCCCTATTCAATTTGATCCATACTTCCAGGGACACCCTGTATATACCGACAGGGTCGTAACAAAAGTTTATTATTGTAAGTTATTATTTATAAAATTATTGCAAACTGAGCGATGCGCAGGTCTTCTTGCTTCGGCAGTGTTAAGTCGATTAGATCAATACCTAGCCTCTTAGGTTATCTGTTAAATCTTGACAGATGGCACCGCAAATCCGAAAGAAGATGAAGCATAGCAAAGCGCATCATCAGAATAAGAAATTAATACATAAGGAAATCAGAAAGCGGCAATGATAGCTAAAAAGTTGTGCGGAAATCGGTTGTCATGGTATGGTTATCTCATACTGAGGAATGAAGAACATGTCGTGAGGAAAGTTTTGAGTAGGGGAAGAACAAAGAAACAATGGTTGGACTGTGATATAGCTAGAAAGGGGGTGACTACCAAGATAACTACTAACAGAAAAGTATAGAAGAAAAAGACGTGTTCTGCCGATCGAATAGATTGAGATAAGGGCAGGAGAATGATAAGTTAGCACATAATATTCCCACTGCTAGGACACAGGCCTCCTTTCCTTTCGAGGAGGTAATAAAAGATGCTGTAATTCACCGAGTGGGCCCAGTGCGGGTTGGTTGATGTCACATGTCTTCAAACTTTTGGTTTGGTTCGGAGTTTATTAAATGATTTTGATCTACTCGACCGCACACCTCATTTGGTATTAGCCAAAATGATTTACTCACCTGACAAATTCCACTCTTGCGTGATTCATTTGTCTGGTTTAAGAGAGTTTTGTTTTTCGTTTCAATATTGAGAACATTTTTATTAATATTGGAATCCTTAGTTTTGTTTTTCGTTTCAATATTGGTATAATTTTTGTTAATAATGGAATCATTACTTGGGTTTGACCTCAAAACATCTCTTCGCGTCAGGTCGTCGTCGCACTATAAAAAGAACATATTTTAATAACTAACATGTACAAAATAATTATAGGTTAATAAGATAAACAAAAAGAAATGGAAAATACAATAAACAGTTATTTTATTTTAATCAGGGACCACTATTTGTAGCACTGGTATTTATAAAGGTTTTCAATAGATATGCTGAAATTATTTCACCAATTCGTATGAATGTAACATGAATAAAATATAGATACATGGATAGAATACTATTTTTTCTTCTTTTAGTTAGCCTATACTGTCCCACTGTTGGGCAAAGGCCTCCCCAAATCCTTCCAGGTACTCTTTTCCCGCGCCATGTCGAACCAGCCCTCGTGGTACGCGTCCAGGTCATCTCGTCATCTCTTTCTGGGCGGGCCTCGGCGGTGCCGTCCATCTTCAGGCACCTATTGTTTGGAGATTTTTGCCCAGCGGTCATCGTGCATACGGCTGATGGGACCCGCCCAATCCCATTGTGATATCCCAAAATGTTTTTTTTTTTTTTAAATATCCTTTTAGATATCGTGTTTAATAAAACATTAATCCTAAAGTGACTCAGCAAAGCGAAATCTTCGAACGATATTCAATATCTTTCGAAACATTTCTTTATAGTAGAATTTCAGCTCATCTTGATTGAGCGTGGACGTTAACGGTCAAATACCTGCTGGATGTTGTTTATTTCTAATCTTCCTAAGAGGGCTTTTTAGTCCAATATTATGAATAAACAGGGTATAGTAAGACCAGTTCAACAGTCGTTATCCAGTAAGTAAAAACATGTTTTCAGAACTAAGGACTGATTTTTTAATCGACAGATAATTTTTATTTGTGGAATAAAATTGACGTCTGACAGATCTGGTATGGAAAAACTGTCAAAAATTCAAAATTATACTTCGAATAAAATCATCTGGCGTTAGAAAAGTCAGCCCTTAAGGCGGTACCCCGATCAAATAACCTTGAGCATTCGTTCCCTCCTTGCAGCACCCCTTAGAACTCGCACAATTTTTGGAATAATTTTAAGAAAAAAATAGCGATCTTTTTAAACAAATTAAAACATGGATTATTTAGATTTTTAAATTATCAATCCATTGGTGAAATCCTCAAATTAATAGAACGTCTACTTTAGCCATAACATGAATGCAACCAATAATTTTAGTCACTTTTTCAAAAGGAGATTTTAAATATATTAGTAACATATAAAAACAAATAATAACGTGCAGTGTGATGATAGGATATCGAACATTAATAATGTGCTTTCAGATGTAGTTTATTTCTCATAATTATTGAGTTAATAGCCTGTGAATAAAGAATAAAAAACCGGCCAAGTGCGAGTCGGACTCGCCCATGAAGGGTTCCGTAGCAGCAAGTAACATAATATAAAAGTTCTTGTAGTTCGTTGTAACTTTGTGAAAGGTAAATTGCGGTTTTCGATTTATGACGTATTAAAAAAAAACTACTTACTAGATCTCGTTCAAACCAATTTTTGGTGGAAGTTTACATGGTAATGTACATTATATATATTTTTTTAATTTTATCATTCTCTTATTTTAGAAGTTAGAGGGGGGGGGGACACACATTTTACCACTTTGGAAGTGTCTCTCGCGCAAACTATTCAGTTCAGAAAAAAATGATATTAGAAACCTCAATATCATTTTTGAAGACCTATCCATAGATACCCCACACGTACAGGTTTGATGAAAAAAAAATTTTGGAGTTTCAGTTGTAAGTATGGGGAACCCCAAAATTTATTGTTTTTTTTTCTATTTTTGTGTGAAAATCTTACTGCGGTTCACAGAATACATCTACTTACCAAGTTTCAACAGTATAGTTCTTATAGTTTCGGAAAAAAGTGGCTGTGACATACGGACGGACAGACAGACAGACATGACGAATCCATAAGGGTTCCGTTTTTTGCCATTTGGCTACGGAACCCTAAAAACGCGGTTTTGGTCGGGGTACTGCCCTAATCTACTAATTCATCAGAAATTAGGGTTTTGCTGATAATTCAAAATAAAAATTTCACTCATTTAAGCGGATAAGTATTCTATATATAAAAATTACTTACAAGTTCGTTATCGTAGCTTAACAATCTGAGTCCTCCTTCACATCCATCTATTTTGGGTGGTGATGTACCAGCGTAGACAATTTGCCCTTTTTCATCGAGCTCACCTTTTTCTAAAGTACATATCATATATTTGTCAATAATCTTGTCCATATTTTCAAATTTCGCATAGTTTGCTTTGCATCTATCCTTATCCAATATTCTAGTGGATGCATATCGCAACCTGTTTGCGTTATAATTGGTTGAATCACTTGGCTGGAAACATTAAGAAAATGTAGCTGACACGAGACGCCTGGCAGATGTGAAACATGGCCGGATTGGAGCGTCATACCATTTGACGTCACGTCATACGAGACGGTTTTATTCCCAAGGCGCCTAATCAAAAAGTAATTTATAAGTTATAAATTAAGGCTTTTCTGTATATTCCAAACGGTTACACGGCCATTCACATAAGGATTTTTTTTTTATCTAAGCTCATACCAACTCATAAGACTACCGCCCGAAAGTGACCGCGAACGAAAAACCGTTATGCCGGCGGGGGCATAACGGTTTTTCGTTCGCTGTCACTTCCACCGCGTGACATCGTCTCAAATGACCAACACTTTTTTTCGGCGCACCACAGGGCACTCCCCTCTTAAACACGACTTGTACACAAAAAAATAATATGGACCGCTGTTAAACTAATGGCTGCTTCTCTAAGTGGACAGACCAGGGTACATTACACACCTTGTTTCGTAACTTTAAATGGCTTCATTTGTCGAGCAGTATGACAGTATACTCGTAAGCTAATAATAAAAAAGCTCTTGAACCCCGATGATCACACGCTCGTATTCACATGCTCAAGAACGAATAGGCCAAATGAGTGATTGAAGTCAAGAGCAGGCCCGTTCAAAAATAGAAAATAAAAACACTATAACGTGTCAACCCTCAACGTCTTAGGGCTCCAACACATAAACCCGATACGACGTCGCGTCGTGCTACGACGAATATGATGGTATACGATTGTAGTAACTTTTCATTCAAACGTTAAAACGATGCCGCGTGTCGTAGCACGATGCGACGTCGTATCGTGTTTATGTGTTGGAGCCCTTATTCGCAATATTAAATAGGCTAGTTGACAGTTTTTGAGAAACCAATTAGTAATGTTTCTTTTGGTTTATCTTCCTCAAAACATGAATATTTCAGCGAATTACGAACATCAACAAAATTATTTTTTAATTTATATAACTTTATTTCATTTTGATTTTCAAAACAGGGCTTCTGTCATGGCGGCTCGAGTGATTTCATTGCTTTAGTCAGTTAAATCTGCGAGCTATTTCACAGTGTTTCTCGCAAATAAACTTACATATTATGTATAATTATTATAATATTCGGTAGACTCAATTAACAACGTGTATAATAAATATTAAAAAATATATTATCGAATCAGACAAAATCATTTGTATTAATGTTTACTTTGACAGTTGTAGGTAGACGATTTCCATTTCCTAATTTTGAAAGTGCCTCCACCAAATTTAATGCGACTGAAAACTACTAATTTGGTAGATTGATAATTAACACAGCCACATTGTGCGAGAGGGACACACTGATTGTTCCTCTATCAGTAATCCAAAATAACCTTAATTGTGATGTATAAAGTATGTTTCTAGATACAATTAACCATCGTCCGGAAGTTATAACGTAGCGCTCGGATTCGCGTTAAATATCACGTGACCAATGGCTTTATTTTAACGCAGTTATTTCTCAAAAATATTAATTTAAAATCATTTACAAAATTAAATAGTTTTTTTTTAAATATGATTACCATTCCACAATACAACATTCATTAGTTATTTTTCTTAATGTCAACTAGCATGTAACAAAACCAGAATTAAAACAAACAATACGTAGACTAGTACAATGTGTCTATGTATTGTTTGTTTTAACTTGTACCTTCTCCTTGCTTGCTTTAGTAAATTATGTTACTACGTAGCTAGTTATGCCCAAAGTTACCTACATTGGGCACAACTGGCTTATAATTTCCAACCACAAGGATAAATACGTTCATAACATAGCCTGCAAAGGGTCAAAATATAAGGTAACTACTTATATTTACCTCTCTCCATTTAATTGTATGACCCCAACCTAGTACTAAGCCATCCGTACCCGGCTCTTGAAACCTGGCTTCGTAGTTAATAGGTATCCAAGTTGGTATGTATGAACACAACGTTTTATACGATTGGTCTGAGAAATCAAATGGCGATTCTACTTTCGCCAAAGCGATGTCTATGAGCGACCATTTGTCCAATTTTTCATATTCTAATTCGTATGCTGCAAGCAAATATGTATACATTTTGTTGTGTACTTATATTTTTAATAGATCAAACACCCACATTTCGCCAGCTTTGTTTGAAGCCCTTGTAATAGGTAAATAGAGGGTGAGCCTACTGCCTTCAACCACGCACAAATCCAGATTCCAAGCTGCTACTGAGAAATTAAGGGAAACCCCAGTATATTTTTTTTTATTAAATGCATTCATTGGCAGTTTAGTTCGTATCGACTTAACTACTCTAATTTGTTACTTACCCCGAGGAACACAAATATATATAATTTTCTTTTTCTTTGTTTTCGTACATTCATTGCTTTCAAGCTCATTATCCTTAACGTATCTATTGTATCCTGCTATAGCGTACATATATTCAACGTCATCTACGCAGGCTGCTGATGTGATAATATAATAAGAATTTACTATGGCGCCACCACAAACCCAGGCATCATACAGTTTATCTGACTTTGGTGCTTTAACTAAATACACCTAAAAAAAATCATCGGCATTATTATCACTCTGAAAATTTGGTAGAAGGTATAAGAAAACAAGCTTAAGAATTGGACACATATTGAAATTTTACAGTAGAATGCGGAGGAATATATCGATGCCGTCTTTTATTTTATAAGTTTACGTTATTGGGATATTATATTACAGAAGTTTTTTTAAATATTATTTATTTTTGTGAATATTGTTAATGCAAATAATAAATATATGGTTTGTTACTATATAACTTTTATCCGTCGACACTTCTGAGCCATCTTTTATTCTTCTTGCGCAATAAGACACTGAAATTAATAAAAGTAGCATAGTCATACATATTATTTGAATAGTATCAATTGATAATTAATAAATAGGCAGTGCAATGTATTGAAATAATAATATACATTGTGATAAGAGTCCTGTTTCCCAGCAAATGTTTAAGTGAGTATATCACAAGCTGGACCGGTGACTTGATGAAGGTTGTGGGAATTGGCTGAATGCAGGAGGTACAGGATCAGTCGTTATCGCGATGCATGAGACAGGCCTATGTCCACCAGTAGACTACTTTCTACTAAATTATGATGGTAATGGCAACTACTACTTGTTATCAGAGTTTATCGATTGATTAATAATGCTACTCACCATAAAAAATATTTAAAAATATCACAAGATCTAAGGTTATAGTAACCATTGAAAAATCTAACTTTAACGAAGTATACAACCAAGTAAATTATATCTAATCTTAATTGTATCCTTGAAACACTGAAACGGAATAATGAAGTTGCACTTGGGTGAAAAACTTTTATTGATTTAATTATTTTCCTTCATTTTCTGATAAACTAATCAAGAATTTGAATACTTCGTCAGCGGTTTGTTATATTTTGCCTTTATACTGGAATTGTGACTCACTGACTTTAAATGTAGGTATTTAATTTCCTGAAAAACTATGATGATTTTTACTATTGATGACTAGCTGTGCCCGTGACATCGTTCGCGTGGATGTCGGAAAACAATACTGTGTCGCTTAGGAAAGGTGTAATTGCCACTCCTTCATTGAAAAGGAAGAATCTTCCGATCTTGCCTGGTAACGCTCCCTTACCTGGGCTGGGATTCTCTACCACAGCCCTTTCGACTGCAGTCACTGCGTCTTTATGGTTCATAATGACAATGTGACAAACTGTTACTTTGATTTTTGGGAATAAATAAAAATGAAAGCGCCTGCTCGAGCTGATTATCTGACCAAACAGCAATATGTCCATTTTATTTTGCGTCTGTTTTAGAATAGTAACTTGTATAATTATACCACCATTTTATCTAAAGTATATCTGAGATTAGTAGTTGAAGTTAGATTTTTTAAGTCTCGATTTCTTCTTTGCGATAAATTTAGAAATTCTTAACTTGGTATTGTAGATATCTTACATACCAATATTATGCCTTATAAAGCGTTGAGATATCTAGAAGATAAAAGGAAGAATACATCAATGGTGTTACTTTTAAATCGTACTGAAGTTTATCTGAAAAGTAGTTTAAAGTCTTTCTTAACTTATTCTGTAAACCTGTGCCCACATTTGCTTAACTCTCCCTTTGTGGATAGCCTTAAGATATCTTGAAGGTCGATAAGGTTTTAACCAAGACAATGGCCAAGAATTTAGTTATTGTCTCGAAGACATAATCACCAATACCTTTTTATGACATGGCAGTGCTACTTGGGTATGCAACTGCCGTACCTACTCAATAAATCAACTGCCCGTCTGGCGGAGTGTGCTGAAGCGTTATCATGGTAAAAAATTTTGACAAAAAAGGCAAAAAAACTTGAAAGTAGTCAAGATTTAAACGTTATGTAACTAAAAAAATGCTTCTCTGTAAAGGATGTTAGAAAGGTTGTTTGCCCCTCGAAAAAGTTTCTACATAAAGTTGCCCGTGTGAAAAGCAACCCATTTACTTTGGTTATAAGTATTCGACACCGGCCGCCCTTGAAAACTATGAAGATGACACCTACCCTCACCCATGACGAAAACTTTAGACATGATTTTGATTTAGACCTTTACTGCCGAAAAGCAGAAAAAGCTTTAGATATAATACAGTATTTAGGTGTCCATTTAAAAAAAAATCTGATCACAAAAAAATATAACCGACTTCCATAAAAAGCCCTACAAAATGCTAAATAAGCTAAGTTTGGGAAGTCGTTGGCAAGAAATTACAGACTACTGAAACCAAAGGCCTGATGCATAGTATATAAATATAATATATATGTATATAATAATTATACAGGGTGTTACAGAAAGGGTATATCAATACAAACGGGTTGAAGAGTGTATCTGGTCTAGAATCTCTGCACAAAATTTCAGCTCAAAAGCAGTAACTTTGAAAATGCTTAATATTTTTTTATTTCGATAGTTTATTAAATTGAAATCATAACAAACGTGTCACCGCACTACGAGGGTCATTATCCATTATCTGCAGTGTGTCTGTGCGCCTAGTACACGCACATCACGCCGCCACGCGCCAGTGCAGCGCCGTGAGGATGTCTAAGACATTCCAATTCAAGTAATGTAACGCAGCAGTCGACGCGCGTTTGCCGGTTTGCTTCAGTCAATTCGTGAGGTACCCACCTTTCAAGCTTTTTAATCTTCCCAATTTGCTTCAAGTGAATTAAAACAGTTTTATCACTAACATCGAAGCCTGCAGCTAACTCGGACGTGGTTTGCGATGGGTCCGCTTCCACAATAGCCTTCAATTCTCCATTATCAACTTGGGTCTCAGGCCGTCCACGGGGCTTGTTCTGCAGGTCGAAATTTCCAGAACGAAAACGTTGGAACCAAAAACGAACTGTGTTTTCTTTTGCAACATGACCGCCATACACATCATTCACCCTTCGAGTCGTTTCCGCAGCACTAGTGCCACGGCGGAACTCGTACTCGTAAATAATGCGATATTTTAAATTTTCCATTTTGTAAAATGAGTGACGCAAACAGAAAAAAAACAAATGAATGACGGTCATCGAAGCACAAATACATGAGTAAATAGCTGTACAAATTTGAATTTGGAATTCCTTACCAAAGAGGAGAAATTCGTGATTAAAGTGGCCAGTACGAAAAACGCCAATTTCATATGTAAGGACCTAATATGATGGTTCCACCACTATAAGGATGGACTTCCTGGCAGGATTTTAATCGCTGTTGGCGTCCAGGGGTTCTCCAGTGTCGTATACGTCTTGTATCCGGTCTCATACCAAAACGAGACTCATCAGAAAAGCACACGAAACGCCATTGTTCTTCTGCCCAATTTCTGTGTTCAAGAGCCCATTGATATCGAATCCTACGATTGTGCATTGCTATAGGTGGTACCCGTAGCGGTCTTCGGGAATGAAGGTTCACTTCATGCAAGCGGTTTCTAACTGTTTGGTCGCTAATTAAGTTCCCTGAAGAGTGATGAAGCCTCACGGCTAACATCATGCGGTTATTGTTGGAGCTCTTCGAGTTAAGATTTGAATGTATCGGTCTTGTCTCCGTGTGGTGCAGCGATACCGTCCTCCATGGCGCTCAGCCACGGTACCAGTGCTTCGGTAACGTGTCCAAAGTCGACTGATAACACTCTGACTTGTATTCAGAGCTAAAGCCACAGTACGTTGCCGGGAACCAGCTTCTATCATTCCCACGGCTCTGAGCATTTCTTCCCTGCTTAAATGACCACGCCGCTCCATAATAACGTTGGTTTTAATCAGTAGTAGGGAAACAGTAGCACTAATAATGTCTTCAATGCGTTGTATGTTTTTATAGGGAAAATATTGACAGCTGATTTTCATCTTTTACTCGAATTTGATTCACAGTTCCTGATTCAAATTATGAAATGCACCAAAAAGGATCCATATAAATTTATAAAATCATAAATTTATTACAAAGCCACATCTCAATCTCAAGAAATCCGCATAAAAATGCTTGATCCCTAGACACTTTTGATGTGTGTATATTATATTTATATACTATGCATTTATATAATATATACATATATATATTGAATAGAAGATAGATAGATACGCGGGCGCGTTGTCGAATTTGGCTTGACATTCCATGTATTTAGAGAAATGTAGAAATGAAAGACGAAATGAATTAAAAGAACAAACGATTTCTACGGCGCAAAATGTCTAAAATAAATGTCACTCAGTGCACAAAAAGCTATGTTTATTCTCCGTAGAGTAGAAATAGAAGTGGTCATACTACATGTGCTGGTTTTGAAAAATGCCTTCAGATTTACTGTTGTAATATTAAGTATTTTTCAGGCAGTGGGGCCTATCATGTTAACCAAATGTAATACTTTGTAATAAATGGACACCACCTTGACAAAAGTAGCACGGATAGAACATAGTTTTGAAAAAACATATAGACGTATGCATATATACACGTACAGTTCTGGTACAAAAATGACATTTAATTACATTAACAACTTATTCTTTATAAATGTGAAAATAAAACTGATAATAGCTGACTTTAAAATAATAGAAAAGTTTAGAGATGGCTTTCAAATATGGAAAGGAGATTGCGGTCGCATTCGAAGCTTTCCTTCTTTATTTTGAGTAATCTCTATTTCTCTAGTTGGGTAATTTGGTGCAGGCCTATTGTTTTGTGCTGGCCCGTTGTTTTTTGCAGGCCCGTTGTGTGCAGGTCCGTTGTTTTGTACAGGCCCGTTGTTTTGTGCAGGCCCGCGGTTATGTGCAGGTCCGTATTTCTGTACAGGTCCGTAGTCCAATGCAGATTTTTCGGTCGGTGCATTGTTAATTTGGTCGGATTTGTAGTTTAATGCAGGCCAGTTGTTTTGTGCAGGTTTGTTGTTTGATGCACGTTTGTTGTTCTGTGCAGGTTTGGTGTTTGGTGCTGGCCCATTGTATGACGCATGTCCACTGTTTAATGGAGGTATGTTGTATGGTCTATATTTATTATTTACTACCATAGGTGGTGCTAACTGGTAATTTTCCACATACTTTTTATTTGGAACTCCATTCTCATTCATTTTTGGAGCACCATTGTAATTGATATTTGGAGCATCATTCTCATTGATATTTGGAGCATTATTCTCATTCGGTGCATTGTTAACATTTACTGAAATTTTTTCATTTGATGGATATCTTTTATTTGGTGTATTCATCTTATTCGCTAGATTTACACTCTTCTCACTTTCATTAACTTCTTCATTCATTACAGGTATTCGTTCTTTTATGTCCGGACCATTTTTTCCGGGGTTTAAATGCCTTTCATTATCTGCAGCCCTGCAAGTAATTGCATGTAAACAATTTATTATTTTTACTCTTGATTCGATGTTAACCATTTCTATGTTTAAATTGTAATTATATTGAATTTAATAATAATTGAGGCACTTCCTTTAATTTTAGATAATCTTATAAAAGGTATAAAATAATAAATTCGAAAAAACTTACCCAGCCGGATGATATAACCACGATATATGTCTCTCAACCGTAGGATGACGTTCATCATCTATAGATTTTCTGCAGAACGACCGTCTGTTTAGAAGAAAATGAAATTATTTGTTGAATGTCGTTAGTAGGTAACTACCTCGTTGGTGTAGTGGTCGCAAGAACAAGTGATGACAAAAATTTTATAGCGTTTACTGTGGCGTTTACCGACGTTTTTTACATTTATTATGCGCTTTTAGAATTCTACACGACACGTTATCGTGAACGTCCTCGGCATCACAATAACTTAGGGAACTAAAATATATAGAACTACATAAAGACGCTTTTAAAGTTTCGTAGCATGCACGTCCACGTTATAACGTGACGGTATCGTAGCACACCAAACTTTTAGAAACCCTGCTCAATATGCGCCTAATGTCATCAAAAAAGTAATCAATAGCGGATGTTAATACCAACGGTAAAATCGTACACGTCAACGTCCACGACAACGTAACGTGAATTATAAAACCGCACATTGGAGAAAAAAGATAATCTATAATAATCAACTCACCTACTGTTATTAAAAACAATTCCTGATGACCTTCGAAAGTTAAATTTTGCTTTCGACAATATACAATCTAGAAACGCACCGTTACACTGCGTGCTGGTATATAAATAGGGCCCCGTGCATTTATAAGTCTCTGACACTTTAAAAACTGAAGCCACTCCAATAAGAATCTCGTGAGCTCCCACCCAAGTGACTAGTGGTCCTCCGTGGTCGTTCTGTAGACGTTAACATGGAAACCTGAGTATCATAAGATAGGACTCGGTCTCAATCATAGTCCCCTTGCTTTAAAACATTTAGCTCATGGTTCATACAAAGGCTATTGTTAATCCACGTTTCGAATGAGAAATAGGGGTTTTAGTACAAATGGAAGAACATAAATTGAAGAAATTAACGAAGTAGAATATTTTTCGAATAGTCAATTTATCAGTTTTACCGATGAGCAATTTAAACAGAAATACTATTATATATGTCGGAGAAGAGAAGTAAAAGGTTTGTTTACCTACTAGTAGCGCCATCTATTGGCGTTTAAGATGCCTTTACTCGATTAATCAAATCGATAACAGTTGTCGATTCGGGGTTGTGAATGTCTTGTCGCGTCTGGCGTTTGACATCTGTCAGATGCCAAGGTGAGACTAGTGTGTTAGCGACATGACACATTGGACACCCAGAGCTCGACCGCGCCGGGTGTACGCACTGATTCTACCCAACCACGTGCAACATGGCGGACTCCGATGGAATTTCGGATAAAAATCCCTCTACATCTCCGACATATATACATAAATTCCAAATATACGAGTGACTCTTATTAGATTACATACCTGGCAAATTCCATACCTTCGTGTATCTCTGACGGTTTCGTTAAAAACAACAGTTTTATTTGATATAAAAGGTTTCTCAAACGAAGCAGTTCTATTAATCGATGCAATTCTTTTGATTGAAGCAGTTCTATTTGTCAATGCTGATCTATTAGTCAAACCAGCTCTATTAAACACAGTTGTGTTATTAGGTTCAGCTCTTGTTTTGTTACCATTGTTTTTTTTTCTTATTTCAATCATTGAGTTATTACTAGAATGGTTGGATTTTTTTATTTGTCTACGCGTATCATCATAATAATCTTCTTCACAGTCCTAAAAAAGTACAGAATGTTGATGAAAAAATGGAAGAATCTAGCGACTTTAAAAACAATCCTTAGATTAAGATGGTTATATACTTTTCAAATGAACTTTATAAATGTTATCGGGACAATAGTATAATCTTAAATTTTAAACTACTCAGGTTATGATTTAGGTACATAAACAAAATAAAATTCGATTCGAAAGTACGGATCCGATTACAAAAAATATTTCACAGACAGAAAATTACACTATGGTCGAGTGCCATAGAATATGATTTATGTTAAAACCCGAAGTCGTGGGCAAGCTCGTGACTACTCATGACTTGTCACAGACTTTTTAAAGTTATATAGACATATTTATACCTATAAAAAGCTGTGACATAGACAAAATGCAGTGCAAAACAACATTATATGTAGTCACTAGCTGCCACTCCAACCACAAATCACTTACCTGTATAGCTTCATCTGGATTAAATGCCAATGACTTTCTTTTAGCACAGCCATTAGCCAACGGTAAGTGTTCTTGATCTTCCGGTACCTCCAGTCGCTCCCCAATTTCATCCAAGCTGCCGCCTTCTAACGTACATATCATATAAGTGTCTATCACATCACGCATTGCTCCATATTCTGCATAATGGGTTTTGCACTCCTTTTTATCTATTATCATCACGGGGGCATAATTTAATTGTTCTTGATTGTAATTTGCTTTATCTTCTTGCTGAAAACGTGAAATATACTTATCATGTTCTTAAGAGATATAGTTTTATTTGAATAGCTAGTTTAGTCAGTGTAATATTTTGCAGAATTCTAGAGAGTGATTTTTTTTAGATAATCTTAAATTTTACTGAGAGCTAAAGAAGTATAACATTGTAAGAAATTGCCAATCTCACACTGGGAAAGTGTTTCAGATGACACTTTTCCGTTTTAAGCTATTGTATAGCTTTTATCGCGGGCTTTGAGCGCGGCGACCGAATCAAGAAATTCCGTAACGAAAATAAACCTAACACCCCCACTCCGACCGACACAGCGGTGCGGTTGAAAGCCGTGCATCGTTTCAGACAGTTCGGCAGACTTCGGCACGGTGTTTGTGTGCGTGCAACTAGACGTATGCGTGTAGACTCTACGAAGCTCGCACGGATCGAGACGAACTTCGTAACTTGAATTAATGTCAAAGAAAAAACTTGAATTAATATCAAAGAAAAAAAAATATTGCATAAATATTATAATTGCATAAGTTGATAAAAAATGCTATGCAATAGCTTTACCGCGGCAGTCCCCGAGTGTTATTTTATTTATTTATTAAGGTACACCAACAGTTTCTGTGTATAATATAACTTAAGTACTGTAGGTAATAATAGCCTCGGACTTACACAGTCGCCAATTACAGGTTTAACAGCAATTGTAGAAATAGGTGATGACACATAATAATAATAAAAGTTAAGGCTTTAAACTTAAGATTAATAACAAAACGGAAAACAAAATTACAAGACAAACAATATTGCAATTTTTCCACTTAAGTAAGACATAAACAATATAAATTATAGAAATGAGATCATAATAAAAAGTATGTATAACTTCTAAAATAAAGTATAATCAGGTGAATATTCTCCAAAATCAATAACATAACAAATTAATGAAGTGTGACATGATACATGACAATTTGAGATAAATTATTATAAATAAGTTTATTTTAATCCTACCTTTCGCCATTCCAATTTATGTCCCCATCCAAATACAACAGCATCGACCCCAGGCTCTTGGTATTTAGCATCGTAACTTATTGGTATCATACCAGGTATGTAAGAACATAACGTCTTATACGATTGGTCATTGAAATCATACGGTGATTCCACTTTGGCTACACCTATATCTATTAGTGACCACACATCTAGTTGTTCATACCTCAGTTCGTATCCTGAAAGAAGGTAAGACATTTATAGATAATTATAGTCCTCCAGACCGTATTTGGACCATGTCGGCCAATTTCAACGGAGATTAGCCTTCGGCGCGAGAGATATTATAGTGCACAAGTGTGTGCGCAGACACAGGTGCACTCCCTCTTCCCTCATTCTCAGTCTGATGGACGGCTATCCGACACGACCGGAGAGAATCAGGCGCCGGACCAACGGCTTGTGCTTTTCGAGCCACGGGGGTATCACCGCCAATTTCGAAACTGCTGTTACTGAGAAATTCCTAATGGAATAACCCAATTGCCCGACCCAGGAATCCACGCTTAGCAGTGGCGCTTGCGACCACGAAACTAACGCGGCAGCACGAATAGATAAACAGATATTAGAATAACGCGTCCAGACGCGCGCTGGTTTATTAGTAGAACTTATGGAAGGAATCCTGTCACTAAGCAGCGTAGCTGCGTTCCAATTTGTAGGGTACGGGTGCGGTATGGTTATTTCAGGTAGGTACATAAAAACAACTGTTTTATTTCTGGGATGGTAATTTTATAGAGGTAGGAGGAATAGAGTATAAAGTTCACTCATCCTCCGTAGAAAAGGGAGGATACTCCGACCAGACGGGTGTCGTGTCTGGTGGGCAACTGCCCGACTATTTAATGTAAACTCTGCTTGCGCGATGCATGATTTTGTGTGACGTCAGTCTCAGGCGTAGGTCGCATGTGGCGCACTCTCTTAATCAAGTCAAAGTTGGGAAAACATTAGGGAAGCGAGGGAATCCTGGAGAATGGCAGAGAGGAACGAAAGGCTACTCAGCAGTGGGTGATTTTGGCCAGAAATTATTTTCACATAACTTTCTGTACTCAACTCACCTTGAGGATAACAAGTGTATATCACTTTTTTTTTCATCTTGCTGGTGCACTTATCAAGCTCGATATTATCGTCAGTAACATATTTATTATATCCTGCTATGACATAAAGAAAATCAACATCTTTGATGCAGGCAGCCGAAGTCACCACAAACTCACTTGTGACTAATGCGCCGCCACATAACCAGTAGTCGTAACCAACTTTTGATATTGGTGACTTCACTAAGTACACCTGCAAAGTTATATTTGATTAAACTAATATTATAAAGGCAAAATATTAGATTTTTTTGTATGTTTGTTTGTTACGCTATAACGCTAAAAAACTGAACGGATTTTGATGAAATTTAGCACATGGGTAGACCATAACCTGGAGGAGAACATAGGCTGCTTTTGATCCTGGATCGCAGACGAAGTCACGGGCAACAGCTAGTGTTATATAATTTATTCCTTAAACTTCAATTCCATCGGGGTGATAATATGGCTTATGACCGATGGAATTTCCAATTGGCTATAATGAAGATTCCATACAAACTATTTAACCCATTATGGGGATATTACATCAAATATATTTCCTTCGTGCTCACTGTAGTACTCTTGTGCAAAATTACATGCTTCTCGTCCCAATGGAGGCTGTGCGTTGTCTGTGAGTGATTAAATGAATTTAAGATTTATATTAAGTAGAAGAGATAATACAATCTTCCCTTTCTATTTTGTCTTTTGAAGTAGGTTTTCTTGTTCCATTTGTGTTTCTCTACAATGATAAATATATTGCTTAGATCTACTGATCATCTGTGCACTATACAATGTGCCGCTAGGGCTAGTGGCGAATAATCATAAAAATTATAACAACATAATATAGTTCGTAATTTGAAAACTACTGAATGCGCCGCTCGCCAGCATAAGGTTCTCTCTCTTTCTTCAATTTTCAATTTTCTTAAAAAACTCTTTGCACGGTATTCGTTTTAATTTTATTGATGCGATCTTATGACCCATGAACCCTGCGCTACAGTTCTTTAAGTAAAGGTTGTTCCAAGATGCTATTTTAGAAAATTGTAATTAAATAAATAAATTATAACGTCATTATCATCTGCCTAGCCTTTTCCCAACTATGTTGAGGTCGGCTTCCAGTCTAACCGGATAAAGCTGAATACAAGTATTTTACATGGAGCGACTGTCTATCTGACCTCCACAACCCAGTTATTGGGTAATACGATATACCTTGGTAAGACTGGTTGTCAGATTTTCGGGCTTCTGAGTACCCATAACGACTGTCAAAGATCCACGAATGACAGCCGGGACCAACGGCTTAATGTGCTTTCCGAGAGGTCTTGGTATGTTAAGATGGTCACCCATCCACGGACCAACCGCGGCAAGCGAAGCTTAACCTGATCGATCGACCCGTGTGGCTGTTATTACTTAGTCACAAGGCCCTCTCAAATAAATTATAACGTTTAATGAAATTAAAATATTTTCATAAAACGAAAACGTGAAACCGTATACGTGTGTTAAATAAGCGGCACGTTGTTTCTAAAGAAAGAAAATACATTTATCTAGCACAGACTAAAAAGACACACAATACACCATACATACATCAGATTAAAAAAAAAAAAGACGGGTTGCACTCCGGGAGTGCCGGCTGAAGTGAAAACTTGAATATTAACGTTGAAATAAATCAATTATTAATTGAATTAATATAACTCATTTTTTTTCACTATTTCTGCGTCACTTTTTCCATTAATAGATGCACTTTGTTCAATTTCCATATTATAAACACTTTATATACACGAATTTTACGAATACACAGCAGTGTGGCTACTACACAGACGGTCGAGCCATCAGCTGTCCATCCATCCATCCACGTCCACGTCCACATCCACGTCCACGTCCATCCATCCATCCATCGATCGATCCATCCATCCATCCATCCATCGATCCATCGATCGATCCATCCATCCATTGTCGTGTGTCGCTTGGTTCACTTCGGTTGACGCCGCCGTAGAAACAGAGGGGGGGGGGGATCTCTCCTGACGGTCACATGTCCTGACGCGAGTTTAACATTTTTTACCCATTACAAAAAGTGTGCAACGCCGCTAAAGAAGTTTTCACTTCAAAAAATTAAGGTCAAATAAAAAGTTTAAAGTCCGATGTAAAAAAAAAATAAGCAGGAAAATTTGCCTCACGGCTGCGCTGAAAAGACCCAGTTCAGCAAAAATGCCAGACAACTAGTGCCTGACGCTGGTTTCAACTGGACCTGGTTATGTGAGGTGACGGATGTAAATCAGTTTTATACTGCAACTTGGTTTCTCATGAACTTACCACGTAGGGTTTCTCAGCTTTCGTTTTTATGCCGTCTTGAATTCTTCTTTCGCACTTAGACACTAAAATCATAATAATAAATCTTTAGAAAAACTTCAACAAACTACGACTGCACCTAACTCAAAGTCAAATCATTTATTTCAAACTAGCTTCTGCCCGCGCCTTCGTCCGCGTGAAATTTCACCCTCCCTCCATTCACTCTTTTAGGGGTGGAATTTCGAAAAACCCTCAAACTCAAACTCAAAGCATTTATTTCAATTAAACCATTACAGGCACTTTTGAATTGTCAAAATTAAGTAGTCGGTCAGTTGGTCAGAAAGTTGAAGCTAGTTGCCCATTCCAAAGCGTAGATCTCTATGGAGAAGAACGGGCAAGAAACTCCATGGACACTGTTTTTAAATCAAGATATTACAAAATCCTGGGTACATTATTTTTGTTGCTTCTATATGTGAGAACAATGTAAAAAAACACATAAATGAACAAGCAATACAAGAAATAAGATTAAAAATAAGCCTTGGCAGTTAAGAGATGACCAGTCTCAACCGACGGCGTCCGTTCACGAACATGACGCATGGATCAGCACCATCCAGCTCAACCATTTTGTAGGGAACCGAATGATCCAACACACGCGCCACCATCAGTGAGACATTTAAGTGAGCATGACACATTGTCAACTGCCATGCTCTTTCAAGTCAACATCAAAAAAACATAATAAACGGATCCATGGTTCTTACATTTACAAAATTGAAAAAATGCTTCTAAATGATACAAAACTATAGATTGCAATTTATTTAAGTGATGAATAAAATTTTTAATACCAAACAGGAAAAGGTGTTTAGTATTGCAGCATTAAACAATTAAAACATGATTGAATAAAATAAAAATAAATATTAAGATCGTAATGTCAGAAACACTAAAAAAGAAAAAGGGAAGCACCTCTTCCAAATATTGAAATTTTAACTAGTGAGCTCAAGTGCCTGTGGAGCAGGACCAGCATTTAGCCAAGCATTTTTATCTGCAATATAATCATCCAACTTATAATATGCTTGTCTACATAGTGTGCGTTTAATGCATGTTTTAAATTTCTTCTCATTTAGATGAAGAATATCGAGTGGTATTTTATTATAACATTTTACACAGTAACCCATAAAAGAAGTTTTTACTTTAGACAATCTGAAACGCGGTTGATCTAATTTGTTCCTATTCCTTGTGTTAAAATTATGCCTGTCACTTATCTTACTAAAAAGATGTAGATTTTTTCGAACGTACATAATGTTTTCATATATATATTGACAAGGAACCGTCATGATGTTAATTTTTTTAAACAGTTCCCTTAGAGAATCACGTCTGCTGAGCTTGTATATGGCTCTGACAGCCCTCTTCTGCAGGATGAAGATAGAATCAATATCTGCAGCCCGTCCCCACAACAAAATACCGTAAGACATGATGCTATGAAAGTAACTAAAATAGACCAGTCTCGCGGTATCCACGTCTGTTAATTGGCGGATTTTCCAAACAGCGTAAGCGGCTGAAATTAGCCGCCCTGCAAGAGATGTTAAGTGCGGACCCCACTGCAGCTTTGAGTCAAGCGTAATCCTCAGGAAAACCGTATTTTCGACGAATTCAAGTATTTCCTTATTCAATACAACGTGACATTCACTATTTCTAACATTTGGTAAAGCGAATCTAAATGCATTTAGTTTTTTTTTCATTTAATACCAAATTATTTACAGTAAACCAATTATGGACCAAAAGCATAGCGTTATTTATGTCGTCAAGCTCCTGTGCACGTCTGCTTACTTTAAAAATCAGAGATGTGTCATCAGCAAATAACACCATTTGTGATCGGTTTATCAGTAAATGAGGTAAATCATTTATGTATACTAAAAATAGGAATGGCCCCAATATTGAGCCCTGCGGTACACCCATTTTGACTTTCAAACCTGATGAATTCACACCGTTAATTTGAACTTGCTGAAATCTGTCATTTAAATATGATTTCATTAAGCTAAGAGCAAGTTTACCGAGTCCGTAATGCTCAAGTTTCAAGAGCAATGTATCGTAATTCACGCAATCAAATGCTTTGGATAAGTCGCAAATAATGCCTATTGCATCTTGTGCCTCTTCCCATGCGTTAAAGATATGTTTTAATAAGGTGACACCGGCGTCGGTTGTACAACGTCCTTTGGTGAAACCATACTGTTGATCGTGTAGGATGTTATTACGATTAAAATGATTGAGCATTTGATATAACATTACTTTTTCAAAAACTTTACTTAAAACCGGCAAAACCGATACGGGTCTATAATTGTTAGTGTCTTTGCTGTCCCCAGATTTGAAAAGTGGAATAACTTTACTGAACTTCATTAAATCCGGGAAAACCCCTTGATCTACAGACAAATTAAATATTAAAGCTAAATAGGGTGCAATTGTCTCAATAATGGATTGACAAACTTTAGTAGACATGCCCCACAGATCCTCGGTAATTTTGATCTTAAGTTGCTTAAATGCCTTTATAATGACTGTAGGGTTTATATGTGTAAATTTAAATTCCACAGGACAGGCTGAGACATTCGCTCTTAATAATTCAATAGCTAGTGCAGGCGAGGAATTTAAAGTTTCTGTAGTTTTAATTGGGATATTGGTAAAGAAAGTTGCAAATTCCTGAGCGACATCGATGTTATCGCTAATGAGACCGCGGGAAGTGTCCAGTGTGTAATCAGTATTATGTTTTTTGTTCCTGTTCGTTTCATTGTTAATAATTTTCCAAACTGTCTTTATTTTATTGTCTGCTGATTTAACCTTGTTACTAATGAAAGAAGCTTTAGCTACTTTGCAGACATTTTTAAAAGTTTTAGAATATGTAGTAACATACTTATTAAACGTATCCGTGTTAATATACGGCTTAAGGCCATACAGTTCAAATAATCTATCCCTACTTTTCCTGATTCCTTTAGTTGCCCATTCACTGAATAAAAACTTAGGGCAAATAGTTTTTGATTTCTTCTTAAAGGAATTATTGAACTCTGTTTGCACTAATGAAAAGAATTCTTCATACAAAATATTACCATTAGTCACACTTAGGCCCTGAGCACTCAACTTGCTAATTAAAGTAGCATTAAACTTATTCAAATTACCCGATGTTATTGGTCTAGTTTGAATCTGCACTTTTTGCATCGGTGTGTTGGACTCAAAAGAAACAGTTTGACCACTGTTATCAGAAGGAAGATAATTTACAATGGCTTTATCTAAATATTCGCAGCAACAAAAGACATTATCAATGCATGTAGCCGTAGCCGTAGTTATTCGCGTTGGTTCCAAAAACACATTTGACAAATTGAATGATTTAAAGAGGCTTAACAATCTACTGCTATTTAAATTATTTTCTAAAATATTAATATTAAAGTCACCACAAATAATTACTGATTTGTTACCAGTTGCAAGTTTTCCCAAGACATCTTCCATTACTGACTCAAATATAGAATAGTTTTGATAGTTTGGAGGTCTGTAAACGCACACTGTAAAATGCTTATCCAGCTCAACACAGGACAGTTCAATGTTATGTTCCACCGATAGTTCCACTATGTCTTTACGAGTCTTATATTTTACGCAATTTTTAATTAAGATTAATGAACCACCACGCAGCATGGATTTTCGGTTAAAGCAACTGCCTACACTATAGTTCTCATAATTAATCATCATTTCATAATCTTTCAACCAGTGTTCAGTAATACAAATAATATCAAACATTGTTTTTTCTAAAAACAATTCAATTTCTAATAATTTGGAAGAAAAACCTTGAATATTTTGATGAAACAATTTCAAGGAATTCTGCTTAGCCCCTTTTTTACAATTAACTAATTTAGTGCTAGAAGATACCTTGTTGGAGGTGGTATTAATAATATTGTTATTGGTACCTTCTGTTGTCTTAGTCTCCCTTTCTTAGTGGATACCTACTCTTCACTAAGAATGCACCCTCCAAATTTCATGTCTCTAGAACCAGCAGTAATCTGCTGGTCCTAGAGACTGATATATCAACTATATCAGTCAGTTAGGACTTTGAATTTTATATATAATTATGTAGATAAAAGGATGCACATAAAAGGCACTGTTGAACGTCAAAATTTACAAAAATATTGATTTGATTTTTTCCAAATGGTAGTTTCGTATGGAGAAGAATGGGCAAGAAACTGCACCGTTACCCTTTTTCCGGTCAAGCACCACGCGTCGCCTATTGGCGACGAAACAATAGAAAATCAATTGTGTCTCATTAGCGGAGCTCGACAGATTAAAAATGTTTTACAGCGCTCTTAGTTTTTAGGTTTTGAAGATTAACAGTACACATCACTTAATTCTGTCTTGTTTGTGATGCTTGACACTCAGAAATCTCGCTTAGTTTACCAATCGCGCAATAGTAAGATCAACATGAATAAGCTCTAAAAACGATATTTGCTTTCAAAAGTTGTACATACCATGAATAAAAATGAAAAACCACACAATATCTGACTTTATCGCGAACATTTTAAAAACTGTCCTTGAATGATTGTAACGAGATTATAAAATGTAATTTTAATTTAGTGGACCGCGTAAATTTTGTAATTTTATTGAGTTTTGACGATTGCTTGACTTTCTGATAAACGAGATTTTTGTGTTACGTAGAACTAATTATACAATTTGCTTCCATTTTGCTGTTACTTACAGTGTCTTGTGTAGCAGATTGACATAATACGTTTTGCGTATTACAGCCATTTTATACGCTTGAGAAAGAATGGTAGGTGTCAATAATTAAAATTAACATGATAAAAACCAGTTCTGAAAATGACAATGTCACGTCGTACTGGGATGGGTCCGTCATTACTGACCAGACTATTGTCGCCAATAGGCCTGATAGATCGATTAGCGTGCCGCACAATGATTGTGGATGACATTCCACATGACAAGAACCTCGTGAAAGCTGAGAAAGAGGAATAAATTAAATATCTTGACTTAGCACACGAGGTTGTTGACATGTGAAATGTGAGATAGGTTGTCATTGTGCCGATTGTCTTATCAGCCAATGGCCTAATGGCCAAAAACCTCGATCAACATCTCTCGAGGCTCTCGTTAGGCGGTTGGAATACGGGCTTGATTCAGAATGCAGTACTCCTTGATACGGCTCGCATTGTGAGGAGGTTCCGGTCTCTGGAACCCTAACCACCGGTAGCTTGGACCCTGCTCCCGATACCGGCGGACTACTATTTTTTTATATATTTAAAAGTTTTTTTTGTGTTTATTTATAAAAATATTTAAAAATGTATTCAATAATAAGTAATTAAATAAATAAACGAAATATAATAATAATAAAATATTTTGTTTCCATGTTCCGCAATAGTCCTGCATCAACCGAGGGTTGTCGGTGGGTGCACTTGCATCCCCCCCGGTGGGTTCCCGCATTGTCGAGGCGGGGGGGCTCAGTAGCCGTGGCTTGGACACCCACGGTGAACCGAAGAGGAACCCGAGGAGGGGCCGCTCGTCAGGGCTTTTGCCAGTAAGCCGACGACGTAGCGACCAACAAGTAGGTTGCGGTGCCGCTTGGGCGACATCGCAGCTGAGGCGGGCCGCGATGTCGTATGGGAGGCATCGCGGCTGAGGGTTGTTGGCTGAGGAGGAGGAGTGTTGGTATGACGTTGGCCGCTCTCCCTATCCTCTGCGGCTGAAAATTGGCAGGCGGCGGGGCCAATGACCTGACCCGTCGCAGGGGGACCAAGGGTGCCCAGACACGGGGTCGTCTGGCGCCCATGTGCTGGTTTGGTCCTTGGGGTGGTCACGGCGTGCTATGTGTTCTGGTGCGCCGGTGATGGGGAATACTCCCCAGAGGAGGGTCCGGTGACGGACAGCCGCGGCGGGTTCACGAATGAGTGCTAACGCGTGCCTGTGTTCCCGCCGTAAGCGGCAAAGGTGGACACCGTGAAGTTTTAGTGGACAGAGTCCCACATAACTGCACTATCTCCCCGTGGTAGTGCAGAATGCATGAGCATTTCTCCACGATAAAAAAAAAATGGGTGCACTCGCATGGTGCATACAGGGATAGTCGTAGATTATTGCTAGATTCCATTAAAATTTTTCTAAAGGGCCGCCGCTGTCAAGTGGCCGGTGCGGGATGGCTTCAGGCCCTCGTACGCCTTCCAAAGGACTAAAACCCCGTGATTACGAGATAAAAAAAATGTATATTTTTTATTACAAAATAATTATTTAATTTATACAAATATAAACGTCAGGTAACGTTGCGCAGCCCAATTAACCGCGAAGAGGACTTTGAGGTCGTATTTGTATCGGGCTCTCTCTCTCTGGCTGGACAACAGAGCTTGGTTGGTTGGCTTTAGTTATTGGTTTACTTTCGAAGCTTTTCTTCACAAATGCTTCATCACTATTAAAATTTAGAATTTCATCAAATGCTAGAGATTCCATTTGGGGTGGAAGCCTTATTTTCGGTGGGGGCCCCATTATCGGTTGAGGCCTCATTATTGGTGGAGGTCTTATTATTGGTGGAGGTCTTATTATTGGTGGAGGTCTTATTATTGGTGGAGGTCGTATTATTGATTTAGGTCTTATTATTGGTGGCCGTTCCATTTTAGGTGGAGGCTGTGCGGTGCTTGTGATTGGTGGTGGAGCCAGCTCTGGTGGCGGACTGTTTATTAGTGGAGACTGCATTTCTTGTGGAGACCCGACGATTGGTGTAGGCTCTATTTCTTGTGGAGACCTGACGATTGGTGTAGGCTCTATTTCTTGTGGAGACCTAACGATTGGTGGTTGCTCCTGTTTTGGTGGAGGTCTAATTCTTGGTCTTTTTCTTAGTGGGCGCCTCTTTCTTGGCGGAGGTCTTATTCCTGGTGGAAGGCCTATGTTTAATGAAAACCTATCGGTTGTTTCCTGCTCGTCTTTTTTTGGTCGAAAGCTGGGAAAGACTTTATGTTGCGTATTTATATCATTTAATGGATTGACATCTTCTTCTGAATCTTCTTTTACATTTGTTGCGTACCGGTCTCTCTTCACATTCGGTACTAGTCTACCACGCATATGTTTTTCATTATCTGCAGGCCTGTAAATATATAAACATTTACAATTATAAATGAGGCCCTTGCCCAGAATTGGGACATTACGGGCTAATTGCATAATCATGCATAATCAGCCTATAATGTTCCCACTGCTGGGACACAGACCTCCTCTCTTCGAGAGGGAGCAGGCTATAATCTACTACGCGGTCCCAGTGTTCGAGGTCTAATGTTCTTTATTTTTGGCAGCGTGAACACCAATAGGAATATTACCAAACTGAAGATAAATTATTTTGGCATGTATTTAGTCGAAGCATAAATAATTCCCTAAAAAAATTTATGAAAACTCTAATATAATTCATTAATTTCTTTAAAAACTCTTTTTATGAACCTCAAATAATTCAATTTTAGTGTCCTAATAATCGTGAATAGCCTAACTTCGACCAACTTAATTGTAGATGGTCACAGTTTTGACCTAACATAACCCTTTTGCTCAGGGTACCCCCTAGCTTAGTTACCAACTGCGAGGAAACGACAGAAAGTTGAAAAGACGCTCATTTATTTTAAAAAGCGTGCATCATTAGAAACCCGAGTATTTAAAGGTTCATTAATTAATGAAAGTGTACATCATTAGAAAGTCAATATGTTTTTACAGCATCAATTAAATATTTCCCAATTATATTTTTCTATACACATTCAAATGACAATTTTCAACTCGGAAAAATATACCAGATTCTTCGTCTTTGATCGCACCTATATTTTTTAATTAAAAGAACTTACCCAGCAGGGTGGTCCTTCCACGATACATAACTTTCAATTGTATCAAAGCCCTTTACGCTAGGAGGACTGTCGCAAAACAGTGCTTGTCTGTGAAACAAAAGTTTTACAAGTTAGCTTTATGTCTAGTAGTAGTAATTAGGTACTACTAATAATAAGTGAGTGCTCATACACACGAACGACACGTGTCGACGACAGAGGCAACTGCATCGGCTCATATTCGCCGACGACGGCAGCCGTCAACACCAGTTGACGCCCGCCGTCGACAACGTGTCGCTCGTGTATTGAGTACGGTGCTCAAATACACGAACGGCATGTTGTCGATGGCGTACGGATCAATGTATCAAACAATACCAAACACAATATTATGTGACTCACCTAGTATTTACACTCGTATCTTTTCCTCTTAAAACATTTGCTCTTCTATCGCCTAATATACAACCTATAAAGGCTCCGTTACACACTGTACTGGTATACAAAAAAGGTCCAATGCATTTATTATCAGCTGTAATTTTGAAAACTGAAGCTACACCAATGAGAACCTCTCTTTTTCCCACCCAAGTGACAAGCGGGCCTCCATGGTCGTTCTGAGAATGAAAAGATTGATTGAGACTAAAAGATCATTTTAGCAGTGTAAACGATAAGTACGTAATTATGTCAAATAGCGAATGTGCTTTATTGATTCTAGATAATTTGAACTTGTCTGACAGGCTGGTCAACAAAAAGTAACGAACACTCTGCCAAATCTCTTGTTTGCTGTGATCGATTTTCCAAATATCTACAGGCAATTAAATTACTTAGCATGGTATTTGACAACAGAAGGCCAATTTCCGTAATAAAAAACGTGCAAAATGTAATCGCAATCTCATCTCGGCTACAATCAATGTCTAAAACTTGTCAAAAATGTAGGGAAATTACATAGAACTATTATTACTAGCGTATAGAACCGACGCCGCAAACCAGATTTTTGCGCCATGCTTTGTTGCCGACCGGCAACAACTCTTTGTTCCATGAAACGCGTAAACGCCATGAAATTCCCGGCGCTTACGACGTTTTGGTCGCGAGAAAACTATACGTTTTAAGAGGTCTAGCGCTGCATCTTTTATAGTTTGGTGAGACGACACCTAATGTTTACGCGCTGCAGCAAATGCTGAGTGAATCTACGGTACGCTCGCCCCGCCCAGCACCCCGGCTGTCATCCTGTTATGACACTGTTTTTGCTTCGGATAGCCTCTCTATACGTAGTACTTTATCTCAGTGGGAAATTAGAGGTATTTTTGACAGATTGAGACTGAGATCAGACAGTGAACTTTCTTAAAATTACGAGCGACGAATAATTAAATTCAATTAACTTAAACAAACCGGCTTAGTGTCCCTTAACCTAATTTAACCAAATTCTTATGAAGATCTTACTTGACAAATTCCGCTTCTTCGAGTGAAAGTTCTGTTAAAGTAACCACTAATGTTTCCAAAACCAGGTTTATAAATGAAATCAGTTCCTTCAAAGGAACCAGTTTCATTAACAATATCAGTTCCGTTAGCAATATCAGTTCCGTTAGCAATATCAGTTCCGTTCACAATAGCAGTTTCGTTAGCAATATCAGTTCCGTTATCATTAACAGTCCCGTTCACAATTTCAGTTCCGTTATCATTATCAGTTCCTTTCACAAAACCTGTTCCATTTACATTGTTTGTTATATTATTGCTTTTTTCGTTTAAACTCATACGTTTACGTGTTTTATCTCCATCGTGTTCGTGCACCAGGTGGTTCATTAGTGCTTGTTCTGGTTGTTCTGATGTAATTTCAAATTTACACTAAACAGAGAATTGATTTCGTTACAAAACATTTTTAGAGGAATATCGCGATCACACAGACAGTCACAAAAAGCGACATTGCCTAGTTTAGATACAGATTACTTACGAGTACACCTGGATAACCCATTGACTTCTGTTTCTCAGTGATACATCTAGTCCTCCCGGACTTTTGTTTCAGCGAATAAGGCAGCCCGTAGTCATTTAAGTTCCCAGGTGCCATAGAACATATCATATATTTCTCTATAACTTTTGTCAAGTCCGCATAATCTGAATATTCTTGCTGACACTTATTTTTATCGAATAACGTTGTAGCACCAAAGCGTAAGTAATCCTGGTTGTAATTTTGGAGATCCCCATGCTAAAAATAAATACGGTGAATAGATGGTGTTAAAATGATGTTAGGTAGAAAAAATAATGACAATAAAAACAAAGGCTTAGTCCAAAACGGCCACACATCAGCGTAACCTATTTTTCGTCGATTTTCAGCTACAACTCGATATGAGTGATCGATCATCAAGATTCTACTGCCCTTATACTAATTTATTTTGGGTCGGCACAGCATGTCATTCAATACTTCTCTAGCTATCATCTCAGTAGTCACCCCCCCTTTTAACCGTCGAAATCATCTTTCACACAGTCCACCCACAGTTTCTTTGGTCTTCCCGTACACTTCCAACTATGTTCATACTCTGATTTATTATCAACACCCCCGTTACCAACTGCCCCGTTGGTCTCGTAGTCGCAAGCGCGACTGCAGAACGTGGGGTCCTGGGTTCGTTTACCAAGTCGGGAAAGTGTTATTGGGAATTTCTTAATAACAGCCCGGAGTTTGGAAGTTGGCGATGTGATACCCCCGTGCCTCGGAAAGAACGTTAAGCAGTTGGTCCTGCGCCTGATCTCTCTCCGGTCGTATCGAATTGCCGTCCCATCACCTACGTCCACTGGCCTATTTAGGGCTTTTTTCCAGGAGGTGCCTGGCCCCTAAACTTTTTTGTTTTTTTTTTCGTTAGGGAGTCCTCATGGATACCCTCCGTCTGGGAAGAACGGAGGGTTATGTCGGACTCCTATCGACTAAAACCCTACTGTTCCTTCTACTACCACAAGTCGGGGGTCCAGGAGATACTTGTACATTCGCCCACTGGTATCAGCCCGCCATGCCTAGCGGGTCCCATCCCCAAGTGCAGCCGATCCCACGACCGATCCTTTTCTTTTAGCACGTTTTAGCACATTCTGCTCCTAAAAAAGTTTCATCAATTTGGAGAATACCCTTATAATTACCCACAAAATGCTTCCCAGTCGCCCGCTTGTCACTTTGCATTGTGACGCGAAATTTAAATGTACCTACTCTAGCTTATTTTCATTTTTTAAATTTATTAAAATCTCACGGGTGTAAGCCAAGGTGAGATTTTAAGTCTGATTAGATTAGGTGTTTTGTACTGCATTGAAATGATTGTCTAAATGTTTTTATTGACGTGTAAAAGTGTTTGTACAAACCTACTTACTGAAAATAAATCATTTATCAAATCTAATTGTCAGAATTTTTGGACTATGCGACATGTGTTTAATATAGGAGCTTTCTGCAGTGTAAGGTATGTGTATTTGGAAAGATTGATTGCATTTAAACTGATAAATAGTTGTTTCGGGATGATAACAGTCGTTAATACCACTATTGGGAGTATTGTTACTCTATTAATTTTCCAAACTCTGGTAATTTCTTCTTGTAGTTCTGTATAATTCCTGATTTTTTCAGTGATAGTTTTTTGTATATTATTGATGTTTGGGACTGCTATATCTATTATGTATGTGTGTTTATTTTCTTTATCAACAAGTTTTATATCGGGACTGTTGATATATATTGTATGATCTGTAATTACAGTGCGGTCATAATATAATTTGTATGATATGTTTTCTAATACAGCCCTAGGTGAGTATTTGTAGTATGGTGTGTATGGATCCTTCATGAGATTGTGTTTTGTTGCGAGTTTCCGGTGTATAATATTAACAAGTTGATTGTGTCTATGAGTGTAATCATTTTAGGTTAGTGTGCTACAAGCTCCTGCGATGTGCTGTATAGTTTCAGGTTTGCTGTGGCACTTTTTGCATAAATCACTGCATATTGTGTTATCTTTAATTATATATTTTCTATAATTCTTGGTATTTATGATTTGGTCTTGAATGGCCAGCATGAATCCTTCTGTTTCTGGAAATAGTCCACTTAATTCCAGCCATTTGTTTGAAGCTTCTTTATCAATGTGTGTTTGGTATAAAGCATTTGGATATTATAATTATTTTAAGCGTGTGTTGTCCCACTGCAGGGCAAAGCTAGCTTATTACTTTGCGTATTATTAGATTTAATTATGTTTGTGATTTCAAATGTAACTAAATGGAATGTATTATGTAGGTAATAATAAAATTGTGTAGGTCTTGGTGGTAAATTATTTATTTGATTGGTTTTGTGTAAAGTTATATTATGTAAGTGTCTAGCTTAGAATTTCGAATAGGTCCCCAAATATCTTGGGGTGGGCATCAGACCATTCTGCCACTATGCCTGTGTCGGCGCACACACTTCCTTATGCACTATAATATCTTCCACGCTGAAAGCTAGTCTCCGTTGAGATTGGCCGCCATGGCCGAAATACGGTCTGGAGGACTATACATATATTACCAAACCAACATTAGTAAATTAGAGAGAAAAATATATTACCTGTCGCCAGTATTCCGTATGTCCCCATCCTAATACCATAGCATCCACATTGGCTGCCTGACGTTTAAGGTCATAGTTTATAGGAATTGTACTTGGTACGTACGAGCATATCAATTGAAATCTAGCGTCATCAAAATTGTACGGCGATTCCACTTTGACCAATGCTATATCTATGTACGCCCACTTTTCTATTTTATCGAAGTCGAATTCGTAGGCTGTAAAATAGAATTAGTGTAGTACCCTATAGTACAGCGTGTGTTAAAAATGTGTTCTCATATTTAAATACCATCAAACTGAACAACTTCCTCCCATTTAAAACTGCAATACCTACTCAACTCCCAAATGTATGGGGCAGTTTATATTTTTTTCGCGATTTCTGTGTTTGGTCCCATAGTAAAAGTTGTTCATAATAATGAGCACAATAACCCCTTAAGAGGAAAACGGTGATTAAAATTTCACCCTGTATACAACGTCCCGACATCAATCGTTGGGCAGTTGCACCCACCAGACACAACACCCGTATGGTCGGAGGTTTCCTTTTCTATAGAGGATGAGTGAACTTTACACCATGTTCCTCATACCTCTATAGTACTATTAGTTACAACATACTTACAGACCGGAACACATGTATACACAATTCTCTTTTTCATTTGTTTGGTACAATCATCATGTTCTAGGTTTTTATCGCTCACATATCTCCTGTACCCTGCGATCGCGTATAAATAGTGCACGTCTTCAACACAAGCTGCAGATGTGATGATAAACTCTCTGGAGACTAAGGCACCACCACACAGCCAAGAGTCGTAATTTCTTTCTGATATTGTTGCTTTTACTAAGTACACCTGCAGTCATAAAAAATAATGTTTTTTTTTTTTTATTTTTTTATTGCTAAATGGGCGCACTCTTGACCCCGATCACGCCTGATGGAAAGCGATAGATGAGGTCTATGATGGAGCGAGCGTGCCCAGAAGATGCCTGTTCACTCTTGATTTGAAGGCAGACGGGTTAAATGTGGGAGGGAACACAGATGCCGGCAGAGAGTTCCACACTTTGGCTGTGCGCATAATAAAAGTGGAGGAGAAGCGCCGAGTACGACTCATCGGGATATCAATCAAGTGCGGATGGTACGCTGCAGTACGTCTGGTTGTCCGGTTGTAAAAGGGCGATGGTGGGATCAGGTCGTGGAGTGGTGAATGTATTTATAATGCTATTTTTTTGTTAGGGAGTCAAGGAGGAATTATTGCAGATAATTGATGATAATATTTACCATCATTTACCAACAGTACGCCCCGTTTTTAACCGTATCCAATTAACACTATACCTACGTATTACCTACAGTACGGTCTCTGTCAAGGCAAATAATAAAACAAAACGCTATTTTGCTAGATTATAAAAAGGAAGACTGACACTTACCACGTACGATTTATCTGAAGTTACTTGATCGCCGTCTACTATTCTTCTTTCGCAATGAGACACTAAAATTAAATTAACTCTGTTGATATCATACTAACTACCGCACTCAAACACGTCACTTAATTAAAAATAATCTATCTTGGCCAGTATAAGAGTATCTTAGCCCATGTCAACAAAATGTAATGCTTCATAATTTTGACTGAACGCGTTCGAACTTATCAATTAAAGCTAATGATTGATTGTTTTTAAGTGACGACGTCTGTGAGTGCGGCAGTAAATTTACTTATTGCACTAACGAATCCTACAAAAAAAAAACTAAACATGGCACTTTAGAGCTTCCCAATCCACAAATAAAAAGGCCTTTGTCACAATTAATTTAAACTATACAATCGTTTTAAGTACCACTTTGTTTTATCCTTCATTTTCCTACAACTTTTTATTATAATGTCACTAACTTACCATAAAAAATTGTTATTAATAACAAAAGATCAAACTTTGTTATAACCATTTTTAAATCTACCCTTGATCATAAAACATTGTCAACTCTAGAATTTTCAATTTGACGGTCTGTAACTGCGTATTGAAATGGCTAATGAATAATATTTTTATTGTATTTGTGTTTCTTGATTGTGGTGAATGCTGTTTTTTAATACTAACGAGACAATATACCTACAATGGTTTTACTTGATGCTGAAAATAATTTGAATAAGAGCGGTTTCGCACTACGCCCGATCCGAATCCGAGAAATCAATCCGAATTGGAAATTGTTCTAAATTCTGACGGATAGAGTTCGGATGTAGTGCGCAACCCCTCATAGAAATAGGACTACAGTCACTTCAGACCGGCATTTCTCGGATTCGGATCGGATTTGAATCGTTCGTAGTGCGAAATCGCCCTAACACACAACACAATACAGGGACATCGACGTTCAACCTCATGGATGGATTCAGTACATGATTCTGAACCGAAACTTTTAATCTTTCGAACTTTGAATCTGACGAAAAAAAAAAAAATCTACGCAGGAGGGTTTAAGACCACCTTAAATCACGTACTAAATTAATTGATACAGATGCGATTTTTTCTGGAATAAGGCGTAAAGGTATGAGGAACAGGGTGTAAAGTTCACTGATCCTCCATAGAAGAGGGAGGATCCTCCGACCAGACGGATGGTGTGTCTGGTGGGCAAATGCCCAAAGATTGATTTCGGGACGTTATGCTAGTTGCGCGGTAAACTATGCTTGCGCGATATAGGATTTTGCGTGACGTCAGTACAAATGTATGATGTGTAGTTCGCGTTTGGCGATGTAGATGCCGCCACACAGTCGTTGCGCTGAATTAAAAAGGACATATTTTCAGATGTTTTTAGCGGTTGCTAACTGCTGGCAATGTATCATTCTCTTTTGAAACTGCAAACAAAACTTTGTCTAATAATTCATTATGATTTTATTTATTTGTCTTTATGAGACTAAAAAGACAACCAAGAGCAGTGAAGAAATTATAGGCAGATGTCAAAAGTCTAAACGAAAGTAAGAGAAAAGGGTTTAATAATTATATTTTACGCCGCACTGAGGCAGAACTTATAATTAGCAATTATAAAATGTATTTTAACAATAAACGTATACAGATCTGTTGCGCTTATATATTTATAATCGATAAGTGTACAGAGAGCTTAGTGCTAATTGCAATCCAAGATACTATCACCCTTGAATTTCGTTAATTTGGTCCAAACTTTGCTTCACGCAGTTCATTTTCTGCAGGACTGAAAAATAAACTTAATTTTTATTATACGTGATGATAATTAATATATCAATACTATGGCTGTTACCTTAACCTTTTCAACGCCATTGTCACATATATTAGGTCCTTACATATGAAATTGGCGTTTTGTATGGAAGGAACAAAAAGTCGAATATTTTTTAATATAATATATTTAATTAATCAAAGTATGAACCATTGTTTTCAATGCACTTTTGCCATCTTATAGGTAGTTCATTGATCCCTTTACTAAAAAAACCAGTCGGACGGGAATCAATAAAATCTTTGAAGGCGATTTGGACTGCCCCATCGGAGTTGAATTTTTTCCCTTGCAAAAAGTTATCCAAATTGCGAAAAAAATGGTAATCTGTTGGAGCAAGGTCCGGGGAGTACGGAGGATGTCTAAGACATTCCAATTCAAGCTCTTCTAATTTGGTAGCCGTCTGTTGCGCAGTGTGTGGTCTGGCGTTGTCGTGAAGCAGCAGTGGCGTGGAGCGATTGACCAGCCTTGGTTGTTTAGCCGCTAGCTTTTCCATCACATCGAAGCCTGCAGCTAACTCGGACGTGGTTTGCGATGGGTCCGCTTCCACAATAGCCTTCAATTCTCCATTATCAACTTGGGTCTCAGGCCGTCCACGGGGCTTGTTCTGCAGGTCGAAATTTCCAGAACGAAAACGTTGGAACCAAAAACGAACTGTGTTTTCTTTTGCAACATGACCGCCATACACATCATTCACCCTTCGAGTCGTTTCCGCAGCACTAGTGCCACGGCGGAACTCGTACTCGTAAATAATGCGATATTTTAAATTTTCCATTTTGTAAAATGAGTGACGCAAACAGAAAAAACAGAAGAAAAAAAACAAATGAATGACGGTCATCGAAGCACAAATACATGAGTAAATAGCTGTACAAATTTGAATTTGGAATTCCTTACCAAAGAGGAGAAATTCGTGATTAAAGTGGCCAGTACGAAAAACGCCAATTTCATATGTAAGGACCTAATATGTGACAAACGAAATCTTACCCTGAACGCCAACGTCACAAATATATAACAAAATACACGTCGCACGGGTCGCACCATATTATGAAATAAACAATTTAATCATTACTTTTGTGTGTTTTTATTTATACAATTTAAAAGTTTAAGCTTCCGTCTATATTGTATTGCATGAAACTAATATACATAAACCACCAATATCGAGAAATTTGTTGTTTAAGTGTGTGTGTGTGTTGTTTTGTTAAAGTGGCCTGGCGTCAGGGGTACGGCTATACGTTTATACTCTGGCGTTCAAAAGGTTAATGTTTGGGTTACCTAGGAAAGCGTTTCCGTTGTATTAACTGCCGTCATGAATATCTGTCATTTTCACCATTGCTTTCTTTGACATTAAGGTGTCAATAAAACGCTCTGTATTTGCACAGCCGTTATTGTGTGACCGTTGTCCGCTTTCTTAGGAAAACAAAGTTTTAGGGCGTTTGTGCACTACAAGGAATTTTACTGTCCGGCAGTCCGATTTTTTAAACTTTTGAACGCCAGAGTATAAACGTATCGCCATACCCCTGACGCCAGGCCACTTTATCAAAACAACACACACACACACACTTAAAACAACAAATTTCTCGATATTGGTGGTTTATTTATATTAGTTTCATGAAATACAATATAGACAGAATCTTAAACCTTTAAATTATATAAATAAAAACACACAAAAGTAATGATTAAATTGTTTATTTCATAATATGGTGCGACCCGTGCGACGTGTATTTTGTCATATATTTGTGACGTTGGCGTTCAGGGTAAGATTTCGTTTGTCACATATATGTGACAATGGCGTTCAAAAGGTTAACTAAGTGCACAAACTAGTATACACATTTATGGCGTGCCATATGGGACCGTAAAAAATCGGACTGCCGAAATTGGTTGGCCTATGGCATTAAGTCCGCCTATGTACATTTATGTGCTTGAATAAATAAATCAATATTTCTAATTCCCCCGACCCACCCCGTCGCACCTACCTGCCCACGATATTATTTCCGCTTACCGTTCTTTGTTACCTTTTTTATTTTTGCTTGGTTCCTAAGAGTCTTAGCGTGATAATAGATAGCCTATTATAATCTTCCTCAAGATTTAGGCTATCAAATGCAAAAAGAATTTTACAAATCCGACTGGTATGGTAGTTCCACAAATTAGCGCGCGTTCAAACAAACAAACTGTCTCTCAGCTTTATTATTAGTATAGATAGAAGATAGATATAGATTACTATCAAGTGTTTTGATTGGTTACCATGTGAGGTATAGTTATTTTCTGTGCACATGGTTTGACAAAATTACCCTAAAAATCCCGCCAGATCCAGTAACACTTTAGCAAATATTACTTACCCCGCTGGATGGTTTTTCCAGGATATGTGATTCTCAACCATATCAAAACCCCTCACGTCAGGTGGACTGTCGCATAGAGCACTTCGCCTACAAAAAATATAATATATACCGATGTAAAAAGTCCTATCTCATTGCCGTTATCTACGCATTCTGTACATCAAACTAAGAAAAGAAAGAAAGAAAGAAAATACATTTATTTAGCACAGACTAAAAGACACACAATACACCAGATACATACATCAAATAAATACAAAAAGTAAAGATTAATACTTAAAATAAAAAATAAATAATTAAAATAAAATAAATTAAGGGGGGCTCCCATGCAACAAACGTGACTTTTTTATATAATATGTAGTGTTAAATATTGTACGGTGGTACGGAACCCTTCGTGGGCGAGTCCAACTCGCACTTGGCCGGTTTTTAGAACTTCTCACCTTCCTTTCTTTTGGTCCCAATCATTTAAAACACAATCTATGAAGGCTGCATTACTCTGAGTACTGGTATGCAAGTAAGGTCCAATGCAGTTATAGTCCGTATCTATCTGGAATACCGACGCTATACCGATAAGGACCTCGCTAGTCCCGACCCAAGTGACTAGTGGCCCGCCGTGGTCATTCTGAAAATAAGCTCAAAATAATATTTATTTAAACTTTATGCAACTTTAAGACTCAAAGCCTGAGGCATTCTCCACCAGTCAATCAAGGGTGAAGGAGAGAGCATAGCAGTTGCATATTAGCCTATATTGGCTAATAGCGGAGAGCCTCAACCAACATTTCAGGAGACTCTCATTGCTCTCGGCTGGGTCAAGGGCTTGATTCAGAAAGCAATACTCCTCGAAATGGCACGTATAGTAAGGAGGTTCCTCTCTGTATAGCTCTGACCACCGGCAGCTTGGAGGGTCCAAGCTGCTGGTGGTCAGGGAATTTCTGGTGCCGATGGGCCACTATTCTTTAATATTTATAAATCTTGTAACAAACATACAGCGCCATCTAGTGTAAAACTATCCAAGCACTATGATGAGCATCTTGACAAACTAGAAGACAGCAACTACAAACGATTTATATAGACAAGTGACGCCATCTACAATCTTCGTGCGCAACAATCTGCGCAAGCGCCACCCCGCGAGTTAATCTGCACCACAACAACAGATGACTACGTGTAGTGATTACGCACACATTTGTCGACTATCCGCCTATATAAGCAGAGCTGTCTTCGAACAAATCGTCAGTCACTAGCTAGAGGTTTCTGAGCGCGGCAGCCACGCAGCCAGCTCTGATCCTTAGTACGACTAGTTCCCTGCTTCGATAGCCTAGCAGTCTTCAGGAAACTAGCCAGCTAGGGGAGGTCTGAAGGGAGATAGCCACGCAGTCCCCTTCATCCCTCCATTTAGGGTTGCCTCATGATATATAACTATTGTAACGTGTAACATAAATAAGTTAAGTTGCCAATAAAGTATCATCAAGTTCACCGGGGCTTTAATTTCAAAACAAGCAACCCTACATTGGCGCCCAACGTAAATAATCTACCCACAAGTTCGGTACAGCCTACCTTCGAATTGTGTGAAGTACCCACATACTTACTAAAAGTTACCCACATACTTTTGGAAAATGTCAATCACTATGACACAAGAACAGTTCACTACGTTAATGAACACGATTGCTTCAACTCAAAGTACCATGTCTGGGAAAAGTTTTGCAAGTTGTACCAGAAAATATGAAGGTGAAAGAGACTACAATAAAGTAGAAGAATTTATAAACAGTATCTCAGTGTACAAAAAAGTGGAACATATCTCCGATGAAGATGCGTTAGAAGGATTGCCGTTATTGTTAGGCGGCACGGCAGCAACATGGTGGTACGGTGTGAAAGCGGACATCAAAAAGTGGAATAACGCGTTAGATGCAATACGATCAGCGTTTGCTCCGAAGAAGCAGCCACATGAAATCTACTTAGAATTCTTCAGCAAGAAGCAAACTAATGAAACCATCGACGAGTTTGTTTGTGTGAAACGTGCGCTTCTTTCTCAACTGCCATCTAAACGTAATAAAGAGGAGGAACATCTCGATTTTATATATGGTTTATTGAAGCTGAGCGTCAAAAAGGAAGTCGCCAGATCTGATTTTAAATCATTCACAGAACTACTCGAAAAAGTTCGCTATTTGGAAAGTTTGGAAAAAGAATCACAAATAAGTACTTCTTCGACGGGAGAACGAGATGATAAAAAAATAAAACGTTGTGCATTTTGTGCGAGGAAAGGACACACAACGGAAGAATGTCGAAAACGTTTGGCAGAGGCTAAAAAACAGTCAGCAGAGACGGCTGCAGCCACCGAGACTACAAAGGTATCGTGTTATGGTTGTGGTGAACCAGGGGTATACAGGAGTAACTGCAAGAAATGCCAGAGTAAAGAAACTCCACCAAAGCCGGTTTCATTTTACACAATGGATACCACAGAGATAATACAGGACCATGTTAAGATACCTACGATAGAAATCATCTGGAAAAATGAAAAAGGTTATGCTTACATAGACACTGCTGCAAGAACGAGTGTGGCAAGCATACAGCTATACAAATTGTTAATTAGAAAGGGAGCAACGTTTAATGAGAAAATAGCTGACACAATCCTAGCCGATGGGACGGTTCAAACCCGAAAACTCTTAACCACAGACGTGGACATCACAGTTGGTGGACGTTCCCTACCTATAACGTTCACAGTGATACCCGACGCCACTGATAATCGTACACTACTTGGCATTGATTTCTTAGAAACTGCGGGAATAGTGCTCAATTTACCACAACGAGTTTGGCACTTCGTAGATAAAGCTAGTGAGTTACACGCCTTTCTGCAACTTAAAAATGAGAAGATTCCTTTGAAGGCAGCTGAATGTCTAACATTTAATTCAGGCCAGTCAACACCGGAATCCCTATCAAACTTTATGCAGTGGGCCAGAGAACTACACATGATTTCTCCACTTCCACAAACACCGTCACCGTTAAACAATATTGAAGACAGTCCATCACCAATTATTATTAAGAATTAAAACTGATCCGGAAAAGATTTCGGCTATAGCGAATTAATCAAAACCAAGAAATATAAAACAATTGATTACATTCCTACAAACCGCTTCGTGGTATCGAAGATTTATAAACAACTTCGCAAACATAGCTCGACCTCTAACAAACTTAACTAAAAAAGAAAACATGTTGGGAGTGGAAAAATGAACAACAAGAGGCATTTGAAAAACTAAAAACAGCGTTAACTACAGCCCCAGTACTGAAACAAGCAGAATGTGATACCCGTTTTACAATAAAAACGGATGCAAGTCAATATGCAATTGGAGCAGCTTTGGTGCAGGGGGAGAACGAAAACGAACACGCAGTAGAATATGCAAGCAGACTTCTTACTCCAGCGGAATGTAATAATTATACTATGACTGAAAAAGAAGCCTTAGCAACTGTTTGGGCTGTTACACGATTACGTGGTTACATTGTTGACATTGTTGTTGAACAAAGAGATGGCAATGTGCCCAAACCATTAAATCCCATAAGAAAAAGAGGAAGATCAAAGAAAATACATACATATCCTGGTACTCTGTCGGGACGACTATAGAGTACCAGAGGGGGAGAATGTAACAAACATACAGCGCCATCTAGTGTAAAACTATCCAAGCACTATGATGAGCATCTTGACAAACTAGAAGACAGCAACTACAAACGATTTATATAGACAAGTGACGCCATCTACAATCTTCGTGCGCAACAATCTGCGCAAGCGCCACCCCGCGAGTAATCTGCACCACAACAACAGATGACTACGTGTAGTGATTACGCACACATTTGTCGACTATCCGCCTATATAAGCAGAGCTGTCTTCGAACAAATCGTCAGTCACTAGCTAGAGGTTTCTGAGCGCGGCAGCCACGCAGCCAGCTCTGATCCTTAGTACGACTAGTTCCCTGCTTCGATAGCCTAGCAGTCTTCAGGAAACTAGCCAGCTAGGGGAGGTCTGAAGGGAGATAGCCACGCAGTCCCCTTCATCCCTCCATTTAGGGTTGCCTCATGATATATAACTATTGTAACGTGTAACATAAATAAGTTAAGTTGCCAATAAAGTATCATCAAGTTCACCGGGGCTTTAATTTCAAAACAAGCAACCCTACAATCTTTTATTAATCAAAATATTAACAATTATGTAATGAATATGTTTGTACATGTAATAAAGGAATAAAAAATCGTTTATTCACATATAAAAAGGACACATGTACAATAAATACCTTAACAATTAAAATAGAGCACAGTTATATTTGTATTATTTATCCACTCCATTGTTCGCTGTGCAAATATTTCATGGACTGAAATAAATTAACGTTACTTAGCGCGCACATTTTTCATACCGTCCTTCCGCCGGCGCCGTTTCGTTTCGTCTTTACCTTGCAATTTTAGTTCCACAGTTGTGCGACAGTGACAAGAATAATGCTTAGTCAAAGCCCGTGCTAGGTAAGTAACGTTTTAAAATTCCGGTCAGTGACTTCGTTAGTTCTACTTTTGACCACTTGTTCAGTTATAAGCAGCGACGTGGCGGCCGGTACCACAGAAGATGGATCCGCCATTCCCCGTATGCGGGGGAAATAAGCCACGTCCATCAAACTTCAATTTATTTTCAAGGCAGGGCCTTAATATGACGAAACCACTTTCCTAAAAAAGCTTAACGGCTGGGTATTAGAAAAACTACTACCTACCTGGCAAATTCCGTTCCTTCGTGTTCGGTTGGCACTTCTTTCACGAGCTTTTTTTATATATTCACGCGTTGTATAATTGTAATATGTTCTATTAGTCTTTGGAAGCTCTCTTCGTGCATTCATATAGTCTGTATTTTGATTACCATTGTTTTGTTTATAACACTGAAAAGGACTGATATAATTAATGCATAGTTCACACGAGCATTGTAAATAATGCTTGGTATTTGTGACTTGGAACGTGTTAGCATGCTGCATAAAGACTCCGTCCACAGCAGGCCACGATTAGGGCTACGGTCTCTTTAAACTGTCAATCACTACTGACAGCGTGCGGGGACGTCACGACGGATGATCGAACCGCCGGGATTGCCAAAACCTTCGTTGCCGCCGTCGCACCTGGGGGTTGCGGGCGGCGTGCGAGCGAGACCGCAGCCCGTGTATTTACGAACACAGCATTCGGCCGTCTTCAGCGACGGACGGCTACACGTCGTCGGTCGCGGTCAGCGGGTGGTCAGATAGACCCCAGGCTAAGTCTTGTATAAAAATGTAGCTGTAATCGTCCACTGCGACCCACGCCCACACCACGCACGTATTCGTACAAACAAATGAATCGCGCAGCTAACGTGGCAAACCTCTCCGTGCACATCCTACGAAGCAGTGAATGGTCAACTTTAAAGCTTAGAACATACTTACAGATGATTTTTGCTCATCCATTCTCCTTTCGGGTACACATCCGTCTAGTAATGAATATGGATCTAAATCCTGTTCTTTAGGCTGACCTGCATCATCTATGACGCCCACACCTAAAGTGCATATCATATATTGCTCTATGATCGGTTTCATTTTGGGATAGTACATATATGCCTCAATACATTTACTCTTGTGTATGACTAGTGTGGGTGCATACTTTAATATTTCGGAATTGTAATTATTTGTATCATTTTTCTGAAAACATGAAACATTTCGGCATTACATGGTGTTAGGCTGCCCATTGAAAGAATCATGAGTATAACTATAGATATATTCTGATCAGACAATGCCCCACTTGCTGGAATGTAAGTGGGCCACCACTGCTCTCTGATATGTAAATGGTGTACAATATAGAGTATATGCTATCTATTATTAGTAAGAGAGAGTATGCTATCTATTATTTCTATTAGCAAATTAAAATTAATTAAACAGTCACAACCCTGACTATCAGTACGGGGAATACAAACGTCATTCAACATCATCATTTCAGCCGAAAGACGTCCGATCCTGGGCATAGGCCTCCCCCAAGCACCGGCATTTTTTTTTTATTGTGCATGGGAAATCGTCAAATGACTCCTCCCGCTCTGGCTGGAGCGGAAGGGAGCGTCAGACTATTACTGACTAAAACCCACCCGTGTTCCTTCCTTAGCCCTTTATGTTCCGGGGTAGCGATAAGCCTTTCGAACAATCCCGCACCCCCGGCAGGCTTCGGCCCTGACGGGCCCCTTCCTTTTTGCTGACATCTCTTTGAGGCGCACGCGGAACACATACGCGCCGCCCGGCACGGGCATGGTTCTGATCAGGCGGTGAATTCTCAACGCCCGGAGCGTCTCCCGCGGCGGCTGGGACGTAAGGCTCTCTCCCTCAGCCATTCTGCCACTTCCTTCACTAGCATGACTGCTTCGCAGAAGGAAGTGACTGCCTCCCACTACCTCTCGCTTTGGACCATGGCTTGAACCAGGGCCGGACGCGAGAGGTCGCCGCCGCTGCCGATCACCTCTACGAGGACACGGCGGTGCTCCACCCAAGGGGAGCAGACCTCCACCGTATGCTCCACCGTGTCCTCTGGGCGATCCCCGCAATGGAAGCACCGGCACTTGGACCGGTTCTGTGCTTCTCGCATCCAACGGACTCGCCGCGGCCTTCAAAGGATCATTGGCCCACGTGGTAACTAATAATTCTAAGTCTCTTAAAATGTTACCCGTCGCCACTTTTTCTCATGTCCCCATCCCATCACCATACAATCAGTGTCAGGTGTCTGATATTTAGCGTCGAAGTTAATAGGTATTTTAGTCGGTATGTATGAGCATATGTTCTCGTAAACAGGGTCCTCGAAGTTGTAAGGTGATTCCACTTTGGCCAAAGCTATGTCTATCATCGACCATTTCTCTATTTTATCGTAGTCAAAGTCGTAGGCTGAAAATAATAATGTCAAAAAAGAGAAAAATACTATTAAAAACACAAACTAATTAATCACTATTACTTTTATCAAAGTAAACACATTTTCTGTTCAAAGTAACAGAAGATGTGTGTATTAAAATTATTTTTTTAGGAAATATTTTATTTTAGGGTTTTTGATATTACCTAGTTACCGGTACCCTTCTGTGAAGTTTCCCTAATTATTTACAATTTACCCTGTATGTCTACCTGTATGACTACCTTGTTTTCCTCCCCTCTCTCTAATGCACAACTATCTACGTAACGAAGAATCACTGACTCCTAAGACACAGGCACCTATACAGTTTAGGAGTATTAAAATTATTGTTACCTAGTTATAAACCATAAATGCTCTGAGTCTTTGGATATTGTAATGTGAAGGCTTTTGGTGAAATTATGAATTTATTTATTTACTAGCTGTGCCCGCGACTTCGTTCGCGTGGATGTCGGAACTTAACAATATCCTGCGAGGATACCGATTCAAATCTTTATTTTTATTTAAGCTAGTGCTTCTCTATTAATAACATTATTTGTGGAACCATCTGAAGCGTACACAAAAAGGTTATTGGGGTTGTTTACGCGTGAAAGAGCTACGTATAGTTGACCATGGGAAAAGCATCCAATACTTAGGTCCACCCCCGCAACGGATAATGTCTGGCCCTGAGCTTTATTAATCGTCATGGCATAACAAAGACTGAGAGAAAGGAAAGTTGTTAGGAATAATAGGTATTCTTGGAATAAAAACAATATCACCGGTACCGCAACCGGTTAATATTTCTGCTTCGATAATGTTTTGCTGCAGATTTGTGACTTTGAGCTGAGTGCCGTTACAAAGTTTGGGAGGACATCAATTTCTGAGGAGAATTATTGGAACACCGATTTTTAAAACTATTTTGTTGGCGGGAAGTCCGGGTGTGTTGAGGGAATCCAAAAATTCTACCGGATAGTGCGTGGCGTCATCTTCTTCCATAACTGTATTTATAGAGGTGTATTCTCTACTATTCCCGGACACATGCATCAATATTTTTAAATTAATTGCCGCAGCTTGGTCATTGCGGGGAGTCAAAATAGCTCGCTGACATAGCCAAGAACCGGCTTGATTTCCCATATTTGTGGAATCTCCGTACACAGAAGAAATTAGCTCTTGTTGTGATGTAACGCAAGAACAGAGATTAGCGACCAAATTAACTTTTCCATCTTCTTGTACGGGGTATGTGCCATCGCCTATTTGTAACAATAAATTGGAAAACTCCTGTGCATTTTCGCAGCCTCCTAACTGTGCACGCATATTTACTACAGGTGTGTAGATGATATATTGCGCCATAAAACAGAACTCTTCAGACATGCAGCAATTTCATCGGCTCTCGTTCCTCGGGGTACTATCGGGAGTGTCTGCCGAAAATCACCGCAGAACAGTACCGTAATGCCTCCCATCGGCCGGTCATTTTGCCTTATGTCCTGCAAAGTTCTATTCACTGCTTCTACAGCTTTGCGGTTTGCCATTGTGCACTCATCCCTAATAATTAAAACACAATCGCGTAAAACCTTTGCTTTATCGCTATTTCGTGATATGTTGCAAACCGGGCTTTCCGTACGGTCCAAGTCGATAGGAATTTTAAATGTTGTGTGTGCCGTTTTTCCTCCAGGCAATAATGTGGCTGCTATCCCTGAAGAGGCGACAGCAAGGGCAATTTACTTTGGTTCCTTATTCAAGCCAAAATAACATTGGTTAGGAAAGTTTTCCCTGTGCCACCCGGTGCGTCTAAAAACAGGATTTCACCCGAGGCGTTATCTACACTGCAGCATTCCCTATCAAACGTCTGGCGCTGTTCCTCTGTCAAATTTGCGCAGTCATTTTGTAAAATTTCTTCGAGTTCCACGGGATTGTAACTAATTTCTGATACGTACTCTCTGTCCATCGACTACCGGTGTGGGCAAACCAACACAACGCCATCTATCGAAGTGCTATTAATATTCAATACTGCACGTAGTTGATCTCCAGATGTAGTCCATATTATAATTTTCAAATTTACATTTTTGAAGTGAAAACTTTTTTAGCGGCGTTGCACACTTTTTGTAATGGGTAAAAATGTTAAACTCGCGTCAGGACATCGCGTCAGGACACGTGAACGTCAGGAGAGATTTCCCCCCCCCCTCTCTTTCTACGGCGGCGCCAACCGAAGTGAACCAAGTGACACACGACAATGGATGGATGGATGGATGGATGGATGAATGGATGGATGGACGTGGACGTGGACGTGGACGTGGACGTGGACGTAAAATGAAAAAAGTGACGCAGAAGTAGTGAAAAAAAATTAGTTATATTAATTAAATTAATAATTGATTAATTTCAACGTTAATATTCAAGTTTTCTCTTCTGCCGGCACTCCCGGAGTGCAACCCGTCATTTTTTTAGGTGTGAACTGATTACGATGAAACAAAAAACTCAATGTTACTTCAATTTATAATTTTTAACGCAATATTGTTGCGTATAAACGTGAAGTTGTGAGACCAAGTGCATATTAACACACATTAACTAATTTTGTCCAGAGATGGCGCTGTTTTAATATTTATTTCTGAAACACTTAGAATTTTCTCATTTACAATTTTTAGGTGTGTGTGAACTGATTACGATGAAACAAAAAACTCAATGTTACTTCAATTTATAATTTTTAACGCAAATATTGTTGCGTATAAACGTGAAGTTGTGAGACCAAGTGCATATTAACACACATTAACTAATTTTGTCCAGAGATGGCGCTGTTTTAATATTTATTTCTGAAACACTTAGAATTTTCTAATTTACAATTTTTAGGTGTGTGTGAACTGATTACGATGAAACAAAAAACTCAATGTTACTTCAATTTATATAATTATTAACGCAAATATATATAAACATAAAGTTGTGAGACCAAGTGCATATTAACACACGTTAACTAATTTTACTTCTGGTAGGTACACTTTAAATTCAAAAATCTTTTGATAGACTGAACCGATTGCAATGAAACAAAAACTAAATGTTACTTCAAGTTACGCTAAATCGTTGTGTATAAAAGTTATCTACATTTATTTCGTACATTTTACGTGATGCTCGGATAACTAAACATACAAACAGACAAACAGACAAAAATTCTAAAAATGCTGGAATTGGGTTCTATTGGTTGTCCTTTAACACCCTGGCTATATTTTTTTATTTTTTTTTTAATGTACAAAAACTTCTTTTCTACAGTTTTATTATATGTATAGATTTAACCCTCTCTTGCCCTTGGGGATTGGCGCAGAATGTCTTCTTCTTCCATACTGCTCTATTAGTCGTCATCTCAGTAGTGGCCCTTTCTTTCATCTCCACAGTCCATCCAAAACTTTGATTTTCCCCTACTCTTATAGATAACTATGCAAATTCATACTCAAAACTTTCCTCACGACATATCATGTAGATAGGTAACTTACATATGGGCACACAGGTGAATATAACTTTCTTCTTCATTCTACTAGTACATCGATCTGCTTCAAGCTCCTCGTTAGTGACGTATTTATCGTACCCTGCTATAACATACAGGTACTCCACGTCTTCAACGCAAGCTGCTGATGTGATTACGAAGTCACTGGTTACTATAGCACCGCCACACATCCAGTAGTCGTAAGTTCTTTCTGATAATGATGCTTTCACTAAATACACCTAAAAATAAAGCTTAACATAATATCATACCGTTATTCCCCGAAAATGAGGTTTTTGCCATTTTGCTAGCTATGTACAGGCGCCAGCACATCAAGCTACTACAAACTGTCAATTTTTTTTAATAGATTTTCAACTTTATCGCTAAAACATAAGGTTCAAAGTTGATTCGGGAAATTTGACAGTTTCGGGTAGCTTGGTGTGCTGGTGTCTGTACCTAAAAAGTTTGAATTTATAATATAACTGTAGCTAATAGGGGGACGAACTTGTTGCCACAAATCCAGAAATGAAGTTATATTTGATTAAAAAAAAGGAAGTAAAGGTATATTTAAGCTAAAATTGATGTCTGCAAAAAGTTAATCATAAAACTATCATTAGCATTATCAGCCTATAACTGTTCATACTGCTGAGACACAAGCCTCCCTTTCGAGAGGGAGTAGGCTGTAATCTTCCACGCGGGTCCAGCACGGATCGGTAGAGGTAACATATCTTCGAATTTAAGGTTCTAGGACATGCCGGTTTCGTCACGATGTTTTCCTTCACCGTTTTGAGAGCAATGGTGATTAAATTATTTACACACTAGCTGTTACCCGCTACTTCGTACGCGTGGTTTTTTTTTCGTTAGACAATATTTTTTTCCAAAATAAAGTAGCCTGAGTTACTCCTTATTACGTTAGCTATCTGCCAGTGAAAGTTCCGTCAAAATCGGTCCAGCCTTTTCAGAGATTAGCCGGAACAAACAGACCGACAGACAAAAATTGTAAAAAAGTTTTTTTGGAATATGTACCGTCTATACATCCATAATTATGCATTTAGTAAAAAGCGGTTATTTGTATGTATAGAGTATAGATAATACAACTAGTAAGTCGGGGCCGATAACGCTGTGCCACCACTGCTCTCGATAAAACTATAAGGCACGTGAATAAATTATTAGGCATAATTACCAGTTATTTTTAAACAGTTTAACCACTTACGACGTATGGTTTAGCCGCTGTCAATTTTAAGCCACCTTCAATTCTTCTTTGGCAATGAGACACTAAAACAAAAAAAAAAAGTTAAACTTTAATCTGTCAATCTCCGCTAATGAGACACAACTGATTTTCTATTGTTTCGTCGCCGATAGGCGTCACGCGGATCTTGATTATTTTAAGAGCAGCCCCATTGCGTAATAAATATAACAAAACAATCTGATTGCAGATGATTGTCCTTCGATATAAGAGCACAAACACAGAATTACCTACTTACCATGAAAAATAATTAAAAACAACAAGAGATTTAATTTTATAGCAAACATTTCGAAATCCAGCCTTGATTTTTAACCACAACCCAAAAATAATTGTGGCTTTATGGTGTATAACAGAGCAGTGGCGTGCCTAGGGGTCAAACTTAGGGCAAGCCACTCAAAAAAAACCTACCGTATCGCTTGTCAACGTTGTGCCTCCGATTGAGTCGTTTTAGTTCTTACTAATATTCATATTTCATAATTATAGGTTTTTGCTAATAGCTATTAAAATGAATGTTTTTTAATAGCACCATTTTTTTCTTATATAAATTAAGGTAATCCTTTACAAAATCGTAACTTTTTTATTTTCGAAGTATCAGTTTCGCGTAAAATATGATAAGACGTATAAGAGTCATCTATTATTGTATGTACATTATTGGCACAACAGAGCTCTTCGAGTTAGTTCACATTTTACTCTCCCGCAACAGTCGCTTTGCAAAATATTACAATCTGGCTGAGTGGCCACTAGATGGCGCACAAATAATTGATTGATTTCTAACTACACATTATTGTTTACGATGTTGATTGTTGATAATATTTATAATTTGATTTACTCACAATTTTAACAGCCATAACTCTTCATTCTTCGCTTCTTTACCACAGACAGATGACAAACATCAAAGCACACGGAAGACATAAAGCAAAGATACAAGCGCTGAGCAATTGCCTCTATTTAATGAGGTTTTATACTCGTCGTGACCTCGGAAAGGAAGTTCTTGTTGTGCTAAATGACACACAACATCAACTAACCTTTAAAATCCGCCCCTAAGACTCTCTGGCCGAAAAACAGCGCGATGGTGATCGACACGCGTATTGTATTTAGAAATGTCGTCAAGCACATAATTGACGAGATAAAGAAGTTTCGATTCGTGTTCGAAACTTTTTAATCACTTTAAAACAAAGGTAATTACCGCAAAACCTAAACACAACACTTAACTTCACAGAAAATGAAAATAAAACAAAACAAAAAAATGCACCAGTAACCGATCAAAACTTTGAACTAATAGACTCGCGCAATGTCTCGCGATCTTACTATTTACACACACACGCGCGTCGTTATACGTTTCATTCATAAAAAATCAAAAGCCAGGCTTAAAAATCAGTACAATTTGGGAAATAAGTACATACTAATGTTATCAACAACGTGAACAATTTCTATACAAATAGTCAAAGGTCTAGAAGCCAGATTTGAAGCCAACTGGTGCGAGCGAGACGGGTTGATTTTTGTTGTTGCGCTCTAGATTGCTAAGCGGCATTGGAGATGTTTGGCAACGATGCGCGTGATGAAAATGCGCGGAATTTGAAATTATTCATTGAGTATGTAAACCTGGCAACCTTGCATCGTACTTACGTATAGCGGGTGGCCGGGACGTGCGGAGTTTATTTTTTATTATTCTTATCAATATCTTTAGTTTACTTGATTTTTTTTTAATTATTAAGCTCGTGCTTCATTGAAAGCCAGGCTTTTCGGCTTTAGTAAAAGGCACGCCCCTGTAACAGAGTAATAGAATTTCAGTTTAATTATGTTTTTTATTGTTTTCATTATTTCCTACGGTTCTTATAAACTTGAGGCGGCATCTATATCGCCACATGCGAACACCACACTGACGTCGCGTAAAATCCTGTATCGCGCAAGCAAAGTTTACCGCGCAACTAGCATATTTACAACGTCCCGACATCAACCGTCGGGCAGTTACCCACCAGACACGACACCCGTCTAGTCAAAGGATCCTCCCTTTTCTATGGAGGATGAGTGAACTTAACACCGTTCTTCCTACCTCTATAAACCCATCTAGAATGGTGCTTAGATTGTAATACTGTTTAGCTGCGTGTTATGTTATTTCTAGATTAATACAGGTACGGTCAGCATCAAAAGTTGATTAACACTTCAGTTTTTTTAATCTTAGTTATTGAGCAAAATATTTGTTCAAAATTGCAGCAGAAGATTTTTTTTAGAATATACTGTTGTCTATTATGTGAAAAGCTAAAAATCAGTTTATTGAAAAAAGTTGTTGTCAATTTAATAACATGTAAAAATGATAGTGTTAATCGACTTTTGATGCTGACTGTACAACCCGCTTTTTGATTTCACTTGCACCATCTTCATACAACTTTTGATGAAATTAATTAAAAATAATTTATCCTAATAGGATCAAAACAATCTACTTAGCCTTTTATACTTACTATGTTGAGGTTGGACTCCAATCTCACCGGATGCAGCTGAACCAATAATTTACATGGAGCGACTAGGTAGTCGGTCCATTGTAGGCTCTTAGGTAGTCGTTGCGGGTTGTGGAGGTCAGATGCCTATGTGAGTACTGAGTAAAACAATAGGTGCCCCTTGGTAAGACTGGTTGTCAAAGATCTACGAATTACAGCAGAGACCAGCGGTTTAACGTGCTTTTTGAAGCATGGAAGGGTTTCGATATGTACCTAATAATGGTCACCCATCCACGAACTGACCGATCGCGGCAAGCGTAGCTTAACCCTTCCATCGACCAGTGCGGCTGTTATCATTTAGCAACAAGCAAATATAATAAATAAATAGGACCATGAGGAGGATATAATAATAGACCTTCGTTGTGAAAAGTTTTTCGTTCGACTTTGTCTCTGTCACCTTTGACCTAGACTAGAGTCAAGAGCAAGTCCATATAAAAAAAGGCAGTCTTTTGGTTTACGTAACAGAGAAAATTAAATGAATCGTCTCAAAGTTATCTCCAGCGATTTAGGTCCTTAATGTGTATTACATAGTATATAAAACAAAGTCACTTTTCATGGCAGTGTGAGCAGTGTTGGCCCAGTGGTATCGGCCCCGTATCACATAAACAGGGAGCCGGACGCTCGGTGTCATCACTGCGTCAACTGTCAGGAGGACACAGCGTGGCATACGCTGGCAGAGTGTGCCGCAAGGCAGGAGCCGCGCCGTGCCCTCGTATCTGAAGTCGGAGCTGATTTGTCGCTGCCGGCCGTCGCTCGTTCTATGGTCGGAAGCGCCGAGTCGTGGGACGCGGTGATCTTTTTCTGTGAAACCATTGTCATTTCACAAAAGGAGGCTGCGGAAAGTTTGTGGGAGGTCGAGACCACTATCCCAACCCGCAGCAGACGTACCGGGCGTCGGTAGAGGGCGGACAACGCCCTCTTCCGGCCCCTATAAACTGGTTCTGAGGGACGGCAGACTTGGGACGTCCGCCGTCCCCCCCATCTAGCAGGACACGAGGCGGTGGCGCGTAGTGTTCCACGCGCGCCCCTATAGGATGTCGCGGGAGGAGTTTTACACCTCACTCCCCCCGTGGACTTGAGGTGGAATGCAAAGGCCGGCCGGCACCAGCCGGGGATCGTGGAAGGCGTACAAGTTCCCATGATCCCCGGTCCAATTGAGGGAAGGGAACACCGGGGTGGTTTTTAGTCAGTAAGAGTCTGACAGACCCCGCCGCCCAACCCAGGGCGGCGGACATCCATAAGGATTTTCCAACCCAGAACAAAAAAAAAAAAGTGGTAAGTATCGGCCCCGACTTAATTTCGAAGACATGTGACATCTACCAAACCTCACTCGGCCCGCACGGCGGATTATAGTCTATAGACCACTCCCTCTCGAAGAGACCTGCGTGGAGGTCCCAGCAGTGGGAGTATTGTAGGCTGATTATGTGTATGTGCTTTTCGTGTCTATCTGTATGACCGCTTAGATCTTTAAAACTGCACAATGGATTATGATGCGGTTTTTACCATTATTTAGAGCATTTATTCCGGGAGCTGTATGTTTATATTACATTTAGGTATATTCAATATAGCTATAGCACATAAATACCGATGTTTTGTCAAGTCGTAGTTTTGTAATATCCGTACGAAGCAAGGGTGGGTGGGATTTTTTATAACAGAAAAATAACTTTGAAGCATTCAGTAAAAACTTATCTATTTAACATAAACAATAACATCAGACTTTTAATATACGAGTAAAAGTGTTCAATTTCGGAGGGAATGTTGAGGCCGCACTGCAATTCTTAATGGAACTTGCATTAGATTTTTAAGAGGTCCAATACTAACCGGATACCTTACAGTTACTGGGTGTCTTGCAGTTACTGGGTACCTTGCAGTTACTGGGTACCTTTGATTTACTGGGTGCCTTTGATTTGCTGAAGGGCTTTGAATTGCTGGGTACCTTTCATTTCCCGGGTACAATTGTTTTCCTGGGGATCGGTTATTTACTGGGAAACTTTGCTTTCCTGGGGACTGGTCATTTACTGGGAAACTTTGCTTTTCTGGGGACCGGTCATTAACTGGGAAAGTTTCCTCTCCTGAAATACTTTTATTTTCTGGATACCTTCCCTTTATTTGAAACCTTTCTTTATGTGCATAACTAACAATGGCTGGACTTTTATTAGCTGGATACATTTTATTTGTTTCGTAGTTTGATTCTTCTTGATGCCCCTTACTTACGGGGTCATTTTCTACGCCAGATACACTTTTATTTTCTGGATACATTTCCTTTATTTTAAACCTTTCTTTCGGTGCGTTACTTATTGCTGGATTGTTATTAGCTAAATACGTGTTATTTGATCCATATTTTGTTTCTTCTTGATTTCTCGCATTTTCTACATTCATTATATTTTCCGAATAACTCGGTTGCGGTGCTTGATTTTTATTAGTTAAATACTTTAGACCTGCTGAAATTTTTGCTTTAGGCATCCTTCCGATGTTTTCACTCTTTGCAGGTCTGTAAAATTCAATTTTATTAGTTAGGAGATCCACAAAAGTGTAGATAAATAGAGATTATATTTGAATTAAGAATTTGAGATAATTTTCAAGTTATGGAACAACAAACTGAATGTCATACTTTTCAAAGTTCAAATTCCATTGCAACCAAAAACTTATTAGGACCTTTTTGTGGTCACTCAAAAATTAACTTGGAATATATTTCACTAAGGGCTGATTTTTTTAACGCCAGATAATTTTATCCGAGAAATTATTCCTCGGATTAAATTATGTGTCGTTGGAAAAATCAGCTCTAAAGTAATAACTGAATACGGACGAATTCCAAAAAACTTTTATACTAGAATAAATCTTATCCTGAGAATAAATTTTGAATTTTTTACCGTTTTTTCTACAGTAAAACTGTCAGACGTCTATTTTTTATAACACGGATAAAAGATATCTGACTTTTGTAAAATCAGGCCTAAGTGGCGATGGGATTAAATTATCTGTGATGATAAACACTGCTATATATTATTATGTGTTGTTATTACCCGCTAGGATCATCGTCCCACGATATTGTCCGTTCGATAAGATCATAGCCTCTTTCACTGGCTGGGCTGTCACATAGCTCCCGTCTGTTGAATAAAATCATTACCTATTTATTTTATATGGTGTACACAATAAAGAGTATTCTATTTTATTCTGTTCTATTCTATTTATTTAATACTTTAAGCACACAAATGTACAGAGGCGGACCTAATGCCATAGGCATTTTCTATAAGTCAACCATTGGGTGATGCACAGACAAAGAATGATAGGTGCAAATTTGAAAATTGAGGAATGAGTATTTTTAAATATAGAAAAACCTATTATAACTATAATATAACATATTATATACTTAATTATTATGTGTAACTTAAAAAATATATAATATTTATGACTACTTCCTTATAGCGGTCGCAGACGCAATTGCTGAGTATCCTGGTTTCGATACCTGGAGTCTGGATTTGTCCCCGGTTGATGTCAATAAGCTCGCCCCCCACTAAATGAGACTTAATAACTGGCGAAATGTAGGTGAACTACTTATTGGTAATACACCTCTACCTAGCCCTTCGGTGAAAAAAGGCATATATATTGAAAAAACTATTTATTTAATAAAACAACCAGAGGTACTCGGACATCAAAGTACCTTCTCCACCAAAAATCATGAATTTAAATAGTATACTTTGAAAATTCAAAATTATGAACCTACAATCTACAATTCATACTCGCCTGCGACTCGGAAATTCCGAGTTCAATATGCAATCCAAAAACAATCCCGTACATAAAGTGCTTGTATATAAGTATGGTCCCATGCATTCATATTGATCTGACACTTTGAATACGGACGCAACCCCGATGAGGATCTCACGAGCACCAGCCCATGTGACTAGCGGCCCGCCGTGGTCGTTCTGAAGATGTAAAAAAGTGTCACAAAATACCTTCTAACTCAAATAAAAAAAAAATACTACTTTGTCTATTTTACCATTGGACGTAGTTATGCAAAAACGTTTCATTCCACAGTAAACTGAATTTGAGATAAAAGCATTTACGCGTTTCAATGGTATTCTTTTTTATTCTAACTAGTAAAGGTCAATACCAAAGGTTTTATTGTTGAATTATATTGTGTTTAGATAATCATATGTTTAATTTTAGACTATTCACTTTACAATAAGAAAAAAAAATATTATTGGTATTGGAACATTTTAACATAATTAATATTTACATGAACATAGCTTCAAATTAATTTTGCACAAACGTTCCAGGTACTTTTTATCCATCTGTACCTTTTATGATCTAAATTTTACATCATCATTTTACATCTAAATTTTATTTTTTAATAAATATGTAAAACCTGAACAAGAAATAAAAGAACAATAATTGCTTACGATTTTTTTATTACTAGGTCACAATTTTAAAAACAGTATAAAATCTTGTGCTATTGGGGAGGCCTACGTCCAGCAGTGGACTGCTATGCTGCTGATGATGATAAAATCTTCATACGTCATACTCATCATCCTCTTGCATTTCGAAATCTGGTTCCCCACCAAACCCATCGACATCATCTATGATTCCCTCCGTACTCTTTAGGTTTTTATGTCAACAACCTCGTGTGCTAAGTCAAGACATTTAATTTGTTTCTCAGCTTTCACGAGGTTCCCGTCATGTGGAATGGTAACATCGACAATCATTGTGCGGCGCGCTAATCGATCTATCACCACTATATCAGGCTTATTGGCGACAATAGTCCTGTCAGTAATGATAGACCGATCCCAGTACAACGTGACATGGTCATTTTCAAGAACTGGGTCGGGCACATACTTGTAATACGGTACCTCAGAATCCACAAGTTTATATTTCAAAGCAAGTTGCTGGTGAATAATCCTGGCTACTTGGTTATGCCTGTGCAAGTACTCGCCGTTAGCCAGACGTGAACAACCAGAGATAATATGTCTGATAGACTCACCCGGACGATGGCATGCCCGACACACGTCAACTGTCCCGTCCTTCATGATATGTCTCCGGTAGTTATTCGTCAAGATAACTTCGTCCATAATTGCACAGACGAAACCTTCGGTTTTCGAAAGAAGACTGATTAATACCTTCCTCAGGCGACAAAAGAAGCATTCCTTCAACGATTGCTTCATGTCAGCATCGTTGATGCCTAACGCTTCCGACATACCCAAATACTTATAGCTTTCGGATGAGGAGAGGGATCTAAGGTTTATGGAATCCGAGAGTTGAATTCCCTCGGAATCCATAATCTCCCCTCGCTTTACATGCATGACTGCACATTTGTCCATACCAAATGCCATCCTGATGGCGCTACTGAAAGTTTCAGTTACCTTCAGTAGCTCCATCAGACGCGATTTGTTGGGGGCAAAAAGTTTCAAATCGTCCATGTAGAGGAGGTGCGATATGACCTGACCACCTCTCCTCAACCGATAGTCTAGACCTGAATCCTCCAGTAGTCTGCTTAGAGGATTCAGGGCTAAGCAGAACCAAAGTAGACTCAAGCTGTCGCCCTGAAATATTCCCCGTTTAATCCATACAGGTTCATCATTCCCCTGGTTCTGCCGATATCCTGGATAGCGAAGGACCGTCTTCCATTGCTCCATACACGACTCAAGGAAGGTGCGTAGAGTTGCATCTATCTTGTACAACTCCAGCACCCTCATAAGCCATGTATGTGGCACCGAGTCGTAGGCTTTCTTATAATCTATCCAACATGTCGACATATCCTTGCGGGATCGACGAACCTTTTGGCTAATGGCCATGTCTATGAGGAGTAGCTCCTTAGTGCCGCGGGAACCATTCCTACATCCATTTTGAGAGGCAGACATAATCGAGTTACTCTCAATGTGCGTATTAATTTGCGTTCTCAAAATGGATGTAAGAAGTTTATAAACCGTCGACAAACACGTGATCGGTCTATAATTCTTGGGTTCCGCGAGACTACCTAATTTATGGAGCAGGTGGGTAACGCCTGTTGTTAGAAACTGCGGTAGCTACCCAGACTCTAAAGATGACTGGAACTGAGATGCCAGGCAAGTGTGTGCACTAATTAGCCATTTCAACCAAAAGTTGTGCAGTCCGTCCGGTCCTGGCGATTTCCAATTCGGTAACGGACGGACCGCTCTGGCAACGTCTAATGGCGTAATTTGTACCGTTTTCATCTCTGGTACAGTCTCACACACTCGCTCGACATCCCGTATCCAGCCAGTCTCAGTGTGACAGACGGGCACCGACCAGATGTTGCGCCAAAATGCACTCGTGGCGGCATCATCCGGGCGGCATACATCTGTCACAATTTTTTCAGGTCGCTGCCAAGCTCTATACACCCACCTTTCATCGCTCTGGAACATGCGATTCTGCGTGTATCGATCAATATGCCGCTTATACCGCCGAATTCGGCTCGCCCATGCACACATTTTCTGCTTCAGGAAGTCGATGCGCTCTGTGACACGGGATATGTATTCTCGAGGGCTGATTCCAGTCCCCGAGAATGCCCGTCTCACAAAGTGCATCGCTCGTGGTCGTGTATTGCCCTCCCTGAAGCAGTATAGTTTGCCGATGAATACCCTGGTCCCATCGATACGACGCTCGATCCTGTGCTGCCAGGCTGGTACGGCTGGTTTTGGTCGAGTAGCTCCTTCACAACTTGGAAACTTGACGTTAGCTAAACGACATGTCGCCACAGCCGCACAATACAGGATCGAGTGAGTATCAACGAGATCCTCGCTGCTCTCGAAGAAATTCTTGAGCTGCGAATCCAAGGCACACACCAGCGCCCTATTTTTTTTGTGCATGAGTAATCGTGGTAATCGGGGTCTAAGCTCGGTCGGAGTGAATCTATACTCGAGAAACGCATCCTCCAGTGCGCTCCTCAGTCGGTCGTTGCACTGGCTACTTACTGTGTCAACCCTATCATCTTCTTCTCCAGCATGATTGAACCGCGGCGGGATGGCATCAACAGTTGACGCTTCTGCCGCGGTTTGTGCCGGAGTCGAGACGATATAATTAATATATTATTATTGTCATTAGTATTCTTTTCTTTTGTCTATGATATTAAAAGTTTCAAGTAATATTTTTTTTGTAAATAACTTCAAAGAAAATAAACTTTTTCTTTACGTGTTATAAATATTTATTTTTAGTGGTGTCGTGTATGCAAACAGTTAAGGATGAAGCTAATTAAAGCGTGTTAAAAATGAACCCTTTAAAGTTGAAACATTTTGTTTTCGAAACAGGTTTTTTATTTAGGTATATAATAGTACAAAATTCATGAAACCTTTTAAGTTTTCAAATTATGTTATTTAGGTCTGAAACATAACGTACCACAAGTTTTGGATCGTTTATGCCTCGCTTTTGTAATTTTGCAAAAACGTTCCAAATATATATGGAACATTTTTTACAAAATAAAATGGTTTAACATGGTTTTGCTAAAACGCTACAAGGTTGTTGTGGCGTTTTAACAAAATAAATATACTGTTTCGTAAAACATTAAATGTTCCTGTCCTCATAGTACGTTCTAGTTAATTTACACAAGTTATTATTTGATAAAGGTTGTGGGTTGGAACGTAAGTGAAAAAAATATTTTCTGATATAAGACTTAAAACTTGAAACCTTTTTGCTAATCTGACGCTAAGTGTCATAAAAGGTAGTCTGATCACATTATCTCGATTTCGAGTGACTTGTGGGTTGGAACGTTTCTGCATAACTACGTCCCATTTATATTGTTAGTAGGATTATTTTAGATAGGTTATCTCCAAGAAAATGAGGCATCACAAGAACTACAGATAATAGGAGGCTTTAGAAAAACCTTATACATACATTAATGTGTAAGGTTTTTCTAACAATTGTCTTTTCCGTGCTACCTATTTTCGGACGCTAAAATAAATTGACCAACAATGTTAGCATAAATATGGTTTATATGGAGAGCAGTCACTGGTGGCCAAGTGGTAACGGCCGCGACTTACGAGGTGTAGGTCGTAGGTTCGAACCCAGACAGGCGCTTTACGTTGTGAAAATTATTTCATCACCACTGCTGTCAAAAACGGTGAAGGAAAACATCGTGAGGAAACCGGCATGTCCTAGAACCAAAAATTCGAAGACATGTGACATCTGCCAACCCGCGCTGGGCCCGCGTGGTGGATTACGGCCCACTCCTTCCCACCGAGAGGAGGCCTGTGTCCCAGCAGTGGGAACATTATAGGCTGATTATGTTTTATGTTATGTATGGTTTATATGGTAATTAAGTCGTTTTTTCGCCATACCTACCTGGCAAATACCGCTTCTTCTCGCCTGTGTCTTATTGAAGTCACTCACAGAGACATTATTCGTTTTCGTTTTTTTGTTTTGTTTTGTTTCGTTTTGTTTTGTGTCTTGTTTCGTTTTGTGTTTTGTTTTGTGTGTTTTGTTTTTTTCCCTGTTGTGTCTCCGTGTTTCATCATCGTCATCATCATAGCTTTCTTCTGAACTCCGTTGTTCACACTAAAAGGGGGCTAATTTTATTTTAATGTTTATTACTGTATTTACAGAAGGAAGAAGTGGATAAATAATAACAGTACGAGGCCACAGAAAGGCCGCAGAAGCTTAGCGCAAGATGCGGACGTTCATACTAAAGTACCCAATTTGGCCTCTACTGGTGGGACGGCCGTCGTACGGCCAAACTTGCTTCTTGGTCGGAGCTACTGCAGTCAACATTGTACTTGTGGACGTGACTGCGTTGTGAGTTACCACATTTTCTTCGCTTTTTTATTTGTATTTTCTGCTTCACGAACTGTTGCCGAATAAATGTTATGATTTCTTTCTCAGTGTGCAAAATCCCTAAGTAAATCCTGACATGGAAAAGACGCGTGTTCGTATAAAGAACGCAGGAAGAAGAAGAAGTGATCGTTGACATCGTTACACGAAGGCTAGTTGCGCGGTAAACTTCACTTGCGCGATGCAGGATTTTCGCGTGACGTCGTTGAGATGCGTAGTTCGCATGCGGCGTTGTAGATGGCGCCACAGGCTCAAGTATATTTTAATTACGGCTTCCGATAATGATTATTTTAATTTAGCGTGGTTAAAACATGACTAAAAAAGCAACACTTACTGAAACACCTTCAAAACCTAATAACTTTTGTTGTTGCGACGTACATCCATTTTGCATCGGTAGACTCTGCTGTATAGTATTCCCCGAATCATCTATGTTGCCTTTCCCTAACGAGCAGATCATGTAAGTTTTGATGACCCTGCTCATGTTCTTATAATCTTCATAATGCTCAATGCAAGTAGTTTTATTCAGTAACAGCGTTGGAGCGTATCTTAATCTGTCTTCATTGTAATTGGTAGTATCTCCTGGCTGGGAACATGGAATATTTCAAGTAAATAATAAAAATAACAATAAAGGGTTAAATTAAATTAGCTAGTGTCAAATCGTTCGTCGAATCGTTGAGCTCCTCATGTTCTGAGTTGAGCTGCACGATTTTTGACAAATGCGTGCACTAACTGGACAGATCCACTCAGTCTGTGTGGTTCTTTCCACAAAAGATCATTTCAGACACCAATCTACATGGTCTTCACATGATCTGACTAAGATTTTGTCTGGACTTTAAAAAAGACTGTGAGTTTGTTTCGGTCTTTCTTCTCGGAATAGTCGGATTGGAAACGCCGACCTCATCTAGTTTAAAAAAATATGATTGACGTGTAAAAGTGTTTGTACAAACCTACTTACAGAAAATAAATCATTTAGCAAAACTCTGCAGACGTGACGGGTATTGATATCTAAACACGACAAAATAAAAATGATTTCATCATATTTTTTGTGGTCAATGCCCGCTGGTAGTGTTTCTATTTTGAGGTGTGAGTTGATAAAATCTGTTTAATCACGTCTGTTAAATTAACAAAACAAATACTGTTTTTTGAAGTAACTATCAAAGAGAAGAAGAAGAAAATGGAAAGAAGAAGAGAAAAAAAAGAAAGAAGAGTAAGAAGAAAACGTGAAAAAACGTGTGAAGAGTATTCTATTCTATTCTATCGGCGGTTTTGTACCCCAAAAAAAAACATCATCAAATTAATTTATTTTTGTTTTATCAAGTTCAGATATCGATACCCATTACGTCTGTGGATTTTCGCTAGCTAATTTTCCATTTCGGCATGTTCTAATTTCTAGCTTTAAGTACGCGTACTAGCTCTCCTGCTCGTCTATCACCCACTTAAATAAATATTCTTACCGACCGCCAACCTGTCTTGTGACCCCATCCCAACACCAAAGCATCAGTTCCAGGCTCTTGATATTTCTCCTCATAGTTGATAGCTATCGAAGTAGGCCTGTACGAACATAATGTTTCATACGTCGGGTCATCGAAGTCAAACGGTGTGTCCACCTTGACCAGAGCAATGTCTATGAATGACCAGTAATCTAATTCTCCATACTTTAGTTCGTAACCTGAAATCAAATCAATGTTAGGTAGAGTAGGTTTTTTTGTTATCACTTTAGCTACTTCGCGGATTTAGCCATTTAGTGGTCGCAAGTGCAACTGCTGAGCTTCGAGTTCTGGGTTTGAACCCCAAGTTGATAAAGTGGTATTAGGTTTTTCCATTGAAAATTGCTTAGAAGCAGCCCATAGTCGGATTGAGTCCGGTTGTTGGCAATACGCTCGCCTGTCGCCCGTTATAACAGGCGAAATGAGGATGTACTACTTGTATGCCTCTGCCCCACCCTTTCGAGGAATACAAGCGTTACGTTTGTGTATAATAAAGAATAAGATATTTTAATAAAGCTTATTAAAGTATTTTTTTATTTTATTTTGTGATCAGAATCGCACGAATGTTTTATTTTATTTTAGCTCTTATTCTTTTTTGTAACTCGATCTATTCAAAATTTGACTGAGTCGACTGGACCCGCGGGTCCAGTTGACCAAAGACTCCTAACATCCTCAAACTGTAATGTAATCTTTAACATTATAAAATTGCTCTCTAGAGCCAAAAGATACAAGCGATGCTTAGTTTGTGGCTCACCGAATCCGTCACGTTGAATTTTTAGTTTTTGATTAATAAACTTTATTATTATTATTTTAAATGAAGAATTGTGGCGAAAACATATAGCGGAAGCGTTAGAGTAGCCCGCGAAATTCAAATTTTCTTACGATTTTTACAATTTGCAGGTCAGTATCAGGTTGTATGTTGATCTAAATATAATTCGTTTGACGGTGAAGGTACGTCTCTTTCGTCATCAATGATATTTTAACTGCTGTGGGCATACTATGGGTAGTGTTAGTTATTCCGCAATAGAAAAACCGGTTGAAGTTCAAATCAAATTATAATTTTACGATCAAATGAATCACACTAGTGAATCACACACTGTATCATGTACACCACACAACGATACGGAACGCGCGACAGTTTTTGAGGACATGTTGTCCGTTCGATATCCGATGATCAAGAGAGCTGCTCCACACCGCTGCCGTTCTCGTCGACTCGCACGAACGTCAGGCTAGACTCTGTCGTCGTCTCGATCAGACAAACGAATGACTGACGTATTTCCCACATCACACTTATGTTATAAAGGTGAAAGTTTGTGTGTGTGTTTATATGTTTGTAACTTCTTCACACTCAAACAGCTGGACCAATTTTGATAAAATTTTGCATGGAGGTAGCTGACACCCTGGATTAACATATAGTTATTGATATTCCCACGGGATCGACATTTACGCGGGTGAAACCACGGGGCGCAGCTCGTTTTTCTATAAAATTATAATCATAAAAACCATCAATACAACTCTATTGCCCTATTGAATGACTATTTCATGAAATCATGACATTTGAGGCGAATTTTAACTCAAGGAGTTGTATTGTCAGTTCTCCATTATAATTCTGTAAAGTCATAATTGTTACGCTCGCGAATCATATATCTACATAAAACCTGACACTGACCTGCAAATTGCAAAAAACGTAAGAAAATTTTAATTTCGCGGGCTGCCTTGGCGCATTCCGCTTACGATAAGTTCGGAAATAGATTTTTGGATAATCTTACCCTTAGGGGTGCAAGTATAAACGGCTTTCTTTTTCATTGATGCGGTACATTTATCTGTTTCGATGTCATTGTCAGGAACATAGTTCCTGTACCCAGCTATGATGTATATGTGATCTACATCATCAACGCATGCTGCCGATGTCACGACAAACTCGCTACTGACGATCGCACCTCCACACAGCCAGTTTACATAACCTGCTTCTGACATGGGTGCTTTGACTAAATATACCTGGAAATATTATTTACAGAAGTAGGATTGAAGGGACTTGTGGCTAAGTAATAACAGCCATACGGGTCGATCGATCAGTTTAAGCTACGCTTGCCGCGGTTGGTCCGTGGATGGGTGACCATCAGTAGATAACAAGACCCCTCCGTGTCTCGGAAAGCACGTAAAGCCGTTGGTCCCGGCTGTCGTTCATGGATATTTGACATTCGTTACGGGTCGTCAGAAGCCCGAAAGTCTGACATCCAGTAATACCAAGGGGTATCGTATTACCCGCTAACTGGGTGGTGGAGGTCAGATAGACGTCGTTCCATGTAAAGTACTGGTATTCAACTGCATCTGGTTGGACTGGAAGTCAACCCCAAAGTAGTTGGGAAAAGGATAGGCATATTATAAGATTGTTAGGTAATGTTTTGCAAGCGCGATGCAGTATAGGCGGCCATGTTTTTTCTTCAATTTTCAATACCTAGTCCTGTTCTTGTTGAATACTTCTATAACTATTTTTTCATTATTAATAGTTAGTGTCTTACCACATATCTTCTGTCGTTTGTTACTACTTCACCATCTTTTATTCTTCTTTGGCAATGAGACACTAAAATAACATAATGTTTTAATAATAATAAATTTTAATTTTGTTAGTACCATATATTTCCATTTTAATTTTTATTATTGATTATACAAGTGCTGTGCACACCTATAAGTGACGAATTCACCGCAAAGCTGTTGATTTAGAATATATTTAATGTAATGTTTTAGTGAATAAGTCGTTGGTGTGTCAATAAATAAATAATAATTGTATTAACAGCTGATTTTTCCAACGCCAGATAACTTTATCGGAGGAATAATTATGAATTTTTGACAGTTCTTCCATACAAAACTGTCAGACGTTAATTTTATTCCACGAATAAAAATTATTCGGTCGATTGAAAAGTCATCCCTAAATTATCAAGATTTATTCGTGTACGAATAAATAAGCAATGTGTTCAGTCGAGCTTTGGTAGCTGCGTCACAGTTATTGACCTTTGTAGCTATCATTGTTTCTATTGTAATAGAATAGAATACTCTTTATTACGTACACCATATAAATTACAGACATAAATATAGTAACTTATTATTATTTAAAAAAAATTAGTAATTATGCCAATTTCTTGTTGTTCCAAAAAAAAAAACATTTTTCTTTCAATGTCACAGTCATCATCCACAGGCCAACATCACCCACAGCTGAGCATATGGCTCCCTTTTCTTGTGTCAATAAGTAGTGATCGTATAAGGAACTCGATACTGCGTAAAACTCAAATTGCCGATGTAAGTCACACGGCTGTCAAGCTAAAATGGAACTGAGCTAGCACATCTGTCGCATGCCGGACGGGCTATGGGCTAAAGTAACCACACAATGAGTCCAAAACAGCAGCAAACGGCAACGTGGCAGGCCCAGAATGAGATGGCAGGACGAACTAGACTCTTTCGACAAGGATTGGCGAATAACAGCACTAGATAGGGATAAGTGGAAGGAGGGAAGGGAGGCCTTTGCCCTGCAGTGGGACAGAAATGGCTGAATAATAATCTCCATACTCCTTTTCCAGACACGAGCAGTACCCTAATAACCGAGTAACACACTATCAATTTGACAATTTTTCACAATCTGAATCATTTTGAAGCATAATGCTAATCCATTGCTTTATGTGTTCGAAAATTTTGTCTGCTCAACAACGTAAATAACGCAATGTATGTTGTTGAATTATCAAGAAAGCCATTGCTACTGATAGTGTGTTACGCAATTACCCCACTAGTTCTACCCGCGATGGCAACAATATCGTCACAGTAATATCACAGTACACAATGCTTGCGTATAATAGTTTCAGTCACAAGCCGAAAAACACAACTAAAGAGACCGAACGAGAAAGAGAGATAGAGAGAGACCGTACACAATAAAGAGTATTCTATTCTATTCTATAAAATATTTAAAAAATCGATGGCATAACGTATAACAATCCAATCTTCTTCGTCGTATCGATAATTCCCTTTTAGTATTTTATATAAGCTTCGACCAGAATTCTGCCACTTCGACAGCATTGGCGTTGGCCTCGCAAACGTCTCCCAACATTCAATGAAGTTTATATTCATCAACAGAAATTATAAATGCTCACTTTGTCTGGAATAAAGTGGTCACTATCTCCAAAGGATCAACTAAGTTTTAACTAAAATCATTCAATAATTTCAATTATGCTACTTACCAGAAATAATCATAAAAAATAACACTGTTACTGACTTTATTGCAAACATTTTAAACCCTAGTCATGATTGAGGAAATGTATAGCTAACAATTTGACGGTATGTTTCAGAATAATTGAATTACAGTTGGACGATTATTTTTTATTGTATATTTTCATTATTTCGTAGCGTTTGCTCAGAACAAATCTTGAATGTGTTTTCTGGGTTGACTATTTTTTATGTATTTATTTTGATGGTTAAATGTCTTTTGGAAGCGTATCTAGTACTTTTACAACTCTAAGAACTAATAACGCTATTAATATTACGCTCTGACGCCTCTTTTCAAAATCCTATTAAGTACCTAATGCTTTAGGGTTGTTATCGATCGAATCGACAACGACAAAAATTATTAACCGGTCAAGCTCCGCGCGTGACCTATGGGTCACGAAACAATAGAAAATCAATTGTGTCTCACTAGCGGAGCAATGCTTATACAGCCCAGCTTATGTTAATGTCGAAAGTCAGATGAAAATGTTTGTCTTGATGACGATTTTTTTTCACACTGTATTTTTCTTGCCTTCTTTTTTAACCAGCTGTTTTAAATCTTTAGTCTGTTCGAAGGTTCCAAATAGCAAAATATTTTAAATAGTGTCTTAAAATCCCTTTTCAAATAAATATGATGGTCATTTGTCAAGTTTAGGACATTACAACGAACAAAAAATATCCTAACGTAAAGTCGAGACCACGCGCGAAGCGACCTACGCCGTAGCTCCGTAGCTGTATCCGAGCTACGCTGTAGCTAAGCGTAGCTGAGTGATTTGCTAGCTAAGTAAATAACAAAAATAGCTACGGAACCCTTTCCGTTTGTGCAATCAAGTCTTTATTTATCGATCAATCAATTCAACGGTTGAAGGCTCGTCTGAAATTGTGCCTGAAATTTTATTTAATGGTAAAATGAATCAATGTCGCTACGATGCTGAAGTGTTTTTACATATTGATTTGGATAACTGTTTTCAAGTGTTAGTACTGTCTTTATTTTAAAATAATTAATGACTGTGCCGTGTTTGTTATTACTTTTAAAAATAATTCCTTCTTTTGTTTTATTAGTTTTGTATTCGACCCTTTCTGGCCTAAAAGGACGGATATGTAAACTTTCGATCCATACATAATCAATCTTCCAGCTTTATCCCAATTTATTTTCGGTCAGCACGACATGTCTTCTTCTTCCGCACATCTCACGATACAGAAAATATTTTAACAATCACTTCATTAATATCTTTCTCATCATTACTGATACATATAATTACTGAGCCACGTTTACTTGATTGCATTTAAGTTGTAATAATCAATGTCTATGAGGAGCCTTGACTCCTGAGATACTAGTATCTTTTTACTTAGTTCAGGAACCAGTTGTTCAAACTGCTTTTGACCACCACTTGGACAATCATGTTTAGTGTATGACTAACTTTAAGTATGTGTTTCTCTTTGTACAATAAAGTTATTATTTATTTTATTATCTAAATTAATCGTCATCTTTGTATTTAGCCCCTTTCTAGCCATATCATCTTTCACGCCGTCGGCTTTCGTTTCTTTGGTCTTTCTCTACCCTTATATGTATCGCAATCCAAAACAACAAACAACTCAAATCTTTCATAGAATTTATGAACTCATAATAAATTGAATTGTTCACTTCAGTGTGTTTCTGTCAACTAAGGATGGGACTCGGGAATGAAAGTGTGTTGGGAAAAAAATACTTGGTAAGTATCCTGTCATCTTAGATGAATTGCAACTGATATGGATTAGCGAAATTTACCAAACACCTTTGCTAACAGAATCGTTCAACTGGTGAAGGTCATAGGAATTCGTTGGATGCAAGACATACAGAATCGGAAGCTGTGACGATACTTGGGGGAGGCCTATGTCCAGCTGTGGTCGTCTTAAGGCTCAATGATGATGATGATAAACCTCTGCTTACCTACATAGACATACGGCTTTATGTTATGTTTTCAGGTATACTTTGTCAAATCTCCATATTCAAATTCCGATGACAACGCATGGCTATGCGCGGGCGCCATTGTAACGCCGACACAAATACTGACGGCGGCTGCCTGTCTTGTCGAGATGAATAGAATCTATGCAATAGCTGGCTATAAGAAGTATGTCCAGGCCAGAGATATAGAGAAGGATAAGTGTGCCAACACGTGGAAGAAAAAAGTCGTCATGATTTCTGTCCCGAAAGGTAACTATTTGGTAATAGGATTATACGCGGTTTTACGCGGGCGGTGAAAAAGCACATCGAATTTCAGAAGGAGACTGTCACACAGGAGGCCTCCAAAAGTTAGTGGTTAGTTCCCACTCCAGTTGTGATGCCACATTATGATTTAAAATTAAAAAAAAAACAACCAGGTACCCCATTTTTTTTTTCTCGCGGTGGAAATCCTCATGGACTTCCTCTATCGTGGGGGTGACAGAGGGGCATGCCGGACTCTTACCGGCTAAAACCACCGCGGCGTTCCACCTCTACCTATGATTGGGGGTGCGGGATTCGCAAAAGCATTCACCGCTCCCCCGACAGGCCTCGACCCGCTGTTTCTCAGCGGGTCCCACCTCCCCGTGCGCCCATTCCTGTAATGGCCGCACCCACTCTCGAGTGGCGCGCGTGGAACACTGCAGCGCCAACTCGGGCCTGTCTGGTCGGACGACGGACGCCCCTAGTCCGCCGACCGCAGGCCACCTCTCAAACCAGGTACCCCAAGGGATTACTTGATTATTCTTTATGATAAGTCAAAGGTAGTTAAATTAATCAATAACAACTTTATAGCAGTTCTAGCATTTGGATCACTAGAATTTTAAATCATAATTTATTATGGTGTTTCACAGATGAAGTTGATAAATGTCAACTAACTTTTGGGGGCCACTGTAGCTTGTCACCATTATATCTGAGAGGGCGCTCTGCCGTGGGTGGACCGTAGATGGGTGACCATCTTCACATACCAAGACCTTCGTGACTCGGCCGTTGGTCCCGGCAGTCATTCGTGGATCATTGACAGTCGTTACAGTTACAGGTCATCAGAAGCCCGTAAGTCTGACAACCAGTTTTACTAGGGGGTGTCGTATTACCCGGTAACTGTGTTGTGGATGTCAGATAGGCAGTCACTCCATATAAAATACTGGCACTTAGCTGCATCCAGTTAAACTGGAAACCGACCTCAACATATTTGTGATGTGAAGATAAATGTACCTATAATATTAAGTATTTTTGTTGCAGAATACACAACATCTACCAACAAGGAGCTGGAATGGATGAATGTAGATATTGGTGTAGCGACTGTTCAGGAACCATACGATTTCAATGACCAATCATATCTCACCCATTGTTCTTATGTACCGGAGACCATTATGATAAATTACGATAAAAATAATGAACTGGAGAATACTCGTACTATAGCATTAGGATGGGGTGGAAAGAAAGTCAAGGACGTAAGGAAACTTTATCTTTAATTTTTTACCAAAGGTTTACACGAATTTGGACCATCCTATACTTATAAGTATGTGTCCCTCAATCCAATTTAGAGACCAGCAGGATAATTGCGTAATACACTATCAGTAGCAATGGTTTCCTTTTGACAGTTCAACAACATTAATTGCGTTATTTGCGTTGTTGAGCAGACGCATTTTTCGAACATATGAAGCAATGGATTAGAAATTTGCTTCAAAATGATTCAAATTGAGAGTAATAGTGTTTTACGCAATTAGGATGCAGGTACTATGTTTTGAAAACCCATTATCTACTCCAAATGAATCCACCTGCATATATTAACTTAATATTTTAGATCATTATATTTGGTCTCTATAGTAAGAGTATACAGAGTGGAAGGGACATTGACGTGCAACTTGTTATCATGGATTCAGTGCATGATTCTCAACCCCGCCGCGTTGAAAATGTTCGCTGTTATCAAAAAAAAACTGGCCAAGTGCGAGTCGGACTCGCACACGAAGGGTTCCGCAACACCGTACAATATGTACCACTACGTATTAAAATCACGTTTTTTGTGGGAGGCCCCCTTAATTTATTTTATTTTAATTATTTACTTTTAAAGTGAATATACAAAGTCCCACCATCTCATCTAATCTCAGACGCTTGAAATATTTACAGAATAGGTACTTATACCTATTCTGTAAATATTTCAAGCGTCTACCTGTTGCCGTTATTAATATCGGGCAAAAAAATCGCGTCTATTGTATGGGAGCCCCCCTTAAATATTAATTTTAATTTAATTATTAATTTTAAAAGTGAATATACAACTAAATATTCTGTGAATATTTCAAGCGTCTACCTGTTGCCATTATTGATATCGAGCAAAAAAGGGCAAAATAATCGCGTTTGTTGTATGGGAATAAATAAATATTTATTAAAAACAAAATAAGTAAATATTTGAATTTATTTTATTTGTTGTTATAGCGGCAACAGAAACACATAATTTGTGAAAATTTAAACTGTTTTGCTATCGCGGTTCTTGAGATACAGCCTGGTGACAGACAGACGGACGGACGGACAGACAGCGAAGTCTTAGTAATAGGGTCCCGTTTTTACCCTTTGGGTACGGAACCCAAAATCTTAGCTGTTTCTTAGAAAAGTGCAATAAGTACCTAAGCGTTCAAAATGAATGTTACAGTTTTTTTTTTCTACGCTACGGGATCTGGAATCAAGTGCTGAATTCCTGGTTGCAGTCTGCGTGTCGATGTCCTTGCCACCCTGTAAAGTATGGAATGGGAAATTATTAGTACATAACAACAATATTACTGTTCTATTGTTGTCATGCGAGGTAGATGCAATTTTTATAATGACTTTTTTACTTCACAATTGGTGTAAATCGCTCAGCCCATGGAGTTATCAGAAGAGACACAAAGCCCGAAATTACTTCAAGAAGCTACAACGACTATAATCGAAAAAACATTTTGTGCCAATCGCGTGCCCAAAAACGGATCGAAAGAAATCGTAAATAAATATCTACTATGTGCATCTGGGAATGGTTTTTTGGGGGAAGACGGTGAAGAAACTACATTGGACCCCATCTCAGAAAAGCAGTCAGCGAATACAAAAAACATTAACCAAACTAACGAGATGAGTTCAAGAAAGTCAGCACTGGTAGAAACATGCCAGGTAAAGTAAAAGAGGATATATACAATGTTGAGACGATAACACAACATTAAATTAAACTGCGTATATCTAATGCCGTTCTCAGTCTGCAAATGAAAACTAAATCAAATATATCCAATATTATAGTCACTATTAGCTAGTCAAAGATTGGTAAAACCCATAGTCGGCCCATCACTACTATTTAGTTTGAAAAAAACGCTTTTTTGATCCTAGCATGGAAATTAAAAAAATTATTATATTTATTTTATTATTTATTCATTAGTATTGCCAGTGTTATCATTTATTGTCGTATTGTTATCTGTACATTGTATAAGCAATATATATCATAGTTTACACAATCCATCCACTCGAGATATTGCAATGAATTCAAAGTCAACCCGTATATTTCGTAACATTAGTTTTCTGTACTAACTTTTCAATCAAAGGACCTCAAGGGGTCGTCAGTTTAAAATGCTCAATCTGATTGACAAATCAAAATGTATGGTGATTTATTTATTTTTTTGTATTTCCTAAGATTCCCACATGATAGCTAACATTAACTCAATATTTTTAAGAATGATCATGGAGGTCCTCTCGTCTCGTGGGTCGGCAACCAAGAGATGATCTTAGGAGTGGCGCTGAACGGCATTTGCAACCCAAACTTTGACTGCGTGGGTCCCCGTATTTATGTCAGCACAGCAGCAACAGCCCAAATAATCAACTGCCTATTGGAAACTGACGATACAAGGTTAGTTTTTAAATGATTGGTTGATTCCTCACGTTACCTGGGTTGGCTTATACGGGGTGGCCCGTGAAACATGGTCCAAAGCAAAATTTTAGAAGCCTCTCTACAAGGGCTTCCCGAAATACCCCCATGTATGTTCAACGATTATTTATAGTTTAAAAACTAGACGGTTTCTAATATTTTTAGGGCAACTCTCACTTGAATTTTGTGGTTTTCTGTTTCTGTACGCCCTTGGAGAGAGGCTTCTAGAACTATGCTTTAGACCTCGTTTCACGGGCCACCCTGTATTTTAGCCAATGAAACAGCTTTGCTATTCAACAAGACTATTTTAAACTAGACACACGTATGCTATTGGAGAGGCTTTTGTGTAGCAGTGAACTGCTATATAATAATGACGATAATTTTGATTATGATATGGAAGGAACAAAACAGGTAAAATATAAACGAGAGAAGAGTTAAGAAAGCTAACATATAAAACATTTGTAAGTTGCGCTATTTTAATTGTTAAGCTATTCAGTGTAAATGTATCACCTTTTATAAATAAACTATTATTATTATTTCTCAGGCGTAAAACCTGCAATGACCAAATGGGTGATAAACAATATCAAGTCATCAATATAGAAATTAAATGGCCCGAAGACGTAAAATACAATTCAACATCCTCACTAAATATCCAACAAACAACAAGAGTTCCATCTTTTCGACGACAAAATCAAGATACCCTTCAAGTGCGACCAACCAAGGATCTAAGGACCAAAAATGAGCAAAAAAATCCAAAAGAAAACCCACAGGATAACCCATATGAGAAACTGAACGAGAATCCACGTAAGAACCGACAAGAGAACCGAAATGAATATCCCTATAATGAGCAACAGAATCCACCGCAGGCGGACCAATCTCAAGGGAACGTAAATGAGGATCTTAAAACTCAACCTAGGAAAGCACATCAAAGATACATGAATCAACAACAAATAGAATCACAAAATCAACCAGAAATAGACAGTTTTAATCAACCACAAATAGAATCACAAAATCAACCCGAAATAGACAGTTTTAATCAACCACAAATAGAATCACAAAATCAACCAGAAATAGACTCTTTTAATCAACCACAAATAGAATCATATAATCAACCACCAATGGATCCTTATTATAATCAACCACCAATAGATTCTTATTATAATCAACCACAAATGGAGTCAAAAAATCCACCAGAATCGGAGTCGTATATACAGCCTCAAACACAATCCAATAATCAACCACCTCTCAAACCAAATAATCAAAAACCAATGGTTCCATATCAACCACAAATGGGTTCGTTTAATCAACCACATATGGCATCACAAAATCACCCTCAACGACCAATAAACAAAGACAAATCAAATCAACCACTACGCCCAATCAATAATACACCACCACCAAAACCGGAAACGGAATCATTAATGCCATCGCCAGTAAATTTATATAATCAACCTCAAATAGAATCATTTCAGCAACCACAAGCAGACTCATTCAATGAGGGACTATCAGATCAATATAAATTTTCACCATTTAAAAAACCACCGGGTAATTCGCTCAATAAGCCTCAATCAGAACCATTAAATAATTCAGAATTAGGATCACTAAAGTTACAGCAATCAAATGTAGACCCTTTAAGACAATCACAATATTCTTATAAGGAGCCACAATCATTATATAGTAATTCAAAAATAGAATCATTTGAAACGAAACCAACAGGAGCATATAATCCCCTGGATATTATCATGGCAGATGATGAAGTCGCATTTAAACGTCCAATGGAGGAACCTTTTATGTCACCGCATGCAGCACTACGTAATCGACCAGGTGTTGAAGACATGCCACAACCATTTAAGCCAGAGCTGAATAAGCCAGAGCCGGATAAGCCATTTGAGCAACCACATTTGAGTCAACAATATCAACCACAATCACTGCATCACGAGCAACCTTTAGGACAGCCAGTCGAACAGGCTCCAGCGCAATCATTCGAGCCAGGTCACCCGCTGAACGCACTGCATAGCCAGCCGCAGGATCCTGCATCGAACCCATTGCAAGGCGACTCACAAACATTTGAGCAAATGTTTTCACAACTTCATGCAGGACCTGACCCCTTAGCTCCGGCCCCGCCACCAAAAGAAGAAACTTTTGACGAAATTTATAGAAATCTTCATGATGGGGGACTTGAGGAACCTCGAGATCAAGAATTTGGGACACGACTTGAGCATCCTATTGAGCAGGAGGTTGAACAAACAGATACCAAGATAGTGAATGAAACTCCGGAGAATATACCACAGTAAGTACTATTTTGAAGAATGAACATTAGCCTGATCCTCTGCAGTTTTGTCGAACGGATGCATTAAATTCCACAAAACTCCAAATATATATTTTTTTGCTGACCTCTACAATTCGCCTGATTATAAGTAAAATACGTTTCTTTTTCAGCAATGATGTTCAGGTGCGTCATCAGATGCCTTTAGAATATCCAGATTATTCACAACGAAGAACCATTTAATCATAAACTTGTTTTCTTTTGTGTAGTCTTTTAGTATTTTATATACGTTGATAGATAGACACCTGTTTACACAATATTTGACTTAACATATACAACGTTTTAATTGAAGCCCTAAAACGAATAGAGATATGGTATTCAACTGTAGCGGCATCTAAACCGCTACAAGCGAACTCTGCGAAATCCTGCATCGCGCCAGCAGCATATTAACAACGTCCCGACATCAACCGTCGGATATTTGCCCGCCAGACACGACACGCGTCTGATCGGAGGATCCTCCCTTTTCTATGGAGGAGGAGTGAACTTCACAAACTGTTCCTCATACCTCTATACAACTATAAAAATTTGATATTTAATAATTAGGCTAACTTGCAGTGGAATAACCTGCATGCGTCTTTTGTCTAAATGCTATGTTTTGTAATCTGCAAGCATCGAGGGATTAATATTATGTTTATGTTTTGCATAATAAAATTAAAATTTGTACAGAGGCCAGCACATCAAACTACCCAAAACTGTAAAATTTTCCCAATCAACTTTGAACCTTATGCTTTAGTGATAAAGTTGAAAATCTATTAAAGAAATTTGACAGGTTGTATATATATGGTTGTATATAGGTTGATGTGCTGGCGTCTGTACATTATCTTTATTTTAAACTTTCGTATCTCTTTAGTTAAAGACCCCAAATGTGACCAAATTCTTCGCAGGCTGGCTCGAAAATCGAATTAAACGACGTGCAGTAGGAGAGGCCTATGTCCAACAGTGGACTACCTACTTTAGGCATCAGCCTAAAGTGATTCTGAGTTCAATATCAATTGAACTCAGAATCCACGAACTTACGAAACAATTTTATTATGTTATCGTATTTAGATGTTTATCAATTAATTTTGTTAAAAATATCTTATACACGATGAAATTGAATAAGTGCGCCAAATTAAAATATCTAATTCAACGTGTTATGATGTGATGTGAGTAACAGCCGTGGATACCGCGAGACTGGTCTATTTTAGTTACTTTCATAGCATCATGTCTTGCGGTATTTTGTGGGGACAGGCTGCAGATATTGATTCTATCTTCATTCTGCAAGAGGGCTGTCAGAGCCAGATGGCTTGTAGATACAAGCTCCGCAGAGGCGAATCTCTAAGGGAACTGTTTAAAAAAATTAACATCATGACGGTTCCTTGTCAATATATATATGGAAACATTACGTACGTTCGAAAAAATCTATATCTTTTTAGTAAGATAAGTGAGAGGCATAAATTGTACAACACTAGAAATAGGAACAAATTAGATCAACCGTGTTTCAGATTGAAAAACTTCTTTTATGGGTTACTGTGTAAAATGTTATAATAAAATACCACTCGATATTCATCAACTAAATGAGAAGAACTTTAAAACATGCACACTATGTAGACAAGCATATTATAAGTTGGATGATTATATCGTAGATAAAAATGCTCCTCAAAATGCTGCCTCATAAACCACTCTGTCCGTAGTGAAAACCGTATGAAGAACCACTTGGTAGTTTTTGAGTTTATCGCGTTCAGACAGACGGGGAGGGGGGGGGGGACTGTTTTATAACATGTAGTGCTGGTAGTGACAACAACATAGTTACGCCTGTTATTTCCAAAGAAACAATAATAAAAGTTTTAAACAATTTATTTTTAAAACGTTTAATAGAAAATATTATTTTAAATAAAATTATGATATTGGCAATAGTAAATAACAAAATCGCCGTAATAACAAGTGCTATAAGTTGTAAAAATTTCAATTCAAATGTTTCAAATCATCGGAGTCGAGATGTGAAAGTAGTATTATGACAGAGTACGGAGACATCTCGGTTGAAGCAGCTGCAGACCATATTGCTAATACTTTCCATGCAAACCAAGCGTGTCAATGTGCGTCACCGTTAGGCGATTGGCACACTGCACCGCATTACGCAGCGGGGTACGTGAAACGGAGCCAAATTCCCCGCACGGAAGCGCGTTTTTATTGAATTTGTATGTAAAAAATCACGTGCGGGGGAACGCTATCCGCGTCCCGCTGCGTAATGCGGTGCAGTGTGCGAATCGTCTTACTCAGAAAACGACAGCCTATGACAGCTGAATTTACGCTCCGCGCTACAGTCCGTTCACAGTTATTTTACTTCTGATAGCAACAACCTAACAGCAACCTTATTAGAATGAGAACAAAGATCACTTTGATTTGGACAGTAATGCAAAATCAGAGGTAAAATAACTGTGAAAGTTCTATAAGCCCAGGTTGTACGGGCGCGTTATTCCCGCGGCGATGTTTTCCGCGCACTGGATTTTCAAACCAGTGCTTATCCCCGAGAGTCGAAAATCCAACAGCGTATTTTTTTGATGCGCTGGAATGCGCTCTGTTGGATTTTCAATGCTCAGCTCAACACAGAGAGTTGAAAATCCAGCGCACGATAAAATCCTACCGCGATATTTTTACGGCAAGAATTATTAGTTATGACGTCTTTGGTCGCTTCCAGCGCGGCGATTCCTTGCTCTGTGTTGATTAGTTTTGAATTCGCTTTCGAATTTTTGTGCGGTCGATTGGAGGCTCGGAGCCCCGGCCTCGGCCCCAGTCCCAGTTGGTCCCTGCTGTCATTTGTAGATCTTTGACAGTCGTTTCGGGTAGTCAGAAGCCCGAAAGACTAACAACCAGTCTTACTAATAGGTACCATATTACACAGTGACTGGGTTCCGGAGGTCAGATAGGCAGTCGCTCCATGTAAAATACTGGTATTCAGCTGCTTCTGTTTAGACTGGAAGCCGACCTCAACATAATTGTAGCTAGGCAGATGATGACTTGGAGAATCGAAGCGAATTTTTCAAAATAGCACAACTGTTTTCTTATCACGACCACACCTAAGACACTTTTAACCGACTTCCAAAACGGAGAAGGTTATGTATTCGACTTTATGTATGTAAACCGATTTCTCCGTCAATTGTGGATCTATTTTAATTTGCTTTTTTTTAGTAGGGTGGGTATTTATATGGTGTACATAATAAAGAGTATTCTATTCTATTCTATTCTATAGGTACTCTCGAGATGGTCCCATAGTCACCAAGTCGGAATCTGATGAGGGAATCCCATGGCAATCGAGGGAAACGGAAAAAGGGATTTGGGTATCTTTTAAAGTAACTCGTGCATTTGCTTTCGAAAAGCACCATTTGGTGAAGTGGAATTGACGATGAAGACCATAGATGGCCATCGGAACTACTCAATAATAAGTATTTCACGGGTTGCGATTCGATTAGGTACTTTAATGTTGTTGCTAAGCAATTTATGCTCGTCTCAATGCGTATGGTAAAGTGGAGCTGATGGTGACTTCTCAATCAGCTCCAGTTCTCCTGGTTCTTACTAGGAGAACTCCTCAATAATTAACGTCTCTGCATCGGGAAAAGCAATATTTTGTTAAAGGTTGACATTAAGCTATTGTAACTTAGATAAATTACAAACTGACCCACTAAAAAGTGAATAATAAAAAACTTCAGTATAGCATTCCCATATTATTATACTTTGGTCGTTTATACGCCAGTCCAATGTTATAATTTGGTCGTGTGAACTGCAGTCCCTTATTAAAATTTGGCCGTGGCCGTACTGGTTTTGGCCGTACCGGTTGCACGGCTTGCACCGGCTGTACCGTGCTATGACGCTGCCTGAAATAGAGAATTGATTATGTTAGATACGACAATATGTTTACAAAAAGCAAACTTTTAAATCACCGGTCGAGAAAAACTCCTGGCAAGTCTCGTATAACGTTACCGTTGTTTTGTTTCCTTTACTATCTCCTTCGTCTATATTTTAACACCGTGGGTATCGTGGTGTGTGTGGTGTGTGTGGTGTGTGTCGGAGTGTGTGTGTGTGTGGTAGCAGCCCTGACTTACGAGTTGTAGGTCGCGGGTTCGAAGTTATATTTTAATCACCATTGCTCTCAAAACGACGAAGGAAATCATCGTGAGGAAAATGACCTAGGACCAGTAATTCGAAGCCATGTGACATCCACCAACCCGCATTAAGTCCGCGTGATGATATGGCCCACTCCCTCTCAAAGACAGGAGGCTTTAGTCCCAGCAGTGAGAACATTATAAGCTGATTATGCTATGCGTATGCTATTATGTAACGGAGCGCTTACACGGGCAAATCGAATTGCACAATCATTTTTGGCGTTAAAAACTATGACGTCACGGCAATTCATGCTTCAAGTCAATAGTAGGTTGAGGCACCTGCCCCACCGTCGATGAGAAAGTGACTATAGTCCGCGCGGAACTAGTTGGCCGTTACACGTACCGAGTAATGTGCCCCGCCCCTCCGTCCCACCGCTCACATACCTACGGCGCGGCCAACTTATTCCGCGCGGACTATAGCTATCAACGATTTTTTTGCTCATGAACGTAACGTACAAAAGATTGTAGGTCCCGTGTAACTAAAAGACTTACATAATTATATTAATAGCAGATCACTGACTGTTCACACCGGGAGTGCTTATTTGTCGCAACGACAAGAGCTATCAAAGAGAGTAATCGCTCAGCGACGCTCGCTTGGCTAGCAGAACACTCGCTGAAAGACTCACACTTGGTATATACACATCACCAGCGAGTAATTGCTCGTCGTCGTCGCGTAATCGCTGCTCGTTGCTCGCCAACTCGCTTTGAGTTGCCCGCTCTACTCGCTTCTCGTTAATCGCCGGGCGGTGGGATAAGTGCTCAAGCCTTATCATGTCTGTACTATGGCTTTATAGATGATATTAAACCAAACCAAAAACTCTTACCCGTATTCTTGTTCGGACGGCCAGTTGACCTGATATTCAAGTCTCTCATAATTTAGCATGTTGCATTTTTTGCGTCTGTAAAGGCATATCAAATATCATCTTACGGCTAAAATTAACATAATATAAATATCGTGCGTGTATTCATAATTTTTTCCAGATATGCATTAAACTCTATGAAAAGGTTAACGCACACGTATTGCACGGGATCAGCATCGCGTCAACTCGAGCTGTTCAGCAGGGCTAACGTGGCAAGCGCGAAAACGCTCTCTCTCACGATTTGTCGACATCTGTTTACAAATCTGACGCCGTCCTAATGCCTAACATCAGCGCCAAGCTCGAGTAAACTCGAAAAAATATAAAACTCCGTACTGCAACGCACTCTTATAAGCGTCGTGACGGCATCGCCTCCGCTCGGGATCAGCTAGTAAACAGCGGTCACCGAGCTTACGGCGCAGGCCGACTTCGAGCCTTTTCCAAGCTATGTTGGGGTCGGCCTCCAGTCTCACCAGATGCAGCAAGCCAGCCAGGTGAACCAGTATTTTATATGAAGCGATTGCTTATACCTTCACAACCCAGTTATTGGGTAAAACGATACTCCTTGGTAAGACTGGTAACTAGTTGTTGGTTGGTAAGTAACAGCTAATTATTCTGTACTAGGTTAAAAAAAATCCTGCACTTACTTTTCTTTATCAGAAGTAAATAAACACTTAATTAGATTGACGGATCGAGCCGTGCTAAGGTACAAGAAAGGACCTTCACATACGTATTTTTTATTATAAACGCTGTTTAGAGCAATACCGATAACTACTTCTAGCTCGCCTGCAAATGCAATTAAGGGTCCACCGTGGTCGTTCTGCAATGTTAAAATTCTGCAGTAAAAATAAATACAAGATATAAAAAGAGGCGGAATTTTAGGATTTTTTTTATGGTAGGGAAATCCTCATGGATACCGTCCATCTGGGGAGATTGAAGAGTTATGTCGGACTTCTACCGACTATGACCCCAAGGTTTGCTTCCACTACACTTGAGTCGGGGGTACTATTTGTCTCACCAAGGTCATCATCATCATCATCTGCCTAGTCTTATCCTAACTATGTTGTCGGTCGGCTTCCAGTCTAACCGCATGAAGCTGAATACTTGTATTGTACATGGAGCGATTGCCTATCTGACCTCCACCATCCAGTTACTGGGTAATACGAGACCTCTTGGTAAGACTGGAAGGACTGAAGGTATTTAGGCAAAAATAACTACATATCTTATAAAATGTTTTGAGAGCAGTGGTAGCCCAATGATAACTGCCTCGACTTACGAATTGTAAGTCGTGGGTTCGAACCCAGGCAGGCGCTTTATATTTCATCACCAGTGCTCTCAAAACGGTAAACGAAAACACCGTGAAGGAAACCGGCATGTCGTAGAACCAAAAATTATTTTCCGACTGATCACTTAAAAAAATTTTCGCCTAAATTCTACGGCGGCGCCAAGCCACGCCTCCTTAAAGTTTTCGCCTATTAGGAAAGCGATAATGTAATTAGTTGCAACATGAACTGCGCAGCTTAGTGACGCAACACGTGTACTCCTTTTGTGAATTTTACGGACGAACTATTTGACCTTGGAGCGCTTACTAGAGAGCGCTTCTATTTTTTGAGTGCAAGCAAACATGAACTTAGTGGTGGTCAGGCGGGAATGTCCGCGATAGTACAAACCCGCACTGGGTCCGCGTGGTAGATTACGGGCCACTTCTTCCCACATAAAGAGGAGGCCTGTGTTTCGGCAGCGGGGACATTATAGGCTAATTATGCTAAAACTTAAATCTTACCTGACATATACCTCCAAAATACTTTCCTTGCCTTCTAGATATTGTATCATTTATATCCGATTTATTCTCATTAAACGTTTCATTATTATCATTAACGTCGTCTAAGGATGGACCAGTGCCATTCAAGATCAAAGCTTCTCGGCTATTTGACAATTCGGAGCTATCCATGTCCACGCACTGAAATCGAATCCTGTTAGCAGTTTTAGCAATAGCTTAGTAGGTTGATCAAAAGAACTTTATAAAACCTAGCATCACGCCTGTATTTAATTGTTCGAAGGGGTGAGGCAGGGGTATGTCAGCCACCCAAATTTCATCACTTATGTCCCAAGTAATAGGGGGTGAGCCTATTGCCACTAACCGGGCACAAATCCAGAGTCCGGGCTGCTACTGAGAAATTCTTGATGGAAAAACTCAATAACACTGCCCGACCTGGGGATCGAACACAGGACCTCTCAGCTCAGAATTTGCGACCACTAGACAAACGAGGCAGCTAAAAGAACAAAATCAATAGAGCATGATTCTATTATTATAAATGTAAATGTTTGGATATTTGTGAGTTTAAATGCTTATTAGGTTATCACGCCTTCACGGTTTAAACGAATTTAGGGCCAAAGCACACACGCTACTTTTTGCATCGACGATCGGCGATTCAGCTGCTTTTTAGAAGCTAAATGCAGCGACCAAGCATTCCACACCGCACACTTAAAAACGCCAAACGCGGCGATTCAGTCGCTTTTCGGAAGCTCGATACAGCGGCTGAACGCTACACTCCGCACACATTCAGATGCCGGTCGCAGCGATTCCGGCATTTGCGCCAGCATCGGAGCAGTCGCTAAATCGCCGATCGCCGATGCAAAAAGTAGCGTGTTTGCTTTGGCTCTTAGATGAAGACTGGCACGCGAGTAGACCATGGCCTGGATTGGGACTAGGATACTTATTATCCCGGTAGTAGGTTCGAGTTGTCATGCGAGTAAAACCACGTGCAAAAGCTAGTCATTATTTTTTTTACTGACCTCAGGAGGTGTGTCTTTCGAAGTAATTTCTTTGCCACCGTCTCCACCACATCTCCACCCAGTCCACATTCCCTTTATATATCGTACCGGCATTCTGGTTGAGGTAGTTGATGAAACATTTTTTCTTTGATTCTTTGAGGTAGTTGATGAAATAATTCTTCTCTTTTTCTTTATAACTATTTTTTTAATATCGTCATTGAGACCGTGGGTGCACAAAAATAAATATTCTACGTTACTTGGAAATTGTTTTCGACAGTATGAAGTATTCGTTATTATTGCGTGCGCTTGCATTAGGTATTCTGAATTTACGTCCGCAACCATTCCTGGCTGGAAATATTAAAATTTATTTTGAATTCAAATACATTCTTTTAGCAACTTTAACTATGTATTGAAGCCGACAGAAGGATCCAGTTGGGTTGGGCAGCATTTGGAAAACTTCGTCAAGTCTTCTCTTCACGTATCCCGGATTGTTTGAAAACTAAGGTCTAACAGTGCGTCCTGCCCGTTATAACATACAGTGTCGTAACGTGGACACTGACTGGTCCAGAAATTCAAGGTCGCTCAGCGCGCTATGGAGCGGGCTATGTTCGAAGTTTCTTTGAGGGATAAAATCAGGAATGAAGTTATCCGGAGTAACCGACATAGCTTGCAGAGTCAGCAAACTGAAGTGGCAGTGGACTGGCCATGTTTGTCCAAGGACCGATGGCCGGTGGAGCAGACGAGTCCAAGAGTGAAGACCGCGTATCGGCAAGCGTAGTGCGGGACGCCTCCTAGCTAGATGGGCCGAGGACCTCAAGAAGGTGGCTGGGACGGACAGGATGCGGAAGGCGGAGGACAGGGTGTTGTGGCGCAGCCTGGGAAGGGGCTATGTCCAGCAGTGGATTGTGGTAGGCTGAGTTGAACTATGTATTTTAGATCGCAGAATTCGCAGAGGGGCAATTCCCATACCTATTTTATAAACGGCCGCTTCCTAATCTCAGTCTCAATCTACCAAAAAAACCTCTAATATCCGATTTTTCATCTAAGCACCTACATTTTTGACAAATTTTGGCATTGATTATCGCTGAGATCAGATAGCGACCTGAACTTAAGTTTTTTTTAATGTAGATACGAGAATTGGCCACGAGATGGTCCGCAGGGTGATTTGCCACCCAGTAAAAACATACTTACTTCACTAGCTTTAACAGCCCCCCAACCAAGAGCTACGACATAAGAATAAGGTCTTTCCATTCTTCCATTATAATTAATAGAAATAGCCTCCGGTTCGTAGGAGCAAATTGTACGGTAAGTCACGTCAAGGAAGTTATATGGCTTCTCAACAACCCCAATGCCGACGTCATATTGCATCCACGTTGTTGGATTGTACGCTGTGAACGAAATGAGGTTATTTTTATAAAGATGTACCTAATGTAAGCCACACACGCTACGGTCCACCGGAGGGGCTATCTGTGCAGGTGTGCCGGTGCAGGTCGACCACTCCTGCCTTTCTTTAATTAGGTTCGCTACCGCATGTCTTCTCATTCCTTAATTTATTCATTTAGCGCCGTTAGTCTGTGATGTTACAAAAAAACTGCACAGGTTTCACAGGTGTGTGTACAGCTTGGACTCGACCCAGAATTCGGCTACGTGTTTTCGGCGCCGTCACTAGCGTCCATCAGTATAATACTATCAGTATAATATATTTAATACAGCTATTTAATTTAGATATAGGACAAGCACAGTTCAATGTTTTGACAAGTCGCCATTGCACTCGTGTGAAGCAGGGGGTTAGGACATATTAATGTGCAGCAAATAAATTATGTACTCACCTTTTGGAATAACAATCTTGACAATTCTTTGTTTCCTCGACGAAGTGCACTCGTCATTCTGAATTTTTTCGCCACTAACGTACTTTTTGTACCCGGCTATCACATAGATGTGGCTGACTTCAGTCAGACACGCTGCTGATGTTAGGACATGTTTCGTGGAAACCAGAGCTCCACCACATAACCAAGCATTTGGTTGATTTTCAGAATATTGTGAGTTGAGGAGGTACACCTGTGTAAAACAATAGTTAGATCTGCTTTCTTATATGGATCAGAATGTATGCAGGTGAGATGAGAATGCTAAGCGGAATGTTTCGGAATGTTTGGTGGTCGGTACGCGCACAGAATAACTAATAGGTACGCGTAAGGATAGACTAAGAAATGAGTATATAAGAGGAAATCTGCAAGTGACTAAAAAGTTGTGTGAAAATCGGTTGTCATGGTATGGGCAAGGAATGCGGAGGAGTGAGGAATATATCGTGGGAAAGTTTTCAGCATTAATGTAGCTATACAAATAGGGGACGACCAAAGAAACAATGTATATGGACATTGGACTGTGTGCAAGATAATATGGCCAGAAAGGATATGACAACCGAGATGGCGACTAATAGAGAATTATGGAAGAAAAGACACGTTGCGTCGACACCAAATAAAATGAGAGAAGGGTAAGAAAATGTTAATAAGGTGGATACACCTGTAAACAAAATTTCTTAAATAATTATGAAACTGTAGGACTTTTTAGAATCCGACAGTTCCATAATTATTTAGGCTAGGCAAGGAACATAGGTATCCGATAACATAACATAATATCACGCCTGTATATTCCCGAAGAGTTAGGCTGCGGTGTGCACTGTACTTAATAAACCGACATTCCGCCGGTTATGTTTTAGTCCCATGTAATAGGGGGGAGACTATTGCTATCAACCGAGCACAAATCAATCACCGAGACATTCCTGATGGATAGTTTCTGAAAGAGTACGTAAGCTGTAACCATGTCAAAATAGGTAGGTATACTATGAAGACATCCCTGAACTCTTGAAGCCAAACGAGAAAAACTAAGACGAAACCTTATGATAACAACATAAAACAGTTACCAACTTACCATATATTTTTTACCATTGTCAACGATCCTTCCGTTTGTTATTCTTCGATCACACAGACAAACTGTTCGGTATGCGGTAGTAAAAATAAGTTAATATTTTTTTAATGGAGCTGTTATAGGCACAACTCTCTCATTTACATGGAATGGTTGATACTATTGCTGAAGGTGCACAACAGAACTAGCTAGACAGGTAGATACTTAAACTTAGCCCAAGGTATTGGTTTCATCAGCAGCCTTTGGCAGTTCACTGCTGAACAAAGGCCTCTCCAAATGCACACCATTCTACTCGGTTCCAACTGCTTAGATATTTTTTTATTTTCTTTGAACTTCCATCATGACCAAGATCACTAGGGTCAATCATAGGTACAACAGTCCGCCTAAGTTCACGGTCTCGAACGATGCGACTTGGGTCAAGCGACATGCGGGAGCGTCACCTATTTACGTTCGTCGCTCCGCATGTCGCGTCGCGGTGACTCGTGGTATGACAACAACAGAACAACTTCTTTCATTTGTTTTATCTACAGTCGCTCTCGCAAGACGCGTACGCGAGTCGCTTGAGCGTACAGTATTTAGGTATTTTTAAATTCAAATGTTAAATAATAAGTTTCATATAATTCATAAATTCAAATAATACTTAACTTTAGAGCTAACTACACAAATGACGAAGTAAATAAAACATTTAAACAGCATGACTTTTTCCAATAATTGCAACACAGTCTCATAAAAGTTTATTGGAGAGATATTTCTAAACTCAATTTAACAGTGCAGTCAACCAAAGCAAGAAGTGATTACATATTCAAACACATTGAAATTTTTATTTGTTACTTTGGTGACGTGTTGGGGCGACAAATCTCTTAAAGATAAAGCTATCAGATATGTGTTCCAATAATGAAAAGTTAATCAAATATATTTATGTATGAATGGTGAAAAGAAAACGTAGCCCGTTTGAGGCAGGGTGCTAAAAATTTCGACCTCGCTCTTATATCAAACATTCTACTACTTCTTAAACTTTTCTAAATAACGTTGGGATTTAGTTTTGCTGCTCGGGTTCCTGGCAGGTTTAGTACGCCACTGCACACAACATAGACAACAGTCAGAAAGAGAATATACTGTCACACACAATAGACACGGTAGGTACAATAGTAAGGAAACCACATACCTACATAATGTACATATTAGTCATAAACACCTATACTCCATTTATTATAACATTAGAAAAAATAGGCTCGCAGAAGCAGGAGTACGAAACCTTTTATTTTCAAGTTAAGTTCAAACAATTTTAATAAATAATGAATGTGCTTTTTTTTTGTAAGTAACAATGTATGGCATACAATAAAGCATATTCTATCTATCTACTCGTCACGATGCTTGGATAGGTACATGAAATGAAACAATATTTAGTAACAATCAGTTTATTAAAAACAACTTTATATAAACCGACAAAATTAAAAAAAAACACGTGCTGCCACAACTTAAGAAGGGAATAGGTACTCGTAACATTTTAGATTTGGTAGAGTTATAGTGAATGAAAAACGTCCCCGGTACTGTCCGACCCTGCTTCTTTTAGATTTTAAACATTGACACGACAATATTTTAAGTAAAAACTTAATTATATTAAATGAAAGTAAGTAATTTCAGAAGGTAGGATAGGTTAAATAAGTACAATTAAGTGTGACTGCTGTTATTTAAATTGATTATATTTAAATCCACATCAATCTTGACTGTAATAATGTTTGTTGTGCTTTTATTACAAAGTGTGCCCCTAAAAGAGCCTTTTTCATCTTCTGTCTAATGCTATAGTAAATAGACTATAGTATTCGCAAAGTACATTATATACTAGCAACTCAATAGATATTTATTTATGGAATATTATTTAATAAAGTATCCTTAAATATTAAAAAGTTTTTTTATCGACTTTTATTCAAATGCACTTTCATAAGAAACACACATGAATGAAATTCTTGCTTACAAAAACTGTTTCATGAAACGATCAATCATTTCCAGGCCGGGTTCGTTAATGTTCTGGTACCAACTTTGTATCTTAAGTCGAGCCCACCACTTATGAAGCTTCACATAATTTTTATCGATGGGAATAACAGTCTAAAGAACACAGCTTTGCCACACACGATACATCTGCTAGGATCAATTCATCACCAGCTATATACTTCTTTTCTATGTAGATACTTCTCAGCTACTTCATAGAATTCCGTTATATCAGCAACTTGCTCATCTGTAGATCCTGGCGTTCTAAATTTTACTACATTGTAGATAACAGACTTTAGTCTAGTGAAAAGAATTGACGTGTCGAAAAATAAGCGTCGATCGACCATCGCTCTTGCCGTCACACCCTTAGGGTGTTTTTAATATCGTGCGGATTTCATCACGCACGCGGGATTGGCCCGCATGCGGAAAATTTCACGCAGCGTGAGACACGCAACCCCACGATTTAGTTTTCTGCGGGCTGCCATGCATTGTGGTTGTGTACAATGAACGACAAACTCAGAAAATTATTGATCATATACTCAAACTTTCGAAATTTGGTGCTAGTTCCTTTAATATTTCTTTCCAGGCAGCGTCTCTAGCATCTCTGTTTTTATATAATTCATGGGATTTATCCCATAAGCACGGCTGCAGATGCACTTCAATTATAACACGTTCTGTGTCAATTTTCATTTTAAATGTGACTGTACTATGCGCGCGTGCACCCCGCATGACAGTAAAACGCACACTGATTTTCATAGAAGTGCTCACGCGCGCGGAGACCCCGCGCGGGGCTGTTGCCACGGATCACACCCCGCGTCCCGCGTGCGTATTCCACGCATTATAATAAATACTTGTATAAAAAGGACACTTGCGGGTGTTACGCATGCGGGGCAATCCCGCGTGCGTGATGAAATCCGCACGATATTAAAAACACCCTTAGGGTACAGTTTGTTGTGATTCTCCTTATTTTGATGCTATTAACATCAAAATGAGAAGCACAAACTTTACACACAACATGGATGGTAAAATTAATAAAGTAATCAATATCTATCCCATGACTACTAAAGACTGCAAAAAGGCAATAGTTCAATGGCTAAACCTGAAGACCTATGATGATATTGAATTGTTGCTGCAAGCATCGTCAATATGAGTTGAAAAGATACACGCACGCATGCACCCTCACTCACACACACACCCTCACTCACCCTTTAGTTTATTATTATTTATTTTTTTTCCTTAAATTTTTTTTTTATTTTCTTTGGTATGTTTTGGTACACCACTTTTACCATTTATAATATGGCATTGAAGAGCGGGGCCTCCTAGCACAGGTATATCTTTACTTAAAAGGAGGTCCCTATGTAAGATCACTGTAAAAGTTGTACATGGTACTGAAATAAACTTTTTTTTTTTTTTTTTGTTTTTTTTTTTTGGATGGAATGACTGTCTGATCGGACCGGAGCCGTCGTCTTCTAACAGCGGTACGGAGTGTAGTGGGTTCTTCTTCAAATACTCACGTTTGTACTGGTCTCTACCTGGGTAGATTCACTTCTCGAGTTTCGACTTCAAGCCCAAGTATTTCCATAACCATCAGTCGCTCGGGCCGGTTTTCTGAATAACTATCGGCATGATGCGGTCGACTATCGTTTACTATGGCTTACTATTTACAGGAGTTATTGCCAATCGATTATCACCTCTATCGGATACGGAGATAATATTATTATCTACATTATAATCTTGATAGCACTAGCCGTTTATTGGTCATCATGCGAATTACTTCGATGCTTGTTCACAATTGTTTTCGGACAGAAGCATGATAAAAAATTAAACGATTGATAGCTAATAACGAAATTTATTTACACGTTAAAATATCATATAACTATCACTTATAACATTTTTTGAAAATAGCTATCATAATTCACCATTTGCAATATACAAAATCTATGGGTATGTGGGTACACTCATTACCTTTACAAAATTTACAAACATTCAACGTTATACCTTAACATTAAAAGAATGCTTAAAAATCTAAAGTGTTGGATATAAAAATTATGGAATCTTTTTAAAGTTTTATTTTTTTATTTAAAGTCATAGATTAATATTAAGATCGTAGACCGTAGGGTGGGGACAGAGACGTGGCATAGACAAAGCAGCGAATTGTCAGTTTCATAGACTACATTTCTGTCACAACACTACGCCATACTCAATAAAGTAATGACCTAAAAATTCAATCAGACAATAGTATTCTTAAAAATATACATTTCGAATGTCTCTAACTAATCTATAAACGAAACAATTTCCATTATTTATTTTGGGGCGTCGAAGTTTTGCTTGCAGACGCCAACAACTTTATTATAATGCCACAATTATTTAATATTATTAATAAAAATGCCATGTTTATTTAACAATTAAAATAATATCATGGACGAGGCGGATTGTGATGGTCAAGTCTCTTAAAAAGTATGAGGAATTAGGAAGACAATGTTTTTTTAAACTCAGTAATGTATGTTTTTGATGCGACGTGGTGGTGAATATAATACGATCAAAATGGGACATTGAGCTCCTTTAAGTAAAGGCCAACATTTTCAAAACTTTATAGACACACTACATTTGTTATTTTAAATCGAGGTATACTCTGAGAATGGAAGACAGATTATTCGATGACATAATTACTTCCTACCGATAAAAAAGCCAGTTTTTATTTATTTATGATGGCGTCTGCAAGCATTAAAACATGTTATAATAAAACATGTAGCAACAACATTAATATTTAGAGAGCTACCTAACAAAATATGGAAATTCCTTACACGAAAATTTATATCAGTCAATATGAAACAAACCATACATATTTTTATTTTTATATAACTCCGCTATCAACAAGTTTGGGGTATGTACGCAGCGTATATTTGAATTCAGAGCAATTTTATATTAGGTTTGAATCCCAAAAACAATTAAAAAAAAACGATTTACCTGGCAAAACATCGGTACTGTTTAAAGATAATAAACAAAAGAGTATGCAAGCTAACTCAAATATAAACCTTGTCCGAAAGTTATAAAGTATATTTTGGAATAACATTTCAAGTATAACACGGATGATTATAAAAATACACTCTATTGGACGAAAAATTGAATATAAAGGGAGAATGTTAATGTCATAATATATTTCGAACACAGTAACACATTTTGTCTGATAAATAAATTGCTATAAGTATAAAACAAATCAGACGAGGAAGTTCACCTTTATAAGGTAAGAATATAGAAATTTCTGGTGTTAACTTCGTTTCTATAGCGGACAGAGTTGTCAACTGCTGTAGATTGCTCGATTCCTGCACGTCACCGCTTCTCCCGTCTCCACTACAGTGGTAACACATTACGCGGTCTGACGTAATACCCCATATCGACCATATACATACTTACCATGTCGTTATATGACGAAGTTAACACCAGAATATTTATTGCGATAACAACTTGTGTTACTATAGTATGTTCTTAGACGCACTTGATGCATAGCTATGGAAAAGTGGGAGCAAGACAGAATATATTAGAACATGCCTTTCGAACTAGCGGTTTCTGAACAGTGAAATATCAAATCTCATGTTAAATAATACCAGCCAATATTACTTGACATGAAATTTCACAACAGCTTAAATTGAACAGGCTTTTGAAAGCCGCACATTTTTATAAAAATTCTACAATTTCATTAAAAATCTGACTCGAATCCGGTTTTTTCTGTCTTGCTCCAGTTTTGCTACACAAACAGCAAGTCACAGACTACACTATAGTAAATAAAATTATTGTACAGATCAACACCAGCTAACCTAAACAAAGTACCTTACTGTGGCCATTAAAGAGTATAAACGTCAATTTGTATGAAATTCATCATAATTTTTATTTATCAAGTAATTTTTTAATCAAGTATATTGGCAATTGGCATAGAGAAGACATTTTATTTATTATAATAAGTTGGCAAAGGTCTGACCCCTGATTTCTGAAAGACTAAACAGTGACTCTGCCACCAAGTCGCATGTAAGCTGTGGGGATAGCTTGATCAAAATAACCTCACGAAATTGAATCTAATTTCATAGACAACAGAGGTTTTTTTTTGCCAAATTATATCACGCCGCAAAGAGACACCGTGATTATCCGTACCTCGTTCGGGTTTCGGCGAGACAAAAGTTTGACGCGTTCCGACTCTCTATTGATACTTTCAAACAGAAAAGAACATGAATTACAGAATATTTTTGAGACCCTATTTTGCTGAGAACTCGTCAATCACATACACTGACGTTTCTACTCGTTAACGGCACCCACAAGTAACTTCATACAGGGTAAGCGAGTATAGTACAAAGTTTCACCGGAGTTGTAGTGAGGTCTGCGGCCGGCGACAGTGGTTGGCAATAGAACGGAAGCACTCGTCACAAACACGCACGGGCTTGAGTTGACCGTAGCGCGGCAGTGGGATTGAGTTTGAACTGCATGATGCACAGAATACTTTGCCTGTGGAAAGTAAATGTTAGGTGTTAGTTTAGTTGTATGAAGGCGATTGTAAACGGGACATATTTATACTGCATTGTTTGGCTGCCATTGGTAGCTATATTTCTAATATGGTTGGGCTACTCTGGTCAAATACCGCAAGTACTACAACTTGCTCACTATCGTAACATTGAAAATGTTTCCTGGTCATATTACTACTGATTCACTTTACGGCATTTGCAGGTATTTTAGTAAATTTATGACCCGTCCAAAAGCCCTTACTGATCACTAATGATTCACTTTACAGCATTTGCAGGTATTTTAGTGAATTTATGACCCGTCCAAAAGCCCTTACTGATCACTAATGATTCACTTTACAGCATTTGCAGGTATTTTAGTGAATTTATGACCCGTCCAAAAGCCCTTACTGGTCACTAATGATTCACTTTACGGCATTTGAAGGTATTTTAGTAAATTTATGACCCGTCCAAAAGCCCTTACTGATCACTAATGATTCACTTTACGGCATTTGAAGGTATTTTAGTGAATTTATGACCCGTCCAAAAGCCCTTACTGGTCACTAATGATTCACTTTACGGCATTTGAAGGTATTTTAGTAAATTTATGACCCGTCCAAAAGCCCTTACTGGTCACTAATGATTCACTTTACGGCATTTGAAGGTATTTTAGTAAATTTATGACCCGTCCAAAAGCCCTTACTGATCACTAATGATTCACTTTACGGCATTTGAAGGTATTTTAGTGAATTTATGACCCGTCCAAAAGCCCTTACTGATCACTAATGATTCACTTTACAGCATTTGCAGGTATTTTAGTGAATTTATGACCCGTCCAAAAGCCCTTACTGGTCACTAATGATTCACTTTACGGCATTTGAAGGTATTTTAGTGAATTTATGACCCGTCCAAAAGCCCTTACTGATCACTAATGATTCACTTTACAGCATTTGCAGGTATTTTAGTGAATTTATGACCCGTCCAAAAGCCCTTACTGGTCACTAATGATTCACTTTACGGCATTTGAAGGTATTTTAGTGAATTTATGACCCGTCCAAAAGCCCTTACTTGTCACTAATGATTCACTTTACGGCATTTGAAGGTATTTTAGTGAATTTATGACCCGTCCAAAAGCCCTTACTGATCACTAATGATTCACTTTACAGCATTTGCAGGTATTTTAGTGAATTTATGACCCGTCCAAAAGCCCTTACTGGTTACTAATGATTCACTTTACGGAATTTGCAGATATTTTAGTAAATTTATGACCCGTCCAAAAGCCCTTACTGATCACTAATGATTCACTTTACAGCATTTGCAGGTATTTTAGTGAATTTATGACCCGTCCAAAAGCCCTTACTGATCACTAATGATTCACTTTACGGCATTTGAAGGTATTTTAGTGAATTTATGACCCGTCCAAAAGCCCTTACTGATCACTAATGATTCACTTTACAGCATTTGCAGGTATTTTAGTGAATTTATGACCCGTCCAAAAGCCCTTACTGGTCACTAATGATTCACTTTACGGCATTTGAAGGTATTTTAGTGAATTTATGACCCGTCCAAAAGCCCTTACTGATCACTAATGATTCACTTTACAGCATTTGCAGGTATTTTAGTGAATTTATGACCCGTCCAAAAGCCCTTACTGGTCACTAATGATTCACTTTACGGCATTTGAAGGTATTTTAGTGAATTTATGACCCGTCCAAAAGCCCTTACTGGGCACTAATGATTCACTTTACGGCATTTGAAGGTATTTTAGTGAATTTATGACCCGTCCAAAAGCCCTTACTGATCACTAATGATTCACTTTACAGCATTTGCAGGTATTTTAGTGAATTTATGACCCGTCCAAAAGCCCTTACTGGTTACTAATGATTCACTTTACGGAATTTGCAGATATTTTAGTAAATTTATGACCCGTCCAAAAGCCCTTACTGGTCACTAATGATTCACTTTACAGCATTTGCAGGTATTTTAGTGAATTTATGACCCGTCCAAAAGCCCCCTTAAGGAAAATTTTGCTATTTAAACATAAGTTTCGTTTGTATATGGTTTAGTATTGCACGGCTATGTGTACTGACCACAGTTGCGACAGTGATGCCTGCGCCGGAACGCGGTGAAGTGCGCGACGCAGCGCATGCAGGCGGGCGCGGCGATGTCAGGCACCCACTCGGGCGCGCGCTCCGGCCGCTCCGCGCGCTCTGGTCGCTCCGCGCGCTCCGGCTGCTCCGGGCCCGGCGCGCGCTCCGTGCTGCTGGGACATGGTAACAAGAGTTAGATAACATCACGCTTGTATCTTGTATTCGATTAATTGTAGTCATTTAGAGATGTATTGAATAAGTGTAATAGTTGTGTACTTGGCGTTTGAGGGGACTCTTTTGTAACTTTGTCTTTCTAAAAGTGTTGATTCTATTTTTTTTTTTGCAATAAATGAGTTTTATTTATTTATTTCGACAAGTACACATAGCGCAACAGACCTGTAGGTGAGGTCCCCGGTGGACACGGAGGCCTGCAGAGTGCCGGGCACGTCGCGCGGCTTGTGGCGCGCTGGTGTGGCGACGGGCTGGTCGCGCGCGTTCACCGTGTTCCGTCGCGCCAGCCGCGCGCTGCCATCTGACGTAGAGTCCGACGTACTGTCCGCGTACACTTCCTCTGCCGAATACACGCTGTCGAATGAGCTGCCTGCAAATGTTACATCACTTTTGAGGACCACTATTTATTTTATGCATAAAAAAAGAAACAAATAACGATATAATTAATGACTAATTATAGATGATACTCTAATCAAAGGTTGATTCTTTAAGAGCGACCAAGCTTCGTCTTTTTTAAATTTTGAACAATAGTGATAACGAAATGATAGCCAGTAAGTCAGCTTTTAAACTGCATAAAAACTTTTTCTCTGACTTATCATTATTTTGATGTTTTAGGACTTTAAACATAAAAATGATTCAGGAAATAAATAGTTAACGTTTGCAGGAAGTTTTTTAGTTAAATATTATTTTGTTGGCTTGCTGCATTAATTGGTTTTAGTGCAAGCACGCAATTGTTATATAAATTAATAAATAAATACGACAGCCAAGGAAAACGGCTTTATACCATTCAACCTCCGTTTATACCAATTTCCTCCGTACGAAAGTCGAACTCGTAAGGGGGTGACAGCTAAATATTGAAATTAAAGTAGGTTGTGCGCACTTTTCACGATAGCAATTTTATTTATTGCTCATCAAGGTACACATTTCATAGAGTACGCCATGGAACGCGTCGTCGGTCTAGCAGCAATTCTACACACCGCGGAACGTGGCTTCGCCGTGCATAGGTACACACAGGTTTAGGAATGTAAGAAAGTCAAACCACAACCTACCGTTCTGTATAACCTGATCCTCAGTCACCTCATACTCGATCGCAGGCGGTTTATCTTCAACAGGCTCTGGCGGGTCGGGCGACTGGTTCATAAGGAATACGGACTTCAGAATGTTTCGGAGATCTGCTGCGAAATTCGTCTGTAGCTGGTCCGCTACGCCGGCGATGCAGACGAATAGACGGTGGATTAGGTCTTCGCTTGACCTGGAAGGTTTTTAATTATTTATTAACATTGATTAATGGCACGAGGCACATATATTCCAGAAATTATTATTATAATTTGATGATGGGGCTTATAACCGCTAAACTCTACTTAATATTCATAACACCAAAAGTGGCCTGCTAAGGTACGAATATATTTTTGGTAGAGTTCCAGCTTATTTTGATTGACCATTTCTTCTACATATTTCCTTCCGAATATGGGTCTAACAATAGATTAAAGACTGGCACAACACGAAGGTAGGTGCAAATTCAGTTTCTTTACATTTTGATAGGTATCAGAGTCATCCAGTTGCAAAATGTACTGATATCGAAGCTTTATGGCTTAATTTGAGTGATAAAATAAAATGCGTACTTGAACTTCCCGCGCGCATGTTGCCTAGCCGCTAACTCCTGCGCCTGTAACGCGAGCGCTATTTGTTCGTCGTCCGCGCATTCTGACGCGCCGCATGATGTGCCGCTGAAAACACACAATATTATCCATCAATATACAAATAATAAAAGAAGCTCGTTTTATTATAGACAGACATTTCGGTGAAGAAATGGAGAAACAAAGTGGTAGCGTACCGCATATAAAGGCCATATTGGTGAAGTATCTGTACAACCAGTAACCATGGAGTTTCTTGCCGGCTCTTCTCCAGAGGAAACGACCAATTGGAACCGTGCACCTAAGGTCCGGCGTTTCTAAATTTGCCAAAGATGTAAACAACAATGGCGGCTCGAAATTTAATAAAATCGATATACAAGAACATTTATTTTAAGTAATGTTTGTTTTCGTCTAAATCTCCGAGCTAACTAGACTAGTATTAATTAAGGTCTAACATTTGCAATTACATAGTTAAATAGCAAATGGATTATAATTAATTTTGAAAATGAATGATTGTCATTGACATTCATACAATTTAAATAAAATATAAGTAAAAACTCACCTCTCATCGACAAAATGATCCAAATTCAACCTCAACGGACTATTCTGGTTCTGCGACGACCGGTTATCCAAAATCACCATACCAGGCGACCATATCTTACTCTTTTTCTTTTTATTCTTAGTATTAGTCTTCCTGCTTTTCTTCGGCCGGGACTGCGACGGCCCCACATCGGCGTTAGAACTAACATTATTGTCTTCTTCAACTAGCGAACTAATTTTCTTATCAGCTTCTCTATGCCTTCTCAGCTCAGTGATAACTTCGTCAATAGTTCTGTACTCCTCATCGCCCGCATTCGCTCCCCAGTCTTGCAACACGCGCCTCGCTTCACTATTTACATTGGTCGCCTCATTCAACCCTTCCTCGTCAGAACTTAACCTATTTATAACCTTATCCATAACGGTCGACGATCCCGCCTCACTCTTCGTACTATCATCTTCTACGTAATTAATATTTACAGTAACGTCATTATTTACATCGGAAAAGGAACTTTCTAGAGTGTTTTTGGTGTGTTTATCGTCGTCCGTTTCCGCATCTGGACTTTTTAGTACCCTGTTTTGTTGCATAAAGTGATTATCTCTGATATCTTTGATGTCTTTGTTTTGGTCGGTATCGGGCGATCTATCTAAGCTAGTGTTTTCAGTACTGACGCCCGAGTCGACCGCGGATTCATGCTCGCTCTCATAACCTAACATAAACTTAACTCTCTCATCCTCTCTGTCTAGCGTCATTTTTGCCGAATGGAAACTTGTGTTATCACAGTCTGCTGTTTCTTCTGCTAAATTATTGTATTCCTCATTGGTTAGTAACAGTGAGGCTAGGTTGGCGTTAGCTATTGATATATTAGTGTTTACTATGTCCGCGTCAATATTGTCGGGGATAATGAGCGGGAGATCTGTCGAGTTGAGCATTGCACTGTTGATGTCACTTCCTGCGTCGTCTTCTTGGTTGAAGACAGCAGAGTTATTGTGTGATAAAGAGGACAGTACTGCAGGGTCGTGACTAATCGCGTTGGGTATCAAATACCCGTGACTTGTCGAAGGCAGACAACTTAACTGTTCATTCCTTGGTCCTGAAAACCCGTACGCTTCCGGGTCTTCAGTCGATATCAACGTGGGCACATCGTTGGTTGAGAACGAGTGTATTTGATGATCTATGATATCCACATCGCTGACGGCAATAGACGAAAGACGATCGGCAATTTCCGTAACTTGTTCGTTCAGTGACGTCACTAGATCTTGATCTGGTATCTGTCTATTTGAGTCACTTGTTGAGGCATTGATAACAAGCGGATCAAACATCATCAAACCGTTAGTTGATAAGTTTCTCAAAGACGAAAGGTCAGAACTCTCAGTTTTGCTTGTTTTTCTAGCTCTTTCAATGTATTCCCTGCTGTCATTGGTCTGGAATGTGTCAGTGCTTGCCGTGTCTGTGGAGTAGTGTCGGGAGGTTGTCTTAATGGTGTCGTGTTCGGATTCGTGGCCTTCGGTGTCGACCGTCCCCTCGGACAGACGGCGCAGTCCGTCTATTATCGGAGTCATCACTTCTATGTTGTCTGGGAGGTAATCGCCGTCTGTAATTACTGGTTCTGTTGAACTGTGGGGAGGAAAATGTAAGATTTTAATGTCAAATTAACTTCAAGGTAATCAATTTATCTGAAGGCAGATCTTTGAATCGTCAAATAACTTTTATTTATCCTTTTTTAAGTATCACGGATAGTGATACTTCATTTACATAACAATCTAGTCTATTCGCTAATAAGTAATTTATATAAATAGAAAACTTCCAATAACGTATTTCTTATTTATAATAGTCAGCACGTGCACTGCAGTTTAAGTTCACCCACACTGCACTAAACTAACAAGAAAGGTTTACCGTATGAGTTACTTATATGTGAGGAATAAAACTTGCGGTTTGACAGGTTTTGTATAGAAAATATGACAAACAGTCATATTTTTTCTTCAATTAAAAGATACTAATGAAAAAGGCGAAAGAAAGTGTTGTTGTATTTATGTGAAACTGTGTCTTGATAAGCAGATTTACTTTCTTCTACGAGATAAAATAAAAGAGAATCTGATTTTTGAGTTATTATCTGCCAGGTAAGTTGACTGTCAATATCAAGTCAATGTTTGTCAAGTCAAATATTTATAAAAAAAACTTAAACTTTTAAACAATCTTATTTATTACTAGCTGCGCCCCGCGGTTTCACCCGCAAAGTCTCGATCCCGTGGGAATATCGGGATATAAAGTATCCTATGTCCTTTTCCGGGACTCAAACTATCTCTATACCAAATTTCATCTAAATCGGTTCAGCGGTTTGAGCGTGAAGAAGTAACAAACATATAAACACACACACACACACACTCACAAACTTTCGCCTTTATAATATTAGTGTGATTTGTTTAACCATTTATGTACACTTAAATAAACAGATCAGAAGAAAGGAACAAAAAAATACGTACAAAGATGAGGCTTATTTCTACAGAGATCTCTTCCAGCAAACCTGCCCTGCTTCATATTGTTTTAGGACAAGTTATTTTTAATCATTGATGAATTACCTTTGGTGTGAGTATAAATCTCTGCAGTTGGCATGGTCCGCGTAGAACCTCGACACAAACTCTCCCAGGTCTGGGTACGGACACGACCAGTCGTTTGACGATTCATTCGTATCTGGAAAATAAAAACATCCATAAATTTAATCCTAGAAATAATTTCGTATGAAGTATTGAATCTATACACGGTATTACTAAACAAAATCGCTTTTTGTGTCTTTCTTCGAATATTTTTTTCTTTCTTTATTTGTACTTAATCTATCTTTCTTTCCTTACGTACCAGCGGGCAGGTGTCGCGTGAGGTTGGAGATGTCCTCGTTGGTGCACAGGAGCCGCTCGAGCGCCATCAGCTCGCGCCGGTCGAGCGTCCACAGAAGGGAGCGGATCTTGTGCAGTAACGTGCGGAACGGACGGAACATGTCCGACATCTCTTCTGTGGATCATCAAAGAGAACACATATTAGTTTAAAACTGGTAAATATCAGCCATAGAACACGGAGTCGTACCGTAACGTATATTGCAAATAATGTGGCCGCCACGGGACGCCCGGCAGATGTAAAGCATAGCGTAGAGCGTCATGTCGTTTGCCGTCACTACATACGAGTCGTCCTTACCCCCAAGGCGAGCCAATAAATGTTACCATCAATAATTAATATCGTAACACTGAATATTTATAGTTTTGGGTATAAATAAAGGATAACTTTCCAAATGCCCTACCTAACTCTTACTTATTTAAAAATTTGCTGTGCCCGACAGGGTCCATAATTGTTTCTATTATTTTTTGTTTACCACCTGTAAATGTACATTATGGATTGCAATAAACGATTTGAGATTAACTGAATTAGGTAGAGCATTTTGTTATTATAGCAATTCCTAATCAATATTTAAGGGGGTTGCGCTAAGGTAGTCCGAGACGAGCTCAGAACGGTATAGCGAATCACTCTTCGCCGATGGTACGGTTCGCCGAAATCACTCTTAGTCGACGGTTGGTTCCACGAACAAATCCATCGCCGATAGAACTATTCGCCGAAAACACCGTTCATCGATGGTCGCTTCAGCTACAACACCTTTTACCGATGGAACGGGTCGCCAAAATACTTCACACACAAATCCATTTCACATCAGCTTCCTGGTTTAGGTCTTTTCATAACATACAGTGATTTCCTCTTAGGGCTTCCTATAAGGGCTTCATAGATATTATTATTGGCCAGTACCTACCTACAGTATTGTTTGCATGTTGTGCATATCCTAAAGAGGAAATCACTGTATGTTATGAAAAGACCTAAACCAGGAAGCTGATGTGAAATGATTTGTGTGTGAAGTATTTCGGCGACCCGTTCCATCGGTAAAAGGTGTTGTAGCTGAAGCGACCATCGATGAACGGTGTTTTCGGCGAATAGTTCTATCGGCGATGGATTTGTTCGTGGAACCAACCGTCGACTAAAAGTGATTTCGGCGAACCGTACCATCGGCGAAGAGTGATTCGCTATACCGGTCTGAGCTCGTCCGAGACATTCAAATATACTTATGTTTTTTGCAATTTGCAAGTTAGTGTCAGGTTGTATGTTGATTAAAATAATTCGCGACCGTAACAAATATGGTTTTACAGAATTGTATTCATCACGCTATGACCCTTAGGAGCCGAGCAAAAAGAAAAAAAACTCAGAACGGCGAAAACTAATTAATAGCGCGGACGGGGGATAATTTCATGTGGACGAAGTCGCGGGCAGAAGCTAGTAAAAAATGATAAAGTACCAGGTGGCTTATCAATGCTGAGCGGTCCGCTGGAGTATATCAGCAATCCGCTGACTATAGCCAGCCGCGGCACCGCGAACATTAGCGCCGGGTCGTAGGAATCCACCTGGAATTATACAAAGGGTATATTTAGAAGATATTTACTTCTATATTTCTGTGTGCCAAGGATTTTATATACAAACACATATACTAGCAACGCCTCGCGGAATCAAGGATGATGACCTAAACAAAATACGCGTCGGCTTGAGGACCTCCTTAATTTCTTCGTTTATTAATGATACGAGCAAGAGAAGACTATTGACCTGTTCCTGTGTGAGCAAGTTCTGTTTGAGCGCCCTCCACAAACTCTCCGAGAACAGCACGCAGATGAGTTGTTGAGCTTCGAACTCGTGCGGCGTCTTCACGTTTACCATAGCGCTGACATAGCATAGCTCGAACTCTGCGAACAACCTGTAATGAAAGCAAATGTATGTTTAGACCAGCTTCACTTTAACTAGGTACATGAAAAAGGAGGGGTGGTACTGTAGAGGTTTTGTTTTCAAGGCTTTATCAAACGATCTCCACGTTGTTCGTCCGAATGTTCCAGAAGTTAATGGCATGTTTTAGACATAAATACTTTTTCATAATAAGAGAAAAAGAAGAGATAGTCAGCATGGAGAGCTGTCAGCGCCCTTCTAGATGTACAGTCCTTTTACAGTTATTTTACCTCTTGAGTTTTCATCATTGTGAAAATCTCATCGATTGTTGAGATCTTTATTGACGTTATAATAAGGTTGCTGTTGGATTGCTGCCACTGACAAATCTGTCAAAAGCCAGTGATCTTTATCATCGTTAAAATAAGGTTGCAGTTGGTTTGCTGCTGTCAGAGGTGAAAGGATTGTAAAAAAGTAATAATTAAGGCTGAGTTTCCACCAGAAATGAGCGAGGATGCGTAGCGAGGGATGCGTGTGAAACTAACGAATAACATCGCTTCATTGTCATAGCTTGAGCTAAGCTAGTGTTGTTATTGGCTAGCTTTACACACATCCCTCGCCACGCATCCTCGCCCATTTCTGGTGGAAACGCAGCCTTAGGGGGTATTTTTTTTTTGTAGCCTTTCTTTATTTATGTATTGTATTCGAGTAGCTTAGAGTTTGCGCTTCTTATAGTATTTACGGATAACATAGATAGACTAGCGAACTAGAGGGAGTGACGTGGATGCAAATGTCTGTCGGTCTGATATACTTACTCGTAAGTCTTAAAAGCCGCAAATCTTTGACCTATCTAGTATAATCCCCTGGCCTCGGGTTATGCTGACAAATTTTATTTCTTTGGTGAATTAAAAATACAACAAAAACAGCTGTAATTTTGTATTTTCCACTGTGTGAAGGTTTACTCATATCGTGGTCAAGGTGGGCCTTTACACGCGATGCATTAATAGGTGTTGAAACACCGTCTAACTAAGCAGATTCTAGGCGGTTCAATATCAAGTAAACAATGTTTTCAAAACAAAGTACTAAGCTTTACCTAGTACTTGTTTCGAAATCCTTTTTTATAAATGATAAATGATTTTATTTCTGTAAGTAGGTTTGTACAAACACTTTTACACGTCAATCATATTTTTTAAAGCTAGATGAGGTCGGCATTTCCTATCTGACTGCTCTGAGACGAAACGCCGAAACAAACTCTTTAGTAACTAAGAAGGGATATAGTCAACGCGGCGGGCAGGATCTCGAGATGGATGTCAGTCATCAAAGTGAATAAGAAGGACTTTATCGAATGATTATTTAATTTTATAGTTACTTAGCAGTTTAATTTATATTCAAATTACTTAATAGCTAATAGACAAGATTGTAATGTGAAGATTTATACAAAACAAAAAACAGGGAGCAGTATTACCGACTCTGGGCAGAATGATTTACTCTGCCTCTACTTACATTTGACTGTTGAGTATGTATCAAAAAGATGCGATCAAATTAAAGGGGGTAATACTGCTCAGTATTACCGACTCTGGGCAGAATGATTGACTCTGCCTTTACTTACATTTGACTGCTGAGTATATACAGCATGTATCAGAAAGATGCGATCACATTAAAGGGTGTACATCTGGGTCTCCCATACACACAGTTGATAATTCTTACGCAATTACGATGTTTGTCCTATGGAGAAAGTTGTTCAGTTTGATAGTCTGTAGGTACCAGATCCTTAAATTTGATCACACCTTTCTGATATATGCTGTAGAGTATGTCCAGTATAACTCTATGAACTAAGTAGTACTGCGACAGCGCCCGCGCCATACCTCGCGGTCTAAGGCACTGCTCCCGAAGCAACGAGTGAAGTATCTGCACCACGTGAGTACCATAACTAAGTAGTAGTTGACGTCATCACCTGTCGAATATCCGGAGGCTCTCGTGCAGCATGTCGTCGTGCTGCGACAGCGCCATGCCTCGCGGTCTGAGGCACTGCTCCCGTAGCAACGAGCGGACAGTCTCGAGGCTGCGTGTGAGCGCCTTAGCAAGCGGACGCATGGCCGCCGATTCCTCCTCGCGATTCATTATCGAGGAGCCGGCGGCTAGGCACTGAAAAAGTAGAAAAGACATACGTTGTACTCAACCATATTAAGCAATATGTATCTGTCTAGCTCTACTGCAGGACAATGGCCTTTCTCTCATTTTCATTCTCGCGAGTCGTCTGAGTAGGTCTGTTACGAACATTTTCAAAAAGCTTAACGATTACATTGTGTTGTGGTGTATTGATTATGGAACACGCCCAGCTGTTTTACTCACATGTACTTATTAATGTCTGTCAAACATTATCATAGCAAATATTCTGCAAACGGTCTGAGTCACGTTCGTCCTAAAAATAGACGTATTTACTCAAAAATAAGAGGAAACCGGCATGTATTAGAATCAAGAAATTCGCAGACATGTGACATCCGCCAACCCGCTGTCCCCGCACTGGGCCCGTATGGTGAATTATGGCCCAATCCCACAGAGAGAAGGCCTGTGTCCCAGCAGTAGGAAAGTTATAGGCTGGTTATGCTTGCCAAAAAATGAGAAAATAAAGGTACTTAAATAAATATCGAATAGAATTTTTTTTTCTTCTTAACGTTCACGTAGTGCCTTTAGATAATAAATTATAAGAATAGCTATTGTGGGCAACTACAATAGACGACCAAAGGATGGGTCTTTGAGAACTTTTACGTGACCTTTCTTTGCGATATTCGACTCAATTCCACACTTATTTCAAAGAATTAGAACAACGTTTCAAATACTATCTGTTTGGTTATTCTCATCATTTAACTTCTGAACGCGATGAGTGAATAATAATAATAGTAGGTAGTGTGTAGTTAATAATAGTAGGTAGTAATAATGACTACTGCTAGTGTGTTACGCAATTACCCCGATGGTCAGGTGCGTAGTACTCGCAACCGGTTTGCGGGTATGATCAGAGGGAAAATTCTCGTAATTTTAAGAAAGTTCAGTCCGAGGGGCAATTCTCGTAATTTTAAGAACATTCTTAGCCTCATCTCAATCTCAATCTGTCAAAAATACGTCTAATTTCCCAACATTTTTGACATTTGATTGTCGCCGAGATGAGACTGCGACTAGATTTTGAACGTTTTAAATTACGAGAATTGGCCTTCTGAGCATCTATTCACAACCACTCGATACGCTTCCGTACCGTATCGAACATCAATCAATGTTATCGTAGGAGTCCTCTAAACGCTGTTCACATGTCCAAACCCCGAAAATGTTGTCAGTTTAAATCAAATAGACGACCGCTATTCTTCCGATAGCTGTTTGCTGTCGGAGACAAGGCTAATCAGGTTATCGAAATGTGTAATTTTCGATACGATAGCCTGTCGAATAGTTGTGAATAGCTATGCAGATCTCAGTATCGATCTGTCAAAAATATCTCTAATTTCCCTACATTTTTGACATTTGTTTGTCGCCGAGATAAGACTGCGACTAAATTTTGAACGTTTTCAATTACGAAAATTGGCATTCAGATGTACGCACGTAATCGAAGCAAATGGAGTACTTACTTATGTAAGGATCAGGTGGCAGGTGGCATTCTGTTTCTGCCTACCCCGATGGGAAGAAGTCGTGAGTTTATTTATATATAAGTAGGTATAATTGTATATATTTCCTCTCCTTGATCGACGGCCGTACCTAACAAACGTGTTAGCAGGTAGTTTTAATATTATGTAAAATATTAGAACTGCGTGTTTGTATACCTAGCCTAGTCGTTCAAAGCTTGCGTGACTCATATATTAATTACCTACTTACCTACCTACAAATCAACTTATTTATAATGCCTCTGCCATTCTCTTGTAGCATAGGAAGCCTATAAGGTTAAGCAGCGTTCCAGTTGATGGGTCATCAATGTTATGGTTATAATAATATGACTAGCTTCTGCCGGCGACTTCGTCCGCGTGAAATTTCTTGTTCCCCGACTTACCCCGTCGCTGCACATCGCCTGCCCGCACTATTACGTACTATTAAGTATTCAATGCTATTACTTCGTTATCGATTAGCGTTCTTTCTGACATTTTTCCTTTTGCTCGTCTGCTAAAGTATTAGCGTGATGTTAAATAGCCTTTACAGGGTGTCCCGTACGTCGACGTCAAGCCAGAATCGGGTAATAGGCCATAATATCAGAAAAATATTTAAAAAATATTAGCGTGTTCAAACAAAAAACTCTTCAGCTCTATTATTAGTAAGTATATAGATATTACAAGAAACAATATTACATCTAACCTTGGATATACATTCGATGCCTGTTCACCTAACCAAGAAATATTTTTCTACAGCATTGTTAGTGTAACTGGTAATCGATATTTAGATAGAATCTAAGTGTGATTATTGTTAATGTATGTATTGTTTTTTTACTATTTGATTTGACTAAAGGCCGCCGTATATGGAATGGATGAGCTGCCGCAATTTGGCCTGAATGGGTACGTTAACATACATTCTGTCCATGTCGACACAATAATCGTTAAAGTGACTGAGTTAACTGACACTAAAAATTAAGTGGCGTTTCAGACTTCAGTCGTTAAAGGTTTATATGGAATTTTATCCACAAAGAACAGAAAATCGTAAACGCGATCCATTTATGATCTTTACTGAAACCAGTTGTCATAACTTGCTTGCAGTTTAGTTACCTTAGGTGGTGGAAGTCCCAAATATTTAGTGAGTACAACTGTTAGAAATTCATATCCAAACTAATATTATAAATGCGAAAGTAACTCTGTCTGTCTGTCTTTTCTTCACGCCTAAACTACTGAACCGATTTGTGTGAAATTTGGTATAGAGATAGTTTGAGTCCCGGGGAAGGACATAGGATAGTTTTGATCCCGATATTCCCACGGGATCGACACTTATGCGGGTGAAACCGCGGGGCGCAGCTACTTAAACGTCGTTACTAAATATTTTGGATAAGTAGGTATAAGTAAACCTTCACAGGTTTTACGTTTCAGAAACCAATATATCTAGATTCAAATTATGCCCTGCCTTTCGGTCCCTCTTGAACGCCATAATTTTCGGAAAATGAAGGAGGAATAAAACTTCCATGATACTAATTTACCAACCTCAGCACCGAACCAGAGCTGTCCCGCCAGGTTATCTTGCAGCACATCCTCGGGGAACTTGACCCTGAAGCCGCGCGCCACTCGCTCGTCACCCAGCAGCTGGTCCATTATCTGACTTGTGATGTTCAGTACGCGGTCCTGCAAAAAAATAAATTTAAGGTTAAGTGAGAAGACCAAAACAACTGGGACATAGTTAGGCCTATCGTCCGCGATACTAATCAAAAGTAACGTGTTACAAACTCAAATCACCGATAACCATAATCAGCCATGTTCCCAGTGCTGGGACACAGGCCTCCTCTCTTTGAGAGGGAGTGGGCTGTAACCTACCAGTGCGGATTGGTAGATATCCCATGTCTTCGAATGTTTAGTTCTAGTTCATGCCGGTTTCCTCACGATGTTTTCCTTCACCGTTATGAGAGCAGTGGTGATGATTATTTACAAAGTAAAGCGCCTACATGGGTTCGAACCAACGACGTTGGTTCGAACCGAACTACAACTAGTAAGTCGGGACCGTTAACCACTGGGCCACTACTGCTCTCAAATCACCAATGAGTAGCCAGAATGTCACAGCATTTATTTATTTTTATTAAAACTTTATGCACAAGTAAAAAACTGTACAAAGGCGGACTTAATGCCTTGGGCATTTAGTATTTCAATGGCAGTCAGTACAATCTTGTAATTGGTTGCGTGGGTCGTGAGTTTTGAGTAGCGTGGCCGTGATGGACGATGGGCCTTATGGGTGCTTATGGATGGTTGGGTTTGTTTATTTCTTTATGAGACAGCAAACTTCCCATCGTGAAAGTACGACTCGAACATTTTTGCCTCTGGAAAAACCTACACGATATTATTAAGGTTTTGCCCAACATGAAAACAAAAGACATTTGAGTCCCAATGTTGGACACGGTAAGTGAAATATAAAGTAGGTAATTACTTGTGATTGAAAAAAGGAAAAGGTTACCTACAAAGCAATACCATCTGGCAATCATGTCTAGGTAATGAAATAATGAAACGATGGCACGATGGATGGACTGTGTGAATGATGAAATTGTTTAGTAAGGGGATGACTACCGAGATGACGACTAATAGAGAAGTATGGAAGAACAAGTCATATTGTATGCCGACCTCAAATAAATTTGAATAAGGGCAGGAGAATGATTATGAATCACGTGTAGGTACAAATTATACATATAGGTGAATACTTAGTTAATTCTTAGTTTGTAACACGATACGAGTAGGTAGTACCTAAGACAATTTCATACAAAGTTACAACTGTAACAATTTAAGCTAACAATAGTGACTCGAAGAGCAACAAATGAAGGTTCTTTGTCTTCGGGTCATTCTCATTACAAACGTGATTTATGCACACAATAAAGTGAAGTTTATCGGTCAAATAAAATTAAGTGCTAAGGTTACACCAAAGGCATTAAAAGTCTAGGTGGTAGGGTAACAACCTGTCACCATGCAGTGTGCACGCGACATTAGCACGGATAGGGCGTCTCTGTAAAGATCAGGGGTCACACGTGGAATGGAACATGTTTTAGGCTTAACTGTTATTTGATACAAAGTGATAAACAGTTTTAAAATGTTTCCATTGAACACGATAGAAACTCATTTTAGCGTAGTACCAGGGACCTTTCTAAAAAAATACGTTCGTAAACGAGAGAAAAAGTACTTTCCATGAATGTGGTGGGACTGGTATCTGTGTGGTGTGAATGGTCGATTCAATATTATTAACTACTTATTTGATATTTTTTAGTGTGCTTCTTTGGCTGACCAAACCGGCAAATCGACCTAAGTGTGCAAAAAGACGTTCGGATTGCTCGAAGGACCACATTATGGTCATCGGAATTTTAGAAATAAGTGCTTGGAATGGATAGATCTACTTTTTGAGGTTATCAATATATAAATAATAACTAGCTTCTGCCCGCGACTTCGTCCGCGTAAAACTTCGGCCCCCGACCCATCGCCACATGCGTCGCATGCCATCGCCCGCCTGTGCTTACTACCTCATTTTCGCTTAGCGTTCTTTCTGACTTCTTTCCTTTTGCTCGGCTTCTAAGGGTCGTAGGTCGTTAAATAGCCTATAAGTAACTGTCCTCAAGTATTGGGCTAACATATGAAAAAAAAAAACAAATCCAGCTGGTACCTAGTTCCACAGATTACCCTCTACATACAAACAAATTTTACCTCTTTATAATATTAGTATATGTAGAGACGAGCTTCTGCCCGCAACTTCATCCACGTGAAATTTCTTGTTTTAACATTTAAACATACCCTATGACACTCGGCAATGCTGTAGCTTCCCTACTTCCCTAGTAAACGAATATTTGGAATCAGATCAGTAGTTCCGAAGATTACGCCTACATACAAACTCAAAAATTTTACCTCTTTCTAATATTAGTACATAGTATAGATGCAGCCCCAAGGGGGTTGGATGTTTATGTGAAGGTTTATGAACTAACCTACTCTCTCACAGAGAGGAGGCCTGTGTCCCAGCAGTGGAAACATTATAGGCTGATTATGCTTTATGAACTAACACTATATAATATACACCATCTACATCAGCCTTAAGTAATTAAAAAAAAACGAAGCGTGTTAAAAATAATCTGCATGAAAAACGGGGCTAAAGAAAACTGGAGAGAACTAATGAACACGAAATCTTACCCGCTGCAATCAAGACTAGCATCAAGAATGTCAGAATAAAGCACGCAGAAGTACCTACATTCCTACTTCACGCGATACATTTTATAGTTATACAGCATGTATCAGAAAGGTCAAAGGTGTGGTCAAAAGTGTGTGGTGTGGTACAGACCATCAAACTGAACAACTTTTTTCCATGGTACACATCAAGATATACATTTCCAGTTTTAGCTGACCTCGCATTGTATAGGTTTTTGTACAATCAGAAGTCAGCTTATACTGGTTACGTATAGCTTGATATGTAGCTGTGCGTACCAATATCGTAATCGAGAAAAAAAAAATAACGGTCCCATACAAAACTTCAACAGGTCCACTCGAGCCAAATGTATGGGACGGCTGATTATTTTTTCTCGATTACGACATTGGTACCACGGAGTAATTTGTTCAGTTTGATGGTGTGTACCACATCCTTAAATATTGGTCATATTATTATTTTCACCATTCTGATACACGCTGTATAAACAATATACATTATACAATGCAGCTGCAATGCCGTAAAGTTCTATTCTGAAGTACTTAGTTTTATAACTAAAACTGGTGCGATGGCGTCATGTTTACTTGGACTTAGAAGGTTAAAATAAGTTTCAAAATATAAGAGATTTATCCCGTAACGACACTGGGTTAGTTTGGAAAAACACTTGGATATTTGATGTTTACTTGGACTTCGAAGGTCAGAAAAAGTATTAAAATGTAGCCCCCTTACTAATAAACGTTGTATAGCGTCTGTATAGTTACACAACGCATTGTCTTCTTTCGTAAGTCAAATTACTGGCGACTGAAAGAGAGAAATCGGTGTGTAACTATTCATCTGATATAATACGTTTATTAGTAAGGGGGTAGGAGTTTTATCCTGCAACCACACTGGTAACCCAGTTTGAAAAATACTGGAATAACTTCTATCACACAATTTACACATAATGTAAGTACAGACGCCAGCACATCAACCTTCCCGAAACTATCACATTTTCCCAATCAACTTTGAACCTTATGCTTTAACAATAAAGTTGAAAATCTATTAAAGAAATTTGACAGATTGTAGTAGGTTGATGTGCTGGCGTCTGTACATACAGTCATAATAAAAATAGTGCAACGAAAATTTTACACGGTATAATTACAGCAATGTACACTTGTACAGTCAAGAAAGGAAAAGGTTAAGCACCGGTTACTGTTATGTTATGGCGGCACCGGCACTTTATTTTTGATTTTTTTGTTTTTATTTGCACCTTATTATTTTCATTACCTTAATTATTTTGAGTCCGATTTAATAGTCGTAACAATGTTATAACACGGCATTTACAGCAACGTCATCATTTCAGCCGAACAGCAACGTACAGTCAAGGAATTAAAAGGTTAAGCACCGGTTACTACACACATCAAAAGTGTCTAGGGATCAAGCATTTTTATGCGGATTTCTTGAGATTGAGATGTGGCTTTGTAATAAATTTATGATTTTATAAATTTATATGGATCCTTTTTGGTGCATTTCATAATTTGAATCAGGAACTGTGAATCAAATTCGAGTAAAAGATGAAAATCAGCTGTCAATATTTTCCCTATAAAAACATACAACGCATTGAAGACATTATTAGTGCTACTGTTTCCCTACTACTGATTAAAACCAACGTTATTATGGAGCGGCGACGTCATTTAAGCAGGGAAGAAATGCTCAGAGCCGTGGGAATGATAGAAGCTGCTGGTTCCCGGCAACGTACTGTGGCTTTAGCTCTGAATACAAGTCAGAGTGTTATCAGTCGACTTTGGACACGTTACCGAAGCACTGGTACCGTGGCTGAGCGCCATGGAGGACGGTATCGCTGCACCACACGGAGACAAGACCGATACATTCAAATCTTAACTCGAAGAGCTCCAACAATAACCGCCATGATGTTAGCCGTGAGGCTTCATCACTCTTCAGGGAACTTAATTAGCGACCAAACAGTCAGAAACCGCTTGCATGAAGTGAACCTTCATTCCCGAAGACCGCTACGGGTACCACCTATAGCAATGCACAATCGTAGGATTCGATATCAATGGGCTCTTGAACCACAGAATACTTAAAGTACTACGTACAGAAAGGCCACTCCCTTCCCCGCACTAACATCAGTTACCGCACCTCACCCCGCACTTCGATGTGTTCGTCGCCTGCTCTTTAACAATGGCGCTCGCATACACAAGAACCGCAGCGCTGTACCTACCTACTGCTGACACGAACACATTATTTTTTTAAAGTTTTATATTTTGTGTTAATCACGATGGTTGTATATTGTGCATTATTTGAATGCTTATCTTCATCGAGGAACGATAAAGACAGGAGTTTCTTTCGGTTCATGAAAGAAGGTAAGGAACAGCAACTCAAATATCCTTTAAACCCATAAAAAATAAAAGCTAGTATATTACAGACAAACAAGTTAAGCCAGTGTTGTGATAATATATTTTCATAATTTTCTCTATTATTCATTTATTTTCCAAGTTTTCTTCGTTTTAGAACAATTAAAACTTCCGTAATATTAACATACCAACTATTAAATTATTGCTCTCTCTCTTTATTGTCTTAGTTATGTCTCTTTCTTTCACGTTCTATTCGTTCTTCGACTTGAAAAGTAGTACAATAGAAATGTTATTAATTAGATTTCTGTGAGTACCTAGTGTCGCGGCGCGCGGCGCCCCATTGTTGCATACGTTCGGGCAGCGCCGCCGCCGCCTACGCACTACTGCCGAGTACTGCCAGCCAGCCCTACTAGATTTCACGCACACATTTACACGTATACAAACGTCATTTGTCAATGTAGTGGTAGTAGGTAATTATTTTGCGAGCGTTGTATGGAGTGTCCGGGGTGTGCTTGAACACAGAAATTGGGCAGAAGAACAATGGCGTTTCGTGTGCTTTTCTGATGAGTCTCGTTTTGGTATGAAACCGGATACAAGACGTATACGACACTGGAGAACCCCTGGACGCCAACAGCGATTAAAATCCTGCCAGGAAGTCCATCCTTATAGTGGTGGAACCATCATGGTATGGGCGGGTATTTGGATCGGCGGAAGAACTGAGTTGATTTGGATCAGAGGCAACCTCAACGCTCAAATTTATGCTGAGACGATTGTATCAGACGTCATCGTTCCTCTACAAGTGCAAATCGGTCCCTTATTTCAGTTAATGCATGATAATGCACGACCGCACACCGCAAGAGTTGTAAGACAGACTCTCGCCGCAGCTAACATCAATGTCCTGCCCTGGCCTGCTCAGTCGCCAGACTTGAACCCGATTGAGCATGCATGGGATATGCTACAGAGAAGAGCTCTGCCGAATATGGAGGGTATCCAGTCGCAAGAAGACCTTTTTTTGTTGTTGCAACGAACATGGGCGGCCATTCCACAGCGTGATTTGGATGAACTCATTTTGAGTATGCCAAACCGATGTTCTTGTGTTGTTAGTGTTCGCGGTAGAAACACGGATTATTAATTGTTTAAGTTACCCAATAAAATTTTAAAGAAAACTGTTATTTCAGTCTTTTTTTCGAACTTTTGTGTTAGTGGTTCAAATGTCAAAAATCCCTTTATTAGGAAAATGGCAAATTTCTTTATTAATGCAAAGGTGACTTGGTTTATCGTTACTGTGACAAACGAAAACACTTTATTTGATGAATCCTTAAAGAAAATTTTAATTAATATCAATCAGGAGAAAAGTTATTGCAAAAATATATGTTGATCCCTAGACACTTTTGATGTGTGTATTATGGCGGCAACGGCACTTTGTTTTCTATTTTTTATGTTTTTACTTACTCCTTATTATATCTTTATTATTTTGTGTCTGACTTAATAGCCGTAACAAATATTGGAACAATATTATCGTTGTACATTTTACCCGGTCACTCGGTGTCGGTGTTTTAAGTATTCTATGGAAAATAAGCAGAGGAGTAATTTCATTGCGTAACAAAACATCCCTCCGCTCTGCAACGTAAATAACGCGTTATTTACGTTGTAGAGCGGAGGGTGCAGGAAAACGAAACAAAAAGAAATCGAACTATAGTATAGTTAAAATCTCGCTGCAGACTCGGTTATAAATCATAATCGGAGTAGGGATGTGCGCTAGTTGCGCGCGCGCAAGGCCATTATCGATAACAGAATCATTAAGGTTATCACGTAAACATACTGCATTCATTAAGTATGCAGGGTAAATAATGAGTACTAATGTGCTTGCCGCCTTACCACTCAGTACAATCCCATCGAGTTGGTGTGGGCTCAAGTAAAAAATGAAGTTGCAACGAAAAACAAAACCTTCAAGATTGCTGATTTCGAGAAGTTAGTCGATGAACCCATTTCCAATGTCTCCATTGAAAATTGGCAAAAATGTGTGGAACATGCAGAATTGCTGCAAGATGAAGACTTAAGAAAAGCACATTTATGCGAAGAGTTCATAATTCATGTGGATGATGATGACGATGACTCAGACGAAGAATTTTAATTTTCTATTTTTAGTTTTATATATATACGTTGTTTTGTTTATATATTTAATATGCTTTGTAGTAAATTTGGTAATAAAATAAAAAAAATGTGTATTTATTTCTATCACCCATTTATAAATACATAAAACTATCTATATCACTCATCGACTGCAGTAATGCACAGGACTACGTGTGGGCGTGGCCAGCCCATAAGGCCCGTGAGTGGGAAAGAGAGTGAAACACGAATGATTTATGACCGAGTCTGCAGCGAGATTTTAACTATAGGTACTATAATAACTGACATAACCAAGGAAGTGTAATTAATATGCACAAGCACAACATAGACACACAAGCAAACACTACTTAGTCATACAAACACGTGTTTTGTGAACCGAATCCTACACAGAGTACTTTAAAGACCTGTCCGACGCAAACGGATTAGCAACAGTCGATAAAACGAACATAACACAAAGCCCTAACTAACATTATTATGGTTTGTTCTTTCCGGAGTACGTTCAAACAGCTTAGAGTATTATCTAAATGTTAAGGACAAACGTGGACACCACTTACTTAATAATATTATATTATTATAACTGGATAGATAACAACAGTGTGCTTCGTGCATGTACAGACAGCGAATGTGATTGGTATGCAGGCACACAGTGCATTTGAGTATTAATCGCTTGCGTCAAGTCTTAGTGTTTATTAGTATTGACAAACTTTTTAAATATGAGACAAACAAACAAATATGTGACAAACTTTTTAAATATGTAATATTAGTATTGACAAATATTTTTAAATATGAGACCTTATGAGACACCTAGTTAAGTGATGGCAGAGACTGGTAACTAGGCATACGCGCCGCACATAAAGACAACTTTACATAAACAAACGTAGATACCTACAACTAAGGCACCTGTCTCACGGCGCCGATGAAAAAGCGATGAGCTATCAACGATTTATGCGCTCAAGAAACGAACAAAAGATTGTGGGTCCCGTGCAAGTAAAATCTTACTAATATTAGAAACACGAAAGTTTGTGAGGATGGATGGATGGACGTTTGTTACCCTTAATTTCACGCAAAAACTACTATACGGATTTGGATGAAATTTGGCACACAGTTTATAGCCAGGATTAACACATAGGATACTTTTTATCCCGATATTCCCACGGGATCGAAACTTATGCGGGTGAAACCGCGAGGCGCTGCTAGTAGATACATATATTTATAATTTTATTCTCTCTTCACAAAGCTGACTTAAAGTTAATGTGTATAAAAAAATGTCTCAGCTATTTTCTACCTTTGTGAGAGACTGGTGCCTGATTAGATTTTCGGGAAAAACCTGTGTATTAGGTACCTAATAGTTTACCGCTGACTGTTTACACATGCTGCGAATACTCGTTGGTCACTCACTATCAAAGGAAGTACTCTCCCGGCGACACTCGCTTGGCGGGCAGAACACTCGCTGAGACTCAGGCTTGGTACATACGCCATTAGCATACCAGCGAGTAATCGCTCATCGCCGTCGCGCACTGGCTGCTCTTTCCTACCTCTACTCGGTTCTCATTAATCGCAGGCGCACAGTGGAACGAATGTATGGGAGCGGTTGGACGTAGACATGTCCGAAAAAAAAGAGTAAAATTATGCCAAACTAATGATGCCATCTTATTCGATTACTTAATGCCTTCATAACTTGTGGTGATGAATTTCTTCATAACTCCCATATTTCGGGAGTAATTTGAGAAAATGTGAAATTTTACTATGAAAATGAGTGTATCGAGCTCTCTCCCTCCTGATTCCGGGCTTGTTTCAAGTAGCGGTCTCTAATATCGTAATGCTATTACTAAGAGCTATATTTAATACTAAGACACATAGTGCGCCAAATGTGCACTTTCTGGGATAAAAGGAAATGAAAATTTAAAAAAAAAAAACGTTTTTTCCCCATTTGTATTTACTTTAAACCGCAGACAGACTTATTAAGAGGTCTATAAATATATTATATATATACAGAAATATATATTAACAAAAATATTCACAAGAACTGATGAGAGTATGACTTTTAAGTAAGTTGATAATAAATTACCTAGTTTCATTAAAAGTACAATAAATAATTAAGATGTAAGCTCTAATTTACTAAGTTACACATTTTAAAACAATAACATCATTTAATTATCTTCGTCATCATCATCATCATCAATTAATTCAAATTCAGAATCGATGTCCGCTAAATCATTTATGTTAACAAATTCGATATCACTTTTCTCAGAATCCGTAAGCTCATAAAATTCCTTAAAAGAAGATTTTTTTACAAACTTATTTCCTTTTGGACGGATACTTGTAACAAGTGGATCAGAAGACAGTAAAAGATTGTGCATAATATCTTCATTGCATGAGATACTGCTATGCTTTCGAGAATGCCCCTCTCTATATTTTCTAAAATCTTTATTTCTAGCCTCAGATGCCTCTTCGGATAGAAAACCAATGGGCACAATTGACATGTTCTGAACTATGTCTGGCCCATGCATTAAAATTTTATGAAGTGAAGAAGGCATATAATACCATGGGTATAACTCCACGTAAAGCTTAGCAGTATCAAAGCAGAACTCTCGGAATTTAGTTACGTTGATCTTCTCTCCTGATGAAATACACTGCAAGATCACACAGATTTTTCTTAAAAGCATAGCATCTATTCCGGTCAGTTCAGCAGATTTAGTGTAGTTTTCAAAAAATCTCCTTGCCGAGTTGCCATTGTTGGTGGATCCACTGCCTTGTTTCACAACATCGAGAAGTAAGCCCGTTTCTCTTCTTACAGCCTCTTGAACTCTTTTCTTCCTGTCATCAACTTGCCTTTTTGCTATATCACCCCTTACTTGCCATGATTTTATGTCTAATTTGTAGGAAATGTGTAATAAGCATTCCATTGAGCGAATCCAAGCGTGAAGGGTGCTTAAGCCATATTTATACATGTCCTCGTTTGCGTGTTTATCTTTGATTAACTCTAAATTATTCATTTCTTTAGGACAAGCCTTGCATATGTCACACACTGAAGCTGCTGTATTGGATATAATGGAATGAATTTTACCATCAATCATTGTCAACAGCAGTTGGTGTTTGACACTAATTCCATCAGTGATGGTGGATGGAGTTAAGGCTTCAATCTCTGCTTCGATTTCAGCCATCTCTCTCTGCACATTTTCTTTGGTTTCCTTTATAAACTTAAACAATATTGGCCGGCAAAATGAAGTGGAAGATGGTCGCTCGTTTTCCCAAATTGTTACACCTTTTGAGACGAGCCGCAGTGGTACAAGACTAATCATAAAATTACTAGCAAGATCGATTTGCTCATCTTCACTCGTCCTTTGATGATAAATGCTTTGGCTAGATGATCCGTCAAAACCCCATTTGCTGGTCAATACGAGCTGTTGATTGGGATCAACAGGGGTTTCTAACGACCTAATAAGTCTTCTTGAGGTTAAATCCATCAAGGCTTGTAATTTGATTTTTGCAGAGCTCTCTGTAACTGTGAGATCTTCTTTGGCCGGATAGCACTTAATTTTTTCTTTAACCAACATGTAGTAACTCGGGTATTGAAGAGCTCCTTCTTGAGTGTTGAAATCCCGAAGAGTGTTATAGCGCCATTTCGATAAGTTCATCGATACATAAAGAGCCAATGCCTTCAAAGGGGATATTTCCCGTACCTGAATTGATTTACCTTCAATGAAGGCTTTGATTTTTGAGGCCTCTTCTGGATTCTCCGTCAAGTATTTCATAACATAAGCTGTATCGCTTTGTCCTGCCTTTTGAAGCGCCCTTTCGGCCGAAAACATAATTTCAGCGCTGCTACTGCTGCATGAAAGACTATCTTCAGTGCGTCTTCTTTTTTCCGGTTACTAAGGTCCTCAAAAGATTTACGAGGACTAGGATGTGTACAAGTTGAAGCATCAGATTTAGCAGGAGAAATTATGGGCTCGATGACGTCACTTATATTTTCTGTAGAAGGTTCCATATTTTCATTCTGTAATTCCGGCCATTGAATTGCAGCCTGTAGCCAAATCTCATGTTTCTTCCGAAACTTATCTGTGCTTCTTCCAGACTGTGTCCATTTTGCATAAATGCGGTAGCAAAATCGACGACACCAGTCTTTTAAACTTGTTTCAGCACTTTCACATAACTGAACACAACTGTTATCTTTTAAAACACTGAACAAATAGTTAAAGTCGCGTAAATCTTTATGTGCGCGTGCGCATAAAGCAACGTGAATATCAAGATTTGTATTAAAATTTGGAAAATACATTGCGAGATTAGCTTGGATACAACGAGGTGTAAATCAACACTGATTTTAAAGTTACTAATAGTGACCTATTTATATAAAATCCAGGTATCCCAGGTATCCTTTGTTAAATATTGCAAGGTAATTAGTTATTGTGATAATTAGTAAATGATGCATGCTAAATTAGTGTATTAAGAGCCATTTAGTAATTAAATAATAGCAATGTTCTTATCAGTAATCATTAGTGCATCAGTTTTATATGTAAACCTTAAGTCCCTAATTATATATCCTAATTAGCTTATATCTTCTCTAATTGGCTGCTCAGAAATGTTATTGTAATAAGGTAAACCTTTAGAAAAACGGTTTTAATCAACAAAATAAACAAAAAATAAAAAAATTGTGTTATAAAATAAACATCACTCTTTATCCCAGAAAGTGCACATTTGGCGCACTATGTGTCTTAGTATTAAATATAGCTCTTAGTATAAGCATTATGATATTAGAGACCGCTACTTGAAACAAGCCCGGAATCAGGAGGGAGAGAGCTCGATACACTCATTTTCATAGTAAAATTTCACATTTTCTCAAATTACTCCCGAAATATGGGAGTTATGAAGAAATTCATCACCACAAGTTATGAAGGCATTAAGTAATCGAATAAGATGGCATCATTAGTTTGGCATAATTTTACTCTTTTTTTTCGGACATGTCTACGTCCAACCGCTCCCATACATTCGTTCCACTGTGAGGCGATGAGACAGGTGCCTTAGTCTAAAATTGGTTGTAGCAAGCTGCCTGCATTCCAATTTGTTTTGTCTACTGTACCCACATAACACATGCATAGTAGGTACCTATTTATGTGCTAGAACACACGTGGTCGCAGATAACAGTTGTACTGATAAACATTGTAAGTATTTGATTTGTCCTAAAATACAGCGTTATTTTCCACGTTCGTCTGTTCGGTGATACAATTACTGCCTGATATAGTGTAATAGTCTTTGTAAATTATTTTGACGTGCAGATAGCGAGCCGGGCGAGCGTTCCAGATCGTAAGTGCTGCTAATCACGCAAATAACTTCATTTGGCTATTCTGTTCGTGATCTAACCGCAGTTTCTAATAGATTCGTGTTAATGTTATAGAATTATGGAATTAGTCGAGCCCAGTTGCCGGTTTAAAGTGAGAATTACCTAAGGATAATATAACAGGTAAAACAGTGCAATATATAGATACATACTACATGTGGAACGCAGCACGTACCTAGACTAAAATAAATAAAATTGAAGCATCTCTTTGTCAAAATAACAGCTTTTTACTAAATTCATGTGAAAGTGTATACGGCACGTAAAACACAAAAAAAAACTATGTTTAAAATTATTTGTCTGTCAGTAGTATGTCTGTCTGTCTGTTTGTTCCGGGTAATCTCCGAAACGGCTGACCGATTTTGACCAGACTTTCACTGGAGTAACTTAGGCTACTTTTATTTTAGAAAATGAATTAGGGTTCCGCGCAAAAAAATTAAAACCCATGAAATTCCGAAATATACGCGAACTTTGATCGATTAATATTTCTACCGTCAAAACACTACTTTATCGTGCCAATTAAATACAGAAACAACTTAGGTATACATAACTAGTTATAACATTAAGACAAAGTGGTACTTACAGACATTAAAATTATTTGTAACAGTGGGTCGAGGAGCACGATATTTGTGTATTTATACACAAACATACATACAAATCGATGTAAATAAGGCAATTAGCAAGCTGAACGATAGTTCATATTACCCGTGGGTATGCTTCGGAGTTATTTAACCGGCTAGTACCTAACTATAATGCACCGAAAATGGGGTTGAGAATAGAAGTGTATGAAATCATTTATTATTCAACAGTGGTTATGCAGTGAGACAGAAAAACAAGAAAAATGGATGATTCGTGTGATTTGAAGGAAGAAAAGAACGAAAAAATGTTTTTTCTGTACAAACAAAAAGCACATTCCAAAAAAAAATACTTACATAAAATAACACATACAAAGTAGCCAAAAGCCTCGTATTCAAGCATAAAAAAAAAGAAAAGAGTGAAGAAAGGAGTGAATGATAACGTGAAGGCTGACAGGAGAGAATGAAAGAGAAAACGGTTTTACTTCGACAGCGTGTAACATGTAACAAATGCAAACAGAATGTGCGCTTTTATAATTTCTAACGTGACGATATAATTATCGTGGACCTCCACGTCCACGTCACGGCATCAAGATAACGCAGGAAGTAAAATATAAAAAATATGTATGTAGTATGTACTTACTTATATATAAAGACACTTAAATTTCCGTCCACGATGACGTTATAACGTGCACGTATTTCCATGGACGTGGACGTCTATGATGATATCGTCACGTCAGAAATTATTGTAAAAGCGCACATTAACATCAGCACCCTAAAAGAACTTCGGTCGGGTAAAATGACAATGATCAAAGGTTATTTTATTTACCTTATAAAAAAAATAGAACGCCAATGGGTCCCTTATCATTATTATTTGTTTTGCTTAACCAGCTCTTGAAATAATCCTACTTGACAAGCACAAAAGGAACTTCTTGGTAACCGTCGACCTTTCGAAAACGAAGGTATTCTATTTAAAACCACGCTTCACCAAGTCCCAGAAAATGTCCCGCTAGTTAATTACGTTGCAAATCAAAACGATCTCCATTTTAAATTGAGTGGCAGCAATTAAAGCTAAACATAGTAACACAGTGGCATAGTCGTGTGTCCACAATATAGAATAAAGGGGGGAGAGAAGTTTCATTCTGTGAAGTGCCCGACATTACCTATCAGATGGTAGGTAAAACAAATTTGCGGCTCTAGAAAAAAAAAATCTCAAAGTGGGCGGTGAGCAAAATAAGGCTACGCTTCCACCAGAGATGAGCGAGGATGCGTAGCGAAGAATGTGTGTAAAACTAACCAATAACAACGCTAACTTTCAAGCTAAGAAAATGAAGCTATGTTATTGGTTTGTTTCACACACATCCCTCGCTACGCATCCTCGCACATCTCTGGTGGAAACAGAGCCTTAGGTTGAGAATCTATGATTATAGTCGATACGGGAGAAGAAAAACAAAAGCAACTGCACGAACCGCAATTATGTGCTCAAGATTGCTAACATGTTTTTATTTGATGGGAGACTCTCATCAACTATTCTGCATATTCCTTCGTCTTTCCGATGAGGAGAGTGCCACTGAAGAATTGCCTTAAGCTAGGAACTCAGCACAAGGCAACTGGATCAGTGCTTGACTTGTAATACCAGCCGTCTCATACATCACATGTGGTGCTCAGCATCAATCCTTCATTGGATAAGTACTACCTACATAGTATAATGTTCAGATCGGAATGAAGTTAGAGCTTAGTGCTTACTCACACTTCCAAAGTTAACTAACACTGGTGGTTTTACGAAAGTTTGAGTGTGCTCGTCGTCGTCGTCGGTTGTCTCCGACACGCGTCGGCAGCTGTCGCCGACACGCGTCGACGCTTACAGTTGCCTCTGTCGTCGACGCATGTCGCTCGTGTGTACGCACTTAGTTGTTTTATCTGTTAATTAGAATTTTAGATGCATTCACAACTGCATAGGAGTGATTTTGACTAAGTTTGTCTTTCGAAGATTGCACATTCACGCATTGTATTTGTATGGAGCCAACAGTCCTTCTGTGTCAATCTATTTAGTGACGCTCCATCGCAGTCACGTTGCTATTCGATCGGTTTTCGTAACAACTAATTAGGTTGAACCCGCCCGTTACGTATGTACATTTACTTGACCGAGATTGTGTTTATGAAATTATGATTTGGGCTAAATATTGTGCGTTTCTATTATAATAAATTAATCCATTGGTTTAATTATCACTTTATGCTGTTATATTATCATTATTACTAACTGTGTATGCATAATTTACTCATTGATTTCTTCGATAGATCACAAGGCCAAAATTGGTAACCAAGTCATCATATACCTAACTGTTGACAAAAAGGTTAAAATTACCGATGCTTACAAATTACATTTGTATATTTCTGTGTGATTTACGTTACAATCTTTTAAGTGCCATAACGTCAAAAGAACGGAAGTATACCATAACCTACACAATATAGACAAGTAAATACACCTTTCGAGTTCTTCACCATTTATCTAAAAACATGTGTTTATTCAAGGTCTATAAACGTGTCACTAAAGTAATCTAAATAGTGTCAAAACTGACAAGTAAAATGAAGTGTAAACTAAACGGTTATTTATGTTTCTTTACACTTCTCATAATATTAGGAGGAAGAGTGGCAAATAACTGACGAGAGGAAATCAGTTAAGGTCGAGTTGCTCGTCTTGGCCTTAATTAGGTAAGTAACTAAGTTGTACGTCCTTACTATGGTAAGATTCTGCGCTAGAAACTGTATGCATTAAACCACCATAGCGTTGAACGAAATACCGTAATCGGCTGATGGCAATAGGCTCGCCCCCTATTAAGTACATGGGACTTAAAACTATAGGTGCATCTCTGCTTCCCTTCAGAGATGACAGGCGTGATTTTATGTTTTGATATAATGATCTGATGCTGAACATGAGGAAAACTATAATAGTTGACAGCTTTCAACTAAAGACATGCTTGCCAAAATGTCAATATTCGCAGCTTCGTAACAAAAACCTGTCTGTATGGATAAAGAAGTGTAATTTATAGTCCAAGCTATTAGAAAGGGCAAGACCAGAATGAAATAATGAACTTTCTACACAAGGAAGGCTAGTAGATAGTAGGTACTCGGACTCGTTGCAATTTAAATGATAAGACCAGAAAACCTACTGCATGCAAACACTGGACTCAACAAAACTGAAGTTTTCTCTGATTGTATATTTAGGAGTAGGACTCATCCTGAACAGCTCGAAATGTAAAACACTGAGCATGTGTGTTCAACAGTGAAGTATAACTGTTGACTTATGCGTGATGTTGTTATGACTGTGGTATATCATAACAACATCACGCATTCACGCCTGTATTCCCCGTAGGGTGTACCTATACTACCTATAGTACATCCACAATCCGCCACCATGGACTTGTGATTCCATATTGCCATGAATGATCACGTTTAGGGAATGGATTTCTGTCATCAAAAGTTTTCAGCACAAGGGACAAATGCTTTTGCGAATTCCCTTGACATACTTAGTCTTTTAACACTCTTTGACAACCCTAACAGGGTTTGGATTTATACAAGGTCAGGGGGGTATGTGCTTATTGAATGTCGTAAGTAACCTCAAGATTGTTTTAAGGCCTTCTTTACCTTCTGCCTCTTCTCTGTGCTCGTCGCCAACCAGAAAGCTGATACACAAGAGGCAGTGGTCTATTTGTCGCCGTCGAAAGTGGCGCAACAAGACAAGTCTATAAAGCGTAAATTGTAGTTAAGTTCACTCCTACAATCGCTAAGTCGATACCTGGAATTAGATCAATTTTCTGCGCATGAATATTTTAGCAATAATGTTACCCAATTGAATTCAAGTACAGACATGGTGAGGTTATTTATATGGCTTGAAAGGAGTTTAGTTAAAATTATACCGTTCGTTTCGCACTCGCTTCTGCCGACAGCCCACGACTTCGTCCGCGTAAAATTTATTGTTACCTACCCCGTCCCACTCCATCGCATCGCATCACCAGCCGGCGCTATTTATTTTATTTTGTTTCGTTTTCGCTTTAGCGTTCTTTCTGACTTATTTCTTTCTGCACGGCTCCTAAAGGTCATAGAGTCATAGCGTGATGTTAAATAGCTTATAACCTTCCTAAAGAATTGGGCTACCAAATGCAAAAAGTTTGTTTCAAATCCTACTGGTAATTCCAGTAGCGCGTTCAAACAAACCAACTCTTGAAAGATGCACATTATTACACAAATAGATGAAGCTGATAAAGGTTGTGTGCCTCTTTGCAAACCACGTTCAGAAGGCGTGTTAATAAAACACATGGCGTCTAATAAAATATTTCCTTATTGGCTATACAAAAGTATAACGTTCCATTAGGCTAGAATACAAAATGATGTGCATGTTCAACAACATCCAATTTTCCTTCCTACCAAGATCAACGGGGAAGCACATTCTGAACCACAAACATGGGAAAATCGTTCGGAAAATTATTTTCCCATTTCGCATTTCCCTATGTATTATGTATTGCATCAATCGTTTTAGCGTCTGTAATCCGGTAATGGAATCTCGATGTCCTAGTGACCGAACTGTGCTGCACAGTTCGGTCACTAGGACATCGAGATTCCATGCACGAATTGCTCAAGGAACTAGCATTTTCTGTTAGAAGGTATAAGGACTTTAATCCTATAATGTAGTCATACGTACTTGTTCTGATAGGTATTGCCAGGATTATGCATTAAGTAATGCTGGGCATGCTAGTTGAAGATCCGATGACAGTCGTACGTAAAAAGAGTGTTTAAAAACTGCTCAACCTTTACGTTCCTCGACTGTATACCTGTGGCTTAAACTTAAATCAATGGCTTAATGAATGTACTACTGATTTTTGTAGCTAAGGCTACAAAAATAAAATCATTAGTATAATCTTGCACTGAGATACTCAATTCCAAGAAAGTAAGTACATACAACAGGTTTCCGTAGCTTGCAATCAAGCAATTAAAATGTTCTTAATAGATATACGGAATTATCCCAAGGAACATACATTATATATAATTATATTATATTACAGAAGATTGTAATAACTGTTATAAAACCTGACTGAATTCAGCTCTTTTATTTAAAACATCTTAGGGCGAATATCATCAAAAAACTGAACGCGATCAGCATCTAAACCGTGTTCAGTAGCTGTCAGTGTCAATATTCCACAACAATGAGGACAGCTTTTGAATGCGGTTTAGAAGTGCCGATCGCAGTTCCGTTGGTGAAATTCGCTCTTAGTCATGTTAAAAAAATATGCAAACTCATTACGTAGGCCTAGGCAAAACAATAAATATTGACACAGTGGGTGTGTACCCAGACCCAGACTGATAACTGACAACTGATAAGCTCGAGAAATCATGAACCCTAAGTGGCAGAGACATCGACGCGCAACCAATGGATTCAGTACATGATTATGAACAGAAAATATGTTATGTCTGTTATCAAAAAAATCTACAACAGCACTTTTTCTTTAAATGTATGAAAAAGTTTTTTTTTTCGTTTTCCAGCCATTACCAACGTCAAAATTCCTTGTAAGGTGTGTAAGTAAAGTGGTACCTACTACCGAACTCTTTCACAAATGAGTTATTTGGGTCAGCAGACATTCATCATAATTGACTTGTTTGTTGTCCTTGAATGAATCATACTTGCACCGAGACCGCAGAAAGATGAACTGATGAAAAAACTGAATTTCAAATGAGTCACATGACTATTGTTAACTCAAAAGAATAATTTACTTAAACTAACTTAAATGTTGTAACATCATTAATATACTGCAGACGTAATATATACGATACTTAAATATCTATCTACACTTACATACAAATAAATAAAATTCAAGTGTCTGTTTGTAATATCAATATAACAGCTTTTTACTAAATGCATATATGAAAGTATATACGTTAAGTACTTAGAATTTTTTGTCTGTCTGTCTGTTTGTTTGTTCCGGCTATCTCCGAAACGGCTAGAACGATTTTGACGGGACTTTCTCTGGCGGATAGCTGATTTTATAAGGAGTAACTTAGGCTTCTTTAATTAAAAAAAAAATAAAGAAAATCAAAAGGTATTTTAATGTCACGGGAAGGAAGTCGCGGGCAGCAGCTAGGCTAAAATCAAATTTTACCAAGACTAACATGCAACAAAATATTGTGAAAGTGGAAAATTTAAGAGATAATAGAAAGATGACACCTTGAAAAACCAGGAAGGTACAGTTCGTTCAGTAGCGAATTTAAATGAACAATGTACTAAAAACGCTCTAAATATTCAAAGGTTCGCAATTGTAATACTAGTTCAAGGCTTCAAAAACCTGAATTCAATTGAGCAGTCGCTCATTAAAATTCACCCAAACAATGTTACTGAAACAAAACAATGAAAAAAACCGGCCAAGTGCGAGTCGGACTCGCCCATGAAGGGTTCCGTAGCAGCAAGTAACATAATATAAAAGTTCTTGTAGTTCGTTGTAACTTTGTGAAAGGTAAATTGCGGTTTTCGATTTATGACGTATTAAAAAAAAACTACTTATTAGATCTCGTTCAAACCAATTTTCGGTGGTAGTTTACATGGTAATGTACATTATATATTTTTTTTTAATTTTATCTGTCTCTTATTTTAGAAGTTAGAGGGGGGAGGGACACCCATTTTACCACTTTGGAAGTGTCTCTCGCGCAAACTATTCAGTTCAGAAAAAAATGATATTAGAAACCTCAATATCATTTTTTAAGACCTATCCATAGATACCCCACACGTACAGGTTTGATGAAAAAAAATTTTTGGAGTTTCAGTTGTAAGTATGGGGAACCCCAAAATTTATTGTTTTTTTTTCTATTTTTGTGTGAAAATCTTACTGCGGTTCACAGAATACATCTACTTACCAAGTTTCAACAGTATAGTTCTTATAGTTTCGGAAAAAAGTGGCTGTGACATACGGACGGACGGACAGACAGACAGACAGACATGACGAATCCATAAGGGTTCCGTTTTTTGCCATTTGGCTACGGAACCCTAAAAAGTACACTTTTATCAAATTCCGGTAAAAGCCGACAGAACCGATGTAAATAATCCAAGTGCTCTCATTATTTCTATAAGTAGTACAATTATTAGTCTAGGTATAATGTTGCAACTGCTGGGACACAGGCCTCCTCCCCGCGAAATGTATTGGACCGTAATCCAACCAGGTCTGGCAGTGTTATTACCCGACTACGGCGAAGCAAAAAGGAGGGTAATGATTTTGAGCGGTATGTATGTATGTTCATCTGTTCCTTCGATCCCTCATAACTTCTTAACTACTTGTCATAATTGTAATACTAGAAATAGGGACCTATTAGTTCAACCAGGTTTCAGACTAGCTAAAGTAGACTCATCTTTTATGGGGTACTGTTTAAAATGTTATAATAAAATACCTCCCCACATTCTTCAACTGAATGAGACAAAATTCAAGTCTTGTATTAAACGCACACTATGCAGGCAGGCATATTATAAGTTAGGGGATTACATCGCGGATAAAAATGCCTGGCTCAATGCTGGTCCTGCTCCACAACCACAACTAATTGATTAACACTTGAAAATACTGTTGGAGCTGCTGAAGATTGTAAGTCTATCTTTGCATTGTATAAATTCAATCTCCTAGTATTGTATAATTGCATAACACATGTGTGAGTACTATGTACACACTATAAAGCTACCATTTACTGGGTACGTCTTTCATTGACTTGAATGTGCTCTGGCGGCTGAGAGTATGTCATGCTCACTCAAATGTCTCGCTGATGGTGGCGCATGTGTTGGATCATTTAGCTCCCTTCAAAATGGTTGAGCTGAATGGTGCTGATGCATGCGTCATGTTCGTGAACGGGCGCCGTCAGTAGGGACTGGTCATCTCTTTGCTGCCATGGCTTATTTTAATTTATTATTTGAATTGTTGTTTTTTCTCATCTTTTCATTATGGACGCTTTTAACGTTCTGCATCGTTCTCACATGTATAATTTCTAACATGAATGATGTAACCAAGACTTTGTAACCACATTATTTTGATTTAAAAGAGTGTCCATGGAGTTTCTTGCCCGTTCTTCTCCATAGGTACCTACGCTTTGGAATGGGCAACTAGCTTCATTTTTTCTGACTGACTGACTTCTTGACAATTCAAAAGTGCCTGTAAATGGTTTAATTGAAATAAATGCTTTGAGTTTGAGTTTGAGTTTGGACAAATGAGGTATCGTTGGAAGCGTTTTGATCGTCCACTGGTTATAGGCTATGTGACGTCACATTAAAATCGATATGGCGCCCTCTAGCGGACATAAAGGCATGATCTTAAAAAAAAAAAAACTTTTAAACATGCCGTGTTGGGTTAGGGTATCAAATGAAAAGGCTTTATTAGCTCATTTTAAAAATATAAATATTACTGATAAGCACCAAAAAATAAAAAAATAAGTTTAAAAACTAAAACCCGAAAAAAAGATGAAACAATGAAATAAGATAGTACCTTCCCGTGGTCGCATGCTACCATAGCTTATAATATGTTAGTACAGCGGCATGCGACCACGGGAAGGTACCTACTTTCTTGTTTCATCCTTTTCAGTAGTCGAGTTTTAGTTTTTAAACTTATTTTTTTTTTAGTTTCTCTACTGGTAATTTTTCAGGCCAGTAGCATCGCTGGCTGTTCGAAAAAGTTACCGTGGCCCCTGGCACTGGCAACTGAAGGAACACGTGTGGGTTACAGTCAGTGCCCTAGCTCCGTCCAGAGCGGGAGAAGTTACTTGATTAATTCCCAGCCAAAAAAAAAGAAGTCGAGTCGATCGTTCTCACTGCTGGGACCTCTTCTCTGTGAGAAAGTAGAGAAGTCCTCTCTATGGGAAGCGGGCCATACTCCACCACGCGGGCCCATTGCAGGTTGGTGTAAGTCACATGTCTTCTAGTATTATTGGTTCTAGGACATGCCACGTCACACACACGTTCCACACGATGTTTTCTTCACCGTTTTGAGTTTTGTGATGAAATTAATGACACAAAGTAAAGTGCCTGCCTGGGTTTGCAGTTCGAACCCACGACCTACGCCACGTAAGTCAGGGCCGTCAGCTCTCATTTCTATGCAGAATTGCAGACATATAGACACACATAGACATAGAGATATTGCTGGTCAGAACATCGACCAAAAACCAGATCGTGAAAATTGATAGGTAGTTGCCAAAATTTTCCCGTACGAGGGACAGCTTTGGCAGACTTTTGGGCAAATTACAATTACTTATAAAAGTAAGTTATCAAATTATTGAATACTCAAAATGCCTATCTGAACCATTTGTAGGACAATAACAAAGTAATTCGCATGATAACTATTTAGGTTGTGCAAACACTGTTTTAACTTGAAAGGTTCATTGAATGTTATGCCTAGTTATGATGGTTCATGAACATATTATGACAATTATATTATAGTCTATAGACATTGTCTACATGTACGGGCAATAGCACCGCACACTGATGTAGTACGTAGATGGACGAATCACACGGGATGTGTACAGGAAATAAAATCACTGTTATGTGTCCGTAAATGATTGACCATTTATTAGGTAAAACATTAAATTATATAATACCTAAAGTAGGTGATTTGTGGCGGGCGTAATCGCCTAGTCAGCGAAGGTACATAAATCGGTGAATTAGCAACCGCTTGTTCAGGTAAAAACTAAAACAATTAATATCATGTGGCGATGCTCGTACACCCTGTATAGACTATAATATAATTGTGCTATAATATACCTAGAACGAGTCGAGTGCTGACATAACAGGGAAAATGGTTGAAAATTTTAATATCACATTAACATTTTATTCGCATACTCTGAAACCGAGATACATATGGGGAAAAATAATATTCACCATTTAGGTACTTTATAATTAAAACTTTTGCAAAAATACCGTAGTATCCTCATGGCAATGCGTAGAACAATGACGCTATTATAGGCCTCCATGCACAGTGCGCGTGAGTCATATGATTCATGCGCACAGCAAAAACTACGCAAAACCGCACTCGGCGCGCTCAAGGTATAAACGGTTGCGTATCACACCGTAGCGTAATTATAATAATTGTAACAATTTATGGTAATTGACTCAGGTGCTACTGAGTTCTCTGTATTTGATGCGTATTGGTTTTACGACTTGAAAAATGATTGGTTTATTTCAAATCATTAACAGGAAATTATTATTTCCGCGTTAGAATTGCAATTGCTAATTAGTGCATAATTCATTCATAAATGAATAACTGTAAAATGCCTCAACTTAAAGAGAAAGGTTATGAAGAAAGTCAATAATAATAGGAGACGATTGATTTATTTGGAACTGTATTTCATTAAACGTTTTTGCAGTAGGTATTATGTTCTGTTATCTCACTTGTCTTGACAAAACAGCCGGCCTATTTTGAAATATCTGAAATCCTGAAGTTAGTTGATGTAAGCTGTCAATCTGTCATTCCACCTGATGCTAGAGACTGACTCTATTGACAGCTCACTTTGAACCCAAGCCAGTTTTCGCGGTGAGATTTACAGAATACATGGGCTGATTAAAAAGTGAGATCATTAAGTTTCTTATTATGACATAATGACAAATCTAGACGTAATCTGTAGGTACGGTCCGAGTCATTTTTTTTTTATTGAGTCTTCATGTGTAAATTTAAAAGTATTATTATAAGACGGTGTGACAAACGCCTTAAGAGACAAGGCAAGACATCGGCGGCTTTTGGAAATGAGCGAACGTCTTAAACAATTTTGTTTATTTATAAATATGAAGTAATGTTTTGAATCGATCAATTTATTTATGACTCGAACAGAATTTAAACAAATAAGCATAACATTAACTTAAAAAAGCATTTTATGTTTTATTTTTCTTGTTATCACGAATAACTAATTTTGGTGTGTGAGTTTTTTTTTGAAGTGAAAACTTCTTTAGCGGCGTTGAGCACTTTTTGTAATGGGTAAAAAATGTTAAACTCGCGTCAGGACACGTGACCGTCAGGAGAGATTCCCCCACCCCCCCCCTCCCCCGCCTCTCTTTTTACGGCGGCGCCAACCGAAGTGAACCAAGTTTAGTGACACACGACAATGGATGGATGGATGGATGGATGGATTGGATGGAGTGGAAGTGGAAGCGGAAGTGGAAGTGGAAGTCGAAGTCGAAGTCGAAGTCGCAGTCGAAGTCAAAGTCGAAGTCGAAGTCAAACTAGTCAAAGTCGAAGTAGAAGTCGAAGTCGAAGTCGAAGTCGGAGTCGAAGTCAAAGTCAAAGTCGAAGTCGAAGTCGAAGTCAAAGTCGGAGTCGAAGTCAAAGTCAAAGTCAAAGTCAAAGTCAAAGTCAAAGTCGGAGTCGGAGTCGAAGTCGAAGTCGAAGTCGAAGTGGAAGTGGACGTGGACACACTGCTGTGTATTCGTAACATTCGTGTATATAAAGTGTTTAAAATATGGAAATTGAACAAAGTGCATCTATTAATGAAAAAAGGGACGCAGAAATAGTGAAAAAAAATGAGTTATATTAATTCAATTAATAATTGATTTATTTCAACGTTAATATTCAAGTTTTCACTTCTGCCGGCACTCCCGGAGTGCAACCCGTCTTTTTTTTTTAATAACATTTTATTAATTGCTTACCTCTGTACAATATTTCTTTTGGAATTAAAAATCTAAATGAATAAATCGTTTTCTCATTATGCAAGCCATGTGCCTAATGGGATTTACCATCGGCATCGGCAAAAATGACGTACTTCCATGCAAACTTTCATCCCCTAATTATAGCCCCTTTAGTGGATGAATTTTCAAAATGTATTATTTAATGCCCTTTCAGTGTAAAAAAAAAAAAAACATAAGTACTAACTAGACCCAGTGGTTTAGGCCGTGCGTTGTCTGTCAATGAATTTCAGATTTTTATTAAGTTTATACATTGGAATGTATTTTCAGCCTGACTTATTGAGATCGTGTACAATGAAAATAAAAATGAAAAAAAAAAATTAAAAGTGAATGATGATGATGATTCCCTTTCATGAAAATTCACGCCACCATGTGACGCCACTTTGACAAGAGGTCTTCCATTTCGACAACAAAATATATGATTCATCATTCGTTAAATTAATTCGGTCATCATTCAGTCACGGAAGACATAGTCGCTTTGACACATTTGACAGGTGCGCGGATCTGCCGTCCCAGTGCTGCCAAGTGAACGTCATTTCAGTAAAACCTCATTAAATAGTGATTCTATGTTCTGAAAAATGTATCACACTGCACAGCCGGCAATCTAATAATCAACTTGTAATTTTATTTTTCTCAAACATGCTTGGAAATTCGAGCATTATTTTGACAACCTTCTTCGAGATAAATCGAAATTACTGTGCCGGCCAAATACATGTGAGCAGCGGCCGGCAAAAGTTGTATGAAAATCCATATCTGTCGTATTTTGCGGTCAAATAAATTACATAGTAAACTCATATCTGTCGTGTTATTTATAAATGGAACGATCTTTTACTCAGAAACATGGCAACCAAAACTAATCAAAGGTTTTATTTAAATTTCAAACTGGCTTGCAAATAGAAAGCTGTTTATTGAAGAAAAAAAAAACAAATGAACACTTTAAGGCTGGTCGCATACCTCCGGTTTTCGTCAGGAATTCACATTCGGAGACCCTGAATGCACGCATTTACACGTTCGTCCATCAATGCCTCTTGCTGGCCACTGCAGTAATGTACAGACGCCAGCACATCAACCTACTACAATCTGTCAAATTTCTTTAATAGATTTTCAACTTTATCACTAAAGCATAAGGTTCAAAGTTGATTGGGAAAATGTGACAGTTTGGTGTAGGTTGATGTGCTGGCGTCTGTACTATTCCTTGACGTCGATACCCGCCAGTAAAATTAAATATCATAATTTATAAATGTGACAATTGTATGTATTTATTAATTTATATCATTATTAAATAACCAAATAGGTTCCCATGCCATTATGCCACACACTACGAGTATCTCGTAGTGTAATTTATTTGTATTAAAATTATGAGAAATTAATTATTTACAGCAAGACCTCGACATTAATAATTTGTCCTTGAAATCCACTAATATTACAAACGCACATAAGCAAGTATTAATGTACTTAAACCACAAACACATTTATTTAATTCAATAAAATGCTATTAAAACTAGTTACGAAAATAAAATTTATTACTTCCCACCATTTTATTTTCTGGGTTAACGATTGTTTCTTATTATAATAATTGTGTATTACTATTACGTCACGGCACAATGCTTTGACTTAATAATGCTTGGTTATGGACATCTTTACGTGACACTTGTTATGAGAACCACTAATACCGCCGCCGGGGTGGGTAAGTCGATAAATAAATACTATAACAAATAAAAATTCAACGCCTACTTCAGTTTGCTACCGCTGCTTGCTTCACAACTTCTAACAATAACAGTGTAAAATATGTTAAGAGTTTTGATGGTACTCGACATTGATATTCCACTATCCCTATCACATAAAATAAACCAGCCGATGCATTGTGTAAAAACCAGCCGATGTATTATGTAAAAACCAGCCGATGTATTATATAAAAACCAGGCGATGTATTAAGTAAAACCAGCCGATATATTATGTAAAAACCAGCCGAAGTATTATGTAACACCCAGCCGATGTATTATGTAACACCCAGCCGATGTATTATGTAAAACCCAGCCAATGTATTATGTAAAAACCAGCCGATGTATTATGTAAAAACCAACCGATGTATTACCAGCCGATGTATTCGGTAAATTCAGTAAAATCTCACCGTGAAAACTAAGGTGAAGTGAGCTGTCTATAGTTTCAATCCCTAGCATCAGGTGGTACGACAGCTGACAGAAGAAAATCTGCTGTTCAATGATGAATAACGTAATATTATGAACATCTCAATTCTTAAGGCTCAGCCAGCACACATAGTCGAAAGAAGATCTTCGCGCGTTTAAAATCGCGCCGACAAATTATGACATATTAAGTAATATTCACAATTTCTCAGCAATTATTAATTTATTAACGTTGGAGAGACGTGAGATTTCACGAATATAAAAGTACCTGTTATATGTTATTAACTTCTATTACGAATCGCATGTATCACGGCATAACGCGTCACGATTACATTAAAAAATAGGTAGCAACGAGCTCAAATTCATAAAACAGATATAACTTACATAATTAACTCATTAACAATGTTAATTTTAAACTCGGTAGAAAGAAGTGAACCCATTCAAGATAATACATTAATCAAATAAAGTAATCATTCCAGTACATAATAATGACTTGAACTACTTATCAGTTGTTCCAAAATGGTAGTAGATAGGTATATAATATTATGACATACCCACGCGAAAATATCCAAAGACGATTATGTTTTGGATAACATATTATGTAATGTATGGAACCCCGCAGTGATGTTAGATAATCAGCATAGATATGGTAGCGTCTATGGATCGATAAATTCGGGCTGTTCCATATTATTTTTAATTAAATATGTATTAAGTACTGTATTGTCTGTATTTACATTTAGTGCTGCAATATAGCAAAAACAAATCGATCCTACTTCAACACCTATAGTAATAATAAGGATGAGGTTCCTCTCTTTAGAGCCCTGGCCACCGGCAGCTTGGACTATTTTTTATATTTTTTTAATCATTAACTTTTCAAAAAATATTGAAAAAATGTAACTAATGTATGCAAATGAAATAAAGGAAATAATAATAATAAGTTTATTTATTTTCTCTCACAATGATTTTGCAGATTAACAACTTTGAACTATACAAATTCACATTGTGAGAGCTACCTACTGCCTGATGTAGATTTAAGAAAGACCTGTGTTACAGTCACCAGACCCCACTTGGAATAGGATTTTGTTTTTGCTTTCTCATGCTAACTCATAAATATTATATTTTATTATCCGAGCCCACCCTTACCACTTGACTGACTTCCTTACTTTCTTATAGTGACTATATTCTTTTACTTTTAGCCTTGCGTGTGATCACACGTCTCACGTAATATTATATTATTAGTAAAACACACCTTCCAAAACATAAAGAAAAGGATAATAAACTTATTATTGAAATCCTTAGAACGGCCTTTCTTTATGTTCAAATATCACATACTTACCACTAAAATAATAAACAACGTTCCGAGTAGGTGTAGGTGCCTACTAAGGAACTGATAATGCAGCAATCAAATCGCTATTGTTCTGATAGTGGGAACTCCTTGTAGAATATCATATCAAATCACAACTTCATAGTTAAGTATCTTTACAACTTGTAACCGTCTATAAGGATTACTGACCTGACTTTCTGTAATATCCTGCTCAAGCCATTCAACTTTATGCTCATGCAGGTAAGAGTGAATATGCAGTGCATACCTTTGGGCTGTTACCAGTTCGATACAACTAATTTGCACTGATGCACTGATATAGTCGAACTAGGAACTTAAATGCTTTCACCGAGCACCTGTTGATCTAATTCGTACAACAACTACTTACATCATTTTCTTTTCCTACTCCTCCGCAGTTATTTTCTGTCTTATTTCATTGCGGTTTCTAAGACAGTTAAATCCTACCCTAAACTCGTCAGGGTTCAATTTCTAGGGGCTTTTCTTCCGCAGAGTCAACAGTGGCGACCACTACAAGTCTTTTAGGATTTTTTGGAGGCTTTCAGGTGTTACAGCGTTTGTGAAGAGTAGCTAATAAACATGGTCACAAATAAACTACAATAATAAACAAACCTGTGCATGTCTAAGCTGGTTGACGAGCGTGGAGCACCTCTCCGGGTCTTTCCGGCCGTCAAACGAGTCCAATTCAGCCGCGACCATATTAAGTGCGTCGTCGGCGAAGAAGAACTGCGCAAGAAGCGACCGGTCGTCCCTCTGTAACAAAATAAAACAGTTTTATTAGGATTTTTCTAACAACACAATCACTGAGGAGCTTGAGCAGGCAAACTAGCGAAAAAATTAGATATTTCTCACTGATTGTCAGCAAGACGCGTTTTAAGCGCAGAGATCTGAACGCAGCCTTAGTATGCATTATGGGTACTTTCCCAATTTATGGGACAGTGGGCAATCGATACAAAGAGGTAGATTTATTTTTCTATTACCAAGGGAATACCAACACGTTTCAATTACTTATCACGCGCAACTAATGTCTACTTCAAAATATATTTGTTACTGTTATTTGGCTGTACGCGACGCATCATTATGAAGCCAAAATTTGTCTTGTAATTAATTATTTATTTATTTAAGTTCTTTGGAAGAGTTACAGCTAAACAAAATATCACGCGCAACTACTTAATGTCTACTTAAAAAAATATTTGTTACTGTTATTTGGCTGTACGCGACGCATCATTATGAAGCTAACATTTGTCTTGGAATTACTTACTTATTTATTTAATTTAAGTTCTTTGGAAGAGTTACAGCCAAACAAAATAGAATAAAAACTGTCAGCCAGTTACAAGTCTTCTCTTATAAAAACAGCGGGGTAATTGCGTAACACACATAAAATGACAATTGTTCGCGATGGGTTTCATTTTGACAGTTCACTCACGTTCATTGCGTTATTTACGTTACTGAGCAAACGAATTTTTCGAACTTATGAAGCAATAGATTATCAATTTCCTTCAAAGCTCACGGATTTTGATTGAAAGTGTGTTACGCAATTAGGGTGCTGAACAGTGAACAACACAGCACTGCCCACAAAAAAGAAGAAAAAGATAATATCAAACCTAAAACGAAAAAAAAACGTTACGTTATAATATCTTTTATCGTTTTGCAAGTTAATCAATTCTTTGATTAATGATAGACAATAGTCTCTCGTCATTGGCGTATTGCAGCTGTAGAAACATACACCCATTCCATCGGGGAAGTACTACGTGACGACTCTGCTTTGCAATCTTAATCCTTAAAGACAGGTCGGGGGATTTGTTAACAATGAATACATAAATAATCCATACTTCGCATCAGGTCATTAAAGCACCATTCATGTAAATAAGCATTATAGCTAAGTTCAGTGTAGTGACAACAATGTGTGGTAATAAATGAATGAGTTGACAGCTAAATTATGGTCTTAGCAGCCAGGTGTTTACGTTGGGCAGTCATTGTGTTAAACTTACAAGTCATGGTACGTTAATAGCTTCAAAGTGTACATAAAATGTAGGAGACAAACATTTTCGATTCCCAGTCTATGTTAGTCGACTTCGTAATTACTTTACATTTCTTTTTTAAACTCTTAGGCCGGGATCTATCAACGTTACCTAACACGTAGTCACGTACTTAGGCATAGCCTTAGCCTTAAGCGTTATTCCTGTCACTGTCGCACAACTGCCTAACTAAAAGTGCAAGATAGTAACGGGAACTAAATCAAAACCCAAGCTAATTAACGTTATAATACCGGCCTTTGTAAATGGAAACTTTCATTTGAATTACCTAACTCTCACACTGTCTTAAAGTAAAAATAGACCGACGTTTTATGACGTGCAGCAAGCGACATTCATCCTTAGGGTAGTACTTATAGCAATAACGAGATCAACTACAATGTTGAACAAGTTGCGCCACAAAGTCGCGTCGCGCCTGTATAATGTTAGCCTTAGAGAAGAAGAATATTGGGACCAATGGCTGGTGGACAATACACCATAACACCACCGTCTTTAGCAATAGAGGATCGTACGACAAAGTTTGTTGTTGCTTCGGCAACTTTAGTGTCCACAATATTATGGACGCTTAAGAAAAAGGTAAAACAAGTATGGCATTATAATAATTATGTACTTGGTATTTTGGTATTCATTAGTTTTGACTCCATGCTAAATGGGTGCAAAGACCTTATGGCGTTGGCGCAGGACATAAATAAACTTAAATGAAGACACGATTATGGGCTCATTTAATAGGTTTTAAGTTTAGATGAAAATACATAATATTACCAGTTGCTTTTATAAAAACTTTTGGCAGGACAAAGCTAGGACATTTGCGCCGCAGTCCGAACCCAAGTTCGAGTTCGTTTGGACGTCCCAGCGGACTTGCTAGAATACTGGCGGAGAATTAAAACTTTAAATAATAATTACAACGCTACAAGGTTATATTGGTAACGAGAATATAAATTTGATGGATGAAGAGAGAGTGGAAAGCCAAAAAAAGTTAGATGGATTGTGTGAGGAATGATAGGAGAAAAGGGACTGAACGAAAACGTGACGGTTGACAGGGAAGAATGGAAGAAGAAAACGTGTTGCGCCGACCCCAAGTAACATGGGACAGGGGCAGGAAGATGGTGTGGTCAAAATCGGAACTTTCGGCGCCACCATCTTGTTGCCGTCTTCAAAAAAAAAAAGAAGTTATTTTAGCAATGCACAATTACAGTGACAATTTTGGGGGTTTATTTTAAGATGATTAAAGTTAAGTGACGTTTAAACGTCAAAAATATAGGCATGGTTAAATAGTCGCTAATCCAGCATTTACTTATGAATAAAGGTGAAAGTTTACCAAAAACGCCCCCCGAAAAACGTAATTTAGCCTAGGCACCAAAAGTAGCACTCTATCTACCTATTTGAACGCGTTATTGATTAAAATGTTGACTTATTAAAAAGTAAATAAATTAAGTATAATATTTTTCTTGATAATTTCAAAGGTCTATTAAGTAGGTAAACATTATTCATCTTCTATAAGTATTAAAAGCTAGCCATGTTGCGGATTTTTCCTTGAGAACTTTACGAAACAAAATATTATGACGCTATGTTTTACGTATTTCAAGCGACTACCGGATCATTAAAATGATATATAATATAAACAATTTAAAACCCACTTAGAAAAATCATATAATAGAAACTATATTTACTTCAATGACGACAATACCTACAAGATGAATCATTACAAGTATGAATGCTTTTAGAAAATTAAATCGGTCCAGTTACTTGCCAACAGCCAACGGTCTGATGTAAACAAGCCTTCGAACCTTAGTCGAACAACCTCCAATGTGACATCTCCGAAAATTATGGAAAAGCAGACTTTGCAAATGGAATAATTAAATAAATCATGGCGACGTAGTTTTAATATAACAAATGTAAATAAATGGCATATTATGTTTTGGAGACTCTTATATATCTACTGAATGGTTTAAATCAGGGTTCGTTAAAATCCGTTATTAATAATCAATAAGTATACTTATCAAAATAATTATGATTAGATTGCCACTTCCAGAAAGGAAATCCAAATTGTAGTTGTTGGTAAACTTTGAATCTGCTAAATTTCTAGTATTCACAATAAATATCAATTGATAATTATATCCACATGATCAAAATATATGTTAGGCAGGCCTGATGGTCTAGTGGTTAGTGACCCTGACTGCTATGCCGGAGGTCGTGGGTTCGATTCCCACCCAGAACAAATGTTTGTGTGATGAGCACGATAATTTGTTCTGTGTCTGGGTGTAATTTATCTATAATATGTATGTATTTAGAAATATATAAGTATGTTTATCAGTTGTCTAGTACCCATAACACAAGCTCTGCTTAGCTTGGGACTAGATGGCGTTGTGTGATAGTTGTGGAATATTATTATTATTATATTATATATTTATTATCCACTGATACTTAAATATCAGCGAGCCCTGGTTTAAATACACGCTCACCCACGTTCAGGTCATCTGTTATCGAAGCATCAGAAGCGTTATTTTTTTTTTAATTTTTAATTTAATTTAATTTTTTTTTTCAATTTTTTTTTTAAATTCACAAATTTAATTCAACTTAAGAGTCTCAATTTTTCTTATCATGTTGATTCTACTATGTTGAATTTCAGTGCCAAAATGCACATCAGCACTAAAATTCAATTATAGTATCCAGAATATGAATGAATTTCAGTTTCCACGGATGTACTTAACTACTTAAACAAGTAATAAATTATGACATGAGATCAACACTTAAGTAATCAAATTAATTAACGTTTTTGTTGCCTGCCGAGGCTGAGTCTGTTACGTAACTTACGTAAGATGACAAGTTAGTTATCTAACCACATTATCACAATTAGCTATCTAGTCTCTTTTAATCATAAGTGAAAAGAATTCTCTATAAATAAACCAAAGACTAGGATTAAGTGAATGGCATGAGATCAAGGTGACAGTCGTCACACCAAGCTGGGCTTGTCGCCTCCTTCACTTTCATCAACCCGATTTATGTAACCGAAACTTATGCCAATGTGAGCCTTACTACCTTGTAATAGAGTCCTAAAAATCAACAAAAGAACAATGGCGAACGCCCGAACAAATATTTGTTGACATTTTTTTTTGCGTCTACCGATGAAAAATAAGTTAAAATACAGAGCTTGAATTTCTGAACAGTTTTGTCTTTAGGTATACTTTTCTATGAAGTTAGAAATTAAATATATTCCAGTTTGAAGATAAGATATTCTAGAGGTTATGTCTTGTCCACAACATACCCTAATCGAAAAAGAAATACCTACTTACTACTTAAAATATCATTGGTAGAAATGCATTTTAACAGCAAAATAAACTACAGACTATGTATTCAGAATTATAAGCCTAGTCTACCCCGACGTGCGTAGGTCTGCTGCATGGCCTACATGCAACGTAAGTAAATAAATGCTCAGAAGAATATTTATTTAATAATCTTAGCCAACCTTTAATACAGTTATAGATTATTATTATTATTATTATTATTATAAGCCTGTATTGTCCCACTGCAGGGCAAAGGCCTCCCTTCCTTCAGTTATAGATACATATGATTAACTAGCTTCTGCCCGCGACTTCGTCCGCGTGAAAGTTCTTGTTCCCCCGACCCATATCCCGTCGCATCGCATCGCCTGCCCGCGCTAGTAGTTGGAATATAGGGTATTCAGATCACACGATCACGATCGTGATCTGAATAACCCTATATTCCACAGTTAACCATTCGAGTATTCCTATATTTCACTATTCGAAATGAGACTTTGACTAAATTCATTGAAAGTAGTTTCATGTGAATGAAAACAGCAGTCACTTCATACCTATCAATGGATAATTCAGTAGGAATAGTCTATTCAGACATCAACGAGTTAGGAGTGGAATGTGCACAGATGTTATCAGATATAGAAACACCTTATTACATTCATCATTCATTGCTTTTAAATAGTACTTGCAAAATATTCTGACTTGACTATTTAGTGGTCTTTATTATTCAAGAATTATAATGTAATAGATATCATGAGAAATTCAGATATTCAATATAAATATGAAACATTTATCTTATTGAACATTCGTCATTATACATATATTATAATTTAACATTACATTCATTCAACAATTCAATGACACTGAAATTGGAGCAGCAGCCGGTGTATGTTCGATACGACAGACTAACGAAAATGAAGTGCGCTCGCCATTGTCCACCGCGTTACCTTATATACAGTGTAGTAACGATTTAGTTTAAATATTATGACGTAGAAATAAAAGGTACTTTATTTTAAATACTTTTATTTACAATGAATATTTACAGTATATACTAATTATTTAAAAAACAAATAATAATAATAATAAAACTATTATACGTCTATTTTAAACATCAATTAGGTACATGAAGTTGAACTTAATTTTTTAACTATTTTAGCAACTAAATACTCGGTTTCACTCATTATGTCATCAATATCACTACGGACTAAATATTGTATATTCACGCTTGCACTATCGATATCGGGGTCACTGTCTATTTCATCCATCTGACGGCCTTCCACATCATGTACAATTATTTTTATAATTCGGTGAATATGTCCGGGCTCTTTACGCTTGATAAAGGATGTCTTTTTAAATGGTTTTGATTTTTTCTTCTTCTTCTTTATTTTTTTCTCTTGTATTTTTTGCTGTCTACTCTCTTCACAAGCTTTTTCCGCTACTTCGACATCCCAGCTTTCTCGGTCTTGAGCATAGTAAAATGGATTAAGAACTGGATCGGGGCAATCTATCAAATTCTGAAACAATGAATAATTTTATGCTATGAAACTCCATCATAAATGAATTCAATTGCTAATATCGATGATTACTTAGATACTTACATCATATTGTAGGTTAATGTTTTCTAAAACAGGACTGTAGGATGGTGAGTGTGACATATTTAATTCTATGTCCCGACTTTGTTAAACACCTGGAAAATAATAGTCTAAATTAGTATTTCGTTAACCAATATTCTATCTCAAAAACAACAATGGCGATTGAAACATAGTGTTACCTGTATATATATATATATATATATATATATATATATATATATATATATATATATATATATATCAATACGGAAGAATAATATTAAAACTTACCAATAATACACGATCAAGCCAGTTGTAACAGTCAAGTGTAGATTTGGAATAGATTTTAAATGATTTTTTCTCTCTATTTATATACCCTAATTTAATTTTATGGATAGAGTTCAAAATCACACATTTTTATGTTAGATACCATATCTTTTCCAAAAATGGTATAGTGAAATAGGAAACGTAAGACATTACGACGCCTATCATTTTATTATTTATTATAAATATATATCGATAAAATAATACTACTGCACTTATGTTTACGGTAATCGTTTTCATACATTTTAATAAGATGATTTAGCAAGCAAACCCTTGGTATGTTAATTGTATATCAAAGTTGCGCCGTAAGCTGAAGTTCAGATTCAAGATTATTCTCGTATACCGAAATATGAGATTCTGACTCGTCATAATTATCTCCACTTCTCCACGTGTCTAGGAGTTGCATGCGAGCGTGCAAACCGCAGCGGTTATACCGTCGCCGTCATCGACGTTCAAAACATTCAGCAAAAAACAACAAACTACAACCATTTTTTATAATTGTAAGTAGGTTTGAAATTCCCCTATTGTTGATTTAAGTGAGTACCTACATAATATTCAAAATCACTTTTTATTTGTCTTATATAAAACGCTGTAAACTTAAAACCTTAACCGCTACGATAAATACGCTCGTCTACACAACTGTCAATTTTTGCAAGTATGCAGTTTTACAAATTTGGAGTGAATGACGTGATTTTAGACCTATAAAAACGCTTCGCAAATTAGTCTCCAGCACAATTCCTCTCTGGAACGAAACCTCTCTACAAGGAATCAACGCTCCGAACTCCTCATCAAACTACCTGTCTAAGCATCAATCAAGAATGTAAGTATCTATTCAATTAAAATATTATATATCTATATATATATCTATATATATATATATATATATATATATATATATATATATATCCATTAAATATAATATCTATATATATATATATATATATATATATATGTATAGTATCTATTCAATTAAAAATTATCGTATCTAACTATTGAATGGTCAGAGTAATGTATTAATTGTATTTTGAATGGTTAGATATATCGAATAGTCAGAGTAATGTATTAATAGAACCAAGTACCTATTGCAATGCTTGGCTCAGAGACTGAGTGATGCTTTTCTGTGCTGCAGGTTCGATTCCTGCACAGATCAAATGCTATGTTAACTATTTATCTTCCTCACGATCAGTTCCTTTTTACTAATGTAGGAATTTTGAAGAAAAATTTTGATTGCAATGCACTAATGTATACATTTATATTTTTGTTGACAGGTCGACACTACTTAGCAACGACCTTTTCCTCTCCAGCGATGACTCTGAGCAAGAGGCGAAGCCGAAGAGGAAGACAGAGGAAAGAAAAAAGAAGCGGGAAAGGTCCATCAAATCGAGTGAAGAGTCAACAAGCGCAAAAAAATCGAAGCAGGTCGTTTCGCCAGTAACACCGTCACCTCGAGTTACGGCCAGTGAATTATTCGGTGAAGACACCGATAATGAAGAAAGCGTCACCCCAACACAGAGACCCCACAAAACTGGTAATATACCTCCACTGTACTCATATTTTACTAGAAGGATGGCTAAGGGATATTCACGACAAATAAGCGAGACTAAAGAAGGAAAATATTATGTCGAAGTGAAAATTTACAACACGGAAGAAATTAAAAAAATAATGCCCATAAATAGATGGCGCTCGGCCATAACTACCATCAAGACAAAATTAGATGAAAATAAAGAAGCTTGGCCCCATTTAAAGGAGTTTGTTAAAGCAACTCAAAATGATTTTAAAAATTGTCCTATCACCTGCATAGGTGCTTATGATACTTAAAGACTTTATTTGTTTAACTAGGTGTTCATCAATATTTGCTTTTCTAAGTACTTACTTTAAATTGTATCTTCTTTTAATTGTGTTTACCTACATGAAATGTCTTATTATTATTTTGTACTGTATTTTATAAGTATGATATTGTAGTATTAATTAATATAATATAAGTAAGTAATCTAGTAATTGGTTTTCTTATTTACAGTTACACACTTCAACAGCAAAACGAGACCTAGAAAGTCAATAACCTGTCATAAATGTAAAATTGAAATACCAGAAAATCAGTATTCCTATCATATGAGAACGAATATACACAAAGCAAACTGTTTATTAAATACCAAGTTCACAGATATTCATATTATTGCAACAGCATTCAAAAACAGATTAATGACATACAGATTGAATGTCACTCAGGAAGACGAGTACCTTGGTTTAGAGGCGTTCCTGGGTGATCATCTAATAAATATAACAGAATTGATAAATATGTCACTTAATGAACACAATTGCATAAAATTGAATTTCGAATTGTTTGCCTATTTCATGTTATCGAAATCAGACGAACAACAATTAAAGTCGTTTAATACCAAATATGAAATTATATATAAGAACACTGATTTGAATGAATTATTAATGAAAGTAATAGATAAACTAAATAATAAATTAACCGAGTTCCAGCACTGTCAATCTGGTTGGACATTTGTTTCTATGAGTCATCTCGAAATTAATGTAAACAAGTATTCCCCTATGAGAGGTGGGTCTTATATACAACTGCCGTCAGCTATTAAGCAGTCAAAAAGTTGTATAAATATTAAAAATAAAGATAATTGTTGTTTATTATGGAGTATAGTTGCTGGATTATACCCAGCTAAAATTAATGTATGCAGAACAAGTTCATACCCCCATTATACCTCTGTTTTAAATATTGAGGGAATGTCATTTCCTCCTACGATAAATGATATTAAAACGTTAGAAAAAAATAACCCCAACATCAGTTTAAATATATATGGTCTACAAAATAATACTGTGACCGGACCTCTTTACGCAACACAAAATAGAAGAAAAAATCATTTTAATTTACTTTATATCGAAAAAAAATCTATCGGACACTACTGTCTAATTAAAGATTTAGTACGTCTGGTGCGACGTCAAGTGACTCGTTCTAAAGGAAAACATTATTTATGTGATGCATGTCTACAACTATTTAGTAACGAAAATAGACATAAGACTCATAGCTGCTCTAAGATTTTGACTATATTACCTGAAAATAATTCTGTACTAAAGTTCAAACATTACGAGAGGCAGCAAAAAATCAATTTCATAATTTATGCTGATTTTGAGTGTTTGTTAATAGACTGTAATGAAAGTAGCTCTTTGAATACACAGAAACTAAAAACACATCAACCTTCATGTTTCGCTTATTATATTTGTTGTGCACATAACGATCAATTAAATAAGTATATTACATATCGAGGTACAGATTGTGTGGAAATATTTGTTAAATATTTAATAAAAGACGTTAAAAATATACATAAGATTTTAAGTAGTAAAAAGCCAATGGTTCCATTATCGGCAGAGCAAGAGATGGAGTATCGAAATTCGACTACATGTCACATATGCAAACGATTATTATTGAATGATAAAGTCCGAGATCATGATCATATTACATCTGAGTATCGTGGGGCAGCGCACTCCCATTGTAATTTAATGTATAGAGTTTGTTCATTCATTCCTGTTGTCTTTCATAATTTGTCTGGATATGACTCACATTTATTCATTGAAGAGTTAGCAAAGTATGAAGGTTCTATAAATATAATACCGAAAACTAAAGAAAAATATCTTTCAATAATAAAAGTAATTAATACGGAAAAAAACAATCATCCTATACAAATAAAATTTATTGATTCCTTTCACTTTCTTAGTTCTAGTCTAGATGCACTAAGTAAAAGTTTGTCAGAAAACGATTTTTTAAACTTATCGAGAGAGTTTACTGATAAAAGACAATTTGATTTAATGAGAAAAAAAGGTGTTTATCCATATGATTACGTTGATTCTTGGTCTAAATATGATGAGACGAAACTTCCCTCGAAGGATAATTTTTATAATAGTCTGTGTGAAAAAGATATAACTAAAGAAGAATATTTACACGCTCAAACAGTTTGGAATATTTTCGAAATAAAATCTCTTGGTGAATATACAGATTTATACATAAAATGTGATGTGCTTTTACTATGCGACATATTTGAAAAATTTAGAAAAACAAGCTTACATTTCTATAAGTTGGATCCGGCTTATTATGTAACGTCACCGAGCTTAAGTTGGGATGCAATGCTTCTATATACCGGCACTGAACTTGAGTTGATAAGTGATTTACGAATGTACGAGTTATTAGAAAAAGGAATTCGTGGTGGGCTTGCACAGTGTTCTCTACGTCATGCTGTAGCAAACAATAAATATTTACCACATTTTAATGAGTTTGAATCAAGTAGTTATTTAATATATCTTGATTGTAATAATCTATATGGCTATGCTATGATGAAGAAACTTCCTATTAAAGAATTTAAGTTCTTGAGTCTGAAAGAAATTAGCAAGTTTGATGTAAATGATGTGTCAGATGATAATGATTACGGTTATATTTTGGAAGTAGACTTAAATTATCCAGATTATTTACATAACAAGCATAAAGACTTGCCTTTCGCAGTTGAAAAAATAGTACCTCCTTATGGAAAATCAGTAAAATTGGTTGCAAATCTTTATGATAAGCAAAATTATGTAATTCATTATGTTCACTTGAAAGAATGTTTGAAAAACGGTTTGATTTTAAAAAAGATTCATCGTATACTTAGCTTCAGACAAGAATTCTTTCTCAAAAAATACATTGATCTGAATACTAGTCTTCGTCAAAATTCCAAAACTGCGTTCGAGAAGGACTTTTTTAAATTATTGAATAATGCCATATTCGGGAAAACTATCGAAAATAAACGGAAGCAAGCAGATGTAAAACTAGTAACAAAATGGACAGATACCAGAAATAAAACAAATAAACATCTTGACGCTGAAAAATTGATATGTAAACCAAATTTAAAAAGTATATCAATTTTTTCAGAAAATTTCGTAGCTGTGGAATTATACCGTGAAAAGGTCGTTTTGGATAGACCTATTTATATTGGATTTACCGTTTTGGAATATTCGAAGCAACATTTGTACCAATTTCATTATGATGTTATGAAAAATAAATACGGAAACAATGCTGAGTTGTGCTATACAGACACTGATAGCCTATTATATTTAATTTATACAGATGATTTTTATCATGATATGCATTCTGATCTTTCAAAGTTTGATACTAGTAATTTTGAAATGAATAATCCATATCATATACCACAACTTAATGCTAAAATTCCTGGATTATGGAAACATGAGGTTGGTGGCGATTTAATTATAGAATTTACCGGTTTAAGAGCTAAATTATATTTTATTAACAGTGTGAAGACTGAAATTAAAAAAGCCAAAGGTGTTTCTAAGTCTGTAACTTGTAACCTAAAATTGAATGATTACAACAATGTATTGCTGACAAATAAAGCGCATAGATGTAAAATGAATATGATAAAATCAATTAAACATGTTTTATACACTCAGCAAGTAGACAAACAAGTTTTAGAAAGAAACGATGACAAAGTTCAAGTATTACAGGATCAAATTCATACATTACCCTGGGGGCATTGTGATTCTATGTTTGTAGATTATTCCAGTGATGTGTAATCTGTAAATGTGTTATTATTTTACGGTGATTGTACACAAATTAGATTTAAATTTTATTTTGTTGTAAGTACCTACTAAAATAAAAATAATTGTCAAATAAATGCTTAATGTGCAGTAATTATGAGCCTTTTATTTTAATTTCCATTTACACAATAATCTTCATACTTTACTTACAAGTTAAGAATTAGTTAAAAAATAAAACATAACACCTTTTAGTAAAATAAGAAGTACCTATATATACTCAGGTCATGTCTTATTACCTCACATTTCACAATGAATTTCGTTAAGCAATCACATACTTTTAAAATAAATAATATAAAATTAGAAAATCATTCACAAAAAGTGAGACATAGCACACTCTTACCTAACACTATAAGATGTATTATATGCGGTCCATCTAACTGTGGAAAAACTAATATAATGCTTAATTTACTATTACATGAAAATGGAGTAAAATTCAAGCATATTTATTTATACTCGAAGACAGCTTTCCAGCCAAAATATTGTTTTTTAAAACAGGTCATCCGTTGCATACCCAATGCAAAGTTATTTATCTTCCATGATAATAAAGAAGTTATACACCCTAATGATGCCTTAACCAATTCAATAATGATTTTCGACGATGTCGCATGTGAAAATCAAATAAATATTCGTAACTACTTCGCAATGGGGAGACATAAACAGATAGATTGTTTTTACTTATCACAAACCTATTCCAAAATACCTAAACAACTAATACGAGATAATGTTAATCTTTTGTTAATCTTTAAACAAGACGACATAAACTTAAAACATATTTATAATGAACATGTAAATACGGATATGGAGTGGCTTCAATTTAAAAAACTTTGCTCTACTATATGGCAAGATCGGTTTGACTTTGTATTGATAAATAAAGATTGTTCTCTAAATGAAGGTAGATATAGACAGGGGTTTGACATATTCGTAACTTTTGAGCAAACATAATAAAAACCATAATACTGTAAAAAAATGATCAATCGTAGTCTACAATCTGTAAATAACGGTTGGGTATTGTCGGAAATCATTATGGAGGTCAATATAAAAGAACAATTGATAAAATCCGTAGATAGTATAAAAAATAAAATTAAAACAATACAAAATGCAGAAGATGTCGATAATTTGAAATTTAAGAAACTTTTTAAGCCAATAACAGATCCTCTAGAGACTTTAATTAAAGTTAATGATAAGAATAGAACTATATTGGATACGAATGAAGGTGATAATAATATAATGAAAAGATGTAGCTCATCCGTAGATTTTGAAAATTTCAAAGGATTTATAGAGAAACATTCAAATGATGGTTCTACATCCTTTAGCTGCACAAGTGATGATAGCGAGAACGATACATTTATGTCACTTAATAAAGAAGATATGATTGAAATCTATGATAATAATATGAATGTACCTTTTGGGATTCGAAGTGAAAACAAAAATTTGATGATGGGAAACTCTAAAGTATCATTTTCTTTTACAAACAACGTTAACAATTCCCTCAAATCAATTATAGCCACAGTTAATGACAAACGTTATGAAATAACTCCTGGACTTAAAGAACTTTTACTACGTAATAGACCTGATCTCAGTCTGGTAACTGAAACTGATAAAATTGTTTACAAAGATATGCTCAATAATACAAATGCTCACAAACGCGACTTTAATCCAAACGGTCAATTAAAAGGTGACAAAGGTTTGAAATACCGTCAAATCATTAAACCTTTGTTTTCTGAACAAAATTACATTCAACACGCAGAACAAGTCATTAAGTCAAAAAGTGGTGGCTACTTACCTAAATTGAAAAAAAAGTATAAGAGTAATACAGATTATGTTTATTGGGATGACCCTAATGAATTAATCGATAGATTAAGACTGTTAATGGCTTCAAAAAACGCTGGTAATACTAATCATGACAATGAAATTATATCAATTGTTGAAGAGTTAAAAGAAGCCGGTGTAATAAAATAATAAAAAGCATTGTATCTAATTTTATACTTAGTTATTTAAAGCGTCTAGACCATGAAGGTTCATACAAAACAAACATCGCTGTCTTTTAACGAAATAACCTCTGAGCATATTGAGATCTTAGACAAATCAACCGAAACTGAATGTTGCAAAGATATTAATAAATTCAAAGTTGAAATATTAATTAAAATAGAAAAATTGAACAAATTAATTAGTGGTTTAAATAGTAGATTAAATAACATTGAAAAGACCATAGATTTAAAAGAAATAGCAGGGAAGTTATGCAAGCATTATGAGCAAAATAGACGTCATAAATGAAATCCATAAAAACGCTAGAGTTAATTTCCCAAGAAGAAGTGTAATACTTAAAGATATAGATGACCTTTGGCAAGCAGATTTGATGGATATGCAAGGAATATCAAAAGTGAATGCAGGTTATAAATACATACTGGTGATTATAGACACTTTTTCAAAATATGCTTGGGCGATTCCAATTAAACAAAAAAATAAGCAACAGGTATCAGAGGCGTTTAAAACAGTAATAGAGAAAGGACGAGTTCCAAAAAATTTGCAAACTGATCTTGGGAAAGAGTTTTATAATGATCAATTTAAAAGTGTTGTTAATAAGTATAAAATTAATCATTATTCTACTTATTCTACTAAAAAGGCCTCAATTGTTGAAAGACTAATAAGAACGTTAAAGAATAAACTATACAAGGAATTTAGTTTGAATGGAAATTATAAATGGTTCAACGGTATGTTAGAAAAAAAGTTACATGAATACAACAATGATGTTCATAGAACTGTCGGTCAGTCACCTGTTTCAATAAATCAAAGGAATAAAACAAATATACTACAAAGATACTTAGACGCAGCTCAGTCTCGAAAAAAAGTGAAATGTAAGAAATTTAGTGTAGGAGATTATGTGAGAGTAAGTAAATATAAAGGATGTTTTGATAAAGGTTATTATCCGAACTGGTCCACCGAAATATTTAAAATAACAAAAATTCAAGGAACAAATCCAACAACTTATTTAATAGAAGATGGTAGATGTCGACCAATACTAGGCGCATTTTATGCACAAGAACTTCAGAAAACCAATCATCCGGACATATACCTCGTTGAAAAAGTTTTGAAACGAGAAGGAAAGCGAGTATATGTTAAATGGTTGGGGCTGCCGACCAGTGAAAATAGCTGGATTGATAAATCAAATGTATTATAACTCCTGAACAATATTTAAGCATTTTACAAACAATTATCTATTCACTTCCACTTTATTCTTAATGCAATAAAGACATACTTTATAATTCAGGTTTATGTAAAATAATTCTTAAAAAAATATATATATATATATATATATATATATATATATATATATATATACAATAACAATGAAAAAAGCACGAGGACTATGTACAAGCAATAAAGAAATGGCTGGTTTATCATCTTTCAAAATGGGCAAAGTAACATCTGGAGCGGGTTTTAGAAAAACCTTTAAAAATATTATATCACATACCAAAAAACACATCAAGAAACTAAAACCTACCTGTAAGAAAGCATTAATGGAATTAGCCTGTACTACAGCTCATGAATTTGCATCTGATTTACCCATAAAATTACCCAGAATTATACCAGTACCTAAAACTGGAGGATTTCTTCCTTTAGTACCAATATTTGCTGGTTTATCTGCCGCTGGAAGTTTGGCTGGAGGTGCTGCTGGGATTGCGAAAGCTATTAATTCATATAAAACAGCTAAGAAACAGTTGCTTGAATCGGAACGTCACAACAAGCAAATAGAAGCTTTAATTATTGGAAAAGGATTACATCTTAAGCCTTACAAAGAAGGTTTAGGAATTTTTGTTACAAAGAAAAAAAACTAAATTGTCGGCTACCCAATAGAGCTTTAACTAATATTGATATATTGAAGCATTCAAATAGTATCCCATTCTTTCGAGGTGTATTTATGAGAGATGAATTACCAGATAACCCATTACCATTAGAATGTGGAGTGATTAATCTTGATATTTCTCAAAACTCTGGCACTCATTGGGTAGCCTATGCCAAAATATACGATCACATTGAATACTTTGACAGTTATGGTAACTTAAAACCACCTAAAGAAGTAATAAAATATTTAGGAAACAATATTCAGTACAATTATGAAAATGTACAACATGATCACTTGTATAATTGTGGACACTTATGTTTAAAATTTCTTAAGTTATTTTGGAAAAGTAATAAAGGAACTTATTAATTGAGTGATTTTTATTTCTTACGTCTCCAAATTTCGTTAAACTAGAAAAATATAAATGACATTGCTAGTTCATACACATGCATTCTTTGGTTGTTGGTGATAACAGTCACTAGTGTCGAAAAAGGATTTTTTTATTACCTATTTAAAGTAACCTCCTTCGTTTTATTCATACCAACATCATGCTTGTTCTTAATAAAACTCCTAATGAGAGAGGAAAATATAACATAAGACTACCAATATCCAAAGAAGTGAGACGTGTCAGTGCAGTGAGAATTAATAAAGTTTCAAAGGAAAACAAAAGATTTCTTCAAGATATCGGTTTTAAAATATAATATGCTTCACATTACAGATTTACCACAATATGATACCTCTATTGAGGGTTATGAGATCCATAGTTACAATCCATATAATAATAGCTTTAAAGAAAATGATGAAATTAGAATACCCATACAACAGCAAGATTTATATGTATTGCCATCAGGTAGTTCCATTTACATAGAAGGATATGTAAATGTGTCAACTAAAGATGCAGCAGGAAAATTATTAAAAAAAGATGTTGATTTTATAAATAATCCCATTTCATATTTGTTTCAAGATATTAGATATGAAATAAATGGTGTTGAAATCGATCGGATTAAAAATGTTGGTATTACAACCACCTTAAAATCGTATATCTCAATGAATGAAGGTGAAAGTAAAGCTGCAGCAGTCTGGGGATGGAACTTAGGTGGTACAAAATTAAGAAACGAATATTTTAGTGTTATCGTGCCATTGAACAGAATACTGGGATTTGCAGAAGATTACAACAAAATAATAATCAATTGTAAACATGAACTTATTTTACAACGAAGCAGCTCAGCATTGAACTGTGTGCTTATAGACAAAAATGATAACGTAGAAATAGATATACAAAAAATACAATGGCGTGTGCCGCATATTAAAGTTTCTGATCGTAATAAATTGTTATTGCTCAAAAGCTTGGAGAGAGATCGTTCTATACAGATAGCATTTAGAAATTGGGATTTGTATGAATATCCATTACTTCCAAAAACAACAAAACATTCCTGGTCAGTAAAGACAACTTCCCAGCTAGAAAAACCGAGGTTTGTAATATTTGGCTTGCAAACAGCTCGAAAAAATAATAAAACTAGAAGTTCTTCTATATTTGATCACTGTAATGTAAGCAATATTAAATTATATTTGAATTCTCAATACTATCCGTATGACTCACTTAATGTGAAATTTGATGAAGGTAAATATAGTATATTATATGAAATGTATGCTAATTTTCGTCAGTCGTATTACAACTTAGGCATTGATCCATTGCTTAGCTTAGACCAGTTTAAAGAAATTGCTCCACTTTTTGTGATTGACTGTTCAAGACAAAACGATTCACTTAAAACTGGACCAGTTGACGTGCGATTAGAAATTGAATGCTCTGAAGATATTCAAAATAATACATCTGCCTATTGTTTAATAATAAACGATCGACTGTTCGAATACAAGCCGTTGAGTAATATTGTGAGAAAACTATCATGAATATCATCGTAGATGTTCAAGGGTTTAAGAGTGAAGAAAACGAGTTTATTCCAAAAGAAATAGCAATAATGTACAAAGGACGTATACAAGTACTGTTGATAAAACCACCACGACCATTTTATGACTTGACGAGGAAAGAACGGTTACAAGTGGCTTGGATTGAAAAAAACAGAGGAATAAACTGGAACGAAGGCTTTGTACCATATTTTAATTATCAAGCAAACTTTGGTGATTTTTTAAAAAATAAATCTATATTTACGAAAGGAAACGAAAAAGTGTTATGGATAAAAGATATATTCCGAATTAATAATGTATACAATTTAGAAAGTAAGAACTGCCCGAGTTTGTTAACGTTATATAACAATTATTCAGATTCATCTGACATTATAAGTTGTATGTATCATACCAATATATGTGCCTTAAAAAATGTGTTTTGCTTAAATAAATGGTGTGAAGAAAATAAAGTGTTTTGTCAGTAAGATAAAATAAGAACGATACTAGTTTTACGTATAAATGATTATAGAATGTTAAACCTACTTATAAATCGAAGTGTGAATATCTAATCTACAAACTTACACATATTCTATTATTTAGGTTAGTGAAAATGTAAGTAATAATAGTGATGTAAGAAATGTATCATTGCATATAAAATATTTTTGAATAAAATGGTGTACTAAACAATATTTTTTATAATTATGTAGAAATAAATATTTAAACTTGACCTACTTGTGAGTTTTATTTCTAGACATGACTGACCAGAAAGTAATGAACACCAGTTCGTCAAAATCGTTTCATGCGAATGAAAAGAGCCGTCAGTGTAGTTGGGAGAGCAGTTAATCATCAACACTTATAGCGACAACATGTATCAGTTTATACAACCATCATATACTCCATCGATTCCACCCTTGCATTTTGAACTTTGCAAGTATATGTATCAAGTTTCCAGCCCTACGATTCCGTATATTAAAACATATTTGAAGTCATCAAATCAAATCAATGGATTACTGGAAGAGTGCATTGATATCGTTAATCGGGTAACATTAACTAAAGACGAGTGGGACATGATATTTATGGAAAACGCTTCTGAAATATCAGGATTCTTCACATCTGGTTCAATTCCTTTACCAAAGCAGCAGCAGTGGCGACGAGAACAACAAGTGATCAATTATATAAACCTGCCTGAACATGAAGAAGGAAGCAAAAAATACATCATAATTGACATTGGAACCAAATCGATCGTCATCTGTTGTGAAGAGTGGTGGTGTCTGAATCATTTACTGAATTGTCTTGATTCACGTTTACGTCACTTAACAAGGGTCAAGGGTTACTATGAGAACCGTATTAATTTCTTTAGAAAGCAGTTCAAGCTCACCCAACCGAAAACAATGTCTGAAGCCTATGCGATTATGGAAAATGTCTATGATGAAATGTCAACTGTGGATCAAGAAATCAAATGTTTTGTAATCGATTATTTATTTTTCTCATGCTTTTTATAAATAGTAATAAAATGTGTTACTTAGTTGATAGCAAACTTTGTGAAAAAGTGGTGGTGGTGGTGGTTTAACTGTGGAATATAGGGTTATTCAGATCACGATCGTGATCGTGTGATCTGAATACCCTATATTCCAACTACTCGCGCTATTACTACGTTTACGCTTAGCGTTCTTTCTTTTTGCTCGGTTCCTCAGGGTCCTAGCGTCATGTTAAATAGCCTATTAGCCTTCCTCAAGATTTGGACTATCAAATACAAAAATAATGTTTCAAAGGTTCTAGAGATTAGTGCGTTCAAAAAAAACAAACAAAACCTTCAGCTTTATCTATACATATAATAAAACAGTAAAAAAACTGTGTCTGTACATTGAATATATTTTAAAAAAATTATTGAGGGGGGTTTAGAAACAGTAATAGGGCACGAATCCAAAAAAAAAATTCTGTCTGTGTGTCTGTTTGTTTGTACACGCTAAACTTCGGAACTACTGGACGGATTTGAATGATTTTTTTGTGGTTGTATAGGTATTATGTCTGGGCAACATATAGGCTATAATTTATCTTGAAAACTTGAACACCTGATGCAGAACCGCAACAGACCAGCTAAACTATAAAAGATACAAAAATGGTACCATAGCAAAATTGTTCCACGTGATGTGCATTTTCTGCTGAGAGAATAAACTTGAAGATCTGGAACACCTGATGTGGAACTCCAAGAGCCCAGCTACACTATAACACACATAGGAACGACGTCTTAGCAAAAGTTGTTCGGTCTGATGGGCATTTCCTGTTGACTTATAAAAATCGAAGATCAGAAACATCTGATGTGGAAATCAAAGCTGTCACTAATTTCACTGTATAATTATAAAATAACATAAGCTGGGAGTACCTCCATGCGGTGAAGGCGGTAACAGTTTAGGAGTGATTTTCGATGACGATGGTATATCATTGAAAATTTTACTCTACTGACTGGCCAAAACTCCCATTTATTTTTTTTATTTTATCGAATAAATATGCCTTCGGGCTTATGTTATTTGAGCGTTTAATTTCCTTTTCCATTTATCTTCGTGACACGGTAGCCTACCCGGTAACGCAGGGGAGCAGTCACTTAGATTTTAATTGATCAGGTATCTTCACAATAAAACTATAACCATACCTAGAAAGAGGTCAAATCTTTCCCAATGTTCCAAAGGAGCTAAAAGATTGAGGGTCATAAGATTACAAGGATCTACCGAAGAGCGTCAGGAGAGACTTGATGCTGTTCGAGAACATCAGGCTGCAACTCGCTCCGTGGAAACCTCTTCGGATCGCGAAGCACGCCTGCGTTCTCAGCGTATTTACGCATCTACGTCCAGGTCTCTAGAGTCCAGTGAAGAATAAGATACGCGACTGACCGCTGATCGTGAACGTCATGCATTGTCTCGCGAGTCGGAGACGTTCACGGGTAGAGACTTGCGCTTGAGTTCCAAGAGTATCTACGTATCTGCTTCTAGGTCTCTATAGACAAATGCGGAACGTGATGCGCGACTGTCCGCTGATTGTGAGCGACATACATTGTCTCGCGAATCGGAAACGTTTACCGACACAGAATCACGCTTGAGTTCTCAGCGTATTGGCACATGTACTAACAGGTCTTTTGAAACGAGTGATGAATGTGATGCGCGACTAACTGCTGATCGAGATTATCATACGTTGTCCCGAACACGCACACAACAAAATATCAGTTAGAAAGTGAGAGATAAAGAATTGCTGGAGTACGGCATGAAGAGACAGAAGAAGAGCGCAACGAACGTCGAACGTTTGAATTCTAATCGACTTCGACATTCTCTGAACAGAATGTCGATATCATCTGAAGAATCGGATGTGTCTCAAGATATAGCCGTAGAGCATGGCGACCTTCCTTGGGTTGATAAGGAACGTAGTGCATTTACGTATACACCTAATGATTGACTACGCCACATATTCCGCCATCGAAGGTATGGTTCAAAATTGTACTTTTTGTGAAGCTGTTAAATGGCAAAAAGAATAAAAAACGGTATGTGTTGCTCAGGTGGGAAAGTACATATTGAAATATTACAAAATCCTCCAGAAATATTAAGATCACTGCTAATTGGTGACCATCCACATGGTCATAACATTTCTTGGACAACATCCGTTCGTACAATAATGCCTTTCAAATATAATATAATATTCCACAACTATCACACAACGCAATCTAGTCCCAAGCTAAGCAGAGCTTGTGTTATGGGTACTAGACAACTGATAAACATACTTATATATTTCTAAATACATACATATTATAGATAAATTACACCCAGACACAGAACAAATGATCGTGCTCATCACACAAACATTTGTCCTGGGTGGGAATCGAACCCACGACCTCCGGCATAGCAGTCAGGGTCACTAACCACTAGACCATCAGGCCTGTCTAAATGACATCTTTTGGTGCGAAACAGATTTCAGAAGGCCCATTTATGCCAACATTCAAAGTGCAAGGCCAAGTTTACCACCTTATTGGTTCATTTTTGCCTGAAAATGACCCCAAGTTTCTCCAAATATATTTCGTATCCAATTATCAAGATCAGACAAATATTAGAAACCAACCTTTCGGCAATTGAAAAATAGTCCGATTTCACTGCTTCAAAGTATGTTGCATGAAGTAAACCCCTACGTACACAGTTTTAAATCTGCATTAGAATCTATCCCCCTGGACAAAGCAACAGTTATAAATTTGTGATTGATGCTGGTAAACGACCCGCTACTGGACATCGGGGCAGATACAGTGCTCCAGTAACAAATCATGTTGCAGTGGTTTTTGCTGATCAAGAATGTGAGCGGCGTGACATAGTGTTACGCACACAAGATAATCGCCTGCAACGCATTTATGAAACACATCGATCTTACGATGCATTGCAGTACCCTCTAATTTATTGCCATGGAGATGATGGTTATAACTTGAAGGGGTGGATTATGGGCATTTCCTGTTGACTTACAAAAATGAAAGATCTGGAACGTCTCGAATCGTCTCGCGCATCCCGTTGTTTTCCAGTCCCCGGGCTCTTAGGATTCGACATAAGACGTTTCAGATCTTCGATTTTGACGACCCCGTTGTCGCTGGCATAAGCAACAGGATCCGCGTACGAAGTCGCGGGCAGAAGCTAGTTATTAGTAAGTACATATATAGATATACATAGTAATATGGTAGGGGTAGATTGAGAGTAGATTAACATGAATAAAAAGCAAAATATTTTTTTTAATATTTTTTCCCCATATTCACTAACCACAATCATCATCATTTCAGCCGAAAGACGTCCACTGCTGGACATAGGCCTAACCACAATGTCATCAAGAAAAGAAAAAAAGGTGCTACAACATTTGGTGATGCCCGGCCATCCAAGACCACTACAATCATTGTATGAGCGCAACATTCAATAGTTCTAAACGGTTAAGCGCTTTATTGACACAGAATGATGTTGCAGTTGACAACTTGACACACATGATGCGTATAGGCCTCGGCTTCCCCTCGTGATAAACAAATCGATGCACACACAAAAAAATCCAATGTATCAGGCAGAATCGTAATCCAAAATTCCAAAGTCACAGAAAAATTTTATCGTTTAAGAAAATAATCATATCGAAATCCGTATCAGAATCCTTAGGCAAGCAGTAGTCACACAAGGAACAGTACATCTCAGAGTCCATAAGCAAAAGCAGTCGACAAAGTAGAAAATCACGGAAAACCGACGGAAAACACAAAATAATTATAAACGACAAGTTGTCAGTAGGCCGGTTGACGGTTGACAGATGAAATGTCATGTTTGTTTTGTTGGTGATGTTACCATACTCGAAATATTCAGCTTAGCCAAAAGTCATGAAGTCAAGCCAGAAAAAGAACTACGCCGTGACTATTTTTTATCATCAATAATCTAGTCAATTCAGTTTTATTTTTCCAGACTTAGATAGGCCGTAAACTTGACTTGATAAAACGTATTAAATTAATTCGTCGGTATCTATCACGGTGATAGTTACGTAGACGCTCAATAATTCCGTCAACAGTTCCCTCGCCATTGTTCTTTATGTTTTGATGTTTATAAAATGTAAATTAGCTTCGATAAACAAAAAACTGCAAATAAACAAACTTGTTTCATTTGAATAGTCTCTCTGACGCAAGCTTCATATTTTATTAAGATAAAAATGAATAAAATAAATAATCGCCGAAACTTAAAACTTATCAGGTTAGATTCGTTTATTTCTAAAACTGTCTATAAACGATAACGAAAATCTGATAACGTCAGCATCATCATTGAGAAATGAACATGACAATCATAGTGGAAATTCTTGTCACGTTTTTATCATTGTATTTTTATGACTGTTTTGAAAACGTAGGTAATAGATAAGACATAACAATTCAGAATAGAATTATAAAAAAAACAATGGAAATATAATGCGCGCAATATGTAAAGTACCTACACAGTACTTATTTCTACTTAATGTCCAAAGAAAACGGGAAAATAAATACTTTTCCATGTAATTATACAAAATACTCCAATGAGCAGCGAACTCAGTTTTCAAGCTTCAATACCTAAATCGAATAGGTATAAGGAACATCTCGAGATCGAAACTAGATTCGATTATAAATCTGAAGCTGTATTATCAGTTATCGAGCATCATTCGACAAGGGTTCCGTACTAGGTCAAGACGATTGGACCGCAGCCAAGCGAGCCAGCATCGGAAAATTGAGAAAATCGAATACATGCCCAAACTCGAACTGCATGCACCAAACAAATATTTTAGATGAAATTGACCGCGAAACGGATTTAATTAGAGTCAATTATATATGAATTAGAGCAAATCATCGTCATCAGTATCTGTGGCGATTCAATGCAATGACTCATTTCAGTTGTAAACACACACATTGGTGTCGAAACACGCAGACCGAGCCAGCTTGTTGAAACTGACATCTGCCAGCAGACGGGTTTTTGTTGTGTCAAATCTTGCAAATATGGCAACTTGTCCATAATTGAGTTTGGCATTGAGAAGATCGTTTAACACATTAGTCGAAGATTTTTTCAAGCTGAAATAGCCAATAGGAGTGAAAGAAACATTCGACTGCTTATCATCCTGCGCAGGCGCAACTTTTTGACGGGTTCTTGCTCAACTGTTCAAAATGGGTCATGAGTTTGTTGCGTGCTGTAAACAATCGGATTTTACTGTAATTGGCTTCTCTTTACTGTGAATGGTAACCGTTTACCGTGTCACTAAATTTCATTTCGGTTCTTTTAAGAGTACACTTTAATCGTGTAGTGGACAAAGTAAATAATTATCTAGCACCGATCTTCATCCTGAAAGTCTGACAACCAGCCTTACCAAGGGGCGTGTTATCCAGTAACTGGGTTGTGGAAGTCAAATAGGCAGTCGCTCCTTGTAAAATACTGGTATTCAGCTGCATCCAGTTAGACTGGAAGCCGACCCCAACATAGGTGGGCAAGGCTAGTCAGATGATGATGATACAGCTACTGAACTTGAATAAGCAAGGCAATAAGGCAACTTGTGAAACAATTGGCGGAAAGTTACAAGTTGTTGCAATTAGTATTTTACCAATTGTAATAGTGATAAAATATTTATTTATGTAATGCCATCTGGACGTGTCATCGTCCTGCTCTTATCCCAATTTATTTGGGGTCGCGGTCGGCGCAACACGTCTTTTTACCCGACTACGGCGAAGCAAAGAGGAGGGTTATGATATTGACCGGTATGTATTATGTAAGTATGTATGTATGTTCTCTCATAATTACCCCATAGGGTCATAGTTCTTCCATAGTTATTGGTAACCAGTCCAATTTAGCCACCCAAACCCATAGTCCAACTTTATATTTTTCCATATCCTGCAATAGTCCTACACCAACCGGAGGTTGTCCTTGGGTGCACTTGCATAGTGCATACAGGGATAATCGTCGGTTGGTGCCACATTTCATTAAAATTTCCTAAGGGGCCTCTGCGGGTTGGCTTCGGCCCCTCGTACGCCTTCCAAAGGACCGGGACCCCATGGTCCCGAGATATGTAAAATCAAATACCTAATAATAATAAAATAATTTATTTGCGTAAAACATGGTATACAGTGGTGTTAAGCATAGGTCAGAGTAGCACAAACATGTTTAGCTAAGATAAAACAGCATGCAAAATTTTAAGGTTACAGGGTCATTATAATTAAGTGCATTAATTTTAGAATATAATGTCAATATTTTTTACCCATAAATTCTTTCAAACTATAAAAACTACATTCATTTAGCCATTTGTATAATTTGTTTTTAAATAATCTTACATTTAATAATTTGAGATCGTTTGGTATTTTATTATAAACATACTTCTCTACTAGTCCTCATTTATTTATTTAACAAATTAACATAGGGCTGATTTTTCCAACGCCAGATGACTTTATCGAAGGCATAATATTGAATGTTTGACAGTTCTTCCATACAAAAACTGTCAGGCGTCAATTTTATTCCACGAATAAAAACTATCTGACGATTGAAAAATCAGCCCTTAGTCAACAATTGTTTACACAATACATTTAACAGATAATTTCCTAAATAGTAAATTTTTTAAGTCCAAAAATGACAACTTACATGCACCATTTATGATTTTACATAATAATACGAAGCCAAAATGGATATTTACAACTTGGGAGTCATCCCCTTTCTGGCCATATAATCTTTCACACAGTTCATCCATCGTTTCTTTGGTCTTCCCTTCTCATAGCCATCCACATTCACACTCAAATCTTTCCTCACGACATTGTCCTAATATTTCAGAACGTGTAACAGAGCAATTTTCCGGTATGCAGTTAACAACGACACCTTGAATCAGCCAGCCTCGCAGATGTAGTCGCAGATAGCTCTATTGTGATTTGTGTCTAATAAATTCATTGCAATTTACCAATTTGTGACGTAGTTCTGTCGTTGGGGTTCGAGAGTGGATGGATGCACGAGTTATAATGCAACGTAGATGCAATCATTTTGTTGAGTGGCTAGAAACGTATACTTTTCAGTCTGGTATTTTAGTTTCCAGAAACCACCGAAACCTTCCTTGCTTTGAAAATAATATTCAAATTGTGAGAAAAGTATTGATCATCAACACGCATTTAATTAATGGGAAAGTTTGTTGGCAACCTAAACAAAGATTCTGTACCTATTGCATTTTGTTCTAAATACATTTATGAACGAAGTGGCACGAAACTATAGCGATGAGGAAAACACTTGGGATTCCCCCATCCAAGCGAACTATGAGGTAAAAGAGAGTAATAAATAAGTACGAGATAGTGGATTCGACCAATATGAGTTTCGAAGTGTTAAAATGTATTCGTAGAATTGTTTCGTAAACGCATAGCAAGTCCATTATTATTCTTTGGTAAATACTTCTACATTATTAAACGCTGTCTCACCACCAAAATCCTACGCCCAATCACTCTACATTTTGCTCCAAAATAAATGGAAAAGGACCAACTGAACTTACTGAAAATAATCATGAATTTAGACAAATAATGGGGCCAGCACCCTTATTACGAATCACAATCTGAATCACTTTTAAGGATAAGTATCTATTGCTAATCCATTGCTTCATATGATCGAAAATTTTGTCTACTCCTCAACGTAAATAACTCAATGAATGTTGTTGAACTGTCAAAATGAAAGCCATTGCTACAGTTAGTGTGTTACGCAATTACCCCGCTGGAGAAGGATATATAGGCTACTACTCATGAAATATTAAATACACGCAAACGAAATCGCGGGCAATAGCTAGTAAAATATAAGTAAAAGAACTCCTAGAGAACGAATTATTGGCCTCGACATTGGCATTCACATTTTTAAAGCACCTACATTAGTTTCGAAATCAGTTTTTTTTTTAATAATCAGTCTGCTCAGATAAACATACAGTGAGTCATACCGTAATTGAATCGATTACAGACAAGCATCTGTATCTTCTAGATTTGTCTTTGGTGGGTCAGTGAGTCGTATAGTTTGGGTTATGGGGTTAATTTAAGACAAAAGATTGTTTCGAACCAGTTCATGAAACCGCATAAAAACGTAGGTAATCATCAGAATGAGATAGTGTTTAAGTTACTGATATGGAATATTAGGTCACGCGCGACGGTGACCTGGATCTTACAATAATATGTCATACTAGCTTCTGCCCGCGACTTCGTCCGCGTAAAATTTCACCCTCCCCCCATTCACCCTCTCATGGGTGGAATTTAGAAAAACTCTTTCTTAGCGGAAACCTAATCTTCACAAAGAACACATTCTCAAAATTGCATGTATCTAGGACCAGCGCTTTAGGCTGTGCGTTGATATATCAGTCAGTCTGGATTTTTAATTTTATTTATACTTATAGATTTTCAGTAAGTAAAAAAGTCTCCTTGAATCATGCATGATCCATAATGAAATTAAGTAAGTACTGTATTAATAAAAACATGTGGGAACAATATTAAACGAAATATCACAGGGTGTTAGGCGGAGGGTTAGCCAAACAGGGGGGTTCGTAGCTAGACCCATTTAGAGAATACAAATATTTAGTAAATCTTAGCTAGGCCTCATATTACTGGGTTTTCGTGGTATCCTAATACGTGTATATTATTGCAAAGAATAGGTACGTGATTACATAGCATAAGTACATTAAACCCGAACCGTATTTCGATAAAATCTAAACCTTGCTTTAGTACATGTAAAATAACGTATTTCTTTGGCACGGTTTAGTGAACGTTACCAAGCAATACTTAGTCATACAAAGACCGTTTTTTATACGTCTCAGGCGAATTCTATTTAGAAGAAATTTCAAATGTCATGTCTCGTCATCGATATAATCTTGATTCTGACACATTAACCTAGGTACTTTCAAAACTCAGATTGGAACGATTTCACTATCTATAGAAGAAGAATGAACGGTACGTAATAGTAGCTTTAAACTATTACCTATATTAGTTTAAAGAAAACTGCTTCTAGGGTCCACTTTAGCTTACACTTACATTCAACGAGTGAGTTATATACCATGACATATTGATTCATGCTTATAGGAGCCATAAATAAAGTAAACTATGTATATTGTTGCCATTCCATCTACAAACATTTATTTCTGTCAACGTCATTCAATGGCATTGAAAATTTGAAATCCATCGGAACTTCGCAACACAGGGCCAACATTTTTGCCAACCGTGAAACATCGCCCTCATTTCCAGCTATTTACGAAACAAACTGACATGCACATCTTATCTTAATAAAACATGGAAAGCAATGAAATAGCGGCGACAATGAGATCACATGACGGTTCGGGTTCGGCTCTGAACGAAGACCTTGACGAAATAAAAATAGTGGGCAACAGCCGACAATCTGTATTGAAGATTAATTCTTCCGGCAATTAGATCCTAATAAGTACCCGACTCATCAATTAGATGCTCTTGGAGATCATAAAACATCGGGAACGGAAAATTTACATCTAAATACAAGGGATAATACATCGAGGTTACAAGGAATGAGGTGCCGACGTCATACGACTCAATTGTCAATATCACTCTCTCGACAAACAGTTTATGAAAGCAATGACACTTCAGTTCAGGACAATGTTAGGGCATTACTCCTAGACACAAAAGGTGTGGGAGAATCATAGTGGTCGTTAAATGTCATCTGACTGTAGCCAAATTATACAATGACAACAAAACTTAGCGAAAATTTCAGTCATGCGAAGTCTTGATGAATCCATAGAACACCGATGAATCCTTGGAATACTGAAACTAACATGCCTAATCTATTTCCTGTTACCTTTTAAAGGGGAAGGGGTTATAGTCGGATAAAATCAGTAGTTTCCTCCTAGGTGCTAATAACAAACATTAAGGATTATGGATATTTATCCCTATTTAAATATCGATACAAAAATCATTTTGGGAACACCATGTTTAGGAGCGCTCAAGAGCTGAAAATGCCACCCATAACGAGTTGCAATAATACACAAACATTTATACTTGCAATAATATTATGTATCCTACCTACAAAAACATTATAATAGACGTAGAATTTCATTCAATTTCCGACGATTACTTAAGACTCGATGACATAACAGGCGCATTGGACGCGCGTGACAACTGTGGCATTCCTTTATTACTCACAACACATAACGACTAGCATTGAAGCAAATAATTGTACCGCTAGGCAAGGCACTCATTAAGCATGGTATACGATGCAGAATCTTATCGCACTATAAATAAGAAACTTGATACAGGAAGTAAATAATTGGTTAGTTTACAACGACTTCATCTCTTCGGTATTCTCGGAGATTTTAATCTGAATCAGATTGTACAATTCGAGACTTTTAATTGTGTTATTTCCTGGCACAACCATTCATTATTATTGCAGTCTAAAGACTGTATTCGTCACCACCATCATCAGCCTCTTCAATTGCACGCCATTCAACTTGATTCACGGCAACTCTCATCCAGCTGCTACCAGCCACCTTGCGAAGATCGTCGCTCCAGCTAGCCTGAGGGCGTCCCCATACGTAAGCCAAATCTTGAGAGCAGTCAATATGTAAATGTCGTCTGAATTTCTAAATTACCGTGATATCGTCGTTCATGGCTTTTCAGGGCATCTCATTATGTCAACACTTAAAATATGGTCTTCTCAAATTGGAGCTGAATTATTTATACAGGCTCAAGAGCTCCATAATGCATGCTGCAAGCTGTGAATAATTTTTAAGCTGATATTTGTGTCATTCGAGTATAGTGTTGACAATGCAATGGGTAGGCAATCATGAAATTTATATTCTCATAGCAAAAAGTGTTTCAGGCTTCACGATTTACGAAAACAGTCGTGGAAGGATCCAGTTACGGATTGCAGTGGCTAACGGCCAGTTTCTTCATCAATAGTAACAGCCAAAGTAACGTCACAAAAGTCAAAGTAACGGTTAAATTTGTTTCTTCACTATTTTAGCTGTTACTTGAATGAAGAAACACATATTGTACCGTAGTATCAGTAAAGGTCAAGTAAAAGTCAAGAGTAGAAGTCAGTTTGACTGATTACTTTAGTTTTTGATGAAGAAACTGGCTGTACGAAGTAAAACGGACCAATTCTTAACGGATTATGACTAGAGAGAAAATAGGTACAGTCTGTTCAGTTATTTTACCTCTGACAGCAGCAAGAATAAATATTCACAATGACAGACTTGTCAATGGTAGCAACCCAACAGCAACCTTATAAGAATGAGAATAAAGATCACCGTGATTTGGATAATGATGCAAATAAATCGTAAAATAACTGTGAACGGACTGTAGTAATTAATAAGATCACCATTTACCTTCGGCCAATTGTCTTTTTCAGTTTTTTTTTTTTTTTTCTAGACACTCGCTAGCCAGCAGCAGGTTTTCTAAAAGGCTATTCAATTTCTTTCTGTTTTGAAATCTCATTGAAAGTGATAATTTTGATGGGTATTTTATGGTTGACATAAGATTCATTTGGGTTTCAGCTGATTTCAGAAACCGCGGACAAGGTTTCTAAACTTAAGATCGGACTAACCCCGATGATGTCTAAATACTTTCAAACAAAATTAAATAAACATTCGTGCCAAGTATTTCGGTACGAGATTAAAGGCAAATGAACTTAGCACATTATTAGGGACAGTTCATTTGTATTCAAGGAAAACAATATTATCTTATCAATATTACAAACGGATGTCTATGGTCAACCATCCGTATTCAACTCTCGCATTTTTTTTGTCAATGCATTGCTATGTAACAATTAGGATAGGTATTTGAGGTTTTATTCAGTGTTTTTAATAAGATAAGGATAAGTATGTAGTCAGATTATACGTTTGTTGAATAATGATTAAGTTAGTGTTTATTTTAAACGTAAGAGACTCAATATATTTGGTCTTAAAATAATAAACCTGTAGCTAATTCTAGGCCAAATCTATTAAAAACTTAAATTCTAAGAACTTGCGAAACTAGTTCTCTACTGATAAGACTTTAAAATCTAGGTAGGTAGGTTGGGTTTGTAAGTATTCTGTAGAACAGACCTTCCACAAGCACATACACACACAGTCCCGTCTTCCATCAGTTCTAGACAGAACTGATGGAAGACGGGACTGAATCATTATAATAAAAGTTCTAACTTTGGCCCAAGCTTTTGTAATTCGAACTTTATTCCGACAGAAATAGTTTTGAATACAAAATTGACAGCTAAAAAAATAAAAAAAATAATAAAATCAGTAATGTAATTTAAAATCAGTTTTTGTATAAGGGTGGTCGCTCATGTGAAGGAAGATGCGTCGGGTATAACATCCTTGCCGCGTTTTTAATCATCTTTCATTCATGGAACTGTTACATAGACCCACTGATGGTAAGTAGCACTCTAGATGGACCATGGACATAAGTATATGGAAACTTAGAACAACATCAGTTCCAATAAGCTTCCCATTCCAAAAAGATCGTAAGTATGAATAATGAAAGTCATGGACAATCTTTTTGCAAGTAACAAAAGATGGCACGAAGTTCATGCGTGACAAGTTGCCAGCTTGTTGCCTGTCTGCCAGACAAGGGACCTGTGACCTTTCCATAGTTTTACGAAGTAGAACAGCTGAATTAACGACCTTGTATGCATAGATCATGACAATGTGTGTCTAGGAATAAACTTTTTATACCTACTAAAACAATCAAATTGCGTGTCGGACTATTCATGAAAGAGTCGTGTAGCCACAAAGTAATTTATGCGAATTGTTTAGCTACTATGTTACAGCTGAAATCTTGATGTAATATAGGATAGGTATCGTTGATAAAAGTTAAATGTGGAAATATTGTGAAATAATTCGTATCCATAAATCTAATCAAATCAGCACTGAAGAGATACCACCTCGCTGACTGGCTAATATTCTTTTAACGACATGAGCTTTTGTTAATGATGCGAAAACGTGAGAAGAAGCGTTTATTACCGTTGGATCCCGTTTTTTGATCCCGTTTTTTAGGTATTACCGATGGATCCCGTTTGCTATTTCCGTTGAATCCCATATTATAACAACATGTGTACATTTCAGAAGAAAAGTGATTTACCTTTATCAAACACTAAAAAGAGATTATTTTTAGTGGGTTACCCGGAACCGAACTAGTTAGATTAGGTTAATTATTAAAAAAAAACAATGTTAGGTTAGGTTAGGTTAAAACTGTGACCCCTACGCACGAGCCGAGCGAGCGAAGCGAGCGGTGCCGCGGCAGCGGCCGGCGAGTGCCAGAAACGACTAGATTATATAGAAAATGAGTTGTTTGTGAAATAAATAGTATACGAAACGTTGGTTGTAAACTAAAAATTTCAATGGAGTTTTGGTGAAACATTAGTGAACCCCTCATTTTATTATAAACAATTTTGTTGTTGAAAGTACCCGCATTCATATTTTTTTAAGCATTCGGGATCCAACGGAAATACTTTTCGGGATTCAACGACAATAAAACGTAATTATCTTGCATTTTTTAAATTCGGGATCCAACGGAAATACATAATAATGTTTTGCGGGATCCAACGCCAAAAATATTAAAATGGGATTCAAAAACGGGATACAACGGTAATAAATCAGAAGAAGCACTGTAGATTGTGCGTAGGTACAATTGTTTGTTAAGGATCTAAAGCGACCTGAGCTGATGAGCACACGACATGGTAAGTAAAGGTCGCACGTGGTCCCAATATTTTCCCTTATGGAAATCTATGAGAAGTATCATAGAAACGATGATGATAATGATGAATTACATTCAGAAAGTGGGTCATCTCTGTGACAGGCAGACTTACAACTAAAAGTTAAGAAGATGCACTACTGTACTGCAATAGTATGACCGTATTAGCAATGTTTACTAATAGTGCACATGCAAGTATAAATAGAGTTGACTAGAATGTAATGCGATGACCCACAGTCAGCGGGCGTGGTATTTACGTCAGTTATCTCTCGAGCTGATAACCGTAATGACCATGTCAGAACAGGCCATGCTATTTACAAGGATTTTATTAGACAGATGATTTCCTTACGTACTTTACCAATTACACAGAGTTAAATGGCAATAGAACGGTTTGCATCAGCGACATAGTGTCTTGAGGATAGCGAAGAAACGTGACTCGGAAATATTTTTAGAAACGCCGAGTTCTACTTGTAATATAAATCTAGAGCATGGATCACAATACAGTCACAGTCCTAGTTGAGTATTCTGTAAAATGAGCTTACGGTAATAAGTTTTGTGCCAAAAATTTACTGTTTACCAACAACACAATACTTAACGGTTGCCACGATCAAGAACAATGGATCTAAAAAAGTCAAAACAATGCAAAAAGAAATCCGTTCTAAGATTAAGACACCCACAAACTTTAATCGTTGAATGGCCAACAGACTGCATCCATTCGCGAAACATTTGGCAAAGACGACCGAGTTTCGCCATTGGGAAAGCGGTGAAAAAAAAGTGAAAGTGTGGAAGCGAGACGAACGAATAAATTGGCCTTGTTAAAACGAGACGCAAGGTGTGACGTCAGAATCCGATAACGCGGATTAAGGATGTCAATATTATAATAAATCGATAGTGGATAAAATTGTATTATGTTTGCAAAACTGTTGTTATTGCTAACTGTGGAGTTCTTGGGGACTGCGATAAGCTGTTATGAAATGACTTGTTCAATTGAATGATAGTCTCTAATCTTTATTGGTTGCTGTTCTTCGTAGAAACATTGTTATTGGACGTTTATTTTATTACTAGGCATAGCATGCAGCTCTTCTCTTATACTTCCTTGTGTGCGACACAATACAACATCTGTCTTATCTTTGATGTCCATGTAAGGTCGCACTGCGATTTCTTTTAAATCATCCTACACCATAATTGCGTAACATACTGTCAATTACAATCTGAATCATTTTGAAGGATATTGCTAATCCATTGCTTTATATGTTCGTAAAATTTGTCTGCTCAATAACGTAAATTTATAACTTAATGAACGTTGTTAAACTGTCAAAATGAAAGCGATTGCTACTGTTAGTGTGTTATGCAATTGCCCCACTGCATTGTATTATTATAACAACTTTACCATGAAAAAAAACAAAGCCGAATTCAAGCATGTAGGAGATGGTAATTTACATTCGATTACAAGATTGGCGTAAAAGGGAAGGGAGGAGGCTTGCGCCCAGCGATAGGACAAAAAGTCTATGGATAATGATGATTCGACTTTAATTGGCCAAAAACAAGCCTATATCTAGCCATGTTGGTTCTCTACCACCTATGACGTCATTTAACCGAATAGAGGCAAAGCCCACAACGCAACGGCTTGAATGGTACCGGTGTGAATCGGTCCACTAATCCGTATTCGTCATCTAATTGTACTATAATTGTGTCACGGTGGGACAAAGGCCTTTGTGTAGGAGCAATTCGTCAATACTAAAAGTAACTAACTGTAGTTATAAAATACTAGTTTCTAGCGTCCTCGTGGAAGAAACATATTATATTATAAATCATAAATGGCTTTCGGCATGAATAAATAATAATGATCAGTGAAAGAATTTTTGTTCAATACTTCCACTGTCACTACTTCTTAAACAAACAAGTATACCTCTTTTTATGTAATACTAGCTGTGCCCGCGAATTCGTTCGCGTGCATATCGGGAAACTATCAATTTTTTTTTGGCGGAAACCTAATTCTTTTCTAAAATAAAAGTAAGCCTAAGTTACTCCTTCTTACATCAGCTATCTGTCAGTGAGAATCGGTCCAGCCGTTTCGGAGATTAGCCGGAACAAACAGACAGACAGACAGACAAGAAAAATCAGAAGTTGTGTTTTTGCTACAAGTAAGTACTGTATTTACTTCCATAACTTCCATTACGCATTTATAATTTGTATGTATTAGTTTAGTGTTTAGATAGATTGGAGTAGGTAACTGCCCAATGATTCAGTGGTAGGCCAATAGAACTTGAGAAGTTACTACTATGGCCTTGAGAAGTTACTTACTATGGCCTTTTCAATCGATAAAGTCATCCAAACTATTCTATAGTGAAAACACGCAGCATGCGGTTTCGAGCGTAGAACTCCCGGTTTTCCCACAAATCAGTAAATAGAAATACGTTTAGCGCTAAACGTATTTGAAACATCGTTCTCTTTCTGTAAATCGTTTGAAGATGACAGAGTCACAATGATGCTTTTTAATTATTTTTATTTATTTATTAAAACTTAATGCATAAGTAAAAACTGTACAAAGGCGGACTTAATGCCTTGGGTATTTTCTACCAGTCTACCTTAGGGTGGTGCACAGACAATACACAGTAGGTGCAATAACAGAAAAACAAAAAATATTATGTTTAGGAATAAACTGGTGCAAGCGGTTATGACTGCAACAGTCACCTTTTTGACCGTTGCGTTGATAGAGCCTCTTATTAGGTGCTCTGACGCGATCTCCTCTTTTTTTTTTTGTTACTATCTATCATGTATAGTATAGTATAGTATATCTAATACCTACAAATTAAAATTGAAGTGTTTGTTTGTAATATCAAAATAACAGCTTTTTACTAAATGCGTATGAAAGTATATAGCTACTTACAAAAAATCATTGTTTTAATTTTTGTCTGTCTGTCCATCTGTCGGTTTGTTCCGGCTAATCTTCGAAACGGCTGGACTGATTTTGAAGTGACTCACTGGCAGATAGCTGATGCTATGGAGTTACATAGCTACTTTTTGTCCCGGTAGCATGTTTTCGTGGGATAATCTCCGACATTCACGCGGGCGAAGCCGCAGGCAGAAGCTAGTCTATAATATTATTGACAGTCTGACAGCACCGATATTTTCATGCTTTAAGCAAGATAGCAGGCTCAAATAGGAGAAGTTTGGAACCACGATAGTCCATTATTTTGGGCTCAAATTTGGTTGAAGCGCACGGATTGTGATATCGATCGACCTTCTCGTGGTTATGAGTTTACTAATTAAGCCTCAGTGTCAAACTGCTCTAGACAGACTAAATCACGCGTATGCGTCAATACGATACGCGTCTGAAATAGGCAATAAGGCAATAGACGTTATATGCCCGTTTTCACTAACACTACGACACTCCTAAATGAGTGCTCTATTGGATTTTCAGCGCTCGGGTTCGCACCGAGAGTTTAAACTTCAACAGCAACTTTTATAGGTGTCGTAGTCAGTCGTAGTGACAACGGGCATCATAATTCTAGTCACTGCCTTAGTGGCATGGAATCTTAAATACTTAAGTCTTTAATTTATTATATTTTAAATAATCTAAACAAGGACAAAACTCTATAAATAAATCATCATGATTTAGAAATGGAAATTAACTTATGACGACATGAATCATTTGAAAGATAACTTATCAAAAGCAAAGATAAAGGCAATACATTTTAAGTAGAATGAAGTTTTAGATACATGCTTCTTACCTTCTAATAAAGGGGACAATACTAAACAATCCTATTTGCAAAGAGATTTTTGTCTCAAGCTTGCAGAGCTTTATTGTAGTGACGAATTTATATCCCAAAAATTGTACAAAAGAAATCCATCAATCATACATAGTTTTATCCCAAATGTGTTGGGGTCGGCTTCCAGTCTAACCAGACCGACTGCCTGTCTGTCTGAACTCATTACAACCCCGTTACTGGGTAACACAATACCACTTGGTAACTCACTGGTTGTCAGACTTTCGGAATTCTGACTATAAAAAAATGTATGTTGCATAAGATAAATAGTTTTTATTGAATGTCCAACAAATGGATCCAATTATAAATAGTCACATCAACATTATTTTTTCCAAAACAATTGGTAAAAGGGTAATTAATATATAGAAGTTAAGTGAAAAAATTCATACAGCAGACATCTGAACAAAACAAAAAATAATTTTAACTAGTTCCAGACCTACTCACTTTTATAAATTCACACCTGCAAAGGGTAGTTATTACATACATATTACACATAACATCACGCCTGCAAAGGGGAATATGGAAACACGTAAATAAATAAAACTCAGTAACACACTACATAATCTACCACAATTATTAATGTGTGATAGTGGATTTAAAATTATCCTTTTAAGGTAAACCAGCCATTTGTTTCATAATGTATGCATACAAAATGATTGATAACGGCACATTACCTGATACATAACATGTATAACAATAACATAATATTATGGTAATGATAATGAATAAAATATATTAATAATATTTTATGCCTCTATGTGTTATTCAGCGCTCATAAGTCTTACTAATTATGGTTTACTGCTTTTGTATAATGAGGGGCCTGTTGCTAAATAATAACAGCCGCACAGGTTGATCAATCAGGTTAAGCTAGGTTGGTTTGTGGATGGATGACCAGCTTTACATACAGAGACCTCTCCGTGCCTCGGAAAGCATGTTAAACCGTTGGTCCTGGCTTTCATTCGTGGATCTTTGACAGTCGTTACAGCTAGGCAGAAGACTGAAAGTATTACAACCAGTCTTACTAAGGGATATTATATTACCCAATAACTGGGTTGTGGAGGTCAAATAGGCAGTTGTTCTATGTAAAATAATGGTATTCAGCTGAATCTGGTTAGACTGGAAGCCGATCCCAAATTGTTGGGAAAAAGGCTAGGCAGATGATAACTTTTGTGTAATTGTTTATGGTATAATTTAATATTATAAAGTACTGTACAGTTTTGTGAAACTATGAATGTCGCACTGCATAGCATAATAGCATAATCAGCCTATAATATTCCCACTGCTAGGACACAGACCAGGAGATCTCTTCGAGAGGGAGTGGGCTGTAATCTATCACATTCAAGAATATTGTTTTGCAAGGAATACATTAAAATATGTATTGCTGAACAACCGAGAGTGACTTCATAAAAGAATAGAATACTCTTTATTGTGTACACCATATGGATTCAAGATATAAATTAAATATAGAAATTTTACAAAGGGCGGTCATATAGCTTAAATCTATTGTTTATGATAACCTTTCGATGGATTAAAGGGAAAAGGAGAAACAATACTGCAGGTAGTCAGTGGTGTACTGTTTAAACCTTTTTATTTTTTCTTTTTTTTGGTAATCTGCAATCAGTTTTATACTTTTAGAGGATGAGTTGGAAATAAACAATAGTTTACATCTTGAGCGACATCTAACATGGAATTTACAATATAAAACATATTTCTAAATAAACCTGCAAGACCTGTAACCAGACATTAATGTGTATAAACTCAGCTGTGTTATACCTTCATTTGACTAATTTCTATATTAACTAAGTACTGATAAGTATGCAAAATATTGCAGTCAAAGTAAAGCTAAGAACGTATTTGCCTTTCAAAACCTTAACTTTTTTATGAACCTTGAACAGCTGGACTTTCCTAATATTACTTTGATAGCTCCATACTATAATAGCAGTAATGGGTTTTCTACTTACTAATATTCATAATGATTCTCTGGTATTTTTATCAATGGGCATACAAAGCATTTAAACATTATGAGGAAAATCATTAGGAAATACCAAAAGATTGTTGATACAAGATGTAAGAAAATGTTTTATAACATTAGATAATGTTGCTGTCATTTGGGAATCCGTATGTACTTGAAATAATAACATATTAGAGAGCCATAGGCCAGCAAGATTTTGTTTATTTTGTATTTAAAACTTTCTTTAAAATTCAAAATCAAAACATATGTATTTAAATTAAGTTTCTTCCTTGTCTTATCCCTCAAAACTTGATAACAGTAAATAGTATAATATTACAGTTAATACATACTCAATACACCTCACCTGTCTCTGTCTTTCATATAAAATAATATGAGACAGCAATAGTGCTAGACTTCAAAACAAATGTTATGATGAGTAAGTTTTGCTATGACCAAGCAAGTCTGTCTGTTTTGAATACTTCAATATTGACTATCAAGTATTGATATCAAGTCATGAACATAAAGTGTAATCACATTTTACAACACATGCTTACATTATCAATTATTGACAGATGAATTGCTCTTTAAGTCACAGTATCATACAATAAATGACCTTCATTAGTTCAATAATTCTAATATGGATTCAAAGAATAACATCAAAACTTAATGATTTAGTAACTTAAGGTGAATGCGTAGTGGTAGACCGCGAAATTTAAATTTCCTTACGTTTTTTGCAATTTGTAGGTCAGTGTCAGGTTGTATCTTGATCAAAATATGATTCGCGACAATAACAGGTACGTATTTACAGAATTATAATAATTAGAATCATTAATACATCTTTCTAAGTTAGATTTCTACCGTTAAGAACAAATCTCGTATGGAAAAGTGTTGGTGGTAGAAATCTAACTTAAACAGATGTATTAATGATTCTGATGATTATAATTCTGTGAATACGTACCTGTTATAGTCGCGAATCAAATTTTCATCAAGATACAACCTGACACTGACCTGAAAATTGCAAAAAACGTAAGAAAAATTGAATTTCGCGGGCTACAACTACCCATTCGCCTTAAAGGCTGACAACAAATCAAAAACCTGACAGAAGGCAAACATTACACAAAAATACAACGTAATTAATTTATGACGACGACGTCTTTACGACTGTGAAGATCAAAACACACGGCGCAAAACAAACCAGTATGGTAAGCTAATCTTTAAGAAACTATTTATTAACATAACAACTCCGTGTTTGCTACAGCATCACATTATGCGCGGCCGCGGCCACCGAGGCGCTCACTACATAACATTTTCATACCAACATATTTACTATTGTACACTGATTTGCATGTCGCTCTGACCAGACAATGCAAAACTGCGAGTAATGTGACGTAAGGCCCAACAATCGTGGCCTAGTCATTTAATATGACCACTAGAGTAATAGGAAATAGTACTGGAGGCTATAACAACCCGAACAATGGTAGGTAGAAGGAAAATCAAACAGAAACATTAACTGAATCATCCCATTACATGCCAACAAAGAATGACAACTTCTACAACGCGATTCATAAATACCACGCCTACAAAACAGATATTCACCATCTGTATATCATTAAATATACGTAATAGCAGACCCAAGTTAAAGTTATCAAGTACCTAAATTAGCACAGCTAAAGGGTATATTAACGAAATATGCTGTTGACGTACCTTCGGTTTATAGAACCACTTTCTTAGGGACTCCATTGGACCTGTCTTGTATAGCAGCCTCATATGAACGGATCACTGCACATCCACACACATTATAAAAATGAAATAGCACCAATAATCACTACGCAAATGAAAACAGAAACTTGATTTTCGTCAATATTTACGTCAAATAACACAAACGGCAGACATGTTGCCACTAGCCGCGTTCCGTTCACGTTACGGAGTGAATGACTTGACGAACCTGTGGGCAAAGTGAATGAATGAAATAATAGTGCTGAGCGCTAGAAATGTTACTATACCCATTTAGTAACTTCATTACTATTAGCGATTCTTCATCCTAGAAAACTTTATTTTTTTTCCTAAATACGTTGTTTGTTTTTACAAACGAACACATTGTACAAAAAACATTATTTTTTTAAAGTGTACCAATCTAGAAATTATTTTATTTGAAATTAACTTTTTGATTTCCTTTCCGCTTTTGACGGATGTCAAGTTTGTCAAGATTAATAGTGGAAAATATTTATTATATAAAACATTCTAGTTATTCAGTATTTCAATTCCTACCCATTTCCACAAAAAACATTTATAATAAATTTTTGTGCTAAACCTCTTGAACACAGTGACGCTCACTACGCTCAGTCAATTATTTAAACAGATTGCATAATAATCTGTCACCTGAGCTTGTGGAAGGACTCTCTTTCAAGAGGTTAAAATACACTTAGTTGTAAAACACCATTTTGGCAAGATTGTTAAACACCCACAAATTAAATGCAGAATAATATTTCCAATTATATTAGTCAATTATCTGGATCTGTAACTATTTACATTCATTCATACTTCATTCGATAAAAATTTATAAGCTGTGGTGATAAGCGACAGTCAAAGAATAAGATGTAAAACGCGGGAAATACAAGTTACAAAAGAAAACTAGAAAGTGAATGTTTGTTCTTGTCTTCTTGGTATCATGGGTAGCACGTAGCACGGTACAGTCAACCGCACGTCTATGGTTAGTGATAGATCGCCCGGAGTCCTGCCAGCAGGACTTTAAGTACGTACTTGCAAAAGGATGCAACTTTTTTCGGTTACAGCGCAAATGAGCAACTGTGTCCTCTACATATAATTGTTAAGTTATATTATTGTAAATCAGCACCATTTTTATGAATAAACGATATTATTATTATATTATAGTACATAGTTAAAATTTTCACGAGAAATTAGAATATTTTTCTCTCTTTCACAGGTAGGTATAAAAACAGTTGCTTGACACAACTGACATCCCCGGTTAAGCAGACTACAACCTCATAGGTTGAACTGATAGGTATATTATGACTTATTCCCAAAAAATAAACAACTGACCTACAATCGGCATGCAATGGCGCACGGGCAGAATATGCATGGGCATACACGGGGACAGCGCGTACGCGTTCGTGCGACTGTTCTACGCCCGGGGCCCGAAAACGCACGGAGTTTTCGGAGACTTTTCGGTTTTCCAGCGTACAGGCTAATCAAGCTTTTTTATACTTTCATTGATTTTCATTTTTTTATGAGTACCTAGGTACCGCGTCACTCGCTCTTTTTACAAGCTTTTATTTAACTTGCACTGTTCGTATGTAATATGTAAGTTGTCCGTCAATTTTTTTTTATTTATTGTTAAATATACAGGCACATTTTTAAATGCCTAGTGGCACTTTAGTGCCTAAAGTGACATTTCTATTTCTTATAATAGGTTTTTTTCCAATAATTAATATTAGATAAATGTGCTCCTTAATCAGAAATTGCTCAATAAATCAAGTTCAAATACATCTAATTATGAAAATTAAATTTTAATTCAAACTGACCAAATGTTTTAAATTTCTGACGAGCGCAATTTCCAAATCAAGGTCACCGTACTGCTAGAAAGACCAGACCATATTTCATACAAACTGCGTACATAAACATTGGAGATATTATTATCTATGATTATTTTTTAAATGTATGTACAGACGCCAGCACATCAACCTACTACAATCTGTCAAATTTCTTTAATAGATTTTCAACTTTATCACTAAAGTATAAGGTTCAAAGTTGATTGGGAAAATCTGACAGTTTCGGGTAGGTTGATGTGCTGGCGTCTGTACAGTCTGTAGCAAACCATACAAAAAAGATTGTGATTGAATCGGCACATCCCAAAAAAAGGTGTTATACAAATACGGTAAAGAAAGCCCCCACAAATGGGATGAAATTCCTATTACCCAGTTACCCACCCACTCCTGGTAGCGCCATCTGTGACCGCGTGAATGAACTAAGTGGTTGAGGCTGAATGCGATTGTAATGAGACCCTGTGAAAGTTTCCTCTTCTTTTAGCCTGTTTGTAGTTCTCACGATGGCCACGAGGATTTATGGCGTTGGGAAAAATACGTAGATGGTACAGACCATAGATATATGAACATTTCTGTGGTACAGACAGTAAAAAATGTTTTTCGGGAATTATTTCTCATTGAAATTATAATTATTTAGGTACTTACCTACTAGCATGTCCATAAGTTAAAAATGTGGATCTCGTTAGGTTAAAAGTTTTATTCTGAGTGGTACCTCAGTACCACTATATGTACCATGAAGAGATAATGTAGGTACTTATACATTAGCAGGTCCGAGCTGACGAGCTGGCTCGCTATACTCTTATTTTCTTCATCATCTGCCTAGCCCTTTCCCAGCTGTGTTGGAGTTGGCTTCCAGTCTAACCGGATGCAGCTGAGTAGGTACCAGTATTTTACATGGAGTGATTGCTTATCTGACCTCCACAACCCAGTGACTGGGTAATACGAGACCCCTTGGTAAGACTAGTTGTCAGATTTTCGGACTTCTGACGACCCGTAACGACTGACAGCTGGGACCAACGCCTTAACGTGCTTTCTGAGGCACGGAGGGGTCTTGGTATGTAAAAATGGTCACCCATCCACGGACCAACCGCGGCAAGCGTGGCTTAACCTGATAGATCGGACCGTGCGGCTGTTATTACTTAGTCACAAGCCCACACTCTATATTCTTTTCTTATCCTTCATAATATAAAGAAATAGCGTTTGTCTCTTAAATTCCATTGACTTCTAAAATATTCGTGCAGGCTGGATGAGAATGTCATCCAGATTAACACCTCTAACAGTACCTTTCTATGGGTATGTAGGTACTACCTAAATACCAGATCGCTAGCCTCCTACCATTATCCCAAAGTATTTTTCTTCAGGTCCATACAAAACACCTACTTTTTTTTTCGGGGTACCTATTTTTACCTAAGTTTGTAGGCTGACTGATTGACCCTTATAAGTAGGTAGGTACTACAATATTATTATGACTAAATAAATGGACATAAGACTGAGTGAGAAGTTTACGGTCGCACATCATTCAGTTTACCTCTCAAAGGACCACCGTAGGCTCTAGAGTTAATACACCTACTGAGTGAAGTCCACGGAGTACCTATCATTAGTTAGGGTTGGTTAGTCTACATGTGGGTGTAGAGTTGTAGGCAATTAGCTAGTTTTATTACAATAAGTACTTGATGCCTGAAACGAGCAAATGTGCGAGATAAAAAGTCCTTCCTAGCTTCATGCCTCTACTAAGGATTAGGAAAAATCTACACTTCTACACAGCATGAAATTGAAGTAGCATAGGTACGTATTTCTGTATACAGTGGCGCATACCAGTTGAGGGGATTCAGGTGCATCCGGTTAGACTGGAAGCAAACCCGAACATAGTTGAAAAAGGCTAGATAAATTGATACCAGTTCAGGGGGGTTAACTTTTTTTTAGCAGTGGTGGCTAAGTGGTAACGGCCGCGACTTACGAGGTGTAGGTCGTAGGTTCGAACCCAGACAGGCGCTTTACTTTGTGTTACAAATTATTTCATCACCACTGCTCTCAAAACGGTGAAGGAAAACATCGTGAGGAAATAGGCATGCCAAAAATTCGAAGAGATGTGACATCTGCCAATCCGCACTAGGCCCGCGTGCCCACTACGGCCGACTCCCTCTCACCGAGAGGAGGCCGGTGTCCCAGCAGTCGGAACATTATAGGCTGATTATGTTATGTATGTAAACTTTGATAAAACTTAATTCGTGGAATTGCACCCAAGGACCACATTAATTAACAAAGCTCAGAGCTAGGTAATTGCACTAAGTAGGGTTTCTTATTACTGAAGACGCATTCTCTCAGTCCTCGTGACCAAGTTTCATCTATCACGTCTTTAACCTCTCACACGTTTGCCCGCCTACCTGTCGAAACCCCCCACGCGTCGGAGTAGTTGAATGGACGCAGTAAAAGTTTTTGTTTTCACAATGCAAAATGACAATACATATAACAATGACAATAGTTGTGTACACTTGGTGTCCTACACCGTTGACGGTTCGAGCACTTTCTCATATGTACACTAGTGTACACTTGGCGTGAGGAGTTAAAGGTTGGTTTTAAATTGTGGGAATAGGTCAATGAAACATAGTTTTTTTTTTACTTTTGAGATTCAAGTATTGAGAAGACAGTGGTTGTAATTATTTTTAAATTAGTGTTTAGGTCGGCTTCTCCCTTAATCTTTGAGTAATTTTGAGAAATACTTTGAACCCTTCTAAAAAGTTTCGGTTAAGTGTTAAGTTTGTACTATTTTTCAGCGGTCAGGGGAAGTGCTACAACCATAGTTGACCAGCTTTTCTATAACAGATACTCCCAACTTGTTCTTTATTATGTTTGTGTTCTTTTTCTGCGTTTTTTCTTTTTTTCTGTCGACACACATATCAGCATGTAATTAGAGGCACATGGTGCCTTGCAGACTTGTCTCTGGGAACGCATCCGCGATGCCTCGGGTATGTCAGATGTCCATGCGCTTTGGTGACCACTTAACATCAGGACAGATAATTCGATTCGCTTGCCATCCAATAATATAGAAATAACTACATTCTTCAGTAAAAAACTGGCCTAGTGCGAGTCGGACTCGCATACGAAGGGTTCCATGCCACGGTACAATATTAACAACAACGTAAGTAGGTGTCAAGACAAAGCTTTTGATACTAATGAATTCGTACCTACTGAAGTAAAAAAGTAAAAAATAAACTTGAACCCAGAAGTGACGTCTGTAGACTACGCCAAATAGTTCGTAGTACAGACGCCAGCACATCAACCTACCCGAAACTATCAAATTTTCCTAATCAACTTTGAATCTTATGCTTTAGCGATAAAGTTGAAAATCTATTAAAGAAACTTGACAGATTGTAGTAGCTTGATGTGCTGGCGTCTGTACGTAACGCCTACGTACCTACCGTTCTTTTTGTAAAAAAAAACAACAATAGATATTGATAGGAATCGTGTAAAGCTTGCAGAATACTTGTTTATCTGCATAAGATTACGAAAAGGTTTTCTTAACCATTACATTCCTTGAGTAAGTTTAATATTCTAGACTAGGGAGGTACTTGGAAAACAGTCATGAGTTTTCTACCTAGCCTTTTGTTTGCGTCTGAAAGAAGGGTGGCTTCTATTCAGTTTTCCTTTGGATATGTAAAAAAAACACACACACTCGTAATGTAACATAACATAACGTTTTTATTGCACGAAGGGTTAAGCAGAGGTGTACCCATAGATATAAGAAAGAAGTTTGTCTGTGAAATCTGTTTTTTACATTTCTATGATCGTTGCTAACAGTACCTACTCGGATAAAAGTCATGGTTTAAATTGGATTATAATTATTATTCTTAGAATCGGATCTATGTTTTACATGATGACATGCACATGTCAGCCCTCCAGCCGACTCTACTGTTTTTCTAATCTTTATACTACGAAATAATGTTTGTCTCGTAATAGATTCACAATGGTTGCATGCATAGAAATGTCATATATCTATGGTTGCATGCTAAAACCATGCAGGTTAAAGGTTTTACAGTACCTACTTACCTAAGTATCTACACCCTCATTTCGCCAGTTATTTTTAGTCGCATTAAAAAAGTGTGATATTTGATGCTGTGTTATTCTATTCTAAACTTTAATAACGTCACTAGGTAGGTATCAATGATCTGTGGGAGTACAAACAGAAATTCGATCTATTCCTTTTAAAAAGGGGCAAAATGTTTATGCTCACCGTAAAGGGACATCTACACCTGATGATATTGTAGTTACTCCCACACATGCCAATGTGTTGTGTCTTTTGCATTATGCGAATGGGTTGTTTTTAATACATATTGGAAAAAATGGGTCGTTTAAAGTGAATGCGCAGTTGTAGCCCGCGAAGTTCAATTTTTCTTTCGTTTTTTGCAATTTTCAAGGTTTTATCTTGATCAAAATATGATTCGCGACTATAAAAGGGACGCATTTACAGAATTATAATCATTAGAATCATTAATACATTATCATTAGAATCATAATTATTTTGATCAAGATACAACCTGACACTGAACTGCAAATTACAAAAATCGTAAGAAAATTTGAATTTCGCGGGCTACCACTGCGCATTCACGTACTTAATGACCGTTTTTGTTCTGCTCATAACCTTCGACAGCTCTCTTTATTTTGTTAACGCAGTCCTTCCATCATGTTTGTCTAAAAATCTTTTGCAAATTTTATATGTTGGTCTAAAAATGGAGTTGTGGCTAAATGATAACAGCCGCACGAGTCGATCGCTTGTCGCGGTCGGTTCGTGGATGGGTGACCATCCATTACATATCGAGACCCCTCCGTACCTCGGAAAGCACGTTAAGCTGTTGATCCCGACATTCGTATATCTTTGACGGTCGTTACGGGTAGTAAGAAGTCTGACAACCAGTTTTTCCAAGGGGATATATTGGTTTGTGGAGGGCAAATAGGCAGTCGCTCCTTGTTAAATACTATTATTCAGTTGCATTCGGTTAGACTGGAAGCCGATCCCAACATAGTCTAAAAATCTTTAGTAAATTATGAATGTTGGTCTAAATGTACAATGTTCTACGGTCTTAATGCTTGTGTATTCTCTGCAACTAGATATTTACTATAACGTACTTAGGTGGCAGACGCCAAAATAATGACAACAAATTCAACCAATACGAAGCCTAGGGATTCGATGCTCCCTTTGAACGTTACAGCGGTATCTATTTCAAATAGACGATTATTTCTCTCGTTTGTCATCGTCTATGTTTCTATTTTATTGCCGAATTGTTTCATTCCTTTGACTAGCTTAAAATGACGCTATTTTGGGAGAGCATCAAACAAAACATACGTATTAAATCATTCAATTTGTTCGTCATATGGTTTCCGCTAATAATTAATTATTGCCGGATAAATTAAATTTGCTCTCGCTTAAAAGTGGTATTTTTTATTAAATTTTCCAGATTTTACGAGTAGGTTAAATGCTAGAATCTTAATCTTCAAATGGTTGACAGAAACAGAACAATGTTTTAAATTAATTTAGCGCTAAATGCATTTAGTGGTTTGTGGTGCAAGTGAGCCTTAATTTAGTTTTTAACCGACGAAAAAACGGAGGAGGTTATCAATTCGACGCGTTTATATTATTTTTTTTTTGACTGCCCGACTGATCTAGTGGTCGCAAGTGCTACTACTGAGCACGAGGTCCTGGATTCGATTACCAGGACAGGCAAATTGTTAGGTATTGGGTTTTTCCCTCTCACTGAGAGGAGGCCTGTGTCCCAGCAGTGGGAACATTATAGGCTGATTATGTATGTGTGTGGGTTTTTCTACCTGGGATTTCTCAGTAGCAGCCCGGAGTCTGCCCTCTATTACATGGGACAAAAACATAACTGGCGAAATGTGGGTGTACTATACGTAGTTAGGTTCACTTCTACCTAACCCTTTGGGGATTACAGGCGTGATGTTAAGTTTTTAACTAACAACACATTGATGTCACACCAAAACTACAAAATAAGAATTATGCGTGTCTCGCAACATCGCAATCCATTGTTTCCTGGACAGACTTATCCTGAATTATTCTTCGTAATCAGCCTATAATGTTCCCACTGCTGGGACACAGGCCTCCTCTCGGTGAGAGGGAGTGGGCCGTAATCCACCATGCGGGCCCAGTGCGGGTTGGCAGATGTCACATGTCTTCGAATATTTGGTTCTAGGACATGCCGGTTTCCTCACGATGTTTTCCTTCATCCTTAGCAAAACATTTTTCTACTAGATAGGTGCTATAAAACACCAGATAAAATGCTCCAGGAATAATTATGAATAATAATAGACAGACCTTTTGCGTCACACAAAGTGTCGAACCAGCCCTTAAGGATTAAACCAACAATAACAGTTAAAGGAATGAGCCGAATTTCAATGTAAATTGATCGACGAATTAGCGTGTAATTCGCTAGAGGACGAAGATTATTTTTCTACTCTCTTAACTTTTTTTCAAAATGCAAATGTTACGTGGTTCTTCGCCCACCTCAAATGGAATTAAATTATACTGGTATGCTAGCGAACTTTTGTTTCCCTAGGGTTCTTAAATGGAGAAGTTTTTAGTAAGGTGTTGTGTTTAAGGTATTAAAGGTTGTCATTAGCGAAGTTTGAGGTAACTACTTTTTGTGTGTGTGCTCGTGGGGATATTAAAATGTGGCTCAATGAACTTTCTAAAAGTGGCTCATGACGTGGTCAGAATATTAGCCAGTCAGCTAGGTGGTATATGGGTGCCAGGGACACCGACGCGCAACCAGTTACCAAAAATTTAAGGGGCTTACAGGACCTAAACGCAAAAAATGCAAGTTTTAGAAGCACTAAAAGTATATGATCGACTACAGTAAACAAAATCAGAAAAATATATGATATTTTTCAGGATATATGCTAGGTAGATAGTCTATTGAAAACATAATACCGTCACCGTCACCGTCATCGTCACCGTCACCGTCACCGTCACCGTCACCGTCACCGTCACCTTCACCGTCACCGTCACCGTCACCGTCACCGTCACCGTCACCCCGCAGTCCGACAGTGACCGCGCTTTAGGTCATGTAGTCGCCTTAAATGGTTCAAAATTGTGCACTGACATGATTTTGAACCATACAATTTTTTTTGCGGTTATTTTGAAATAAATTAGTTGTTCCTTACATTTTGACCGCGTAGGTATTGCACTTTTCTATGAAAGAGCATTTTTTTTTTGATAATTGACGAAATACTACTGTATGTATTTTACTGTGTGTACATAAATAATAAAATAAATAAATAAAATATTTCGACGCTAGAATCATGTCCTGAATTCATGGTTAAAGTTTGCACGTCGATATCCCTGGCACCCTGTATATCTCTGAGTACGTATGTAGTGTATATGTGTCTTTTTTTTTTCAACCTGCATTGACCCACTCATATCTATGGTCCCACTGCTGGGTGAAGGTCTCCCCAACAGCTTTTCACTCTTCCCATGTGTGTTACCTTTTCCGGCCAAACTCCAAAGTGTGTAGCTTTTAGTCTGTGCTATACAGGAAGATTTTTTTATCACCATCCAAATTTTTACAGGGTGTTCTACCCATGAATATGAACAACTTTCACTAGGTATAGGACCAACTCTGAAATCACGAAAAGAAAATCAGCTGTTTCATACATTTTGGTCAAGTAGGTATTGAACTTTTGTATTAAACAGCTTATTTTTTTTCGTAATTTCAGAGTTGGTCCCATAATGAAAGTTGTTCATATTCATGGATAGAACATCCTGTAAAAATTTGGATGGTGATAAAAAAATCTTCCTGTATAAATGTATTTTCTTTCTAGCATAGTGGGTACTGTAATTAGTGTAACTAGTGTGAAATATTGTGTGGGGGCGTTGAAATGTTACAAAGTTATAATTAGTGCATTTATTCCAAGCGAACGTGTTTACAAGAACGCGTCTATACTATCACTGGTTATTCCAAGCTCATTATAACCTCGCTTGACTGTTCGAATGCAACAAAGTTTTTTACTACTAGCCTGCACAACATAAGGTCGACTTTTGCAGACAACCTTTACAGTACCATGGTTTTGCATCTTGACGTCTTGATGTCTTAAGTGACGTATTTTGTCTTCTAGTCTAAAGGAATATTCCCATTACAGTTCCAATGCTACAGGCACTTGATATTCATCATCATCAGCCTATAGCAGTCGACTGCTGGACAAGGGCTAGCCGCACGTCATTCAACTCGATGCTAAAAATACACTAGAGATAATTTTCAAGTTACGGAACAACAAACAGAATGTCATACTCAACAAAGTTCAAATTCCATTGCAACCAAAAACTTATTAGGACCTTTTTGTTACAAATGGTCACTCAAAAATCAACTTAGAATACATTTTGTTAAAGTAGATAACTGATTAAGTGGCGATGGAGTGTAAATTATCTGAGATTATGAACACTGCTAATTACGCCGAAGTAAAATGTTAAAGGGTCATAAAAGAGTTAATTCATGGTTACAAAACAGTTTACGGATGAGAGATTTCGAAAGCAACGATTTGTCAATTATTTTTTAGGCAAAGGAACTAATTGGGGAAATGATGGATTACTTAAATGTCGAAGAGATCTGAAATTCTTTTGAGGAAACCCTCCCACGAAATACTTTTCCGGTGGACCGAAATATCGCTGCTGAAAAGTTCATCTTTCTTTTTGGCTTATCTCTCTAGCGGGTGGAGTTGATTAAATAGATGTTTATTAAATAAAATAAAATAAAAAATCTTTCCTTGTCCTGACGCGAGTTTAACATTTTTACCCATTACAAAAAAAGTGTACAACGCCGCTAAAGAAGTTTTCACTTCAAAAAAAAACATAGACCAACCGCGGCAAACACCATTAAACTTATAAAGATAGTTTAATTATGCTATAACCGTCCTAATACAATTACACTTAAGTGCCTACGAAATGGGCCATTCAAATAACACCCATTAAAATACATGCACCCAAAAGTTGTGCCTACCACACAGTGTAAGATGGTACCTACGACCACTTTAAAGTAATTCCCAGTTTCTTACGTACTCTCTGTAGGGATATCAACCCCACCACAGTTATTAATTAATATAGCGCGTACAATGTCACTAATTACACTCCGCGGAATGATTAGAAGATTAGAAGCTGTCCCTGTAGATCATTAAAAACCTCTTCATTTTGTATACCTATAGATGATTTTCTAGAAGGGGTAAGAGCGCTGTTGAATGTCGCGTTTCGAAGTTCTGTTTGACAATCAATCACATTCTGAATCATTTTGAAGGATATTGCTAATCCATTGCTTCATATGTTCGAAAAATTTGTCTGCCCAACAACGTAAATAACGCAATGAATGTTGTTGAACTGTCAAAATGAAAGAAAAAAAAGAAAAAATATGTTACGCAATTACCCCGTTGTGACACACACCCGGGTTTTGTCTTTGTCTCCGCCCCGAATAACAGAATAACTATTAAAACATGGGAAAAATTCACGAAAAAGATAATAATGAGGATAATTAATTTTCTCATACATTTGTATGGAACGGTTTATTGATTCTGAGGCGGATTTCGTTCGTCGGGTTACCTAGTATTTTTATATTTTGCAAGCTCCCATGCAAGAATAATATAAAAATATGTTAATCATTTATTTTGTATCAGGCTATTTGCGCTCTTAAATGATGTGTTTTACCCTATGTATCTGTGTACTTCTTAAGGTCAAGCCAATATTTTTTTGCTCCTTATAAGGAAGTCGGTGTTTTTTTTTACCATCCGTAAGTTAATTCCTTTGAGCAGGCTTTACGCAGAACCAAAAGCTACCTTGCCTTAAAAATACTTAGAATAAGTACTTCAATAAAAATGAATGACTTACCTTCAGTCATCTTTACATTTTACACCTTTGACCTTAACGCTGAAAAAATAAGAATTGTAAACAAATACAGTTTCTTGTTCATCTTTTCTAATCATGCTAAAATTCGTGAGTAGGTCAATTAGAATTACGTAGGCGCCGTGTAGCAGCGTAGGCCTGCCGTAGGCTTGGCGTAGTAGCGTAGATAGTAGTCGCTACGTGCGGCGTAGCACGGTGAATTTAGTGTAGTAATATTATTTTTAAACTAACTTTAAATAAAAGAAGTACATTCTCAATTTGTCACAATTTTTTTTAATGTATGTTCAGCGATAATTCTTTACCACGTGAACCGATTTTGAGTCTTCTTTTTTATTGAAAAGGTGGGTACGGTAAGGTTTGGTCCCATACAATATGATGAAATGGCTTTGAAAAAAAAAAAAAGACGGGTTGCACTCCGGGAGTGCCGGCAGAAGTGAAAACTTGAATATTAACGTTGAAATAAATAAATTATTAATTTAAAAAGCTAACAATCTTAAAATAATAATATGTACAAGTATATAAAAAGGGAAAATCCACCACCACCACCACCACCACCACCACCATCACCATCACCATCCCCATCCCATCCCCATTCCCATCCCCATCCATATACCCATCACCATCACCATCCCCATCCACATCACCATCACCATCACCATCCATCCATCCATTATCGTGTCTCACTTGGTTCACTTCGGTTGGCGCCGCCGTAGAAAGCGAGGGGGGGGGGGAATCTCTCCTGACGGTCACGTGTCCTGACGCGATGCCCTGACGCGAGTTTTTATCCATTACAAAAAGTGTGCAACGCCGCTAAAGAAGTTTACACTTCAAAAAAAACAAAATGTCGTGACAGTAAATAGGGATTCCTAAAAATCATCAATCCCCTTTATAAATAATTTGATCGAGTTAAAAAGGAAATAAAAACTTTTTATTTTACTTTGTAAACAATTTTTTTCTTTATAAATTCCAACGATGGCCTATCTCAACGGAGATTAGCCATTAGATTACGCAGGATATATTATAGTGCACAGTTGTGAGCGTAAATACGGGTGCACTCTGTTTCTTTACTCATAGTCCGACCGTCCGACCGACTCATAGACCGGGGAGAGATCAGGCGTAGGACCAACGGCTTTACGTGCTTTCCGAGGCACGGGAACAACATACACTATAGATATACCATCTTGATTTATTCCGGTCTCATCCCCTGAACCCCCCTCCCCCCCCCTGAATCCCCTTCTTCTTCTGTTTTAATCTCTGTCTTATCCACTTTATCTAGGTTACTCTTTTTGACAGGTAAGTACAGTCAAGAGAAAATAAACGTTTCATGTTTTACAAAATTGATTATTGAGGCCACGGCAATACCTGGATGTTTTCCATTGCCAAGTACTCTCTGGTTCTCCGAGCTGAGTGCGAACGTGCATGTTTCTTCATGGGATTAAAACTTTCCATGTCTCATTTAGTTTAACATCAATATCTGTGTCGCCCCTATACATATCCTAGAAATAGTCATAATTATAACATCTATGTAATTATCAATTTCAGGAGAATATTAATAATTATAAGGCAGAGTAGTTCGCTATGTGTAAATTAATTTGGATCACTTTGATGACGTTAACTAATTAGAAATGTGTGGCTGACGTCGACCGATCATGTGTGTCAACAAATTAATAATTTTCAATTTCGTAGGAATAATCGATTATATATTAATCGAAAGATGGTGAATAGTTTTAGTTATATATAGTGCAATTTTTATTGTATGTACAGATACATATTGAACGACATATTTACACTAGGTACTAAATTAATGACTAACTATACAAATAAATATAAAAACAAAAGGGCATGACCCGATCGCTGATGCTGGCCTGCCGTGCTATGCGACATGCGCTCTTGCAGCAGGACAGGCCATGGTGCCCAAGACTGTCGACAGCTTCACCGCAGTGGCACGGATGCGGAGCAACACAAGGTGCGCCCAAGTGGAGATACGTAGCGAGCCATTTCACCTAAGTTCTCATGGTGAGATTTTTACAGAATTACCGCAATTATTTTTTTTTTATTAGCCTGTACTGTTTCACTGCTGGGCAAAGGCCTCCCCCAAAGCCTTCCAGGAACTCTTTTCCCGCGCCACCTCGAACCAACCTCGCAGTACCGGCCTCGGCGGCGCCGTCCATCTTCTTGTTTTTTAACCAAAAAAAAGTTACATCATAGTTACTCCAGCCAATCATACCCGATGGTTTTTAAAAGTCGAACTGTTTGTAAACAACATCGTAATTTATGATTGCTCCCAACTCAACAAACTGGTGCACGGCATTGTGGGGTTTCTTCTGGAAGCAGGTGATATAATTAACTCCACACACTCGCGTTTTGTTACCAGTCACGTTCGATGTTTATTGAAATAATTAATTAGTAAAACTATACTGAATTTAGTTCACAAATTTTATTTTGATGAGGAAAGGTTAGTAATGAATGTTGGTTTACAACTCTTGCAGAGTTTATTTGTATGTAACGTGTTTCGTTATTGTAGAACAAGGGGGGATTAAGCAGAGGGCAAACAATTCGTACACATCGCTAAAAACAGGAAAAGTACCCAAAAGGGTGGCAGCATTGCCACGTTGCATGCTGATTTTTTTGGTTAAAAAATTACGCCAGCTCTCTGGTCATGTGACCAACCGCTTGGTGATGTCTCGAAATACTAGGCGCGCACTCGGACCCAATGACCCTGGTACCTACTTATTTTTGAGATTAAAATTTCCACTGTTCACGAATATTCATTACATCATCATTTCAGCCACTGCTGAACAAAGGCCTCCCCAAGCACGGCCACCTCGACCGGTTCTATGCTTCTTCACAGGTCATCGGTCCACCTTGTGGGAGGCCTTCCGCCGTTACATTTGTGTATTCGAAAACAAGTAGTGTCCAAGGACTGGAAGACAAGGTGACGGTCCTCCGTCGCGGCGGCGGCGAGATGGGCGGACGACATTGTTGCCATCGCGGGTAGAACCTGGATGAGGCTGGCACACACAGGAGCGTGGGGATTGGCACAAGAAAAGGGAGGCCTGTGCCCAGCAGTTGAAGTCAGGCTGCTGATAATGATGATGATTCGAAAACAAGATTATGTCCTATAGTGCGCGCGGAATTAGTTGGCCGCGTCATAGGTATGTCAGCGGTGGGACGGAGGGGCGGGGTCGTATTACTCAGTACGTACGTTGCGAACCGCCGCCTCACCCCTGTCCCCACCTCAGCGGCCAACTAGTTCCGCGCGGACTATAACTACTCGTACCAATATTATGATTTAAATTAAAAGAGTGTCCGTGAAGAGTCTTGCCCGTTCTTCTCCATAGGTACCTGCTACGCTTTGGAATGGGCAACTAGCTTCATCTTTCTGACTGACCGACCCCTTGACAATTCAAAAGTGCTAATTGGTTTATCTGAAAAAATGCTTTGAGTTTGAGTCTATGTCACATATTTAAAAAGAATACGAAATAAGTTAAAATTATTATTCAGGTACCTACTTCAGGTCTCGCTACTTAAAATCTAAGCATCTGTTTTAGTTTACTTTTTAATATTAAGTAGGTACACGAAAAATGAGAAGGAAAGAATTTCCATGACCTCTAAATTAAACAAAAACAATGAGTACACGTGATTTTGATTCTAATCACGTTGTAAAGCGCAGGTCTCACTGCGAGCAAAGCTAGCTTGGTTTAACTTTATTAATTTATAATATTGAATCTTAACGCGTGCGTTTAAAGCGTAGATTTCATCAGCAAAGCTAAGGTAGCCTAGGTAGACTAATTTAAACGGCGAAACGGTTTTTTGGGCATAATTTCAAGTAGGTACAAGACTACTTTAAACTGTTATAAATAAATAATAATAACGTCATATTTTCCCCAAATGACAAAGCTGGAGTAAGTTAACTTAAGCCCCTGGTGTAACCTGTGCCTTAGAGCAAACTTACAGAATGGCTCTGGCTGACTTTTTCTATGAAATGTAAATATGGCTACCAGGTTGATGACCGCAGTTTTGACGTTCGAAAAGTGCTGATTCTCAGCCTAGTTTGAATAAATGACTTTTGATTTTGATTTTGCAGAACGAGCGAAACGAGCCTACCTATTTATGACAGTTAAATTCAGAAGTGCCTGTATTTCCTTATTAACCGACTTCTAAAAAAGGAGGAGGTTCTCAATTCGAATGTTTGTATTTTTTTTTTGTGTTTGTTCGCGCATAACTCCGTCGTTTGCCAACCGATTTGATTTGAAAAATTATTTTTTTGTTAGAAAGGGTATACTTCCCAAATGGTCCCATGAAAATTTTATCGAAATCGGATGAGCGGTTTTTGAAAAATCAACAAAAATCTAAAAATTTATCTACATTGTCTACATTAACGATCTTTTTGTTTACTTTTTTGTGGGGTAGGTACAACTAAAAAGTGAAAAATAAAAACTTTTTTACAAATAAAACCACCGACTTCAAAAAAAACACTACAAAGTGATAAATAACTTTAATTTCGGAAGTCGGTGTCAAAAAACGAAAATGCGGAATCAACGACACCGACTTCCGAAATTAAAGTTATTTATCACTTTGTAGTGTTTTTTTTGAAGTCGGTGGTTTTTTTTTGTAAAAAAGTTTTTTTGATAAGGTAATTGCGATAATATTAATAACACTGCAAAGTGAAAAATAACTTTAATTTCGGAAGTCGGTGTCATAAAACGAAAATACGGAACCAACCACACCGACTTCTCCGAACTTAAAGTTATTTTTCACTTTGTAGTGTTTTTTTTTTAAGTTGGTTGTTTTTTTTTTTTGTAAAAAAGTTTTTTATCTCTAGGATTGAGAAATAGGTCTCCTTTTTGAATGTCGTCAACCGTCTGTTTCACATAATATCACAAAAAACGCAAACATTTTTGTTTCCTTAATAAATACTGGTAACGCCCTGCAAAATGATTCAACAGAGAATAGGTTTTGGGGTTTTTCACGATAAATAAAGCCTTATGTAGCGTCAGGGCAAAATTAAAATTTGCAGTCAGTGTCAGGTTGTATGTTGAACAAAATGTGATTCGCGACCGTAACACGTAGTTATTTACAGTCTATCAGCGCCCTGCGGTTTCACCCGCATAAGTGTCGATCCCGTGGGAATATCGGGATAAAAACTATCCTATAATGTCCACTCAAACTATCTCTATACCAAATTTCATCTAAATCGGTTCAGCGGTTTAAGCGTGAAGAGGTAACAGACAGACAGACACACTCTCGCTTTTATAATATTAGTATGGATAGTATAGTATAGTATGGATTTATAATAATTAAGATCATGAATACGATCATAAAATCAATCGATCGATCGATCTCTAAGATCATATAAACCTATTGAATGACTATTTTATGAAATATCAATCAATAGGGACGATATTTCTATGACTGAAAATATGTTAATAATTTTCATATTTTAGCCCTGTTTTAGCTCAAATATGCTTATTTCTTTATGTTTCAAGAGATTATCAAAAAATCAGTAAATAAGTAGGTACACACTCTCTTATCCTCGCCAGAAATAAACAAATGCTACAATTTGTCGATCAATGTATTTCCCTCCAAAAGCTACCTGTTGCAAGTCTGTAACTCTCCAAATGGACACTACGGACAAAAGTGTCCCAATAGATTTGTACCTACGTCATTGGTGGATTGGTCCTTTGTGGCAATACGAGCAGTGGTGGCCTAGTGCTAACGACCCCGACCTACAAGTTGTAGGTCGTGGGTTCGAACCCAGGCTCTTTACTTTGTGTAAATTATTTCATCATCACTGGTCTCAAAACGTGAAGGAAACCCTTGTGAGGAAACGGCATGTCCTAGAATCAAAAATTCGAAGATATGTGACATTTACCTGGGCCCGCGTAGTAGATACCTACCTAGCCTGCCTAGCCTTTTCCCAACTATGTTGGGGTCGGCTTCCAGTCTAACCGGATGCAGCTGAGAACCAGTATTTTACACAGAGCGACTGCCTATCTGATCTCCACAACCCAGTTACTGGGTAATACGACCCGTAACGACTGTCAAAGACCCACGAATAACAGCCGGGACCCACGGCAGGATGTGCTTACCTACAAATATAAAAGAAAAACCGCATGACCCGTAAAAATAAAACAAGAAAATAAAATAAAGAATACGAAAATATCCGTCACGTCAAAACCGAAGGAACATTTCAGGGGTTATGCGTACAATCATTGTTGTAACCCCCTAATTTTTTATTGGAACAAGGCCAATTTCCCGTGATTATGCAAATGTTCTATTATTAGAAAGTAGAAAGGGCATCTTTTTGGCTCTCATTAGTGTAGGAATTCTAAAAACACCTGCTATGAACTAAAATGTTTTGAGAGCTCCGAATATAAATTACTTGATTGGCTGCCCACCCACTAGGTACCTTCTTACTCAGACAGTTAAGAAGAAGTAAACAAGTGCATAATTATCACTTAAACCTTCTATTTACGCTAATATTTTGAATATTTTCGAGTCTCTATGAGAAGAGAGGGTTTAAAAACCCGCTTCTTATGCTATTTGTGGGATTTAAGAATCCTATCAAGGTGACTTTGCATAATCAGCCATAATGTTCCCACTGCTGTGACACAGGCCTCCTCTCTGTGAGAGGGAGTGGGCCGTTATCCGCCACGTGGGCCCGTTGCGAGTTGGTAGATATCACATGTCTTCGAATTGTTGGTTCTAGGAGATGCTGGTTCCCTCACGATGTTTTTCTTTTTGATAATAATGATGATGAAATAATTAACACAAAGTAAAGCGCCTGTCAGGGTTCGCACCCACGACCAACAACTCGTAAGTTGCTTCTGTTGCCATTGCTCTTAAGGTGAATTTAAACTTAATAAAATATGAACCTTACAGATCCAGGTAGGACTTAAGACGCTGACTTAAGTAAGTACCGCGGAAGTTTTAGGTAGTAGGAAGAGATGAGGCTATTTCGTTCCTATGTAGAACCTGGGCTAAAATCATTAATTTTTTTCTTTACTAAAAGATGCGTTTTAGTGTAGTGGTTAATCACAGATCAAACCGTGATAATTTGCGGAAAATTACCTGTTAATATAGCGTAAGGACTAAATTCTTGGTTCGTATTCATATCATTCGTTCAACGTAATACCTTAATCATTCCGTTCATTCAACTGTCAGTTTTAAGACTTCAAATTAAAGGCTTCGGGTTGAGAGTCCCCGAAGGTTCCCGACGTTTCGGGAAAATTCGGGTATATTTTGTTTCTTTACCTCTTTCATTTGATCTGTAGCAAATGCATTAAGGGAAAGAAAACAAAAGCAGTTTTTATTAATGCGGTGTTTTAATTTCTCGTCATCCTTCGCATAATATAAAGACCGTAATGTATATGCAAAATGTAGGTAGGACATACTTTAGACAGCCCTTGTTGAAGCTATTTAGATATTGACTGAGAAATAAGTGAATTTATTTAAAGCTCAATATCCGGCTCCTCAATATCAAGTAGGCTACCCGGAACCGAACTAGTTAGATTAGGTTAATTTGTTTTTTTTAATGATTAGGTTAGGTTAGGTTAAAACTGTGACCCCTACGCACGAGCCGAGCGAGCGAAGCGAGTGCCAGAAACAACTAGATTATATCCAAAAAAATACTTGCCTATAAATTATTTGACCCAAATGGAAAATACCGTCATGATCACTTTCTGACTGATTTAGAAAATCTTTACATAGTATAAAACAAAGTCGCTCCCGCTGTCTGTAAGCTTAGATCTTTTAAAGTACGCAACGGATTTTAATGCAGTCGCTAGTGTATTATAAAATGGTATTTTGTATAAACGTGATGAAAAATGTATACATGATTAAATATCATTCGGAGAAGCATTTGCCAAATAAATGTTTGTAAAGCGAGTGTTTATAAAATAAAACATTTGCGGAATGAGTTGTTTGTGAAATAAATAGTACATGAAACGTTGGATGTAAACTAAAAATGTATCAATGGAGCAAAAAAAAAACTAAAATGGAGTTTTGGTGAAACATTAGTGAACCATCACAAATACTGTCTCTAATATCCTACCAAATGAAAAAAAAACATTGAATTTTGTTTTCATGCATTTTTTATATTGTCTACGGAGTTTAAACCTATGTACAACGGGAAGTGTACGGAAACAAAAAGACTTTCCACTTTCCTTCTTTCCAAATTAAGTGGATTTCTACACTCAGGGTTGAATCAGGTTATTATTTCACGTTTGGGCGCGCAGTGCGAAGCTAACCGCGTACTCGCGACGCGTTCCACAATGGTGGCATAAAACGCGCGAATATTATTTTATATTGTTTTTTTTTTCTAGATAGCACGTCAGATGGGGATTAGTTTAACTGCTTTTATGTGAGAAAAAGAAGATTTTTTTAGGTGTTAATATTAAGGAGAGGTAAAATGCTTACCAGTTTCATTCGGTACTATTCTTTATGTGAGAATAGGAAGTTAAATTTTAAATCGTAAAAAGCACGTAAAATTAAACTACAAAGAAGATTCTATGTAGGTAGCAAGTTCAAGAGCACAATCATAAATTAAGTTATGAGCATGGTCGCTTAAAAATTAAGCCATGAAAACTTACTGCTGCATCACTTTACTCATTACAATAAATTAAAATGGGTCTGTCCCACTAGTCCCATGGTTCAGTTGGTTGCCATGTCACAATGACAAGAGAAAATTTTCAATTAGTAAACTTGATTTTAAAGCTGTTACTTAATTACTTACTATTTTACAGTAAAGTATGTCATTGACCCCTAGTCCCATGGGGCACTTACATACAGGAAATTAAAACTACCATTCAAGTTAAAAATTGAAGCAGATAAAAACTGACTTCGTGTGATTTTGGATTTTACGAGTAAGCCGGTCACGGCTTTGTCTTTTACATTCACATTCACGATGGCGTGGTCGAATACATATCGTACAGACTGATATTGGGATAATTTAGAAATCAGATATCAGGACAACAGCGAGTCCCTACCCCAGCACGTCATATACAATACTCCTAATCAAACACATCCCCAGCTTTACTTGTCTTGCCAAAACATGGCGCAAGCGCTCCCATTTGATTGATTTTTTATTTGATGTTTTTTTTTTATTTTATTGAAACATGTTCGAATAACTTGGTACTTACATATTTTTACACTTACATTTTGCCCCTATTTCGTCTGTGTGCGTTTTTACAGAATCGTTTGTACAGTGGATATAAAGCCCGAAACAAAACAAAATTGATCATAATTTAATAAACTACTTATGTACTTTTAATAACTAGCTAACCGGTAGTTCAAAGTAAGGTTACCAAACAACCATGAATTTTTAACACCCCTTTTAATAAACCATAGACAACACAACTAAAGTCATAAATCGATATCCGTGGTCATAAACATGAAAAGTGTAAAACATTCACGGCCAAATTATAACGGCTGCCAACCTACGCTCATTGTATAACAGCCCCGTTCATATAAAAGGGGGCGACGGACTACTGAGGATCACAGTCAAGCCATACCTTCCAAGGAAACGAACGCTCTAAGACAAGGAATCAACGAACTCATTTTGATTTTGGAACACCATTTGCACAATTTGTTTTTAAATTATATTCCATTCTGTGGGGTTTGTGACGTCGACGGTTTTAATTGGTCTACTGTAATTAAACGGTGAGTTGTTCTTTTTTTTCGTAATTGTGTATTTCGAAATAAATATTTTATGCACTGATTGAATTCTTGGCGGATTTTTGTTTTCTTTTATTACTTTTTTCTATTAGGGCTGATTTTTTAATCATCTGATAACTTTATTCGAGGAATAATTTTTAAATCTTGACAGTTATGTCTTACAACAACTATCAACCGTCAATTTTATTCCTCGAATAAAAGTTATCTGGCAATGGAAACATCAGCCCTTAATATTAAATCCATGGCTTTCGGTCAACTATTAATTGAAATTTAGTTACGAAGAAGGAAAATCGATAAATTGCGCATAACTTTTAGTTTGACTGTAAATTACAAAATGCAGCTAAATGAAAATAATCGAGTTGCAAGTTGCATCCACCGAATAGTGAAGTCGTACATCCGAATACAATATTTAACATCAGTTAGCATAGTAAAACTTATCATCATCATCTGCCTTGCCTTTTCCCAACTATGTTGGGGTCGGCTTTCAGTCTAACCGGATGCAGCTGAATACCAGTATTTTACATGGAGCGACTGCCTATCTGACCTCCACAACCCAGTTACTGGGTAATACGATACCCCTTGGTAAGACTGGTTATCAGACTTTCGGGCTTCTGACTACCCGTAACGACTGTCAAAGATCGACGAATGACAGCCGGGACCAACCGCTTTACGTGCTTTCCGAGGCACGTAAGGGTTTTGGTATGTAACGATGGTCACCCATCCACAGACCAACCGCGGCAAGCGTAGCTTAACCTGATCGATCGACCTGTGCGGCTGTTTTTATTTAGCCACGGGCCCTTAGTAAAACTTATATTTATAATAATAATAATACATAATTGTGCAACATAAATACAGGGTGTAACAAGACCCTTCACGAAGCCGTTATCTACGCGTTCTGTAGGTACATCAAACTAAGTAACACTGTGCAAAAACTAATTTCTGGGACACGACTTTTGTTTTTGGGTGTGGTAAATTCGCTGTTTACAGTAGTGCGCAACGTAACGCACGCAAAACGTGTGTGCTTATGGGTGCATGCAACGGTACAGGGATCGTGGGAGTATTCAAATTTAAGCTACTTATAACATTTAAAAGTGGTTTTCGTAAAAAATACGTCAAAAAAAAAATGGAATTTTTACCTTCAATATCTCCGTAACCAGAGGGTTCCCAGGTTTGATCCAGTACAAAAAAAAATATCATAATAACGGGAAGAATGCAAAAACAAATGCATTACATCCAAATGTAACGAAACTGATTTAAATATTTGCATTCCGTAATCCCAATATTACAAAAACAAAACAACCGGAGGAAACAACAAATAACAGCATGTAACTTTACCTTAATTTAAACTTAAAGTATACAAATAAGTGAATTACTGTCTTTCACAAACAAACAGACAACAATTTTTATGCAAACAGCTCCTTTTGTTTTCTCAATGTTCATTCATACATCTTGTCGCTTATAATGTTCCCACTGCTGGGACACAGGCCTCCTCTCTTCATGAGGAATTGGACTGTAATGTACCACGCGGGCCCATTAAGGGTTTGTAGATGTCACATAACTGAACTTTGGTTCTAGGACATGCCAGTTTCCTCACGATGTTTTCCTTCACAGTTTTGAGAGCCGTGGTGATGAAATGATTTATACAAAGTAAAACCTGCCTGGGTTCGAAACCCACGACCACTCCCTCTGGGCCACCACTTCTGCGTGGCTAACTGTGCTCTAAATACAGGCTCAACTTTTTGCATTAGCACTAAATCTAATATTCGTGTACATCACTAGATTGGAGTGGTCATTTGTGAGAGTTATTATAGTTACTCTGCCCAGACTTGGGACAAAATACTGAGTGAGTACACTGTGTGTAATTACTATCATGCACAAGCTGCGTACTATTTTGTCCTTTTTGAAGTAAAAGGCAAAGGTCCTTCTATAGGCGCGTTGGGCATTTTTGAAAAAACCATTGAACTCGCGACACTGTTACCGCAACCGAAACCTCTGTATATAAGTATGTACATATATTGTGTATGTACGTACATAGATACACATGCATGTTGGCATTTTTTGAGATGGGAAAAAACCATTGAACTCACAACACTGTTACCGTTACCGTAACCGACACCAAATAAATATTTCGAAAAATCCCCGACGATTCAAAAAATACACACGTAAATTGTTCAAGTTTTCACTTCTGTCGGCGCTCCCGGAGTGCCACTGTTTTTTTGGATTATTCTTTTCTTTTCGAAGCTACATCTGTGAATTTTATATATTATTTAGGCCATTAGGTAGCCACATTTTTTTCTGCTACCCCTCTGCCTTTCATAATCTGTGTCATAGTTTTTCAAACTCATTTATAATTGGCTTTCTTTTTTTCGATTGTCGAAATAACTTCTACATTTTCCAATATTATTTAGTAGCTTAAATCTTTCATACAATTAGGCCAAACCAAATCATTAAAAGTTATTAATGTTCCCACTGCTGGGACACAAGCCTACTCTCTGTGACAGGGAGTGGGCCATAATCTACCACGCGGGCCCAGTGCGGGTTGGCGTATGTCACATGTCTTCGAATTTTTGGTTCTTGGACATGCCGGTTTCCTCCTAAGTCCTATAAGTCGGTACAAATAACCACAAACAAAATTAGGTTACTTAAAATCTGCCTATTCGACGTTAGGTCGTCTCCTACGACATGTTCGACCAAATTCCACATTCCACACAACACATTATGGGCTAGGATTGCTTGAGCTAGTAATAAAGAGCTATACAACATCCGACGTGTTCGCAATACCGTAGCCAGTCTGCCTCCCGCTAGGAAATATGATCACTTCATTGCTCTTTGGATTTCCGGAAGAAATAATTGTAGATCCACCCGGGAAGTACTTACACCCGATTACATCTATTCTATTTTTTTATATGACAAACAAAGCCGATGTCTACAAATCTGCCAATGTCTAAAGTGAATTGGAAAAGCAAGTGTGCATAAAATAAAAAAAAAACTGCGAGTCGGACTCTTACACAAAGGGTTCCGTACCACAAGTCCTACCTCCTTTAATAATTGTTATAGCAGCAATAGAAACACGTACTCTGTGAAAATTTCACCTATCTACCTATTACGGTTCATGAGATGCAGCCCGCTGACAGACAAACGGACGGACGGACAGTTGAGGCTTAGTACTAGGGTTCCGTTAGCACCCGTTGGGTACGGAACCCTAAAAACGACTGTCACAAAAAATAAATTCTTCAATTGATGTAGATTTTATTGGTTTAAGTTTGGTTTGGTTTAAATCAACAAAAAATTTCTGATAGATTGTCAAGCTCATTTTTTACTATTTAATTCTCATGCAATATAATTAATGATGATGATGACGATAAATACATCAGAAGACTTTGCAATGGACTTTCATTAGTTAAGAGACGTTTAAACGTCAAAAATTTATAGTTAAACAGTCGCTAATCAGTATTTAATTTTAAGCAACATTTATAAATAAACCTTTAATAAATGTCCATTGCAAAGTCTTCCGATTAAGTATAAAGGGCATTAAAGATAAAGAGATATATTAAATTGTCATCCATCAAATAATAGATGAAGCGAAGCCTATAAACATTTTACCTGTAATATGGGATAGTTACCATGAAATTAAACCGCGTTAAATGTTCATTTCATTTCTTATGTCATTTCAATAGGTGCATCCAGACAGAGCTAGGCATGCGCCGTAAATGACTTTTTTTATATGTATGGTTGCCTCAGGCTGAGACATCTAACATACAAAAAAAATCACTTGCGGCGCATATAAAAAAAATCATTTGCGGCGCATGCCTCGCTCTGTCTGGATGCACCTATTCATATACACCACTGTCTTGGAAATGAAATCAAGGTATGACAAAGACATAATTATGCAATAAACGTCTTGTCGTAATTGTAACTGTTCACTTAGCTTAGCCTCCGCTAATGAAAATCTTCGGTACCTTAGATATCAATTGTATACGTGCCTGCACCCTTGTCTTCCTGTAATTGTGTAGCATCCTATTGTCTTGTTTAATTACCAATTTGATTGTCTTTCCTCGTTAATGTCTATAACTTCAGTTCAAATAGGTAATATGAAGTTGACATGTTTACAGCATATACAGGGTGTAATTTTAATCACCGTTATCCTCTCAAGGGGTCATTGTACTCATCATTATGAACAACTTTTACTATGGGGCCAAACCTGAAATCGTGAAAAAAAAATCAGCTGTTCCCTACATTTATGTTCGCGTAACTCGTCAAAATGTAGGGAACAGCTGATTTTTTATCGCGAGTTCAGGTTTGGTCCCATAGTAAAAGTTGTTCATGATAATTTTCGGTTTGAGAACCCACACCCAACTTTCCCACCATATTAGCCCGTACCTTAGCCCTTTTGTGAGGTGTCCGCGCATAATAGTTTTAGTCTTGAAATCTTTGATGAGAAAATCTCTAGTTTCGTATGAAGTCGTATAATTGAGTCTGTCTGTTCAGTACAGAACAATTTAACTTTCAGCATTCCGTTTGCCGGCAGTTGCCAGTCGTGATGCAGTGGTCTAATGGTAACAGCTGCGACTTACAAACTCAAACTCAAAGCATTTATTTCAATTAAACCTTTTTTCAAACAAACTAAATAGGTGATGGGCACTATGGGCAGCCACTATGGGTGGTGCCAATCTACTGGATATCTTTAATTGAATTTTGAAACGCAGACTGGGAACGTCATTAGATATATGCAGTTTAATTTACTGTCGTCTCCAGGCCTTATATCAGGCCTGAAATTTATCCAAGCCACTCAAAATATACAAAGTATCATTGATGTATCTAGATAAGTATAATATTATTATACAGAGCAATATATATTTACGACTTTCCGAGTATGACCGTTGATTGTAACCTCTAAGTTCCGAATTGTGACGAATTACTTTGCAACTAATATGGACAGGGGGATTAAGCTGATTATACTGTCATCTAAGTATATGAGATTATGTGTACTTACTACTAGTTCTTTTTTTTCTATGATGTAAGCTAATGAGAGCAGTGGTGTGGCGCCATGACTTACGAATTGTAGGTCGTGGGTTCGAACTCAAGCAAGCTACTTTGTGTAAATTATTTCATTATCACACTGCTCTCAAAACGTTGAAGGAAAAAATCGTGAGGAAACCGGCATGTCTTTGAACCAAAAATTCGAAGACATATTATGTGACATCTACAAACCCGCACTGGGCCCGCGTGATGGATTACGGCCCAATCCCTCTCACAGAGAGGAGGCCTATGTCCCAGCAGTGGGAACATTAAGTATAGGCTGATTATGACGATGCTATTAGCGATCGTTTTTATGTTTCACAGAGTTGCTAATAAACTTCATTCAGTTTCGTTACAACAATAACAAATCGATAAGCAATTTAAGTCTGGGCTTGTCTATATTTTCAGGAAGAGAAGTATTTAAATGTCCGTAGGCCATTTAAACAACAACATTGTACTTCACTAGATTTTTAAATTCATGTACCTAATCTGCCTATACATATACGTCGTTACGTATACATATAGCAACGAATGATAATTTCATTAAATGATTATTATAAATACCTTAGATATGTTATGGTACTCTCAATACAATACCAATATGAATCTTTTCTCAAAGCTGCATTATTTATTTCATGAGAAAAACGCTAATGTATATTGCGTATCTATAAGGTATTTATGCACGTGACTGTACGCTCGCAAGCAACGTGTGTAAGCCACGTGTATCGTTATAGACTTTCGTTTCCTACAGACTAACATAACATCACGACTTTATTTCACGAAGGGATAGACAGCGGAGATTGTACACATAGATATCGCTAGTTAGTGAAGTCCTATGTAATACTTAACTCATTGAGCTCCGCTAATGAGACACAATTGATTTTCTACATTTTTTACGCGCGGAGCTTGCCGGTTAAGGGTAGAGCCTCCAGGCTGTAACCCGTAATACCGTATACATCGTAATATCCACCGAAAAACCTAAATAGAAAAGCCCAATAACAATTTCACTTGGAAATCAGACCCAGGACACCAGCACTTAGCAGCCGCGCTTGTAACCACTAGACTACGCTACGGCCTTATTACGAAACAAGTTTTTATCTTTGAACAAAGACATGAGCCATCGAGCCGTTTTTGAATTTCGAACTTTTTGAAGTTAAAGTTCTAATTACAAAAACTGATTTTAAACCCGAATCGAAGGTTTGGATAAGGTTTGGTTTGTTTTGGATCGGACTATAGTGCTTTCACCGCTGATTTTGCATCACTGTTAACGTCACAGTGATCTTTATTCTCATTTTAATAAGGTTGCTGTTGGGTTGCTGCCACTGAAAGGTTTGTCAAAATCACTGTGGTCTTTATTGTCGATACAATTAGGTTGCTGCTGTAGTTCGAACTCATTTTGTAATGAGATGAGGAAGTAGTCTTGAAGTCACTACAAGTACAGTCAACAAAAGAGATAAGTATGCAGGATCGTCGAATAAGTTTAGTAAGAAACTGATAATGTTTTCTAATGAATTTAAATAATAGAAAACAAACAGTTTATATATCAAATTATATTTCTTTCGAAAACATCCATCGGTTTCTTATTAAACTTCAACTATATCCGTCGACCCTGGTTACTTATCTCTTTTGGTGACTGTACATACTGAGATAACTTTCACAGGTATGAGTACTATAAGCAGTGGTGGCCCAGTGGTAACGGCCACGACTTACAAGTTGTCACACTAATATTTTAAAGGCGAAAGTTTGTGAGTGTGTGTGTGTGTTTATATGTTTATATGTTTGTTACTTCTTCACGCTCAAACGGCTGGACCGATTTTGATGAAATTTGGTATAGAGATAGTTTGAGTCCCGGGAAAGGACATAGGATAGTTTTTCCCCGATATTCCCACGGGATCGACATTTACGCGGGTGAAACCGCGGGCCGCAGCTAGAAGATTATATTTCGAACCCATTCAGGCGCTTTACGTTGTGTGAATTATTACGATCACCACTACTCTCAAAACGGCGAAAGAAAACATCGTGAGGAAACTTGCATGTCCTAAAACCAAAAAAAAATCGAAGAGATGTGACATCTACAAACCGCACTGGGCCCACGTGGTGGATTACGGCCTAACTACTTCTCACCGAGAGGAGGCCTGTGTCCCAGCAGTGGGAACATTGTAGGCTGATTATGCTTTGCTGTGTACCGACTTGAATGTGTCCTGTCGGCTGAGAGTATGTCATGCGCACTCAAATGTCTCGCTGACGGTGGTGCGTGTGTTGGATCATTTCATCCATGTCATATTAGTGAACGGGCGCCTTCGTTGTCACTAGTACCATTAACAGTTCCATGATGGAACTATGGAGTTCCTTGCCCGTTTTTCTCCATAGGTAGATACTTACTACCTGCGCTTTTGAATGGGCAACTAGCTTTATATTTCTGACTGACTCATTGACAATTTGAAAGTAAATGGATTTAATGAAATAAAATGCTTTGAGTTTTTAAATTAAGCCTAAATAGATGTAGGATCATTCAGTTATTCTATACCTTATATTGTTTCATTAAACAAGTTAGTTCTACCCCCAAAGGAATACGCATATGCAAAATATATCGAAAACTAAATCAAAAACTTTTTTATTAGGTTTTATTATTTTTTGTTTATAGGATTATTTACTCTGAGATAGATTACCTCGTTGTTCAAGTCATAAGTACGACTGTTGGTCAAGGGGTACTGGGCTCGATACCCACAGGGGTAACTTCGTAACACACTATTAGTAGGAATGGCTTTCATTTTGACAGTCCAACAACATTCATTGCGTTATTTACTTTGTTGAGCTGACCGATTTTTCGAAAATATGAAGCAATGGATTAGCAATATCCTTCAAAATGATTTATGTAGAATTGAGTTTGATCGTGTGTTACGCAATTAGGGTGCTGGTGGAGTAAAAAGATTTTATGTTTCGTTATTGGGAAATTTTCAGATGCAGCTCGGATTATTATAATATAACATTTACTTGGGACCCCCGTATCGTATAGTGCAGGGTTGGCGAACCAATAACACGCGTGCCACCAATGGCACGTAATAAAATAATTTGGGCACGGCATCATTTAGAAACAGGAATTTAGGTACCTATGTCATCTAGTTTGCAACAGCAGAAGTCGCAATAATTTAACATTTTATTTAAATAAATATAAAACTGTTAATATTAACATTAGCCCCAACCGTGAGGTTTTCCTTTGGTGCACTTGTATAGTACGAACAGGGGTTACCGTCGGTTGGTGTCTCATTTCATTAAAGCGACTTAGAACGAGACTCTGCGAGTTTGTTTCGGCCCCTCGTACGCCTTCCAAAAAAAGTCAGTCAAAGCATTTATTTCAAACTAGCTGCGCCCCGCGGTTTCACCCGCATAAGTTTCGATCCCGTAGGAATATCGGGATAAAAAGTAGCCTATATGTTAATCCAGGGTGTCAGCTACCTCCATACAAAATTTCATCAAAATTGGTCCAGCCGTTTGAGCGTGAAGAAGTAACAAACATATAAACACAGACACACTCACAAACTTTCGCCTTTACCTATAGGTAATATTAGTGTGATTAAGTGTGGTAGGCACATAAAGGCACGTTTGAACGTCAAAAATTACAAAGGTCCGAGACCCGAGAAATGTCAAGAGAGAGTTCAAGAATAATAATACGAATGTAAATATTGTTTATTGTATTATAGTTTTTTTTTTAGTAATCATTAAGCCAAGATTGTTTATTGGCACGTCATGGCCACATGAAATATTTATTTGGAAAAAATGCCATTACATAATAACAAGAGATAATAGACAGAGGTAATCCTCTGTCTAGCCTTTCAGGAAATGTAAGCGTGAGGTTGTTATGTTTGCCATTATGTTTTATCAAGAAAATTGCGTCCTACTTTTCATGTAAATTGAATTAAGAGCAAATTCGAGAGTGTCGCCTTAGATCAGGTGGCAACGAGCGAATAACTCGTTGAAAAGCCATAATCCTTGAAAAAGAAACGCTATAATATCAGGCGTAGGGGGAGATATTTTTGTTAATAAACAATGACGTACCTAAGTGAAGAAACCTAGTTAAGTCAATTGTAACCAAACTGCGATGTTGCAGCTGCATGCAGTTCAAATGCAGTCCGTCAGTTTAGACCTTTACTCATCATTGCATGTCTTGTCACAAGTGCCACAAAAAAATCTAGTAGATTACAAAAAACCAATCCATCAAATCGGAAAACTCTTTTCACCACTGCAATTTCAACTTTCAGTTTATTGCTTCACGGTTTCAAATACATTATCGAGTATCGAGGTTATATGTTCTTTACCCAATGCCCTAGAAGATTTCCCAGCTAGTACCTACTGTGTCTATGGTCTGTGAAATAGCATGCAATAGATATTCTTCTTTATGCGTTGTATAGCCCTCAATGTTGTTGGTTCAATTCTTTTGTTATTTTATAGCAGCATTTTTAAATATCAGTACCAGTAAGATAGGGTTTTGAAATAAAAGGTTAATTTATTATGCTTGTCTGCTTTGTTGGTGTAATGGCCGCAAGACGAATGTTGAGTATATGGTCCTAAGGTTCGATTCGCAGGTCGGGAAAAGTATCATAGGATTTTATCCATTTAGAATTGCTCAGTAAGTGCTTGGCCAGACTGGCAGCGCAGGCGCGGCGCGGCGTACTCAAACACAGAACTTCATTTGGGTGTCCATAGCGGGCACGCGAGCGCGGTGAGCGGCGCGGTCTTCTCGGCGCGGGGAGCGCGCGGGCAATTCGCGCCATAGCTCGTTCATACAAGTGGCCGCAGTGGGTACGCGAGCGGCCCGCGCGGGAACCGGGGTTCTCAAACTAGTTCGAGCTTAAAAATAAGTTACTTCATCCATATTATATTTTGACAAACACTGGACACGACAACACGCAGAATACAGCCGCGCTCGACTGTGGACAGGCAGATCGCGCGCGTTCCCTCACCCGCGCCGCTCCCCGTCCCGCGCTGGCAGTCTGGCCAAGCACTAACAGCCCTGAAGTAGGAAACTGTTGATGGAAATAGGCTTGCCCTCCATTTACATAGACGTTAGGTTTACCTCTGCCTCACTCTTTGGTGAATACAGGCGTGATATTATGAATTTTTTATTAAATCACTTTTAATTGTGGTGTCATCAAAGGATTTTAAAATCGTACTTCCTGTTCGTATCGCAATGTGCAATCTTCTTTGGAGAGCCACGGATGTAGACTTCAAACCGGATAAAGAAAATCTTTGATGAATCATTGAAAATAATCTTTTTCATGAATCTCTTTGGAAAGAGACTCTGTGCACTGTGAAGCGTAACTTAAAGTGGGGGTTGTATTCTAGAGCAAAAAAACTAGAATCACAAAGTTGTGGGTGTAAACAAAAGTTCAGAAACATTTGCTAACAGTGCAATGGAGCAGTGGTGGCCCAGTGGTATCGGCCGCGACTTACGAGTTGTAGGTCGTAGGTTCGAACCCAGACAGGCGCGTACTTTGTGTAAATTATTTCATCACCACTGCTTTCAAAACAGCGCAGAAAAACATCGTGAGGAAACTGGCATGTCCTAGAACAAAAAATTCGAAGACAAGTCACATCTACCAAACCAACCTGCACTGGGCCCGCGTGGTGGATTACGGCCCACTCCCTGTCACAGAGAGGAGGCCTGTGCCTGAGCAGTGGGCACATTATACTTAGGCTGATGAATTAGGCTGCTACTTAATGAATTTCTGCAACATCATAAAATGTTGCACAAATGTTGATTCATTATCATTTCAGCCAAAATACTGAGTTGAGTACAAGTCACGCAACGAGTTATGAGCGTTGACCTTGAAAAAAAACAAGCGAAACGAACCCTTATTACTAAGGCATAAGGGTTTGTGGCGTCTGTTTTCTTCAAGGTCAGCGCTCATAACTCGTTGCGCGACGTATACGTAGTATTATATTATCTGTGGTTGAGTTGACGTGTTGCAATGTGGCCAACATTGCAACATCCATGTTGCGACCAACATGACATGTTTCCGCAACACTAATTCATGTTGCAGGCTACTAAAACTATGTTATCCAACTTTTGTTTCTATTCTCTACAACTATTTTTCATTCTCAAGTTTCGGTCCCGGAACTCAAATTGTGACCGGTAATAGGCTCAACCACTTGCACTTCAATCAAACAGGAGCTGAGATTAAAAACATTCAATTAAACGAACATAAAATTGCTTCCATAAAATCAGTTTGCAGCTGTTAACTATAAAATTGTCCAGTGGCTTGCAGTGAGGTTGTATGAAAGACAAGAGGTTGTATTATGATAACTTCAATGTTAAAGAAAAACTAGCTGACTCAGGAAACTTCGTACCGCCTCAGAATCAATAAGAAAAAATGTATGAGAAAATGCATTATCTTCATTATAAAATTCGTGGATTTTTCCCATGTTTTTTAATAGTTATTTTGCTATTCGGGGCGGAGACAAATCCAAAAAATCAAAGATCCTATACCTACTTAGATTGGTCCAGCTGCTTTTTTAATTTATAAAATAATTGTGTAACTAACCCGACTTTGTTTTATGTATATAGATAATAAACCTACAAAACAAGTACATAAAAATAATACGCATCTATGTTCATACCGTTCAGGGGCAAACTTGTTTTACATTCCTTCGCTAAGAATTTTATTTATTAAATACAACACTTTATGCACTAGTCTAAAGAACTTTCTCAATCTTTTACACCGTTCAGTTTAAAATTATTTCCTATCAGAGTATAATCATACCTATATATATCTGCAGATCTGTACTGCAAAAATCTCACCCTGATCATCATCATCTGCCTAGCCTTTTCCCAACTATGTTGGGGTCGGCTTCCAGTCTAACCGGATGCAGCTGAGAACCAGTATTTTACACAGAGCGACTGCCTATCTGATCTCCACAACCCAGTTACTGGGTAATACGACCCGTAACGACTGTCAAAGACCCACGAATAACAGCCGGGACCCACGGCAGGACCAAGGCAGCAAAATACTGGTATATTTTACATGGAGCGACTGCCATCAGACCTCCACAACCCAGTTACTGGGTAATACGATACCCCTAAAAATCTCACCCTGATAACTTAGGCGAATTGAGCTTGGAGTGACCTGTTAATAGTGTCAATCCCTCTCACGAAAAGAGGAGGCCTGTGTCCCAACGGTGGGAATTGGGAACATTATAGGTTGATTATGCTTATGATAGTGGAAATAGAGCTCACTTCAAGCTCACTTCATCTATGTTTTCCGGTGAGATCTTTACAGAATAGACCGACTGATATTTGATATAGCTACCTAGGTACCTCCTGCGTTGATTGCCTTTGATACTGAACTCTTTCCTTATTTTATTTAGTAAACATAGCGTAACAGTATTTCAACATGATTTCATAATCTTATCATTAAATGGTAAATCCTATGAATCCGGTAACTCTAACAGGTTAACTTTTTAACCCAATTACCTAATCGGCATTTGATTCAATGGAATTATCTCATCGTCCTCACCCTATTGGACTAACTTTTACCGTGAGATATCTTATTTTCATAGCCCTAGGGATTAAGGATCAAATATGCACAAGGTTTCAAGCTAAATAAAGGATAATTCTGTATTATGAAAACCTAACAGTATATTTATTTAAATTAATATTCACCTATTTTAACATGTATGCATATGCCTTCCATAAATTATCACATATATTTACCGTCACATATTAATTGATGAATCATGATTATATTATTGCCTTCTATTCTAAACTTCTTCGTGTAAACAAAACGTCCCGCCAAAAAAATTTTGACAGTTGACATAATCAACTGTCAAAAGTTTTTCTTTCGGAGTTTTTATTTTTGTGTTGCCTTTGAAAATCGTAGTAACACATGCCTCAATAGTATTCACCACGATTTCTAGTTCTACATTCGATTCTGGATCGGATGCCTAATCTGCATTCGCCATATATTTGCCAAAAATGTAAACAAATATGAGTTTATGGAAAAATAACTTCAAATCCTACACAATAAAGTTCAGTTTACGCTACAACTTCAAACATTTTTATAACTTTTTCAGTAGTGCTAGTCACTCTGAAATCAACACCATTAAAATAAAGTTGATATTTGTTTAACTTGAAATAATATAAATTAGAAACATGTTTGAATGGACATTAAGTGCTCATAATTATACACGAGCGGTACGTTGTTGACGGCAGCCGAAGACTCGTGTCGGCGGGTGCAGTTGCCTCTGCCGCTGACGCGTGTAGCTCGTGTGTATGCACACCAATGTGGCACATAACTCAAGAGACTTATTGTTCAGCAACATGAAAATGAAATTAAACTATATATTCTGTAAATGGGGCCGAAAGGTTCTGGTATGGCGACCGCGTACCGGAAGACGTAGCGTTGGAAGGCCTCCCACAAGGTGGACCGACGACCTTGTGAAGGCCGCAGGAACTCGTTGGATGCGAAAAGCACAAAACCGGTCGAAGTGGAGGTGCTTGGGGGAGGCCTATGTCCAGCAGTGGACGTCTTTGGGCTGAAATGATGATGATGATGATGATGATTCTGTAAATAGGATTTCAAAATCACTTTTGAACGCCATATTAAAAAATATATATAAGCTAGATGGAGCCGACATTTGTAACGTTTTTACCTGACTCAATTTATTGATTAATCTAATACGCCACTCCCTTGTTCCAGCCACCACAATGTCAGCCAACGTGACCCTACTCCTCATCTTCGTGACCCTGGCCTCAGTAACAGCGCAGACCTTCCAGTACTCCCGCGGCTGGACGAACGGCAAGAGGGACGGCCAAATGAGGCCTGAATTGAAGGAAATCGTCAACAATCTGGAGAAGATTCTTTCACCGTGCCAGAAAACCAAGCTGAAGGTCCTTTTAGAAGGAAAGCCGGTTACTGAGAGGGTTGGTATTACCTCACTTTTGGAGTAGGTAGTCCTAAAGTTACATTTACACGATGCAACTTTGTAACCTGTGGCTTACAATAAAATTGAAGCAGCCACGCAAGACAGTGTAACAGTGGTGTAACTTTTATCATTACTACAACTTATTGCATGCCTCTGGGAATTCAATCGCACCAGGGAAATCCATCTGTAGAACTGCGGGGTGATCGCGTAACTAGTAGGTAGATACCAAATACCTTTCATTTTGACAGTTCAACAACATTCATTGCGTTATTAACGTTGTTGAGCAGACAAATTTTTCGAACATATGAAGCAATGGATTAACAATATGCTTCAAAATGTGATTGTAATTGAAAGTGTTAATTAGGGTGCTGGAGTTATTTCCTTGGGCTTTATCATTTGCAGGGCAATTTTTCCACGTGGCAGTGTACTTGCTATCGTATATTGACCTATGCTATAAGAGAGTATCGTGGTCCATTTCTGATATTATGGCTGTCTCAAACAGACCTACAGAGTACCTAATACACTTTTCCAGACTAATCGGACTAGAGGAAATACTCAGTGGCGTAACTATACCGTTTGGGGCCCGTGGCAAATTCAAGGGATGGGGCCCCCCCTCAATGTAAGGAGGCTCAACCAATGTTATTGTTTTTGAAGTGAAAACTTCTATTGGCGCGTTGGGCATTTTTTTCATGGACATTTGAATTCGCGCCACTGTTACCGTAACGTAGGCTACTTTAAATAAATTTTTAGCTGCTTTAATTTTGGGTAGGTACAAAAAGTTGGAAACCTGACTAATGTCCTTTGTTGCACATTTTCAAAAAAAGTTTGCATTTATAAACTTACGTTAGGATCCTTCTGTGCTCATGGCCCTCTCGGGCCAGGGGCCCCCTCTGGCTGGGGGCCCGTGGCATTTAGAACCAATGCCACCCTGTAGTTTCACCACCGGATATACTTGCGGAGCTCCAAAAGTTATAAAAGGAAAGTGTAAATTGAAATGCGTTCCGTTTGTCTAAGGCGCCCCAATTTTCCACAGTGATGTAAGAATAACATAGCTAGCTAGCACGCATGCACGATGTATGTAAGCAATTGTAGGAACCAAACAGAGGGGGTGCAAACTATTTTACTAACTTTAAGAAAAAGACTGACAGCATCCGTCAACCTGTACGTACCTATTGAGATCACAGCCGATTTTTTTTCAAAGGGCAATTTACTTTAACCCTTCGTATGCTTAAACGTGGATCCACGCGGGACACATTGGCTTTTTAATTGTGTCTGTAAGTACGGTTAAGACCTATAGTCCAATGTAATTGGGGCAAGCCTAGTGCCATCAACAGGGGACAAATCCAGACTCCAGGCTGCTTCTGGGAAATTTTTTAGGGGGAAAACCCAATAAGACTGCATGACCTGCGGGGCAATTGCGTAACACACTATCAGTAGCAATGGGTTTCATTTTGACAGTTCAACAACATTCATTGCGTTATTTACGTTGCTGAAAAATTTTTGAACATTATGCAGGAATGGATTAGCAGTATCTTTCAAAATTAGTCAGATTGAGATTAATAGTATCTAATTAGGATGCTGAACCTCAAACTCAGCAGTAAGGCTATGAGACCACTAGACCGTCGAGGCAGTACATAATATACAGGGTTATTGTTGGAAAAACACTAACAACCTCATAAGAGGTCATTGTACTCATCATTATGAACAACTTTTACTATGGGACCAAAGGTGATTTAGCGAAAAAAAAATCTGTTGTTCCCAACATTAATGTTCGTCATAACTGAACATCTGATTTTTTTTCGCTATTTCAGATTTGGTCCCATAGTAAAAGTTGTTCATAATGATGAGTACAATGACCTCTTAAGAGGTTGTTGGTGTTTGTACAATTTACCCTGTATAAAAAGAGTAGTCCTGCCGACTCCTGAGTCCTGCCTCACTCACTACCTGGCTCATCAACGCCTAGCCAAAACACATGGACCTAGAAATCTCAAGTTTTGTTCAGAGGTTTCCCTTTACTATAAAAACAAGGAATAACGCCGATTTTTTCGAAATTCTCACTTGATAAGGAATATGGCGGACAATGAATAGCGGATAATGCGGGCGGACGAAGTGGCTGGCAAAGTGTTCGTTATTAATAAACTAGCAGCGCCCCACGGTTTTACCCGCATAAAATTCGATAATATCGGTAAAAACAGTATCCTATGTTTTAATCCTAGTTATAAACTATCGACATGCCAAATTTCGTCCAAATCCCTTTAGTAGTTTTTGCGTGAAAGAGTAACAAACATCCATCCTCACAAACTTTTGCCTTTATAATGTGTGATAGTAGGAGTAGGATTAGCAAATTATATGCACCTAATTCCCTATTAAATTTAATATAATTTATATTTTTTCTAGCTAATGCTGCCCTGTGACATCCTAGACACCGAAGATTCCCCGCGAGCACTCACTGAAAGAAACCTCAACGCGTTCATGGATGCTTTTTATTGAAAATATTTTAAATTTATTTAAAAATAATGTGCCAACAGAAAAGTTTAAGGTTATTGATTATTTTTATTTTATAGTTAGGTAATAGGTACAAGGACCATATTGATAGATTTTATTGTTGAAATAATGTTTACGTCCGGGTAAGGAATTATTTTTAAGTAATGCATTCATGGCTGGATTGGTGCATTACTAAACCAAAGACAATTTATGTTACTTTTTTTTTAACTCGGCAACTTATGGCAACGGCATTTAATTTTTAATTTTCTTAGTTATATCGTTAAGTAAATAATGCAAATTAATATTAACAGTTTACATCTATGTATAGTGATTTCAATATACCTTTGGCTTACTATTTCATTATTGTAATTTGTGCTATTTCAAGGTGCAGTCCTACTAAAAAACTAAAAGTATAGTGTATAACGATGTTAAAATGTTGACAACAATATTGTATTGTAACTTATATTGAAAATAAAAATGTGAAAAGAGTTTGTCTTTATTTTTGACGGACTTCAAAAAGAATGTTTTCTGTAGGTTCTGTAATTACATGGATTCTTTCTCAAAGTATTAATAATTAAAATTTCCCCCGCATAAGTATCAATCCCGTGGGCATGTCGGGATATAAAACTATCCTATGTCCTTTCCCGGGACTCAAACTATCTCTATACCAAATGTCATCTAAATCGGTTCAGCGGTATAAGCGTGAAGAGGTAACAGACAGACAGACACACTTTCGCATTTATAATACTAGCTGCGCCCCGCGGTTTTACCCGCATAAGTTTCGATCCCGTGGGAATATCGGGATAAAAACTATCCTTTGTCCTTTTCCGGGACTTAAACTATCTCTATACCAAATTTCAACTAAATGGGTTCAGTGGTTTAGGCGTGAAAAGGTAACATTCAGACAGACAGACAGAGTTACTTTCGAATTTATAATATTAGTATGGATATGGATTAGTATGGATTGTTGTTCGATATGAAAAGCGTTAATTTTGAAGATAAAATCTTTTTATTTCCATATTTTAAAGGAGCATAACGTGGCTTGACCTAGACAAATTTTCTAAGCAAAAAAAGGATACAGTAAGTCTCAAAATAATGTTGCCATTTTATGAAACTAGAGATTAAATATAATAACACGAATATTGGCTATGGTTAGGTGCTAAAAAAATTATGAACTAATTATAATGTTCAAATGGACTTGAACAATTCGCTCATTTGGAGAAACATCGACGTAACTGCTACTTTTATTTCTTTTATGTCTGCTTTCCTAAAGTAAATACGCTTTCTAAGTGCTTTGGCATATTTAACTCATTTTTGGGAAAAAATACACTTTTACGTCGATGTTTCTCCAAATAAGCGAATTGTGAATGTGAAGATTATGACTATGGGTCAATTTTCTTTTGTCTTTTTTTTTCTTCTCAGTTAGTGTTAGTCATTTATGCGACCTACCCAAATGTCCTTTCTTTGATATTGTTCGTCGAATCGTTGAGCTCCTTAAGTTTTGAGTTGAGATGCATGATTACTGACAAATGCATGCACTGACTGAACAGGTCCACTCAATCTGTGTGGATCTTCCCTCAAAAGACCATTTCAGACACCAATATACATGGTCTTCACATGATCTAACCAAGATTATGTCTGGACTTTAGATTTTAAAAGAGACTGTGATCTCTGAGTTTATTTCGGATTTCTTTTCGGAGTAGTAAGATAGGAAACGCCGACCTCATCTAGTTAAAAAAAAAATACGATTGACGTTTTTAAAAGTGTTTGTACGTACAAACCTACATCTATACATATAATAAAAGAGTAAAAAAACTTAAAGAAAATAAATAAAAATAAATATTTGAGGGGGGTTTAGAAACAGTAATCCAAAAAAAAAATTCTGTCTGTTTGTCTGTTTGTTTGTACACGCTAATCTTCGGAACTACTGGACGGATTTGAATGGTTTTTTTTTTTGTTGTATTGGTACTATGTCTGGGCAACATATCGAGGGTATAGTGTTCAAACCCAATAAGTGTCAAAAAATGAAAAATCGGTTTATTAGTACATCTTAATGCATTTTTGACGCTCTTTCCAGTGGTCTAATCCAATAAGTGGAATTCGCAGCAGAAAGATAATTACTTAAGGTAATAACCCAATAAAGTCACCACGTTTAGCCGTTTCTTAATTTTTTTCGCCGTTTCGAATTTCGTACTTATTGGGTTTGAGCACTATACCCTCGATATAGGCTATAATTAATCTTGGAAACTTGAACACCTGATGCAGAACCGCAACAGACCAGCTAAACTATAAGAGATACAAAAATGGTACCATAGCAAAAATTGTTCCACGTGATGAGCATTTTCTGCTGAGAGAATAAATTTAAAGATCTGGAACATCTGATGTGGAACTCCAAGAGCCCAGCTACACCATAACACATATAGGAATGACGTCTTAGCAAAAGTTGTTCGGTCTGATGAGCATTTCCTGTTGACTTATAAAAATTGAAGATCAGAAACATCTGATGTGGAAATCAAAGCTATCACTAATTTCAATGTATAATTATAAAATAACATAAGCTGGGAGTACCTCCACGCGGTGAAGGCGGTAACTGAACAGTTTAGGACTGATTTTCGATGACGATGGTATATCATTGAAAATTTGACTCTACTGGCCAAAACTCCGATTTATTTTTTTATTTTATCGAATTAATATGCCTTCGGGCTTATGTTATTTGAGTGTTTAATTTCCTTTTCCATTTATCTTCGTGACACGGTAGCCTACTCGGTAACGCAGGGGAGCAGTCACTTAGATTTTAATTGATCAGGTATCTTCACAATAAAACTATAACCATGCCTAGAAAGAGGTCAAATCTTTCCCAATGTTCTAAAGGCGCTAAAAGATTGAGGATCATAAGATCCCAAGAATCTGCAGAAGAGCGTCAGGAGAGACTTGATGCTGTTCGAGAACATCAGGCTGCAACTCGCTCCGTGAAAACCTCTTCGGATCGCGAGGCACACCTGCGTTCTCAGCGTATTTACACATCTACATCCAGATCTCTAGAGACCAGTGAAGAATATGATGCGCGACTGACCGCTGATCGTGAACGTCACGCATTGTCTCGTGAGTCGGAGACGTTCTCGGATAGAGAATTGCGTTGTCGCTGGCATAAGCAACAGGATCCACGTACGAAGTCGCGGGCAGAAGCTAGTTATAGAAATAAAATAATTTGACTTTCTTCAATATTAGGTACTTAGGTGATTCTGTAAAGGTAGTGTGTATGCTTCAAGGTTGATGATTACAGAATATACCTAGTCAGCATAATAGGTAAGTAGGTAGTCACTATTGTTAGTGCAATGGATATAATAATAGCTGACTATCCCGTTTAAATAATTCTTTAGTTACTTTTTACACCTGCAGTAGGTAACGAGGAATAGTGGAGGTGATCAGGTTTTAAATTTTGTCATTAAAACCGACATCCCAAAGTGACACACTGTTACAATCCGAATGACTTTGATGGAATTTCATAATCCATTGCTTCATTACAAAATTCGCCTGCTCGAGACGTAAATAACGCAATCAATATTACTTATTGAATTGTCTATGAATGGCATTGGGATTGGGAGTGTGTTACGCAATTACCCCACTGTACCTACATACCTACTGCCTCAAGTTGTCGCAAGTGTCGACTGTTGAGCCCATGCTCAAACCCCATGCTTTGATTCCCAGGAGGGGCAAAACCCTATACTATTCATTAGGAATTGCTGAGTCGTAATCCCAAAATCTAAATACACAAGCGGGTAGGTATATTATGCCCGATTGAAGGTAACAGGTTTGCTGTCTATTACCTACATGGAGCTATTACATAATAAGTAGATACAAAACTGAAGAGTAAAATGCAATTTTCGGACTAAATTAGGTACATCGTAATAAATTAGCAATTGCATAAAATACTAGTAAAATTTAAAGTGAATTACCGAAAGCGCCATCTAGTACTCAAAGAGAAAAGTAATTAATAAAAACTACTTTAGTGCCCTCTGTGTGCACAGAATAGAACTAATTGGTTTGAACTTTATAAAAGCGCCATCTAGCGAGGATTAGCAATACTTCTTTAAACGTTACTTCACCACTTGGGATTTTAGTTCTGCTACCCGACGCTAGATGGTAAACATACATTTAAAATACAAAATGCTATCTCTATCAAAGCTGTTGCTTTATGTACTTCGTTGTAAATAATTAAAAAAAAAAAACAAATCAATTAAATGCAATATTTACCTTGTAAAATATGAAAATTGCTTTTGAAAGCCCTAACCGCCTAAACCAAACAATTAAACATAGCCCACCGGAAGAGCTATTTTCTTTAGATAAAGCCTTAAACCCAACCACAATAAAGTTTAATATCGTATGACACCTTAACAGCTAATTCATGCTTCATCTATCATTCGTAACAAGGTATCATTAGACTTTAGTGGGCTACAACTTGTGTATGGAGCCATTTAAAAGTAAATTAACTTGAACAACGTTTAGCGTAGATATTTAATGGTGTTCTTTTTTGTATGTAGGAGATAATTATGTTTAAAGGTATATACAACATTAAGTATGACATAAGTATATGATAGATAATTATAAAGAAGGGCCCCTAACATTAATGGCTTTTTGCAATAAGTAAGTAGGTGGACTACCACGTAACGTAAAAATTATGTTCCCTAGGCACATTTATAAAGACTAGCCCCCTTATTCATAATCTTATTTTATCTCTATTTTAGCTAAAATAGGTTTATAGAACGTTTGTCTTTATCTGTCACGTTGACATTTCTGTGTGTAAGAAAGAGACAAACCCCATTTTAACTAAAATAGGTTTGATAAGTTTTATGTGTGTTTAGTTTTGTGTATGTGTATGTTTAAGTACGTTACATGTCTAGGAAAATACGTGGAAAACGTTCTCTAGGTATTCGAGAATCTACATGTTTTAATTTTCATAATTTTAATAGGTGTCTAATTATTAAAAAATGTAGGTATCTATGTATCTATCGTTTTCCCTAGCTAAATAAATAGGGAAATTAGGGCCTTTGCCACTTAGGTAATTTTTCGTAGGTACTTAATTAAATTAAAACATTCCAAACATACAAACGAAAAAATTAAATTAAAAGTTACTACTTATTTAAAATACAATTTACCTGCCCACTTCCTATCTATTTATCCTATTTTCGGCAGATACAGTTACGATAAAAGATCGTGCAACCGCTAATCAACTTAATTCATAATTACCTAAACTCTGTTTTTTTATTTGCTAGACCAAAAAGACAGCAAAATAATATGTTTTTTAGACTAAATAATGACATGTTGACGAAAAACGTCGATGGAAGGTGTAGCAAATTAAAAATCAGAGCATATAGGTAAGTTAGGACTTAGATAAGTATTAAAGAATAAAAAAATCTTGTCCTCGGTCCACCGAACATAGGTACCTACCTACCATCAAGAAGTAGGTATCGATTTACATCTCTGGAAGTAGGTACATAATAATAACATACCTACCTGCTTATATGTATAAAAAGCCAACATCAAAACCTATTTAGTATAAAACTACTTAAACCATAATTACTTGAGATCCAATTACGTTGTTCGATGTTATGCGTGATTACAAGTAAATTACAACGATTCGGTCTCAACGAGCCGTAATGATGAGTTGATGGCGGCCACAATGTAAAGCTGATGAAATTGGTCGTCTGCGTGAAGACTACGCTCGAGACGTTTAGTTCAATAGTGAGGGGAAAGTGTCGATAAAATTAAACTTTGGCCACTTTATTCATGACGTTGCTTAAAGTTAAGTAGTTATTAGCGACTGTTTAACCATACATATTTGACGTCTTTATAAATAATCCCCTGGATGAGGTTTTGGACAAGTTGCCCGTTTTTATTACCTAACTGAGAGGATTGATTTGTCGATAGAATAAAACTTAATATTTTTGCTTTTTTCTGCACTGGGTAGAAAGTTTAAGACTTAATGACGCTTTTTCACGTCTCGACTTTCTTTTTGTTGAAAAAAGGGATTTACATACTTATTTATATTTAATCGTGTGAACTGCCCCGTTGGTCTCGTAGTCGCAAGCGCGACTGCTGAGGGTTCGATTCCCGGGTCGGGCAAAGTGTTATTGAGTTTTTTCTTAGTAACAGTCCGGAGTTTGGAAGTTGGCGCTGTGATACGTACCTCGGAAAGCACGTTAAGCCGTTGGTCCTGCGCCGGATCTCTCTACGGTCGTTTCGGATTGCCGTCCAATCGGACTGTGAGAGTGAGGGAAGAGGGAGTGCAGCTGTGTTTGCGTGCACACTTGTGCAATATAATATCTCCCGCGCCGAAGGCTATTTACTTTGAAGTAGCCTTCGGCTTCAAGTGGCCGAAATACGGTCTGGAGAACTTTTATATTTAATAGGTACCAATCAACTTAGCTAGGCCTACCGCTAACCTAACCTACCTATTGTCTTGTTATTAACTATTTTTGTTAATTTAAACAAGTTTTCCTGAAATGAACTATTTAGGGGCAAAAATCCTACGTCATTGCGCTAGTATTTTTTGTGCAATGACAAGAAAGATTAAAAAATTAATAGATTTATTAGTTCGTACAATCCTCGCCACATTATCCCTGTCTTCATCTGTGAAAGATTTCAATCCAATATCTCTCTGAACTTATAACTGGAATAAGTATTCTGAATGTAGAAAGCCTCAATTTAATAATTATCTTTGTTCAATTACATACATAATCAAGTTTTCTGATTTTTCCAATAACTGAGAGAAGCATTATAAAACTAGTCAGTAGGAAGGTACGTATTAATTACACACGACAGGGGAAGATCAACCAAGCAATCGGTCGTAATTTATGGAATCCGAGAATTAACACAATTAAACAAATCGATATCGATACTGGTTCTGCCGCACAGCCCTATCGATTGTAAGAATGAGATGCCATAGACTTAAATCCGTTTCCCGCCATCGCACAATCTGTACCGCTCACCGACCAATCGCGAGCGGGGAGGGCGTTGCGCGGCCACCAACCACCGCCGCTGATTGGCCGAAAATATTAAACGGGTTGCTCATAATAAAAAAGAAAAAAAAAATTGTATCGCAGCGTAAACCTTACAATTGAGTGCCACTTTTTGCTCGTGTTAAATTGATGAAAAAAGACTAGGAAAAATTGGAACAGAGATGTACAAAATGATTTATTATAGCCGTCTCTCAACTTTTTAACTTATTGGACGTTAATGATTTTTGATTTTCCACGTTATTTTTGAAATTCATTGGTCTTTTTTATTTATAGATATTGTGTTGCCAGTTATTTGGATATCTAATTTGGTAGATTTAGTAGCCACGTTTGGTAGCCACGTTGGATTGCAAATAACTTTTTATTGTTCCATTTCAGGTGTGTAAATGTGTCGTCATTTTTCTGTCAATTTATCTAATTTTACGGTGCAGTGATTGAAATTGATGTTGGAAATATTACTTTTTATGCACTTTTCTGTAAAGTGACTTTTCTGTAACGTCAAATTCTATTAGCAGAATAAACGGCACGGTATATTCATGAATATTTAATTCTTGATTGACGAAGGGAATCGATTTTTCGTTGTTAGGTTGAAGTAGAAGTAGGTAACAACTATTTAACTGAAAGTCTCTTTAGTTAGTATTATATTGCTTTTCATTTGGCATTTAGAATATAGAATTTTCATAAAAAAGGCACACTTAGGTATATGTTCTAGGTACTTACTAATTGCCAAATAATTAGTTTAATGGTTCGTAATTCCTACGAAAAATAACCCGAAAGTCTCCATAACCAAAATACCTATCGGTAGTCTAAAGCCCCGTCCAGATCGATACAATTGACTCTCTTAATGATACAGTGATACCTAGTTAGTAGCGTTTAAGCTGACACATTGTCCGCACGACATTCGGTAATTTGGTGGCCGGTCGGGAGCCGGTCGGTGGCCGTTACGGATTGTATATTAGGGCACTTAGGCACATGTCCCACTGCGGCTGAAAAAGCGACTGGCTATCAACGATTTCCTCGCTCAAGAAACGTAAAAAAGAGTGTAGGTTCCGTGTAAGAAAAATATATACATGTACGTTTGTTGCAGCGACAAGAGCTATCAAAGCTAGCGAGCTTTAATAGCTTCTAGCTAGCTAGCAGCGAGTTTACTGAAGTTTACGGAAGACTGACCTGCCGTGATACAGTTTTTACTAGTACGGAGGTCAGTGTGAATTAAGCCCAAACAACCGCAAATACACAGGTATTTATTAGACATACGTTATTATATATATATTTTTTTACTAGTATTTACAAATCACAGGATTGTTGGGATTTGTGTGTAAGGTTTGTTCTTTTATACTGTCAATAAACTTTACTTTTACTTTACTTTACTGTCCACCAAGCGAGCGTCGAGGAGTGCCTCGACGCTCGCTTGGTGGACAGAAAACTCGCTGAGAGACTTACGCTTGGTACCTATACGCATACTAGCAAGTAATCGCTAGTTGTCGTCGTCCTCACTCGCTAACTAGTTTTTAGTTGCTAGCTGTAGTCGCTTCTTGTTAATCGCTGGCGGTGGGACAGGTGCCCATCGCTGGCTGTCATTGGCACTTTGAAGTTGATGCGTTAAATGGTACCTGCTAGGATATTGTTGGCAATTTGGCGAAGTAGGTACCTATGTATTCCTTCAATAGAATCAACTTAAAGATTCATTTGATATAGTCATAATTTGTACTTAGCTAAATTGTGTAGAAATATGAAAGGAAAGCTAAAAAATGAATAAAATAAAAATACTTTAATACAGACCTTGATCCATATGATGTTAGTAAATACACACATAATAAGCTATGCGAGTAACAAATGTAGGTACAATACAAAAATGTAATTCATATATCAGTTGCTTACCTGACGCACTGGGTTCGATCGATCAGGTTAAGCTACGCTTGCCGCGGTTGGTCCGTAGATGGGTGACCATCTTTACATACCAACACCCCTCCTTGCCTCGGAAAGCACGTTAAGCCATTGGTCCCGGCTGTCATTCGTGGATCTTTGACAGTCGTTACGTTCGTCAGAAGCCCGAAAATCTGACTACCAGTCTTACCAAGGGGTATCGTATTACCCAGTACTTAACTGGGTTGTGGAGGTCAGATAGGCAGTCACTCCATGTAAAATACTGGTATTCAGCTGCATCTGGTTAGACTGGAAGCCGACCGCAACATAGTTGGGAAAAGGCTAGGCATGATGATGATGTACCCAATACGCCATAATGCAGGCGAAACATGGGTTATCACTGATGACCTTCAGAATACCGTTGACGCTGTCACGTACACTGCGCATCATGGACGCAACCCCTTTTTCGCAGGCTGGTAATGAAACAATCAGTGTGTGCTTCGGCAACTTATCTGAAGCACTGCAGTAACGTGGAAGCCCCAACAACAAAATAGAGGAAAGAGCATCTCTTATTTTTCTGGCACAACACAATTCTTACTGAGTATGTGTATGAATGTGGAATTGGCCTCAATACTTATACAATTGTGGTGGCTTATTATTTCACTCAAATCGTGGGATATCTACACTTTTAGACACTTGTGCAGATTTGTTCCTAGCGATCTGAAGAAAGTGTTTCACGCCTTCATATCGAGGATATATTTTCCCAATTGCAAAATTCATTCCCATGTCTTTAAAATCGCTCTTTTTCTTGTCATATAATTTTTCTGTCCGCCTAGTATCTACATCAGCACAGCACTACGGTCATTTCATACAGTGGTATCGTTTAACTTTAAAAGTCCCACCGTACCACCAGGGGTACGGCCAGGGGTACGGTGGGTCTGCAGTGTGTACAGCAGTGGACTTTAATTATAGGTTGATGATTATGATGGTGAATTAAGGAAGATGGGGTTACTTGAGCTGGATTATTGGACATTTGTGTTTGTAAAGTGATCTGGCTTAGGAGAATCAAGTTCTCCTTCAAATTGTTGCCCTGATTAAGGCTCCAACCAAAAATACAAGGTAGTTAGGTACATCTAAGGCCAAAGTCAGAAAATACTGTAAAAGTACCTACCAACAACAGCGACGTTTCGCAATAGAGGAAATCCATTATAGAAATAATTTTTAAGTCTCTCAAAGCACATTCACTTGGAACAGTCTTCGACAAGATCAGAAGATAAGAGGTATAGTCTGTTCCAAAAGTATCGTATGAACATTTAAACAAATGGCTCAAAACCGTACATGTACTGTGGGTGCTAATTTGTAGTAGGTACTCTTAAGATTTCATTGTTTGAATACTTGAAATCTTTGATGTTTTTCATTTGACAATTGAGGTTAATTTGATAACATCAATTTTCGTCGAGGATTTTTCAGTCACAATATTAGGTCCTTACATATGAAATTGGCGTTTTTCGTACTGGCCACTTTAATCACGAATTTCTCCTCTTTGGTAAGGAATTCCAAATTCAAATTTGTACAGCTATTTACTCATGTATTTGTGCTTCGATGACCGTCATTCATTTGTTTTTTTTCTTCTGTTTTTTCTGTTTGCGTCACTCATTTTACAAAATGGAAAATTTAAAATATCGCATTATTTACGAGTACGAGTTCCGCCGTGGCACTAGTGCTGCGGAAACGACTCGAAGGGTGAATGATGTGTATGGCGGTCATGTTGCAAAAGAAAACACAGTTCGTTTTTGGTTCCAACGTTTTCGTTCTGGAAATTTCGACCTGCAGAACAAGCCCCGTGGACGGCCTGAGACCCAAGTTGATAATGGAGAATTGAAGGCTATTGTGGAAGCGGACCCATCGCAAACCACGTCCGAGTTAGCTGCAGGCTTCGATGTTAGTGATAAAACTGTTTTAATTCACTTGAAGCAAATTGGGAAGATTAAAAAGCTTGAAAGGTGGGTACCTCACGAATTGACTGAAGCAAACCGGCAAACGCGCGTCGACTGCTGCGTTACATTACTGAACCGGCACAACAATGAAGGTATTTTAAACCGAATCATTACCTGTGATGAAAAATGGATTCTTTACGATAATCGGAAGCGCTCAGCGCAATGGTTGGATCCTGGCCAGCCAGCCAAATCCTGCCCCAAGCGAAAATTAACCCCAAAAAAGTTACTTGTAAGCGTTTGGTGGACTAGTGCCGGTATTGTTCATTACAGTTTTCTCAAATCTGGCCAGACTATTACAGCTGATGTCTATTGTCAGCAATTACAAACCATGATGGAAAAGCTAGCGGCTAAACAACCAAGGCTGGTCAATCGCTCCACGCCACTGCTGCTTCACGACAACGCCAGACCACACACTGCGCAACAGACGGCTACCAAATTAGAAGAGCTTGAATTGGAATGTCTTAGACATCCTCCGTACTCCCCGGACCTTGCTCCAACAGATTACCATTTTTTTCGCAATTTGGATAACTTTTTGCAAGGGAAAAAATTCAACTCCGATGGGGCAGTCCAAATCGCCTTCAAAGATTTTATTGATTCCCGTCCGACTGGTTTTTTTAGTAAAGGGATCAATGAACTACCTATAAGATGGCAAAAGTGCATTGAAAACAATGGTTCATACTTTGATTAATTAAATATATTATATTAAAAAATATTCGACTTTTTGTTCCTTCCATACAAAACGCCAATTTCATATGTAAGGACCTAATATAATAATGTCATCATTCAAATAATAATTATTGGAATAAGCGGTGATATTTAAAATTTAAAGCTTTTAAAGAATACAATAACATAAATACAGATGAATATGTAACAAATTCGCTTTAGTAAGTGCTCGCGTAAGAATTTAACCTGAACCAGGTTTGTTTACATTTTCGTCAGATACTTTTGGAACAGTGTATACTACTTATTTTGTCGCTGTAGATCGCACAAAGATGTTCCTGACAAATTCTAGTAAGAGGCCTAATAAAATCATAGAAGAAAACAGAAAATAAAAACAAAACCGCAAGTTTAAACTCCTACTTATCCTTAACTTGAACACCATCTTAAAAGTCCAAGAATGTCACTTGAACAATAGCAAACAGGGACAAAAAGTAATATAACACAAGACATAACAATTCTCTCTAACATTTGATTACTTGCGCAATTTATTTTGGCGAGATAAGTGTCGCCGTGAACTTGCGCCTAACTTACCACAGAGGATAACTTGAATACAGACGTTGAGCGGTTAGGTTGGTGGCACACCGGGGGATGTTGAGATAAGTTTCATGATGGAATATAGTTTGTAATCTCTTGAACTGCACGACACAACAGTTTTTATAGAAAAAAAAATATTTTGTTCTACAGCCTGACTTTTAATTACCTGCAGTAAAATTACACTTCTTACTGTCATTTTGTTAAAAAATGATGCCACATTATCTCTGCTAGAAACGCAAACATGATAGAAACGCAATGAAACATCGTTTTAAGGTCAGGAAATTCACACACAATAATTAGGCATTTCTCAATGTTTTTGATGTAAACTTATATTATTTATCTTGAATTTCATTGTAAATATTATCCTCTAATAATAATAATATAAGTATTCCTCTTTAAAAAAATCACTGAATGTTACTTGAATGAATCGATTCATTTGCCAGATCACTATTAAAATTTCATTGAAAAGTGGTAACACATTTAGCTGTCATTTTACTGCAGCTTATTAAAAGTCCGACCTTTGTGGATCTTTATTAGTAAGTAAAAGTTACTTGAACATAGGTCTGTACTGTATCTGTTGTATACTTAGTGGTGTTTTTAAAAAACAATTTTTACATGCACTAACACCCCGGACCCGGAAAAACGACTCTGAAACAGTTGTCCGACATTCGTTTCTCCGGTGAATGGTTCACCGACAGAACGATTCACTTTTCCATATCTGATGGTCATGAAAGTAATTCTTTTCTTGTGATTAATTTAATACCGTTCCACAATTAACAGTTCTGCAATAATAAACCACTCAGCCAATATGGACTATTTTAGAAACGACCAGTGGAGAAAAGAAAGAGCTGTAGGTAGAAGCTTTCTGATAGAGCGAGTAATTCTATTACCAACCTGCTTTATTAATTGGAGATTCTTGATTCTTGATGAACTTGGGAATATAATATTCTTACAATGTCCCCAGACAAACAAATTTTGCTGTTCGTACAATGCAAAAGCTTGACTTTATCGATAAAGATACTTATAAAAAAAATCAAGTATCTTGACTTAGCACATGAGGTTGTCGACATGTGGGACGTGAACTCTGTAATCATTGTACCGATAATATTACAGTAAATGGCCTTATAAGGCCATTTACTATAGCCGCCGCCGCTATAGCGGAGAGTCTCGACCATCACCTCAAGAGGCTCTCATTGCGCGGCCAGGTCAAGGGCTTGATTCAGAAAGCAGTACTCCTGGACACAGCACGCATATTGAGGATGTTCCTTTCTCTAGAGTCCTGACAGGCAGTCTGGACCATGTTCCTAATACCGATGGGCCACAACTTTTTATTGTAGTTATTTTAATTTTTTTAAATAAAAATATTTAAAAATGTTCCTATATTAATACAAATGTAATAAAAAAATACTAATATAACAAAAATTACTAAGTGATTACGTCACATTTCCTTTCGCCCAGAAAGAAGCATTATACATTCATACCCCAGTACATCACAGACCTAACACGGAATACCCGTGCCTCGTATACCAGTCGTCCGTGAGTCGTGGGCGCAGCGATACCGATACGATATAGTGACGACTTTATTCTGCGACGAGCCGTGCGATTTATTGTCGGATGTCGCAGATACCTAATCTGAAATTGAACGTGTAGGATTCAGATTGAGTTGGGTTTTGAAAGCAATCTCTATGAGGTCCTCCGATGATATTGAATTTTGTAGTTCGTGTAAATTCTTCCTTATTTGCTATACTTATTGTTTTGTTTAAGATACTTATTTTTATTTTGTGTTTTAGTCTCTGGTCCGTGATAAGAATTTCTTCTGTAGATATAGATACATATATCGAATGTGGGTTCACGCTTTGCATATCTTACATACACAGACTAGATTCAGAATAATAATCTGTGGGGCACACAATTGATAAAATAAAATTGATAAAGCTACGTAGTCGCTGGTAGTACATAGTAACTTTGATAAAAGTATTCGATTAACCTACCTGTCTATACTAATAATAAGGCTAAAGAGTTTGTTTTATTGTTTGAACGCGCTAATCTCGGGAACTACCAACCGAAATAAAAAAAAAATGTTTACTAATGCTTGTAAACTATTTTTTGATTAATAAACAATACACGAAAATATGAAAAATTTGCATTCGTTAGCCAAATTTTTGAGGAAGGCTATTTATCAACACGTTAGGACACGAGCATAAAAGTCAGAAAGAAAGCTAAGCGAAAATGAAGTAATAGTGCGGGTGGGCGATGCGATACGACGGGGGCGGGGGTCGGGGGAACAAAAAATTTCACTGTTTTTTCATCGAATTTCGGAAGGCTTCAATGTGTCTATTTAAAGCTTCACTTTGTATTTTTTTACTTTTATGGGATGGTCTATTTGCGTTTCAAATATCTCTAGATAATTTTGTTAAATAAGTACGAGTACTAACTGCAGTATGGCCTAGGCTCCCTCATTATCATCATCATTTCAGCCGAAAGACGTCCACTGCTTGACATAGGCCTCTCTCAAGCACCTCCACTTCGACCGGTGCTGGTGTCGGTGCGGTCCTAGGCGCCCTATTGTGGAACAATACACTAACCGCCGCCCATTGTATGTTTTATAGATATTAATAATCGTTTTTTTTTGTTATGTTTTTTTCTGGTGTACAATAAAGTATATACAGGATGCAATTAAATTCATGGGCATTCTTTTAAGAGGTCATTGTACTCATCATTATGAACAACTCTTACTATGGGAAAAACCTGAAATCGCGAAAAAAAAAATCAGCTGTTCCCTACATTTTGACGAGTTGTACGAACATAAATGTTGCACACAGCTGTTTTTTTTTTTTTCGCGATTTCAGGTTTGGTCCCATAGTAAAAGTTGTTCATAATTATGAGTACCTACAATGACCCCTTAAAAGGATGCACATGAATTCAATTTCACCCTGTATAAATAAATAAATAAAATCCTTTTTCAGAAAATACCTGTATACTTACGTGCATATTTGTATTAATGATTTTCCACCATAAAAGTCACTATCATATAGTTCAGTATAGCTTAATTTAATTTAATTTATTCATTTATTTCAGGCGACACAGGCCCATAGATAAATACCTTAACCTAAACATACATAGTTTTATTATAAAATAGTGCTTCACTTCACTAGCTTGTACTTGTGCTGTTCTGTGGTACTTGTCCGCGGAAGCGACGGAACACCACGTCCTGCGGCCAGAAGTTTTCGTCCATGACGACGGGCAGATAACAATTCGGTACGCGCACCACGAACGCCTTGAAGTTGACGTTGCGGTGCGACTCCAGTAACTGCACCCTCGGCGTGTACCTCGTCTTCTGGCGCACGTACTCCACGATGTTCTCCGCCTTAGTGGTGTAGTGTAGGCGGGAGATGTACACCGGCGTGTTCGGCTTTGCGGCACGCAAGGTGATTTCGGGCTCCGTAGGAGCTTTGCCGCAGCGGTTCTTGTTGGGTCGTGATCGGCGCTTCCTCCTTTGCACTGTCACGAAACCCTCATCATCAGCCATATTCGATGCCTTTTCTGGCATAGGCTTCATATTTGGAGCACCTGGGGCACTCGCTGTGACGCTAGCGGATCCCTTTTGTAAGGGATTCGCCAGGGCTGCAGACACTGGCAGCGGGACGGGGCGAGGGGCTCGGGCGGCGCTGCGTGGAGGAGCCGCGATGACGGGCGCCGGGCTGAGGGGCGCGCGGCCGGGGCGCTCTGCAACCTCAGCAAACGACGGGTGCGCTGGCGACGAAACTGCTGACGCGGAATTTGACGACGATACATCGAGGCCGGTTCCGCGACACATGTTTACGTTAGGTGCATCGACTGATGACCTAGTTACCGTCACACTGTTGCGCAACTCGCTAAATTCTTTGCGCAAATCGGCGACAGTGTTTTGGGATGCATCTAACTTCGCTAGAACATCCGCGAGGCGGGCCTTCAGAAAGACAATGTCCTTCAGAAGGCTTGTTACATCGACGTGGTCGAAGGTGACGGGTGGCAGCTTGTGCAGCTCCTTCGCCACAAACGTCGGCACGTCGTCCGGGTCGGTCTCCTTGAACAGCGTGATTATGTCTTGCAGGCTTCTCTTAGTCCCGTCACGCCGGCGGGACACCATCTGGTCGCGCTTGTTTAGCACACAAAAACAAACAACAAAACAAACAACAACATATGTTTCGTATAGCCCAGTACCTTCAGTATAATATGCTAGTGTAGGCGTGGTGCTCAAAGCACATTCATTAATACAGGGCCTGGTTATCGCGCTTTCATTTAAATGCCTTCGACTTGTAAGAGACGATCCACTGCATGGCTGGACGAAAGTACTACGGATAAATAATTATCAGATATCCAATTTTGGTGGAGCATTTTTTGAAGTGAAACTTCTTTACGCACGCTTGAGTAAGCTGGCGAACGCGTGACGTAAGCGTTACGAAAAGTAGAGAAAGCAGTGCGCGCGCACATTTTCTTTCTTTCTTCCTCTCATAGCCAAATACGTTTGAAGTTTCACTTCAGTCGTGTACACGTGTCGTGAGAATATACATAGTTAAGGGGACTACATGACCTAAAGCGCGGTAACTGTCGGACTGCATAGAAAAGAAAGAGAAGTAAGATGATACAACGCTGGTAATTTATTGCAAAATATAAAGCAATTATCGATTTACAAAAAATCTATAGATTGGACTAAACAATTAAAACACTAGTGCTTTCGTATGTTGCTTGCAGAATAATCTGACAAAAAATCAGAATGATTGTATGTCTATTAGTATGCTTTTTATTGTAAAACGAAGGTTTTTAGTGATTTTTTTCTATCTTATCAACTTAAGTAGTTGTATTATAGAAAAGAAAACTCTTTATTATCTACACCATATAAATTACAGACATAAATATAGAAACTACTATTATGTTTTCAATACACTATCCAACTAGCATATATCCTGAAGAATATCATATATTTTTCTGATTTTGTTTACTGTAGTCGATCATATACTTTTAGGCATTATAAAACTTGCATTTTTTGCGTTTAAGTTCTGTAGTCCCCTTAAGCAAAGAAACAATTGCATATTGCAACTCAAAAGCAACCTTATTCTTATAATCATGAAGATCACTATGAATTTGACTGTCTTGTCAGTGACAGCAACTCAACAACAACTTTATTGTTAAATCCTGTGAAAGGACTGATGACATCACCAGTTCACCAGCATCCACAAAATTCCCCAATATTTTTTTTAATACGTCGTCGCCAGTACTTTCGACAACCCGACCAAAAGTCCATAATAAAGTTCGAACAGAACATAATATTAAATAGCTTTTAACATTCCACTCGCTATCTTAATGTTCTCTTGAGACATTTATATTTAGTCTCCTACGTGTTCAATGTTTACCTCTCTGCCTCTTTATCTGTGCCTTCTTTTTATTTTTTTATGCCGTGTTTTGGGATCTGTGGCGAAAAAAAGGAACAATGTTTGTTTGCAAGCGGGAATTCGGTGAGACTTTTTTTGGCTCGAAAGGGTTTTCGTATCTTGGGTATAGATTGTTGGGATTTGATCTGGAAATCTTGTGTTTCAGCGATAGAGGAGTTGATAGTTGCCTATTTTCTTGTGTGTTTAAACAAAGATTGTTCTTTGTTGAAAATGTTGTGTTTATTATTAAGCTCTCAGGAATGTAATGCGTTCACCTCGTTGTAAATGAGTTTTCAATAGTATTTAAATGATCTTTTACTATTGAGAAATTAGGTATGTCTACCTTTTTTTTTCTTAATATTTTGCTATAAAAAATCTTTAGGATTTTCATTTTTAATGATTCTTCTAATCCAGCGGGGTAATTGCGTAACACACAGCAATGGCTTTCAATTTGACAGTTCAACAACATTCATTGCGTTATATACCTACGTTGTAGAGCAGACACATTTTTCGAACATACTATGAAGCAATGGATTAGCTTTAAAATCGTTATCCTTCAAAAGATTAAGATTGAGAATGATAGTGTGTTACGCAATTAGGATGCAGTTCTATAGTTTGAATTGTTACGACGATGAAGTTCACAGTATCTATTATGTCTATTACAATAATAACATTTTCATCCATACCAAAATCAATACCAACTTCTCAAGCAAAACTAAAGTTTCTACCAAAATGACGACCTACAGAACCCATACAGTCGTGTGCACTTAATACATTCTCAACGGCCAAGTGATTTGTGAGTGCATGCCTCACATATTGAATGTTTTAAAACCTTTTAAGTTGGATACGAGGTTTGATAAAATTGTTATAAACTTGTAATTAATTGAACATATTAAATACACTCATTTTTTTGTCGTTAGATTAGTAGTTTATATGTTCTTTAAGATTTTTATGCGTGTCAATTGTTTAATGAGTTCTTATTGATTTTTAGGAAATTGTCACTCTTCTCTCTCACGTCGTACCTATGAGTTACAATTTCCATCAGACAATGAGGTATTTATTTCTTTTCTAATAGTACTAAACTAATTTTAATACTTCGACGCCTAAGTGCCCTTTGTTTTATTTTTTTATTTTTATATATTGTATTGTAAGCTAGTTAGTCATTTATTTTAGTATCTAGTGTATATAGTTAGTTACTTATTATGTAGGCAATAAACATTTTAAAGTACTTATCTCAAGAATTTGTTTTCTATAAGTTTTTATTCTTTAACTTAAGTATTTCTCACATTTTAAAATTAAGTATATCGCTCATTTGGTGAAACACCGACGTAACTGCTACTTTTTACGTCTTTGCTTTCCTAACGTAAATACGCTTTCTAAGTGCTTTGTCATATTTAACTTATTTTTGGGAAAAAATACAATTACGTCGATGTTTCTCCAAATGAGCGATGTGTTTTATAATTATTTTTTACGTCATACAGTACCTACGCAACAACCTTCCTAGACAGGATCTACCGTTATTTTTTCAGCCAACAAGATTTTATCGATAAAATTTTGCGACTCTATGCTTGGTATACCGAAGCAATTGTACAGAATAGCGAAGTGCTGTGCTCAATATCGATATGACACTCGTACCTAAACGTGGTGCCCACTTCGATATAATTTTTATGAGATCTCTCATCTTTCTTCCTATGAGGATGCTTAGGTTTTGATACTTTTGTAAACTTTTTCGGAATTGGTGGTTACTTTGGCACATTGGGCTTCCAAGCTAGCGTCTAATGAACTTTATGCGACTGTTTATGTTTTATTACTGTTATGTCAGAAGTTTTTGAGATACGAAATCCGAAAGTTTCACATACAATTCTTCTTGATTGAATTGGTCTCAAGCCTTATCTAATACGAATCTGATTTACTTATTTTTCCATAGGTACCTGCCGTTTGTCTCAGCATTTCTATAATCGATACTAAGCACTCAGAAAGTCAAATACATAATTTGACTTTAAAAAAGGGCGCATTTCTACCTATGTACGCACGACAACATATCAAGCTATACATTTCCAGTAGGTATAAGATGACTTCTCATTGTACGAAAAGCCTATACAATGCAAGGTCAGCTAAAACTGGAAATTTATAGCTTGATATGTCGTCGTGTGTACCTATTTAACTTCAAACAGAATTCGATTTATTATCAAGTACGTAAGTATGATTTTCCAATTGATTTTCAAGGCTGCGAAGTACTTTAATTTTCCACCGACTAAGGTCACATTTGGGCTTCTTCTACACACATCGACGAAAAAAAGCACAATCACATACCTCCTACTCAAAAGCAGCAAGTATCAAAACCGCTCACCGTACAAAGATCATCCGAAACGCAATAGGAACGTGACCGGTTTGCAAACGGCGCCGTATCCGGATCGCGTGTGCTGTTGTTATTGTTATGTAATTTGTCAGGGACGTTTACGGCTCTGCGGTAACCATTCCTTATGCGATATATGTACTTACATGCTCTTCGAAGTTTCAGAAGCTGGTGAATACGGTTTTGTATGGGAGTCTTTGGCTGTGTGTTTTTTAGTGTTTTTATTTCATTGAGTAGTACTTTAATACGCTTTCATTTATTTTATTATGTATGTATGTATACACAGTAACGACACGAAATTTATAACTTTCAAGTATACCGGATGATTTTTTTTTTAAATGATTCAGATTGTCAGTATGTTACGCAATTAGGGTACTGGTAACTGTCATTCTTTGACAGTTGCATGAAATGGCTATATCGCGGTATATTTATTTATAAAAACTTTATGCACAAGTAAAAACTGTACAGAGGCCAGCACATCAAGCTACCCCAATCTGTCAAATTTTCCCAAATGAATATGAACCTTATTACTTAGTGGTAAAGTTGAAAATCTATCAAAGAAATTTGACAGGTAGCTTGATGTGCTGGCGTCTGTACAAAGGCGGACTTAATGCCTTGGGCATTTTCTACCAGTCTACCTTAGGGTGATGCAGAGACAATACACAGTAGGTGCAGTAGGTGTAGGTATATTGACGTAGGGTGTTATTTTGCTTAGTAATTAATTGGCCAGGCTGTATATTAGGTATGTTCGTGGACACTAAAAAAATGCCAAAAAATACCTGGAACTGAACTGGGACCAGTTTAGTGCAAAGGAATTTTCCCATACAGGTAGTTGGGTAAAAGAGTACACCCACTGGTGTACTAAAGGGTACACCTTTGCCTAACGCTTAGAGGAATAACGTGCGTGAAATTATGTTATGTGAGAAAGTAAATTATTCAGACGGAAGGTCATCGTCATCATCTGCTTAGCTTTTCCCCAACTATTTTGGGGTCGGCTTCCAGTCTAATCAGATTTATTTGGAGCGGCTACCTATCTGACCTCCACAACCCAGTTATAAACGAATACAATACCCCTTGGACTGGTTGCCAGACTTTCGGGTTTCTAACGACCGTAATGACTGTCAAAGATCTATGAATGACAGCCGGGACCAACAACTTAACGTGCTTTTCGAGGCATGGAGGGATCTTGGTATGTGAAGGTGGTCACCCATCCACGGACCAACCGCGGCAAGGGTAGCTTAACCTGATCGAGCGACCCGCGCGGTTGTTATTACTTAGCCACACGCCAGACGGTACCGGTTTTTAAATGAAAATTGAAACAAAAGGGCAGTAGGGATTATTGCAGCTTATTATTATGCTCACAACTCAGACCGCCATTTTGTTTCTAATCCTATTTATTCCACCAATCCCATCAAATATCGTCCACAGACAGTTACACTAAATATTCTAGAATAGAATACTAATACACGAATTGATATTCAGTTGCAGGTCCGCTGTATAAAATATTGATGAGAACAACGCGATGCAGTGATTTCGATTGGTTCCGTACGTGCCAGCGACCGAGGGGTTTTTCCTGCATTTTATTGGAACCCTGATTTTATATGACCGTCGTCTGGTGTGGGAGTTATAAGAAATGATGTTACTTCAAATTTTATTTGGACCGACAAATTTATTCTTTGCTGGTATATCCTTGAGATGTCTTCGAGAGAAATGGAATATTGGTATTGAAGTTCTGTTATGGTTACCAATGTGTTCATCGAATTTGTTTTGGAGAAATAACTTCGAATTCTTTACTGTTTATTTTAATTGTTGTATGCTTGTTAAAAAAGTAGTTATTTTTCCAGTCTGCAATTGGCATTTTGTTTTTGTATTGATTGTTTTTTATCATTCGTTTATTGTCTGTGGTCCTGGTGGTTTGTACCAATGGACAAAATTTGCAACTTTTTATTGCGTGAGCACGAGGCTTTTAGCTACTTTTTATGTGTCTATTTTATGTATTTTTTTTTTTAATGTGCGTATTATTTGTGCAGAATAATCAATTTTTCTTCTTCTTTTACTGCTAAAGTATAATTAAGGTGACGAATCAAATAATAGGATTGTGTTAAAGGTAGGTAAGTTATTTTTGGTAATACTTACCTACGTTAAACATCGAGAGGAAACCGGTATGTCCTAGAACCAAAAATTCGTAGACATGTGACATCTACCAACCCGCACTGGGCCCGTGTGGTAGATTACAGCCCACTCCCTCTCGAAGGGAGGAGGCCTTTAAACCAGCAGTGGAAACATTATGCTTATGTTAAAAAAACATGTTTTATTTTGGTGTTACTGTACACCTCTGCCTCTGCCCAACCCTTCTGGGAATATCGGCGTGAAGTTATGTTAAAACATAACTATTGTTTGGGCTTCACCGCCGTCGGGTCAAAAAAATGGCTGTTTGCAGCAACCGCAGTCTAAAAGCTAGAAAAAGAAAAAAAGAAAATACATTTATTTAGCACAGACTAAAAACACACATTACACCGACATACATTAGATGAAAACAAATAATAAAGTGTAAAGTCCGATGTAAGAAATTGGAAAGTGTGGCCCTCACGGCTGCGCCAAAAAGACGCAGTTCAGCAAAAATGCCAGACAACGACCATAGGCCCTTCAAAGCTGTTATTATCAAGACCAAGTATTTTATGTTTTACGGCCAATCGATATAAAAATGGCCACACGATAGCCGCAGATATGATTGTAGCAAAAACAATACGCAACCACGTTTATGGAGATCGAGATTGTGAAAAAAAAGAAGCTTTGTGTAGGACAGAGCTTCTTTTCGAAATGTTATTGCGTTTTCCATTTGGAACCAATTCCGAGCCTTTTCGTCAAATTACATGGTAGTTAATCATTATTAAGTCGATACGGGTAGTCAGAAGCCCGAATAACTGACAACCAGTCTTACCAAAGGGTATGGAATCGTATTACCCAGTAACTGGGTTGTGGAGGTCAGATAGGCAGTCGCTCCATGTAAAATACTGGTACAGCTACATCCGGTTAGACTGGAAGCCGACCCCAACATAGTTGGGAAAAGGCTAGGCAGATGATGATGATATAAGTATGAAGTAATTATTGATTATCAAATCAACAAAACCATTTTCTATATCCACTGAACTATCCAGAAATTAAATTATATCCAAACATAATAATAATATTCGAAATGTCCTCAAACAGTTAATGCAATAGTTTGCCAAACTGCGGGACATTCGATGATACAATACCAATGTCCAATGTCCCGCTAAGTAATTAACTCTAGTGGTTTCTATTAATAGCTGTATTAAATTTAACTGTATTACTGTACAGCATCACTTACGACGCTGCCCGAATTGGCAGTGCGAATGTAAGTGCTTTTGTTAATTTGTGTTCAACTGATATGGGAGAGCTTTCTATTACTATTACTACTATTGCCTTTTATTTTTAAACCCCACTCAAGTCACTCAACTGAACCTCACTCAAGACTCAAGTATTAATTAAAACTAATTTCAACCAATTAAATGGCTTTAAAGTTTCTGATGGCTTTAATGGCCGTTTGACTTTTCGATGCCTCTACGAGCCTTAGGTTTTAGTTTCTGATTGACATATTGTCATGACACGAAAAAGCTATGCTTTCTTTGAAGCGCAAAATAGGCCAAAATTTAATTTTTTTAGTGCTGTCTACAACATATGTTATAGAATTCCAGGGCATAGTTTTTCAAAGTAAGTAAATATCTTAAAATGGCTAAACAATGACGACATTGGTAATTTTTCCTATCATTCACCCAGTAATTGCCACCTCTTGACGTGCTCAATTCGAAGTCGTCTACCTATACAGCCCACTCATCTAGCTAACAATGTCACATGATCCGAACACAATTACCGCGCAATTTGGCGCGTGCCGCACAATAGCGGTACAACAGTCCGGACTCCGCCTAACGAGATTAACTGTTGCAGAATTATTGATTTTTGAGTCGATGGTTTAAGATGATGGGTTCAGGGTTGTTTGGGTTTTGTAGCTAATTAAAAAAAGCTTTTGCAGAAAATGGTACTTTTAGGTGTGTTAAAAGTGTTCTTATTTGCAATGGTGTATCCTAAAGGACGTATCTAAAATAATTTATAACATACATATCATGTATCAGCTTTTTTAAACATGATATACACAGCTAGGATAAATATAGGATTCAAAATCCGTGACTTATCAATCTTCCTAATATCGCATAACCTCTAGGTGTACCTACATGAAAAAATGCATGTTTTCGAAAGTGCATGTGTAGCATCTCGTAACGATTAATACTAAGCGGCTACGCCGTAGACCGCAGCTACGCGGCGCGATCTGTTTGATAACTATGTAAATAAAAAAAATAAAAAATTGATATATGTAAATAGTATATGAATTATAAAAAAAATCCAGTCATTAATAATAATAATATAACTAAGTTAATGAATTTTATTCATTCATAAATAACTTATGTAAAAGTTTTATAACAAATTAAATAAGTATGTAGAAATACTACACTATAGTATAATGTTGGTATACTTAATTAAAATACAGAAGATGATGTGAGGAAACATAATCCGATAGCCACCATCGAAAACATAGAACAAAATTTGGGCCAAGATAGCACGTTCTTCTAACCTAAAAATTATAATGTAGCAAGTATCCTACCAACAACAACAGTACAGTAACAGAAAAGTGTACAGCACACTAATTATGTAACACACCGTCAATCTCAATCTGAATCATTTTGAAGGATATTGCTATTCCATTGCTTCATATGTTCGAAAAAATTGTCTGCTCAACAACGTAAATAACGCAATGAATGTTGTTGAACTGTCAAAAAAGAGCCATTGCTACTGATAGTGTGTAACGCAATCACCCCGCAGATGTATGAACGTCATCATCAGTCTACAGCAGTCCACTGCTGGACATAGGCCTCTCCTTTTCAACTCGATTTTCGGCAACTCTCATCCAGCTGCTACCAGCCAAGATGCGAAGATCGTCGCTCCACCTAGCCTGAAGGCGTCCTACCTTACGTTTGCCAATTCGCGGTCTCCACTCAAGAACACGTCTACCCCAACGGTCATCGGTTCTACAGCTAATATGGCCGGCCCATTGCCACTTCAGCTTGCTCATTCTGTGAGCTATGTCGACAACTTTGGTTCTCTGCCGTATCAGCTCGCTGCGGATTCGATCCCTCAGAGAGACTCCAAGCATAGCCCGTTCTATAACTCGGTGAGCGACCTTGAATTTATGGACCAGCCGTACCGTGAGTGTTCACGTTTCGGCTCCGTCAGTCATAACTGGCAGGACGCACTGATTAAAGACCTTACTCTTTAGGCTCTGTGGAATACGCGACGAGAAGACTCGACGAAGCTTCCCAAACACAGCCCAGCCTAGTTGAAATCTTATGTATTAACGTAAACGAAGCGAAAGGAGTATGTATGGATCATAGCAGGTAATGTTCTGCCTACCCCATTGGGAAGAAGGCTTGAGTTTACGTATGAGTCCAACAGTAAAAAAAACAACTGACTTAAAAAAAAAACACTAAAAAATGATACATAACTTTAATTTTGGAAGTCGGTGTTCCGCATTTTCGTTTTTTTTGACACCGACTTCCGAAATTAAAGTTATTTATCATTTTGTAGTGTTTTTTTATTGAAATCGGTTGTTTTTTTTTTGTATTTTTTTTTTATTTTACACTTTTTAGTTGTACCTACCCCACACAAATTCCATTGAAGAATTGAAGACACCGACTAGAAGAATCATACAAAATTCTTGTAAATGCCGGAGAGGCAGTACATTTATGCACATAACTTCGTACGTAAGAATAATTACCTAATGTATTAAATACTGAAACCTTCCTGAATGTATGTAGATCACATTAATGAAAGAATTATCAAAATCGGTTCTTTAGTTTTTGAGAAAATCGCGGACATACAAACATACATACATACATACACACGGGCCGAATACAGAACCTCCTTTTTTGAAGTCGGTTAAAAATACCACAATTATTCAGACAGACAAAAATATATTAAAATTGTGTATCATGACTTAATTGATTCATTCCGTTCTCGTATAAATCTCAAACGAACACGTAACCCGTCAATCGCCACACAATCGATTAATCGTTACAATCGTCAAACACGGCATCGATAGCGTGCGACTAATTAATCGCTTCATCTGTCGCATAATGAGCTGATAACCTGTCGTACGGTCGTGGTGTGAACAGAATTATTTATATGACGTCATTGTACAGGTTTTATAATGTTTGTAAGAGTTTTACAACGTGCTACAATTGTGATGTATAGGTAGATTTTTAATGTAGTAAAGCATATTTTGTTGTTGGTATGTAGTTATAATACCTAATGTTTTCTCCCTCTCACTGAGAATTCCAGATTAAGGTTAAACATTACGCTCCGTAAACATCTTGAGGAAACCGGCACGTCCTAGAACCAAAAATTCGAAGACATGTGACATCGACCAACCCGCACTGGGCCCGCGTGGTAAATTACAGCCCACTGCCTCTCGAAGAGAGGAGGCCTGTGTCCCAGCAGTGGGAATATTATAGGATGAGTATGGTGATGATGCTGATGTAAAGTCCGTAACCCGTTCGTCCGTGGTAACCGTGTTAGTTTCAAAACCTTTGTATTTTAATTTTCATTGGTTTTGCCCCGAAACTCTACTACAGGATTAGGATAAAGGAAATTACATATTAATGTGTTCGTTCAAAAATAAGGAGGTTTATCAATGGTTTTAAAATCTTTGAGGTCAACGATCAGGTAATTCCAGAATAGTTAAGGCAAAGGCGTCAGGGTAACCATTCAAATTATATACGTTTTTTGCAACTTGCAGATCAGTGTTAGGTTGTATGTTTTTATTTATTTTGTATGTGGATCTAGATATAGGTATTATGATTCGCGGCCGTGACAAATATTTATTTATAGAAATATTATCATAAAAATCATCAATACCACTAAGTTTATATTAGCATATTGAGTGACTATTTCACGGAATCACGACATTTGAGGCCAATTCTAACTCAAGGAGTTGATTATAATTCTATAAAGTAATATTTGTTACAGCTGGAGGTCTTAAAACAACTTAAAAGATTGCTGATATATGGTACTTAAGATAGATACATAGAAGCTGTTGAATTTGATGTATCTTAATAAATAAATACTGTTAATAATATGTAGGTACTAATTAGCGTAGTTCAGACATTATGATTAATTCAGTTTAACATGATGTTAAATATCCATTCTGAAATGATAAATGATTTTATTTCTGTAACTAGGTTTGCAAACACTTTTACACGTCCATCATATTTCAAAAATTAGATGAGGTCGGATTTTACTATCTGACTACTCCGAGAAGAAAGGCGGAAATAAACTCAGATGTCACAATCTCTTTTAAAGTCTAGACATAATCTTGGTCAGATTATGTGAAGACCGTAGATGTCTGGAATGGTCTTTTGAGGAAAGAACCACACAGAATGAGTTGACCAGTCCTGTCAGTGCATGCATTTGTCAGGAATCGTGCAGCTCAACTCAAAACTTAAGGAGCTCAACGATTCGACGAACAATAGGTAACAAAGAAACGAAATTTAGGTAGGCCGCATAAATTACTCAAACTGCCAGACCATGGAGATTAAAACTTAACTGAGATGCCTATACATTTTCATCCAACCAAATTACCCACCGGACAGTTATTTCAGTTCCTAAACGAAAATCCAAAAATAGACAATTCTGAACCGTCTAGTCACCGCAGACTATTGATTAATGAACTTTGTCTTACAGCTACCCAGTAGGGCTGTTGAGCTATTTGCGAACAATCACCGGCGAAACTCGATAATTGGGCAAAGTGGATATTGAACAGAATTAAATATTCATCTCGATTTAGAAGCGTGTTAGGTAGTTACGTCTTTCTACCGATGGGTTATTTATGTTAAATTATTATTTGAATATGAAATGGTATTTGTGTAGAAATGGATTTATAACATCTCTTGTCGGATTCATTCAAATAACTATATCACTTGTTTTCTGATGACAAGGAAAATATAGATATAAGTACCTAAACTCTGGCTATATTTTCCTGTAAGTAAGATATATTAAGCTATAAATTTCCAGTATAAGTTGACTTGTCATTGTACAAAAACCTATACAATGTGAGTTCAGCTAAAACTGGAAATGTCGCCGTGTGTACTGTAAAGAGTTGATGAGCCCTTCTAAGAAATCAAAAACGTTACGATTTCTTTTGATTTATTTTGACTGAACGTCTTCACATATTGCCGACTAAACTAGCACTGTTTTGATCCTAAAAAAAACCTAATAAAATATTTGACACCCCGTTCTAAACTAGCTTGACTGTTCTAATACATAATGTTGACTTTAGCGGACAATCTTTACAGTACCTAGAACATTTATTAACTCAGAATTTGATTTTTTTTAAACTACCCGTATTTCTGATGTGACAAAAAGGCGTTTTCTTTTCCTATTTTAAATAGATAATGTTTTTCTTTAAGTTCATTAGGTTTTTATAATAGCGAGATTTAACTTTCGTTACTATTCTTTGACCATCATCTGCCTAGCCTTTTCCCAACTAAGTATGTTGGGATCGGCTTTCAGTGTGACAGGATTAGGATGCAGCTGAATACAACCCGAATCTCTTTAAAGTGAGAGTGAACAGGCTTCTTCTGGGTAAGCTCGCTCCATCGTCGACTTTGTCTCTGTCACCTTTGACCTAGGCTAGAGTCAAGAGCAAGCCCATTTCAAATAAAAAAAAAAAAAAAAAAAAAAAAAAAAAATTTACGCGGAGCGACAGCCTATCTGACCTCTACATTAACTGGGTAACACGATACCTTTTAGTGAGACTGGTTTTGGGCTCTTGATTACCCAGCACGGCTGTCGAAGATCTACAAATTACAACTCATACCTTTACCGTACAATAGAAATGAACTAATCACACGTACAAAGTCACGTCTAACCCAGGCACACAGGCTGGCTACACGCGACCAATCTCTCACAGCCAGACACTCGTGTCCAGCCCCTTTTTAATTCGTCAAACATAAGTCAGACAACGATAAAGCCGCCCCCTCACTCGCAGTATTAACTCAATTACTGATGCGATTTTTTTTGTCGCATTGTCACTAGGGAGGCGGATGAGTTTAAATTATCTGTGGGTCTGTGTTTTTTTTTAAATTGAGTTTTTCACGGGATTTGTGTACTGAATGGTAGTTAATATGTTCAGTAGGCAGGTAGTTTTCAGTCGCCAGCGATTAGATACTTAGTTATTTATAAAGAGTTTACTGTAGACTTGTACTTAAAATAACAAATATAAATGGCGAAATAATAGGTACCTATATACCTACTATAGTTACACCTCTGCCTAACTCTTTGTGGTAACAAGGCGTGATGTTAATGTGTTGTACTTAAAACTATGCCCCACAAAATTGTTTTCATGGTCTACACACTTGGCCACTGTCGGTATTACTGTAAGCCTTTTTGGTATAAACGTAGGTAATTAAAAATGACTGGTAATCAAAGAATCAATTGCCTAAGACTTTACACTTGGTAGCGGTAGAATATTTTTTCCTACCAAAATAAGCAATTTACCCCTGAAATTTCCACCAACATTAAATACCAAGTATCATAAAATAATCATACAACTATAATCTATAAGCCATAACCCTGCAAATGCAGCACCCGGTCGCAATAACCGTAATAAGTGGGACACTAAAACAAAACCGTACTTAACGATATCCCGATAACAATATAACGGGACGGTCGTAACCCTCGCCCCTTTGCTAACAATTAACTTATTGCAACACTTGGGGGGTTAAATAGAGACTAAGTTTGGGACCTATAGATGTGACAGTCTTTTGTAGGGACTGATTTCGATTTTCCCCACGCGAAATTGCTAAATTATGAATACTGAATGTGGTTTCATTTTGAAAACTTTTTTATAGGGTTTTTTTGGCTTACAACTATGCTTGTGACCTCTGAGTTTGTTTCGACCTTTCTTCTCAGAGTAGTCAGATAGGAAACGCCGAACTTATCTCGTTTTTAAAATATTATTGACGTGTAAAAGTATTTGTACAAACCTACTTATAGCAATAGAATCATTTATCATTTATGATTACGATGTCTAAAATATACTTTAAAAATATATTTATTTAATCAGTCATTTACTAGCGCAGAAAATAAAATAAGATACGAAGAAAGAAAGGTGAAGCACAAAGGTAGTGCGTATTTGTTAGGTGCTGTAGTTACAGACCGGCCGCCCAGAGAATGTGTTCCTGACTCTTATCAGTGCTAATAAGGATCAAATTTACAAAACACGTAAGTATTCTTTTGAAAAACGATATTTACAGGTGTCAAGAACGCATTCTTTCGACGCGACGGCCGGACTGTAGTGTTAGAGAATGATGAAAAACATTGATGTGTCATACTTAATAACAATATTTAAAAGAGTATTTATTCAAAGATTTGTAGTGTTCTAATTTTACCGAAGACTATTTTGCCTTCCGATCCCTCTGTTTAATTTACAGTTAATCCCAAGTTTATAGACAGACACTGTCAGATAACGCCCTATTGAGTTTTAACACGCGCTTTTGAGGGTTAAATAATGTGCCTACTTTATCCCGACCCATAATACCCGTACTTTTTCTTTGAGTGCCTTTAATGGTGAGAGGTCAAAATAAAATGGTGATGGGATAAAATTTATTTGTTTGTGATTGGATTATAATCGATCAAAAGATAAGCATCTTAGTAGGAATTATTGCGGTTTATTGTTAAGTGATTGCTCTGGAAAATAATCTTCTTATAATAAGATTTATTTCAAATTATTAATTTTATTAATGAGTGGGGTTATAATATGAAGTAATGTTATGAAATAGTTTGATTAAGTTTGGTGTGTAATAAAAACACATTTTGGCACTTATCATAAAGTCGTGCTTGGATGTAAGTACCTAATTCATTTATAATTATTATGCGTGTGTTGTCTGCTACGCGACAACAACACACAAGAAAACTTTTTTACAAAAAAAAAAAAACAACCGACTTCAAAAAAAACAACCGACTTCAAAAAAAACACTACAAAGTGAAAAATAACTTTAATTTCGGAATTCGGTGTCGTTGGTTCCGCATTTTCGTTTTTTGACACCGACTTCCGAAATTAAAGTTATTTTTCACTTTGTAGTGTTTTTTTTTTAAGTCGGTAGTTTTTTTTGAAGTCGGTTGTTTTTTTTTTGTAAAAAAGTTTTTATTTTTCACTTTTTAGTTGTACCTACTCCACACAAATTCAATTAACACAAGTGCATTGAAGACACGACTCGAAGAATCATCAAAATTCACATAAAAATGCCAAAGATGCATTACATTTATGCACATAACTTCGTACATAAGAATAATTACCTAATGTATTATATACTAAAACCTTCCTGAAAGTATGTAGATCACACTCATGAAAGAATTATCAAAATCGGTTCAGTAGTTTTTGAGATAATCGCGGACATACAAACATACATACATACGGGTCGAATACAGAACCTCTTTTTTTAAAGTCAGTTAAAAATGAGCAACAACAGTCCGTCAAAAACTAGTGACATTGATGGGCTAAATAATTATATTTTAATACTAGCTGACCCGGCGAAATCCGGGCCGCCTCAGAATCAATAAGAACGAGTGTATGAGAAAATTAATTTGTCCCATGTTTTATAAGTTATTCTGCTATTCGGAGCGGAGACCAAACCAACAAATCAAACGTCATAAAAATCGGTCCAGCCGTTCTTGAGTTATAAATGGTGTAACTAACCCGACTTTGGTTTATTTATAAAGAAGATGTCGCTCATTTGGAGAAACATAGACGTAAATGTATTTTTTTCCAAAAATGAGGTAAATATGATAAAGCACTTAGCATATTTAGGTACGTTAGGAGAAATAAAGACTACAAAACCGGCCAAGTGCGAGTCGAACTCGCCCATGAAGGGTTCCGTAGCAGCAAGTAACATAGTATAAAAGTTCTTGTAGTTCGTTGTAACTTTGTGAAAGGTAAATTGCGGTTTTCGATTTATGACGTATTAAAAAAAAACTACTTACTAGATCTCGTTCAAACCAATTTTCGGTGGAAGTTTACATGGTAATGTACATTATATATATTTTTTTAATTTTATCATTCTCTTATTTTAGAAGTTAGAGGGGGGGGGGGGACACACATTTGACCACTTTGGAAGTGACTCTCGCGCAAACTATTCAGTTCAGAAAAAAATGATATTAGAAACCTCAATATCATTTTTGAAGACCTATCCATAGATACCCCACACGTACAGGTTTGATGAAAAAAAATTTTGGAGTTTCAGTTGTAAGTATGGGGAACCCCAAAATTTATTGTTTTTTTTCTATTTTTGTGTGAAAATCTTACTGCGGTTCACAGAATACATCTACTTACCAAGTTTCAACAGTATAGTTCTTATAGTTTCGGAAAAAAGTGGCTGTGACATACGGACGGACGGACAGACAGACAGACATGACGAATCCATAAGGGTTCCGTTTTTTGCCATTTGGGTACGGAACCCTAAAAAGGAAAAGTAGCAGTTACGTCGATGTTTCTCCAAATGAGCGATGTAAGAACATAGTAAAACACATCTTACTTTCTGTGCTTGTGCTTTAAATGGCTTTTAATAACAGTTTTAACTAATTGTTGGTCCTGAAAGCAGGCGTCATCATCCACAGCCCGACTTAACCCACTGCTGGGCTAAGGCCTCTCTTTTCTTGTGCCAATCCCCACGCTCCTGTGCCAGCCTTATCCAGGTTTTGCTCGCGATGGCAACAATGTCATCTGCCAATACTGCCGCCGTACGACCGATATCTCGTCTTCCAGTCCTTGGACGCCACTCCACCTGTCATCACAGCGCCTTGCCAGGTGTTCTGTAAGCAGTGCTTAACTTCTATTCTTAAAAATAAATCAGTCGGACCTAGTTATCTTTCGGTTTTATTATAATAACGCGTCCCAACCATCCATAAGAACCAAATGTTACAACAACAACAATTATTGAAGTGAAAACTTCTTTAGTGGCGTTGAACACTTTTTGTAATGGGTAAAAAATGTTAAACTCGCGTCAGGACATCGCGTCAGGACACGTGACCGTCAGGAGAGATTTCCCCCCCCCCCCATCTCTTTCTACGGCGGCGGCGGCGCCAACCGAAGTGAACCAAGTGAGACACGATAATGGAAGGATGGATGGATGGATGGTGATGGTGATGGCGATGGCGATGGTGATAGCGATGGCGATGATGATGGCGATGGTGATGGCGATGGCGATGGTGATGGCTATGGTGATGGCGATGGTGATGGCGATGGCGATGGCGATGGCGATGGTGATGGCGATGGTGATGGCGATAGTGATGGCGATGGCGATGGTGATGGTGATGTGATGTGATGGTGATGGTGGACGCGGACGCGGACGCGGACGAGGACGTGGATGGACAGCTGATGGCTCGACCGTCTGTGTAGTAGCCACACTGCTATGTATTCGTAAAATTCGTGTATATAAAGTGTTTCAAAAAATGGAAATTGAACAAAGTGCATCGATTAATGAAAAAAGTGACGCAGAAATAGTGAAGAAAACTTAGTTACTTATATTAATTCAATTAATAATTGATTTATATCAACGTTAATATTCAAGTTTTCACTTCTGCCGGCACTCCCGGAGTGCAACCCGTCTTTTTTTTTAACAAAAAAACTATAATATTAATTCTGTCAATATTTATTTGTAAATCAATGAGACGTGAACACAGTGAATAGTTGAAGCACTTGCTTGTAAAACAATCTGTTGTCTAAACAAACAACTGTAACTGCCTGGCTGTCGCTGTGTGATGAATTAAAAAAGTAAGCCGGTAGGGTTGTCACATGCGCGAATAGGGAGAGTTAAATCTAAATGTTTGGCTTTATTTAGAGTGTTTTAGAGTGAGAGAGTATGTGTTTAAGGATAAATTAGTTGCATACAAAACTTGAAAGTAGGTATGGATAGTTAAAGCTATAATAAGAAAAAGCTTTCAACAAGCTAACAACAACGATAATTGCGATGTCGATGACGCCGTCGTTGTAACAGTAATAATTATATCGCCAACGAGTTTTTATTAAACTAATTTCAAAACGAAATATATGGACATAGTGATTTGAGTGCCGACTTGAATTTGTAACAGGTAACAGCACATAAATAAATTGTTCTATCGTAATACAACAAATTATTTGGCTTTGTTGTAGGCTTTATCGTAATAAAGCCATGCAAGACAGTGTTTTGGTGCATTGCGAATAAGTACTTATGTTTTAGAATTAGAACCGTTTATCTATGAAAAACTTAGCCTATGAAGCCCGCTAGTACCACAAATCAAATCACTAAATGCATTTTGCGGTAAACGTAAATATTTAAAACATCGTTCTGTTTCTATCAATCGTTTAAAGATGACGAAGACAGAATGAAGTTTTTAATAAATAAGGCCTAAGAATTGCCATAAATTCCAAACCAAAAATAAAATAAATAAGTGATATAATTTCTGCTCCGTACAGCCCTGTACCCCAGCATCGCCCTACACCACTCATAGCCGGGACAATAAAAACTGCGAAGGGGCATGTGCCGTGTGCGCAGTGATCAAATTATCCCATTATATAATAGGCGCGATATGCAAGGACCATCTGATATCATTGTGAGGGTAGCACCAGAAATTTATTATATTTATTATTTACGTGTTATTGATTGGTTTGTTTTTGTGGCGTTATTTTTAGGTATTCGCAGCAAAATAATTAATTTTCTTATGACATTGCATCACAGAATAAGTCGAACCTCTTATTTTTTGGAGATCTGCTAATCATATTCCATATGCCTAGGTACCTAAGGCACATATTTTTACTGCCCAAAATACTTTGACAGTGCAAGCTCTTGCCACAGAATAGATGAATTATAGTACTCTCTGGCTGGCTATGGCAATGTATTAGAAAGCCTAAGGCGTATGATCAGCTCTCCATCTATCGAAAGTTTCAAGAATAACCTCTGTTTTTAAAATATCACACTGTTCGAATTTCAATTACCTAAGATTTATAGCACCAATTATCTAAGTTCAAATTGAAAGCAGATACAAAATAAACTCCACCAAACCAAATGAAATTTCACGTCGCATTAACTTTTAATCCAACAAAATAAACGTACCGTGAGAAATTTACAAATATGATATAGACATCAGAGGACTTTACGCTATGGGACCATCACCATCACCCTTTGTATGGTGAACAAGATGTTATCCCTACATTCTGTACTAGAGTCAAGTGCAAAATTCGCTACTGCACTAACGCGTTACATATTATGGGAATCACGCCTTGGTATCAATGTTAAAACGGCTTTAGGACCTGAACCTGTTGTATCCGAATTTGTGTTTTGATAGGAAAGATTTAGGATTGCATTTGCATTGAAAATGGGACGCGTTACAGCAATTACTTCATCTAAATAACAAACATCGTAAATCAAATCTGCAACGTTTTCAATTTCAAATTCTATTTCTACAAGTTTAGGGTCTATTTTAGAATATTTTGCTGTATCAATATCAAATACCAGTTAACACGGTTAATCCCCATGGGGTACAACAAACCCCAAAGCTTTGCGGGGTACAGATGGAAAGTTTATGAAGGCGCACTTGTTAGCCAAGGGAATTACAAAAACCGTGTTATTGTTTTATATGGAGGGCTGGGAGATTTTATGTGTTAATAAAAAGTGGGTGGAAATTGGCGTCTGAATTGTGATTCTCCTATCTAACGTTTGAGTGATAAATGGGAGTGCTTTGTTTGATGTTTCTGGATGATTTGAATATTGTTTAATGGGTTTATTGATGTTCTGTTGCTATTGCGTTACATAGGGAAGTACCCATAGTACACCAACATTTCACCTGTTATGTAACAGACGGCGAGCCTATTGCCATTAACCGGGACAAATCCAGACTCCGGGCTGCTACTGAGAAATTCCAGATGGAAAACCCAATAACACTTTGCTCAACCTGGGAATGGAATCCAGGACCTTATGCTCAGCAGTAGTGCTTGCGACCACTAGACCAACGACACAGTCTGCTATTTATTTATTAATATGAATTTGTCTTTTATCGCTAGGTAGGTACGCTTTGCTTTTAAAGCTAGTTGCTTGTTATCCCCTAAAACGGAATGTTATGATATTTTCAGCTGCTCCTAGTAAAATAAAGATTATCGACAGCGGCTGGATATATATCAACCCAGCAGCTGTGTAATACGAACCACGAAGAAAATCAATAATGCAACTATCTACAATTATAGGCTTAATTGTATGTCAATTCACACTCTCAGAGTCATTATCAGATTTTACAAATCCCGTCAGCACGTCCTACACATTTAAAGTTTCATTAATCTGTCACTAAATATCATGTCCATCAAATATAAGATCGCTATCAGCACCGAAGCGTGGGACTGTATCAAATTCGTGTGACGATCTCCAAACATTTGTAACTTCTCTCTTGAGAATATCATTAGTTGGGGCTGTTTCGTCTCCCATAACTTGATCTACCTCGCCCCTCTCTTCTCCTACATTAACAGGGATATTAGGAGTGAATGTTTTGAAGGGTACGGTCATCTTATTGTGGACAATTTGGACTTGGCTAGTTGAATTCGCACGGGTTTGCGATTACAGTATTAAATAAGTGCGAGAGTTTTCTGATGTTATTTAGGGTCAAATATTATATTGGTATTTACCTATCTGTTTGATATGAATCTATTTGAAGTTAGTAATTTTTGTTGGTACTATAATTTTTTAATTTAATATTTTTGTTAATATTGAAATATTATTTATTTTATATTATTCTAGTATTTTTGCCTCCCCAGAAGAAATCAAAATGTTAAGATGTTGAGTTTTGTTCACAAAAGTTTGTATTGTTTTATTTTTAATTAAATAAAAAAAAGAGTTTCTCTTTGGACAAAAAGAACATATTAAATATCGGATCATATTGTAAAAAATATTTTAAAAAGCAAGTAAGTTAGGTATATTTACTTTGAGATGAGTATAAGTAATTATATATCCGGTAATATTACAAATAGCTTTCATCTTACACTCTTCACCGTTTCTCTACTAGAGCCACAAATACAACTTTCTAATGACACACATACTGTTACAGAAAAACTTCAATGTATAAACATTAAACAGTGATAACCTTTACACACGGTCGATGTTGGTGTTAAACGACTGTTTAGTCGCTGGTTTAAAATGAATCGCGGATCGGGATCAATTTAAGTGACGTTTGACTGGCTAGAGTGAACTAAGTCTAGCACTGGACTGCTGTCTACGATTATTAAAAGGGTCACAAGACAATGAGTCGTCGTCTTGTGACGACGAATTTATTCCATCCATAATTTTCAACATCAAAGTCCTTCAAATGGTCAAGTTACTCATAGCAATCTTTCACGTGCAGTGGAATTATGATGAGAATAGCTGTTTACCTATAAACCACAAACATCTTAACGGTTCCCTAAAATTTTCTTTGAATGTTTGTGTACCTACCTATGTGTGATTTTTAGATTTTTTTTTGTTTTAATTTATTATAATGTAATGTAGTGGACTTGGTCAGAAAATAAATAAATTACAAATATTATAAAACCCAAAATAAAGTATTGAAGTCATATGGAAAATTTACAAGACCAAAAACGGACCATGCACCTGAGCTCTACGTACAGTCGCGCCCACAAGTGTACCGAACTCTATCACCGTTGACACATCGTGAATATTGTAGCACAAGACGGTGCGGGTCAGCCATCATCCGTCAAAGTCCATTTTAACTTAAAATTTACTCTTTATTTCATTTTTTTCTTTCAGGGGGAACATAAAAGCGTTATCGAGTAAGGGTGTTGAAAATAATAGGGGGACGTAGAATTTTTAACATTGAAAAGTTGCCTGATAAAATATTAAATGGTTTTCGTTTTGACTGTACTTTGCTGTGAGTCTAGGCTTTGTATGTCTGGTTCTGGTTTTTTGCGATTTCAACTTGCGATTAAATTGTTAATGCAATTAATGGTGGTTTTGAGTGTGTTGTCCCTACTACCTATCTACTAAAAGAGAAGACTGACTGTGAATGTGAGTACCATGCAGGCTAGGTTGAAAACATGACTTTATAAGTAACTGTCTGGCGGTTTTGAGTATTTTGTATATAGCCTACGCAAATGTCCTGCAGATCTGGTAGCGTCGTGTGACGGGTCGTTGAGCTGCCTAAAATTGGTGTTGAGCTACACAATGACTGATGCATGCATGCCGTCTGTTGGGACAGGTCAACTCAAAGCAGCAATGGCTCTTTCTTCAAAAGGCCCTTCCAGATATGGCCGTGCATTGTTAGCAGTGGCGTGCATTGGTTTTCAGAATAGGTAGGCACTAGGCCGGGTCTAGTCTAGACAAACGCGGTCACTAATCAGAAAAAAAAGTGAGGTCAAAAGTGTGGTTATTTGAGTAATCATGCCTATTTAAGGGTGATAAATTGCGAAGGTCGAACGTCATGGTATTCGCGTGAGACGTACGTATTTTTAATTTTGTCGTATTAACTTGAACGAGTAAAGACCAATAACAATGTGCGAATAGTACGAGAGCCGAGTAGGCCGTCCGGCGACTGCCTACTGCCGCGCGTGTTTGTATGAAGATTTTGTTTTTTGTTAGGTATGATAATTTAGTGAGTTTCTTAATTGCGGGGCACACACACTAAACTGTAATTGACAGGCTTATGTTGATATATCGAGGTAGGCACTGCTTATATGCCTTATATGCAATGCACGCCAATGATTGTTAGACTCACTTATAATCCTAATTTTAATGTTTGGACTTTAAAACAGAATTTCTTCTCAGGGATCAGTGAGCTAGGGTATGCCGGCGCCATCTAGTTTTTAAAATATTGACCAACAAAATATCGACGTGTAAAAGTAGACACTTTTTATGTAACTAAACATCTACTTAAATAAAATAAATATTTCATTTCATTCCTCATTTTGACCAAAGACTCACCGTACCTAATTTCTGCACTATCTACGTATGCAAGGTATACAAAAAAGATGATTTACCAGAGTTTGACAGCCAATTAATATTTTTTTTGAAGTGAAAACTTCTTTAGCGGCGTTGAACACTTTTTGTAATGGGTAAAAAATGTTAAACTCGCGTCAGGGCATCGCGTCAGGACACGTGACCGTCAGGAGAGATTCCCCCCCCCATCTCTTCTACGGCGGCGCCAACCGAAGTGAACCAAGTGAGACACGATAATGGATGGATGCATGGATGGTGATGGTGATGGTGATGACGATGGCGATGGCGATGGTGATGGCGATGGTGATGGCGATGGTGATGGCGATGGCGACGGTGATGGTGATGGTGATGGCGATGGTTATGGCGATGGTTATGGCGATGGCGATGGCGATGGTGATGTGATGTGATGTGATGGTGGACGCGGACGCGGACGTGGATGGACAGCTGATGGCTCGACCGTCTGTGTAGTAGCCACACTGCTGTGTATTCGTAAAATTCGTGTACCTATATAAAGTGTTTCAAAGAATGGAAATTGAACAAAGTGCATCGATTAATGAAAAAAGTGACGCAGAAATAGTGAAAAAAACTTAGTTATATTAATTGAATTAATAATTGATTTATTTCAACGTTAATATTCAAGTTTTCACTTCTGCCGGCACTCCCGGAGTGCAACCCGTCTTTTTTTTAGTTAACTTTCTTCATAAAAGGTGATACCTACTTTTGTTGAAAGATGATTGGCACCATATTAGCAATACAGGAGCAGTGGTGGCCCAGTGGTAACGGTCGTGACTTACGAGTTGCAGGTCGTAGGTTCGAACCCACTTTATTTTGTGTAAATTACTTTATCACCACTGCTCTCAAAACAGTGAAGGAAAACATTGTGAGGAAACCAGCATGTCCTAGAACCAATAATTCGAAGATATGTCACACGACATCTACCAACCCGCACTAGGCCCGCGTCCGCGTGGTGGTGTCCCAGCAAAGGGAACGTCATAGGCTGATTACAAAAACTATGGCTGATTATGAATATGCTAGCAATACAGTTTATGTTACAGTTGCTGTTTCATTTTCCTCGTCACTACTGTAAAATAAAAATACTTTGGTAAAGTAGAATAACCCATCATACTTCATACTAATCATCATACTGTCATATCATACTCATACTTATACCTACTTATACTTAATAATACTTAATATTATCACACTAATATTATAAAGGCGAAAGTTTGTGAGTGTGTGTGTTTATATGTTTGTTACTCCTTCACGCTCAAACGACTGGACCAATTTTTATAAAATGTTGTGTGGAGGTACCTGACACACTGGATTAACATATAGGCTACTTTTTATCCCGATATTCCCACGGGATTGGCACTTACGCGGGTGAAACCGCGGGGCACAGCTAGTATTATTATAAGGATCAATATTAATTCCCTACATATTTGCCTCTGTACAACACAGTTCTCATTACCTACATTCGTTCTAAATTGATTGTATCGCATTGTCGTATGAATTAACAGCGTCGGTCGCATAGTGCAAGGCTGTGCACTGTGGTTTGGTAATGAGCTCATGTCAAGCGACAAATTGTGTGCTGAGCTAGTAAGGGAGATAGAAGGAGCGAGATTTTGGACTATTCAAGTTGATTTGAACTTTGAGATGAAGTACCATAACATCGTCTACTGTGATGCATGGTTTAATGACGGGCAATAGAGTGCGTGCCTATTCTTATCAACCGGGCACAGATCCAGGGAGGTAATCGCGTAACACACTAACAATTTCAATGCCTTTCATTTTGACATTTGAGCAGACGAATTTTCCAAACATATGAAGCAACAGATTAGGAATTTCCTTTAAAACCCATCGGATTGTGGATGAAAGTGTGTTGCGCAATTAGGGTACTAACTTTAATTTCGGAAGTCGGTGTCAATAAACGAAAATGCGGAACCAACGACATCGACTTCCAAAATTAAAGTTATTTATCACTTTAAGTCGGTTATTTTTTTTGTAAAAAACCTAAAGATATCGAGATTCAAAACCAAGCGCGAGTTGATTGATGTGTTCCTGAGTGCAATTGTCGGCACATGTATGGCAATGCATTGATAAAATTCATACATTTTCTAAAAAGCCTTCCTTTTCGTCAATCTAATTTTGACAAAGAGAAGCCACTTCTCAATATTATACATACATAAGCTCCCGCTTTCTTCCCATTGGGGTAGGCAGAAACTACAGAACGCCACCTGCTACGATCCTTACATACTCCTTTTGCTTCGTTTGCGTTCACACATCTGCAAATAATAGAATCTAATTAATTCTTCTCAACATCTTCTTCTTCAATCGGTCCCTCATTACTGAGGATCGTGGTCACTGGATCCTTTCAAACGGACAATCTGCCTCCATCTACTCCGGTCCAAAGTTGCCATCACCACCTGCTGAAAATTGCTTGAGGACGTAGCTTCTTTTACTTGGTCGGACCGTCGTGTTGGCGACCGGCCTCTCGCTCTCTTTCCTTCGGTATTGCCAACAATAACCAGCTTATCAAGGCTGCTATCTCCCCTTCGCATTACGTGACCGAAATAGGATAGAATACGCTGTAGGCATATTGTCGACAATCGGGTCTTGACATCGAGTTGGGAAAGGATAGACACATTTGTGCGTTTGGCTGTCCATGGTATTCGGAGCATCCGCCTCCAGCACCACATTTCGAATGCATCTATCCTCTGTCTTTCTCTTTTTTTCTCTGTCTCAACATAATTAGTTCAAAAATATATACCCACTCTGTCGCAATTCTAGCTCCATGTTCCCCTCACCTCAAATTGCACGCCAGCCCGAGATTATATTTGATGCAGTCCTAATCAGTCTCACTTACCGGCTAATTGCTTTCCACTATTGTGCTAAATTACTAAATATGTGAGTACGGGCACTCGCCTACTTAAGGACGGTAATAATTAAACTTTTGAAAGGGTTTATTTTATAATGTTTTAATTGGTTTGCGTTGATTTGGTCTTTGTGGTAAATTAAGGCAAGATTTATAAGCAGCTGAGTTTATAAGGGTGATGATGGGGTAATGCACCGGTGCGGCTTAAAAGATGTAGTGACAAAAATTGATAAGAGTATGATTTGATGATTTTGTCATGTTGAGGGGATGAATGAAAGGCAACTGACAAAAGGTACACATTTCCAAGGCAGATGTGAGTGGAAAGGTCGGGAGGGGCCGCCCTAGAAGGACTTATAACTACTACTCAAGACATACCTGCCCGCTGCCACTTAAGTTTGTCAATTCTTCGGTCTATGTCGGTTACCTTGGTTCCCCTGCAGATCTTTTCATTTCTGATGAAATCTTCAGGAAAACCTTGTATAATGTTTTAATTGGGTTGGCCCAAGCCTAAAAATCGTGCCTCAAAGCACGATTTTTAGGCTTGGGAAGGCTTTTCAGATGGGACGTTTTTATAAAGAGTTAAATCATGTTATAGGTTAGGAATAATAAGATATTATACATATTATGTAGGTATGATAGCGCTGCAAGTGGCGCCGTCTAGTTTTGTTAGAAAGTTACTGCAATCACCTAAAAGGTCGGATAGCATAAGCGTGACACTGGTTAGTGGACCGTCACTCTTTCGGAGCGTCGCATTTATGGTTACGTGGCGGCTGTCTTCTGATGACAGATGACGTCAGAGGAGCTGCTGTTCTACCACGTGCACAATGAACTGCTATATTCCCGGCACAATCACAGAGTACAGGCACAATCCTGATGCATGGACTTTAATAAGTCCATGTCCTGATGATCATAGAGTAAGTAATGTTCATGATATGTAAGAAGAGACGGGAGTCCCATAGAAAAAGATGAAAAACGTCGCTTGTATGAAACTTGTACTAAAACTGAATACCAACACAACAAAAATGACACAGACTATGCACAAACTGCACATGTTAAAGCGAGACAGCGATAGCCGCCATTATGTTTAGAAAACGTTTCAAAGTTTCTTTTTTTATTAGACAGTTGCGTCAGACTGCTATATTCCGTCACAATCCTGATGATATTGAAGCTGCTGAACCACTTATACGATGACCACTTCTGGTAAAGGCTATACTGCAACTTAGATATTATCAAGGATTTTAATGTCTTACAAATGAAATGCCAACTCTAGCTGCCAATCTCATCTTACTTACACACGACAGAATATTTATATTTCAACTCATTTAAACAAACTTAATAGAACAAAAGATCAGTAGTTAGTGAAACTAGTCAAATTATGTTGTCGTGTTACGATATGACATCGAATTAGCTGCGACTAGCGACTCGCAAAGAAGCGCATGTCAAACTGTCGCGTCCATTTGAATAGTAGGGGTGTTTTGGATTGATACATTTTGTCCATGATTATTATTATCATTGTTCTAAAAAATACGTAAGTATAATCCAGTTGACAACAGTGGTGGTCAGGTGGTAACGGGCCCGACTTACGAGTTGTAGGTCGTAGTTTCGAACCCTGTGACGCGGTTCTCAAAACGGTGAAGAGGTACATCGTGAGGAAACCGGCATGTCCTAGAACCAAAAATTCGAAGACATGTGACATCTACCAACCCGCACTGGGCCCGCGTGGTAGATTACAGTCCACTCTCTCTCAAAGGGACGAAACCTATGTCCCAGCAGTGGGAACATCATAGGCTGATTAAGTTTGCTATGTAAGTATAAAATTGCCGAATGCCAGTATCAATATTGGCAATATGTTATTTACAAGCCGTCTGTTCGATGGGATTTCCCATCGGCAAAACTAAAGACCAACTGTACAAATCTTCAACCCTCATTTAACCCCTTTAGGGGCTGCATTTAGAAGGGTTACTTCCGACTCAATCAAAGATGAAAATGAGTTAGCGATTGAGTGGTGGTAACCTGAAGCTTTTGGTTCTGCAACGCTTTGCCACTAAAACGAGTACACTTACCCCTCAGTTTTTACTAGCAGTAACAGCAGTCACACAGCACGTAAGCAGCAGTTTTAAGTTCTCCTTTTATACTACTTATTTGTATTTCCCGTTTTTGTCCCAAATAAAATATTTTTCCTTTCTTTCACATTTGATACAACGATTTTCTTTTGAATAATTCTTCAATGAATATTACCGAGGTACAAAAGAAGTATGTAAGGATTTCCCATGGGAAGAACGTGTGTTATGTGTGAAGTAATTCTTCATATTTTTTTTTAATAAAACAAATGATAATCCAAATATATGCCAATCCAAGCCACCATCACTACATTCTCTAGTAGCACAGTTGGCACGCTACACCTATTATAATGGTCCCTGCTTCGATTCCCGTCAGCGGTGCCCTTGCGACTTTTGTAAACTAATTTGAGACAAAACGTCACGCGATACAGAAAAAAACAGTTTTAAAGCTTTTTTGAGGGCCCATTATTTTAATATGGCTGTTTTAGATGGATGCCGGCAATTTGGATTTGGAGACAAAATTGTGGAACTTGACTACTGTTTGTGATTTTTGTGTTATCAATACAATGGTGTCTGCAGGAGATTGTAATCTTATTTGTATGGTTAGAATATATAAGAGGTTTAATAGGTATTTTATACATGACATAACGCCTTTATTATCTGTAGGGTTAGACAGAGGTGTATCTAAAGTAAACCATAGTGTATCTAGGTATAGTACATCATATAATATGACACGAGTACATTCGTTCTATCTATAGTAGTTACAATACAGGTATTAGTGTGTAGTATTCACAAACAATGAATCAGATGTAGAAGAAGTGGTGTCTACGGTAAAGGCAGTAAATACAAATGGACCTCATCGTTTTGAACTTATTGAATTACTAGCTGTTGCCCTCGACTCTGCGAACCAGGATGAAGAGTAGCCTATGTCCTTACCCAGGTAAGAGGTGGGTTCATCCAAATCCGTTCAGCCGTTTTAGCGTGGTAGCGTAACAAACAAACAAACTCACATTCGTATTTATTATATTAGGAAGTTAGGATAAGGATTTATATGGATAAATCCACATTACATTAATACTAATGGTAGTATTAATGTAATGTGTATTTTCATATGGTATCTAATACAACATAAGGTATCCAGGAGTAGGCTCGACCTAGTGTGAAGTTCAACACCAAATGGCGCAATAGCGTTTTATTTTTTTAAATGTAAACCTAACTATTCATTATCAGCCTATAATGTTCCCACTACTGGGACACAGCCCACAGACCTCCTTTCTTTGAGAGGGAATGGGCCCAGTGCGGGTTTCTTGATGTCACATGTCTTCGAATTTTTGGATCTAAGTAGGACATACCGCTTTCCTCTCACACCGTTATTTTACGTAGAACTTAAACAGTTTAACGATAGTAGTCATGCAACCTTTAATTAAAATAATGATCCATTATATCGACAATGAGGTGACTTATAATAAACGACGCCGAATCATTTTCATCGCTAAACATCGATTATGTGGAGACATCCTTTAAAGTATCATTTGGACTAACCTTGATATGCACCCAATACTTTTTAACTCTTTAATATGAACTGCTGTTCCAAATTATACGAAATTAATTGCTGGTTATGTAGAGCGTCGTATTATTTGAGGTGATACTGAAGCGTCAATGGATTTGAAACTAAGTAATATATTGGTTAGAGTTGAACGTATCGTGGTAAAATAGTATTAGGGTTATCAAAAACAATCGGTTTAGTTTTTTTTCCGCTTCATAAAACAAAACGTCATAATAATAGCACAGGAGTCACGTTCCATATAATGTTTCGTTATTATATCAACCTTCTTGGTATTAAAATTGTATTAAATTTTTCAAAATGGAGGTCTAATTGTCGTTAAATCGTTCGTTTGAGGACGGAAATGTGGGCATTTTTTGTTTAAAATCGATTTCGTTTAGTAGTTTTGTGGACAATTGTTTTCCGTTTGCAGTGTGTAATTTGGTTGAGCGCCGCTTTTTTGTGCTTACTTCAAATATGATGGATTTACCTACCGTATTTTGTTTGATTGGTCGGTTTCTTTTAAGTCTGACAATGATTCTATGATTACAGGCCTCATCTATTTTACTAAGTTTGAGGAGTATGAGGAAAACCATATACATTTTGAGGGTGTATTATTTATTTTGTGATTACAAATAGGTCTTTTGGCAACTGTGGCAATATGGCTTTTTCTTACAGAATACTTACGATGAATATGATCTCACGTTGTGGGTTCGCTGATATAATGAGGTTCTTCTTCTTCGAGTTGCTGGCACAACTTTTCTCAAATCTTGTTGGTCCAAAACTTCGCCAGTTCCACGGCGTCGTCGATGGCAGGGGTCACTTTGACTGCAAGTTTTGTGACATAGAGGGCAGGATAGAAGGTGGAGCATAGTCTGCGACATACCTCCACATCCACAAACAGCTGCCGATCCGTCGAGGTAGCTCAACTTTACAAGGTTGGAGTTACATCTTCACACTTGTGTCTGGAGACGGTTCAGGGACTACCAAGTGGACCACGAAAGGTTCTCCGTGTCATCTAATAGTACGACATTGTGCTGTTTTTAAAGATCAAATGTTGGGTAGGTACTAGGTAGCCTATCTACCTTTTTCACTTATAATATAATTGATTTTAGGTTCGTAAGTATACAAGACTGTATGAAGATTGCAGGTGGTCAGGCGTTCTTTAGAAAAGGAAGTTAGGTAAGCACGTCGACACGTGGAAGTAGGACGGCGTATTACAATTATCAGTAGCGAAAAGGAGACAAGACGATACGTAAGTAGGCTAATTAGCCAAGTTTTGACGTGCCACTTGCGGAGCGTGTATAACCTATCTACTTATCTCTTTTTACTTATAATGTCATTGCTTGAAACGCCTATAGCTGATCCCTTATGTTGCACCTACCATGCTTTTGTTTATGCATCACCCTAAGGTTGACTGGTAGAAAATGTATTTTCACTTCTCATGCTCTAATAGTTCGTCTTTATGTTGTGCTTAGGCGACATAAAATCGTTTTTTATGTTCTAGTGCATAAAGTAATTTTTTTTTCTAAGACTAAGGTAATCAGGCCCAACAGCCACACGCACAATAAAACTTCGCAGATTAAAGTCGTGATTTATTTCGTTTTCTTTAATTTATACCACTTCCGTGTTTTAATAAAATCAGGTAAAATAGTTGTCATTTATTATTTAAAAAGGCAAAGAAACGTTTTCATTTTTTGGCAGTATGAAGTACCCAAGTCGAACGGCAAATGTTAAAAATTAAAAAAAAAAAACTTTTAAAAGTAAAATTAAGTAAAATTTTTTTTAAAAGTTTCCTGGCGGTATTATCTGTGGTGGCGGGAATTAGCTATGGATGAAATATTTTTGATTAATTATGTACTGTATACTTTATGCCTGTTTCATTTTCTCGCAATCGAAGTGAAAAGCAGAGTGTATAACTCAGGCATAAATGAGCCATTTTACCCCTCGACTTAACTATCCACCCTCGCCTGCGGCTCGGGTGGATATAAACGTCTCGGGGTAAAATAGCTTCTTTTATGCCTTAGTTGTACAATCTACTATTATTTATTTATTAAAACTTTATGCACAAGTAAAAAAAATACTGTACAAAGGCGGAAATAATGCCTGAGGCATTTTCTACCAGTCAACCTTAGGGTGATGCAAAGACAAAACATGGCAGGTGCAACATACAGGATAACTAGCTAGGAAATGACTATAAATACAAGAATATATACATAGATACATACATACATATAAACCAAATGAACTCTCAGGGGAAAAATGATCGGTAGAGGAGAAAACGAATCCAGCAAATCAGCGCTGGGATGTTACGGCCAACTTCTGCCGAATATGTTCACGTGCCTTCACTTTAAAAGATAACCGACTGGTTGCCGTCCTGATGTTCAGAGGGAGCGCATTCCATAGAAAGACCGCCTGGACAATGAAAGAAGAATGAATGAAACCAGAACGGTGAGAAGGACATCGTAGAAGGCGATTGTTGGTAGAACGAAGGTTTTAGCATGGAAGGTTTTTAGAAAATGCCTTTGGCATTAAGTCAGCCTGCGTACAGTTTTTTTTTTTTACGTGTGCACACTTTTTATGCATGCATACATTTATATAGGTAAACACCATTCCCGTAATAGATAGAAAAGATAATATCCTACTAATATTATAAACGCGAAAGTTTGTGAGAACGTTTGTTACTCTTTCAGGCATGGCACAGAGATAATAACTAGGATTAACACATAGGATACTTTTTATCCCAATATTCCCACGGGATCGAGACTTATGCGGGTGAAACCGCAGGGTGCAGCTAGTACTATAATATATCTATATCTTAGATATAATTTGCAAAAATAATAATATCATCTTTAAAAAAAAATTATGACCCCTTTGAAGACATCTTTAATCATTTCTTTCTTGCCATAAAAACCGGTTACAGAAAAACTTTAGACCCTTGCTCCAAAGCTAGGTTAGAGTAGGTGCAAAAATCCTTGGCTTCAAAGTCGTAGCAGAAATCTTAATTTAGGAGTTGTAGTTATACTTGTTAATATGCAGTAACTGTTCTGCCACATCCAGCAGATATTGCTAATCCATTGATTCATAGGTTTGAAAAATCCATCGGCTCAACAACGTAAATAACGCAATGAACGTCGGTGAGCTATCAAAATGAAACCCATTGTGCGATCAATTATCATTTTATGTGTATCAAGTAATTACCTCGCTGCTCACTAGCAGCTTTACCACGGGATCATGATTATATTGGGTAAAAAAAAACTTCTTTTATTTTATTTTTAAAAGTATATAATAGGTATACTTACTAGCTTTTGTCCGTAGTTTCGCCCGCGTGGATGTCTAAAAATATCCCATGGGAACGTACTACCGGTATTAAAAGTAATTTTAATTCAGGTTATAAAGGATTTGTGTGCCAAATTTCCTAATCCGTTCAGACGTTTTTGCTAAAAATTCTAAAAAGTATATTTCGGATTCAGACTCGTTCCCACACCTCGTGGCAATTACTTTTTTTTATTATACATTACAGTTTTGACTTCGCTACTACATATTTATTATATGTATAGATTCTTCTGTACGTCTGTATGTCACTGAGCTCCTCCTAAACGGCTGGATCGATTTTGATGATTTTTTTTGTGTTTGAATGGGTAGTGGTTGTAGGTATTATTTATGTATTCATATTGAATACTGTAATTAAGCATATGAAATTCGGCTGTTAAGGTTGTGCATTCTGGAAGTTACCAACGGAATATTTGACAACTTATAATGCGCCCATGGACGTAAAAATATCGCGGTGAGATTTTATCGCGCATTGGATTTTCAACTCTCGGCACTGGGCAGTGCGTTGAAAATCCAGAGCGCGAAAAATAATCACCGCGGGAAAAACGCGCTAGTTTGAACTTGGGCTAAGAACTGAAACTTTTTATATTCATGATTGATAGATTTATCCACATTTCAAGGAAGAATATTGAAAATCAAACAAAAACATATGGATATCTCAATATTTTATTAAAATGTCCACCTCGTGTGTGTAGCCAACGCAATGAAAATTCGACAATTATACAATAATTTACATTTCTAATACATTAACGCAATTTAAGACAGATTTCACAGTAAATTGAGCTACTTTACAAACTATCACTTATATTAATAATATTACATTTTAATATTTACAAGTGTTTACTTGGAATGCACATTTTAATAACTTACATTTAAAAGCCGTTAATTTACTTACATTTAAAAACCGTATTTTAAAACGAGATATGGTTTTAAGAAAGTGTAAAATACAAATAAGATACGAAATAAGGCGTCGTGATTATTTGATGAAACTTTTTTTTATTATAGAGTACATATTTTCTTACTTTTATTTTTTACTAGCTGCGCCCCGCGGTTTCACCCGCGTAACTTTCGATCCCGTGGGAATATCGGGATAAAAACTATCCTATGTCCTTTCCCGGGACTCAAACTATCTCTATACCAAATTTCATCGAAATCGGTTCAGTAGTTTAGGCGTGAAGAAAAGACAGACAGACAGACAGAGTTACTTTCGCATTTATAATATTAAGTTTGGAAGTTTGGATTGCAAAAGTTAGATATTGAGATCCGAGTGAAAAATAAAAATTAAATACGAAGAGTATTTTGTTTGTATAAACTTACATAAATATTTACAATATTTTTACAGCGTATCTTTATAATATTGCTAACACGAATAAAATATGAAAATGACTAAGCTGTTATGATTTTACACAATAGAAGGCTGAATAAATTCAGACATAATATATTATGATGTCTGAAAATCCATGAAAAATACGTAGATATGCACAAATAATGCCCGGGCATTTTTACAAACCTCTAGCAAAATATTATGATTGGTTTAAGTATAATCGTGCACACAATTTATACGACAAATCACCATTTTCAAAACTGTGGTTTAGATATAATTTGTAATCTGTTGTACATTTTATATGGGTGTAATCCTGAAAAATAAGAATATTTATTTATTTAAAAAATCTAAAACTTTTCTATTAAATAAGTGTTATATGGTACAAACAGTTCAATAACTATTTAATTATGCATTGTTTTAATTCTATAATTAATTTACAAATTCTTTGCTACATTTCAAATAAGCAGACTTATAGAATATATTCTATTACACAATATTTATCATAGAAATAATTATAGTTATAATACTGATAAAGTTTATTTACAAAGAATTATATTTATTTATTGCTACTTACTATAACATAATACAAAAGAGCTTCGAATATCAGTAGTTCGGTATTTTTTATTGTAATTAATATGGACTAGAGGCGAATTTCAATAATAAATTGAGTAGATACGAGTAGGTATAGGTTACTACAAGAATTTATCGGTATGATAATTTTATTACATTTGATGTTTATCATCATGCAAAACTAGTTCCAAGACAGACTTTGAATAGCAAGCTCATTAAATCATAATAATTGATGTATTGCATGTATTCCGTTATCTTGAGTTTCAAGGCTGATTATAATATCAGTGGAATAGAAGAACGGCAAACGTTTATAATTTGTTTCGCATTTTAATTTTTTATTTTAGGTGGACTTTTGGCAACGCCTGTACTGTACTTATATTTCTCAAGGAGCTTTATTTCGACATGTGGGGTAATTGCGTACTACACTAACAGTAGCAATGGCTTTCATTTTGACAATCTGAAGGATATTGCTAATCCATTGATTCTTATGTTCGAAAAATGTGTCTGCTCAATAACGTAAATGACTCAATGAATGTTGTCGAATTGTCAAAATGAAACACATTGTCATTGTAACCGTGTTACGCAATTGCGCCGCTGTTATTTATGCCAACGGAAATAAGATGGACAACTGATCTATGAAGTACAGACGCCAGCACATCTAGCTACCCGAAACAGTCAAATTTTCCCAATCAACTTTGAACCTTATGCTTTAGCGATAAATTTGAAAATCTATTAAAAAAAAATTGACAGATTGTAGTAGCTTGATGTGCTGGTGTCTGTACAAAAGTAAAGAAAAAGATTTCCTAGATCAATAAGCTTGCAAATGTTTTAACAAGCTTACAACTTTCAACACTGCATTTAACATCTCTAGTACAAAAAGCACTATACACTCCTAGTACATGATTCCTTCACAAAAAACCTAATCTAATTCCGATCAACATATAGGCGAGGCGACTGGTGGGGGATGAGGGGGCGGGGCGGTCGCCGCTTGCGCATTCATAAAGTTACTTTGATTGCCTGCCCATGGCTGGAGGTTTTGTAAAGCGCTTAAAGCGGTATTTGACGGCTGCCCTTGCGCTGCGTTTGCTGAGTTCTGGTAGTGTAAAGCGGAGAGTTGCGCTGAACCGGGTGGTGCTTCGGGCATGTATCCCTTGCTTAGAGCTTCGGCTTGAAGGGAGAGCATCAAGCGGTTCGCTGCTTGTCGTTCTGCCTCCCGTTCTTCTGCTGTTTGGCGTCTGTAACAAGAGATTTTGGGTTAGCGGTTTTGTTGGTGAGTGAACATGTACAGGTTACAGGAATTAAGTTGCTGGTCATGTAAACATATTTTTATATGTTTGAATTTATTGAAGGCATTTTATCTAACCAGATTGTAAGGTCATTTTTGACCTTACAATCTGGTTAGATAAAATGACAAATAATGACATACTCGTACATCAGTCTTCTATATTAAACCGCTATCATTTATAAGGTACCAAAGCATGAACGACAAATTCTCTCGATAAAATTGCAAGCTTTCAATCTCGAGTTAGAATTGAAACCAAGGCAGCACTAGAATGGTTTTACTGGGCCTAAAACCCAAAGTATTTCTTGACGACACTTAGGACCAGACCTTAAGTCATTGTAATTGATCATAATTATTAAGATCTGCAACATACGATACTTAAGAGCGTTTACGACATACGGCATTTCATACAAACTTTCAAGCCCTTGTTTTTCTAAATGAATAAACCGATTTTAATTAAACTTCGTACGCACAAGTAGGATACAAAGGTCTAAAAAATTAGTTAAGAACATTTTCAAAAAATAGTGTTACAGCCAAATTAGACCGATTTTAAATTTTCCATACAAACAGAGATTTCCAGTTATCTTTTTTTAAATGAGATATTTCGAAAATGTTCTTCACAAATTTTTTAGACCTTTGTATCCTGCTTATGCGTATGAAGTTTCATTAAAATCTGTTCATTCATTTCGAAAAACAAGGGCTTGAAAGTTTGTATGAAATGCCACGCTTTTAAATCGCAGATAAAACTGATTAAAAAACCATTGACCATTTTGGCAGATTCTACCAAACAACACATCTCTCTCGAGCTCTCGAAATAGGTGATACGATTAACTATTTTTATCCTTCCCATCAATAAGTCAGTTTAATTACAGCAGTACCACATGTAAACAGACCAGCTCGGCCAATGGACAGCACACTAATGGGCAGGCAGAATAATTCACGAATCAGGACTCAGGCCGGCTTACTGCAGTAAATATTAAATTATATATGACTGCGATAATAAGATCCGTGTAGATATGACAGGGTAATAAGACTGTTTTGTACTGTTTGAATGTTGGGGATTATGTATTGGAGTTATTGTTATTGTTTTGCATGATTTATGACTGAATGTTAATATTGGTAATGTCGTGTTGGTCGGGGGTTTAAGAGCTTTTGTATACTGTCGGGTCGTAGATCTACGCAATACACGAATCGAAGTTTTTCAAGCTTCCTCTCTACTACTATTTTGCTGTGCCTGACAGGATCCGAAATGATCTCATTACATATTGAGTTACCACCCATTTTGGCTATGATTGGGTTTCAACTCCTACTATCCAAATTAAACTAGACGACGCTGACTTACGGAGAAAGAAAATATCATCATCTGCCTAGCCTTTTCCCAATTATGTTGGGGTCGGCTTCCAGTCTAACCGGATGCAGCTGAATACCAGTATTTTACATGGAGCGACTGCCTATCTGACCTCCACAACCCAGTTACTGGATACTACGATACCCCTTGGTAAGACTGGTTGTCAGATTTTCGGGCTTCTGACGACCTGTAACAACTGTTAAAGATCCACGAATGACAGCCGGGATCAACGGCTTAACGTGCTTTGCGAGGCACGGAGGGGTCTTGATATGTAAAGATGGTCACCCATCCACGGACCAACCGCGGCAAGCGTAGCTTAACCTGATCGATCGACCCGTGCGGCTGATATTACTTAGCCACAAGCCTTTACAAGATTTTACGGAGATAGAAAACATCGCAAGGTAGTATGTAGTAGTACGTAGTAGTAGTAGTTAGTACCTAAGTACTTGCGAATTTTCTTTTGCTTGTCTATTTTCATATAAAATTATGGGGAAGAAGCATATTTGTCTGTGTGCCTAATACGTAAATATGTTGTGAGACTGGTAAGCAATGCGATGGGAGTACCTAAGTCACATTAAAAACAACAAAATATAACAACATAATATATTCAAGTTGGAACTTTTCTGTAATGAACGGGGCTTTAAGTACCATGATTTCGCCTGATGGAAAGCGATGCTCAAGTTCTGCGATGGAACGAACTCACACAAAAGATGACAATTTCGGGGTCATGAGTAAAATCAAATTAAATTCATCCTTACTGACTCTCCAAATTAATTAAACATAGACAAAATATCGCCAACACAAACTAATTATGATCACCGCCCACAGCTTTCAACGCCAACGTAAATAATACATGAGTTAGATCTGAGGACGAGGGCCGTGACGTCAGCGCTGTCAATTAAAAGCGACTATCTAAATGGCGACAGGCGAATTAGTTTTACGCGTAAGTTAGTGGGCGGGTTTAGAGTAGAGTACATGAAATAGATGTAGGTTTCAAAGGTTTTAATAGGCAAGTCCGTTTAACTGAACAACTGGTTTAAGTGGTCTTTTGCTCTTTTAGTACCTATACTGGGGTAATAGAAGGACCTCTAACTGAGCAGGCAGTTGTGCTGCTGGGGTGTTTGTTGCACAACTTCTTCCCAGCGAATGCAATAGGAAGAGGTGAAGGGCGAGCGTTTTGGGGGACTGTCTTATGACATTGTGACGTTCAAAAAGAGCGGGAGGCCAATTCTCGTAATTTGAAACGTTAAAAATCTAGTCGTAGTCTCATCTCGGCGGCAACAAATGTCAAAAACTTGTCAAAATGTAGGGAAATTAGAAGTATTTTTGACAGATTGAGACTGTGAACGTTCTTAAATTACGAGAATTGCCCCTCAGATTCTCAGCTTAGTTTGAATACATGACTTTTGATTTGATTTGACACAAAAACTTTTCGGTGCCTAGTTTAATGGACATCTTATGCAGCCTTCTAGAGCAAACATAGTAATCAACCTCCGTTTCTAAGTTAAAACTTAACTTTAGTATCTTAAAACTCTAACGTCAGAAAATTGTTCGTGCTAACCTCTACAATACAGTTTATAGTAACAAGATAGGCATTACCAATTAATTTATTGTTAAGCATCCTATTCCTTACTTAATATCGACAATTTTCACTCTTTCTTCATATCGGTAATGCCTGTCTTCTTACTATAATCTGTATTGTAGGGGTTACCTATTCTTTGAAGGGATCTACGCGTCATTTACGGTTACTCTATCATAATTTTAATCACGAAAATTAACCATGAAGCTCATAAGACTTCAAAAGTAAGCCTTTGTTGGGTATCACACAACCGCATCGCAAACCTTGGTGAACCGAGCTTTGAGTGTCACCTGTGTACCTGAATAATTGTATAGTAATAATTATAATGCTATAGGATGCTTATGATGTAGATAAAAAGTTTGAGTTTTGAGTATTTATTAGTCTGTGCATGAAAATTTACATGCACTGACGTTTAAATATACGTTGAATGATGGTGGACTTTGCATGGCGAAAAAATTGTGAGACAAGGTGTTGAAAAATACGTTATCAATAAATAACTATTTCCAAAGATTACGAACTAAATCCACAAGGCATTGCAGGAAATTAAACAGACTATGCTCCACAATTCCTACGCATTTGCCTCCTTCAAATAACTCAGCTCATATCTTCATCTATCCGCTCTGTTGTTTTAATTTATGTTTAATCTGCAATGAACATCTACCTAATGCACTGCAAAGATGGTCACTCCATCTGTCCCGAGAGCATCCCACACCGTTTTTGTGTAAGATCGAGCTCATTGGCGGAGAGGCCTATATACAGCAGTTGACTTCTATAGGCTCATCTCGACGGAGCATTAGTCCTAACACTGATTTTGATCGGTCTATGAACTGAAACTTATACTTAACTAGCTGCGTTCCGCGGTTTCACCCGCATAAGTGTTGATTCCGTGGGAATATCGGGATAAAAACTATCCTATGTCCTTCCCAGGGATGCAATTTATCTCTCTGCCAAATTTTATGGAAATCCGTTCAGTGGTTTAGGCGTGAAAAGGTAACATACAGACAGACAGACAGACAGACAGACAGAGTTACTTTCGAATTTATAAAATTAGTATGGATTACTTATACTACTTATGTTAATGCATGGTCACGCCAACAGATCGCTTTAAAAACCTTATGAAATATTCATCAAAATCCACCACTAATCACATAATCAACTAAACGATTTACAATGAACTCCTGCAGTGCTATTCTGTAAAAAAACTCACCGTGAAAACTTAGGTGAAGTGAGCTTAAAGTGAGCTGCCAAAACTGTCAATCCGTAGCATCAGGTGGATTGACAACTCACTTCAAGCTCATTTCACTTATGTTTTCACGGTGAGATTTTTACAGAATAGGTTTACAGTTCTAAGTAAAAGCACAAAGTATTGCAGGAAATCAAACGGTCCATGCTTTACTACGCCTACGTATTTGCCTCCTTCAAATAACTCAGCTCATATCTCCAGCAAGTCGCATACAATCTCATTAGCAGTTCCAACGGCTTCACTGCGCTCTCTGAGTGAGCAGTTGATCTCCAGAGTCAAGTACACCGTCTGATAACTTCCGAGCCAACCCTCTTAACACGGAGCCTTGTATTTGCATAATTTATTCGTCGACTTCTCGCTAGATTTGTTTGGAAGACTAGTTGGACGATTAGTCGGGTCCTGTAGGTATTGATTGTGATTATTATGGTTTCATTTTGGTAAGGAGATTTTGAACTAGCAATAGCAAGATTTCGTGGAAATACTTCCGAACTTTGAAGACATGTAGTAGGATTTCTAAGATTTATATATCGTGGTCTGATTGAGAGATACGGAGAAGGATATGCAGCGCAAGATAGAAATATTGAGACAAACAATAAGAAAATAGATGAATTCCTATTTATAAGAAAAACTATTGACCAAAGTCAGATATCTTTTATTCGTGGGATAAAATTGACGTCTGTCAATTCTAGTATGAGAAAACTGACAAAAATTCTAAATTTATTCTCAGGATAACACAATTATTCTAGGTATACCTACAAAAGTCGGGTGGAATGCAGCCCTAGTAGGTTTGTGCAAACACTTTTACACGTCAATATTTTTTTTTTAATCTGTCAAGCTCCGCTAATGAGACGCAATTGATTTTCTATTGCTTCATCGCCAATGGGCGTTGCGCGCCGCTTGACCGGTTAAACTAGATGAGGTCGGCGGTCACAGTCTCTTTTAAAGTCAATATAAAGACATAATCTTGGTCAGATCATGTGAAAACTATGTAGATTGGTTGGGATTATAAACATACTATTGATAGGTAGGTTGTGATAGCACACAAATAAAGGCAATATGTTTAAACCTCTAGGTCTGAAGATTTTTTAAACTAGGAACAAAGCAAAGGTACATTATTATTGTACCTTCAACACTTGTATATTTTCTTTGTTTTTAACACTATCACGTTCATTTGTTTTTTCCTAACAAACGACAACAGTCGCATATTTTCTCCTTGAACCAGCCAGTAATGACGGATACCACCGCAGTCTGCGACCACAACCCAAACTTGGATGTGTTGCGCAACTGATCGGGTCGTCGTAATTTTAGGGCATCCTTAACAAGAGATTAAGATTTACTGGAAACGACAAAGCTTTTGTTGTTTATTTAGGTACTGTGGTGAGGATAACTTTAGTGTTCTTGTTCACGTTACTTATCAAGTAGTTCCTTGTATGTTCATTTTCTTCTTTACTTTGAAGCTGATTTGAATGGATTTCGTCTGTACAGAAATACGCGACTATAGGGTGTTTTTTTTCACAGAATAATTTTATGTAAACCTTTCGCGTCGAGTCGAATTAGTGTAATTAGTACTACAAACAAAAGTGATATTCTCAAAATGAAGACGAATCTGACTGAACAACAAATCTGCTAGAAAACTTACAAAGACTTGTAGAAAGTTATACTTACAGAAGTAAAGATGAGTGCTCCTAGATAAAATAAGATAGTAAGTTCAAGGTCGATTTTCAAAGATGTAGGCGGTAGTCATGGAAGGAAGAAAGCATTTCAAGGAAAGGGTTCACCCTTCCAAAATTTTTCTTATTAATCTAAGCAATATAAAGGGTAATGGCAATTTGCAAAAAAAAGTAAACTCTTGTTGTATAGCAAATCTTTTTGCCACAGAGCTACGTAACGCCTCAACCGTATCCACGAAACTATATCGGTGTTAATAAGTAGACAAGTACTTAGATAATACAGCCACAACTTAACTCTTAGCGGCCTTTACTTAAAAGGGGTGAACACACTTTAGCGTTAACGATACGACGCGCTTAAAATATTTATAAGGCTGAGTATAAGACTTCTTGAACTTGTGAGTTTGGCGGTTTTAATCATGAGGATTTATGAAGAATTCTGAAGCATGTTTTCAGAAATCCTTCCAGAAGAGGGCGATAGAACTCTTATCATCATCATAATCAGCCTATAATGTTCCCATTGCTGGAACACAGGCCTCCTCTCGGTGAGAGGGACGCGGGCCCAGTGCGGGTTGGCGGATATCAGATGTCATCGAATTTTTGGTTCTAGGAGTCTTTGGTCAACTGGACCCGCGGGTCCAGTCGACCAAAGGATTAATTTTTCCTCACGATGTTTTCCTTCACCGTTTTGAGAGAAGTGGTGATGAAATTATTTACACAAAGTAAAGCGCCTGTCTGTATTCGAACCTACGACTAACTCGTAAGTCGCGGCAGTTACCACTGGACCATTAAAGTTCAAAGTGATTAGAGAATCACTTATAAATATTATAGTATCCATTTTCGACATACGAGTTTTTTTTACAGTAAAAGGCATATATGTATAAGTATATAGGCAATGATATGCAAATGCAACGGTCTCTGTAGCGCCATGAAACATGAGACTTCAGGAGCTAGTGCAAATCTTAGGGTGCATTCGATTAATCGAGTCTGGTCAAACCACGCTTGGGTTGGTAAATTCACACAATCTTCCCAGAGACATTATAACTACCTATATAGAACGATTATGTTTATCTTTTTAGTAGCAGTAGTTAATGTTCAAGTTCAATATTTTTTGCGGTGCTACCAAATTCAATGGTATATTCAATGATATATAGATTTCGATAAGAAAATACCATATCAAATACCTTCAAAATATATAAAATGCTAAAAAACACTTCCGAAAAAGGATTTTAAGACTCAATATGATTATGACTCTTTCAAAGCTAACTTGCCAACCGACGATTCCGATTAACCTAATCTTCATGCGTTATATTAAATACTCTTAAAAACGCTGGTTAACCATTTAACCATAACATAAAGCCTGGTGCACACTAATGAACACTTAAAACTTAATCGTTATTAAGTACGCAGACAAGAATATCGGGACGAAAAATTTTCAATTACGATAAAGCCCTTACATAATTGAGACTCTTAACTTAACAGCGTTCGCGATATCGTGTGGACTCCGCTTAAAAGCTTTATTCATCTATAAAACGTACGCTTCTCAAGTATCTAAATGAAAATATACTTTATTGTCTTTGTATTAAAGTTCATGTTCGGTGTTTGTGTTACTTGGTTTCTTTACATGCAAATTAATGTTGGGTGCATTGGAAAAGTTTAATGGTATCTTAATTAGTCGATACAAGGAGGTTGGTGCTTATTTAGTGGTGGCCAGTATCAGTTCTCTAATAATGTGCAGGACAAAGTTGGGAAGATTTCTTGTACCTATGTGTTTCTTATAGGAGAACAGAACTTACGTAGTCTTTGGTTTCAGAGGCCTACCTCGCAAATACAATAACAGAGACACGTAACATTACCTATAATGTTACGTGTCTCTGTTATTGTATTTGTCTTAAAATAATAATTATTAGCATCTGCTCTCAAAACGGTGGAAGAAAACATCGTAAGGAAACTGGCATGTCCTAGAACCAAAAATTCGAAGACATGTGACATCTACCAACCCGCACTAAGCCCGCGTGGTGGATTATTAGCCCACTCCCTCTCGAAAAGAGGAGGCCTGTGTCCCAGCAGTGGGAACATTAAAAAAGAATTCAAAAAGTCACATTGGTACTTGCTAGGATTTGAATCCACAACCTCGTGCATGAGAGGCGAGGCCTTAACCACTGGCACTGAGTAAAGGGCCATCACGACAAAGTTATTTTTTTAATTATTATTTTTTTTATTTTACATATCTCGGGACCCTGGGGTCCCGGTCCTTTGGAAGGCGTACGAAGGGCCGAAGCCAACTCGCAGTAATATTATTATGTTCATCATCATCTGCCTAGCCTTTTCCCAACAATGTTAGGGTCTACTTCCAATCTAACTGGATGCAGTTAAATACCAGTATTTTACATGGAGCGATGGCATATCTGAGCTCCAGAACCTAGTTACTGGGTAACACGATACCCCTTGGTAAGCAGACTACAGTAGGATTAATTACTAAATTAATTTAGTTGTTTAATTACCAAAACGGCTAAAAAGATACTACATATCAAACACATACAAAACCACATTAACTTATAAGCGAAGAAAGTTCCACAATAATTCACGTTTCATTAAAACTGACGTTCAAATGAATATAAAGTTAATTCATTCGTTGAATTCAAACTTTAGACTGATATATGACCACCCTGAAGTGAAACCTCAAACAGCCAGTTTCCCCTGATCTCCCCCACCGTCTTCAGTTATGAAGTTTCTAATGAGGAAAGGGGAGATCTGGGATGTTTGGAGGGTTCTCCTTATCCTGGTCTGTGTGTAGCGCGATAATGAATGATTGAACAAAGCGTTAAGTCTATTATAACGTTGCAAGAACTTTATTAGACCGGTTAATGTACGAGGTGAAGGGATGTGCTTATATCGATAAGGTTTTGTCGATGTTTTTGTAAAGGTTCAATTGACTAATGACGATTGCTGATAAAAGGAAAACAATTACAATTAAAAAAACTTGTGCTCATTATTTTCGTTAACAATCCTTGCAGTTGTAGTTTTACGATATCGATAACGCCAAAAAAGTAAAAACTTAATTGCTATAGGTACAAAAACAGAAAATAATTGCCGCATTCTTTTCTATTTATCTTTCGATTTGAAAAAGTAACCACCAATTAATTTAATTAAAACTTCACTTTTCCATTCTGCATTAATCACAAAGATAAAATATAACAATTAAAAAGTAATTAAAACGACACAATATCGCAATTAATATTATCGAGTAAAATTTTATCGACTCGGTACACCACTAGCTACCGCGCCTCGAGTTGAGTCCGCGTCTTTATAATTAGATAAAGCGGGTAACAATTAAACTTCCCTTAAATAAGCCAAACGTGGAGGGTAGCAATTAGCATTTTCAGGCTGATTATTTTATAAGTATAACAAGGATGGTGCATTTGCTGGATGTGGCAACGGTAATGGTATGACTGTATGCGCATTTGGCAAATCAAAATGGGAATGTGTTCAAAAGAAGTCTTCATTATCATTCTCCTGCCTTTATTCCAATTTATTTGGGATCGGTGCAATATGTATTTTTCTTCCTTATTTCTCTACTAGTCGTCATCTCCGTAGTCACCCCCCTGCACTTCAAAAGAAGTATTACTTATTATTACATCATATCAGCCAGTTAATGTTAACTGCTAAAGAAACAGCGGATATTTGTTTTGTATGCGTTCAGTATGAAGTCAAATACGTTGAAAAAATTAGCTCACTTACATTTTCTCTTATTTATTTAACTTTGCCAACAATTGCTGCACAAATAGCTTATAAAACAAATACGATCGTCAGGATCACATACTAGAATAGTTACACAAAGACAAATGAACTGCTATACAAACGTAGGTTTTTCCTCCTCTCCTAAAAGCTCTTCCAGTACCACCTCTACATCGGTGTTCCCTCATCCCGCCAGCGCGGTCTGTTCTAACAAATTTATGCTAGCTAATTAAGATCTGCTTTATTAATTACTTTGGCCAACTCTCTACAGTTTTTCCCTTTTTTTTTCTCTCCAAAATCGTGTATAATAATCTGTTTAGCGGCTATGAATTTTTGGGGTTAAATAAGCTGATTTGACGTTACTTTTTGAGTCTGTTTTTAACGGTAGATAATTAATTTTAGAGTAATTTTATGTCGGCGGTTTGGATGTTAGGTTTTTATCAGCAATTTTTCGAGTTCTGTTGAATCACGTCGATTATAAGGTTTAGTTAGTGTATCTGTTGTAGTAATAATCATTCATACATATACTTTACTTGCTCATTTTGAATAGCAGTCGATAAACTAAATAGTTCACAATCGTTTTTTTAAATGCTGTGTTTCAAAGTTCCAACCTTTAAACATTTTTTATCCTCACATTTAATTAAATGTTACCTACTTACTCCTAACTGAATCGTCCATTATATCAAAAGCATTTTACTTTAAAACGAGCTAAAGCTACAATCTCCTAGAAAAACGGTTCCGCCGGCATGAAAATCGGCCATGTTCACCAGTATTTGACATTAAGGTTTCAAAAAACTCTCTTTATTTGGACAGCCGTTATTGTGTGGCCGTTCACCGCAAACTTAAAAAGCCAAAGCTTTAGACTTTAATATAAAGGCGTACTTCAATTTTATAAAATCACGTACTGAAATTTTCACTACGTCAAAATATGCCCCCGAAAACTCCCTAAACTCAAAACACACGAACAATAAAAATGTTCTAACGATAAAACTTTACAACTTTGCCCTCAGCAGTTATCAAAACAGTCAAATAAATCCGCGAAGCGTTTTAAAACTTCAAGACGTTCTCGTAAAAACGCCCTGCATAATGTATCGGCTTTTGAATTTGTTATTATTTCGTTCCTTAAATTCTTTGGATCGCAATCATGGTTTCTATCAGGTGGAAATGACTTTGCTAAGTTTTCTAACTTTGGAGTTTATGGAGTAAGAACACTATGTGTATTGGCATCGTAAATACCTTTACTGCTTTTGTAATAAACATAAAAAAAGATGATTTCTAAGGAAAGATATTTGCCTACATTGTCAGACTTAATAATGTCTGTTTTATACATGGACGACTTGAGCTTTTTTTTTTTTGTTGACGAGTTGTTGCATCTTGCAAGGCAAGATACATATTTGTGTGTTACATTAAGTGCTCTTCACTAAGGACTTTTCTGTAATTGAAAATAGTAACAACATACGAACACTTACGGCTACTAAACCCGGCTACTAAGTCGTTTTCATGGTTAGCAGGTGCTGTCACCTGAGGGGCAATTCTCGTAATTTTAAGAACGTTCACAGTCTGATCTCAGTCTCAATCTATCAAAAATACCTCTAATGAACCTACATTTTTGACAAATTTTTGACATTGATTGTCGCTGAGATAAGATTGCGACTAGATTTTGAACGTATTTCATTATGGGAATTGGCCTTCTGCTATTTGCTGCTTCATTTGCATCATTTGACAGCATCAATACATCTTCCTCCCCTAATCGTACGGGGATATAAGAAAAGACGATGTGCAATATAAATTAACGACTGACTGTGGAACACATCACTCCCCTTCCTAGAGCCCTCGTATCAATCGGCAAACGGATTTGTTTCCTAATTCCTAAGGAGACAACCTACAAGCAGCAATTATACAAGAGACAACCGACATAGCTTCTAAGAAACGCAACGAAACAAACACAAGCCATTTAGAACTGTATGTTAAGATAAATACAACTCATTATCCTTTGCAAATAATATATTCGCGAAATTAAATCGCAGGATATAATCTTATACGAAAACACACCCTTAGCGGTCGAGATAAGACGTTCTTTCAAGAAACGGGCCTAAACACCCTGATTCGGGGAGTTTTAATATTCACTTATACAAGGGAAAAGAATTACAGGAAGAAAATGAAACAGGGCGAGTAAATAAATAAAGAAAACGAGACGCCTAGGGCGGCCATGTTGCTACGTGGGTAACATTACGTGTTAGATCGTGCAACGATTCCAATTCGATTTGTCGATAGTCGAACACGATTCCAAGGAAATGACCATCGACCTTTAGAATGTGTAAATAGTTTGAGGAAATTGGCTTACGATACTTAACTTCTAATAGAAAGAAAACTACGTAATAAGGCTCCAAAAGCAATCGACTTTTGAATGCTGAGAACTAAAATTAACTTTAGTGCTGTACCCACAATAAGTATAGGGACCGATATCGACTAAATGGAAAAGCTACAAATAGATTAAAATGTAAAAAAACCTATTAAGTAGCTATAAAGTAGTTCACAACAGGGAAATAATTTACTTTAATATGTAGTTAAAATTTAATGCTTCGCAATGACTTAATCAATATTCATGAATGCTGTTGCAAACTGTGTTGATATTCCATTACATCTCCATAGAACTACTTTACACGAACAGTAAACACGATAAAAATCGTCGAAAAATAATTAAACAGCTACGCGGTATCATTAATTGTAAAATAACTAGTAGTACCGCTTATCCAAGACGAGTTGCACATAAGAATAACGTTAAAACGCCGGTAAAAGTCACAAAAATAGGCTATAAACCAAACAAACGGGTACAATACATGTAAAAAGTCGAGCGTTCGTCTTTTCCACCGCAGTTAATAATTGATGCCTCAAACTGCCGAGTTGTGTTGCTCATACAAAATGTATGTCCCTAGCTACCCCATGTTACCGCCTGCTTGATGTTGTGTACATAGCATATGTATAGTAGTACGTCCACTTAACTGCTTCTCTCTAACCTTTGTTATAGCAATTTGGATCGGTTTGGGAAACGAATTGATTGGGTGTACGCGGGGATATATTGTTCCACTTGTAATTTATCGTATAGGTGGATTTGGATGTGGTTTAATGTGACTTTTCAAGATTCTCTTTGTAAAAGTAATGTGTTAATTGGTAATAATTACAAAAGAACAATATATTTTAGCTCGTTCTTTGATTCAGCAAACGTGAACTGTGCCAGGGTTTTCATTTAACACCATTTTCTCATACATTATCGCAAAAAAATTACAACAATCCCATGAATAAAGTAAATACACTTATGAGTAGATGTTAACAGGATTTTATCTTTTTAATAAGTAGATACTAACACCTTATTCAATATCCAATAGGTAATATATTACTTGTTTGCTGTATTAACGCTTATTTGATAAGTTGTTCCTTCATATATAAAACACGCTTTCTACACTTTAAAAGAACGACAAATTACAATTCCAAAACTCTATTAGGTATCGATAATTCAAACTGATACATCATTCATGTATTGAAAAAACCTACACATAATACAACTAAAATTAATTTCAAATATAGAAATCGTTACACACGAATCGACTGTCAATGAAATCGATAGTTTAAATATATTCGTTTGTCACATCCTTATCTGAGTACACAGATAATCAATGAAGGCACAGATCATAATGCATAGGGCCATTGTTTATGGATGAGTTTAAACTATTACTTACGCGAGAGGTGTAATTTATTGTGTTTCATTCATGTATTGTTTTCATTGTTGACAGATGAACGCTGATTGCATGCATATGAATGATTGCATGTTTTATTTAGCACACGTTTAGTTTATGAATCGGTGAAATGAAAATGTTATTCGTCATCGAGGTTTCAGAATGTTTGGTGAAAATTGTTGTCATTTTCTTGCTGTCAAATATTTGAATTTGGAATTTTAAAGCGATCTTGAGAAGTCCGATTCCCGTAATTAAAAACGTTCAAAATCTAGTCGCCATCTCATCCCAGCGAAGGTGTCAAAATGTTGGTACATTAATTAGAAGTATTTTTGTCCGATGTCGACTGAGTTTAGAGTGCGAACGTTCTTAAAAATACGGGATTTGCCCCTCAGCTCTAAAAAGTAAGTAAAAACCGTTAAGACCAGGCACTCTAAAATAATTTCTACGCATGAGAGAGAGAGATAAGAGACCGGTTAGACCGCTATGGTGAAAGACGCTAACGTAGCCGTAATAAGGTTGAATACCGCGTGCGCTCTTTGATCGCGTTCGAGCTCGAAACTAAATGTCGTAAGTCTCAATTCTTATTTTGTTTATAACTAAAGTAATAATTGATCTAGAGAAAAAATATCTTGTGGCTGGATAGTAAACTATATTTTCTTACTGTTAACATTTATTTTAGACATAAAGGCCAAGCCATCTTGAAAAAAAAAGTAATAATCTTTAAAAAAGACATGATTTTTGAATAAAATATGAATCGAGCGAAAATGTTACAATTACGTAACTGTCTTGTACATGGAAAGAAAAAGATCCAATGAATCATATACTAAAGTTCCATTTTGATTGTATGTGTGACTGTTTCAGAATATTAATGCAAATTAACGTAAAATTTAGGGAGCCTCCTCTTAAACTAATTATTTTACCAATTAGTACTCTTTGCATCAAAACATCCAATTAGATTGCTTGGAGGAGCACTGGTGGCCCAGTGGTAACGGCCCCGACATAAGAATTGTAGGTAGTGGGTTCGAACCCAGGCAGGCGTTTTACTTCTTGTAAATAATTTCATCACTACTGCTCTCAAAACGATGAAGGAAAACAACGTGAGGAAACCGGCATGTCCTAGAACCAAAAATTTGAAGACATGTGACATCAGCTATCAACACGCACTGGGCCTGCGTGGTGGATGGGTCCCAGGAGTGGGAACATTAATTGCTTATAAGAGTCTTATAGGCCTATTTCTTATGAGGACCAGATAAAAAGGAACTTAATATATCGTATCGCTTAATAAAAGAAATATTTCAGTGTTAATCCTTAATCAATGTCAAATAATAACTAATTATCATGGGATTCTGTACGGTAGCCCAATATTTGTATTAACGATCAGCATCCTCCGACGCAGCCACAGATAAAGCACACCCATTTGTCATAGATAAAATGCCACTTCATTTAATTTATGTCTCCTATATCTGTTATAAGGATATTAAGTTGAAATCATTGTGATTTAGGAGCATCGTTAAGTCTCATAACTTGTCTAAATATACAGCGTGTTTCAGAAATGTGTGGCCATATAAGGGTGATGCACAGACCTTAGGAGGTTATCACACTGCACCGGACACCGCTCCGGTGTGCGGTGCTGCGGTTTTTAACTTTGGCTGTAGAATCTTGATTTGTACTATACAAAAACCGCAGGGTATACACACTGACACTGCATCTGCGTGCGGTCTACAGTCAAAGTTAAAAAAAACCGCAGCACCGCATACCGGAGCGGTGTCCGGTGCAGTGTGATAAATATGACCAAACATTTCTGATATACGCTGTAGACAGAAGATATCTATGGACTGTATTTTTAACTAAAAGGTTTTTCGTATGGAGAACCCTAAATTCTATATCATGAAAATAAATAGTTGGTGATGCAAAACGTTAAAATGCAAGTTTTTACTTAAGCTAATCTTATTGCTAAACAGCACAAACACAAGAGAAGTAGCAACGAGTAAAACTATCTTTAAAGCGACGCCTATGCAGTAATAACCATTTTCTTGAACATAAAGATTTGTACAGGACAAACTAAACAGCATTCTTAGACCTGTATAGAGAACCATTGAAGATATGCTACTACAATATCGAATTGATCGAAACTCATTCCACAAATCCTTTTTAAAACATTACAATAAATACAGGAACAAAACAAGAAATTCGAAATTCAAAACTGCGAGACAATGCACGAGGTGCGTTCCGAAGTTGTGTTGGTGGCATCACAACCGATTACGTTCTAATGGACAAGCGGTGTTTGTGTTCGATACTGATAACGCATGCTCGATACGCGCGGCGCCATGCCACTGATTTTATTATAATAAAACAAAAAAGACTATTGGCCAGGCACTCACGGCCGATGTTCGTGATCTACTGTCTGATACAGGATTTTATTTCGCCTTTGTAATCGTACTTTGATTGTGTTTCGAAACGTATGTTTGTTAAGTTGGTAGCGTTAGTATTGTTGGTTTGAATTTCGAATAAAGGCTATCAGACTAGATAGAACTAAAGATTGAATGTAGGCAACAAAGGTGTTTGTTAAATAGTTACTCATATAGGTACCTACCTTCTTATACTATCGTACAGATAGAGCCATCCACGAAGACGCGTCCCACTCTTCTTACTAATCGCTAGTGTTTTATTTTTTTGATACACAAGTAATTACCCACTAATAAGTAATTACTGTGTATAGACAAAATTAAAACACTAGCGGAATGTTGCACACTTTACTATGTACGACAAAATTAAAACACTAGCGATTAGGAAGACGAGTGGAGCACGTCTTCGTGGATGGCGCTATCTGTACACGGAAGGGCCTCCTTTATAGAATTAAATGGTTTCATGTAGGTACTGGTAAATATTCAAAAGTAATAAATAAGCCACTATCAGTCAAGTGTCATAAGTACTTATTTTCTTTTGTAGGCTTATAGCTTTTGCTCGCGTGCTCGCAAAAGTTGCAAGGTGCGTAGCCGAAATCCTTTTCAGTGGCTAAAAATATTATCTGCGTGCCAAAAACGACCCAAGTTATAATTATTAGAACTTTTATGAGGATTAATTATTAGAACTTTTATGAGGATTAATTATTAGAACTTCTTGGGTTTCTTATTTTTTGAGGCAGTTCTCGGAGCTTAAGAAATTCGAACACATCTGAAGATGGCGCCGGATGGAACGGATTAATCCGTTCCTATTTTGAAATCTGTCGTACAAAGGGCATTAGTATTCCGATTCGGTCGATTTAGCCGACGTCTCTTTGTATTAACCGGCTAAGTTAATGGTCTCTTATCTCTAGCTCCTTGTTTTTGTCCTGTTGTGTATTATTAAAAGTCGGGTTATCTGCTAACGAGGGGCGACGTGGCTAGGACCAATGATGATAGGATTTGTTTCCAGTTTACTTGATTAATTTACCGCCTAATGTTTTTGACGGAGTAAGTAACCGACGGATTTAGTAAGAAGCGACTTTAAACATAAATAATGATAAAGTTTAAAGAGCTTCGTTTTAAGTAATTTATAGCGTCCGCTTTACAGAATTAATCAAAAGATTCTATAAACTAGTTTTGGGGCTGAATTTAAATGAAAAAGCTTTTTAGTTGCGTGGTCCTTTCTGGTCTTTTTAATAAATTACATTTTAAAACGTGTTAACATATTATTGTAAAACATTTTACAATCGCTAAGTGTGACATGTATTCAAATCAATCTTATTTATTGTTACTCTCATATTCAAAAAAGGAATTAAGTATTCTAAAATATTTGAAATAATACCACAAAGAAACGATATCGTTTTAAAATACCAACATATAAATTCGATGTAAACTGGGCAAAGGAATTTTGGGTTCAGCCGCACTTTACCATGTTTCCGAGCGGACATTTGAAATAAAAGACTCATTTAAAAGATTAGGATAAAGTACGTTCGATTTATTATGAGGCTCTCAATATATTTTTAAACTGGGTTAGCGTTAAGTTATGGGCTGATAGGAACGTTATTTGTCCTGAAAAAAAAAATTAAGCACAGGGCTATTTTATAAAAGTAAGAGTTTTGCTTTATATTCACTGAGGGTTCAAATAAGGAATGCGAATGTCATGCAGACGCCAACCATTAGTTTAGAGTGTAAAATGATTTTTTATACACTTTTTCTGCCCGCTCAGCGCGTTAACAATGGATTTTAATGCACTTTTTCGACCCGCAAATTTGTTCAACCGTAATGACGTACTTTTTAAAAAAAGTAAGAAGGTACTTTCCGAGCAGCATATATACGCTAAATTATGTTATTTATCAATTTATCATTCATTGCAATGATTTAAAGTTTTATTTCGATGTTTTCCGGTTTTGAAATCGTCGGGTTCAACGAAATATGTACTTTGTAACAAGTTGCTTTTTATAAATATTGAACGGAAGATGGACCTACAAATCCTACTAACATCATTCATAGGTGAAATTTTATCAGATAACATTAATCTCAAAAATAATTGCTCATTTTCTTTACATTGACTGCGGTATTAGGTAAGTATATTGTGGTCAAATATGAATTTATTTTCTGGACTAGGTACATTCGAGCACTAAGTATTATTAGTGTTTATGTTTGTGGTAGGAATAATATCACGCTTCAATGCTTTAACATTTTACTAACTTCATAAAACATAACGGGGTATCTGTATTTTGTGTATTAATCAAATAAAACTATTGTAACTAAGTATTACTTCAGAATAAGTTTCAATCGCTTAATTTCACAAGAAAAAAATATAAGAGTTACTGAAAGCCATTTTTTGTACAGTGGTCGCAAGCACGACTGTTGAGAGATGAGGTCTTGTCTTGAAGTCATTCGATGCACAGCACCCTACTATCAGTCAGAATCTGAATCATTTTGAAGGATATTGCTAATCCATTGCATCATATGTCCGAAAAATGTGTGTGTTAAACAATGTAAATAACGCAATGAATGTTGTTGAACTGTCAAAATGAAAACCATTCCTATTGTTACGCAATTACTCCGCTGGTCGAGCAACGTGTTACTGGGCTTTCTATTTGGAATCTATCAGTAGCAATCCGGACTCTTGGTTTGTGCCCGGTAAAGGCTTGCCATTGTAACTAGTCGCGAACGAATTAGGTAAGGATCGCGCCCTATTACATGAGAGGAAACAAAAGCGAACTAACACTTCTGCGTATCCCTTTTGAGAAAACAGGCGTGATGTTATGTTCAATGTTACTGAAACTTTGATCAACTTTCAGTATCTACCTAATAGGTACAGACGCCAGCACATCAAGCTTCCCGAAACTGTCAAATTTTCCCAATCAACTTTGAACCTTATAGTTTAGCAATAAACTTGAAAATCTATTAAAGAAATTTGACAGATTGTAGTAGCTTGATGTGCTGGCTGTACAACTCTATATTTAAATTGAGCTTCAATCGGTCAATATTCAAACAAGAATCTCAACATTATCTATGGTAAAAGATGATTTCCAAATTTATGGTCAAACTAATGATGCCATAAATAAAATGACAGTGTTGCCAGCTAAAAGCATTTACAAAACACGTGTAGTTCTATTGATTGAATGGGTTTAATTAATTTATGTTTATCGTCGATTTCAATATGAGATGGCATGGGAATTGATTAAAATTATCGTTAGAGACTTGTTTCCTACTTGTCACTAGATAGACTGTATTAAATGAAGGTTAATATGCTGTAGGTTATTGGAGATAATAAAGTGGTACGCTTTGTGTTGTATCCAAGCCTTAGTCTGTAAACCTACCGGTCAAGCTCCGCGCGTAACCTATGTAGTACGATACAATAGAAAATCAATTGCGTCTCATTAGCGGAGCTTAATGAGTTTAATTATTAAATTAACAGTACCTATTTGTCTATGTGCTTTAACAAATGTATGTCTTCATTAGTCGCAAAATTTAATAATATAAAATAAGTAACGTTAAGTAAAATTTTACTACATGCCAATTTGCCTTCATAAAACATTTCCTTTTATGTCTCCAACACGTTATTATAAAGTAAAATATGACGTAAAACATGCCATTCAGTTTTACGATTTGTAATTAAAACAAATACTCAACTGACCGTCTCATACTCTTCTACTTCACATTTTACTATCCAACACTATTAGGGTACAAGTAAACACCAGTTTTTGAAGACCCTCAACTGTTAAGGGCATGTAGGAAACCAGGGGTCAAGTTATTTGGACGTTAGAAACTTGTCTGGGACAAGCAAGCTAAGAATGTTGACGCCTAATAAAATAATTACAAGTATTTTAAGTGTAGAGGAATATTGTAATCGAGTGTATAGTATTTTGTTATCAACAAAATCGTCTGAGTAAATGTTGAGAACATGTACTTTGGGGAAAATTAAGCAATTTTTATGTAAATTTTTAGAATTGAGTGTAATGTATTGGATGTATCGATAAATGAAATGAAACTTTTGTAACTATAAATTATTTTGATAACAAAGATAGCATCTACTTATTTATTTTAAATAGTTTTGTTTCAATTAAATTCATAGTTCAGATTGATTTATTTCCGTTGGATCCCGCTTTTGAATCCCATTTTAATATTTTTGGCGTTGGATCCCGCAAAACATTATTATGTATTTCCGTTGGATCCCGAATTTAAAAAATGCAAGATAATTACGTTTTATTGTCGTTGAATCCCGAAAAGTTGTTCCGTTGGATCCCGAATGCTTAAAAAAATCTGAATGCGGGTACTTTCAACAACAAAATTGCTTATAATAAAATTAGGGGTTCACTAATGTTTCACCAAAACTCCATTGAATTTTTTAGTTTACAACCAACGTTTCGTATACTATTTATTTCACAAACAACTCATTTTCTATATAATCTAGCAGTTTCTGGCACTCGCCGGCCGCTGCCGCGGCACCGCTCGCTTCGCTCGCTCGGCTCGTGCGTAGGGGTCACAGTTTTAACTTAACCTAACCTAACATTGTTTATTTTTGTTTAATAATTAACCTAATCTAACTAGTTCGGTTCCGGGTAACCCACTAAAAATAATCTCTTTTTAGTATTTGATAAAGGTAAATCACTTTTCTTCTGAAATGTACACATGTTGTTATAATATGGGATTCAACGGAAATAGCAAACGGGATCCATCGTTAATACCTAAAAAATGGGATTCAAAAGTGGGATCCAACGAAAATAAACGTTCAGATTTATCATTATGAGTATTATGACTGTCTTGTTCAGCCTGAAGTAGCACAGCGCTTCAATCAAGTATCATACTTGAATATACCACTTTAGAAGAAAACAGGATGATGCAGGATGGCTGGTAGCAGCTGGATGAGAGTTGCCGAACATCGAGTTGAATGGCGTGCAATAGGAGAGGCCTATGTCCAGCAGTGGACTGTCATAGGCTGATGATGATGATGATGAGAAGAAAACAATGGAAGAACGTAAAACCTATTTTTACTTCTCAAGGTAGCCCTTGAGAAGTAAAAATAGGTTTTACGTTCTAGGCTGGACAGATTCACCAGCACGGCGGTTATTATTTGTAGCAAGTCTAAAACTACCACAAAGTTTGTCTAGGAAATCAGTTGAAATTAGGTAGGTATGTATGGCAGACCGAGACAAAAATGGCTGACTGGTGAATGGCCAAAAGAAATACCTTGATATTGTAAGTCAGGATAAAACAATTTTAAGACGATAAACCATACCCTTCTTGTAAGGTTCATCTGGATAAAATATCTATATTCCTAATAGTTTAGCCTGACATAGTTATGATTGCTCTCAGCTCTGTTTTAAGAGTAGTGGTGGTCTAGTGATAATGGCCGCGAGGAGTTGTAAGTCAAAAGGTTCGAATCCTGACAGGTGCTTTACTTTGTGTAAATTCATCACCACTGCTCTTACAACGATGAACGAAAACATCGTGAGGAAACCAGCATGTCCTAAAACCAAAAGTTCGAAGACATGTGACATCTACCAACCCGCTCTGGCCCCCGTGGTTGTTTACGGCCTATTCCCTCTCACCGAGAGGAGGCTTGTGTCCCAGCAGTGGGAACATTATAGGCTGATTAATAACTGTGTTCTCTTCAAACAAAAGAGCATCACAGCACTCATCTATTAAAGATTATGATTAAACAAAAGAGCATCAGCTCACCTCCACTTCGTCCGTCTATTCTGGAACCACGTCTTGACCTGTGCGTCAGTCATTTTCAAGGTCTTCGCCAGGCTTGCCCTCTCAGCAGACGCCAGGTACTTCTGCTTGTGGAACCGTTTCTCCAGCTCGGCGATTTGCAACCGAGTGAAGGATGTTCGGGGCTTCTTCCGCTTCGGAGGTGTTCGGTTTTGGTAGGGGTGACCAATCCGCCTCGTGATTGGGAATGATGCTGAAAAGAGAGGTTTGAAAATTGTTAGTCATTTGACAATAGGAGGTGGCGAGGGAAAGAGTTCCTGGAAGGACTTGGGGGAGGGATTTGCCCAGCAGTGAGATAGTATGGGCTAAAAAAACAAAGTCCAAAGACTTGGAGTTTTTTAGGTGTGGTCTAGTATGAAAGCCACTGAAAAATGCCATGCTTATCTTGAATCACACTGAATTTATTTCACAAAAACTATTTTATTATGAAAAATACCTTTTTGATTATATTCAGGACCATATACCTTAAAATTGCAGAGGATTATATCCAGCAAATAAACAATCAAAATCTAAAATAAAGAGAATACGAAGACGTAAATAGTTTTTAAATGAAAGAATAAAAATCAAATGAATGAAAAGTAATTTAAGAAGTGTATTATTACTCCATTCATTGTTCGTTTTATGACTCAATGTTTATTAAAAACAAAACCTCAAGAACTAGGTTAAACTGCCTCCGTAATAGGTTCTATTCAAATTCTGCTACGTAACGTTTATATCAGACTGAATCCATCAAGCAATTACACCGATTACGACTCTTAGCGTACATTTACATCTTATCTTAGTAATTGAAATCACGATTTAATCCTTATGAACAATACAGATTGAGAATTATGAAAAAAAATATTATGAATAAATAATAATCTCATTAAAATACACATTCATAGGTCTATGAAGTTTTGATTACATCAGATAATCAAAGAAAATTACATGTTCATAACCATTCATGTAACACACACCTTAAAAGATTGGCCATACACAAACCGCAAGCTTTATTACTTTAAAAAAGGAAGCGGTAATCGTTACAAATCGTTTCAAAGTAGCTGTTGCACGTTCTCTTTTGAAAATTACATCCAAGATGGCGGGCGTAATCACGTTTTAAAAATTCGAAACTCAATAAATTACTATTTAAATGGCGCGTTGCTATTGGTCGGACGGTCGGTAATAGCCGGTGTTTTCTGTAATAGATCGATTTGCATTAAATGATCCGTGAGATGAGATCATGTTGTTTATAACTATATTGTTTTCAATGTCATATCCATATTATGGTACAATCAACGTAATAGCGTATTTATGTCCATTTACTTCTATAATTTCGTAGCAATCTATCTGTCTGTCTATTTACTAGACCGTAAATAAGCTGGGCATTTATGATAAAAAAACAAGTTTAATTCCGAGCATTAGTTGAAATTGGTTGCTGTTAAATTATTTGTGCAAAAAAATACAGGCTTGAGTGCGAGTAATGAAGTATTGGGACATCATAATATATAATGCATTAGTAGCCATTTATTTCAGTTTAACAACGCTTTCTTTTCTACAATTATATATCTTTTACTGACCTTTAATTAATTGGCCATTATATTCAGGCCTGTCAAGGTTTTAACACTTTTTTGTGCATTTAAACGCCTCGCGACATACATTGTATACACATCGCAATAAATTCATTGCACTAAGGACTATATCACTACTGCCCTATTCTGAATTAAAAATACATTCATAAATTCTTTTCAAATATGGAAACGTATTAAACGGCGCGCTCTCATTGGTCGGTCGACAGCGTAATGGCCGCCTCACGTGACCGCAAATTATGTAGCAATTGCTGGGGAGTAACTTGGTCGTAGTTTAAGATTGTTAGTGACTTTTGTTCCCCCTGCAATTTAAGTTTAAAGGTAAGGCTTTCGGTTTATTCATTTCCCAGTGCACGAAGTACCTACTTGTGCTTACGTTTTGACTTTTAGAACGCATTTTATATGTTGTATTAAGCTTTTTATTTTATGTTTTAATCATTATATCTTGGCACAATAACTAAATACTAAACAAATAGTCTTACTCTTGTGTGGTAAATTACATAAAATACCGCAAAAGTTCTGGTGCGTAGAAATTTTTTAAAACTGTACCTACCTAGGAGGCATCTCGCAGCACTTTGCTACGAAACTTTAATGGACGTTATAAATATTAGTTTTTTTATTAATATTTATCACAGAATTTCAACTCAGATGAGCGCCAAAAATTAAGCTAGTTACTATACAAATATCTTAAACACTGTCAATACCATTAAAACAACCCATCCATCTTAAACCCGCCTTCAATATTCAGCACAACCTAACAACATGACCCACAGCCGCCACAGAACTATATAAAAACGATTAGCTACATAGTAAAACGAATTTCCCGTCCGTTGGTATCAGGGTGGAAAAGGGTGCGGTAACAAGATTCCGCGGGTCGTAATCCGGTTAAGGGTGGTATGATTCATGCGTGCGCCCGAAATGGCGTGGTTTGTGTTACGTGAAAGTTGCAGAATAAGGACGTTTTGAGGTGGGTGTACATTTGTAGCGTTTGGGCAAAAATGTGCACCTAGCTTTACTTTATTTTTTATCTATGCTCGTGCCATAATGTTTATGTACCTATTATTTTGATTGTGATTTTCCAGGTTCGTTTTTTGTTTTTATTTTGCTGTCTGTTTTTTCATTTACCTACTTTCTGAACTCGTTACCCATCTGAAGAGTTTGTTGGTTTAATTTTTTGAACACGCTAATCTCTGGAACACCTATTCGGATTTGAAAAAAACCTTTTTGCATACATATAGCTCTATTCTTGGGGAAGCCTATGGGCTATATTTAACATAGCGATATGTCCCTTAGGAGCGGAGCAAAACGAAGGAAACTCAGAAAGAACAGCAGTACCTTTGTACTCAAATTATAATTATGTCATATCCCTTACTGGGTGTACATAAATAATAAAATAAATAAAGAACGCTAAACGAAAACAGGCAAAATCAGGCAATGCGATGCGACGGGGTGGGTCAGAGGAACAACAAAATTTCACATGGACGAAGTCACGGGCAGAAGCTAGTGATTAATATGTCGAGCTCCGCTAATGAGACACAATTGATTATTATCTATTGTTTCGTCGCCAATAGGCGACGCGCGGTGCTTGACCGGTGTATCAGATCATAACAATTCAATTAAGGTTTAAGACAAATATTGACTCAAAATGTGGATGTACTATAGATACATCGCTGCCTGATCCTGCGAGGAATACAATCGTAATGTTATGGTTTGTCTCAAAGAATATTAGACACATCGTTTACTTGTAGAGGTTTTACATCTAAACAAGCTGCAGCCCGCGGTTTCACCCGCATAAGTGTCGATCCCGTGGGAATATCGGGATAAAAATTAGCCTATATGTTAATCCAGGGTGTCAGCTACCTCCATACAAAATTGGTCCAGCCGTTCGAGCGTGAAGAAGTAACAAACATATAAACACACACACATTCACAAACTTTCGCCTTTATAATATTAGTGTGACAAAACGATAATTTCTCTAATATTTACAGAAAACTGAAATCTGTTTTTGTAATTTACATTATCATTAGGCACCCACATAAACTAATAAAGCTTGTAATTATACTATTAGCAACTACAGATAAATAGAGTTTATGTATGGTTGAATCATAACCAATGATGATTCATAACCAATTTTATTGCACCCTAAGTGACATTACACTAAGCATTGAAATAAAATCTAGGTATTAGTATAATTTCATCACGTTTTAACTGTCATTATTGTCGTTATGACACCTTATTTCCAATAAACTCCAAGTTATTACAGCTGTCAACTCCTACGCAGTACAAATTGCTAATGCATTGGTGTGTCAACTGTCACTTTAATCAATAATGCAATGCATGGCTTAAATGATACAATTTTGTGCGAATGATATCAGCTTGTATTATTTTACTGCAGTTTCATTGATCTATGTAATAAATAAACCTTACCAGCACCCTAATTGCGTAACACACTATCAGTCACAATCTGAATCATTTTGACGGATATTGCTAATCCATTGCTTCATAAGTTCGAAAAATTTGTCTGCTCGCCAATGTAAATAACGCAATGAATGTTGTTGAACTGTCAAAATGAAAGCCATTGCTACCGTTAGTGCGTTACGCAATTACCCCGTGGATCCTTACCCAGGTCACGGTCTATCTGTGTGCCAAATTTCATCCAAATTCGCTCAGCCGTTTTAGGGTGAAAGCGTAACAAACAAACTCACTTTGTATTTATAATATTAAGTAAAGATTTTGATAGCCAGTTTTCTAGGGGAAAAGCTAAGTTATTCTTGCTATTTTCAAGCTTGATGACTAGAGGGACAATTCTCGTAATTTTAAGAACGTTAACAGTCTGATCTCAGTCTCAATCTGTCAGAAATACCTTTAATTTACCTACATTTTTAAAAAGTTTTTGCCTGAGATGAGATTGCGACTAGATTTTGAACGTTTTTAATTACAGAAATTGGCCTTCAGATTTGTTTCCAAATTACTAATAAGCTCATTCTGCTATTTTAATAAAATTAGACCATAGAATAGAATAGAATACTCTTTATTATGTACACTATATAAATTACAGACAAATATAGAAACTTTACAATGGGTGACACAATGGGCGGTGTTATCGCTAAGAGCGATTTTATGAAAATAATATTTGGCGAGATGGTTTCTGCTAGGGTCAGTGGGCAATTAATACGTCTTAACATACAGAGAAGGAACACCAACTTCACTCGCTGCGTGATGACAAATTCAGTGTGATACAAGCTAAGTGAATTACTAGACGGACTGCTGTTTTACTCGAAAATAATTTTGCTTCTTGTTGTTGTTAAACCTAGTACAAGTTTTACCAGATACCCGCATTGCAAACATATGCATATCAATGTTATGTAGATACTACCTACACATACTAGCTGTACACACGCAGTAACAATAGTGGTAGCATCCAAGAATACAGTTTCATTTTATAGAGAAAGGAATGTAAACTAAGTAGATGTGCCTTAGTTGGGTTTTAAAAAACGACCGAGCAAGCTTCCTTCTATTTCTAAACGAATAAATATTTAAAAGAATTTAAAAAACATTTTTCACACCCGTAAAGATTTCCTCGATAATTTTCCTCATCAAGACGAAACAATAAAAAATCATAACCCTTAATTTTAAAACGAAAACCCTAATTACGTCTGTTATAAAGGCAGAGAAAAATTAACAAACAAATTAACATTGAAGGGTTTAACCGTCTGGGGCGAACCCTTTATGATATTACCGTGCAATCCAACCCTACGCGCGCCCGGGCAGCACTCACCGTGAATCACATTTATTTATGCTGGTTTTATTGAAACCTACAGTTTTGTTACAGATGTTAAGTGAAAAGGTATTTCAAAGGTTTACTAATATTTGAATATTATTTTAAGCCCGGCTAATAGCCAGCCAATCAGTTGCGTTGAAAAGGTCAAACGTCAAACCTAGCCTAGCATAATATTGAGAAATGGAAATTATGATGGATATTAGTTTAAGGCTCTCGCAGACAGACGCGTCTTGACAACGGTGCGATGCGACTCTGGTAGAACAATTGAAGTTTTCATAGAAATCGTTCCACTAGAGACGCGTCGCACCTGTCTGCGGTAGCCATTAATTGGTGTGACGTAGATACCTTAATTTTACATCGTCCGGCTTATTGAAATCCACTGCTGAGTATACTCTACCCTAGTGCCTAAAATTAGTGTACAATTCTGAGAGCAAAAAGTACTTTCAAGATGTATGTAAATACATACTACCATACACAACACCTCAGAGCGCTGCTTTCACTTAAAGTGAGACAAATTCTTGCTCATATTTTCTTACAAATCCGCCCCCAAGTGAGGGAAGTGAAAAAGTAAGGACGGGAAGACGAATGCCTGACGCCTAATTGGACGCAGCCGTCACGAGGGATTACATGGAGTCGCTCCATCACTCCTACACTCGCATTTGTCCGCGCCTCCACCATTTTAACACACTGTGCACCAAAAATTCGAGTAGACAACGAAAAAATTTAACAGCATCCATTATTTACTGATTGAAATGTTCCCGCCATCTGCATACCAAATGTAACTACTGGATCGAAAAAATAAAAAGCTTAAATTTTTCGGCAATTTTTTGCAGATCAATTTGCGTTGCGATCATAAATATGCAATTACCCGGTCCACTGCAGGACCGCCAATGTGCACCGAGAGTAAACATTTCTCAATTACACCGGACAGTGGTGCGGAGCGAAAAAAATGGTGGACAAAATCTCATATATATTGTACGCAACAAGCGAATACCAATTCCCACTAGTTACGTTGCCAAACGAACGGGAATCGGGGAGGTACGACCTCATGGAAAATTCATGGGTTGAAATGCAATCGGGTAACGGGAAAGCAGGTTTAGGTTGCATTTTCAAACGTTGCACTCGTTCGCCGGAACAAAAGGCAGGCTTTATGACGTTGTGCTTTTAGTGCCTTTGTTCGTGTGTTGTATTCCGTGTACGATAGGTGTTCGACGTGTTTGGAACATTGTTTTCGTGCAGGTTTTGTTTTTTTGTTATGTAGTGTATACGAGTAGCTTGAATGGGCTTGGTTGGCCATTTTATGTTTATTTGCTTATTTAAAAACGTACACCAACCGCTTCCGTGTACAATAAAGTATCTTAAATACTTATAACTCTAGGTAACAATAACATCGAACTTACACAGTCGCCAATTTTAGGTTGACTTGAGAAATAGATGATAAACTGATAACACGTCAATCGATCAATCAACTCAGCCTATCGCAGTCCACTGCTGGACATAGGCCTCTCCCAGACTGCGCCACAGCACCTGGTCCTCCACCTTCCGCATCCAGTCTACCCCAGCCACCTTCTTTATGTCGTCCGTCCATCTAGCTTGGGGACGTTCCACACTAAGCTTGCCGATACGCGGTCTCTACTCCAGGACTCGTCTGCTCCACCGGCCATCGATCCTTCAACAGACATGGCCAGCCCATTGCCACTTCAGTTTGCTTACTCTGCCGGTAACTCCAGTTCTTTTCCGGATAATTTCATTCATGATTTTATCCTACAAAGAGACTCTGAGCATAGCTCGCTCCATAGTGATAATAATAAAAATAAAGGCTCTAGGATTTAGAAATTATGGCAAAATGCTTCTTAAACTTAATATTAATAACTTAAGGTAAATAAAAATGTTATGTTAGTAGTTAAGTCATCCATCCCAACTAATTAAGGAGTCATTTATAAAACGTTTTCTTTTTTAAATGGGTTTCATACCTTTGTTTTATACTGAATAAACTATCAAACTACTTAAATAATATAAAAAAATAACAATTATTATTAATCATATCATAACTCAGCTAAAGCTATTCACGAACTAAAATATGGCGTCGAAAAACTCCTCCCCATTTTTAAATTGACCAGAACCATAGTCAATAAAATCATTATTTTAAAATAAATGTTACATAGATAAAATCATTCAACATATTGAATGCAATTTGTATTATCATAATGTACCAACAACGATAGGAATAATTAAACTAATTTTATATATATTTGCGGAAAATCCCTCTATGTTATTAGCGTAAATTGGTTCCATGGTTATATTATATTATTATTGCTCAAAGTACATTACAATTTCAATGCAAATCATATATTATCATCTTACACGCATTAAAATATGCAAAGTTAACTTCACACTATCTTTCGTTGCCTAGGCAAGTGTAATTTATAATATCGCCAATACCTAGGTATTGGTGATATTATAAATTGCATGATATAATGCAATACTCAATATTTATTTATATTCCACAATGTGAACTTAGGTGGTAGGTTTTTACTAAGACATGATCTTTACGGACCCTGTCGGGCACAGCAAAGTAGGAGATTGGAAGAGGGCTTTAATCTAATGAGGTATTTGGTATACAGCACCCTAATTGCATAACACACTATCAATCTCAATCTGAATCACTTTGAAGGATATTGCTAATCCATTACTTTATATGTTCGAAAAATTTGTCTGCTCAATAACGCAATGAATGTTGTTGAACTGTCAAAATGAAAGCCATTGCCACTAATAGTGTGTTACGCATTACCCCGCTGGTTGGTTGGTTGGTTTATAGTATTTGAGTTTTGTAGGAACTATAAACTGTTGTCCTGATTTGCGTTTTATAAAAGTAACCAATACCATGTAAGTAACTATTGTTAACAAAAAAAAACAAGAGTGATAAATTGAGATCAGCTATGACTCCCCCTAGCAACAACCTCTTTCTCAGTGATAGATAATCTTCAATCGCCTAGTTATATTCTTGAATCTAAAGCTTTCTTATTCACATCCAATTAATTTTCATTTACCACTACCTTTTTTGATTTGAGCCTGATAAAGTTGATGTTTCATCTAAGTAATCGAGTTCTCAAATTCTCATAGACGTTCCAAATATTTTTTTTACTAGCCTACGCTGTCTCAATCCTGGGCGAAGGACTTCCATCATTTCTTCTATCTTTCGCGAGTCCGCGCGTCCTCCTTCCAGTTTTGACGGAACCTATCCAGTTCGTCCCGTATAATGCCGTCCAATAAATTATACTACAAAAAATAAAAATTATTATAAGATAAAACGGTTGTCCGCCAATTACAAAAGAAAATTAGACAATATTCATCCGGGGGTGCGGGATTGTCCGGGGGTGCGGGTTTGTCCGAAAGGGTTACCGCTACCCCGGAACATAAAGGGCTAAGGAAGGAACACGGATGGGTTTTAGTCAGTAAGAGTCTGACACTCCCTTCCGCTCCACCCAGAGCGGGAGGGGTCATTTGATGATTTCCCATCCATAAAAAAAAGACAACACATGATCATTCTGACATGATCGTCTTCCATTCCATTCGTCCGCGAGCATGTAGTACTCGCAACAACATACAACACTAAGAGGAAACTACGTTTTCAACAAAAAATGGAAAACCTACTCTTCACTGACATCTAGTGTTATCTCATCTCCTACCTACGTACCTACAAAAAACAATAGCACGTCACAACATTTTCATAGCGGCCTTATTTTTTCCACGACATCACTCTGATTTGTAACACAAGGAAATATCTCGACAAATGCTCCCAGGCTTCCACGTTCGTGGGACAGGCACATAGCTGTGCGATTACACGCACGCTCGCTCATTTTGTGCTCATTAAAATTTTGTCTCCACTGTCGTCGAGTCGACCACTGGGGTTACGTGTCACGGCCTAATTGCGGATAATCTAGCATCCGTTGGTCATGTATGGGAATTTTAGACTTGAAACTTTTGAGAGGAAATGGGGTACGATCAAATTAATGCTAAAGGTCGTGGCGGACGAAATAGACTTTTTGATATCATAAGGTAATTCTGTATTGCTATACCGCAAAAGGGAATTAATGAAAGTATTGCATGCAGTTGAAATCTGAATGTTACTACGGATATGAGTTATGCCAATGGATAGTGTTGGAAATGAGGAAGACCAAGAAAACACATGGAAATTCTGGATAGCAGACAATGGCGCGATTCTCTTGTTCACAAGCTAAACTAAATTTAATTTCAGTGCATCTTTTTCTTTCTATTTTTTAATCACGTCTAAATTGTCTATGGAGTATCTTAATTTGACAGGACTAAACTAATATTTATCTCCTGTCCTTTTCTTAATGAAATAGAAAGAAAAAGATGCCCTGAACTTAAATTTAGTTTAGATTGTGAACAAGAGAATCGGCGCCAATATAGAAATTCTGGTTAGTAGCGGCGGAAAGTAAGAGACGTTGGTATTGAAGAAAAATCATCATCGTTGATACATCGAGACGAGAGCAAAAAGATGATGTATCCTCCCTCTAAGTTAATCATGAAACCCCACTGACTGAAGTCACTGACTGACTGAGTGGAGTCGGAAAACATTCAACGGCATTAATTATTGTCAACATGCAGTCAACAAGCGATCAATGGTCATTTCCCATTTATTAAATTGGCCCTTGCCTTGCAGTAAGATAATGTAGGTAAGGCTCGTAGTAAATTAATGTTTCCTGTTTTCTGTGTCCGAATGATTTAAATGAGAATCAGGCGATGTACAGTCTCGATTGTTCCGAAAAAGCCTTAAACCCTATATTATTAACGTTATCAGTCACTAACTGCGCCTTATGTATTACCCGCATAAGTCTTGACCCCTTGGCATGATGATGATGATGATGATGATGATGATGGGGCTCCCTTTTCCGCACTTAGACTCCCATTTGGTCCGTTGTGCGTAGGGATACTGGCTAACAGAGCCAGCCTAGCTCCGTCCAGAAGCACAGAAGCTTCCTGGGAGCTTCGCAGGCTTCACGGAGCGACCTCACTGTTCCGAGGATTTTTTCGCGTTGAGACGCCACAGCCTCGCATTCCAGGATGGCGTGGGCGGCTGATTCCTCGGCGTCAAGGCAGCCCCTGCAAAGGGGGCTTGACCCCTTGGCAATATCGACATGAAATGTCCTAATCCAGGTCATGGTCTATCCATGTGCCAAATTACATCCAAATCCGTTCAGCCGTTTTAGCGTGAAAGCGTAACAGACAAACATACGAAAAATCAAATCTTTTCTTTTTATAATATTAGTTTAGTCGAAGCATTGTTTTCTGGTAAACTATGTATAAAGTAATTTGTGATTCGGGCTGTGAACACATTAAAAGCTTGTGAACGTTTGCTCGACATCATTTTCTAGGCCGTTGAAGAAGTCATTTCGCAGGTTAATTGCATGTGGCTAACAGTACCTTTAACTACAGTTTATGTAAAGAAAGACATGGTTCGTCAGAGCTTGACAAAAGACAAGTACAGTCAAAAAAGTGATAAGTATGCAGGATCGTCGGATATAGTTGAAGTTTAGTAAGAAACCGATGGATGTTGTCGACTGAAATGTAATTTGATAAACGAGCTGTTTGTTTTCTATTAATAAAATTAAATTTTATTCGAGAACATCCATCGGTTTCTTACTAAACTTCAACTATATCCGACGATCCTGCATACTTATCTCTTTTGTTGACTGTACATACATGATTAGATGTGCATTCAAATAAGCTGCACGAGTGGCTACTTATGATTGATTGTAATTTAGCAAACCCTTGGCAGCAGAACGGTAAGTATTTTTTACCCGACTGCGCCAGAAGGAGGGTTATGTTTTTCGAGAGTATGTATGTATGTTTGTATGTATGTATGTATAATTGTTTGGCACGCTCTGCAGCCTGAATGGTTTGATGGATTTTAGCTTGTGAGGTGTCATTAGATTTATATTTACTGTGAAAGTGACACTGGGTACATCAAAATAAAAAAAAAAAACAAAATGGCGGATTTTTGGCGCCATATTACGCGTTCAAAAATTTTTTTTTCTCAAAACCTATCGAGTGGGGTATCAAAATAAAGGGTTTTAAAAGATGATTACAAAAATATATACAACTTATACGGTTAAAAGTAATTCAAAGTAAAAAATCGTAAAAAAACACGTACTAAGAACTAATTACGTGTAGTTTTAAAATAATCTGTGATGATTTGAGATTAAACGGAGCAAGTTTTTTGCCTGTTGCATACAATGAAATTGAAGCAAAAAATTACTTTGAATCGTCTGAACACTATTTAGACGGTGCGTCTCTTATTGTTGCTTCAACTTACTGTATGTCGTGGGTAATTAAATCGCACCATATAAATAAGCGGGGTAATTGCGTAACACACTGACAATGGCTTTCATTTTGACAGTTTAACAACATTCATTGCGTTATTTACGTTGTTGAGTAGACAAAGTTTTCGAACATACGAAGCAATGGATTAGCAATATCTTTCAAAATGATTCAGATTATGATTAATATAATAGTGTGTTACGCAATTAGGGCGGAGGCATTAAATGCTGAATTGCATAAAATGTTGAAATGCATTAAATGCTGAAATGCATTAAATGTTAAATTGCATTAAATTCTGAATTGCATTAAATGTTGAATTGCATTAAATGCTGAAATGCATTAAATGTTAAATTGCATTAAATTCTGATTTGCATTAAATGTTGAATTGCATTAAATGATGAAATGCATTAAATGTTGAATTGCATTAAATGCTGAACTGCATTAAATGATGAATTTCATTAGTAGTTGAATAACCATAAAACCTATACAGGATGACAGAAACATCGACGCGAAAACTACAACCATGAAGTCAGCACATGATTCCCAACGTCGAAATTCTTCGTCGGTTATCGTTATCCGTTCAGAATATACTGAATCCATGGTAACACATTGCCCGTCGTTGTCCCTACCATCCTGTATTAAATGAGAGAAGGTAATAACTTCCACAATTTTAAAGCCTGAGTTTGGCTGCGCTTTACTACCAAGACCCTGATCCCGACATAGTTCTGTATAACTTCAATTACCATTCCGCCAACATAGAAAGGGTGTGGTAACATTATCCAATTATCCAACTTAGCATGATCTATCTATACCTAACATAAAATTCAAAGTCCTGACTGACCACGGATATCGATGACTGACATATATCAACGCATAGCCTAAACCGGTGGTCCTAGACTAGAGATATGAAATTTGGAGGGTGTGTTCTTTGTGAAGAGTAGGTATCCAATAAGAAAAGGTTTTTCGAAGTTTCACCCATAAGAGAGTGAATGGGGCGAGAGTGAAGTTTCACGCGGACGAAGTCGCGGGCAGAAGCTAGTCAGCCTATAATGTTCCCACTGTTGGGACACAGGCCTTCTCTCGGTGAGAGGTGTGGGTTGGTAGATGTCACATGTCTTCGAATTTTTGGTTCTAGGACATGCCGGTTTCCTCACGATGTTTTCCTTCACCGTTTAGAGAGCAGTGGTGATGAAATAATTTACACAAATTAAAACACCTGTCTGGGTTCGAACCTACGACCTACAGTAGGTACAACTCTTAAGTCGCGGTTGTTACCACTGGGCCACCACTGCTCACCCAAAAATTTAATTAAGCTTTTGCTATACCTATTCAGCAATCAGGTATCAAGTAGTAGATATCTCATTTTATCTATACCAACATAAATCACTACGCGTCATATTAAATTGCATATTTGGGTCTTACTTTTTTCAGTCACGATAAATCGTGTCCGACACATTCATTTGCTTATGCACATTCGTTTTCGGTCATTAATAATATTACTAAAACTGATTATAGTCTATTCAAAAAATTTCTGATGAAAATGTAAACAAATGGATCAGAAAACGTACCTGCAGTGGATGCCAATTTGAAGTGCTACTGACAAATTGAGTGCTTCGATTTGATTATTTGAAAACTTAAGCCCGGAATTCTAATTCAAAATTATCTTATCGACTTAATTTAAAATGTCTTTCATTTGACGTTTGAGGTTAATTTTATAACATCAATTTTTGTCAATTTTAATAATGTTATTCAACAATCATTTTTGGGAAAAGTAGTGAGATATAAAGTTGATACCTTCTAAATACAGAAGAATGTGGTACTACACAGTTTCCTTTAGTGAGTGATCATAGGAATCAAACCTGAACACGGTTTGTTTATACTTTCATCAGCTACTTTAAAAACAGACATTACAGCTTTGCATATTAGGAGGTAATAAACCGGGCGGCCATGCTGATGGTAAGTAGTCAACACCACCTACAGACATCTGCAAAACCAGAAGCATTACAGGTGCGTTGCTATTCCAATGACCTGTAATCAGGCTGTACGCCTGTAATAACACCAGCTGCGGCCCGTATAAGCTTCTAGTCCCGATTTGCATAGCAACGCAACTGTGCTTGGCGGCAGAAATAAGTAGGTATGGGGCATAGGTGTAGTGGTAGACGAGCTCCTTTATAGAGAGCTCTGTATCGTGATTTCATTGATGTAATTTAAAAAAACATCCATTATTTTAATACTGCATTATAATATCCACTGTGGCAACACTGTCAAAGTACAAATTATTAATGTGTTTCCACTATGGCAACTAAATGTATTATTCTACTTTGGCAACACTTGGAAATAACGGTTATTATATTGTCGTTATTTCTGGGCGGGGCAAATGTCGTTTTAAATGGTAAAATGTAGTGCAAAGTTAGTCGTTGTTGGATTGCGAAAGAGTACCTACAGTTGTGCGATTAAAAATGTACCAGCAAGAAACGGTGTTTTCTTATTATCTGCTATTAGACTACTACTACTTCCTGGTACCTACCTACAGTAGGCCGCACGACAAAGGTGACAAAACCAGTATCAGCTAGCCTCGAATTGTATTGAAACTCCGTGATACGCCAGGCCAGTTCAAGGGCAAAGTGTTGCTACGGTAGGTATTTTCTTATTTTTCCAATTCGGCAGAGCAACTTAAGAGTACTACATGACCTAAAGCGCGGTCTTTGTCCAACTGCATAGAAAAGAAAGAGAAGCGCGATGACACAACCCTGGTAATTTATTGTAAAATATGAAGCAATTATCTATTTATGAAAAATCTATTGTTTGGACTAAAAAATTAAAACACTAGAGTTTTAGTATGTTGCTTGTAGAATAATCTGACAAAAAATCATAATGATTGTATGTATATTAGTATGGTTTTTGGTTTGGTTTTTGGTTACGGTTTTTTATGTTTTTTGTATGGTTTTGGTTTTTTGTCGTTGGTTCCGAAGTCCGTTGTTTTTTTTGTAAAAAAGTTTTTATTTTTCACTTTTTAGTTGTATCTACCCCACACAAATTCAATTAACACTAGTTCATTGAAGAATTGAAGACACCGACTAGAAGAATCATCAAAATTCGCATAGAAATGCCGGAGATGCAGTACATTTATGCATATAACTTCGTACATAGGAATAACCTAATTTATTATTTACTAAAACCTTCCTGAAGGTATGTAGATCACATTTGTGTAAAAATTATCAAAATCGGTCCATTCGTTTTTGAGAAAATCGCGGACATACATACGGGTCGAATACAGAACTTCCTTTTTTGAAGTCGGTTAAAAATGGGCTTAACTTTAGAGGAAAAGATCACCTGTTCCTGTACTAGTTAAAAAAAAACTGTATCACAGGAGACAGGACGAATGATGATGATAATGCCTCCTTATTATTCTGTACATAATTTCTAAAACCTTTGTAGAAATCAGAACAATAGGTACTAACAGATGCAGATTAAGTGCCTATAATATACTTAGCCGATTGTTCTATAATCTTGATAAAAGACATTTCAAGCTGTTTCGTCATGACGATGATTGATTAAAGTAACATAAAAAACACGTCTATGCAAAAGCACATAAACATACATGCAATACCACTTAACATAAACGGGGATTCTTCTAATCTTTCTGAAGCGAAAAATATAAACGGCAATATAATATTTTATGTACTCGGGTCCACGTCTCGGGGGGAGGCGCGGGGAGTTCGCTCACATATATTTACACATTTGAAATATGGCCGGGTTTATGGCATCGCGCGTTATGGATTGGCGATAAAACGTATCAACTTGAGGCTTACTTTACTTATACTTAAGGTTATGGATCTTGGGAGGCCTTTTTTGGCGTTTTACTATGGTACCTAATAGAAATTTCTTGTGTTCATATAATCTAACTAGGCTGTGTTGTCCCACTGCAGGGCAAAGGCCCCCCTCTCCTTTTTCTTCTTTTGCTAGTGCCAGCCAGTCCTTTCGGTAGGATTCAAGCTCGTCCCGCCATCTTCGTCTCGTGATTATTGTTCAAAGAAGGTGAGAGGTCAAAACAGATCAGCAAAAATTAAAACCCTCTATATATCTCCTACTTTGCTGTATAGATAGTGCCATCCACGAAGACGCGCCCCACTCTTCTTACTAATCGCTAGTGGTTATCGCTAGTTAATTCCGCTAGTGTTTTAGTTTTTTGATACACCCTGATTACCCACTAATAAGTAATTGCTGTGTATCGACAAAACTAAAACACTAGCGGAATGTTGCAAACTTGTACTGTAAGCGATTAGGGAGAAGAGTGGGGCGCGTCTTCGTGGATGGCGCTATCTGTACCCGCAATGAGCAAATCTTTGTAAAACCTGCCACCTAAGTTCATATTGTGGAAAGCAAGAAATATATTGAGTATGAAATGATTATTATTTCTTGGTTGAATTTAGTTGGGATAACTTACTACAGAAAAATTATATGATCTGTTGGAAGGCTGTTGAATTTTATACCCTAGGAGGGTATAAATTTTACGTTTTTTTCTTCTTCAGGTAATCCTTATGCTTATTCGATAATGGCGCCGAATCCCTTGTTCACAAACTAAACTAAATTTAAGTTCAGTGCATCTTTTTCTTTCTATTTCATTAAGAAAAGGACAGAAGATAAATATTAGTTTAGTCCTGTCAAAATAAGATACTCCATAGACAAGTTTAGACGCGATTAAAAACTTGCCTACTAAAAATACGTCAATTAACGTCAGGCGTTGACTAATTTGACAGGACTAAACTAATATTTATTTTCTGTCCTTTTCTTAATGAAATAGAAAGAAAAAGATGCACTGAACTTAAATTTAGTTTAGTTTGTGAACAAGGGAATCGGCGCCAGTAACTATTTGCAATTTTCATTTCATCTGATGAAGTAATTTATTTCCCCTACTAGCTGCGCCCCGCGGTTTCACCCGCGTAAGTTTCGATCCCGTGGGAATATCGGGATAAAAACTATCCTATGTCCTTTTCCGGGACTCAAACTATCTTTATACCAAATTTCATCTAAATCGGTTCAGTAGTTTAGGCGTGAAGAGGTAACAAACATATAAACACACACACACACTCACAAACTTTCGCCTTTATAATATTAGTGTGATTACATGGGACTTAAACATAACTGGCGAAATGTGGGTACTACTATAGTACTACCTATAGATATGCCTCTCAGCCTCTACCTTACCCTTAGGGGATTACAAGCGTGATATTATGCTATGTTTTAGTTTATTACCCACTATAGTTTATTCATTACACGTATTACGAGAGTTAATCCCTAATTAATATGCAAAGCGTTAAGATATCCGTACCGACCGCAATAATTTCAACGCACCATAAACAATTACTGAACTAAAGCCCCAACTCACCCACGAGGGGAGGTCGGGCAATTTCACACATGTAAAATAATATACGAAACGTAACCCCTGAACGTATCATCGCATATTGGTTCACGTCAAATTTTCATAACGCCAACGATCCCGCGTCTCCCCGCGGGAAATGCGGGCGAAGAGGCTTTCGAGGGGAGGTTGGGGATATTAGACATGTGTATTAGTGTATCGATGATTTTGTGGCACGTTTGAAAGGTAAGAATGGTGCGATAAAGTTCGGGTGGAGTGACGACGAAATAAAATTGTGGTGACGTGTCGTCAAATGTTATGCTTTTGGTAAATTGTAAGTGCAGCTGTGAATGTTTTTCTTTATGTCAGTAGATAACTGAATTTTAGCTTATTACACAAGTTATCGCTCAATATGTAGAAGCATTTCACAAATAAATTAAAGATATCTATTTAAAAAAATGGACGTAATTTAAATATAGGTTTTTACTAAGGTACTACCTCCATTTTGCCTACAGTTACATAATTTAAGCCTTTACTTAGAAATAAAAAAGAAACAGCTGTGCACATTTTTATATGATAATGTAGATGCTTATCTATCTACCAACGGCCACAAACATTTTTATAGTTTTTATTTCTTTATTTATATGTAGACATTTAAACTGGCAAATATTTAAGCCACCCATATCCGCAAAATTATTATTTGAAATGCAAAGTATAATCCCATTTAAAATAAACTAGAACCTCACAAGTTATTCCATGAATAAACTGTTAACATATTACTTAATTCACAATTAAAATTAAGTAATAAACACAGCTATAAAACTAAAAACATTGACAAAATCCAAACAACCACTTATCTGAGGTTTTATAGTTATTTTATGTTCGTTACGTATAGACTTATCTTTACTTTTTGATATCCGGATAAAAATGTGTTTAAAATGTCGTTATCTATTCATTTTCTCTTGAAAATAGTGGATACGATGCTAAACGGACTACTGAGGGGCAATTATCTAAGCGATATCAGTCTCAATCTGTCACAAAAACCTCTAATTTCCCTAAATTTTTGATAAGTTTTTGACTTAACAAAAATTTTTGACATTTCTTTGTCGCCAAGATGAGACTGCGACTAGATTTTGAAAGTTTTAAATTACTTGAAAATTGGCCTTCTGTTAGTAATTCCCTCTCACCCAGCTGTCCCAGCAGTGGGAAAATTATAGGCTGATTATGTATGTATGTTAGTAAATATGGCTTAAAGTAGGATATTAATAGATTACTTATAAGTAAACCATAAACAATTTCATAGTCAGAGAAAACGTACCTACATGACGTTTGCGCGGTTGACGGATTACCATCTATATATTATGTAGATAAAGGTTTTCTACGTAGGTAAAATAATAATTGTAAAATTAATAAGTAAATTAACAATGATCAAATCAATATTAATTAAGAAAAATAAATAAGTATTTAAAATGTTTCCTAAAATAAAAATGAGTATTTTGACAATATGGTCCAGTTTTGCCGACGGGGACACTATTTCGTAAATATTAATACAAGACAGATGTTGATAACTTAATCCAATTTGCTTTAATTATTTAAAATTCAACAAAAACCTCTTCATATCTTAGACAAACTACTGAAACTGAAAAAACCTAAAATGTCCTCATTCTCACGGCTTCAAGTAACTAGCTACTTACATAATGTTATAAAATAATAATGATGATGATGATCTCATCATCTTAGCAATCACTTTGGGTGCCTTGGCCCAATTTAAGGCACAGTGTTCATTAAACAAAATAATGGAATCAAGAAAATTCGTGCCGACACAACAACTGGGCAAAATTACTATGAATTAATGTTTAGACTTTTGGAAGGTCTGTGGTTTAGTATCCGTCGGTTAAAAACTTAAGACTAGTGTCTGAATCATCGCGATTCTATGTTTTTATAGTTTTCAAGGGCAGCAGCGTAATTACGTATAACAGTTTTAATGACAATCTCTTTCATTTTGACAGTTCAACGGCTTTTCTTGCGTAGATATCCATATTTTGAACACGGATTTGAAATACAGCACGAACTATATTGCCGTTAGGAGTGTGTTACATAATTATGTAGGTACGCAAAATTGGTCATAAGACTTATTTAGACTGTACCCTATGTTTAATTAAGTGGAGTCTTATGATTGATTTTCCACCTACTTTGCATTTTTGTTATGGGTTTTACCTAAACCTTTTTCAAATCAAACAAATTTAAAGTGCAGTAAAAGTGCTTGTGTGTTTTAGGCCTAAAGCAAAAAAACACGGAAGCGGTCGTTGATGTCTTTTGTATATTCATCCTTTTTTTTGCTGAAAAATTAAGTTTTAATGGAGAGACTTATGAAAATGCTTACAATCTGAGTTCATATTTATTTTGGTTGGATAACCATTTTTTTATTGCTGTATGGGCCCGCTCTTGACCTCGATCACGCCTGATGGAAAACGATGGATGAGGTCTATGATGGAACGAGCGTGCCCAGAAGATGCCCAAGGCACTGGAACCCCCACGGATCGACGAAACACAGCAGGTTGCTTGACGCTTATATTTTTATGTTCATTAAATATGAGAAATATTTTGTTAGATTTGAAGAATTCATATTTCGTTAATCTTTCTCTCAAAATCAAAGTCGTTTATTCAAAGTAGGCTGAGAATCAGCACTTTTCGAACGTCAAAATTACAAGAGACAGTGCCCCAAAACGCCCGCCCTTCACCACTTCACACTTCTACAAGTACATGCATGTTATTGTAATAGGTGCCAAAAGATGTGTTTGCTTACACTTTTCCCAGTTAAATCTTAATCATCTCAACATCAACCTACAAGTTAACTTCATACTCCTTTATCCAGCTCTTCTGAACCCAAACTAATAACAAGTTACGCAGCTTCTCAGTATTATGTTATAAGTTACAAGTAACGCTGCTTAGGCAGACTATCAGTAGATTGATATTTAAGAGTAAGCTCACCTCCGTATCTTACTTAAAGATAAGATAAGTTAAACCTGTTCTATCAACGATTAACTTGGTCTAGTATAGATTATGTTTAACTGTTTTATTAATTTTCTACGTGTGCTTTGAGAGGCTTGTTTTTTACCGGATGGTTATCACACTAATATTATAAAGGCGATAGTTTACATGTGAGTGAGGGTGTGCGTGTGTGTGTTTATAATTATGTTTGTTACTTCTTCACGCTCAAACGGCTGGACCAATTTTGATAAAATTTTGTATGGAAGTAGCTGACACCCTGGATTAACATATATATAGGCTACTTTTTATCGCGATATTCCCACGGGATCGACATTTACGCGGGTAAAACCGCGGGGCGCAGCTGTTAAAATCTAAAAGTCAACAATCATTTGTGTCCGAAATCAGCAATGCAATCTTCACGAAATTCTAGAACTTCTCAATGATAAAAATTTTATGCTTTTCCTATAGTGGGTTAAATTAAAATAATTTGGAGCCTTCGATGATCGAAATTTTGAACAGAAGCAGTTAAAAAACTACGATAGTTTTTTTGTAAAATCCTTGTCTTTGACAAAAACTGTCCGTTTATTTCCTCATCGCTTTTTTTTAGGCACTGCAAAACTCCTGTTTTGAAATAAACATTATAATATTTTAACTGCAACTTGTGGCTGCGATAATTACGCTCCCAGTTTATTTTCCCTGTGACCCAGCTGTATACCTTACAATACATATTCAACATTATTTTCAGTATAGCCCGGCCACTATAGCCAAATATTGCAAGTTCCTATTGTTGCAATATTTCCAAGTGTTGCCGGACTATTGGTAATATTTTTTGTGAAAATTTGTAATTGGCCATCGACTATATAATGTTACTACACACTCTAATGTGCAAGCTGTAAGTTTTCTTAAAGTTTATAAAATAAGTAAAAATATAGCCAAGTCATAATTTCCTTCGCCAACAATTTTCGTCGCAATAAACAAAAAATAAAAAACTCAAACTGTTGCAAGGAACAGGCAAAACGGTTGGTAAATATAAAAAGCTTTAATAAAACAGCTCGATGCTCACTAATAGATGCAAAAAGGTGGATTAGGTAAAATTGTGCGGTAAAATAATGAGAACTGTAGCGGAAATAGGTAACCGCCATTAGGTAGGTAAGTAGGTACTAGAAAGACCGCGGTGAGACTGATTCCACTCTCTATTGATTTCGCAAAGCGATCACCGTTTTTGTTAAGGTAACTGCCTTGCCTTTCTAAACGGTTGACAATCAACTAAGGTTGTTGCTTCAGAAAAAAAACGCGTTTTTTTTTTGTTTTTGTGTAATGATACCGTTAAATAACCGCTGTTCAACAGTTTTCGGGCGGTCACGCGGCGATGCTGGTAAGATTTTGCTAGAAGAAGCTGGAGTTTTAAGATGTTGGGCGTTTATTCCTATCTAGTGTAAGTACGGTCAGGGAAATATATTGTTAAGCAAATAACACCCTACGTCAATTCATAAAACTGTCAAATTATGACAGTTGTAACTTCGATATACATAGGTATGGACAATTTAAGTTGCTAGTCAATTTGCTTAAGAATTAATTTACCTGACTTAACCTGCCAGCTAGATATCGATAAATAGGAATCGACTTCCAGCATCAGCATATATTTAGCTAACATAGAGATAAAACCACCACGTCACATTCATATGCAGCGAAAAATAACCCGATTGCTTGGCAATTTGAATGATATTATAGCAAAGCTAACGATTTTAATTATTACCAATGATTTATTGAATAGGCATACCCAATCATTTGATAACTACCTAACAATCTTTAAGACACAGAAAACACTTAAGAAAAGACTCCGTAACATAAACCCCCGCGTTCCGTCGGTAAGCAAAGCGCAATAACCGCAAATCGACGGAAACTGTTCCAGACGACACGCTTCAAATAGCTCGGTTATACAACTATTATACAGCTACGTTACTGAGCACATAACCATGTCATAATCACACTTACAGTTATACTTATAAGAACTGTATTTATGGTGAAAATATTGACGAGGCGACGTTTAAGGACTCGACTCGACTTGCCTCTAACTGCCAAAGATTAATAATGAGTATGGGAAGAGAGTCTGGACGTACGCCTTTCCTAACATTCTAAATAAGCTACCAAAGGAAATTGCCAAAAAATTAGAAAACAAAAAAGTGCAACAAATTAAAAACATCATAAAGCCTACTTTACCGTGGGGAAGTTTGGAATGGAGGAGGCCTGCGTATAGGTTTTTAGCCTTTATTATAATAATAAAAAAATATTTAAAAAAAATTTTTTAGACACAATTTTGATGACATGCTAAGCTCAACAAACAAAAGATAGAAAAATTAAAAAAAAAAATAGTATTAAAGATATAGTGCAATTAAGTAGCGCTAGACCCCACACTAGGATACCCTGTGTCGTGGGATCTTTATTGTTAACTTTAAGTGAGCAAACTCTAAAATATGTTAATAGCGCACATAATCTTATTTTGTATCCAAGATTGAGCGCTATTGTGACGTAAAATGTTCCATGACAAGTTGTTTAAAAGAAATAGATTTAATTTTTTTTTTTTTTAGGAAGACGTGTGTTCTAAGGAGCTAAGGAAAAGAAACCAGCGGTACAGCACAAGTGATTAACAAAAATTGTCATGAGGATGTTGTAAGGATTTGGAAAGCTTGATTCGTGTACGAATACCCATACAGGGTGGCAGGGCCATCGACGTGCAAACTGTAACTATTCGTCGGATATCAAAAACAAAACAGCACCCTAATTGCGAAACACACTATTAATCGGAATCAGAATCATTTTGAAGCCAATTGCTAATCCATTGCTTCATAAGTTCTAAAAATTTGTCTGCTCAACACGTAAATAACGCAATGAATGTTGTTTAACTGTCAAAATGAAACCGATCCGATTGATAAAGTGTTACGCAATTGCCCCGCAGCTTATCCATAGAGAAGTGCAATACCTACGCGGTCAAGATGTATGAGAACCAATTTTTTTTTAATAACCGACGAAAAATTTCAACAGAGGGGTTCAGAATCATGTATAGAAGCTAGCACATCAAGCTACCCGAAACTGTCAAATTTTCCCAATCAACTTTGAACCTTATGCTTTAGCGATAAAGTTGAAAATTTTGTAAAGAAATTTTAGCTTGATATGCTACGTCTGTACCCACAGAATCCATTGTAACTGGTTGCGCGTCAGTGTCCCTACCATCCCGGCTATTTTTTTTTAAGAATGACAAATTCTGTGAGTAAAAAATAATAATTTATTTAAAACTAGCTGCGCCCCGCGGTTTCACCCGCGTAAATGTCGATCCCGTGGAAATATCGGGATAAAAACTATCCTATGTCCTTTCCCGAGACTCAAACTATCTCTATACCAAATTTCATCGAAATCGGTCCAGCCGTTTTCATGTTATGTCGTGACAACGGAAAACGGGTTTCATTTTTATATATATAAAGAAACTAATAAAAACTGTGAGATCATTTCTAAAATATCTTCATAATCGTGCAAATTATTTCGAAAACAACAGTATACCTATTTTATTTTTAAGGATTTTTATGTAAAGTATGTGTTTTATTACCCTTTGAATATTTATACTATTCCTATAACAACTTTAATTAAAACTTTTAACACGTAAAAGTAACGCTTTTTATAGTTTTAATTACCATTTTCCTAAATTTGACCCACTGTAAATTAAACTCTTTGACAGCTACACAAGACAGAAAATCGCTCTACTTGACATTTCTAAATGCAAAACTGATTAATTAACCGCAAACTATTTACCTATAGGTACCTACAGTTAATCAAAGATTATGTTAATCTACGTTTAACGACCCTATAATACTCAAATGGTGTAACGACAAAAGTGTTTCAGTGTTCAAAAAAGCCATAAAAAACTTTAATAGTGTAATAAAAAAAAACTCGTGGCGCCGACGATTTTTTTTTTTGTTTCTTTTTTCTCACTCGTTAAGTATTTCCGATGCACGTACGGATCTGAGGATTCCGAGTAGCTATTGTCTCAATTATATAGAGTAAATGCAGGTAATTTGGAATACAGGTTACAAAAAAAAACATATTTACCAAGGCTTAAGAGAAATAAGAATGAAAACCACATAAAATGTTAGTAAAACTAATGTTTCATTAGCATAATAATAATCAACAGTATTATTCTTCTCTATATGGGATAAACTTTGGTTTATTCATAAATTGACAGAAAGGCACTGATAACCCAATGTGAATATAATTTGGAATAGGGTATTCCAAATTAAATTCATGTGAATATAATTTGGAATAAAGTACGTATTCCAAATTAAATTCACGTTCATATAATTTGGAATGTCGGAGGTATTCCGAATAACATTCACCATTTTCTTTTATTTATTTATTCAGAACATACATTCATAGTATACATTAGTAGTACAGTAGTAGTATACATTAAAACTTTTAACTTCAAATAGTCTAATTCCACGTCTTATTTGGCCCCATTTTTTCTTAATCTTGTATAACTTTTTACTTAAACTTCAATCAGTCCTAACTCCACAACTTATTTAGCCACTTTTTCTTATCTAAGTCCTCTTTTAAATAATCAACTTTTTACTTAAACTTCAATCAGTCTTAACTCCACAACTTATTTAGCCACTTTTTCTTATCTAAGTCCTCTTTTAAATAATCAACTTTTTACTTAAACTTCAATCAGTCTTAACTCCACAACTTATTTAACCACTTTTTCTTATCTAAGTCCTCTTTTAAATAATCAATTTTTTACTTAAACTTCAATCAGTCTTAACTCCACAACTTATTTAGCCACTTTTTCTTATCTAAGTCCTCTTTTAAATAATCAACTTTTTACTTAAACTTCAATCAGTCTTAACTCCACAACTTATTTAGCCACTTTTTCTTATCTAAGTCCTCTTTTAAATAATCAACTTTTTACTTAAACTTCAATCAGTCTTAACTCTACATCTTATTTGGCACCTTTTTTTTTCTTGGTATTTTTTAAATTATCAACTTTTAGCATCAACTGGATAATTCGTAAGTAAACTCTTAGGTTAGTCTCTTCTAGTTTTTGCAATAATCACACACATAGCAACCGGTGTCGTAGCCTCCGCATTCACTGTGCACCCAGCATTCACACATAAAACATTGTACCCATTCCTCTCCCCTTCGATCTTCTGCATATTTTCCATTACAAAAGAAGCATACGCAATCATCTCCCGTTGGTTTTTTTACACTTTCGTAAGTTACTTCTTCTTCGGACTTGTCAGACGTAAATGTAGCATCACTATCAGAGTCAGTGTTTTCTTCTTGCAATATCTTTCTTTTAGCAGCAGACTGAGTCTTAGCTTTATTTTTATATTTTTTCTCAACATTCTTTCCACTTCTACGTTTTCCTTCTTGTTCACTACCCACTTTTCCTTTCCCCTTCCCCGTCCCTTTTCCTTTTCTCTTATTGTTCTCTTTACTTTGGTCTTTCTCTTCATTTTTGGCTGCTTTTTGAATTTTTTTATTCTTTTTCTTTTCTGCTTCTTCCAGTTCGTGTTTATAGGGTGAACTTGAAATTATTTCCGATTTTCCTGTTTTGCGACCTCTATTACTCGTTCGTTTTTTAGCTAAAGGCATAGGCGAAATGTGAAACGGTGTGACTATAGGGCCACTACAAGAAGGACTTTGACACGTTTCTTGGTCTCGGTTTATTTCAATTTGAGTTTTTTTTGATACAGACCGTTTTTCAATTACTGTTTTTACTTTTTCTTCACCAAAACTTAGTGGCTGAAATATAGATCGAGAGGAATTTGGCGTTCCATTTCCAACCAGAGGACAATTTATGTCGCGACGACGTGGTTCTGATATTTGTGCAGACTGGCCTGATGGTCCATCGACGTTTGGTTGGGCTTGCTCTATTAGAGCTATAATTTTACTAATTGAAATGTCAGAAAGACGTTCTGGACACATTAAGGAAGATGACAGGTTTGGTGTATCTAGTCCGACTTGTCTACTGTCTAAGTTTGGTTGGTCTTGTTCTAGAAAAACTCTGCTAAAAGTTGAAATATCAGAAGGAAGTTCAGGATGTATTACGGAAGGTGACAGGTTTGGTGTATCTAGTCCGACTTGTCTACTGTCTAAGTTTGGTTGGTCTTGTTCTAGAAAAACTCTGCTAAAAGTCGAAATATCAGAAGGAAGTTCAGGATGTATTACGGAAGGTGACAGGTTTGGTGTGTCTAGTCCGACTTGTGTGCTGTCTGAGTTGGGGCTACGTGGTTCTAACGTCTGCTTGGATCGGCCTAGAGGTTCTGTGATACTTGGTCGACCCTGCATCAAGTTCTCTGGAATAAGTTCCTCCTCCACATTTTGAGCTGCTGCTGCTGCAAAATCTGATTCCGTGAAAATGTACCTGTTAAATGGATAAATTCCACCAACACTAAAGCCTTTAGCTGCAATCTCTCCAGTCTGGCATTTTCGGTAAGCTTTACCAAATAATTCTGCAATATCATAAGCTGTAAGTGGTCTATTATTTTGACGCAACCACATACGAATTTCCTCGCTATAATAAGTCTTAAGAGGATTCATGAAAGATTTATCCATGGGCTGGATTTTGTGTGTACAATGTGGTGGCAGTGAAATCAAGGTCACATGGTTTTCTCTTGCTTTATCTACGAGTTCGATGTTCTTTGTATGACTAAAATGGCCATCAAATAAGAGAAGAACTGGTGACGCTTCAGATGGATTCACGTAATCAATAAAGTGCTGGAACCACTGAGTGAACAAATGTGTCTGTATCCAGCCAGAAGGATGTGCCCGTCCAATTGATCCCACAGGTGCTCCTTTCATTAAATTTTCACTCATATTTTTCCGCGGAAAAATCATCATAGGTGGCACGAAAATTCCGGCTGGGCTCATACAAGTCACTATCGTAATAAGAGATCCTCTTTCAGCGGACGACATTGCTCCAATTTGTTTTTTGCCTCGCCGAGAAATTATTTTAGGATATTTGGATTGGACAATAGAAATTCCTGTTTCATCGACATTGAAAATACGACTTGCCGGGAATTTTTTTTCGTCGTAAACTTTTTCTAGAATATCATAAAATTCATCCATCCTCTCCTTTGTAAAACCATTTGCTCTCGCAAAGGATGTACCAGATGGTTTTCGCATTGACAAAATATGCTTGTGCCTTGAGAGAAATCCCTTAAGCCAGTATCTTCCAGCTCTTTCATCTTTAAATGGATGACTTACATTATTCCTAACAGCAAGTTGGTAAGCTATTCTCCTCATATCCATTTGAGTCAAACCATATAATTTATCTTCCATAAGAAGAGCGTATGTTACCAGCGTGTCTTCAAAAGCTTTGTTAAAAACTGGCTTGCGACCAATTTTTTTTGTTAAAATATCTTCCATTGGTAGTTCTGTTTGTTTTGCAAGCCGAAATACGGTAGTTCTAGGTACGTTATAAGTATTTGCCGCTTTCAAGTACCCCATTCTTTTTTCTCGTACAGCTTGTACCGCAGCAGCCATATCTTCTTGACTCCACTTCTTTCGTTTTTTGTATTTATTAGCAGGAGTGGACATATCTAAAACAAATTTGAAAATATTATTCATAAACTGGACAAGTAATTAAATGAATCCTGTTTCTCAACAAGAAGTAATTTTAAAAAAGTGGTTGTCTATAAAGATGGTTTACGGACGATCATTTTACGTGGGTTATTGAGGAGCTACTTAAAGTAACTGCACAAGAGCATTTATTTACTCTTAGCTACCCAGACTAATTGTACAGTCATGACAAGAGTAGTAGACTAAGTTTGACCGCCACTGTCAAATTCAGTCACAACTGCAGTCAAACCTTGTCAACTCCAGCCACAACCCCAGTCAGCCCCAATCAACCCCACTCAACACCAGTTACAACCCCAGTCAGCTCCATCCAACCCCAGTCACAACTCTAGTCAGCCCCAGTCAACCCCAGTCAGCCCCAGTTATTCCCGGTAATTTTTTCGTGCGTGCAGCCCATCAATTTATAAGACGTTACCACGTCAACTGTCCACTGTCCCACTATCCACTGGCCATTGACGCACTGTCCACTGTCCTACGTCCACTGTCCACTGTCCCACGTCCACCGTCTACTGTCCACTGTCACTGTACCACGTCCACTGTCCTACTGTCCCACTGTCCATTTTCCACTTTCCCACTGTCCACTGTCCTACTATCCACTATCTTCTGTCCCACTGTCCCGCTGTCCACTGTCCCCTGTCCCAATGTCCCCTGTCCCACTGACCCAATATCTCCTCCCACTGTCCACTCAACATAAGAAGTACAAGTAAGTAGGTACCGTAATAGTGCATGTAAATTGGAATATTCCAATTTAACTTCACTTGTTGTTAATTTGGGACATTCCGAATTAGCTTCACCTGTCGTATACCAAATTAACAACATAACCCTGCCTAACCTCAAAATGCTGTCAGGTATGTATGTCTATAGTTTGATTAAAAATAAGTGTTAATTTCAATAATATAAATGCCTAACCATAGATCTGCATCAATGAAAACAAATAAATATGATTAATATTCGAGATACAAACTGATTTAGTACTTACTTGAAAAATTTTGAGAACAGCACTTTCACTCGGATGACATTTACAAAAACACTGACCAAATGGCGCAGTCTAAGCCACGCCCCCTGAATTGAATAGTACACAAACTACTTAATAAAGGTGATTTCTAATAGATGTCGCTATTAGAAACTCTAATACTGTAATATTCCAAATTACCAACCGTATTCCAAATTACCTGCTTTTACTCTAGTGTAACCCTGTAACCGCTTCCTCTTTGCCGGTGGTCGCAAAAACCCGAGGGACCTGCACGCGTCGGGTTGTGGATCGGTTTTTTGTGAATTTCTTTTGAGCGAATTGACCGAGATGAGGTGAAAAAATGAAAGTGGTGTTTCAGCTTTGGTTTTATCTGTTACAGGAGATATTGATGGGTTTTCCCACAATCTAGCAAAAAAAAATAAGTTAATAAAAGTATGAAATGAGTGAGTTTGAGTGAAAATATTTTTCGCCAAAATTGATCATTTCGGCATTAGCAAAACCTAGGTAGGTTTACTTTAATAGTTTGTTACTTCATGTTAGTCTCTTGGATTTCTCTTTTAATTATAAAACTAACAAACAAAAACGACAAACACGACAAACATTTTCGTAATCCCTATCTGTGTTTACTCGCATAAAAAAGCAAATCACCAAAGCATCAGGTTCAATACGAAAAAGTTCCCAACTCCAATTACAGCGACACCAAACGTGCAACTTAACAACCAATTTTCTGTCAGGATGAGTAACATAACAAAAAAAAGCAGTGTCCCCAACCTGACCGGCGGCCGACGCGACAAATTACAGAACGGGGCGCCTTCAATCTCGCCTCGAAGGACCAAAAAAAAGGGAAAAAAAGAAATAGTTCTCTAGGTGTGTCATCGGTTCGCACGCGAGAGTAATTGGCTCAGAGGCCGTTGGCACCCGATTTGGACCCTTTTTTTTATAAAACAAAGAAGGAAAAAGTCGTGTCTCAAATATTACAATTTTCGATGCGTATTTGTTTTTTTTTTTTGGGGAATTTTAGATTTTGTTTGGTCGGAGAAAACGATAGGTTTGTGGAATAAGCTGTTTACTTTTGAAAACTTTTTTATCTATTTGAAAAGTATGTAGATACCGACTTGGAAAACAATGCCAATTTCAGGAAAGTAAAAAAACTTAATAATCATATTTTGACACTAGATCACGGAACATCGGAAACGCTAAAGGAGAAACAAAAGTAAATGCATAGGTTATCTACTAAAGAGCAACCAATTACAGGACTGAAAAATTGTGTTTCGGTCAATTAAAGAATAAAGACTGGACATAATCAGTACTTATAACTAACAGAAGTAATCGATCCAGGTCAACATTATTGATAAACAGCAGCATATTAATTAACTAGGAATCTAATATTTATTACAACTTGTACATTACAGGGAATATAATGCGACAGTTCAATTTATTTTGTTATCTGCCTCATTAACCCTTTTAACTGATCTGACATTTGACATTTCGTCTATCATAGATTACAATTAATTAACAGTAATGTAACGTCAATCAGATATCTTAGGACCATTTAATAGACAAGATATTGCTATCAATTTTCGCACCGTACCTGACCTTAATTCAAAAGTTATTAGAATACAAATATTTCAAAACTCAACAGTGCATATACTGCGTACTCTATAATTAATGGATAACCTTAAATAAAAGGAATTTAAAAGAAAGTGAGTAAATTGCATATTTATTTAAACTTCTACATGATGACTAGACATATTATTGTTTGGATTTTTATTAACGTCCATAAATTCTATTATAATCCATTCCAACGTGATCCTATAATTACCGGACACCCTATTAGCAATGTTCACAAAAGACATCGGAGTTTGATTTAAAATAATGATAAAGTTCTTACCGTTCAATCTATCCTTAACAATTTGATGTGCGAATGCCGCCGCTGCTGCTTGTCTCATCGGATCCATGGTGACTCCCCAGGCACCCAACGCGCCCAGAGCCCTATGAGCTGGCACTCGAACAACCCCAGGGTTACTTGAAAACCCATACCCGCCACCGATACCCAACCCAGGTCTCAACAACAGTCCCGAATTTGGATATAAACCTGGCGTATGAGAAAAGTTCAAAGGTAAACCAGAATTGTCCTTCCCGTCATCTTTAGCACTCTCCGATTCAGTGTCCTGATCACTTCTGTCGTCACTTTCCCCGGAATTTCGACGCTTATCTATATCCTCGAATTGTTTCCCTAAAAGCCGAGATATGCTGAAAGGTAGATTCACCCTCGGTTGGGTGTCAGTCATATGCTCGTTCGGTGAATCACGATATCTGTCGTGGTAACTGTGTTCTGAATCTCGATCCTCTGATGCTATGCTTCTATCGCAATGCCCCGATAGCCTGCTGTCAGAGTCCACATTGATCTCCTCTTGGTCATCATCAGAGTGCACCGACGACATTTTTAAAAAGATTTTGTAACAGTTTATGAAAACACTGACACTAGATTTTAGTATTCACCGATACTTTTCGCAGGAAACATTTTTTTAGGAAACACTAATTTTAAATTAGACCAATGCTATTTCTAATCCGAAATAAGAATGGAACATACGAACTCGAGTTTCTTATTTGAAAAAAGCTCAGTTGGCGCGCTACGCTCGACCGCACGCGACCGAATCGTTACACAGTGTATCGGCCAAAACGAGCCAATCAGCAGTATCCCCACCGCTTTTCGAAATTCAAACGCGATAGTTTGACCGCACAAACGCCTCAACTATGCCCGTTGAGTGGAACAGTTTCCAACAAAAGCTTAATACGATTTCCAAACATAAAAACTCGTTTGGACTCACTAACTTAAACAGAACGATTCGCTGCGTCCCTTTCGTGGATCGTCTCGCTTCAATTGAGTCCCCCCATGATACCATTAACAAAGAGTTTGCGACTTTAACTCCGTTCACATAAGGCTCACAATCTTGTAGCAAATGTTGGTCTTTGGCACATTTTTAGCGGTCTTGTAACAAGGTAAATACCACCAAGAATATTTGTGTGATAGAGACAGATAGAAACTTTAGCGAAGCCTTTCAGTGCGTTAGAGGGGGCGGGCTATATGTCTATCAGAGGGCGTGGCCTTTTTCTTGTAACGCGTCGTTTAAATCCAGTTATGGCCTGACAAATGGTGTACATATTAAGGGGGGCAATGTTAGGAAACTATTTTTGAATCTTTTAAGACAGTTAAATTATTTACGTTCGGCGGTCGACCGACCTCCTCTATAGTAGACAATGCACTTTATAATAAAATAGATCCCAAGTTTCATGTTATGGCCATAGATAAGTAAGGATAATGTATTGCTGAAGATAGCTACTTTATAGTATTGTATCCGACAGTTGGAGTGGTAAAGGGTGTTAGATTATGGTTTTCTATGATACGGGAATGCTTATTCCTTTTGCTGTTATGGTTGATCACGGTAAAAGGGATGACGTAATGGAATGTGTATCGAATTCGCAATTTCATAAATATTTGAGTTGTGTTTTTGTGAAACGGACGGTTTATGGAATTGTTTTGAATAAAACGCGATCGTGATTTGGCTTAGTGGTCATATCTAGTTATACATTATAATATACTCTAACTAAAATTCATGAATAATAATAGATTAGGCAATCGATTTTCTATTTTTCTTTATTGCAACCATAGCACTTTCTCATTTTCTCAGAAATAAAACTTGAGTGCTCAGCAATTCTGCTTTAACCAAATCTTTCATGGAGGATTATTCTTGCTTGACTATTTGGTAAACAGTGCTAGTGATAGATATATTCATAGAAATGTCTATGGATATATTACTTAGATAGTATTCCAAAATATATAAGCACAAGTTATTGTATTTATTGGAGTTTAACTGATGGTTACGATTTTTTGCACTGGTCCTATGATAGACTCAAACTCAAAGCATTTATTTCAATTAAACCATTTACAGGCACTTTTGAATTGTCAAGAAGTCAGTCAGTCAGAAAAAATGAAGCTAGACCCTTACGGAACTCCACCCTCAATATTCTATAAATTAATATGTACGAGATCTTCGGTTCCTTGAATTTTTTGTTTTTCTTGCCTAAAATACTCTTTCGAGCTTCTAAGAATCAACGGTAGGAATAGGTAATTACGGGCGGGGAATTTCTCACACTTAGGTACAAAATTAAAAGACGTGATCAAAGGCGATACTAAGTCCAAATAGTTTGTATAACACTTCTTCTTATTTTATAACTTAATTTACCTATTTTCCAGACAGAAAGGTTCATTATATTAATTAGATTTGGTTTATGGAATGGCACTAGCGTCTTTGCCCAATGCAGTGGTAGGTAGGTAGGTATATCAGTAGTTTTCATGAGTCTACCGAAGAAAATATCACACTAATATCACACTAATATTATAAAGGCGAAAGTTTGTGAGTGTGTGTGTTTATATGTTTGTTACTTCTTCACGCCTAAACCACTGAACCGATTTAGATGAAATTTGGTATAGAGATAGTTTGAGTCCCGGAAAAGGACATAGGATAGTTTTTATCCCGATATTCCCACGGGATCGACATTTACGCGGGTGAAACCGCGGGGCGCAGCTAGTAGAATATATACGTACTTACATAAACTCGCGGCTTCTTTCCATGGCGCAGTCAGAAACTCCAGAAAACCACCTGCTACGATCCTTTCACTGCCTTTGCTTCGTTTATGTTCATACATCTGGTCATACAAGCACGCTGATTACGAATACTACAACCAGCATCGTTTGATTTTATGAGATGGTGAACTTTGGTGTTTAACATCTACTAACTACATTGCAGACCCAGTAACCACTAACAAGGCTCTGTTGCTTAGGATAAGCAATAGGCTTCCAAGATGTCTACACAGAAAGCTGTAACTCCAACCTGGTAAAGTAGGGCTACCTCGACGGAACGGCAGTAGGGTGCGGGTGTGGAGCTTTATGTCGCAAACCACCTCCACCTCCTATCCTGCCCTCTGTCTCCCAAAACATGCAGTCTACGCTGCCATTGACGATGTCGTGGAAGTGGCGAAGTTTTGGGCCCACAACATCTAAAATACAGTCGTGCCAGCGACACGAAGAAAACATAAAGCTTACCCATAGGTGACAAGTTGAAGTTTTAACATTTTTGATTATGACTTGGATGGGAATCATCATTATTCTGTGCGCTAACTATAAAATCGTGATCTCGAAATTACGCCAGTACGTACCACTTCACTTAGGTACAGCTGTTACGAACCTACAATCAGCTTCTGGTGTCGATTCATGCTTGGCTGAGACCGTTCCGTTGTCTCTCCTTCTGCCTTACCTAATCCATCCAAAGGTTGTCTTGAAAAGATCGCTCTTAGCGATAAGACCGCCCATTGTGTCACTCCTTGTAAAATGTCTACATTTATATTTGTAATTTTTATGGTGTACATAATAAAGAATATTTTATCTCTCTGTTTTATTTATCTTCACGGGATCTTTCTAGTTTTTGGTAAAGGCTTCTGCTTGGATTTTGGAGACTTTTATTACATGGTAAAACGTAGTTCCCTGATCACATAATTATGCCGCCCATACAAACGTCAACTCCCCGTTTTGCAATTTCTATGAAACCCTATAGGTACTTTCCTGTTTGAAAATATCTTTATTCTTACCTACTTAGTCTATAAAAAAAGTGTATTTATTAGGTATCCGTAAGCCTAGTTCAGAATTTTGTAGAACTTGTTACTTAGACAATAAGGTAATTGAAAAGTATACTTTATTGTAAGTACCTAGGTACCTACCTACAGTAAAAAGATAACTACTTTATTGTGAAAACCTCAACTGTTCAATCATGTTCGCTGTCTAAAAGTACTAAACCGTTTTTATTTGATTTTCTCGCCAACTTGGATCGCTTTTCGGTAAAACGAGGTGATTTAATTTTAATTAGGTAAGTACCTGGTGGGGCTCGTGGCTGAGTAATAACAGCCGCACGGGTCGATCGATCAGGTTAAGCTATGCCTGCCGCGGTCGGTCCATGGATGGGCCATCTTCACATACTGCGACCCCTCCGTGCCTCGAAAATTATTTTAAGCTGTTGGTCTCGGCTGTTATTCGTGGATTTTTGACCAACGTTACTCTTGGTCAGAAGCCCGAAAGACTAACAACCAGTCTTACCAAGGGGTAGGTACCGTCTTACTCAGTAACTGGGTTGTGGAGGTCAGATAGGCAGTCGCTCCATGTAAAATACCGTACCAATGACACAGAATATTTATAATAGTATGTACTCCAATGATGTGATGACTGATGAGGTACCTACAAAGGAATAAATAATTATGAAGACTCTGGGAAAACTTAAATTACTAGTAGGTAGCTACCTGTATTATAAATGCATTATAATAGTCGTATTTCCCGTAACTAACGCCACAGAATACTTAATAGTACTACGTACTAACGCTTAGCTACGTATATTGCACAAAATAATTATTGATGATGGTACCTAATAATTACAAGACATTTTCTACGACATTAGTTTCGCAATCTCATAACATGAGTTTCCTTGTTTAGGTAGTCATCAAAATTAATCTGTCGAGCTTCGCTAATGAGACACAATTGATTTTCTAGTGTTTCGTCGCCAATAGGCGACGCGCGGTGCTTGACCGGTTAAACTAAAATCATCTTTTTTTGTCTATTTAATTTCAGTCTATAGCCCTCTGAATTGTACCTACCTACAATCCACGACATATTTACACACTTAATGTTATAAAGGCGTAAGTTTGTGAGTGTGTGTGTTTATATGTTTGTTACTTCTTCACGCTCAAACAGCTGGAACAATTTTGATAAAATTTTGTATGAAGTTAGCTGACACACTGGACTAACATATAGGCTACTTTTATCCCGATATTCCCACGGGATCGACATTTACGCGGGTGAAACCGCGGGGCGCAGCTAGTTAAGGATAAATGATTTATCAACTGCAGAATTTACCAAATGGAGACTGCCCTGATGGTCTAGCCTTCGTAGCATAAATCCTGGGTTCGGTCGCGAGGTCGGGCAAAGATTTACTGGGTTTTAAGCAAATTCTGAGTAACAGCGTGAAGTTCAGATTTGTGCGCGGTTAATACTAGGTAGATACTAGGCATTTGTAGTCGCCTCCTGACACTGTAAACAGTTTCAAGTGACATTGTATTCTTTAAGGGAATATTGGCGTGATGTTACTAATCTATTTACTCTACTAGAACAAAAAAAAAATCCATAACAAAAAAAACTCCATAACCATAACAGGAACAGCGCCATCTAGTGATAAGCAGTGAATCTAGATGATAAGTTGATAGGCTGGACACAGCGCCATCTAGGGTCGAGTAGTTGAAATGCTCTTCATTACATACTCTCATGTCTGTTATAAAAAACTGGCCAAGTTTCGTTGTTAGGAATGTTAGGATGAATATTTACGCATGCACAGTATAAATTATACCAACCGCAAAAATAAGTGTGTATTTATTTCAATACCTGTCATGTCTTGATACTTTCAGAATTCGACTGCGGCAGTTTCTTATCGCCTCGCAGAATAAACGGTATGACTGTTTCGAACACGTCCATTATAATGGACATCAAAAGCATAAGGTTGTATCTAGAAATAGTCAGGATTCCAGGAGACCAAAAATAAAATTAAAAATCTTTTTTGCCAATATTTATTATTAAAACAATTAAATTGAACTGTTTTTTGTAACATATTTTTATGGTAACCCTTTTTACCTTTTCTTTTTTAATAATAATACTAATCTTAACATCAATTACAATGTTAAATTATTATGTACATTTTTTTTGCTTAATTCCAACTTTATGCCTGAAGTAATGTAGGTACCTAGTTTAGGATAGACTCTGCGAACATTATAATATGCATACCTACGACTTTATGCAATTTTTATGAACAATTTACTGTAATTAGAACACTCTCAATGCACACGGGTTTATGTTGAATTACCGTACCTATGTCCCCTAAAGGTATTAATAATTTATAGAAGAAAGGTATAAATAGAAATGCCTAAGGCTACATGCTATTTATATATTTCGGATAGTCGTCAAATCAGACTTTATGCATGAATATACCTATCTCTACAATGAGTACCTAAGAGTTAGTTAAGAGAAAAAAAACTTTACTCTTGTGATGTTAAAAATAGACATGTATTATGTTTATTTGACATCCAGCAACCCTCAGTGGGCCCAAACTGGGATTACAGCCTACCCCCTCTCGTAAAGTATGCTATTTAAAGTATCTAATATCTATTGCTATGGTAGGTAACACAAACGTCAAATCTTTCGCCTTCGTTTCTTCTCAATTAAAAACTGTTCATAAACTCAATTAGGCATGTTATCGAATTGCATAATTATTATTAGTGACGCCGCACACTAGGTGACTCGTCACAGCATTCAACATTTTTATATGCCCGATGGGATTCTCATCGGCAAAAATGACGAACTTTCATACAAACTTTTACAACTTAATTAACCCCTTTAGAGGATGAATTCTCAAAAATCCTTCCTTAATGCTCGTTTTCGCTACTAAAAGACAAAAATCTTAAATTCATTAACAATTCTGTACATGAGTTCCAGGTACCTATTAAGGAACTCTTGTGAAAGTCTAGGGCACAAGGGTATTCATAGTAATCATTTTAATTTTAATACTTTTTGTGTAACATTATACCAAAAGAAGCGTAATTTAATACAGATTTTTATTGTTTGATTAAATAAAAGGAGTGCTGGTTAATTTAAAAAAATATGAAAATCTAAAATGGTAGCAAATTTTTTTTTTGAGTCCTTGTTACTTGTTTTTGAATATAAATAATAATAAATACGAAAAAAAGACTTTTTGAAAGATTTGCAATGATGTGCAAAACGCTCTTCTTCGGTGTTCAAATTTTGGGAAAGGTCACTGAACGGTCTTCTACTGAGTAAATCCCACGTATGCTCAATGGGATTGAGATCAGTGGACTGATGTTCTGTGACTGATGTTTTCGCAGAGCACATTCATCACAAGCCTGGCTGTGAGTACGCGCGCATTGTCTTGCATGAACATGAAATCTTGGCCATACTGCTATCGGTAAGGGATGACCATAGGTTGCACTATCTCGTCACAATAATGTTCCACATTTAAATTGCCTCGTATAAAACGAGGTTCGTTCTTCCAACCAGGCAAATTCCAACCCGCACCTTTGTTCCGCCCTGGTCCGGATATACTTCCTGAGGATTCCGGACTCTACTCTGACGACCAGGAATTCATTAAACACCCACTCTTCTTGAATCGAGATGAAAAGAAAAAACCAACATTTACAAAATGTTGTGGCCAGAACTATTCTTAAATAAGTTGATAGAAATAGCCTGCTTGTACTCTAGACTTTGTTGAGTAGTGTACTTTAGTATTTCCATGTGGAATATCAAAATATAGAGCTTGAGGATTTGCCTAAGCACAATAGCCAACAGCTTCAAAAATCTATGTATCCTTGAAGGCGAATTATGCAATATTTGTTTCAACCTAGAGAATAATATCTATTGCTTTCTCAATCATAATCGTGTAACTAAGTGCCAACCACTATTTTCCGTAAATAATATAGAAATTATCTACATGTTTAAGATCTCAATTATGTGTATAAGTAAATTATAACTTTAAATTATCTAACTCTCATTGTTCTTAAAACTGTTAAATATTGTTAAGAAATCAGTTTTCCTAACAAGTAGTTATTTTTAGAACTCATGCCGTATATGTTATCCTAGCACAGGCATCATACTTTGTAACACCTATATTTTTTCTAAGATTAATACTTACTGTATTTTACAAATTTTTATTATTGTTTTTTATTATTCTAAAAATAAAACACTCTAAAAGGAATTAGGTAAATATGTATAAAGTACCATGGGTTTTTTTTGTTCTTTTTACGCTACTGGCTGAGGGAAAATGTTTAAAAAGCGACGATCACGTCTAGTGGCGGCGACTAGTGGTCGCCGTTAGTCGCTTATAAGTTAGTCCACGAACACGTGCGCGTTCCTTGTAAATTGACGAAGTTAATCAATCTAAATTATTATGTAACATAGAAAAGTTATTTTGGCGATAAAAATGTTGCTTTTAATTATTTTAATGATGTGCGTCATGACCATGACTTTTGCCGGTAAGTTTAATAATTTGAGATTGAATGTAAGTACTTAGGTACATAATGATGAGCAAATACTTAGGTAGATCAGCGGGGTAATTACGTAACACACTAACAGCAACAATGGCTTTCATTTTGACAGTTCATCAACATTCATTGCGTCATTTACGTTGTCGAGCCACAAATTTTTCGAACATATGAAACAATGGATTAGCAATATCCTTCAAAATTATTCAAATTGAGATTGATAGTGAGTTACACGAGTGCAGATTAATCAGCGAGTTATGCAACTCTTTACAAATCTTGCAGCAGTGGTGGCCAAGTGATAACGGCGGTGACTTAGGTACGAGTTGTTCGTAGGTTCGAACCCAGACAGGCGCTGTATTTTGTTTAAATTATTTCATCATCATCGCTCTCAAAACGGTGAAGGGAAACATCGTGAGGAAGCCTGCATGTCTAAAACCAAAAAAATCGCAGACATGTGACATCTGCCAACCCGCACTGGGCCCGCGTGGATTACGGCCCAGTCCGTCTGTCTTTGGGCTGAATGATGATGACAGACACTTCAACAGATCGAGGAAAAATGCCAGGTTGTCGAGAATGAAAACATTTTAAATAAATAATTTCTTTTCTCCAAATATTTCAGGTCCAATAGAAAGCATAGACACAAATGACACGATACCTTACAATGTGAATGAGTCGTTAAAGCCAACAAGAAGAATATTACTGGGACATCCAGTAGGAGACACGAGACCTTATATGGTAGGCCTCCTTTATATTAAACTGTTGGTTTAACTTCCAGAGCTATTCTGTAAAGGTTTCTGTATTGGTTTCGAACCTCAGTCAAGACCAGAGCCCTGATTCACAACCATACGACAGGCTATCGTATCGAAAACCTGACATTTCGATAGCCTGATTTGACTTCCCCTCAACAGCAAATAGCTGTTAGAAGAATAGCGGGCGTCTATTTGATTTAAACTGACAAAATTTTCGGGTTTTGGACTTGTGAACAGCGTTGAGAAGACTCCCACGATAACAATGATTAATGTTCGATACGATACGGAAGCATATCGAGTGTTTGTGAATAAGGGGGCAGAGGGGCGATTCTCGTAATTTAAAATGTTCAAAAACTGGTCGCAGTCTCACCTCGCCGTCAAACAAATATTAAAAACTTGTCAAAAATTTAGGAACATTAGAGATTATTTTGACAGATTGAGACTGAGATCAGGCTGTAATTTTAAGATCGTTAATCTTTAAATAAAATTACGAGAATTGTCCCTCAGATCTCAGTCTCAATCTGTCAAAAATACCACTAGTTTCCCTACGTTTTTGACATTGATTGTCGCTGAGATGAGATTGCGGCTAGATTCTGAACGTTTTAACCTTTTAACCGCCCGACTTTATATCAGGTGTCGTGCCCCCAGCGCCCGAAAAAAAAAAACGAAAAATAAATACCGATGAACGAGCTGTGATGATGAAATAATAATACAGATTAAATGAGCTGTGTTATTTGGTCGTATATATACGACTCTGGCGGAATAAACACGAAAATATTTGTCGGATTAATCCGACGTAAGCGGTTAAAAGGATAAATTACGGGAAATGGGACTTAGGTAGATGTAACTACACAGTTTGAATACAAACTCAGTTGTTTTTAGAGATCATAGAAGATGTAGGTACACTACCTACAGTCCTTTCACCTATTCTCCAAATCGACTTTCAAAATCACCGTTATATGTCGTTGCGATAAGGATACTGTTGGCTTGGTACCATTGTCTGTTAAAATCACAGTAATCTTTATTAACGTTACCATACGATTGCTATAGGTTGCTGTTATCAGAGGTAAAATACCTGTGAAAGGACTGTTCTCGACTGCATTCCTAATTCGGATGGATATTATAGCGAGTAATCACTGTAATCTGTCCTACACGTAATGCGCGTCAGACACGCGCCTAGTTTCCGAGTCAGTTTAGTCTCTGGCTTTTCACTGGCCTCATGGACGAACACATTTGAAGACAGTTCTGAGATCTGAGAGTGGCGAGTCAGTGAGAATTGCTTGCGACTGAACTGACTAGTTAACTGCGGGTGTATTTTGCAAAAATGTCACCGTGAAAACTTAGGTGAAGTGGCCTAGACCGGCTGGTATTGTGTTCGGTGCGCATCAAGGCACCGCTCTAGAACATCCCACGTCTAAGCTACGCACGTACAGTCAACAAAAGAGATAAGTATGCAGGATCGTCGGATATAGTTGAAGTTTAGTAAGAAACCGACGGATGTTGTCGACTGAAATTTAATTTGATAAATGAGCTGTTAGTTTTCTTTTAATAAAATTAAATTTTATTCGAGAACATTCATCGGTTACTTACTAAACTTCAACTATATCCGACGATCCTGCATACTTATCTCTTTTGTTGACTGTACCTATATTTACCTTCTCTTTGTATGAAAAAGTAAGCACGAAATTTTCTACTCTGACCCACGGTCACACTCACAGCTATGCACGAATGCGTGGCTTAAATACACCGCGCAGCTAACGTGGCAAACCTCTCCGTGCACATCCTACGTAGCAATGAAAGGTCGACTTTAGTTTCAAAACATTACGGGAAACTTTCAGATAATTAATGAAAGGTGATGTTTTGTGCAGGTGTACTTAAGATCAGCTCCGAACGCGGACCCCAAGTTTTCTAATTCAGATTGGACCTGCGGAGGAGTGATCATCCATGAGAGATACATCCTCACGTCAGCAGCCTGCATCGAGGACGTCAAACATTTCTACGTTGTCTCCGGAACAAACAAGTATGTAAGGCTATGCATGCAGCGGCTATAATGGAAGCCATACACACGTTACGATATACTTGCGCAAATTTAGACTTGCACCAGTATGCAATGAAATGAAAATGCAAAGTATACCTATGTATGAAATTTACAAAAATCTCACAACATTACTACGAGAGAGCAGTGGTGGCCAAGTGGTAACGGCCGCGACTTACGAGTCGTAGGTCGTAGGTTCGAATCCAGACAGGCGCTCTACTTTGTGTAAATTATTTCATCACCACTGCTCTCAAAACGGTGAAGGAAAACATCGTGAGGAAACCGGCATGTCCTAGAACCAAAAATTCGAAGACATGTGACATCTGCCAACCCGCACTGGGCCCGCGTGGTGGATTACTCCTTCTCACTGAGAGGAGCCTGCGTCCCAGCAGTGGGAACATTGTACGCTGATTATGTTATGTATGTTGTTACAACATTACTGTATTGCGCAAGTCTAAACTAAAGCCTAAACTGTAATTCTGGGCTAAGCTTGCTTGCCGTTGTATATCCACGTAACATTCTACTTAAGGTGAATGCGCAGTGGTAGACCACGAAGTTTAAATTTTCTTACGTTTTTTGCAATTTTTAGGTCAGTGTCAGGTTGTATCTTGATCAAAATATGATTTGCGACTATAATAGACATGTATTTACAGAATTTTAGTCATAAGAATCATTAATATATTTCTTTAAGTTAGATTTCTACCATAAACACTTTTCCATACGAGATTTTTTCTTAACGGTAGAAATCTAACTTAGAAAGATTACACTGGTCTGCATCGAAATCCTCCTTTCGATAAAAGTATGATACGTATAAAGAGTTTAGCATGCTAAATCTATGTCTGCTTTTAATTTTGTGCTATCACGTATACTTTTTTTTAAAGTTGATTTTTAATATTTAAAAATTTTGAGATTTTTTTAGTGTCATTCTCGCGTTAATGTAACTTTAAACAGTTGAGATTGTATTTGCACACAAAAAACGGCGTGCACAGAGAGAAAGATATTGTCTGAAAAAAAATGAAAACTATCAGGAAATCATACAAGACTTCTTGATTCCTATAAGGCCCTAAAATGTAACATGTCTCTTAAAATCCATTTTTGGGACTCTCACTTAGATTTTTTCTTACCAAATCTCGGAGCAGTATCTGATGAACACGGTGAGAGGTTTCATAAAGATATTTTGCACATAGAGAGGCGGTACAACGGGAAATGGTCCAAAGCAATGCTTGCAGATTTTTGTTGGTCCATTTGTCGGGAAACTCCATTAGACAATATGAAAAGGAAAAAAAACTACTAAGTAAAATGTGATTAACAACTAGTAATGATATTGTCATATGCGTTTTAAAGTTTTGCAAGTGTACATCGAACATTGTTTAAGTTATTAAATGAATGATTAAAATTTCATGTTAAAAAATTGTTCTATTAAAAAATTCCACCCTAAAAAATATATACGTGATAGATGACTTTAAATGCTATACTTAATTATATTCAGTATTATTGTATCGGTCATGATAACTGCATAAAATTTAAAGGAGAAAAAAAAAAATTTTTTTGCAGACCAGTGTTATTATAATTCTGTAAATACGTACCTGTTATAGTCGCGAATCATATTTTGATCAAGATACAACCTGACACTGACCTTAAAATTACAAAAAACGTAAGAAAAAGTAAATTTCGCGGGCTACAACTGCGCATTCACCTTGATATAAAATCTTAATTCATTTATTCACTGACAGACAACACACTGAAACACGATTCTGTAACCGTCTCACCGTGAAAACTTAGGCGAAGTGAGCGTGGAGTGAGCTATCAGTGTCATCCCACCTGATACTAGGGCTTGACCAAGCATACATTTACAATCATAATCGAGATTTTAATAATAATTTTTATGCTAATTCTATTGATCATTTTATATAATTTCAAAGCTAAAACCCCACAAAATACCACCTACATTTTAGTGGTCAAAACATTAATATTTTGTGGGTTTTACAATAAAATAGCAAAACAGAAACTTAGCCAGAAACTCAGTGTTGTTTTTTTTTTCTTTTTTTTCCTAGACTGACTAGTCAATACAGCCTGAGGCGCGAGCTTGATGTGGATCGCGTGAAGTGTTCACTTCACTTGATTCACGACATTTAATGTCGTGAATCGAGTGAAGTGAACACTTCACGCCGCGCTTGCGCGTTAGTCACTGTCATTATCACATTGGAGATTATTTTGATGTGGATCGCGTGAAGTGCTTGCGCGTTAGGCGCTGTCATTAATATTAAATTAAGTTTTTATTTATTTCTGTAATTGACGACCATGGTCGTAAGCCTGTTCATAATCGAGTTCAGAAATTAGTTCCTATTTATTTCAACGCTTTTAGATATTATGTCTAAATCCAACCGTGTTTGTACATTTAAAAAGTCAGTTGTGTGCATTTTGTTTTCAACAATTAACCAGATTTTGTATTAACTAGTTACAGACTACTTATTTAACCTGTAACGCGTGCAAATATAACATTATTGTAGATAGATACTAAATAACTAAGATCCGTATTTTTGATGCAAGTAACCCTTAACCGGTCAAGCGGCGCGCGTCGCCCATGATTGGCGAGTGGCGACGAAACCGTAGCCAATGAGCGACGCGCGTGAAGTGATGTTGCCATGGTTACCGTGGAGTGAAATTTGGAACATTCCGAATTGCACTGTAATCGATTACAGCATGCTTACACATTGACCCCAATTATTCTGTATGGTATAAATTACCTATTATTCCCCGCATAATCTTACCACGCCGTACGGTTGTCAAGCGTGGTATTTTGACAGTTCAAACCGGTTTCGTTAAACTAACGTGGCATTTTCGAAATTGTGCTTCCGGCTACAGTCGCCACCTTACCAAAGAATAAGAAATTCGTGGTGTACACACAAATAAATACTATAATCCAACCGTGAGCACATAATCAAGTGAAAATAGTTTTGACTCTCAGCTGCTATAATGGTGATTTATCTAAATCGGAACGCAAATTATTTATGTGAGCGCTGTGGGCGATGATGGCCTAATTCGGAATGATCCATATATCACGCAGCGGCAGCGCATGCGTATTAAGGGTTGTCGTTAGTATCAAGTGAACTTTTTTTTTGCTTTCATGCCATTGACGACCATGTACAACTCGTTTATAGAGAGTAGTATATTCCTTGATGTAGAATGTACATAAGCCTGTACGTATTCGAGTACAGTGACAATAATTAGTTCCTAATTATTTAATGCTTTTAGAGATTTTAATGTCTAAATCCAACTGTGTTTGTACATTGAAAAAGTCAATTTAGTCAGCCTACATTTAAGATAATATAATATAAGAAATTGTGCTAAGCAAGTACCTATTCAGTGATTGGTGTAATGTTTGTATAGATAAGTACATAATACGTAAAAGCACATATAGGTTTTTTTATATCATCTCTAGGTAAACCACACGTAAAAGATACAAACCTTATAACATAAATATGTAGGCATATTATTAATCTAGTTACGATTGCTGACACACAAATTGCATTACATTTTTTCTACATAATTATATTGATTATGTAAATATTAATTATGCTACCCATCAAATCTTATGAATGTGCGTTAATTAAGAGAGTTGGATAAAAAACTCATATGTTAACGCCATTAAATATTTCATATTTAGCGCGTAAGCTTATTACTTTACCTTTATTAAATTCAAGTCTGTAAATACGATAATCGCCATTTTGTTGACAGTAGTGGTCGAGGCTAAAAAACATAAAAATTGGGGATTTCGAACATCCAAACTCCACCACAGGGGCAGTGAATAATACATCATTTAATTATTTGACGAATTCATCCATTGTTCAAGTTAAAATAAGTAGTGGTAATGAAGTTTTTTGATATCTAATGTCGAAGTTTCGCGCCAATCGTGCGTGTTTACATTTTTACTTTTCACAAATATCACACACACACATGTAGATAAGATTTAAAATGTGACAAATATTATTAACAACACGAAAATGCCCAAATGCTAACGTTATATTGAAACACAGGTCGAATAACACGTATTATTCATTACCACTACTCAGTTTGTGTTCAAAATCGCCGTCCATTTTTAATGTTTTTTTTTTATCGTAATGTTGTGCGAAAGCGATTATGCTAAACAATTTTTTTTTAATTTCGATTGACTCGGGTAATTAATATGTCGAATGTCGGAAATCGATACTCAGAAATTGAAATAAAATTATTTTAAGCATTAAATACAATAAGCATTGTTTGTAATAATGATTTATGCTTTTCTAATGTAATTTTAATAGTTTTTTGGACATTCAATTGAAAATGAGTCAGTAACTGAGGACCTTTGACCATAGTCATTTATTGAATTTCGCGCCGAATTGTTTCTATATTTGAATTTATCTTCGGAATGCGCTCGCCGTTTAAAATTATTTTTATTTATTGTACAATTACTTATTTTTTATACTTTTCTAATCGTTTGCTACAGAATGCCCAGTATACATTTTTTAGGTAGGCTGAGGAAAAGTTTGAGAATGACGTTAAATTAATTGTATAAATTGCGTATTCCGCAATCACTTTACATTTCAATATGTGTTGTTAGTTTTATAAGCTTGATAGTTTTTGTTTCTATTAGTTTACTTGAGTAATAGTAATTGTTTATTTTTGTGGTAGTTTCCCAAACAAATAAAAAAAAATGCCATGTTTATGTCGAACCACGCACAGTGAAAGGTTCCGTAGTTGGGTTGAATATTCACGCATGCACAATGCACATAATTAATTTGATCGACTGCAAAAATAAGTTTATATTTCATAAACTCATCGTTCATAAGGTATTCAAAAATTAAAGTGTCAGCTAGAAAAGAAAAGTCCTACTGTTTTCTTATGAATAACATCTTGAACATTTCTTACAATAGTAAGAAATCTTAAACATCATTATCTCATCGTAGCCTGACTTTCGCTGTAATAACAGCGAAAGTCAAGCTTCTTCAAGAGATTAGGTGGTTTATGTGCATATTTTCAGCGATTTTAAGGTGCCTATACCTTCTGGATAGGTGTAGTAATATCTATTTTATACAACTTTAAAAAAAACAACATTGAGTTTCTGACTAAGTTTATGTTTTGCTATTTTATTTTAAAATCCCACAAAATATTAATGTTTTGACCACTAAAAGCTTTGAAATTATTTAAAATTTTCAAATTAGCTTAAAAAATATTATTAAAATCTCGATTATGATTGTAAATGTTTGCTTGGTCAATCCCTAGCATCAGTGGGATGACACTGACAACTCACTCCACGCAAGTTTTCACGGTGAGATTTTTACAGAATCGACAGGCTGAAGCATTAAATTTTACACGAGTTTCTGTATAGAGAAAGTAAGGATTTTTTAAAGTTCATTGAAGGGGGTTGATAAGGGGATGATAGTTTGTGTAGTGTATCTATACAGGATGGGCAAAAAATCGTGGATCAAACGAAACAGGGCGATAGTTGGGGTTATTTGCAGTAAAAAAATATATATAAGTAATAATAAAATAAAAAAGTATCATCACTACAACAGTGCTTTTATGACAGTGGGTACCATGATTTATCAGTGTTGGCACTTTTTCCAATATCTTTTAAGTCTCACGAAAAATTATTTGTAACTTTAGAACCTTACTGTAAGTAAACACTGAAATTGTCACAACTTTTAAGGAGATCAAGTTAGGGCTCTGGCACAAAGATATTTTTTACTGCAAATAACCCCAACTATTTCGTTTGATCCACGATTTTTTGCCCACCCTGTAGGTATAGGTAATAGATATGTAAACACTGGCGCCGATTCCCTTGTTCACAAACTAAACTAAATTTAATTTCAGTGCATCTTTTTCTTTCTAATTTATTATGAAAAGGACAGAAGATAAATAATAGTTTAGACCTGTCAAACTAGTCAGTGCCTGACGTAAATTGACGTATTTTTAATAGCCAAATTTTTAATCACGTCTAAATTGTCTATGGAGTATCTTAATTTGACAGGACTAAACTAATATTTATCTCCTATCCTTTTCTTAATGAAATAGAAAGAAAAAGATGAGTTTAGTTTGTGAACAAGAGAATCGGCGCCACTGTCTCATTCACACAAGCGGGGTAGCTTGTCACTAATGTCATCTGTCAGTCACGAGGAATGGCGGGAATCAGAGAAAATTGAAGCAGTCTAAATACGATAGCGCTTGGTGTGGAAGTGAGCCAGTGAAGTGATTTATCTATATATATAAAAATGAAACCCGTTTTCCGTTGTCACGACATAACATGAAAACGGCTGGACCGATTTCGCTAATTCTTTTTTTGTTGTGATCGGTATTGCCGGGACAAGGTTTGTATGAAAGAAAATTTTGGAAATTCGAAAAAAAAAATTGCACCTGTGCGAAGCTGGGGCGGGCCGCTAGTGTTCAATATAAATACGGAATCAACAGGATTCTTCAGTTTGAATGAATGTTTGTTATTTTTGCCGTTGTGAAATCCCATTGGGAATATGAGATATAATAATTTTATGTTTAGGTACACTTACGACTGAGAATTTCGACGATATTTTTTTGCATGGGGCATTGCCTCTAAACGAGCCTTACCTAATCTATGAACCGGGCTGCTGACGGTTTATATTGTCGTTAAACTTACAGGTGGTCCCCAGTATCAGATAAAAATAATGAGTGCATTATAAATGGAGCTAGGAAAGCCATATGGAAATGTGTGCCAAAATGTAAGTACCAACATATTTATCTTAGACCATTAATTAACCGGTGTATTCCACTCAGAGCACTTATTTCAACAGCACTTGATCGAACCCTATGGTCTGAGATGCCTAATTTTACTTAAATTCTTGCGTTACCTTCGAGCCAGTTACTGAATTTTAAACTTTATTCCCTACAACCTTAAAGTTCTTAGTACGTACAAAATTAACAACGTTTCGGGTTTGACGTCAGTTTTTGTAAATAGAACTTTAACTTTGACGAAAAGTTCGAAATAAAAAATGGCTCGAAGGCTGTGTTGAAGGTAAAGATGAGCGTTGTTTTTTAATAAGGTCGATAATAAGTATTCTATAAAAAAAAAAACGTTTCAAATGAATAAGCTTACAACTACGACGGTGGCGAATTCGACAACATTCGCTGGATGATCGGCGACATAGCTGTAGTGAAAGTAGAAGAAGTATTCAACTTCGAGAAGCGTGTCAGGGGCTGCGACTTCATTCCGAAGAAGGTGGACTATAACAACCGTTCTGCTGATCTGGAGAAGCCACATTCTTACGCTTCCATTGCTGGTTGGGGATCCAATAATGAATTTGAAGATGTAAGGAAGCCTCATTTATTTTTCTTATTTCCCTAATCAGTGAAATAGATTGAATCATGAGGATAGGCTGAAACTATAGAACGTCACCTAGTACGATAGATTAAATTGTCTGTAGGTATTACAGTGGTGGTCATATAATTAGGAATGCTTATTTATTGGGAAGAATTTTTCAAACTAACAACTTTTGTTTATTTTTTCATATAATTGTACATATTATTATAATTTATATGTTATCTTATATTATGTAAATATCTACACAATTAAAGTGTAGACCATTTGATATAATATTATAGTATTCTGGAACTAACAAGTATAACTAATTGCATGTATTTTTTTGTATTTTTCTCGGTATCGCAAAACTTTTCCATAGTAGCGGTACATTTGTTGATACACATGGTTGGCGAAAAAATACATAGATAAACTTTATACATTAGATCTGAACCTAGTACCTATTACTACTTACTAGCTGATCACATAATTCAGAACGCCGAAAAGTTTATTTTTTTATTCTAAATTTACTTTCTAAATTTAACTTATTTTGTTTTTTTTTTTTATTTATTTTCTTTCTTTTTAATTTTTTTTTTCTGTGGTTGTAGGTCACTATTCGTATAATTTTGGCGCCAATAAGTACTGTAAAAGTCTTAAACGTGATTGCTTCATAAGAATGTTTTCTTATGAAGCAATCACCTTTAAGACTTTGGGGAAAAATAAAAGTTGTGATAAATCTACAAGGGAAGTAATAATAAAACTTTGTGAGAAGAATTGGTCGTATAAAAAGATAGCCGACCATCTCTGCAATGCTCAAAAACGATGGTTTTCCACGTTGTGAAGTATTTTGCCACGTATCAAACTACTTCAAATGTTCCGCGTGTACCTAAATAGAGAAAGTCATCTCGTCGAGATGATCAAAATATTGTTCGTTTGGCAAAAAAATCCTTTTAAAGGGTCTAATGAGCTGAGAAAAGAATATTTTGATGAAAACATCCCTTCAGCAATCTCGGCACGCAATATTCGATCCTTCCGTGCAACTTTTTTTTTATCAAATGCCTGGTAGAATAAAAAGACGGGTTGCACTCCGGGAGTGCCGGCAGAAGTGAAAACTTGAATATTAACGTTGTAATAAATCAACTATTAATTGAATTAATATAACTCATTTTCTTTCGCTATTTCTTCGTCACTTTTTTCATTAATAGATGCACTTTGTTCAATTTCCATATTTTAAACACTTTATATACACGAATTTTACGAATACACAGCAGTGTGGCCACTACACAGACGGTCGAGCCATCAGCTGTCACCATCCATGAATGCGCGTGACACGCTGTAACATAAACACACATGAACATTCGCGTAAGCGCCCTGCGCCGCCTAAACGAAACAGCAGGCATACATTTTCGCCGCGCCGTAGAAAGAGAGGGGGATACTTCCTCTCCTACGCCGCGCCGGCTGTCTACTCTCCATCCGTCTTACGAATTTTTGACAGGTCATGTGTCCTGACGCAAGCTTAACATTTTTTACCCATTACAAAAAAAGTGTACAACGCCGCTAAAGAAGTTTTCACTTCAAAAAGTTAAACGGAAGGATGGCAAGGAAGGTGCCCATGTTGAAATGGTGCCATAGGCAAGCCCGGCTTGCATTTGCAAGAAGGTATGAAAACTGGACAGTAAGACAGTGGAAAAATATTACTTTTTCTGACGAAACAAAAATAAACAGGGTTTGTTCTGATGGAAAACTATATGTACGACGCCCTCCGAATAAAGCATTCAGTACACAAAAAGACATTAAAGCAAGGTGGGGGAAAGGTGAAAAATTGGGGATGCTTTTCTGGACCTGTTAAGCTGATAGAAGGAAACATGGATCAATTCCAATACAAAAATATACTGGAAGAAACAATATTACCTTATGCTGATGACGTGCTTCCGGTTATTAGGACATTCCAGCACGACAATGATCCAAAGCATACTGCACGCATCGTTAAGGAATTTCTCACATCGCAATCAGTTTCTGTCTTGACTTGTGTGATTGGCCAGCTAACAGCCCAGTTCTAAACCCAATAGAGCATCTTTGGTGCGAAGTCAAGAAAAAGATTTCAAATCGACAGTGTGGCAATTTAACGTTTTCTTAGAAGAATGGGACTCTATCTCCCTTGCGAAATGTCAAAAATTGATAGAGTCAATGCCTCGCGCGTGTAATTAAAATCCGTGGACATGCTAATAACTATTAATTTTAGTTTAAAATGTATTAAATTGCTCTTTTCTCTTTACGCGCTTCACATTAATGTACTTTATTTAATCTATGTTTCATATAAAATAACTCTCGAGCAGTTTAATAAATCATTCTTAATTATTTGTCTAGCTTCATAACTATTTGAATTTGTTGTTATTGAGAATAAACAAACTTTGTAAAAAAAATAGTTAGTGATTTTATTCTATATTTCTGATCCCGTTTGCTCTATTCATGTGGCTATTTCATAACGTAACTAGTTACTTCTAAGAAGGAACACATAACAATATATGACATGATTTAGATAAAAAATTCTGGAACTTCAAATCTTAATTATATGACCACAACTGTACATTCAAATCATAACTTTAATTTTTACAGTCATTCCCGAGCAGATTCTTAACACCTTGTCGTCAACACTGTTGACGATCCGGAAAAAAGAAATTATTCGTTCACAGTATGGACGAACAGGGTCTTTTTTTTTCCTTTTTTTTCGATTATTCCCATAATATTATGTACCTACGATTGGGAAAAAAAAGTTTCGTCAACACTGTGAACGACAGGGTATTATTACTGATCAGCAATAATCATAGATATCCGACAATAATAGAAAAAAAAAAACAAAATTCCCGTTCGTAAACATTGAGAACGAATGAAACTTTGTTTTTTTCTTGATCGTTTACAGCGTTGACGGTAAGAGGGGTACTTAATTCTCGTAATTTTAAGAACGGTTACAGTCCGATCTCAGTCTCAATCTGTCTAAAAAACCTCTAAAATTCTTACATTTTTGACAAGTTTTTGACATTGATTGTCGCTGAGATGAGATTGCGACTAGATTTTGAACGTTTTTAATTACGAGAAATGGCCTTCTTAATGTGTTACTGATCGGGAATATTCAGTATGAAATGGCTTTACGTATTGTGTCCTGCATTATCCGTAGGCAGAGGGCTATGTAATTAAAAGGAGGCCTATTCCCGTTAACAGGGCCAAATCCAGAATCAGAAAGAAGAATCAAAAGAAGAATTAATTGATGGAAAACCCAATAACTTAACACAATCCTAACCTAACTTAAACTCAAAGACTTATCTATACATATAATAAAATCGTAGGAAAGTCAAAACGGTACATTGAATATTTTTTTAAAAGAATACTTGGGGCGTGATCTACAATCGATACCGAAGCCAAAAATATAGTTTTTAGAATTTTTGTCTGTTTGTCTGTTTTTCTGTTTGTCTGTTTGTCTGTATGTATGTCCGGGATAAACTCAAAAACTACTGCATGGATTTACTTCAAATTTTGCATGAGTATTACTAAGAGGTCCGGTCAACATATAGGCTACATATTATCACGCTATCACCTACGGGGGAGGAGCTGTGAATCTTTATTTTTCTTACGCATTCTGTGACAGCGTGTAATCTAACGATGCATATTTAAATGTTGTTTTTCAGTAAGCCATGCTATTATCTAGCTTTACACTATGAAAACTACGCCATTTAAGTAATTTGGGCCGAGAAACATAGTTTAATGAATGTTAGTAGTATAAAGAAAATTTTGAAGCAGCGCCCGCCATCTATGAGATTTCATTAAAATCAAATCAAGTTACATGTTGACACTTTTTGGAAATTAATTTAAATTTGATCATGTTGGCGAGGTTAGTAGTTAGTTATTCTAAAATTCATAGATGGCAATGTTCATTTTCTTCATAAAAGTTGTATCGTATAGTTCGTTTTGATAAATTCGAGTTCCAACAAAACCCTCAAAACTTGAGCAGAGTTGAGGAAGACAATTAAAAAAAAAAACGCGGTGTTAAGTATTACAAAAAAGGTATGTTCCTACTGGAGACGAAGTCGAAGTAACTGATGAACGCGTGCTGAACACCTGTCTCAGTTCACTTCAAGATGTGGTCATTTCTATCGGCGGCAATCCACTGATCGAATATGGGTTACCAGCTCCCCAATCATCACCGCATCAAGATCGTGGAAATCGGGAGTATAACGCTGAGACAAATTACGATCCGGGCGAAATGACCACCATACGAAATGACCATGTCGCTTTGTTCTCTTCAGAGCAAAAATAAATTTATGACACCGTCCTTGAAAGCGTTGGGCATAACCAGGGTAATATGTTTTTCTTGGATGCTCCTGGTGGAGCAGGAAAAACATTTGTTACCACTGACATACTTGCAGAGGTCAGGAGGCGAGGCAAAATTGCTATTGCTGTAGCGTCGTCGGGAATCGCTGCCACACTGCTTCCGGGTGGCAAGACAGCACATGCCATGTTTAAAATTGCCATCGATTTAGAGAGCGCCGAAACGCCTGTTTGTGGTGTGTCACGTAACAGCGATAAGGGACACGTGCTCAAGGATTGCTTTTTGATCGTATGGGATGAGTGTACGATGGCCAATTTGATGGGTGGTGTCACAGTTCTGTTCAGTGGCGATTTCCGGCAAACGCTTCCCGTGGTGACACGGGGATCGAGGGCTGACGAGGTGAATGCTTTGTTGTGGTCACGAGTTCGTACGCCGCGCTTGACCATTAATATGAGAGCTCGGCTCGGCGGCAATGCACGTGCTCAAGAATTCTCCGATGTCCTTCTAAGTCTTGGCGAAGGCACTCTACCAAAAGAGGTGGTGCTTCCAGACTCTCTCGGTAGAGTGGTATCCAGCTTAGAAGAACTCATTCGCTGTGTGTACGGGGACATTAGTCGTATACCGCACCAGCAGAGTTCTTGGGTCTGCGAGCGGGCCATTTTGACGCCCAAAAATGATCAGGCTGCAGCAAGTAACGAATGCATTCTCTCGGAAATTGAGGGCAATGAAGTGGTCTACACCTCGATAAACACTGTTGTCGAGCAAGATGACGCCACACATTATCCCGTGGAATTTCTGAACTCCCTGTCAGCAAGTGGACTTCCAGCGCATACCATCAAGCTGAAGGTCGGTGTCCCGATTATGCTTCTTCGGAACCTATCTCCTCCGAAATTGTGTGACGGGACCCGCCTTGAAGTCATCTCGCTCCACAGACACCATTAAGGCGAAAATTCTTACGGGTTGTGGCGTTGGCGAGGCAGTATTTATACCACGCATTCCCCTCATACCTCATAACTTCCCGTTCCAGTTCAAGCGTGTACAGTTCCCCGTGAATGTTTGCATCGCGATAACCATCAATAAGTCGCAGGGGCAGACACTGAGGGCAGCGGGTGTCGACCTGAGGACGAGTTGCTTCTCACACGGGCAACTGTACGTCGCTTGCTCCCGCGTCACCAGTCCTGACTCTCTTTACATTTTGGCACCTGGCAGCCTAACTACCAACGTAGTTTATAGGGAAGTGTTGTAAGGTATGATATCTTTGTACGTATTTTTACTCTTTTGTGTACTGGAATGTATTCCTGAATTATTTTCTCTATTTCCTTCAGTCACATCTTATGAATGAACTCGGCAGGATTCCCATATAACTCTCTTCACTTGCTTCGCTTGCAAAAAAAAACTTATATTTTAATGCTATTTTAAAAGTTGTTTACTTATAATGCTATAGCGACACTAATCTTAGGTATTTTTGGTACTGTCTTCACGCAGACGACGTCGCGGGCAGCAGCTAGTTTCAAATAAACCAATTACAGGCACTTTTGTATTGTCAAGGCCTGTACTATTTGTTTTGTGGTCAAGCGTCGGTCAGTCAGACATAATTATGAAGCTAGTTGCCCATTCCAAAGCGTAGTAGGTACTTACTACCTATGGAGAAGAACGGGCAAGAATCTAATAATAACTAATTGGTGTGTCACTCTTTTAGGTAGATTCAGAAGAGACCGTAAGTACCTTTACTTATATACTTACATGCTAATATAATTTGTTGTTTTATTACTTATACTTATTAACAACATCGTCGTGAAACGAAATTGTATTCAAATCAAAGTGTGTATAAGGCTTCACTTCCCTGGATAAGTCAGTCTATCTAAAAGAATCATCAACATCATCAAAATCTGCCTAGCCTTTTCTCAACTATGTTGGAGTCGACTTCCAGTCTAACCGGATGCAGCTGAATACCAGTATTTAACACGGAGCGACTGCCCATCTGACCTCCATAAACTAGTTACTGCGTAACACGATACCCCTTGGTAAGACTAGTAATTATCATCATCAGCCAATGAAATTCTGCGACTGCACGCACTATCACGGGTCATTCAACACGACCCATTACTCCTCGACTTTTCATTACTCCTCTTATTTTATTTATTTCCTTTCCAAGGTCATTCTCACCTAGGCACTTCGGAGTAGATTGTCGAGAAGGTCCTTCTATACGCTTATTGATTCGCGGTTTTCACATTTACAAAGTAATATATTCTTAGGTAGACTTAATAATAGCAGCCTCCCGACCGAATTTCGGTCACGGCGGCCAGTCTCAACAGAGACTAGAAAAGTGCGCAGGAGATATCTGCTAATAGTCCTTTCACAATTATTTAAAATCATAGGTTAACCTTTGATTTTGCATCGCTGTCAAAAGCACCACGATCACGCATCTCGTGATGGCCGATCATTGACATCGTAGGTGATGATTGATTTCTACAGTTTTGGTAACCACTAATGTTTATGGAACAAATCTAACTTATATATTATATTATTGAATTCTGTAAATACATAAATATTACAGTCGCGAATCATATTTTGACCAAGATACAAACTGATAGTGTAGGCCTCCAAATTGACGAAACAAAAACAACAAAAATACTAATTAGGGACCCCATAGATAACGACACACGTGACCCTTAATGGCATAAATATATCAACATGTGATGAAATTAAATACCTAGGTACATACATAACATCGACATTAAGCAGAAAGAGGACTATAAAAAAACGTTGCGAAAAGGCCATGAAAAACGCCAAATCGTTACTACCATTAATAAATAACTCAAATATGGACTGAAAATTAGCCAGACTCATGTATCGAATGGTGATCGTACCGTGCATGATACATGGTATGAAAGTATCGGCACTTACCAAAGCCAACAGGTCAAGACTCAGAAGATATGAGCGAGTTATCATGAGAGACTTGATTAACCACTCTAGGAGAAAACCAAGACAAAAGAAAATGCATGAAATCTTAGATGGAAAAAACAGTAACCAAACGCATCAAGAACCACAGGATGTGCTACCTCGCACATGTCTACTGGTCCCACAAACCACACCTGCTGCATGCAGCAATGCAGTACAAGGCCAAATCCAAGAAGGTCGGCCGACCTATATACCCATGGAACGACAATTTAAAACAGGACATGAAGTACTTTGACAAGAAAATCAATTTTTGGTGGATACAGCGGAAGACAGACCAAGATCGCTGCTGGTGAGACTTAAAAAAAACCGGAAACGGATAGTAGCGAAACTTTCGACGATGACATTGAAAACAGCAACATCTAACACAACACAGCAGAGCAACGACATACAAAAGAACCGAGAAAGCAGTAGAACTGTAGAACCCAGCCAAGAGACTCAACGATGAAGCTCGACCTTAACCAACCTGGCGGCAAGGTCGTTAAAAGATCCATCCATAGATATAAATACCCATCTCTCCACTAGTCCAATGCTTGCTCTAGGATGCATATCCGGTAGGCTCTTAAATCCTTACCTATCCTTCGGGCACGTCTTCCCTACCATTACCGCGCCCCCCGGTCTATTCCTTGATATGCAATGGTCGCTGTAGCACCATGAACATGAGGCTACAGGAGCTAGTGCGAATCTTGGGGTTCATTTGATTAATCGAGTTTGGTTTAACCATGCTGGAATCGGTGCAATTCATTCATTCATTCATTCAGATACTGACCTGCAAATTGCAAAAAACATAAGAAAATTTGAATTTTGCGATCTACCACTGCGCATAGGTAGGTACTCCTTAAATTCTCTGTGGTTCCTGCCGGAACCAAACGGAAAAGACCCTGACTGGCGTTCTATTATTACAGATTCTCACTGAAATAATGTATATTTCTCTATGCCAATAGTACTTTCTAATTCCATACTAACTAAACTACAATTTGACATACGACAACATAGGTAATAGGTAATACGGGCTGGTGTCCGCAACTCCACGTCAATGCGCGTATTTTGCGTACGGGACATACGACAACATTACGATCAGTCTAAAACATGAAGTTTATTATAGGTAATACTAGGTCATATAATAAGTCCATGGTCTAAACATTATTTTGTGTCTATTATATTTTTTCTATAGGCTTTTTAGCCGTTTCGTCCCTGCCTTTATGTACACCTGTTCGCGCTTCGCTAGCGCGGCGCGCGGAAAACTAAACCAACTTTCCATACAAGTTAATGGCGCCGATGCCCTTGTTCACAAACTAAACTAAATTTAATTTCAGTGCATCTTTTTCTTTCTATTTCATTAAGAATAGGACAGAAGATAAATATTAGTTTAGACCTGTCAAATTAGTGCCTGAGGTAAATTGACGTATTTTTAATAGCCAATTTTTTAATCACGTTTAAATTGTCTATGGAGTATTTTAATTTGACAGGACTAAACTAATATTTATCTCCTGTCCTTAATGAAATAGAAAGAAAAAGATGCACTGAACTTAAATTTAGTTTAGTTTGTGAACAAGAGAATCGGCGCCAAAATTTAACAATACAAGTCTGTTTTTTTCCTCGCAAGTGTGTTGAAAAACGTCGTATGAAACGCGTGTGCATTGATCATTACACACTCGGCTTCCTTATCGCGCTCGCCTGAGGCTCGCGCGAATAATACCACCTCGGATGTAATAATCAACATAGCACACGTACCATAATGTACTATAACAAAACGATTGCACAGATGTTTACCAACAGCGCCCCCATTTCAACGTCGTTCGAGCGCCAAAAGATACTTATAGCAGTATATTTGATAATCTCGTACATATTATCGACTTCAAAAAATTATTGTCTAATCTCCTCATAGAATAACCATGTAAGTACTATTTATATTTAACCTCCTTGAATCTCCCTTTATTTTGACATTTCTTTTGACACGTCACGGGCCATTATAAATTTAGGCGATTACTAACTTTGGGCACAACGATAATGGCGCTACATACCTACTTTAGTATGGTTGTCATAATGACCAATCATTGAAAATAACAGGTTTGGCCCCCTGGTGCACTCCCTACTTCTTGCCCTTGCCTCATAATGCTTGTCCTAATAGGTATTCCGAACCTCACCAACCACACCGGAGCTGATGGAAGCAGATGTGCAGCTGATCGCCACAAAGAACTGCAAGAAGCGCTGGGACCCTCGATACCACTTCATCATAGATGATCAGATGATCTGCTCTAAAGATATAACTGATGATGAGGCCATGAGTGCCCTGTGTATGGTCAGTATTACAATTTATGATGTGAAACATCTAATGCGGCGGGTCAGACCAGTTGTCGGCGTGGCCATGCCAACAGCTGGTCTGACCCTTGACCAATTCTTACACTTATTACGTAACAGTTTCATAACCTACTATTAATCACACTAATATTATAAAGGCGAAAGTTTGTGAGTGTGTGTGTGTGTGTGTTTATATGTTTGTTACTTCTTCACGCTCAAACCGCTGAACCGATTTAGATGAAATTTAGTATAGAGATAGTTTGAGTCCCGGGAAAGGACATAGGCTACTTTTTATCCCGATATTCCCACGGGATCGAAACTTATGCGGGTGAAACCGCGGGGCGCAGCTAGTTTTCGAATAAACCTAAGTCTGAATACCTACGCCTTGACTGGTGATCAATGTATGAACATTCACCTACGATATTCGCTTTCGACCAGCCGTCTCTGCAGAAGAAAAGGTCTTTGCCCTGCAGGAGGATAATAAGGCTAGTGTTTGGTATTTTTTTGTATTTCAATATTCGTCGGCCATTGTCCAGCAGTCGATATGCAGACTCAGCTATGATGGTTTCTGATGCAAAGTACGGTCAGCATCAAAAGTTGATTAACACTTCAGTTTTTTTAATCTTAGTTATTGAGCAAAATATTTGTTCAAAATTGCAGCAGAAGAATTTTTTTTAGAATATATACTCTTGTCTATTATGTGAAAAGCTAAAAATCAGTTTATTGAAAAAAGTTGTTGTCAATTTAATAACATGTAACAATGATAGTGTTAATCGACTTTTGATGCTGACTGTACCTACCAACATTTTTCTCGTGCCCACGTTGTTGACAGAATCAAAAGATAATCATTATTTTATAATTAAAATCGTACTTTTAAATTAAGACGAACTACATGTTATGAACGATGATAATGATGTCTTGAAAAATTTCAAATTCCATCCATAAATCCATAATCAGCCTAAAATTCCAACTTAAGATTCCCACTGCTGGGACACAGGCCTCCTCTCTTCGAAAGGGCTACAATCAACCACGCGAGCCCAGTGCGGGTTGGTAGTCACTTATCTTCGAATTCTTAGTTCTAGGACATACCGGTTTCCTCACGATGTTTTCCTTCACCGTTTTGAGAGCAGTGGTGATGAAATTATTTACTCAAAGTAAAGCGCCTGCGTGGGTTCGAACCTATAATTCGTAAGTCGGGGCCGTTACCACTGGGCAACTCTGCACTGGGCACTGGTGCTCACGCACTGTCAATTTTAAATTATGTTTATCAATTATAGAATCAAGAAGTCAACTGCAAAGAGTTGCAATACAGTGATGACGACAAAGATTATGATGATGAAGAGGTCAAAGCGCCCGAAGCGCCCAAACCTCCTGAATCTGTTAGAAAGATGGTGGCAGTGCCAGGACAGCTGCAGGTTCACACTGGCGGCAACTTTATCAAAAGCAGAAGAAAGAATAAAGTTAATATCGGCGGGTTCTGTGAGGTATTTGAAAGGGCTGTGAAGGTCCGTGGCATATTTATTCTTATTTCAAAATGGCGGCCGCGCATGTAACCTATGTAAATCGATAGCTGACATCAATGCAAACAGAAAACATAATAGGACCAAACCCCGTAAAGTTTCCGAGATACCTATCCATATTTTATCTCAGTTATCGATTTATACAGGTCTCACGAGTGGCCGCGAATTTGAAAACAAAATGGCAGGTAGGTATGCAAGGCTGAACGTGGTTAAATAATAACAGCCACACAGGTCGATCGATCAGGTTGAGCTACGCTTGCCGCGGTTGGTCCGTGGATGGGTGACCGTCTTTACATGCCGAGACCCCTCCGTGCCTCGGAAAGCACATTAAGCCGTTGGTCCCGGTTGTCATTCGAGGATCATTGACAGTCGTTACGGGTAGTCAGAAGCCCGAAAGTCTGATAACCAGTCATACCAAGGGGTATCGTTATCGTATTACCCAGTAACTGGGTTGTGGAGGTCAGATGGGCAGTCGCTCCATGTAAAATACTGGTATTCAGCTGTATCCGGTTTGACTGGAAGCCGACCCCAACATAGTTGGGAAAGGCTAGGCAGATTAAGATGTATGCCAGGCTCCATACAAAAATCTTCAATGCCATTTTCGTAGTAGTATTTTATGTATAAGAGAATCAAGATGAAGCTTAGTCGAACTCCAGTTTTTTGGGCTTTATCAAAGGAACTTTAGACAACCTCTCTAAAATTGTTTGAATAAAGACATAAATCCTGACTCAGGGCTACTTCTGAGAAATTCCGTATTAGGCCGTCGGATAAAGACATTAAATTCGCAAAGCGTGATGTAGTTCTGCATTTTTGGTATGTTGTATGGATCTATTAGGGTAGTGTAAATTCAAATTTGCAACTTCGAAAAACTTGTGGAAACTGAGAAAATCGAGAAAAACTTCGAAATTTTGGGACTTTTTACACTATTTGCTCTCCAGGGCCAAAACTATGCATTTTTTTGCGAACAATATTCCGTACACTTATAAACTGTATTAAATTGCCTACAATTTGAGCCTAAATGCAGCTCTATTGACCCCAAAGGAGCCAAGCTATGGCACTTCAAAGATGACCAATTTTTCTTGAAAATTGAAATTTTCAGGTTTTCCACACTTATTTCGCGAAATATTGGCAAAACCACTTGCCCTACGAAGAAAAGTTACTGAAAATATTTTATAGTACATTTATTTAGCTTTTATTAGAGCATAAAACGAAGTCTGTGAGACTAGCAGTTCACTCACAATCTCAAAAAAACGAAAAGAAGGTAAAATGGGTTATAGAGGCAAAAGACTCAATGTATAAGTACAGGGTTATTGGAAATTAGACAGGAATTTTGGTGGGAGGTCACTTGCATTAATCTCGCTCGAAGTTTGATTTGGTATCTAAGTTCTAGGCAAAACAAAATCAATGACCGAATTAAAAAAAAAAAAAACAAAAAAATCAAACCGAAAAACCGACGGTTGACTAAGAACTGTTCTTAGTCAATCGTCGTTTTTTCTTTGGTTGGGATTCCCTTTCATCAGGATGGTTTTCATTTTGAGAAAGATGAAAAAGAATGCGCTCGTGTTCTTCTTCCTCTTCGTGTCTTTCTTCATCATTCTGAGGAAGAAGTCCTTCTTCATCTTGCTCTGAATCGTCGCTGTCTTCGTCAACAGAAATCAGCGCGACGTTATTACACGACTTTCCTCCGCAATTCAAACAAAGAGCCGAGCATTTCAGCCCAGCTTTTAAACAACTATATGCCCCTCTACATCCCTTTTTGCATTTGCAGGCTATCATTTTTAGAAGCTGTGCGGGAGCTGGCTCTTTGTTTGTTGTGATCGGATTAGGCCGCGGGAGCTGATTTCCCAACCCCGCTCGGTGGGATCCTTTTCTACCCCCAGCCATTTTTGCACTTGGTGGTAGGTGCGAAACGCATGAAAAGAGGATGCCTCAGTAGTAGGGGGCAAACGTGCCAGATTCACTTTTGCGCTTGCCGCTGTCTTCACAAACAACTGGAACCGCAGGTCTTGCAGTGTCTAAGTACCTGCAATGCCTCCGTAAAGAGCCACCAGACACTTTACGCCAGCTTCCGCAATATCCGCATGCGTTGCATCTGTTTGGAGGAAGATGGTAGCCAGCACCCTAATTGCGTGACACACTATCAATCGGAATCTGTATCATTTTGAAGCAAATTGCTAATCCATTGCTTCATAAGTTCGAAAAATGTGTCTGCTCAACACGTAAATAACGCAATGAATGTTGTTGAACTGTCAAAATGAAACCGATTCCGATTGATAATGTGTAACGCAATTGCGCCGCTGGTCTATTAGGCCTTGCCTCTTTTGAAATTGACCCCACAATTTCTGTTTTCCTTGCCAGAAAAGGGCGGACGTGGTATCACACCCAGTAAAAGCGTGTATAAAGAGTTTAAATCCATTGGGCATTTCATCTTCTCCTTGGTTAAACGCGCTAGTGGTATACTAAATGCACCCGGCCTCATGTCTGTTACGTCCAGGTTTCTGAAAGCGCAAATTCTGGATGTTAGAACCCAACCCACAGAGGAGAACAAGCAGGTCTACGTCCTCTCCCACTACGATCACATGGGCGTGGCTCTTAGTTTTCTCTAACGCCATTAGAATAATATCGCGGTCTGCATCATCCGTCGCTGTCTTCGTTTCAATTCCTTCGAGACATAATGCAGAGCAGAGATGTTGAATGAGACGTTCTTTGTTTCGATCGTTCGACATCATCTTCTCCTGGGGCACTTTTATAATCGTGGAGGAGTCAAAAATAATTTCAGTTGAAGAATCAAGATATCGTTTGAATCGCTCGGCAGATTTTGTGCTCCGATCGGCACTCTCGTCCCGGGTACCCGTCAAACACCACTGATACGTTCCTGCCAAAGCGGTTCAACGTATACGTGACGTAAGCATCTATAATTGCCTGTACAAATGAGTTACGATGCCAAAAACAGTATGCAAGAGGTATCCCCCATCAACGACTACATAAGTGTTTGCATTACACGCTTACACTGCTTACACTGTTACCGCCTTCACCGCGGGGAGGTACTCTCAGCTTATGTTATTGATATTCGGAATGGAATAATCGAGACAAATGTAACGTATCCCTGCAATAACCACTTAAAATTAAAAAATGTTAACCATTAAAGTTAAGTTCAATGGTACATTAGTGAACTTAACGCCATCAATCGACATCCACACACAACAAAGACAAAAGAAAGAGTTCTACGATTTACAAATCTTTTTGCTATGGACGGAGAGGTTATATTACTTTTGGGGTCTGTTGCAAATGATGTCCCCCATCGCCCCTTATAAGATTCCGGTCTAATTTCCAATAACCCTGTATACATTGAGTCTTTTGCCTCTATAACCCATTTTACCTTCTTTTAGTTTTTTTTTGAGATTGTGAGTGAACTGCTAGTCTCACAGACTTCGTTTTGGGCTCTAATAAAAGCTAAATAAATGTACTATAAAATATTTTCAGTAACTTTTCTTCGTAGGGCAAGTGGTTTTGCCAATATTTCGCGAAATAAGTGTGGAAAACCTGAAAATTTCAATTTTCAAGAAAAATTGGTCATCTTTGAAGTGCCATAGCTTGGCTCCTTTGGGGTCAATAGAGCTGCATTTAGGCTCAAATTATAGGCAATTTAATACAGTTTATAAGTGTACGGAATATTGTTCGCAAAAAAATGCATAGTTTTTGCCCTGGAGAGCAAATAGTGAAAAAAGTCCCGAAATTTCGAAGTTTTTCTCGATTTTCTCAGTTTTCACAAAAAGTTTTTTCGAAGTTGCAAATTTGAATTTAGACTACCCTAATAGATCCATACAACATACCAAAAATGCAGAACTACATCGCGCTTTGCGAATTTAGCCACTTTTTTTGTCTATTTCCGACGGCCTATATAGAAAACACCAATAACATTGTGCGGACTGGGGAACACAAAAACACACTTAGGTACAGCAGTTGCGCCTGTGGCCACTATAAGGTTGAGGCCAAACGAGTGTAATTTTTTGAGTTGTGAGTCGCGTATTTTGAGTATCGCAATTTACGTTCAACTGAAATTCGGTTAGGTTGCCAGACGGACGGACTTAACTTCGGTCGCATTCTGTAACATAGGTAACTGACGCTTGCCTCACTAACCTCCCTCACCCCGAGGGCAATTCGGTTGAAATAACGCGCGTGAGTCAGCAGACAACTCATTTTGCGTCGCCGTGCGGTACAAACAGGACTGTAGTATGAAACCGATTGCAGCGTAAATTCATTCATTCACTCATTTTACGCGACTCACAGCTCAAAAAATTACGCTCGTTTGGCCTCAGCCGGGTGAACGCGCAGTAATTTGTGATTCGAGTACCTACCAATAAAAATCGCTTTCATGCTAAGAAGAACGTTAATTTTACGTATTTTAAACCGACTTCAAAAAAAGGAAGAGGTTCTCTGTTCGTCGGAATCTTTTTTTTTAAATGTATTTTCCCCGAATACTCGAAGACGGCTAGACTGATTTGAAAAATTCTTTTTTTTGAAAGGGTATACTTTCCAGGTGGTCACCAGGTCATGATCTAATGATGGGATCCTGGAGAAATCGAAGAAACTCTTCAAATATTATAGGCACACCTATAGCGATTTGGGTATTTTTTTTTATTTAGATGACCACCGAAACTATTCAATAATAAGTGTTTCACGGGTTGCAGTTCGATTACTTTAATATGGTTGCTAAACAATTTATGCTCGTCACATTGTGAATGGTGAAATGGAGCTGATGGTGAAATATCAGGAGAACTCCTCAACAAACGTCCCTGCATCGGGAAAAGCAATATTTGTAAAAGGCGATGAGCAAGTTGACATTAGGCTATCGTATCTTAGATAAGTTATAAACAGACTCACTAAATAGTCAGAAATAAAAACTTTTTAACAAAAAAAAAACCGACTTCCAAACAAAAATCCTACTAAGTGAAAAATAACTTTTATTTCGGAAGTTGGTGGCAAAAACCTAAAATACCAAAGACACCGACTTCCGAAATTAAAGTTATTTTTCACTTTGTAGAGGTAAAACCGCGAAAAATTATACCTAGTTATAGTCATGACATCATAACACACGTTACATACATGACCATTATAAAGCTTAGTTCACATCATTGCAGTCATCATCATCATCATCATTTCAGCCGAAAGACGTCCACTGCTGGACATAGGCCTCCCCCAAGCACCTCCTCCACTTCGACCGGTTTTGTGCTTCTCGCATCCAACGAGTTCCTGCGGCCTTCACAAGGTCGTCGGTCCACCTTGTGGGAGGCCTTCCAACGCTACGCCTTCCGGTACGCGGTCGCCACTCCAGAACCTTTCGGCCCCATCGGCCATCTGTTCTGCGAGCAATGTGCCCTGCCCACTGCCACTTAAGTTTGGCAATTCTTCGGGCTATGTCGGTTACCTTGGTTCTCCTGCGGATCTCTTCATTTCTGATTCGATCCCGCAGGGAAACTCCAAGCATAGCCCTCTCCATTGCCCTTTGAGTGACTTTCAGCCTTCTAATAAGGCCCATTGTGAGCGACCACGTTTCAGTGCCATATGTCATCACTGGCAATACGCACTGGTCAAAGACTTTCGTCTTGAGACACTGCGGTATGTGGGACGAGAAGATATTGCGTAGCTTCCCGAACGCTGCCCAGCCGAGTCGGATTCGACGGTTGACCTCTTTCTCGAAGTTGGACCTACCTAACTGGACAGTTTGTCCTAGGTAAATATACTCGTCCACGACTTCGAGTGTAGCGTCTCCGATCTTCATGAGAGTGGGTGTTACATGGGCATTTGACATGACCTTCGTTTTGTCCATGTTCATTTTCAGACCCACTCTTTCAGAGGCTCTACTGAGGTCGTCGAGCATTGTACTGAGGTCCTCCATAGTTTCAGCCATGACTACTATGTCGTCGGCAAACCGAAGGTGAGTTATGTACTCGCCATTGATGTTAATGCCAGCTCCTTTCCAGTCCAGAACCTTGAAGACATCCTCCAGAGCAGCGGTGAACAGTTTCGGAGAGATAACGTCTCCCTGTCTTACACCTCGCTGCAGAAGGATAGGTTTCGAGGCCTGGTCCTGGAGTCGAACTGACATAGTGGCGTTTTCGTACAGACACTTCAGCACCTCGATGTACCGATAGTCGATCTGGCACCGTTGAAGAGACTGCAGTACAGCCCATGTCTCGATCGAATCAAAGGCTTTCTCGTAGTCCACAAACGCTAAGCAGAGAGGCAGGTTATACTCTTCGGTCTTCTGTATAACCTGTCGCAGCGTATGTATGTGGTCTACGGTGCTAAAGCCTTTACGGAATCCGGCTCGTTCGGGAGGCTGGAAGTCGTCGAACCTGCGCGCGAGACGGTTCGTGATGACTCTCGAAAACAGCTTGTAGACATGGCTCAGAAGTGCAGTACCTATATCTTATTTAAAAAGCATAGTAGGTATGTACAATACAAAACATATCAATCAGATGACCTGTTAAATACTTACCCCCTTATTCATAAAACTTATCAACCCTATTTTAGTTAAAATGGGGTTTGTCTCTTTCTTACACACAGAAATGACAACGTGACAGATAAAGACAAACGTTCTATAAACCTATTTTAGCTAAAATAGAGATAAAATAGGATTATGAATAAGGGGGTAAATCTTTAAAAAAATTAAGTACAGGTTTTTCATTAGTATAATACATAGCGTCTAACAAGATAAACAAAATGATAAAAAACCGGCCAAGTGCGAGTCGGACTCGCGCACCGAGGGTTCCGTACAAACCGATAGGTATATAAGTGACAGTATAGTTTTATTATAATTATCATGTAACTAAAAATTTACGATTTTCGTAATTTTTCATTTATGTGTGCTATAAGACGTTGCTTTGTACCAAATTTCAAGATTCTGAGTTCACGGGAAGTACCCTGTAGGTTTTGATTCCCTTGCGAGTGTAGAATATTTGCGGAAATTTGCGGCATAAACGGCTGTATCTTCTGATTGTGTTGGCTTAGAAGTTTGATTTTTTCACAGCTCCAAGGAACAGTAGACTTGAGTATTTGATATAAATTCCAGCTTGATACCTCCACTCGTTCCTGAGAAAAAGGGTCTTGACAGACAGACAGACAGACGGACGGACGGACGGACAACAAAGTGATCCTATAAGGGTTCCGTTTTTTCCTTTCGAGGTACGGAACCCTAAAAACATAAAACTTGACTATGTAATATTTGAATTTAATAAAAAAAAATGGAATAGTCTCATCACACTCTCAATCACTTGTGTATTATCAGCTTAACAATCGGTCATGACTGTAACGTTACACATTTTGTTACACACTGTTACATTCATTACAAAAAACTCGTAGGACATTTACTAAAACTGAAATTAACTTACATTGCGGATAGCCAAGGAACGCGAAGTAGTTTTATTCTTTTATGTTATAGTAAACCTACATAACGACGTATAATAGTGAGACAGAATATGCATACTTGCCTTGTAATCCAACATTTTAAACACCACTTTTTTGGGGACAAATCCGTTGCCGACACATAACACCATTTTACTCGAAAAATAATGACAGCATTAATTTTTTAAATTTTGGCATCATGTCCAATGGTGTTGCCACGCAAGAAAATATTAGAAGTAGCCGGATTACTCTTATAGTGCAGCAGTAATTGATGTTACTTTCATGACGTTACACACTCAGGAATATTTTGGACACTTTTTTAAACATTAATAAAAACATATTTGTTACGTTATTTATTGAAAGCTTTTTATAAAAACGTTGCTTATGTATCACAAAACTTCAACATAACTTAAAAATACGGGATAGCCATTCCATTTCGTAAGCAATGGCAGTTTTTGTTACAAGGGTGGTAGTTGGACAAATAATTTTTGTATGGAAGTGAAAGTAGTACCAATGAAAAAATTACGTAAAAAACCCAATTTGTAAGAGATGGCTTAAATTTTGCGGAATTATCTAAAGCTGGGTCCACACTTGTCTCATTTTAGTGTATCCATAGTGTATCAGATCTCCAACACGTAGCATAGACGTGTATCATTTTTGCTAGTGAGGACACAAAATGATACGCGATCATGTTACAAGCCGTAGCTTGATACACCCGCTTGACTTGATAACCGCGTATCTGATAAACATGTATTGGATACGTGCGTCATGATCGGCAGAATGATCGAAGTACCTATGGATGCATTTTGATACTGTTTCACGATACGTTTATGTCATTTGGTACATGATCCACCGCGATCCATTTCGAGTTGGGTTACCATCCGTCCGGATTAGTCCGGACATGTCCGGACTTCTAGAATTTTGTCCGGACTTTGTCCGGCTCTTTGATTTGTCCGGATTTTTTGGCTTACTTAGATGAAATACGAGTTGGTAATAACATTTATAAATACTTAATACCAAATAAGTCTTTAATATTTATTAACTTCTCATTCATCTAAAAACAAAATATTCTTCTTTATCAATCAACTTAACGAGATCAAACAATAAATCTTGTATTGAAAATTTGCAAACAATCAACTACTTAGTTCAAACATAAAAATTTTCTTCAAAATAAAAATAGTTTTACTTAAAATAATCAACTTTAACTCTAGTTTCTGGGAGAGGTATTAATTTTTATATTTTTCAGCGCACTTTTTACCACTAAGTGGGTAAATGTTTGGATTTTGTGACTAAAATGTCCGGACTTTTATTAACATGTCCGGTTATGGTCAGGACTTTTCAAATTTCTAAATGGTAACCCTAAACTTGAGGCGGTTTTTTCGCTGGCGACACGCTGACAAGACACAGTATCGTAAGTGTGGACGTGGTTTTTTTTGGCATGACACATGTGAGAGATATGAAATGGTCGAAAGGGGCATCCAACACTTAGGATACGAATACTCGATACGATACGCCTGATTTTGAACTTAAAGATGATACAAGTGTGGACCTAGCTTTAAACAACACAAGCATACTATTCAGTACAATATACAACAAATCTCATTTATTTATCAAATAACGTTGATGTACAATTTTTCGCGGTTTTACCCAGGTATTTATAGTATTGTTACGAGCTTGGGGTTCGTGACAATAAAAACTGCCGATTTAATAACCAAAAATAGACACTTTAATTAGAAACAGCAATTACAACTTTAACACACTAATTATAAATCACAATCGCACTACTAATCACTTGAGAGTCGCACTTGAAGATCGCTTCGATGTTATCGCTTATATCGCTTATCCAATACTGTTCCCGGCTCGCAGGCTCACCGGCCTTATATAGGCCTCGGATAGTTCCAGAACCTTCTACCGTAGAAACATCTAGAATGTTCGAGTACATACCGAACCCGACCGACCAGACGTCGATAGTTCTGGAAAGTTCTATCATCGAAGTTTCTAGAAGGGACCCGAATAATTATTAGTTCTGCTACTCGATACTAGATGGCGCTAGTAGTAGCTAATGTCGCCATCAAGTGTGGCGCGTAACAGTATTTTTTTTGGAAGTCGGTTTTTTTTTGTTTAGAATCACAAAAGATTTTCAACACCGTAAACCTATCTAATATAGGTATCATCCTCACTCAACGTAGCCATATTGGTTCTTTCAGATTCCTTCGTTTATTACTTGTTTCCGCATTAATTCTCACAGTTTTTATAAAAAAAAATCTGCTGTTTCACGCAAAAGTTCAACAGGAATGACTTTCATTTTGACAGTTCAACAACATTCATTGCGTTATTTACATTGTTGAGCAAACAAATTTTTCGAACATTATGAAGCATTGGATTAGCAGTATCCTTCAAAATTATTCAGGTTGGTGCGGCATGTTCTAGAACCAAAAAATCTAAGACATGTGGCATCTACCAGCCTGCACTGGGACCGCGTGGGGATTACGGCCCACTCCACGCAATTAGGGTGTCGATGCCAGTCCGAATTTATGAAAGAACCTGAAACATCCGATTTTTTTTTAATAACCGAGGAGAAATTTTTCCCTTCACCGCTTATGTAGAAAGTGATAAATGAATGATTAAATTATTGATATGGCTTGCTTTTCATACCTACTTCAATTTATTAATTTCTTATAGAACGACCACGGAGGGCCTCTGATCCACGGTCAAGGCAAGACCGCCGTGGTTATAGGAATAATGACTGCTAGCCTCACTCGAGGTGTCAAAAATAAATGCTATGGGCCCTTCCTCTTCACCAGCGTGTTTCGCTACAGGAACCTCATCACCTGTGCCATTGAAAAGGAACTTGGGTTCGTGTATTTATAGTCTGTTCAGAAATTGTCTAATGAAAATGTAAACAAATGGATCAGAGAACGTAGGTACCTGTGAATGCCAATTTGTGGCACCACTTACAAATTGCGTGCTTTTATTAGATTATTGCATACTTCAACCCGAAATTCTAATTTTAAATCACCTTAAAAAGATGTTTTTCGTTTTATAACCTCAATTTTCGAGACGAAAATCGGATGATTTTACAATTTGATAATGTTATTTAAACAATAATTTGTTGGAAAAAGTGGTGATATAGGTATATAAAGTTGACACCTTCTAAATATAGATGAATTTGTTACTAATTCCCTTAAATGAATGAATGCGTAAGAATTTATCGTGAACAAGGTTTGTTTACACTTTCATCAGATACGAACCGACATTCGTATCTGATTAATGGGATAGCTACTGACATAGCTTGCAGAGTTAGCAAGCTAGACTGGCAGTGGATCGGCCATGACTGTCGAATTGGAGATTAAGTACATATCAGCAAGCGTAGCATGGCCTGTCTCCCTGCTAGATGGACCGATGCGAGATTGCAAGACCCAGGTCAGGTATTGTGGTGTAACTTGTGAGAGGCCCATGTTCAGCAGAAGATTATTAGACGTAGCTGAGTTGATTAAATGAACTGTTTATTTCATTATCATCAAGATGAAATAGTATTTTCAAAAGAAATGAGGATGGTAAATTGCTCTTTTCCTTGTCCTTTTAATATTTCCTTTGTGCTAGCTTTGACGAACAAATCCTATAGGAATAGTATTTTCTGAGGATTAGAGACGAAATTGCAAACAAAAATCTTTTTTTACCCATTTAACATATCGTAAGAATCTTATTGAAAGCTGTAGAACCGATGACCGTTGGGGTAGACGTGTTCATATGTCGAGACCGCATATTGGCAGACGTTAGGAAGTACACATGAGGCCCGCCGATTTTGTGGAGCAACGATCTTCGCAGGGTGGCTGATAGATAGCAGCTGGATGAGAGTTGCCGAAAGTAGAGCTGAATGGTGAGCAATTGGAGAGGCCAGTGGAGTGCTGTACGCGGATGATGATGATGAAGTCTGTTATTTAAGGCAACAATAACTAGAAAGACTATTTTTGATAAACCACAGGGCAACTTGCAAAAAGTTGTTAAGGACATCTAAGACTACAATTACCGAAACTAGTCTTGATTGGCCCAAGCAAAAAGATGAGGCAAGAATTTCGTTCGGGTAAGTTACTTTCAAAATACAACTCATCATGATTCATTCTCTTGACTTTGTGTTTGGGGTCTACGCAACAAGTCTTCTTCTTCCAAACTTCTCTATTAGTCGTCATCTCGGAAGTCACTTCCTTTCTAGCCATGTCATCTTTCACACAGTACATCTATCGTTTATTAGGTCTTCCCCTACTCTTATAGTCATCTACATTCAATACGCAAAGTACAGCTCATCACAATCATTATGAGGAGATGCGGGTGGTCGTTTCTCCATAGAAACGCTCTTGCCTGTTTTGTTTCTGGTTAATGACCATAAAGCAATGATTTTTTACAGAATAACAAATATTAACTACTTGCTTGTCTATGTTTTCCTTTTTGATGTAAGCACTAGAAAAAAAATACCGATTTAAACCACTGTCAATAGAGGCCTAGTGTACAAAGACAACTATTAATGAAAAACATAGGGACACAGTAGGTATATATCCTTGTAATTCAGTTCATGAAATATCTTTTAAATTGGTCCAATATTGGAGGAGGAAATAGGTGAGAGCCAAACCTCGAATTACGACTTTTTACTTAGGCTTTTTCAAGTCTCTCCGACCGCATTTAATAGCTAAGTATATTCAGGCCGCACGTTAGTGTTCCCACTGACGTGCGGCCTTGATCAGTTTGTCTAACGTAAGTCTATAATGTTCTCACTGCTGAGACACAGGCCTCCTCTCTGTGAGAGTGGGCCGTAATCCACCTCGCGGGCCTAGCACGGTTTGGTAGATGTCACATGTCTTCGAAGTTTTAGTTCTAGGACTAGGATTTCCTCACGATGTTTTTCTTCACCGTTTTGAGGTTTTGAGAGCAGTGGTGATGAAATAATTTACACAAAGTAAAGCGCCTGCCGAGTTTCGAACCAACGCCCTACAACTCGTAAGTCGAAGCCATAGAAATCTATTGGATGCATGAAGAAGCCTCCTCGTGTAGCGCAGTTCGTTCCGTCAGTTACTCAACTGAACCGCACCCACCACACACCCATAGATATCCGAGTCACACCCAACACCTTATTTGACTGACCAATTCTTCCCTTGCGGTGTTAGAGCTAATGCCCGCCTGGTTTGCGACGACCCTCCCACCGGCGTCCAGCGTCAAGCAGCCTGCTGTTTCGTCGATGTGTAGGAGTTCTAGTGCCTTAGGCATCTTCTGGGCATGTTCGTTCCATCATAGACCTCATTCATCGCTTTCCATCAGGCAAGAGCGGTCCCATTCAGCAATAACAAAAAATATATATTTCTTATACTTATCTATGGTCGCGATCAGTACCTCTGGACCACAACTACCAGCCTAGCGTATGGAGTTTCAAATAATAAGAGGCCAGCTTTTACCGGTTTTGACGCGACTGATGCGCGGCTACTGTTGCTACATTGTTAAATAGAAAAGATTTAAAGTGCAGAAGCCAGCACATCAAGCTACCCGAACCTGTAAAATTTTCCCAATCAACTTCGAACCTTATGCTTTAGCGATAGTTGAAAATCTATTAAAGAAATTTGACAGATTGTCGTAGCTTGATGTGCTGGCCTCTGTACCTAGTTTCTGTCCCTAACGTGAGATCATAACATTCCCCGGAGAGAGCGGTGGTAGAGGTGCACCCAAAATCATTCACATAACATGATACCAAAATCATTAAGAGCCTATACTACCTCAGCCAAAATTGACTCTTTATCTCGCTCATACGATACTGCTCGCGGACTGAGTGAGAGCGAGACAGAGTGCGGTGCTGGGCGGCAGGCAGCGCCAATAGTTTAGGTATTTGCTTATTACAGTGAAAATAATGGGAATTATAAAAAAGTAAATAACATAAGACCTGCTTTAAAGTAAGTTCAGTTAGTATGCAAAGTTTCATGATCTAATTTGAAGTATTTTTTTAATACCAGAGGTTTATTGTTCGGGTTAAAGGTAACTTTGGATTTTTTTTCTATCGAGAAAATTTTATGGAATCGTGTTTTCGTCTAACATAAGACTTAGCATTAATCCTCAACTTTACCACATATTTATTTCAAAATTAATGGTGCAGTATTTTCGACATAACGGAGGATCACGCTACGCCATTTGAGGTAGTATAGGCTCTTAAGTAGTTATATTATTACAAAAAAATGTTTATGAAGCATAAACTCTAAAATTATGGCTCCATTGGATAACAGAATTACTCATTCCTACATACGAACATGCTCAATAAAAAAAATCAATTAAAAAGTACAGAAAAAGTAGACTTTGTATAAACAATCATCTAGTTTGTTATACATTTCATTTCGCCCCAAGATTAAGCAAAATTCAAATAGGTACAGCATTTTGAATTTGCTAAGTAGATACCTACCTAAGTGCTTCATACCAATATGAACCTTTTTTAATGCTCATAGAATTCATATTCGCATATGAGTAAGCGTCTTATACGAATACGATCGTTAATATTATACAAATAATGTTCATATTCGTATGGGACGTTTACTTAGCGAAGTTAACTCTAAGTGCGATCTATGAATTTTGCCTGTAATCGTGCCTAAGCCTGTATCACTGTGGCCGGATAAGCCTTGATTATTTAAATAATTTCATGATTAGTTATTTATCTGGATATTAATCTGTCAAGCTCCGCTAATGTGACACAATTGATTTTCTATTGTTTCTTCGCCGATCGGCGAACCGTGCCGCTTGACCGGTTAATTAACTTTTGCGTGAATATTGGAATTACTCATTATGAAAAGTCAACTAAATCTTCCCAAAATAATTAGAACAAATATTCTTGAACAGACCCCAGCACATCAATCTACACGAAACTCAAATTTTCCCAATCAAGTTTGAACCTAATGATTTAGCGATAAAGTTGAAAATCTATTAAATATATTTGTCAGATTGTAGTAGCTTGATGTGCTGGCGTCTGTACAATTCATGTTTCAAATATTTCGTTTTTAGAGACGCTAATAAAGAAATAGAGAAAAAAGACGGACCAGAGGACAACATGGAAGAAACGCCAGATCCGAGGTGGTTTGAAGAAACGCCAGATCCGAGGTGGCTTGAACATCCGAAAAAATAGACGAAATCTCCCCGAAAACTGGGCTTCATTCTAAACTTAAAATTAAAATTTACGAAGAAAACAATCACTATTTGATTATGAATTAAATAAATTGTGATTTGGATAACTTGTGTTGTTGTTGTTTTATTAATTTTAAATTAATTAAAAACATAATCATTATGTATCCCATGTCCATCTGCATTATGTACCTTTCAAAAGCTGAAAGAAATTTTTAAACAGGAGCTGTGGTTCTCGAGATTACCCTCCACATATAGACAAACTTACAAAATTCGTTCCCTCTCTTTATAATACCAGTATAGATTACTGGACAAGTAGCACAGGACCGGTTGATGTGGCAAAGCCTAGGGGAGACTTATGTCCAGCAGTGGTAGACTTTCGGCTGAAATGATGACGACAATGACGATGATAAAGAGGGGATATACCTATTGACCAAACGGCTTTAGGGTACGGATGAGGTACAAACCATGTCTAAACTGGCCTTTGCCCCCATCATCTCTAAACGACCTCTAAGCTGCCGCTAAAGAGTTTACTTTGCTAAGTAAGCGTCGTATACGAATGTTACCATTTTTTGTACGGCAGTATGTTCATATTTAAACGAAATGCTTGTTGACATTCGCCCATACGAATATTATAACTTACTACCTACGCCCTGCGGTTTACCCCGCGTGAATGTCGATCCCGTGGAAATATCGGGATAAAAAGTAGCCTATATGTTAATCCAGGGTGTCAGCTACCTCCATACAAAATTTTATCGAAATTGGTTCAGCCGTTTGATCGTGAAGAGGTAACAAACATATAAACAACAACGTAAATAACGCAATAAATGTTATTGAACTGTCAAAATGAAAGCCATTGCTACAGTTAGTGTGTTATTCAATTACCCCGCCTATCTGTTTTAGTTATCAAGTAAAGTGTGGAACCTAAGATAGAAACACAAACACGATATATTTGCTGTTAGTTATCGAGGAGTTAGGTACTCTGCAGATTATCCTGACTGCAGCATCAGGTCATGACTTGATGATCATGAGACCAAATGTGGCAAATGCCCAATCAAATTAACAATTTACTAAAACAGTCCTTGCCTGTTCGAGTAACTTCTTACTGTTAAGGATTTGTACCTTCCATCATCAGCCCAGCTACCTGAGATGGTGACAACCATACGCAAATACACAAGATACTTCATAAAATATGCGAAAAACAATAAGTGAGCCTATAAAATTTGAGGGTTGCCCTCGATTTCTCTAAGATCCCATCATCAGATCCTAACTTGGTAGACAGTGGGACCACCTCAGAACTATCTACTTTCGAACAAAAAAAGAATTTTGAAAGTCCGTCGACAATTGGCGGAGTATGTATTCGATGAACAAATATACAAAAAAAAAAAAAAAAATCACAAACATCCGAACATAGTACCTCCTCCTTTTTGTGAAGTCGGTAAAAATATAGAATTGCCAAAACAAACTTTGAACTGCTCTACTGAACAGTAGTCTTTTTGCGGAACCGACATTGTTAATAGGGACCATCGATATCTATAAACAATGTTTTCTATCAACAAAGTTTTCGGCGAAACCTGCTCTCTAGGAATAGAGATTTCTATTAGCCATGCTTTCTGTATGTAGTCGTATCGTACAAGCGTGTTTCTATCTTAGGTTCCACACTCAATCAAGTGCCTGCTTACAGAGGCTAAGTTATTTTCCTAGTAACACACGGGGACACCTATTACCTACATGGGACTTAAACATAACTGTTGAAATGAGGGTAGAGTAACATAGGTCCACCTCTGCCCAGCCCTTCGGGGAAACGAGGTGTGATGTTATCTACTGTGCGTTTCAATGAATCAAAAAAATATAAGAAGACTATCTGTACTATGTTCAGTAGTTAGCATCTACTGAGTCATTCAATTACTCCTGAAAGCGAATAAAATAATTCTATCAAGATTTTCGATTCGGAAGCAGTAAATATGCATTTGGAACAAATAAATAAAAATCTCAAAATAATTATACAAAGTTTACTCATAAGACAAAACCAATTACTTCGCTCATTCAATTAACTTGAACAAAATCAATTATATTGTACGTAACATACGATTTCCGGATAACGTATAAATAATTGGGTTCAACAAAGCGTTACTTTCGGGAAATTGACCAAAAAATTAACAACCTCAATCTCATTTTGAGATCGAATAAATAAATTTTTCGATCCTTCTTGGATCGGGCCGTGACTGAAAATGACGAATTTTTGCCTGCTCCTGGCGACGAGTTTTCTCCTTTCAGGTAAGATTTAGTTGATATTCTTCATCTTTATATTAATTTATATTTATACATATTGTTTCATCGTATTTCTTTTGTATCCAGGTCCTGTATTAGCGCACTCGTCAAAAAAAGGAAAGGAGAATGAAGACACGACTGCGAAGCCACACCATTCGAAGCACCATGCAAAAAGTAACAACACGTCTCTGAACGAAGTAGAAGATATACCAGATGACGGTTGGGACTACGAGAACACCACGCACGTAGACTCCAGGAGGATCCTGTTCAGCAAGAGAACCGAAAAGGGGAAAAGGCCTTACATGGTAAGTATGCACCGACGACGAGAACCTTGCAAGAGGATGAAAGAATTACAAAAAAAATTTAAACGTTTTCAAATCACTTTTTGTATCGTAACATGGAAGAAGGGAGAGCAAGATGCTTTTAAGTAATATTTGACATCAAATTAATACAGAAGTTATTACTTACTCGTGTATCGCGGAATTTTAAATATCGATGACGTCACCATGCCAGGTAGATAGGTACACCGCGTAGGTACCAATATGGTGCCACGTGTCAACATCGGTTACCATGTCACATTTAGATTAGTCTTTGAAACAAATTAACAATAGGTATCACAGGAGTTTTTCGGAATTAGAATAGTTATGTACATTTCAACTAAAAAATTTAATAGCTAGAACCAGGTTTCTCAAAAATCGTGTTACGGAATATCGGAAATTATGATCATGCTTTTATGAGCGCCGAACCATTTATTTATTTCAATCCCGTCTCGTCTTTATTTATCCCGTGCCTAAACATCGTCCAATCACTTTTTGAAACGAAACATGGGAGGGAGTTAAATTTAACTCCCTTCTCATATGCAAACACAATTATTTGTCATCAAATTAATACGGTAGGTAGGGTAGCATACCTACATACGTACCTACTACCTACTCACGTATCGCGGAATTTCAAATATCAATGACGTCACTATGCTGTAGGTACCAATATGCTGCCACGTGTCAGTTGCCAGTTGTCATGGGACGATGAGCTTGACCTTTGAAACAAATGAACCATATCAGTTCTACTAAAATTAATAATAGCATGAATCGGCTTCTCCAAAATCGCGATACGGAATATCGTATCAAGAATAGTCAAGCTTTTATTGGCGCTGAACCAATTATTTAAATCCCGTGTCGTCTTTATTTATCCCGTGCCTTAAACATCTTCAAATCACTTGTAAAATCAAAACATGGGAGAAAGGAGTTAAATGAAAAAACAATTATTTGACATCACATTAATACGTTAGGGTAGTTAGTAGTATATACCTACTACTCACTCACGTATCGCGGAATTTCAAATATCGATGACGTCACCTACCTCCGGCATGTAGCTTAGGTATGATATGAATATGCTGCCAGTGCCACGTGTCAACATTGGTCATCATTGGACATTGAGACTGCAGTTTGGCACAAGTTGGCAATTTCACTGTCTCACTAAAAATTTAACAGCTGAAACCGATGCTTCCCAAAAATCGCGTTACGGAATATTATATTGTATCAAAAATTATTTTAGTCAAGTTTTTATTAGCGCTGACATTCAGTCCAAATTATTTGCCCTGTGATCTCTCCGATATTGTCGAATTGCCATCCAATCGCATCATGAGAAAGAAAAGGAAGAAATAAATTTTATTGACATGCATAGGAAATACTAACATTAAATAGGAAGCATTTAAAACTAACAAAATTACATTAAAAACAACCAAACAAAAAACAAGGAAAAAGAAGACCTGCCTGTGCGAGGCCAAAAAGGCTCCTGTCTCAGCATAATGCTTGCGATATTTAAAAAATATAGGGTGATGAGGGTGAAGGCAGAGATAGGGCACCTGTGTTTGCGCACATGCTTTTAAATTATAATATCTCCGGCGTACCTAATTGGCTAGCCTTTTTTAGATAAGTTCTAGCTTTGATTGTCAAAAACCAGAAAAATACCATGTAAAGTCAAACTGACGTTGTTTCTATTACGCAGGTATACCTCCAACTGACAAAAGAATCTGCCAAAGCCCACAAATACCGCGGCTGGTTATGCGGTGGAGTCATCGTCGACCCCTACTACGTGCTGACATCAGCAGCGTGTGTCGAAGACGCTGACAGATTCTACATTGTCTCTGGCACCACCAAATTCATTGACAGCTTCGATTATAAGAATGACGAGTGTGTCTGCAAACATCGCCGCAAAGTTGTATGGAAATGTATTCCTAAGAGTAAGTTTTTCTGACTACCCGCATTTATTAACAAATAATGAACACCTGAGAACTGATTCAAATCCTCCTTTTAATATAGTTAATGATTCAAATGATTTTTTTTCGATGAATACTTGCCCGGTTTTACTTTAAAAGTTACACTTCTCAAAAACGATTTCTACTATTTTCTAGACTACAAATTCGACTTCCAAGACAGCATCAAATGGTCATCGAACGATATTGCAATAGTCAAAGTAGACAAAGCTTTCAAACTCGGAGTCCAGGAGAAAGGATGTGAATTCGCCGCCGAATGCATTCAGTATAACAACATAAGTAGGGACATGGAGAAGCCAGGGACCAAGGGATGGATCGCTGGGTGGGGAAGCGGCAACAACTTCAGAGAGGTAAGGTTTTTACTGTCAGGTAAAACTAATATTTTTACGTGAGACATCTGCCTACCCTATTCCCAGCTGTTCCTAGCCTTTTCCCAACTATGTTGGAGTTGGCTTCCAGTCTAACCGGATGCAGCTGAATACCAGTATTTTACATGAGGCGACTGCTTATCTAAACTCCACGACCGAGTTGCTAGGTATAACTATACCCCTTGGTAAGACTGGTAGTCAGATTTTCGGACTTCTGACTGCCCGTAACGACAGTGATTTTTTTTTCTGAGTGTCTAATATTATTCCTGTATAATTAATTTAAATTATTTTGTATTATAATTTAGGGTGTATACCGTCGTCAAGGCCAGCACATACCCAAGAACAGCAAGTGCCTCCAAGAAGCCAAAGTGTGCATTATGGACAACGAACAATGCGCTAAGAAATGGGCACAGAGGTTCAGGGACATTATCACCCAGTACATGATCTGCACCAAAGACGTCATGAAGAGGCTAAGTGAACTTTGCGAGGCAAGTAGTAGCCATACAGTGTATGGAAGGTTAAAAAAAATAAATGTGCGAAAAACATATGAAAAATCAAATCTAATAGCTAATCATGAAAAAAATATGTACTAAAATGATACGCTAGACAAAATCAGCACTTAGAAAAATGACGTCGTTCCATAAATAATCTCTTCACATCAAACATAAGGAAGTCCGATTCGTGCGATAAGGACAAAACGTCCTCTTTCTCCAAATACTTCGAAAGCTTGTAATTCCTCAAATTCTTCATCGTTTTTAAATTATCTTCTTAGCATTGTCACTTTTACAGAATTTCAATCTTAGTTCAAAGAAGGGTTCCTTTGAAATAATATTGAATTCTTTAAAAGTACACCAATGAACTACTTCAGTCAACCCGCACGGAGGTCGCGTGGTGGATAATGGCCCATTCCACATTTACAGAGAGATCTATGTACCAGTAGTTGGAACATTAAACGCCAAATATGGTAACAGCTAAACCAATACATTATTATTTATAGAAAAAATACGCTAACTGCACGGATGTGGAATCGAGACGCCAAACCGATGTAGAAATTCCAACTAAGACGTACAATGTTGACCTGGGCAGACATTTGAAGGACCCTGATGACTACACAGCGAGAAGATCTTCTATGCAAGGAGGTTTCTGTGAGGTTAGTGAACTATTTCTGATAAATAGTTCTTCACCTACGTTACCACAATCCTGAATGTCGGTAATTTGTATACCAGAAAGTTTCATGCAAATTCTGTTTTTGTGCCTATCAGGACAGGAATATGTACTGAACGTGGCAGTAGGTGTACTTATTAAATTTTTGATCGGATGGAGTTTTAAATTTGGAAGTAGATATATAGATGAAAAAAAAACGACGATGAAAACGATAAACGTAAGGTAGAACGCCTTCAAGCTAGGTGGAGCGACGATCTTCGCAGGGTGTCTGGTAGCAGCTGAATGAGAGTTGCCGAGAATCGAGCTGAATGGCGTGCAAGCGGAGAGGTTTATGTCCAACAGTGGACTGCTGTAGGCTGAGGATGAGATAGATAGACAGAATATGCTTTGCTACACACCGACATTTTACGAAAGCGCCTTTACAAAAACATAAATATCAGGGCACAACGGCGGTCTTATCGCTAATAGCGAATATGTATTAACCTTTTAACCGGCCGGACTTTATATCAGTTGTCGTGCCCCCAGCGCCCGCCAAAAAAAAGATGATGTAATCGACTCTGGCGGAATGGACACGAAAATATTCGTCGGATTAATCCGACGTAAGCGGTTAAAAGGTTTAAGACATTCAACTTGTAGGTACCTTAACCAGTTCATAGGTAAATCAACAATATTATTGTTATATTTATATTTCAGAATGACCACGGCGGACCCTTGTTAGTGAGGTACCAAGGCAAAGAGCGGGTGATTGGAGTCATATCTGCTTGCAAAATTGACCCCAAAACTCACAGCTGTCATGGACCCTTCTTGTATACTTCAGTATATAGGAACCGTCAGTTTATCTCTTGTGCTATTCATAAGGATGTCGAGTGAGTATTTTGAAGCCTTTTTATTCTTGTTTAGCCGCATATACAGGTTAGGTTAGTTCAGAAACATTCCCGCAATGTTAACGCTGGAAACAATGTTTATTTTTTTTAAATAATTTTTATTCATGAACATAGATACAAGTCTTTCAGTCGAATACATAGATGGGTATAAAACGAAACAATGTTTAGACTGTTTTGTGTTTCCAGCCAGTTGTGTGTTAGTATTGCCAGCAATACAGCAACATTCTTTGTTGCCAACAACATGAGTTCCACAACACAAAAATAATGTTGCTGAAAAAATGTAGTGCAACTTTTTTATTTCGTGAATATGGGTCTAAAAATTATTAATAGCATGTACTGTACATTGCTCATGATCGTTAAACTTCTATTTTTCTGTGTTCAGGGAGAACTGCAGAAGAGTGTTCCGGTCAGGTATAACTCACGAAGAATGGTCGGTTTCTTGGGAAAATGTGGAGTAAGTATTTTCAAATTCGTCCTTTTGGTTTCTATGTAATTCAGTATTTTAATCTATTGACATTTATTTACAGTGATAGCGGCGAAACCAAAAGTGGTGCTAATAATAGGTGAATAAGAAATATTGGATTAAATTTTCCAAATAATTTGTATAAATAATATAAATAGATGAGCCACTGTTACTGTTGGCCTGCATCATCCCACTGCTGGGCAAAGGCCTCTCCCCATGACTTCCAACACTTTAGATACAGGGTTAAAATGGACCACTGCTCATTTAATTCTTTTTTTTATATTTTTTCAGAGACAAGAAACCCGAACCAGCAGCAGCGATAGAAGGGTTTGAATAAAATTATTGGTTTATTATTTTTATAAAGTCTTAAAAGCGATAACAGATATCAATAATATTTTCTCTGATTGCAGTAATGATGATAAGTCATCGGACGAGAGGTAAGCTACAGTCACAGCACAAGGCAACATTTCCCAGAAAAAAACTAGTATAAATACTAATTATCATTTATCATTCAGTGACACAAAGGAAGAAAAAGACGCCCTGAGACAGCTTGAGTATGCATCTCATATTTTTTAAATAAACATTTAACCAATTTGTAATTCAGCACCAATATATTTTATGAATCATAACATTTATTACAGCGAAAGTAATGCAAAGAAAAAAGAAAAAGCAGAAGAAGACGAAAAAGATTCCTCGGAGGCAGAAGAAGATGACAAAGCAACCACTGAAAAGCCAAAGAAAGAAAAAGTAGTAAAACACAAGAAGAAGTCCAAGTCCAAGAAACATAAAGCCAAAGATGAGAAATCAGAAAGTAGTAGTCCGAAGGCTAAAGACGGTTCCGGTGAACCCCAAGTTAGAGGCAGAAAGGACCCTGTCTCCTATGAGTCCAGTAAAGATGAAAATGTAAATGAACCAGACAACGAATAGATCCTGGGTCAATATATCATGTAAGATAAATAATAAGAATGGCGTTTCATTTTAGAAATAGATTAGTCCTCAAAGGTGGCATAAAACAATATAACCTATATTATATAAAACTAGACAAGCGCGGTGGGTCTAAACAAGCGCGGTGGGTTAATTTGTCTAAACCCGTACTCTCTCATGAGAGAGTAGGGAGGCCTTTGCCCTGCAGTGGGACGTCACAGGCTAATAATAAATATAAAAGAAAGTCGAGTTAGTTACATTTATAACTCAAAAACGGCTGAACCGATTTTTATGATATTTTGTTAATTGTTGGATTTGTCTTCGCCCCAAATAGCAGAGTAATTATAAAAAAATGGGGAAAATGGGGAAAAATCTGAGGCGGTACGAAGTTCGCCAGGTCAGCTAGTATCTATCTTCATATAAAACAAAGTCGGGTTAGTTGCACCATTATTTTATAACTCATGAACGGCTGATCCGATATTTATGATCTTTACTTTGTTGGATTTGTCACCGCCCCGAATAGCAGAATAACTATTAAAACGGGAAAAACTCACGAAAGAAAATGATAATTCATTTTCTCATACATTTTGTATGAGACGGCTTTTTTGATGATATCTTGAGAACGGATTGTCTGATTTCGATAGATGGCAGTACCTACTAAGTTCGCCGGGTCAGCTAGTATATTATAAATTTATTAAAGTCGCTTTTTATGTCTCCCTGTGTGACCGCGTTGTTCTTCTGAACTAAGAAACCGATTTTTATGAGATAAGTATATACCACATAATGTTATTAAACTCATACATATGATATAGAAATCTCGATGTTTTGTCAAGTCGTAAAACTGTCTAAAGCAGAGTATGTACAGTCAACAAAAGAGACAAGTATGCAGGGTCGTCGGATATAGTTGAAGTTTAGTAAGAAACCGATGGATGTTGCCGACTGAAATTTAATTTGATAAATGAGCTTTTTGTTTTCTATTAATTAAATTTAATTTTATTCGAGAACATCCATCGGCGAAACAACTCCCTAGCAGTACAGCTGTCTGTTCAGTTAGAAAATAAAATATTAAATATAGGAATTCCTGCGTAGCGTGGCTAGTTGATCGATCGATTGGACGATCCCGCCTGCATTTTCATACAAAGTGAAGCTAAGCTCACATGCGTGGCTAAGCCGTGGGCTGCTGTGGAGCCTTATCGGGTAGAGCATAATACGATTTATGGTCCGGCCACGCTAAATTTGCCGAGCTAACTAAACGAAAACAAACATTAGGTACCTACTTAAAATAAATGTTCTTGTACATAATTATATCGATTTTATTCAATTTCGAGCGGCCATTGTTGTTTACTTACATCTTTGGCAAATTTAGTCGGCCGGACGTTAGAGGGAATGGGATTAATACACATTTATTCTTGTATGGGAAAGGACGTAACTTTTTATTGTTGTCAAAAAATCCTAACTTCAAAATCATAAATGTACTTTTCTAGACCCCGATAAACAACTTCTTTTTAAATTACTCACGAGGTCTTACAAGGCCAAATATTTTTTTGATATTAATCCAATTCGACAAGTAACTTGAGATCTAGGCAGCACATGAATTCCTTGTTAGTCTTGCAATCTCTGTCTGGATTCTTGTAAAGAGTCAAAAATGCTTGGTATCTGCCTGCAGTGTTGCTGTTCAGTGGGAAATCGTCGGTATCCACTATGAACTCTTTGATTGGATAGTCGCCCTGTGTAAATGAGAACCGATTTAAATAACGGAAGTTTATAGGATACAAAAAAAAAACATAAGTATAGGTAATGAAAGTTTGGTAAAGTCAAATCAAAGGAAATTAATGTGTTTAATAAATAACGTATATTCAAATCACAACTGAAATGGCTACAACCGCAAATACTTACCATTTTTTTTTTGTCAATTTTTTAAACATTTAATATCCCTGACTGTACAAAGGCAAGTGTAGACCGAATCTGTACCTACAAAAACATAGCTATAACAGTCTAAAAGAGATGCCCATGCTGTGGATTTATAAAAAAGTAGCACTATGCGCGCGACTTCGTCCGCGTGTATTTCGTACTTTCCCCTAAAAATTTCGAAAATGTATGTTTATGATCGTTATCATTTATTTAGATAAATAGGGCCAATTTTTCATTTTATAGATCAAAGGAATCAGATTTTTTAAATAAACTGTATCCCCGCTTTTCACCCCTACGACAGGGGCGGAATTTTGAAAAATCGTTTTGGATGTGTTCATAACTTGACTCAAGCATTATTTATACCAATTTTTGAGTTAATCAAGCCACGCAGTCAAATCCTCCCCTGTAAAATTAACTACCCCTTTTCACCCCGTCAGGGGCAGATTTTCGAAAAAACCTGATACACGTTATTCATTATTTTTGGTCTTAAGTATAAATACCGAGTTTCGAGTTAATCCGACCGCGCGTTAAAATTCTTCCATACAAAATTTGGCACCCCCCATCCCCCTTTAGGGGGTAGTTTAGAAAAACATTAAATGCCAAACTTCATGATTTACTTAGATAAGTAGTCGTCCCAAGTTTCAAGTGTATTAACTCAAGGAATACGATTTTTCATACAAACAAGATCCCCCCTTTTCACCCCCTTAAAGGTTGAATTTCCAAAAACCCCTTCTTAGTGCTCCCCTACATTATAAAAGGAAGCTGTGTGCAAAATTTCACATTCCTAGTCCCAGTAGTTTCAGCTGTGTGGTGATATGTCAATCAGTCAGTTTCTAATTTTATTTATATATAGGTAAATAAATATAAATATAGATGGATATGAAGAAAATGATTCAGATTTAGATTAATAGTGTGTTACGCAATTAGCGTGCAGGTCATGGTCTATCCGTGTGCCGATCTCATCTAAATCCATTCAGCCATTACAGCGTAGAATAGGATACGTGCAGCCTTTTAGAAAATATATATATATTGAGAGGTGTGGATGGTTATATTTATATGAAGCTTGTTTGCCATACGTACCGCTGGAAAAGGACACTCCTCCGGGATTCCAAAGTATTTCATATACCCATAATAGTCGCTATCTGGGCCCAATGTCACCTCAGCGCAGAGGTCGCATATCTCGTGCGTAAACATTATTTCGTACTTTCCATATAGGGCCTCCTTTTGCAGAATTATTTCTATCTGAAAAACAATTCATTTTGTGCTGGTAACACTTAAGCCGGATTTACATTACGAAACTAGTTGCACAAACTTAGTAATTCATTGATACTTTCACGTGTAAATAGATAATTATCTACACGTAAAACGATCAATGAATAAATAAGTTTGTGCAACTAGTTTCGTAATGTAAATTCAACATAAACCGAGCGTGTTGCTGGAAACAATTTTGTCTTTTGGTATGATAGTTGGCGGAATTGGCACATATATCCGAGTCCCAAAGTCGGTAGGTATGAATTAGGCAAGTAATTTTCTATGCCCAAACCTACATTGAGCAGTGGTAACGGCCCTGACTTATGAGTTGTAGGTCGTCGGTTGGAACCTGGCGCTTTATTTTGTGTAAATAATTTCATCACCACTGCTCTCAAAACGGTAAAGGAAAACATCGTGAGGAAACCGGCATGACCTAGAACTAAAAATTCGAAGTCATGTGACATCCACGTCATGTCTTCGAATTTTCGGTTCTAGGGTATATTGGGAGATGTAGGTACCAATCCGCACAGGGCCCGCATGGTACTTTACAGCCCACTCCCTCTCGAAGAGAGGATGCCTGTGTCCCAATAGTGGGAACAATATAGACTGACCTACATAAATATTTCTGGCGTGCTACACACTTGTTCCTTGTTCGGGTGCATGATTCGGCACAGCCGGGCGGCAAAATATACATTCGATTTTGTGGCCCGGCCTGTGCCGAACCATGCCTGCATGTATGCAAGAACATGTGTGTAGCACCTCTTACTTTTTAACTTACACGTGTTTTTATAATTAATTACACTAGCAGAACGAAAAGGTCAATTCCGAAACACGTTGCTTTTCCGCATGGCGGACACTTGCCATCAAAATGCTACTTTTAATGAAACTTGTAGGTACCTATATTATATCTAGATAAAGCTGTAAGGTGCCTACAATATGAGGCGATCAGTATTGTCCCTCGATATGCTGTCTTTTGACGAATTAAGATTTAACCTTTTGACCGCTTGTGTCACATTTATGCGACAAATATTTCCATGCCCCTCCGCTCGTGTTGTATTTTTGCGACAGAGAACATGCATGATTTTTTCGTTCTATTTAAATTCGATTAGGGTGGTTAATTTAAAATTAAGGCTGATTTAAAATAAACTTTTTGACTATTTTTTTATCGATACGATTGCTCCTCCTTATTTATTGTAGGTATTATTTTATCGATTTGTAGCCGCGCGCTAAGGGCACGGCAATTGATATTTAGCCAAGCGCGCTTCTTACAGATTTGCTCCATTTTTATCGATCGTTACTGTCGGCTGTTAATAATCGATAAATATCAAGTTTAAAATAGAGACAGACGTGGACATCACTTGTTAATTTGTCGATCGACAATAATGATCCCGTGTCGATCGCTTGTTGTTTACGCATTTATTCGATTTTATTTGATCACACGAATTGGTCGTAAAAAAATCGAGCAAATCTGTAGGTACAGCCGTACAGCTGCCCAATACCAAAATCCACTACGGGAAAAATAAAAATTAATGTTTTTCACATAATCTTTACTTTCATAGTAAGTCCCATCTAATTGTAAAAACACTGCGTTTAAATTTTAGCAATAACGGAGATGTCAATAAAACTAGTAAGGTACCATATACCTACTATCTAAATACCATTAAAAAGATAGTAAATCACTTTGAACATTTCAAAACCTAGTAAATTTTTGGAACTTACTAGGTTTTTTACTGGTTAATTTATTATCTTTTTAATGTAACGCACATAAATAAGAAAAGTAAGCTGTTTTTCTAATCTCTTGGAAAATTTTGTTTAAATATAGGGCAGCCGTGTTGGTACTTAGTAGTTTTTGCCACCGACTTCCGAAATTAAAGTTATTTTTCACTTTGTAGTGTTTTTTTTTTAGTCGGTTTTTTTTTTCTTAAAAAGTTTTTATTTCACGCTCTTTAGTGGGTCTGCTTATAATTTATCTAAGTTACAATAGCTTAGTGCTCATCGCCTTTTACAAACAAATTATTGCTTTTCCCGATGCAGGGAAGTTAATTGTTGAGGAGTTCTCCAGGTCCACCATCAGCTCCATATCACCATTCACATTGTGACGAGCATAAATTGCTTAGCAACCATATTAAAGTAATCGAATAGCAACCCGTGAAATACTTATATATTATTGAGTAGTTCCGGAGGCCATCTGTGGTCTTCATCATCAGTTCCACTTCACCAAATGGTGCTTACCGAGAGCAAGTGCACGAGTTACTATAAAAAATACCCAAATCGCTATAGGTGTGCCTATAATATTTGAAGAGTTCCTTCGATTTCTCCAGGATCCCATCATCAAATCCTGACCTGATGTTTTTAGACTAGATGCTGATAATCCTGGCTGCAGCATCAGGCCAGACTTATGTCAACATTGCTTTGAACTTAAAATTTAGTCCTGTTTAAAATGAGCCCAAACACGACTACTGTGCTGTAATTTCAAGGTTTGTACTTTTTCTGATGCTCCTGGCTTCAGCATCAGGTCTCTATGTACTTCGGTGTTCCTCATTAACAGTACGTTTATCCACACATCGAGCCCTTTTCAATGAGCCTAAACACGATATATCTGCTGTTAGTTGTCGAGGAGTTAGGTACTCTGCAGACTATCCTGACTGCAGCATCAGGTCATGACTTGATGATCATGAGACCAAATGTGACAAATGCCCTATCAAACATCAAAACAATTTACTAAAAACAGCCCTTGCCTGTTCGAGTAACTTCTTACTGTTAAGGAGTTGTACCTTCCATCATCAGCCCAGCTACCTGAGATGGTGACAACCATACGCAAATACACAAGATACTTCATAAAATATGCGAAAAACAATAAGTGAGCCTATAAAATTTGAGGGTTGCCCTCGATTTCTCTAAGATCCCATCATCAGATATCGAAATGGTGACAATGGGACCACACGGGAAGCACCAGCTTTCAAATAAAAAAAGAATCATGAAAATCGGTTCACCCAGTCGCAAGTTATGAGGTAACAAACATAAAAAAAAAAATAAAAAAAAATACAGTCGAATTGATAACCTCCTCCTTTTTTTGAAGTCGGTTAAAAATAATATTAAAAGCTCACCATCGTATCAGGTCCGACGTCCTTCAGGAATTTGACATTTCCGTACATATAGGCAACGGTCTCGTTATAGCGTCCCACGTGAACTCCCGAAGTGTCCACGAATTGTTCGCTCTCTTCGTCACAGCACTCCATTTGAGAGTCAATATTCACTACATAGTTCTTGGGAAGGAAAATTATTTAAGCAATTTAGTATAAAACCGCGAAATGTGGGTGTACTAAGGCTGCGTTTCCACCAGATGTGCGAGGATGCGTAGCGAGGGACGTGTGTGAAACGAACCAATAACATCGCTTCATTTTCATAGCTTGAACTAAGTTAGCGTTGTTATTGGTTAGTTTTACACACGTTCCTCGCTAGGCATCCTCGCTCATCCCTGGTGGAAATGCAGCCTTATAGGTAGGTACACCTCTCTGCCTAACCTTTCGGGGATTACTATTAACTGTGATGTTGTTTAAATTTGAATACCTACAATACTACCAAAAAAAGATTGCGCTTCGGCAATCATCATGAGTATGTGGCTGTCTGCTTCGCTGGTCTAGTGGTCCGCGAGTGTTATACTGGGTTCGTTTCACGGTTAGGAAAAGGTTATTGAAGCCCGCTTGCCCAATTTTCATTTACACAGGTATAAACCTGTACCTACTCGGGGAATAATACAGGTATGTTGTTTCTTAATGGAAAACCCAATAACACTTTCTGCCCCAATGAGCGTACCCTGGACCACATGTTCCGCTGTTGTGCTAACAACCACTTGATCAACTAGGCAGTATTGATGATAACTATCTACTAAATTTAAAAAGAAAACTTACAACTTCAGGCGATTGAGCACCACAAAACCGTAACAAATAAATCAGTATAATAGGAATCATTACAGCAGCTCATCAGTATATTGCAATGCAAAATGAGCTGTATTAAATTCTCGTCTCATTTAATATATTGTTAAAATCGCGTGCATCATCAGATATGGTGGGACATGTCACTTTATTTGTCTGTTGTGATACCATCGCACGGGAAGTGTTTTTTAAACATGTTATAAGTTGTTAATTAGGTAGAGTATGTTGTGGTAACGTATAATTATGTATGGTTGGCTGAAAAGGTTTATTTTTTAACCGACTTCAAAAAAGGAGGTACTGTATTCGACCCGTATGTATGTATGTTTGTATGTCCGAGATTTTCTCAAAAACTAATGAACCAATTTTGATAATTCTTTGACTAATGTGATCTAGGTACATACTTTCAGGAAGGTTTTAGTATATAATACATTAGGTAATTATTCTTATGTACGAAGTTATATGTGTATTGCATCTCCGGCATTTCTATGCAAAGGGGTTAGAAGATTTTTGTATGGAGGGTGGCCCTAAGGTCGGCCGCCATTTTGATTTTTTTTCAGAATCGCGGTGCACAACAAAAGTTATATATTTAGATAGAGGACGCTTATACAAACAAAAAATGTTATATAACATAATATCCTAAAGCGTCAGGTTTCGGAGTTATTCACCGAAATATAAGTCGAAAACAACAAGGATTTTTTTGTTTTTTTGCCCTCCAGGTAAGCATATTGAACTATTGGGGTAATAGAAACGTTATGAAACCTTTATGGAGAAGAAACAAATGAAGAATAGACATTTTTTAAATAAATAATTAAAAACGGCTATTTATGGTTCGTTTTTTAATCCCAGAGACTAATCTGACATTTAAGTCTTTTGTGTTTTCGTTTTTTTTTTAGTATAGAAGTTTAACATTACACTTGTCAGATTAGTCTCTGGGATTAAAAATCGAACTATAAATTGCCGTGTTTAATTATTTATTTAAAAAATGTCTATTCTTCATTTGTTTCTTCTCCATAAAGGTTTCATAACGTTTCTATTACCTCAATAGTTTAATATGCTTACCTAGAGGGAAAAAAAAAACAAAAAAATCCTTGTTGTTTTCGACTTATATTTCGGTGAATAACTCCGAAACCTGACGCTTTCGAATATTATGTTATGTAACATTTTTTGTTTGTATAAGTGTCCTCTATCTAAATATGTAACTTTTGTTGTGCACCACGATTCTGAAAAAAAAATCAAAATGGCGGCTGATTTTAGGGCCAAAACCTTCAAACCCCTTTTGATGATTCTTCTAGTCGGTGTCTTCAATTCCTCAATGCACTAGTGTTAATTGAATTTGTGTGGGGTAGGTAAAACTTAAAAGTGAAAAGTAAACACTTGTAAAACAAAACTTAAAAAAAAAACATTACAAAGTGATAAATAACTTTAATTTCGAATGTCTGTCAAAAAACGAAAATGCGGAACCAACGACACTGACTTCTGAAATACAGTTGTTTATCACTTTGTAGTTTTTTTTTTTTGAAGTGTGTTGTTTTTTTTTTATCCATTGATTTGTAGGGAAAGGTACCTACGACAAAAATGCTAAGTTTCAAAGGAGATTATTTTCTCTTTGCCCAGCCTTATCTTATTTCATTTGGGGCCGGTTGTCCTCGTAATTCTTCACCAGTTTCGATTCTGGGTAGTCGAGTCATTCACTCGGGCTTGCTTCAGGTCGTTGTTGACTACAGACATCCAAGTGAGATGCGAGTCTACCTTGATTTTTTACACCATAGGGTATAGTATTTTGCTATCAATAAAACAGTAAATCGGCTAGAAAAATAGAATTTAATTTACCCTCAACCTCTAAGCGGCGAAATATTAAAGTACGTACAATCACAACATTAAAGTTTTCGAATCGTAAATGACTATTAATGAATTATATTCATATAATATCTAGCTACCAGTATCCATGAAGTAATAACAAGAATAAACTCCACAAGCGTTGCAAAATAAAAATAAAAAGCCAAAAATAAAGAGTTTAATAAATTTATTTAAAAAAAATACAAAACAAAAAAAAACGCTCGTCCATGCTTGCTACCCAACGTTATAAAATTACAAAATAAACTAGTAAATAGCGTTATGTGTTAACAAGTTATATACATAAATATATATATATTATAGTGCATAAACTTGCAAAGTGAGGAATAACAATAACGTAAGCAAACAAGCACTTGTGTGCGCAAGTTTACAGACGCTAACGGTTATGAGAAATGCTTGTAAATGTAATCAACAAAGTCTTTAAATATTATGCAACCCGATATAACAAACAATTTCGAAAAATACATCAATAAAGTTCCTCTTTCTATATAAAATACATTTCATTTACGCTAAAGGAGACCAATGCGGCGCGAACTTCTAGTCCGCTAACTCTAATAGAAATATAGTTTAAATACGCCTTATTATGTCAATAATATATTACTTTTCAAGTCTTAAATTACAGATAACCTAATACTGAAAAAGTAACTTTGACATCCACAGAGGGTTCAAAATATTTATACCAACTTCCGCTCACTCGATATGTTAAATGTAAATATATTATTCTCGAGACAAACGTTAAAACGCTGCGATGTGCAGCCTACTGATCAAAATTACGCCAAATTTTATATAACAAGTTGTATTCAATTCAAACAAAGTTGGCACAAATATACAACTAGATAAAAAACAGAGCCCCAAAATTCGTAATAAAATAAATACGCTTAACACTAATCAAATCCTTCCAAACTAATTTCTAAACAAAGTTCGGGACTCCGTTCTTACAAGCACCTTACAATATTAAATATAGACTTTTTAGTTTTAGTTCATTCTATACTATATACTAAAAATATAGCTTCTTTTTCTTGTAATATAATTATGGAAGAATGCTTAAAATGTATCTGCATTGAAAGAACGTGGAACCATAAAACATTATAGTAGCAACGTTCAATTACATGCTAACATTAGACTAGAGACAACTAAAACATTCATAAAGATATAATTTTCGTTAAGTGTATAAATATAGCTCACTCTAGTGGCCGGCCCATACAAACAAGAACAAAAAACCATCGAGCGAACACACGTCCGAACAATCGACAAACTAAAATCGAACCTTCTCGCTTCCACTTCGGTTACAGCGAACGCGCTGCTTACTGTACAATTACAACTAACTTAGCAAGACGAAATACTACAAAAGTGTGATCTCATGACGAGGCAACATTAACAAACAGTTTTGTAGCACACTACTTGAAAACAATACACTCCAAGAAGACACTGCGGCGAAACATTCCATAGTGATGGATGCATATACGAAAAATGCAGTATGCAGTGCGCGCGCTAGCGTTAACTCGGGCCGGCGCAAAGAAAAATGTACCTTAACGTTAAACAAATTAGTGTCGGAATGCGACAGGGAACCCGTCAGTCCGTGTGCAACCAAGCGATCAACGATATATGCGTGTTTTAGAAATAATTATAAGGTAGTCGTTAACAAAATATCGAGAGATATAGGTTGGTGTCCATCGCCTTGGGAAATCAATGAACCTGAAAAGAGAATGTTTATTGTTACTTGTTATGTGTAAAACACATACATAACATTATTCCCGACTAACCCGACTTCGTACCGTCTAAATTTATGAGAAAATTAATTATCTACATTATTATTTTTTTCGTGAATTTTACCATGTTTTAATAGTTATTCTGCTATTCGAGGCGGAGACAAATTCAATAAATCAAACATCATAAAAATCGGGTCAAACCGTTCTTGAGTTAGTAACTAACTCGACTTTGTTTTATTTTGTATAGATGACGACTCGTATGTATGCATGCCATATAATTATGCTACGCACGCATCTCATAGGCGATAGTAGAAGTCGACACCCGTAATATCCGATGCCAATGCACAATGTCTTAAATGCAATCTTATGTATCCCGTTTTCTTTTGAAACAGCTGGTTCTAAGGTCGTAAACTCGTTGACAATCAAGGCTCTTAAAGGCATGACTAGCAACGCATCATTTCACGTTACGACTGGAGTTTAGCCGAGCAAAAATATTATATTGGATTTCATAGTAAGCCGCTGGTTGATAATATGATTTGAATTTTAAACCTCAACTGAAAATTCGCATGAAAATTTCACAAAAAAAAAATCGAAATTAAATTTTCTTATTATCTTGCAGAGAGGTGGGAAAATTAGAGTATTCACCTCGGGGATAAGGTCTTGGGCGACCTTGAAGCCTGGCTGTACTCGGGATTCTATTCCTCGTTTCGATCAGGAGTTAACTCTGAAATAGAGAGCCGAAGAATCTTTCGGTACGCTACGGGATTCAATATAGCGCCCGCGACTTTTATCCCCTCGCGGCCTTGGTAAAAATTTTTGTAAAAGCTAGTACCTCAGCGGCAGCGGGCGCGTTGCGCGGCGGCGCGGGCTCCACACACAGCAGCCGCGGCTTGTCGTCGCGCGGCTCGTCGCCCGGCGCGGCGCCGCCGCTACCCTCCAGCGACATCTCCGCGAGCGCGCTCAGCACGCTGTCCATGCTCACAGCTGAGCCGCTGTCGCCCTCGCCCTGGACCATACAATGTTCATTTTGAAAAATGTCATATTATTATTCGCGTTCAATCATGTGATCAAGATCTTATAACAGCTTAAAGTTAAGGTACAATTACGAACCTACAGGGTTCAGCAATAAATAAAACAAATTCTTAAAATAAAATTGTAGAAGTTAATGTTAAGACTACGAACAAACTCAGATCACCAGGAACAGTATGGGCTTCGAAAATCATCGTCTATCTTCGAAAATACCCACGCGCGATGATAAGATCTAATATAGAGCTATTATAACCATAGTAGACTTGCCTATTTTATATTAAAAAAATATACAGCATGTATCAGAATGGTGTGAACATATTTAGGGGTGTGGGATAGATTTTCTCCATGGGTCCAACATTGCAATCGTGAAAAAATAATCAGCCGTCCCATACATTTGGATCAAGGTTGTTTTGTATGGGACAGTTAATATTTTTTTCGCAATTGCGATGTTGGTTCCATGGAGAAAGTTGTTCAGTTTGATGGTCTGTACACCCTAAATATGATCACACCTTTCTGATACATGCTGTATATTAACAACTCTATGCAATAGGCTAGTTGAACGTAAGAAAAATACTTTATGAATTTTGTATTCTGAGAAAATAAAAAAAAACTGCTTAATTTTGTAAATAATTTTAGATTATTAATATTTTGCAAAACATTTGAGTAATAAAACCCGGCTACTGAAAAATCACGCTCTAACAAGCATACAACAAGAATATGTTTTCATCTGAAATTGTTAAATACAAACTATTGAATATTTTATTAAATTAAAGTTGTTAATTTAATAAAATATTCAATAGTTTGTATTTTATATTTTTATGTATTTTGACGCTTGAAAGACAAAATTAACTAAGCGACATAAGGGTTACTTTACAGGAGAACAGGTTAAAGTTTATGTTTTCAGAAAAAAAAAACATATAATATACAGGGTTATTGGAAAAACACCAACAACCTCTTAAGAGGTCATTGTACTCATCATTATGAACAACTTTTACTATGGGACCAAACCTAAAATTGCGAAAAAAAAAATCAGTGTACCGCTAGCACGAATCACTATCGAAAAAACATTCGTATCGTCAACGAAAGCATTTTGTATGGGAACTTGAACAGCGCCGCTGGTGTGCTTAAATTGAACTAATTTTCAGAGCACGAACAAATACATGTAAGTTTCGTATCGTCATCGTATCGAATACGAAACGTAATTTGAGGCGTTTGTATGAAGATAGCTAGCACGAAGGCATAAAATGACGGATAGTATCGTAATTGTCGACGGCTGGCTTGCGAGTTTCACGAATATTTATTCACTTTAAATTTGACAGTGAGAAAACTTTCGTCGGAGTTTATTTTAAGCATAAAATTATAATTTAAGTGATTGTGTTGATATATTTTGTTAGAAAATGTTTAGATTAACAAGAAGCACCCCACGACGTAGTGCATTGTACTATTATCTTGCAGCGCGATTGATTGTTGAAAGTAGAAATGTACGAAGAGAAACAAGGCGAGTGATTTATTTTAGAACACTATTTATTTTTATAAATAAAAAACAAGTTTTAAAAAACAAATTTTAGTTTTTATAATACAATAGAAATAATTAAAAAAAAATAGTTTTACTTAATAGTTTTTTTTATTTTTTTATATATTTTTGAACAAATAAACTTTAGCTCTTTTAAACTTTACAAAAATATATTCCAAATATCCCTTTGAAACACTATTAAAATCAACATAATATGCATAAGACAATAAAATCTTAAATGTAATACACTTACTTTTCCATAAATTCTATCATAATGGTGTACTGCGGGTGGCTGGTTCTCATTGTAGGACAATAAAATAGTTCTAAACTTTTCACAAATCTAATCAACACAACACATGTTTACTTCAAAACAAAGTTGGCCTTGAATGAGCTTCGAGCGCCCGTCGTTCGTTTAGGAATACAGTCAAACCAAACAACGTTTTAGTAATCAGTTAAATTATTATACTTACCATTTATCTAACTGAATAATAACTTTTTCTGCAGTTTCTTCGTATTGCGTCATAAATTGAACAGTATTAAAGTTTTAAATGCCCTAAAATCACAAAATTTTTAATCACTTAATTACTTATCCAGTTACTAAACGAAGCATTCATTCAATTTGTAAGATCATTCGTTCTATTTTTCTCATCCTTACTTACGTACTTTACGTACTTACGTACGTTTACGTACTTTAGTATAACGTCACCAACGTTATCGTATCGAGCTCTCGATACTAGTTCGAAAGTGCTTCGTGCTTCCGACTTTCGTTGTATTCCGTTATCGTATCGACAACACGATACGTTTGCGATACGAAACCTACAAATATTCGTTCCTTACATTTTGACGAGTTCTATGAACATAAATGTAGGTAACAGCTGATTTTTTTTTCGCGATTTCAGGTTTGGTCCCATAGTAAAAGTTGTTCATAATGATGAGTACAATGACCTCTTAAGAGGTTGTTGATGTTTTTCAAATAACCCTGTATATTCTGATTCAGATGATATGGTTGGCAGGTGGCATACGACCAACGAAAACATCGGCCACTAGGTAAGAATCTTCAACTCACCTTTTGCGGACTAGGCTTGAAGAAATGTAAATAACAGAAGCCACGGAATCCCTGAAAATTTTACAGAAATTAAAACTGGGAAGTTCTCAATCAATAAATCTAAGGTTCAAAATTGGATAGTACAGTAGGCCACACATAAAATCAGTATAAGTTGGCCTCACATCCTATTGAAACTTCGTACTACGCTAGGCCAGCTCCAGGCCAAAGTGTAACACTGACTTGCGGTCTACTGTATTTTGTCTCAATCACTTTGAACACTTACCTTCCAGACCATGATCTGTGGCTTGACTCCGCGTTCAGACAGCGCCTGCTTCAGATCACGCACTCTTGTATTCGGACTGATGTTAGATATCTGGATCAAAACGAAATATACAATTTTAATTTAATCTATGACGGTACGCTGTCATGGGGCGCAGTTCGTAACATTTGCGCAACTGTTTTATGAGCATGTTTTGTAAAAACAAGATGGCGGCGTTAGTTCAGATTTTAGCCACGCACTAAAAGAGCCTATTGTAGCGCTATACGATCCCTTTTTCTTGCCTTGGCATCCTTGCCCTGTCGCGTTGTGGGGATACGTCATAATATGTTGTCATTAATAATTAATTTACTTAGTCCCTTCACAGTTATTTTACCTATGATTTTCCATCACTGTAAATATTACAGCGATCTTTAATCTCGTGATAAAAAGTTTGCTGTTGCGTTGCTCCAACTACAAGTCTGTCAAAACCACATTGATCTTTTTTGATGTTGTAATAAGGTTGTTGTTGGGTTGCTGCAACTGTCAAGTCTGTGAAAACCACAGTGATCTTTATAGTTGTTGTAATAAGGTTTCACTTGGGTTACAGTTGTTAGAGGTAAAATAACTGACAGGACTGTAGTTACCTTGACAGAGAAGTCGATGTCAGGTCTTTGTCGCTTGGGGCGGCGCGGCTTTTCCTCCTTGTCCTTGCTGGCAGACTTGTGACTGTTGCGCCGCCGCGCCGAGCGACGAGCCTTGCCGCCGCCCTTGCCTTCCTCGCCCTCTGTCGTGTTGCCCTGGGGAATAAGATGCGATTATTATGTGCCTATGGATGATGTCAGTCAAAGGAGTTCCAGCAAAAAGAAGTATAACTAGCACAGTCATTGCAAATCACGAGCACGCGTCATGAGACTTTTATGTCCTTAACACGTTCCCTGTGCGTGCACCACATGTGGGTCACTGTGAGGTCACTCTGACACGTGCGTGCACCACATTTGGGTCACGACTCCATACAAATTTGAAGGCTTTTTATAGTTTACACATGTGATTTATTTTAATTTTTTTGCATACACGTGTGAACAATAAACTATAAAAAAAGTTTGCTCAAAAACCGGGCAACATTTTTATATTAGGGTCACAAGGGTCAAGGTCATGTGGGTCACAAGTTTTTTTTTTTTAATTTTTAAACAATTAGAGGGTTTATATTTATATAATTTATTCAAAATTATCATTACATAAGCCTCTCTTTACATATTTCCACAAAACGTGTTTGCACGTGAGGGGCTCCTCTCACATTTAGTAGCTGCACTGTTAACGTGTTAAGATTGTGTATTCTGAAAGTTGGCAACGTAGCAAATACGTTCTTAACATAAAGCAATAAAGATATTGAGTATTGAGTAGCATAAGGTTAAAATTGACGTGCTCGTGAAATGCAAAAACTATAACAATGAAACGCTATGTATAGTTACACCTAGCAAAGCGCGGTGATGACAGGTGGAGTAAGGCTGTGACCGAGTAGCGTCTAAAGACTAGAAAAAGAACTGTTGGTCGTCCGGCGACGAGCTGGGTAGACAATATCGTTGCCATCGGGGCCAAACCGTGGAAATTGGCATAAGGAAAGAGAGGCCTGTGTCCAGCAGTGGGTGAAGTCGGTCTGTCGATGCTGATAGTTACCTCTCCCTCGCTATGGCTCTTGTGCGAGCGCGTGCGTCTCCGCAGGCGACGCGGGCGCTGCGCCGCACGCTCCTCCACGTCCGTGTCCACTTCCTTCAGGGTGCATGCACGACCCGCACTGTGGAAATAAATGAGATTTATATGAATACTGTATAATGCAAGAGCATTCGTCAATATAATTATATTAAAAACATTATAACCATTTGACTGGGACATGATTAGACAATGTGCAAATATTGTATGAATTGATTAGGCTTCCGCCTCCGTTCCTTGAAAATTAGGATTGACAGCAGTTTACTTTTTAGAGAAATAATTCAGTATCAGAATTGTACTGATGACAATTCATAGACTAAAAAGCATACCCTGCAACTCGCGTCATCCATCGTACCATATCGCACGACGTGAACGAAAATAGTCGTGCGGTTTTAAAGGTAGTCGCAAGACATTTGTGACCTAGTAAATACAAGGTATTCAATCATCATGAATTCAAAGTGATGAGTACTTACAGCATCTCGATCTCGCGCAGTTGTCCCAGTATAGGCATGAGTTCGAGGCGGCGGTTGGACAGCAGATGCCAAAGAATGCCCACCGGTCGCTGGCTCATGCGTTGAGTTGATATCACCTGGATAGATACACTTTCATTAATGTTCTGCGAGCCTGGTGGTTTCAATTTTGAGTAGGCATAGTCACTAAAAGATTTAGATTCATGAACTGAAAATATTGTAATATCCAAGTATGTAATTGGAAAACAGTTTTTTGTGCAATTTAATTTTTGTTTTAAAAAACATTGCTTATAAAGTTGGATCTTACTAAAGGGGTAAATTTTTATATACACGAACAAACAAAAACTTCAAGGCACATAGTAGATTTAGATTCACGAACTGAAAATGTTGTAATATCCAAGTATGTAATTGGAAAAGAGTTTTTTGTGCAATTTAATTTTTGTTTTAAAAACATTGCTTATAAAGTTGGATCTTACTAAAGAGGTAAATTTTTATTACACGAAAAAACAAAAACTTCCAAGGCACCTATTCTTGTTACTATGTTTTGCATGAATAATTTAGAAAAACTGATATTGTACAGTCAGTTACTGCAATATTAGAATCGATAGAATTTTAAAAATTCTTTTATATTTTATTTACTTTGCTCAAATAAATAAAATATAAAAGAATTATGAAATTCTATCGCTTCATATTCTAAAAAATCTCAACCATTTATGCAAAAGTGGGTCAGCTAATTGCAGTAACTGACTGTAATAATCTTAACTATTTTTCGGATTTCTTTTATTAAGTAAAACACAGATTTCTTCATACCTTTTCTCGAGCTCTTCTGTGCGGATATATTCTAAGACCTAAACCACAAGTCATAAGAGTTCAAAACACTCTTAAGACTATATAACAAAAATATATAAAACTTCTAGACATACCTGAGTTGGTGTGATAATGATATCAATGGGTACATCATGCGGCCCAAACAGATCGGCGGGCAGTGTTTCGAACACCTACAATAGAACAATACAAATTACTATATGATCAAAAATAATGAGCGAGCATGAGTGAGCATTTAAACCAATTTACACTAACACTAGGCTGACACCTAAATGTAAAGGCAAAATAAACAGCTCTGGGGCCGTATTTCCAGTGTGAGAGAGAGACGGAGCTATAGAAGGCCGATAGCACCATCTCTTTTTTGCAATGGAATAACGATGGCATTAATATTTCATAAAATGGCCCCAGATGGACTTTCAAAGCTCGGCTTATTGCCGAGAGTTGAAAATCCAACAGCGCAATATTTTGGATTTAAATTTAGGGGTCGCTTGGTGTGAGTGAAAACGGGCATTACAGCAACATTATAATAAAATACAGGTACAGGGCTTTTATTAATTACTTGGCGATTCTTCACAAACATTATGGGTATCGGTATTCAATGACAACAATTTTTTTTTTCTAAAATTGTCATTTAACCGCAGTCCTCGCGACTCGCGGGCGTTGACCCCGTGAATCCCGTGATCCGCTAAGTAAACTATATGACTTGATAGTTTGTTTTATTGTACACATATTCATTATGTATGGAAGTAAAAGACACTTGCGCCGATCCCAAATATGTGATAAGGGCAGCAAAATGACTATGATGATGATTTATAATATATATTTATTTATTACGTCTGAGAAGTTTCGCTAAATAATGAGGAGTAATGTGGGGAGTGCATGTTCTAAAGGGCGTTATTAATTATCTAAGTTTATGTTAATAATGAAGTAATATACCAAAGATAACAAATTAATGTTTATTTTACGTGTTATCTATATACGACGCCTTCCGGTGCAAGTAACAACATCACACATACACACACTATACTATGGAGAAGTTTACCAAAGGAATACATAGATGGAGTGCTACTAGGACCTTTTGGCGCCTGAATGACATTGACAGGGGGCCGTTGCTGATAAAAATTTGTGAAATTGTCACAGACATTGTATTGGCAGCAAGATATCGGCGTCAGTTCAGTCAGTCAGCGTCAGGTCAGGTCAGTTTCGATTTTGGCCACGTGCCAAAAGATCTTTGTAGCGTTGTAAGTTAGTACCATGCAGACACGGTGATTTTAGCAGCGCGATCGGTTATTTGGTGACTGCATGACCGCTGGCATCGCGTTCTGTAAACTCTTTGCAAAAAAAAATTGCATCGAGCCATATTCCGCAAATGAATGCATAATTACAGATGCTACAAACGCGGGGTGCCTTCACACCCATATACAAGTATGTCAAAAACACGTCTTATGTTAACTATTTTGTTTTTGTCAATTTTAACAAGTTTTCTACAACTTGTATACAACAACCCTCTTACTAATAAACGTTGTATAGCGTCTGTATAGTTACACAACGCTTAGTCTTGTCAAATTGCTGCCTGAAAGAGAGAAATCGGTGTGTAACTGTTCATCTGATATAATACGTTTATTAGTAAAGGGGTTAGTCTTCACAATTTGTTTTAGATATAAACGACAAATCTTTTACCAGACTTGTTAAACACTAGTATCACAGCTTGTATATGGATGTAAACGTTTTTATACTTTGGTGTAAACGCGAGGTAAGAGTACCGTGTCTGTGATGGCTCCTTTAAAAGCACTATTTCAGTTCGTGTAATACAGATACTTTAGTGATAGATTGGGTGCATAACCTTCTCCATAATATGATCTTTACCTGGCAATCGTGCACAGTAGTGGCGACCACTGTGTTAGGCTTGATGGCTTTCATGTGCATCATCAGACCGAACTCCAGGTCGCCATAGCCTATACAATACATATAATAAGATATAATCTATAAGGTAATAACATCAAGAGGCGCTTTGATTTATTTCTGAACTCTGCACGGTACATTTTTTAATACAATTTCATTGAGTCTGATTGAATGATGAGTGAATCGTCCCCTTGTCTTTTTCATTTGGATAAAGGCTGGGGCGTCCATCTTCTCTCACTATTACATGAGAATTTCATGAGGGAATTGTGTTTTGGTTCAAACCTACATATATGCAACTATTCATTGGAATAAAAATAAATAAATACAACAATAATTTAAACCAATAAATTATGAATGTAATTGCAGATTCTTACAGAGATTTTAAAAGTTAAATAAATATATAAACTACTTATGCTAAAATCAAATAAAAATATATAAATAAAATAAAACTAGGTTTCAAAATAATCTCTTACCTCTTCCTTTGCCGATGCGGTATCCCTCCTTGGACACGGCGACCGATCCCATGACGACCAAGTCAAGCGAAACGGAATCTTCTATGCCTGATGATAAAAACGTTAATTTATTAATTATGAACAAAGAACAGTTAAGTGTCTTCCTTGACAACTTAATCCAATAGAAACTCGTAGAAAACAGCATTAGCCATCTCCCATTAAGAGATGTTTCATTTATGGCTAGTTTATGAAGTGCTGTGCGAAAGGATATTATCGTTTCACCATTTTATAATACATGCTAAAGAAAATGTAGGATTCCTTTAGTATATTAACCGGTCAAGCGGCGCGCGTCACCCATTGGCGACGAAACAATAGAAGAATTGTGACAATTGTGTCTCATTAGCGGAGCTTGACAGATTAAGCTGCCGAAATGGCGTAGGATATAAGAATTGTTCTCAAATTATTATTTATCTACCCGACTGAGTTTGAATTTATTGGCATCATTCCAGGGGGTGAAATTACTCATTAAAACTTATGGAAAAAAAAACTCTGAAAATAGCGAAAACAAGCCCATGTTTTATAAATTTCGATTTATACGATATTATGTAACAAACAGCATTTTTTTTCCTATTCCGTGTAGTTCGTCGCATAGTAGGCAAAAGGTATTCATGAGAACTTTCACCCTCTGGAAAGCTGCCAATTGATTTAAGGTCAGTTTTCCATAAACACTAGCGCGCTTATGTAATACTGAGAAAAGCCCCATTTGCTGTCTTTTCTTTTAGTATCAGACATCAAACAGTTATAATACTATACGCCTTTATAGGTAGGCGTTATAATGCAGCCAGCAAGGTCGCCACCTCGCAATATCGCCAAAGAACTATGTGTGAAAAAGTAGTTCTGAAACCTTTCTTGGAAGGCCAAATCTATTCAAATCCCACACACATTTACAAGAGAATGTAAGCTGTTTCATACATATTAGTAACAATGTACTTTTTTTCATTTATACGGACCAAAAGCGTTTCACAGTTGTCAACATTACAATTTATAATTGATACATGGGGTATTGCATAGTGTACCTTATGTATGAGTCAACGAATCTTGGATAAAATAACTAATAAACAGATTTTTTTTGCTAGTGCAAGGTCAAACCTGAACAAAAGACCAGTCGATACCACGCACCTGTTTACTGATGATGTCATACTAGTACTACAATAAGTCTGTTGGCAAGACCGAATATAGGACAATCTTGAAGAATTGTGATTTTACCGACAAGGAATAAGCTGCCATGAAGGCGTATGAGGAGGGGAAAGCAGTATCCTTTTTTTTTTACTGTAGTTACTAATCCGACTACCGAAGGTGTGGCCATCTCCTTTTAGCCCACGTTCGCACGGACGTAAATATATCGCGGCGGGATTTTATCGCACACTGGATTTTCAATTGTCAGTGTTGAGCCGAGCATTGAGAATCCAATAGAGCGCATCCCTGCACAGTCAAAAAATACACTGTTAGGTTGAGGCCAAACGAGCGTAATTTTTTGAGTTGTGAGTCGCGTATTTTGAGTATCGCAATTTACGTTCAACTGAAATTCGGTTAGGCTGCCAGACGGACGGACGTAACTTCGGTCGCATTCTGTAACATAACTGACGCTTGCCTCGCTAACCTTCCTCACCCCGAACGCAATTCGGTTGAAATAATGCGCGTGAGTCAGCAGACAACTCATTTTGCGTCGCCGTGTGGTACAAAACAGGACTTTAGTATGAAACCGATCGCAGCGTAAATTCCGCGACTCATTTTACGCGACTCACAGCTCAAAAAATTACGCTCGTTTGGCCTCAGCCTTAGAGTTTCAACTCTCGGCGCTAAGCAGTGCTTTGAAAATCCAGTGTGAGGAAAAATCGCCGCAGAAAAAAAAAGATTAAAAGAAGATGTCCACACACCTGGGTCATATTTATGGAATGATGGAGTCCTCCTAAATTATTTATTTCTATATACATTATTGTACACCAGAAAAAACAAAAAAATAATTTAATACTACAAAACATACAATGGGCGGCCTTAATACTTAATCATATTGCATTACATAATGTGTACTTAGGTGGTAGCTTATTGGTGGTGGGTTGGTTAATTTATAGCCTTCTTGCGTTGAATGAATTTAAACTACCTCCACGGGTGGCGATTCAAATGTATTCAAGTGATTCAAATGGGCAGCAAGTCCCACTAATAACTTTTTTTTTATTGCTAAATGGGCCCGCTCACTAAGCTTTTTGCCTGGAGCAGTATATTTTTACCAGGGCATGAAATATTCCATAATATTCATGTCGATAAGAAGACGCCTTGTCATAAGCTGGTAAAAAGGCTTTTGTGCTGCGAGAGAAGAATTGGTTTAGCTATAAACACTGCCATAAGGTTCAAATTAAAATAAATCGGCAATGAATCACTACAGTATTTTCCAAGTAATTTACTTACCAATTGGTTTCCCATAGGATTCCATTCCGTTACGCGAGACGGCCTTCCTAATGGCTGCCGGGCCGGTCTCTCCCTCAGGCAGCTCGAGGCGATTGAGGAACCCTTTCTGCAGACGAGGCACTGGTACGTAGAGGGTCTTTTGTTGCTCCAGGCACAGCACCCTAGGGATAACAGGTACTTTATACTTTTTGCAAGACGACAGCACAGTACAAGGTTACAAGGTTCTTTCGACGCGTGGCGAAAATCAGAACTAACGCCGCCATCTTGTTTTGTCAATACAATTGACAACATTTCATATTTTTAACCTGCATGTATTATTACGTTATATAAAAGTAAATTCAAATCTAGGGCACCCATATTTTTTCGTTTTTCGAAATTATGTAGGTACTTTTCATTCATAATTTTAACTTTGAAATTCGGTGTATTCTAAAAAGACGTAAGTGCCAGATGACGGTAGAATGGCGATATTACCTTTGCTTTATTGTGACCCGTCAAAAAAACTGTTAGATGTCACTTGTCTCAGTCGTTGTTTTGGTTCCGTCATTGGCGTATATTTTTCATTGGGATCCATTTTATTGGCGAAATATCAATCAAAAATTGATAATATTAACAGTAAGCAGCGTGTAGAGTTGATAGGAAAAAATATTGTTGAATTCAATTCAGTTTTTTAGTTGTTTTCTAGTTACACTTCTTAGGTGACATTGACATGTCTTGTTTGATATAATGTTTTCAATCAAAGACATTGCAATGCGCAAAGGTAACTACCTCATTCCGCCGTTTATGTGACGTCATCACATGTTTTTTTATTTTTATTTTTTTTCTCAGAAATTTAGAAATAAAAAAGTAAAATAAAAATATATTTGAACTCAGGATACGAAAATAAAGAAATAGTATTTTTGTTTTAAGGTCGTGTCAGGTTTGAAATGTTGTCAATTGCTATGATAATTTCACAAGTTTTCTTTATTTGGCCAGTTCTTGAGCTCGATCTCGCCTGGTGGAAAGCGATGGATGAGGTCTATGATGGAACTAGTAAGCCCAGAAGATGCCTGTTCACTCTTTGCTTGCCTACAACGATCTTTTGGCGCCTGAATGACATTAACGGGGATGCCCCCTTGAACTTGCACTCTAAAATGATTTTAATGTATTGTTACATTCCAAGATGACCTTCTAGATTCCGTGCTTTTTAGGTAGTGAACTTTTATATGCACGTTTCTCGGGGAATATATTGCTACTCTATCTTTTACATCATATGAATCGAAATTAATCCTTTATCCAGGAAAATTAATCGAAGGATGAACTAGGTTAAATGAACAGTGGCATCTAGCAAATTGAACTATTTATGCCAACGTATTGCGAGATACATTGACGAGAACAGAATCTAGACGAACAAAGTGATCGAGAATTAAATCAACTGTGTACAACAACTTGGTCCCACTCTGCACTGCACAATCAGCCAATACTGTTCCAACTGCTGGAACACAGGCTTCTTTGGCCATAATGTACCACGCGGGCCCAGTGCCGGTTGGTGGATGTCACGTCTTCGTTTTTTTTTTGGGTCTAGGACATTTTCTCGCTATGTTTTCCTTCACTGTTATTAGAGCCGTGGTGATGAAATTATATACACAAAGTGCCTACCTAGGTTCGAATTCACGACCTACAACTCTGCACAGTCTTGAAATAAAGGTTTTACATGTACGCTTCTACCGATCGATTATTGTCCCCTCGATTGTTTCGATTTTTATTCGAATAGTGTGTATCTCACAAAAAAAAACTTCCGAGTCCATTTTGACGCATTATTGTTATTAACCTAACAAGTACATGACATATCATTAAAAGACAATAAAAGAGTTACGATCACGACTCGAAACTGCATGCACTAAGTATATCGTATATCGTGTGCGTCAAACATATAAATTGAGATAGTTAAACAACTGTCACCTAGAGCAAGTACAGTGCCTGATCTACGAGTGAAAGTCAATAGTGAATCATATATTATATTAATTATTTAGTTAAAAAGCTAATAGTTTACTGTCTCGAGTGATAAGCATGTCTAGCTCTGCATGTGAACTTATGATCTTTAAACTGCTGTGAAACTGCACGTAACACAATTGTGTCTGAAAGTGCCCACAGGAGTATGCGCTATTTTTTTTTTTATGTCGCAGCATAATGCTGCCTTTTTAGCCTCGCACAGGTCATTTATTTCTCGGGGACCTCTTAGATTAAAAAGTGTTCCACAGAATGGTCCCCTGACTGCATTGACAATTTTATTAATCTGTTTAATCAGGGAATACAACTTGTTTTTTACTTTTTAGTTCGTTTTTTGACAGGGCAGTCGTGTTTTTTTTTTTTTTTTAATAAGTGTTACATGAGAAATAAATCTAGTAGGCAAGTATGCCTTGCCCAGTCCGGGGCGTTGTATCACCGGTGTAATACAAAAAGTGTAAGGTCACTTTTTACAGTACATACCGATTAACCAACGCGTTACATATTCATGCCGCCAATCAATGATAAAGCAATCATCAGGATATAGTTAAATACCGATTGTGTAAGCGGTAAGTTACCATTTAACAGCTACTTATAAATAGGAACTATGATTGCTTCACACCCCCACGCGAGTTCACTAAACTGTTTACAAAACATCTAAATTGAGAAAAAACCTAATCAAATTAATAATTATAATACTACTACCTACTATTAATAATTATTTGTTAATTTCAAATTTCATATTGTTTAGAACACTGTAAATTAGCTGTAAGTTTCCCGAAAAAAACATAAAATAGATACAACTAGTCAACGTTTTTTGAAAGCCTGATAAGTAGATCGGCGACTCTGCAGCAAGTTTCATACTAATTGGCGTACGCATATAACACCATTCTTATCTAGAAATACATATAGCGCTACAAAGTTTTTTTGGTGCGTGGCCAAAATCGGAACTAACGCAGACATCTTGTTTTTTTCAAGAATTTTCACAAATGTTCACCAACAGCGCTCCCCTGTCAATCAACGTCATTCGAGCGCCAGATGATCCTTGTGTACGTTATTATGGGATTTGACAACCGAAAAGGTAAATAGGCTTTCAAAAACCCGAAGATCAGACTTGCAGCGTGGTAAAACTTTTGAGATTTCAGAAGCATAACCCGCGAAAGCCTACTGAATTGAATATGTTGCCAAATCTCATGGCAATTGATGTGACTGGCTTTTAATTGCGTAACACAGTAGCAATGGCTTTAATTTTGACAGTTCAACATTGCGTAAGTCACGTTGTTGAGCAGACAAATTTTTCGAATATATGTAGCAATGGATTAGCAATATCCTTCAAAATGATTCAGATTGTGATCGATATTGTGTTACGCAATTAGGGTGAAGAATTCAGCGTCTTAGAAAATTGCCTTGAACAGCCTTTCAGAAATCGGGTGCTAGTTAGCTGCCAGTCAAGTAAATAGCCAAGCTACTGTTTCACGACACTAGTTTCATAATGCAAACCCCGCTTAATCGTACTGGATATAACTAGTAATTGCGTGAAAGTGGATACGCCTTGTTGAGTAAGATTAACTATCGTATTAACAAACACACGAAATTATTGTACCTTCCAGCTGTTGATTTACGATTATGATTTCAGGACGGTAAAATAAAATCAAGCGACATGCCAAAGTAATAATTTTCTCCTTTCTTTTCTGTACTTATATTTCTAGCCTTGAGAATAAAACTAAAGTATTTATTTTTATTTTAGTTCCTTTAATTTAACATGTAGCTGTGCTGCTGAGGAGTATATTGCGCTACTTCGTCTTCCAAGAACTAGTAACGACCAGTTTCTTCATCAATAGTAACAGCCAAAGTAACGTCACAAAAGCAGTAACGGTTAAATTTGTTTCTTCACTATTTTAGCTACCGAACGAACAAAAAGTTACTTGAATGAAGCAACACATTTGCCGTAGTACCTATTAGGAAAGCTCAAGTAAAAGTCAATACTTTGACTGATTAGTTGTTGATGAAAAAACTGACCGTAGGTGGTGAAGGGGGGCGTTTTGTGGTTAGATGATTTTGACTTTCAAAAAGTGCTGATTCTCAGACTAGTTTCAATAAATGACTTTAGATTTTGATTGAACCAACATAATATATTTTTAACATACCTACGGTTATGTTAAGAATTGGACTGAACTGGATTGTTTGGAATTGGACTTATTGTAGTTAATATTATAGTCCGCGCGGAACTAGTTGGCCGCGCCTTAGGTATGTGAGCGGTGGGACGGAGGGGCGGGGACGCATTACTCAGTACGTGTGTTGCGAACCGCCGCCTCACCCCTGTCCCCACCTCAGCGGCCAACTAGTTCCGCGCAGACTATAGCCTGAAATCGGCAACCCGTCTTGAGCAAGCGTGGCGATCGATGCTCGTGCCTTCTCGGTATGAGAATAGAACACTGCAGTGGGGCAATAATAGGCTGGTATTATTTTATTGTAAAAATATGTTGGTTTAAAAGAAATAAATGCTTCGAGTTTTATATCTTGTGACAATAGATAATGTTCAAGAAACTTGAGCAAGATCGATATCGTCGTAATAAGATTTCGATCAAGATACAAAACAAAGAACCGAGAGCGATTGGGATCGATCAACGTTATCGAACCCTCTAGGTACCTTTAGGCGTGAATTCGAAATTATTTAAAAGCTTGGAGACATTCTTGACATTTTTGGCATTCCAGAACAATATAGAAAATATGGGTAAACGTTATTTCATTTTTTATTTGATTTCTGAGTGGACCTGGTCTTGACCTCGATCACGCCTGATGGAAAGCGATAGATGAGGTCTATGATGGAACAATCGTGCCCAGAAGATCCCTGTTCACTTTTACTTTGACGGCAGACGGGTTAAATGTGAACGCTGGCAGAGAGTTCCACACTTTGGCTGTGCGCATCATAAATGTGAACGTCAAAATTACATAAGACAGTCTGTGAATGTTTTTAAATAAACATACCTACTTCAAAAACGTAACATACAGTTAGTGTAGCTTACATAGTAGGCAATGAGTTATCACAGTGATTACAGGGTCAAAACAAGAAATTAATTAGGTATATGATTATGTAGTATCAGATTATCCAAAGAAATATTTACAGAATTTCTGGAGCTGTGAAACATAAAAGATATAGCTTATCATTGGGTTTTAGTAACAATTGTTTTCACTGTGTTCAGTTTTTTTTTATTTATTCTGCCATGTTACTATGTTTTATTCGGAACGAAATTAATCAATTTTGAAGTTCTAATCCGATAATAAATAATAATTGTTTCTGTAACTTATTTTGCACCATTTCTATTGCGTATTTATAATTGCTGTGACCGGCGCGTACGCAGAAAATATCGCTACAATTTTTTAAGGATAATAAAAATGTGTCACGGTTATTATGAAAAATGTTTCATTCAACCCGAATATTTATGATCTACACGTTAGTTTTGTAAAAAATAACGGTATTTTTATTTTAAATTTACAGTCATTCAAACGCGGGTTAAAGCACTTTTGAAATTTTTTATAGGCATATTAAAAAAAAATAAGGCGGCGTTAATAAGGCCTATGAAATATGTTCAGTTTCCCAATCACAGAATATGTAACGAACTAATTATATTTGAAAAATAAAACCGCAAGTCACACCAATACCGTAACATGCTCATTATAAGTAAATTAAATTAAAGTTAGCAGAACGTATAAATTTTCAGCGGCTTGCAGCAATTTATGTAATAAAGCAGAAAGTTATAAAACATTGAGTAGGTATGGAATGCGTTACCCAAGATATCGGTCATGGGTTGCGTAAGTAATCAATGTACTTGGGCACTCTAGTTTTCTACTAGTTTTGTATATAATAACACAAACAACATTACAATGTTGGTATAATTAAAATATAATTTATACACGGTGGCAGGTACATCGACGTGCACCCTGTTACCATAGATACAATACATGATAGATATACATGACAGAATATTCTTTATTATGTACAGACGCTAGCACATCAAGCTACTACAATCTGTCAAATTTCTTTAATAGATTTTCAACTTTATCGCTAAAGCATAAGGTTCAAAGTTGATTGGAAAAATGTGACAGTTTCGGGTAGCATGATGTGCTGGCGTCTGTACACCAAAAAATTACAGATATAAATGTAGACATTTTACAAGGGATGGCACAATAGGCGGTCTGCAAAACACCCATTGTAAGAAAAAAAAAACCGGTCAAGAGCGAGCCGGACTCGCGCACCGAGGGTGCCGTACCATCATGTTTTGAAATTTTCATCGCCGAGGCCTATATTCGTCAGAGAATTTTAACACTGCGGTGAAAAATATTGCAGTTTTAGTTAGGTAGGTCAGCGCCATCTCTTGACCGATAGTGGAACAAATGCAACTTTTGTTGGATTTCTGAAAAAAATGGTCTAATTAGAGACCTCGTTTTATTTTTTCAGTAATCTTCACATAAACTATCACATAGGATAATTTCAGAATTTTCGCTGTGCAAATTTCGGAGTTAAGGGGGGGGGGGGAGCGATTTTTTTTTTACATTTTACATGGAAAGTCGAAAACTATGCGTCCCAAAAAAAATATTTTAGAATGTGCAAACTGCGCTCTTTCATATGATACCCCCCACATGCATGCCCTAGTAGCCCCACTTCGAATTTTATTAAAGACCCCTTTCAGCCCCTGTTGCAAAAAAAAACATATATTTATTTCATTCTTATTTGCAAAATACTTGGGCAAACGTCATCTAAAGCTATTCCAAATTTCAAGTTGATAGTATTAGTAGTTCTTGAGATATCTAGCTGTGACAGACAGACTGAGTTACACCATAAGGGTTCCTCTTTTTACCATTTTGGTACGGAACCCTAAAAACGACGATAAATCGTGGACGCAAGATATATTTTCAGATTGGATTCCTTACTCCTCTCCTAGAACAATATGAAAAGAAAACCGTTGCTTGGAAAATGAGTCGAGGAATTCGACTGTTCCATCGGACATAATATACAACTAGTTCGCCGTCTGTCACCATTATTTTGTAGCAGAGTTTCAATCTCGCGCTCCAATTGAGAAATTTATTGGCTATTAGAGAAATCCAATCAGAGCTCTCGGCTTGGATTTTAAACGTTAGTTATGTATGTTGGTGTTTGTTGCCGCTACAACTACGACAAATTGGGAAACAAAGAAAACATTTATTCGAGCAATTTAAACTCCAAATTCCACAGAGGCACTACACCAAAACAAATCCGGACCGATACCAGAGGGGCAATTCTCGTAATTTTAAGAACGTTCACAGTCTGATCTCAATCTCAATCTGTCAAAAAATATTTCTAATGTCCCTACATTTTGACATATTTTGTTTGTCGCCGAGGTGAGACTGCGACTAGATTTTGAACGTTTTAAATTACGAAAATTGGCCTTCAGAGCCAGCGCGCACTAGCGACTTTTTGTTGACCGATAGTTTGATCATTCAGGGAGGATGCAGCTATATTGAAGTGCACGCATTTGGCGATTAAAAATCGGCCGATCAAACGCGTGCACTTCAATATAGCTCCATACTAATGCCCTGAACGATCAAACTAACGGTCAACAAAAAGTCGCAAGTAGTGCGCGCTGGCTCTCAGTTTGTACTAATTACAATTCTAATTATTTTTTTTTTGTATTGTACTAAATTGTTCAGCGCACCCATTCCCTAACCCCTTACGTTACCAACGCAGAGGGCGTTGACTCTGATTGAAGAAACATACAGTAATGTTATGTGAAATATTACGTTTCTTCATAGCAACAGTGAAAGTAAATAGCATGTTAATGTCAGTATTTTTCTATTATTTCTTTTAGTCACTTTCTTTATTTAAAACTGCAAAACCAGCTGAAAACCGAGTGTATTTCTTTCGGTAACGACTATTTAGGCGTTTCGGTGAGACACCTCTATGCTATGGTCTAAAATTAGCCCTGTATTATACGAGTTCTGGAATGTGTCCCGTGCTCGCCGGCTAACTCGAATCAACTGTGCACGACGCGAGATAAAGGTATCGCTTTAAATTCGCGAGACTGGTGCGATTCTAAGCTGCGAGCCGTCAATCAGCTAGCGGCGCGGAACGCACCAACTGCACGAAAGGATGATATAAGAGGTACAAATGCGAGCGCTATGTACACTCTAATTCGTGTCGTGCTTGACTTTCTTCGCGTTTAAATACTTATATTTTTCTTTCTTAATGTTGCAATTAGTTAATAATAAATTAGATTTCAGCTGAAACGTATGCTTGGAAGATCGATAAGACAAAATTATTCAACAATCTATCGATCAACCTACTCGTGATTATCTGATAAGTAAGTACTACTATTAGGCTCTTTCTTGGAAATTGTCAATTAAACAAACTGCATATTTTATTCAGTAACTTTTCAAGGCCGATACATACTGAATTGTGTAACAGTTTGCACTTTATGTTTTTCCAATAGCACCGGGTCTTGAGTTTCTTAGTCAGACTTACTTCAAGGTGATTTTAAATTTGAAAATTTAAATTCCCTTAAAGGTATTTTCTTTCACTTTCTTATCACGTTAAACGTGGTAAAGGCTGATTTGATGCTTACTGTATCGTTTACCGTTGGAACATTGTCAATAAACGACTGCTTAAGTGCTGAATGGTCAAAATGAGAGACAATAAACGAAGCTCCGTGATAAGAAACCGCCTTGATGTCTTCTAACTCGTGTACAGCCAGTTACACATCACCAGCAAAACGAAAATCACCCTTTCTACTACGACATAAAGGTGCTGTCATTGTCAAATTATTACCAATGATGTGCATGAACTGAATGTATGAATCTATGTATGTCGCCTCAACAAACGTAAGTCAACGCCTTGTGAGTTCTTTAGAACTTTCGAAGACCACGACAATTGGCAGGTAGCCCTATATCATACAAGATCTACGCGATAGGCACTTACCTCACAGCCTCCTGCGGCTTATCAGGGTTGACTTTCACGGTGCTGGCATTCTTGAACACGTCCAGCTCAGCAAGTTTGGCAGCAGCCTCCGGAGCCCCCTTGAAGTTGGGGATGCGATTGTACACGGGGCGCGGGAACATGGCCAGCCCGTTGGTCTCCAGATGACGCCATACCTTCAGCCGGAACGAATGCTTCGTTATCTCCTCCAGCACCGCTTTCTTGGCTGAAAGTTGGTAGACATTATGTTTATTGCGGCTCATTGAACCTTTTTTTATTTTGTTTTGTTAGTGAGTGGACGCGGAGCGTAGGATGATTGTTGGCAAGATGTGTCGATGACTAGTTGTACAGTTTGTGGAAAGACCTAGAAAAGAATAGCGTTAAATAATCGATAATTTAACGCCAATCTGATCCAGGTCTTTGCATCCCGGTTTTGACCTGCAGTGGTGTTGCAAACGCTGTCGTTGATTTATTATTATGAATGAAGTTACTATCAATTAACGGCGAGAACAAGTTTTTTTTTTACTTTTCTTAGTAAACGCTCAAAAATGTTTTCAATTGATATTTCCATCAACGAATGAATCGCAATTTCAAAATTAGGTCACAGCGATAAGTAAATGAAAAACAGAATATATTTATGAAACCAATGTATAAACTAAGGTAAATGACCGTTATATTCAACAGTTGGTACCTATGTTATACGTCGAGTAGTAAAACCGTAAATTGCTTAGGCGCGTTTTGTAGTAAAATAAACGTTATTGTACCGGTGTATAAACTTTATGTGCGACATAATAATGGTCAGTAAGTTACACAGTATTTGAAGTGAAATTCGATATATTTATAAAAGCAATGCTACTGATTATATCGATAGTTATTATTCACTGCTCCAATCTCGGTAAAATACTTTCTCAAGACGTTTGGCAAACGCATTGTCGATCACATACATTTTTAATTAGCTCATGATTGTCTTGGGAATAATAGCGTTGTCCCATATACGGATAGTCATCACAGGAAGAGACGTTGAATAAATATACCTAGTCCGACAAACGTAGGGTTGCCAGATGGTATCCAAAGGGAGGACATGTCCTCCTTTATCATCTTTTGTCCTCCCGTCCTCCCTTACCTAATAAAAGTCCTCCTTTTGCTTTTTTGTGCATCGTGCATGGCCAAAGGTCAAACGAGCGTGTGAATTTTACAGAGTTTACAACGCTTGTGAAGATTATTTGGTGGAATGGATTAAACCCTGGGAAGATTTCAAATGTTTCGAGTGGATGACGTTGCTGAAAGATAACGCAAACCTAAAATATGATGATTTGGTTTCGTGCATTGAGTTCTTGAGTATCAGAGGTGTAGAGATTGACGATGTTAAGCTACACAATTAATTTTGTAACCTAATGTCATTTCTTAAATCCAAATCAGATGATTCTGCTGAAGTGTATTATGATTTGAAGTTGCACGAGCAGTGGACAATCTACTTCAAAAGTGTTAAAAACATTGAATGTTTCTCAGAACTGCTTAAGATCAGCGAGTTTTATTTTTGTATAAGCGCACATAACGCGAATGTGGAAAGAGTTTTCTCACTGATTAATACTCAGTGGAGCAAAGAGAGGAACAGATTAAGTGTTCAGTCAGTTAAATCTTTAATTCTTACTCAATATAATTTAAAAAGCATGTTATGTGAAGATTTTCATAATTATTTGTTGAAAAACCAAGAACTTCTTGCAAAAATCGGCAGCTCAGCAAAATATGATTAAAATTTAATTTAAAAAAGTGAATTATATAATTTTTATATAAGAAATCGTTTTATTTATAAATGTTCTCCCTTTTTACAGAAAATCCTCCTTTTTAGACATATAGGTCCTCCTTAATCGAATTTTCATCTGGCAACCCTAGACAAACGTCATGAATGAAATGACGCTTGTCTAGGGCAAATGTTAAAAACCTGTCAAATCCGGTACATTTCATGTTAGTTCTATATTCCGCCACGTTCATTGCGATCCTTGTCGCACTACAGATCCCTAGTTAGCAATGCGCGTGAGTGGCAAAGGTGACACCCAATAAAACGTAGACGGTGAATTTATTGAAGTTCGAAATCGAAATAGGAATAAATGTACATTATTAGCTAGTTGGTGCCAAAAAAATATTTGTTGGCCATGATATTTTATTTGTCATACTTATTTGTTTTTTTGTGGGCGCGTCATGGACGCTTAAAATGTCTTTAGAATATTTTTTCTATAATCAGATTTTCGGGTGTTGGTAAGGTATACTAGAAGTGTAGATATACCAGGTCGTTACTAGCCAGTACGGGAGCTTACGCAGCCGACCTGTGGCCGCTAAATTGATTAATGCGTCATCCTGCAGTCTATGAATGGACAGCGCGATATTATACGGCTCAGATACTTGTCATGAAGAGATAATAGCCGTAGATTAAACAAAAACCCTTCTAAAGGCCGACTGATTTTAGATGTCACCAAAGGGGTTTGAAGGTTTTGGCCCTAAAATCAGCCGCCATTTTGATTTTTTTTCAGAATAGCGGTGCACAACAAAAGTTATATATTTAGATAGAGGACACTTATACAAACAAAAAATGTTATATAACATAATATCCTAAAGCGTCAGGTTTCGGAGTTATTCACCAAAATATAAGTCGAAAACAACAAGGACTTTTTTGTATTTTTTCCCTCCAGGTAAGCATATTGAACTATTGAGGTAATAGAAACGTTATGAAACCTTTATGGAGAAGAAACAAATGAAGAATAGACATTTTTTTAAATAAATAATTAAACACGGCAATTTATTTACAATGTAAAGAAAAGTCAGTACAATATGGTCTTTAAGGCCGCAAGTAGGTGTCCTGAATCTGTTCCATCCATTACTTTGAATGGTGTAAACTTGGATAGGGTGTCGCAATTTAAGTACCTTGGACATTACCTTACCGACGGCCTTAAGGACGATGTTGCCATAGAGAGGGAGCGCAGGGCTCTGTCAGTCCGTGGCAACATGCTGGCCCGTAGATTCGCCCGCTGTACGGACCAAGTCAAGATCACACTTGTCAGGGTCTGTACACGGGTAGTCTATAGGTTAGTTATACCAAAAAATCCCTGGACACATTGCGCGTCCAATACAATAATATTTTCAGGATGGTGTTGGGAGGGACTTCCTCGTTTCTGCAGTGCTTCCGAGAATGATGTTCGCGCATTCTCCGACTGATGGTTTTCATGCCGTCATTCGGAAAAAAGTCGTGTCTCTTATGAGGAAGGTGCGGGGGAGTCACAACAGCATCCTGAAAACTATAGCTGTTGGCTATCTTGTTGGGGCAGGGTGTCTCAGCACAGGGGCTTTTTGTGAATTGTGTTGTGATGTTTATTGATGGATGTGTGTTGTTCTTTGTTATTGTATTTTAAGTACTAACAATAGTTTCTAAGTTTTTGTATACTAACCGGTGGATCTAGTTGTCCCGAATAAATTATTTTGAATTTGAATTTATAGTTCGTTTTTTAATCCCAGAGACTAATCTGTCAAGTGTAATGTCAAAGTTCTATAAGTACTAAAAAAAACGAAAACACAAAAGACTTAAATGTCAGATTAGTCTCTGGGATTAAAAAACGAACTATAAATAGCCGTTTTTAATTATTTATTTAAAAAAATGTCTATTCTTCATTTGTTTCTTCTCCATAAAGGTTTCATAACGTTTCTATTACCCCAATAGTTCAATATGCTTACCTGGAGGGAAAAAAAACAAAAAAATCCTTGTTGTTTTTGACTTATATTTCGGTGAATAACTCCGAAACCTGACGCTGTAGGATATTATGTTATATAACATTTTTTGTTTGAATAAGCGTCCTCTATCTAAATATATAACTTTTGTTGTGCACCGCGATTTTGAAAAAATATCAAAATGGCGGCCGACCTTAGGGCCACCCTCCATACAAAAATCTTCTAACCCCTTTTTTCAAATACCTTTGAAAAATCTAATAAAAAACTAAAAAAAATCAGCATCTTGTATTTTATCCATAGATGAATTTATTCGCATTAGATAGATATTACGTATAAAAGTCAAATAAGCCCTAATAGGAACAAAAAGAATGAGGCGGACTTCTTTTTGAGCAGGTAAATATGCTTTTAACATTTTAATTTCAGAGTAGGCTTTTAGGTTCCTACCGTCAGTCAAACCATTTTGTAGGTTCCAAAAAGGTTGGTGCGTTCCCATTCATGTTGTGTTAAGTGAGATAGTAATAATATTTGTGTTAAAAAAGCACATTACCATTTCCAACACTGCTTATTTTCCACCCAAAGTACTCGTCAACATCACATAAAATTATAGACAAGGCAAACAAAACGTTTTTTTGTCAAAGCCACTCATACTTCGAGCAGTTTGCGATCAAATCAAATAATACAGTACGGGTACGGCAACTGTACATAATCGTAAAATAACAAGAAAAACCAACTACTTAGTAAGACCCTATAAAATTATAGCCATTATACATAGAAAGTTTTATTGATCATAGCATACGACTTGTATTGCGCGACCTTGCTAGCAGCGGCACAGTTCAGTCGAAGTTCAAGTGCAAAAAACAAGAAGCCATGTTCCAATTGCCTTTATAGGGTTCCGTACCCAAAGAGTGCCAACGGGACCCTATTACGGCCTGGCCACGACCTTGCCGCTATCAGCGGCAGCTTAGCGCGGGCCGGCGAGCGGTAAAAACAAATATACAAAAATGTATGAACCATGCCACGACGCGCAACGCACCGCTCGCGCTCGCAGCGTCAACGCTAGCAGTAGACACCGCGCCGCTTGCCGCTAAGCCAAAAGTCGTGACTCGTGGCCAGGCGGTTAGAGCTGTCAGTCTGTCTGTCACAGGAATCACAGGTCTGTATCTTTCGAACCGTAATAGCTAGACACTTGAAATGTCCACAGAGTGTGTACTTACTTCTCATCATTCTCCTGCCCTTACGAAAAAGAAGGTTCCAAAGGTTGTCTTTAAAAGATCGCTCTTAGCGATAAGACCGCCCATTGTGTCACCCATTGTAAAGTTTCTATATTTATGTCTGTAATTTATATGGTGCATATAATAAAGAGTATTCTACGCCAATTTATTTAGGGTCGGCACAACATGTATTTTTCTTTCCATAGTTCTCTTATTAGTTTTCATCTCATTAGTCATCCCTTTCCTAGCCATATCATCTTTCACACAGTTTATCCCTCTTTTCTTTGGTCTTCCCCTACTCTTATAGCTATCCACATTCATACTCAGAACTTTCCTCACAAGATTTCTATTATAGTCGCTATAACAACAAATAATAAAAATAAAGTAAAAAATTTAAGGTGGGCTCCCATGCATAAACGTATTTTCTTCAGTGTTTTATTGCTCTATATTAATAATGCCAATGCTTATAAATATTGTACGGTCATCATATCTTCATTATTATTTTTCGTGAATTTTTCCCATGTTTTAATAGTTATTCTGCTATTCAGGGCGGAGACAAATCCAACAAATCAAAGATCATCAACAACAAATTAAAGATCATCAAAACCGGTCCAGCCGTTTTTTAGTTATAAATGGTGTAACTATTTAACTAACTCGACTTTGTTTTATTTATACAGGGTGTCCCTGGAAGTATGGATCAAAACGAATAGGGGCGTGGGCAAGGTCATTTCCAAACTTTTTAACCCTGAGAATATCAGTGAATTTTTATATGGTTCAAAAGTTATGACCGATTTTAATTTTTTTTTCAATCACTTCGCTTAGTGTTCAAAGGAAATAATCATAAAAAAATACTATCAGGGCTATCTAAAAAAAATAAATTGATAGCCCTGATAGTTTTCACGAATTCGATCTTTCTTCTCTTTTTTTTTAGTATTTTTTTTTGCTAAAACGTTTGGAAATGACCTTGCCCACGTCCCTATTCGATTTGATCCATACTTCCAGGGACACCCTGTATAACAGATTATAGATTTGCTTTAGCATCCCGATTTTGCCCCACTTTCCCCTACCTAGGTATTTTCTCAGAAAATCAAAGCAAGTTAAACAATCACAAAACCTGATGACTATATTGTATGCTCAGTAAACAAGTGGCATAGAAAACTTAGTGCCATTCAAGGTGAGGACATTACATGGATGAAATACAACACCTGTGCCACACACACAGAACATGTTTACTTTAATAGAGTTTTATTACCAAGATTGAAATACTTGTACATGTGCAATGTGATAAGGATTAGGATTTGTTTTGCTTACTGCGATTTTAATAAGCTACAGTTTTTTTCTTCAACCTGTATTTTTTTTTCTGTGACATATCTTAAAAACATTTAAACTCTAGTGACTATCTTAGCAACAATCAATGTTAAAAACTTGTCAAAAATGTAGGGAAATTAAAAATATTTTTGACAGATTGAGACTTGAGATCAGAATGTGAACATACTCAAAATTATGAGAATTGCCCCTCTGCTTCTCACTACAATTTTTGAACAATCCATGGAGAATGATTTATTCAAAGTGCGGTGTAGTTTAGCAATATAAAGAAAACCTTGTGTTATGTATGATGAGAATGATTTATTCAAAATCCAGTGATACTTTAGCAAACTGAAGAGAGACAGTGTGTGTTATGATCAAATATGTTGTCATGTTTGATTCCCATGTTGAAGAGTGTCATCAAATTTTATTGTATGTAAATTCTGCATAGCATATTGCTTAAAATTATATCGACAATGTCTACAACTCCAATCAGACATTATACCAAATGCACATGATAAACCAATGCACAAACTTATTACTTTTAATAACATAAGCTTGTACACACATTAAGATAAATACTTAATGATAAACATACTAACAATCAGGAAAGCTGACAAAGTGATAAATAATTCAACCATGACCTATGCAGCCCACACTTAAATAAATTGTCCGATAATCCATAATATGTAGGTAGGTAGATACAAAAAAATATGCTAAAAAGATTTACTAAGTAAAGAATTCCTTGCACAGTCATATCTATAAAGATAGATGAGGCAACTACCTGCATAAGCAGACCTTCAAACCGATGATTCAATGCAAATAGAAAATCTAAAATGACCTCACACATGAATAGCGAAGGCACCTAGTTTAATTAAATTTTATATTAATTACTGCAGCGGTCCAACCTTCTTGCGTTTTTTAATGTGACAGGCCGCCGCCAATTGAGAGTACATTGTACTCCGCGCTATTCGATTAGACTTCCTAATAAATCAGTTGCATTTTTACAAAAGAGGTGGGCAGACCAGAAGAATGTGAGTCATGCTTCACACTCCAATTAACCTACCCACTGTATCAATAATTACAAGCCGAGGAAACAACCCAAATCGCGATAATCGATGCACGAAACACTCAAACGCAAGTGAAATTACAGCTGCAATCCGATTCTACAATATTTTTTAACAGCAGCGTCGAAGAAACTTCGCAGTTTTCATCATCGATTGTATGCGGGTATTTCGAAATACATGTGCTTCTTTGCAACGAAAACATTTTTCAAACATTTTACACACATTTCAAGTAGAATTTTCTCTAAATGAGTAAATAAAACAGTGGAATAAAGATTGTTATTTCCATTATTTTCAACAACAAAATGGAAAACTTACTGTTATCCGCGGCCGTTGGCGTACCGTCTCCGTTCTGCATTTTGATAATTTACCGCAATCGGGAGCTCTTCTGCAGGGATTTCGATGATCTAAACGAAAACCATCAAAATTATTTGCAAAATTAAATCCTTCTCCGCCGGACGGAACCGTCACACACAAAAATAGAACGCGAAGTCGCGAATAAAAAACAAATGCCACCAACCTGCCAACAAAAACGTTTTAGAGTTGCGCGTATGTTACTAAAACGTTTTAATACTTAAATCGACTAATCACATCATTTGTAAAAAAAAAATGTAGGTGTCTACAATCTCAAATCAGATGAAAACCACGGAACTAATGAGTATTATAAACCGCTAAACTGCTTTAAATTTTTTTGTCTATGGGAATTGATGGACATAGCTGTTTTGACAGTCACAAAATACATTATTTTGATAGCCGTCTTTCCTCTTCCTTGTGTGTATCTCTATTCACAGGTAAGCCAACCTTATCAAAATAGTATCAAGTATGTTCTCATTTACCAAATGTTGGAAGATTAAAAAAAAAACATAAACGAAAGAAACAAATGAAAACAATGTACTTTAATGAACCTTATTTTATTGTAAGTACCCTCTTAACCTCTTTCCCCCTTATAATCCTATTTTATCTCTATTTTCGCTAAAATAGGTTTATAGAACGTCTGTCTTTATCTGTCACGTTGTCATTTCTGTGTGTAAGAAAGAGACAAACCCCATTTTAACTAAAATAGGTTTGATAAGTTTTATGAATAAGGGGGTAAGTCTATATGCTTTGCAACTAGGATAAATGGATCCAAGGTTGCAACTCTTCCTCATTACCTACTACTTATTCTTGACGCAAAACACACTTTTCTAGGACTTTGGGACGTCATTCGACGTGCTAGAAATATATTTACGGTTTCCAAGCTGTTTCAATAATAATTAAAACCATTAATCAGCGTTTCAATCATGCTCATTTATATTCAAAGGTTACTAACCTTTATAAGCATCGTTTACAAAACACGTTTTCTTTAGGAGTTAGGTAACTCACATAATTTACGAGAAAGACATGCAACAGCTGTCGGCCCATATCTCTCCCATTATCTAAATCCATGTTTTTTTTTTCGATTCATTTAGCTTTGGTAAAACTATTGGGATTAAATAAAAACAGAGCGTCAACATAAACATTTATTAAAAGCGTAGAATAAATAATTATCTGATAGTTTGGGACATATGGAGTGGGGTGAGCATCAGCTCGAAAGCCGCGTCTTTAAGATTGGCACCACGGAGATTTGCTTCATGAAGATCACTGCCCGATAAGTCACAACACTGAAAAAAAAAATTTGAAATTAATTTCAAATTTTAAAACGAATGAAATGAAGGGCTGTAGTATATAGTGTGGCGCTGTGTTTATCAAACCTCACAGAAATGAAATAATTTATCATTTCTGAAGGTGTAATGGATTATCAAACACCGCACCATGGTGCTTGCAACAATGCGTTGGGAAGGTCTGTAAGTAAAAGGCGGTACGACCTCTACGTCTTACATTGATGTACAGACGCCAGCACATCAAGCTACTACAATCTGTCAAATTTCTTTAAGTAATAGATTTTCAGCATTATCGCTAAAATCTCAAGGTTCAAAGTTGATTGGGGAAATTTGACAGTTTCGGGTAGCTTGATGTGCTGGCGTCTGTACTTATCGGTCTTTAGTTTTTTGTACGCTAGTTAGATCTAAAGGGTATGTTACATGCACTAAGATTTACAAATAAGTAAATTATAACTTGTAAATTCTAATTTTTAGGTAATTGTTGTGGTATAAGGCCATGGTGTCTGTCTTGTCCTGACGCCTTGCAGTGGCATAGTAGATACTAGCCTGGTATTATTATTTTATTTATAAACTAGCGACCCGCCGCTGCTTCGCACGGTTCTTATGCCCGAGATACACGAGGTTAGTTTTAAAGCTAGGATAGAATGCTAGTTTTATTAAGCTAGCAAGCTAGTAACTCTGGCTTCGTTTATACACACCCACCTTCATTTCTTGGCTAGTAAGCTAGCATTTTTCAAGTCAGGATAGTTTAACCTTTTCGACGCCCATCTATATAATACGCGACTCCAGCGCCACGCTACAAATGTATAACGTATCTATAGTAAAACGTAGGGATGGGATTAATGTCCTATCGACAAATAATATTATAAGTTGAAATTAATGTTTATTCACCAATTTACGAAGCTAAATAAAAACTGATACCGTATTTTCATATTTTGTTTTATTTCATAAAAAAATCAATATGAAAACCTGGATATATTTCCCATAATAAAAGAAAAGAATTGTAAATTTATTAGACGTGTGTTCTAGAAGGCACATCCCTATTTGTCTCCAAATGTAATCCTTCTACTTCATATCAAGTCGTTGGCGCTCGAGCCACGTCAAAATCTTTTTCGATATAAGGATGTCTAGATGTCGATGTCTATGGTATTTTTCTTTTTTCTATTCAATGTGGTCGAGTTACACGTGCATAACCTCAACCGATTCATGCATAATTTATTTCGTTTACTTACAATAAATAGAACCAAATACAATCAATAGAAGCTAGAATACGTGGTTTTCTACGTGTTTTTTTTTTAAAATTAGGTTACAATTTCATTCATTTTTTTTTTTAAATTAGGTTACATTTTCATTATGGACCATCGATTTATGGCGCGTGGAGGGGTGGGAAGGAAAGGGGGGAGGGGGCCTACCCCCTGTACCATCCCCACCCCGCGGAATCCCATGTAACCATGGTTAAAGTTTTTAGGTTAGAATAGCGCTACTTATTCAAACTGGGGGGGAAGGGAAGCTTTCCCCCCAGTTTGACTAAATAGTGCACATTAACTACACACCAAATTTAAATGTGAATTGAAAATAAAATAAAATTTAAATAAAAAATATGACATAAAATTGAATTAAATACACGTCTACCGTCAACGGAACGTGAAATGTCAACTTTGACGTCTACCATGACAATTTATCCAAGCTAAAAATTTGCAAATGGCGTGCTATTTTCCAATTTGTATGGAAACTTTAAAAAATTATATCTCGTAAACCTTGATATTCCGCAGCTTGAAAATTTGTAAAAAGCTTTCTATTTATGAGTACTATCTACAAAAAAAAAATGAACTTCTAAATCAACGGCCCATAATAGAAATTTTAGCCTGAATCTACTCAAAAAGAAACAAAATGTAAACATTGCACTACACTAAAATGCAGTCACTATGACCTTGAAACCCATCCGCTTATGACGTCACAAATTTACTTCTATACAAGTTCGTGGCGTTGTGCGCACTGACAACTAGCCACTTTGTAGGGATGGGTTTTTCAAACGGTGTTTCACTATCGACAATGATTAGAAAACCCATTTATTCTTGATTAAGGTGAATAAAACGTAGTTTATAGTTTACAATATTTATAAAATATTATTTATTCACGTCATTTTCTTGCAATAATAGTATTTATGATCGTTTCGAAGAGATGAAATATAGCGAGCTCTTCATCGTGTCTCATCACTGGCTTACTTTATATCAAGTACTTGGCGTTGGGGGCATTAAAATATTTTCTGGCGTTTTTGTTTCTATTGAATTTAAAACAAACAAGAACTTATTATGTGTGAAAAAGTTAAAAATATGGCTTATAACAGGGCAATTTTCCATAAAAACAAAATAAAAGGTCTTGTAAAAGTCGTATATTTATTTTATACTATTATTACTTCTAATCAAGTAGTGGCGCTGAGGGCACGAAAATCTCGAACTTGTATACAAGTGATTGGCGTTCAAAAGGCTAATAGGATGGTGTTCTATTTTTGAGCTTGTAGCGCCCCCTCAACCAGTCTTACTATCCTGGCTTGTGTACTAGCCTCGTGTGGCCGACGATGACAATAGGTACCCAATCGGATAATTTTACTCTACGGCCTAGGTCACCGTACCGGTATTGGCATTAAACTTACTAGCATAGCGTAAGCAGCACTAGCTTGTGCCAAGCCAGGCCATCAACCCAGGATAGAATACAGAGGGTTCTAGCTTGCTATCCAAGCTTTAAAAACTAGCCTCGTGTATCCCGGGCATTACGGCTTGACTACAAATGAAGGTGTCTTTATTATGACTGTGTAAGTTTAATATTTACCCCCTTACTAATAAACGTTGTATAGCGTCTGTATAATTACACAACGCTTTGTCTTCTTCTTTCGAAAGTCAAATTACTGACGACTGAAAGAGAGAAATCGGTGTGTAACTAACTATTCACCTGATATAATACGTTTATTAGTAAGGGGGTATGTCATCAATACTAATAATAAAGCTGAAGAGTCTGTTTGCTTGAACGCGCTAATCTCTGGAACTCCAAATCAGATTTGAAAAATTATTTTTGCATTTTATAGCCTAATTCTTGAGGAGGGCTATAGGCTATTTAACATGGCATGGACGTCCTTAAAATCCGAGCAAAAACAAGTCAGAAAAAACGCTAAGCGAAAACGAAGTAATAGCGTGGGCAGGCGATGCGATGCACGATGTCATGGGTAGGTCGGTCGGGGGAACAAGTTTCACGCGGACGAAGTCGCGGGCAGAAGCTAGCTTATTTATATAGGTTAGGTTAACTCGAGAGGGGCTTGTGGCTAAGTAATAACAGTCGCCCGGGTCGATCGATCAGATTAAGCTACGCTTGCCGCGGTTGGTCCGTGGATGGGTGACCATCTTTATATATCAAGACCCCTCCGTGCCTTGGAAATCACGTTAAGCCGTTGCTCTTGGCTGTCAATCGTGGATCTTTGACAGTCGTTACAGGTCGTCAGAAGCCAGAAAATCTGACAACCAGTCTTACCAAGGGATATCGTATTACCCAGTACCCTGGGTTGTAAAGATCAGATAGGCAGTCGCTTCATGTAAAATACTGGTATTCAGCTGCATCCGGTTAGACTGGAAGCCGACCCCAACACATAGTTGGGAAAAGACTAGGCAGATGATGAGATTAACAATAATGTCTTTAACATTTCTCCGATTTATTTAAGTAAGAAGGTGTTACACTGTGGTGTAGGAATCTGACATATCATAATGCACTGCGGATAATACTAGTGTTGGCGACAGATCTGGCAACCCGGTTGCTAGGGGCTTATTATTGTTGGTTAGCTAGCGACCGGGGCGGCTTGCGTGATTTTTACCTTTTGTTAATTATTCTTGTGATCACCCACCTGCACCTTACCTGGCTATAATTTGGCGCCTAAACAACTAGGCTGATACTATTACTTTATACCATACCTCTAAATCAGCTCCAGCAAGGACGGCGGCCCTTAGATCACAGTTCTGTAGGTTGGCATTCTTCAATGTTGCCACCCGTAAGTTGACGCCCGTCATGTTGCTTCCCTCTAGGTTTGCACCTGCGTAAAGTATTTACGTTAAATTGTAAGTTGTACAGTCACGAGCATATGTATGTATACACTTGGCTTTACGCAAAGGCGATTTTCTCCTTTATTTTTTAATGAAATTTTATGTTATTAGGAACATAGTATTTTCGAACCCATAGGTTTAAGTGTCGTTTTTCAACGTTGCATTCGTTATTTCACGAAAAAATCGCAATTGAAAGTTTGCCAAGTGTTGACATATTAGTGCTCGTGACTGTACCATAACACGGATGTATTCGTCAAAGGGGTAGTTAGAGAGTACATTAATTCTATTTTGTCAGTTAAGTCACAAGTAAGAGGGTGAGCATATTGCCATCAACGGGGTACAAATAATAAGTAAATTGGGTTTTTCCATTAGTCTGCTAATGGAAAAACCTAATGACACTATGCCCGACCTAGGAATCAAACCCAGGACCCCCAGCTCAGCGGTCGCACTTGCGTCTACTAAACTAACGAGGACGTCGTTGTATACAATAGATATTTTGAAGTATTCTTGTATTATACAGGGTGGCACCGACGCGTAAACTTTAACCATGAAATCAGCACATGGTTCTAGACTCTAGGGTAGAAATTATTTGATGGTTATAAAAAAAAAAAACAGCTGTTTCATAGAAAAGTGACCTACAACCAATTGTTTTTAATAACCGACGGTGAGGCTGCGTTTCCGCCAGAGATGAGCGGGGATGCGTAGCGAGGAATGTGTGTAAAAGTAACCAATAACAATAACGCTAACTTTGTTCTAGTTATGAAAATGAAGCTATGTTATTGGTTTGTTTCACACACATCCCTCGCTATGCATCCTCGCACATCTCTGGTGGAAACGCTGCCTAAGAGGTTGTGCGTTAATGTCCCTGCCACCCTGTATAGGACCTATTAACCTTTACCTTTTAAGTTGACACCTTCCATCAAGGCTCTTGATCCAGTTGGATCATCCATGTTACAACCTTTCAAATTGGCACCTGTAATAGTAAACGATAAATTATAAGTAAATTCATCTGGGTATTTTATTCTGACAATGATGGCCAAGAAAATTCTATTCATCTATGCGCGCAAATCAAACAATATAAAGCTACTTGACGCTAATTTACCAAGATAAAGATTGATTGATTGTAATAGGTTGTAGTTAGACAGACAGTCGCTCCATGTTACACGTGCCTAAAACTATTTTCACTCTAAAACATAAACTAAGTATGAGATCGTCTGGCCTGACCAATAGGGTATTTTCCTGGGTAAAAAAATAATGATTAGATTTAGTCCGTCAGTTAGATTATCGAAAAATAATGGACCCTTATTTTTTCTTTTGTCAATTAAACAAAAAATGACAAAGATAAAGCGCGTCAAAATTTGGGAGTGGGGGGTCGTGACGTCACGCCGTGCTAAAAAGTGTCGCACGGCGTGACGTTACGCGGAACCTTAACGGGCGATATCTTCATCATTTTTTATATAATTGACAAAAGAAAAAATAAGGGTCCAATATTTTTTGATAATCTAACTGACGGACTAATTAGAATTTTTTAGGAAACTAGCCTATTGGGTATCACAGTGCCCCTTGGTAATACAACAAAAGACTGATAAACAAACTTACCTTCCATATTGGCACATAAAGCTTTAACACCCAGCAGTTGGGCTCCCTCTAAGTTCGCATGTGACAAGTCAGCGCGCTCCAAACAGCAGTGCGATAAGTTAGCACCGTTCAAGTTGCATCGGGACAAGCAAGCATACTGGAACACAGGAAAATTATAATACATGTTTATTATTTTTATTTTATTTTTTGATTGCGTAAAGTATTTGACTGTTATCATGAATATATCTTTCTGAGCAATAAATATATTTTTTCTGAAAAAATAAGTTTTATTTTAATTTTTTTGGCATATTAGTTCTAATCTAAAGTGCAACTAAAATCTTGTAGATAGATTTTTTTTTTTTAGAATTATACCAATTTTCGTTTCAACTTACAATACCAAAGTAAAAAGCAAGAAATCATGTGGTTGTTACTTATTTATATTTTTTGTTGTAGTTGGTTTCATTAAATTTTCTTACACTGGAAATGTATTGCTTGTTGCTTGATATGGTCATCATACATACTCCAAAGTTTTAAGTTGTTTCTCAATGTATTTTAATTAAAATAAAGGTGCAGGAACATCTTTAGCTTTTAAACAAATAAATATATTGTTAAACATACCTTAAAATTTATATACCTAAGGTCCAGCCTATTAAGGTCAGCACCCGACAGGTTAACACCTTGGAACCTTAACTCCCAAGTATTAGGGGTCATTATTATGGAGCGTACAACGTCCATCCGTGTCAGAGCTTGGTTGATACCACAACTGCTCTGTGACTCCTCAATTAGAAGGTTTAATTGTGGTATCATCGAGTCTATACCTGGAATCAGATTAAATGTCTGGATTTAGTTTTCTTCATCATCATGCGGGCAAGAGTAGTGTGGGACTCTCCCCAGCTAGATGGACCGACGACCTTAAGGTGGCCGGGATGGACTGGCTGCGGAAGGCGGAGGACAGGATGTTGAGGTGCAGCCTGGGAGAGGCCTATGTTGAGCAATGGAGTGCGATAGGCTGAGTTGACTGATCATCATCATTTTTTCAGCTGACAGAAGTCCACCACTGGATGTATGATCCTCCAAGAGTTGTTACATCAAATGGTCCTGTGCTTGGTGAATCCAGCATAATTTATTTTAAATAAATACGAATTTCAAAGTGCAATAACTTTTTTAAAGGGAATGATGGCTCTGGCATAATGTCATTGATACTTCAAAAATTTTTGTAGACAAAAATATTACTAACATAAAATTATTCACAAAAAAAAAATGTTATGTTATGTGTTATCATATATTTAATATTAAAACCATTCCTTTTACGATATGGAGGCGTCAGTATGTAGTGGCTACTTAGATGAGGAAAATATAAATTAAATATTATTGTAAGGGACAGTACTAAGTAATAAAAGGAACAATAATTTCCTATCTGTGGAATTTCCAGTGGTATAGCATTTGCACTAATGTAGTACCAATTTCTTGATTTAAAACAAATGTATGTATGTTGGAAAAATATTAATTTGTAAGCAGGGAATATTTTTTAAAAATTTTTTCAATTTATCAACATATTACCAAATCATCAAAGACTAGTATTTCTTCTAACGGGGAAGTTTCCTCATAAACATTTTCATAGCAAAAGGACACAAGTCAAAATAAATAAAATATATGCACCATAAAACACAGCCTCTTCCATGACACCTTTTGGGTTAACATGCTTATCTATTATCACATCACCGTGCCTCAAATAATTTAGAATAGGCTCAAAGTACTCTGGGCTACGGTCTATCAGGAATGCTCCAACGGAATCTGTAGCACTCGGGGTCATTAAGTACACATTATTGTCATCAGCAAACATTCGTGCCAACATTGACAAAGGTTCTTTGGCCAACAGTGTGGATCGAGATGTAGTAAAATGCTTGCCACCGACATTTAAAGTTATCCAATCTGATACAGCCTTGCCTGGTTTAATGCCATCGCCCAAGCCCAAATTTTGCATTGAATTTGCTATATTATCACAATGTTTCGAGTCTCCGTCGCCGTCAACACATAAATATAACTTGTCATCGTCCCTAAGTACTCTCACATCTACAATTTCACAGCCATTTGACGAATACAATCTCAAGTTTTCCTGACTTTCTTCGAATTGTTTTGATATTTCTGATTTTAGTGCTTCAATCGTGTTTTCCACGGCCACAACTTTTCCATTTTGTTCAGACTTATTTCTGTAAATGTACACTCGTTTCATAATAGGCGTCTCTTTTGTTCTCTGAATTTTAAATGCTTGGCAAAATCAATAATATTTAGGAAAAACTTAGGAACTTCGCGAAAAAAACTAAGTTCGAACGAAATCACGAAATGTCAAAAGACAACAGCTGTCAAAATATTTTTGCAGCAACAGATAATGTAATGAGAACAATCAATGTGAAAAATCGACTAAAGTCTTCGCAGTTTTTAAAAAATACATAAAATTACCTACGTGAAGTTTACAAAAAATGTGTGATTTACAATTAAACATACAAAATATTAGGTGTGTTTCAAAAGTAAGGTGAATTAATAAAATTTTGCTTCAGTTTTTTAATAATTATTATTGCCAACAACATACCCACAGAACAAACCTGCTGTTGCAACGAGTCATCAATGCATCAATCCATCATGCGATGGCTGTGTGTGCGCCATTGCCACGGCTTTTTGACTATTAGGTAGATGGCGCTGTAATTTTTGTTGCTTAAACAGGATGGCATCGACGCGAAGAATGCAGTACCTACCTACATGATTCTGAACCTTGTCCAAAGACTTACAATATGTACCTTGTCTAAACCGAAAAAAAGGTTTAAGGTTTTCATTGGATATTAAAAAAAATGTTAGCTGGTCCGTATATTTTGGCCGAGTAGATTACCGTGTAGGCACTTTTCTATGAAACAGCTATTTTTTTCTTGATAACGGACGAAAAATTTCTACGCCACGGGGTTTAGTATCATGTGCTGTATTTATGGTTACCTACAGTTTGCGTGTCGATATACCGGCCACCCTTTATTTATTATTTTATGTCTTGAATCCCCTTGGTTAGCCTTCAAAGCTCCTATAACTAGGTTTGTCACTTTAGCTCCATGACTGTTGATGCACCAGCCATTTAGACAATGCAAACCATAGAAAATTTTGTTTTGTTGTTTTAACCAGAGGCTTAGGCCAGTAGGCTTCGTTTTAATATCTGTTTCTTTAAGGCTAGCCTTTATAATGTTAATAAAGTATGTAGCTGCTTATCTGCTACCTAAAATGGTGTGCGGCCATAAAACCGGTAGCGGAAGGAGCTAAATGACTCTGGTGTGTGTGCAGGTAATGTATCCGATCTGTAAAAATCCTAAAAATGTACAATATTCTGAACCTTCACACAAAAGTATGTTGTGCATGCAAAAAGCGGAGGTGTCAAGAATGCATTCTATCGGCGGCCGTACTATAACCGATCTTTTTTTTTTCCAGTCCTTGACGGGACAATAAACTTAAACAGCTCCGAGTCCGAGAGGTCCTGGTCCTGATTATATTTTGTAAACGGACCTTATAAGCAGGTAGCTTATCTTATGAGGACCCTAAACCATGATCATCATCTTCCTGCCCATTGGCGTAGCTAGGGATTTTGTCTAGAGGAAGTAGCCGTCCTGCTACTCTAACCACAGTCATTTAATGCAAGCCCGACTCTATAAACCTTACATCTTGGTCAAAATGTAAGACTTATAAGGGTTCTCTAGGGTGGGCAAAGAAGTTTCTAGAGTAGGCATTGCCCATCTTTGCCCCCCCTAGCAGCTACGCCCATGTCCTACCTTTGTCCCATGTTACTTGGGGTCAGCGCAACACGTTCCCTCCTCCTATTCTTCCCTATCAACCGTCACGCTATCATTCTCTCCTTTTCCTATCATATCATTCCTCACCTAATCCATCCATCATTTCTTTGTGGACCCTCTTACAGCCCGATTCAAACTTCACAGTCACTCATGTCAGCGTCACCCCCACTGACACGTGAATTTGTTGGGGTTTTTTGGGGTAGTCTTTAGTTCTCAAGCACTCTCTTTAGATTTAGTGGGTAGTTCAAGTTCTATGGCTTTCAGAAACTGAAGTGTTCTGAAGAAGTTTGTGCCTCTTGAGCTAGTGTAAAGTTTAATCTAGTACACACAATGACTCCATGCGAATGGTGAGAAACTTTCATTTGCAAAGATTCTTGACAGATTTTAGTAGCTTGATGTGCTATATAGCGTCTGTACCGCGTAGCGAGTAGCGCACTTCAGAGCACAGAGTAGGTACATTTATCTTCAGAGCCTCCATAAAGTTTGAATCGGGCTGTACCATGGTGTCCTATAAGAATTACCTATCCAATTCTCCACAACGTGTGACGAAATACCTATCAATAAGCTTCGGAGCTAACAAGCAGTAGGTACTTTACGGCAATATTATTAATAGTGCCATAAACAGTCAGTTAACTATAGATTGATCGCTCAGTAAACCCAGATGGCTGTCGTTAAATCCGTCAGTCTGTGATCTTGATCCATTGTATTGACGAAAGGTATGACAACATTGTTACGTTGTGAGTAATACGTGGGTTTTCGTCTTCATTCCTGGAACTATAGATTAAGGACATGCCATGCCTAGCTATTGTTTTGTGACGAAAATGACCTTGTCGTGGAGGGAGAGAGATGGTGTTATTAGGTATCCTGGGTCCTTAGTTTCCTTGTAAAACATCCTCATTGATCCGGTGTTCGCACGCGCGACTACTGAGCGTGAGGTCCTGGGTTCAATTCCCTGGTTCAGGAACTTGTTTAGGAGCTTATTTAAGAATTTATCAGTAGCAACTCTGAGTCCGGATGTGTGCTCAGTTAATAGCAAAGGCTCGCCTTCTGTCACATAGCATAGGATCTACTCATAAATGGTGAAATGTGGGTAGGTATAGGCATGACATCCCACCTCCCTGGATCGGCATGCTGTGCTGGCGCTGCTGCTGCGGCTGCGGAAAACCTCAAGCGGCGAAAATATAATAACCTTGTCGGAAATTATATTTTTGAGCCGTTTGGGGTAGAAACCCTCGGGCTGTGGGGTCTGAGTGCTCATGGTCTTTTTAAGGAAATTTCAAAACGGCTGGTTGACACTTCCTGTGACCCAAGGGCTGGCTTTTACCTTGGCCAAAGGCTAAGCATTGTCATACAACGTGGTAATGCCGCCAGTTTCTTGGGTGCATTATAACCAGTCGACAGCGATGCGGATGAATTTTTCGACGCTATATTTTAGTTTGAATATAGTTTTAGTTAAGTTAGGTTTTCATTTTGGTTATTTTTGTTAATTAAGGTATAGGTAATATTGAAAAGAACTGGCGCATAAACGCACCAACTCGCACTGGGTCCGCGGTCGCGTGATGGATTACACAGAGAGGAGGTCTGTCTTCCAGCAATGAGAAATTTATTACATACATAGGCTAGGTTATGTATACGCAGCCATCTATCACCACTTATTTACATTATCCACGCTAACCGCTAACGACACGAGCGGTATATCACCTATTCATACCCATTGTAATCCCGTAACAAACACTAATAGAATAGATTACAGTAGTTGGTTATAAATTGTAATTCAAGTAGTATGCGCTGCATTACGGAAATGATCGGTCGGCACGGGCTCGGACTGGCTTGGATATGATTCGCTTTCGTGTATTTATTTGTGAATTGTGTCATGGATCTATAAACTATATGGGTGCCCAGGCATCCACATTAGCAAATCTAGCCTTCAGTTCAGAAAAGAGTTAAGGTTTGCCCCATCAACCATCAGAACAGAAAAAAAAAATACAGATCATGATCCTGGGGCCAGTTTCTGGACCTTGACCATAACTGACCTACTGTCTTAGGATGGCGGGGGGATATGCCGTATTTCTACTAACAAAACCAGCTTAAGTCATTTCTAACTATGGTATTTATACCTACCTATCCACATTTTTCTTGATATTAACAAAGATTTCGATTCGGCCAGATTTCAGAGAGCAATTACCGAATTGTAAACAAAATATGTGTTTTTCCAGTTCGGCATTTCAATTCGCCGAAGCATTCAAAGAATGTCAATCATTTTGAACAGATTTTTGAACCCAGAAACTTACTGCCACTATCCTTGAGCCCCAACATAGATATCATCATGAATTTTATAGTAAATCAAATGCAGTGCCTGTCTAGTGGTCTTCTGCTGAGCGTAAATCCTGGGATCGATCCCAGGGTCCGGCAAAGCTGGGTTGTTCGATTAGAAAATTCTTAATGACAGTGCGGAGTCGACTCATGGGTATACAGGGTGGCGGCAGGAACATCAATGCACAACCTGTTGCCATGGATTCAGTACATCGCATGCTTAATGGAATACTGACTTAACTCAAAAAAAATTAAATTAAAAAAAATCAAAAAACCCGACTGCGGTAAAAACTTAAGTTACTTAAATAAAAAAAACTGAAAAGCTAAAAACAAGCCCATTTTAAATTAAATAAAAGTTGGAAGCAGGCGGGACCCATTTGAGTTTGAAAATAGAAAAATGGTATGGGTCCCGCCTGCTTCCAACTTTTATTTAATTTAAAATGGGCTTGTTTTTAGCTTTTCAGTTTTTTTTATTTAAGTAACTTAAGTTTTTACCGCAGTCGGGTTTTTTGATTTTTTTTAATTTAATTTTTTTATTTTATTCTTTTTAGTTATGAGTTGTAAATCCCACTTAAGTGTGATAGTTTCCCTTTAAACTTCGTAATATTTAGGTACTACTGCCGCGTTTAGTTGGTAGAGGGGAGGGACACTTGATTCTAACGAAAATTGGTACTTTAAAGCTTGATAAGTCACGAACGGTTTACTTAATCAAAAAACGGTCTTCCCAAACCACTGATATTTTTGAAAGACCTATCCAACGATACCCCACTTGACATAGTTTCTTGACTTTCATTTTTTTCATTGTCACAATATGGCGTCTAGTAGCCGCCATATTGAATTTTCACTAACGTCATGTCTTTAGTGACACTCGCCGGACTAAGAGGAATCGATTGACGTGTGAATCATAAAAATCGGCCCAGGCGTTTGGTCTGTATAGTGCTTCAAAGGAACATACAAACATACATACATACATACATACATACTTACATACATACATACTTACATACATACATACATACATAGGCTGATGAACACATTACCACTCCTTTGCGTCGCGCAGTCGGGTAAAAAAGAAAATTTTTGGGACATTGCAAAAGAAGATCTTGATCTATGAGGACTTATCCTACTTGTTGACGCATAAAATTAAAACTGATTTGATTTGACTATTTATTAATCATGAATGCTTGTATTTTAAACGTCTATGATTAACTACTGATGCGATCTGAGTAAAAAAAGTCTGTAACTCAATTCTGACCTATCTACTAATGGGTCAATGTTCCATTAAGCATGCGATATGATTCTGAACCCCCCTGCGTTAATTTTTTTAGTCCGTGATTTTTTTTTTATTGCTAAATGGGCGCGCTCGTGACCCCGATTTAAAAAAAAATTGCTGTTCTGTAATATTCAACAGATTTTTTTTTGATAACCGACGAAGAATTTCTACGCTAGGAGGTTTAGAATAACGTGCTGAATCCATAGTTACAGTTTGCGCTTCGATGTCCCTGTCACCCCGTAGGTATGTACTTATGAGCTCGGATAGCAATATGCCCACTTAATAGGTCCTACAACACCTTTTTTTTTTTTTTCTTGCGGTGGAAATCCTCATGGACTTCCTCTATCGTGGGGATGACAGAGGGGCATGCCGGACTCTTACCGGCTAAAACCACCGCGGTGTTCCACCTCTACCTATGGCCGGGGGTGCGGGATTCGCATAAGCATTCACCGCTCCCAGGTCCTACAACACCTACACCATAATTGGGTAACACACTATTAATCACAATCTGAATCATTTTAAAGGATATTGCTAATCCATCCATACTAATATTATAAATTCGAAAGTAACTCTGTCTGTCTGTATGTTACGCCAACTCCCGCGCTGAATTTGTATGTAAAAAAATCACGCGCTGGGGCGCGTTATCTGCTCACCGCGTCAGAGCGCGGTGCAGTGTGTGGAGCGCCTTACCTTTTCTCGCCTAAACCGCTGAACCGATTTAGATGAAATTTGGTATAGAGATAGTTTGAGTCCCGGGGAAGGACATAGGATACTTTTTATCCTGATATTCCCACGGGATTGACACTTATGCGAGTGAAACCGCAAGGCGCAGCTAGTTGCTTCATATGTTCGAAAAAATTGTATGCTCAACAACGTAAACAACGCAATGAATGCTGCTGAACTGTCAAAATAAAAGCCATTGCTACTGTTAGTGTGTTACGCAATTACCCTGCTGAACGTAGCTGGGGAAATAGGTATGATAAATGATTTTATTTTTGTAAGTAGGTTTGCACAAACACTTTTACACATCAATCATATTTTAAAAAAACTAGATGAGGTCGGCGTTTCCTATCTGACTACCTACTCTGAGAAGAAAGGCCGAAACAAACTCAGAGGTCACAGTCTCTTTTAAAGTCCAGACATAATCTTGGTCAGTTTATATGAAGACCATGTAGATCGATGGGTGCTATACCTACATAAATATGCGAGCTCCTTCAGAGTAAGTACACGCGCGTGACGTTAGGTATGTTATCTTTTATCGAATACCTAGGTACCGTAATAATGAGAAACGTAAATACCTGACAGTTACATAATTTAGTATTTATGCTAAACTATTCCAATTCCATTGAATTATGTACATAACAGGGACATTACAATAATGATACCTACGTTAATACCTATTCTACACTCAGATTGGCAAGACATATGAATGATGAGTTCACAGGTAATCCTACGAGGGACAGAGGAAGACATTATTAGATCAAATAATTTTTTGCACTTATTTTTAGGTGTGTTAGAATCTTAATGGTGGCATAGGAATTCGTCTAGACTTGTTACGTCATTGGAGCATCTCGTAACAATTATTATTATGCTTAATTTTAAAGCCATTTAAAACCCTTTATCATATTTAGGTACTGGACACTATGAGCCTGCATCATCTCCATGCTGAGATAATCACACTATCACACTAATCACACTAATATTATAAAGGCGACAGTTTGTGAGTGTTTGTGTGTGTGTGTGTGTGTGTTTATATGTTTGTTACTTCTTCACGCGCAAACGGCTGGACCAATTTTGATAAAATTTTGCATGGAGGTAGCTAACACCCTGGATTAACATATAGGCTACTATTTATCCCGATATTCCCACGGGAAATTTACGCGGGTGACACCGCGGGGCGCAGCTAGTAATATTATAATGTTTGGACTCTTAAAAGAGACCATGATCTTTGAGTTTGTTTCGGCATTTCTTCTCAGGGATCAGTCAGCTAGGAAATGCTGGCGTTATTTAGTTTTTAAAACAGAGACCAACAAAATATTGACGTGTAAAAGTGTCTAATTACATAAATGATTATTTTTTAAATTACTGTCGATATATACTTACTTACTTACGATTTCTTTTTTGTAAAATTTACAGGCACTTTTGAATTGTCAAGGGGTCAGTCAGTCAGAAAGATGAAGCTAGTTGCCCATTCCAAAGCGTAGTATGTAGGTAAGACATTATCTTGGTCAGATCATGTGCGAACCAGATTAGTGTCTGAGACGGTCTTATGGAGAAAGAACCACACATTTGATTAGACATACAAACAATCACCACATACCACTATAACATATTCACACACCCATTCGCAACTCCACATGCACACTCCTACACGCTCACTCACACCGTACACTTAGCAATGCTCAGATGGTACTAGCAGTTCACGTCATTCCGTATTTTTGTTTCTGTTGCATGTATGTATAATTATTAAATTGTAAATCCGTAATTGGCTGTAAGACTAGCATAAATATCTTAAGTGAAAATTTCAAAGAGCTGTGGATTTTGTGATTAATAAATAAATAAATAAATAGGGCTGTGTCAGCAAAGACTCTCCTCCCCTTAGACTAAAAGTTATTTTGGTTTAGGGTTTATATGGACCGTTGCTTGTTAGTTCTGTCCAGCTCGTTTCGCCATTTGGTCCGTGGTCAGCCGCGACGCCTTCTGACTAATGTCAGGATTGTCAGTCAGGGCTCTACAGATGAATTATGATATGAGCTACAAAGAATGTAGGCTATGAAATTATGTCAAGTAAATGAGAAGCAACCTTTTGAGCAAGAAATCATTGTAAGGATGGGTATCTCACCTGCGTCAGCTGTTGGATATCCTTATGGTTTGCGTGAAGTCCGTGTTGTGAGTGTGGAATCTTTTCAACAATCATTAATGTCAACAACCAGTTGATGCAGCTGTCTTAGATCAACATGCCCGATTTTAGACCCCTTTTGCGAATTTCTTTTTTAAATGATGCTATTCGATATTAGTTCTTACGCATTTAGGACCATACTTCCAAGAACTAAATCTACAAAAACTAAATCTAGTATTTTTATCATAGCATAATCAGCATATAATGTTCCCACTGCTGGGAAACAGGCGTCCTCTCGGTGAGAGGGAGTGGGCGTAATCCACCACACGGACCCAGTGCGGGTTGGTAAATGAATTTTTGGTCCTAGGACATGCCGTAATCCTCACAATATTTTTCTTCACCGTTTTAATTTTTGTTGTAGCGTTAGGTAACCCCTCGATTGAACACTGCTTATGTAATTTGTCACGATTTCTAATGAGTAATCAGATAGTTGGCACGGCAAACGACAATCACGTGAATCGTTGACTTCTAGTAATTCTGACGCCCCCACGTATTGTAGGTCAGGGAAGGCGGACTTTGTATAGGAAATTGGCCTATAAAGCTCAAAACAATCGAAACACAAAAACACATTTGTGTGTTGTGTTGTGAAGCGTCAGAACCCCCACCTCCGCTCTTACGGGATCTATACACTAATTTGCGTAACACACTAAATCAATCTCAATCTGTATCATTTTGAAGCCAATTGCTAATCCATTGCTTGATAAGTACGAAAAATTTGTCTGCTCAACACGTAAATAACGCAATGAATGTTGTTGAACTGTCAAAATGAAACCGATTCCGATTGATAAAGTGTTACGCAATTTGCCACGCTGGATCATTTTGAAGGATATTGCTATTGCTTCACATGCAATACTTATATTCTGAATATTGCTTCATATGTTCGGAAAATGTGTCTGCTGAACAACATAAATAAGGCAATGAATGTTGTTGAACTATCAAAATTAAAGCCACTGCTACTGATAGCGTGTTACGTTATTACCTACAATTACCCCGCGGGATCGAGCAGTCGGCGCCACAACAGATTGCGTTGTGACACAAAACACTGTAGTAATGTGTTTCTAGCCATACCTACTAAATGTATGAAACTCATATGCTTCTGACACAACACGACACAGTTGTTTGTTTCTAGCTTGATATTTGCTATACTAGCTGTGCCCTGCGGTTTCACTCGCATAAGTCTCGATCCCGTGGGAATATCGGGATAAAAAGTATCCTATGTCCTTTCCCGGGACTCAAGCTATCTCTATACTAAATTTCATCTAAATCGGTTCAGCGGTTTAGGCGTGAAAAGGTAACATACAGACAGACAGACAGACAGACAAAATTACTTTCGAATTTATAATATTATTACTAGCAGCGCCCCGCGGTTTCACCCGCATAACTTTCGAAAGACACGTGGCGCCATCTATTATCATAATAACGTTATTGTTGTTTTCCTCGGGAACAGCACTTTTTTTTCGGGATGAAAGGTACCCTATGTCCGTTTCTGTATGCAGGATTTCAGGATGATCGGCTCAGTGGTTTAGGCGTGAAAAGGTAACAAACAAACTTACTTTGGCATGTATAATATTACGTTAGGATATTAGTTAGGATTCCCATGGAATAGAGGGCGAGCCTATTGCCATCAACCGGGAACAAATTCAGATTCCGAGCTGCTATTGAGAAATTCCTGTTGGAAAGACCCATTAACACTGGCCGATCTGGGATTCGAACCCAGGGCCTCATGCTTAGCATTAGCGCTTGCGACCACGTGACCAACAAGGCAGTAAGTACGACTAGGTCGATTATTATAAATTTATTTTACACCGCATCAAAGTCTATCGAATAGAATACAGACATGCGCGATAAGCGACTATCTATACTTATACTTATCCATACTAACATTATAAATTCGAAAGTAACTCTGTCTGTCTGTCTGTCTGTATGTTACCTTTTCACGCCTAAACCGCTGAACCGATTTAGATGAAATTTGGTATAGAGATAGTTTGAGTCCCGGGAAAGGACATAGGGTACTTTTTATCCCGATATTCCCACGGGATCGAGACTTATGCGGGTGAAACCGCGGGGCGCAGTTAGTATATAATATTATAAATTCGAAAGTAATTCTGTCTGTCTGTTAGCTTTTCACGCCTAAACCACTGAATTGATTTCGATGAAATTTTGTATAGAGATAGTTTGAATCCCGGGGAAGGACATAGGATAGTTTTTATCCCGAAATTCCCACGGGGTCGATACTTATGCGGGTGAAACCGCGGGGCGCAGCTAGTATTTTATACTATTGTGGTAGCGGTAGGATTTGAACTCACGCCTCCGAAGAGACCGGTGGCTTTGGAGTTAGGTAGTAGAGGAGTGAAACATCAGATTGAGATGTAATGATTATTATTTACTAGCTTCAGCCCGCGACATCGTTCGCGTGAAACTTCTTGTTTCCCCCGAGCCACCCCGTCGTATCGCATCACCCGCCCGCGCTATCACTTAACGTTCTTTTTGACTTTTTTTCTTTTTGCTCGGCTCCTAAGGGTCATAGCGTGATGTTAAATAGCCTATAGCCTTCCTCAAGAATTGCGCTATCAAATGCAAGAAGAATTTTTCTAATCCGACTGGTAGTTCCAGAGATTACCCCCTACATACAAACTTACAAACTTACAAACTTTACCTCTTTATAATATTAGTATAGAAGTATGGATGTATGCTTTAGCTACCTGCCTAAGCCTGTATGGCGCAGTTATGAAACACGTACGGTTTCATTTGGTTAATTTAAGAAGGTAGGTATAATTTTCTCGCGACTGCTACAAAAAAAAAAACTTTCTGTCTTCCTTAAAAACAAAAATACCTCAACAGAGATTCCATATGGCGCAAGTCACAAACCAGCCCACTATCGTGGATATCGATCTCCAAGGAACACCCAATGCACCAGCAGAATTCGAATGCGCATAAAGTATTCTAAAATCACTTTAGTCAGTCTATAATTTTCCCACTGCTGGGCCACAGGCTTCCTCTCTGTGAGAGGGAGTGGGCCGTAATCTAACACGCGGGCCTAGTGTGGGTAGGTAGATGTCACATGTCTTTGAATTTTTGGTTCTAGGACATGCCGGTTTCCTCACAATGTTTTCCTTCACCGTTTTGAGAGCAGTGCTGGTGAAATAATTTACACAAGGTTAAGCACCTGGGTGGGTTCAAAACCCACGACCGTATCCTAAATCGGGACCGTTACCTCTGGCCCACCACGGCTTTATCTTTTTGGTCTCGAGATCATTACGCTGTTTACCTATCTTGTATTTTTAATTATGGTGATATTGCCTCAATAGATTAACGTGGCAGATCTAGATAATAATAGAAGATATCCAGGCCGATTAAATGGTGAAGACTTTTACATAACAGAACTATTTCTAACACCCAACAAATACGACTATTAATAAATAACTAATTAGTTTAAATAACAGCATTCATAGACGCGTTCCAAAAGCGCTTTCACATTCCAAAATATTTTCAGCTGGATCGATGTCAATAATTTTGGCTCGGCGCCATGTTAGGCGAGGTAAAGGACAGTTTGCGAAGGCGAACACCCAACTTATTGGCGTTTTTACTGTTGGATAACTATTATAACTGTGTTGAATTGTAAAAACTGTGTTTCTTTCTTGTCTGACGAGAACTGATACCTAAAAACAGGCAGAGAAACGAGAGGACTGAGTACCTACACGATATTTTGACTTATCAGTCTTTTCGCACGAATTTACTCGCCCGAAACGGACGAATCGTGACTTTAAAATAATATTATCTTTCCTATAGGCGACTCACACGAATTGGCACATTTTGAATTTTATGCAATGAAGTTATGAAAAAAGTAGTTTTACACGTTTTATATGAAATTCGTTGCCAAGATGTTAACAGTACAATAATCATGAATGTTTGTGTGACGTAACAATTCGTGTACGCAGAAAAAAAAATGTATAACTAAGTATCTCAATTTCTCATTCCTCGTATGATGTTGCCAAATCATTGACTATGAGTGAAGTGTTTTGTTTAGTTAATTGTTACTCATAGATTTTGTTTTAAGAGCGCATGTAGTTTTTAATAATTTGTTAGCGTTGAAAGAAACAAATGATCGGTTAATCGGAACTACTTATAAAATGTGACGTATTTTCATTTTACTGAGTCCATGATGTTATTTCACATGCTCGCCTGCATGTTTTTTTTGCTTTTGTCCATACAAAAGTGATGGAGTAGGGTACTTACCTACCCATCTATCAAAATGTCTATGAACGATGTGTCGATTTACAAAAATCGGGCATAGTCGATAGTAGTAAGTAGTAGATACTGCTTATTTTTACCTCTATGCTTAAATTAAAAAGCGTCACCAGTCTCCTGCCCAAAAAAAAAATAACTTGGAATAGGTAGGTAGGTACCGAACTACCTTATCCAATTTTTTTTTAAGGACGGCAACATCCTGCCCTTGTATAATACATAATCAGCCTATAATGTTCCCACTGATGGGATACCTACCAGGCCTCCTCTCTGTGAGAGGTATTGGGCTGTAATCTGCCACGCGGACCCAGTGCGGGGTTCTAGGAAATGTCGGTTTCCTCACAATGTTTTCCTTCACCATTTTTCATTTTACTGAGAGTTGACGCAGCACGTCTTTAAGTAAGAAGGCGATTTACGTACTTATAGAAAACCAAGTTCATCTTCATACGATTCAGACATTGTATAAGAGAAAATGACAAAATTCAGGCGCCACGCCAAAAATACTATAACATTTGGTTTGTCATAAAAATGTTGGTGACAAATGTCCAAGAATAGACCATCTTCTTGGTACACCTTAGTATAGAAATGATTTTATGTAGTCATGAGAAACTTTGTATAGCCGGAAACTTGTTTACACAGAAAAACTTCTTTACATTAGAAAATCAGAAATCCGGGAAATTCAGTGTTACTGAAATTGACACATATAAATTTGCTGTGTTAAAGCCATTTATACAACTATCAAAGAATGACAGTTGTGTTTTGAAATATACTTACGAACAAATAAAGTTTGTAGTCAATTTGCTTAGCAATTTATTTCCCTGACTTTACATACCAGCCTCCAAGAACAAAGACATTTTTATTATTCTTCAACTTGTGGTTTTCCACGGAATTATATAAAAGGGTATAAAGCAATGAAAATTATTATACCTAAGTAGCCCAGATTTCCACGAAAAATCACATAAGAAATCGGACGTAAAAAAGAAAGAAAATAAAAGGCATATTTTCTCGGTAGTCGGTGAGTCATCCAATTTACATCCAGAGGTCGTTGACGTCGTCTTTTGTAGGTACAACAGTGTGTAAGAAATAAGTACGCCCCAAATAAATTAAAATCTTTGACTAATTCTGTTCCAAAAGTATGTACTGTAGGTACATTTTCAATCTTATAAAAGTGTAAACAAACTCTGTTTATAGCAGTGTTCATAAGATCAGAAGTCCAATTCTCGTAATTAAAAAAGTTCAAAATCTAGTCGCAATCTCATCTCGGCGACAAACAAATTAATGTCAAAATCTTGTAAAAAATATAGGGAAATTACAGGTATTTTTGACAGATTGAGACAGAAACCAGACTGTACCTAAATGTTCATAAAAATACGGGAATTGCCTTTCTGATAATTTACATTCCATCGCCACTTAATCAGATATGTGGCTAGTTCTACAGATAAGGGAATAAAATTGAATTATTTTCGGCCTATCGTTTTTTTTAATGTAAATAATTTTAAAGTTAACTATTCTAATAAAATATGATGGAGTATTCTAGAAATGAAAGGTCAGAGAAAATAATGATTAATTTAGAAGTTATAGGCATTTTCAATTTGCTGAAGAGTAGATACAGGGAAGTGACTATAAAAGATTGTTTGATCTTAAAATCGACTTGACAGTAAACTTTGTAGTAAATACTAGTAAATATGATATTTATTAAATAAATAGAACAATTTATATGCCAAAAAAATCTAAATGTGTACTATAATACCAACCAGGGACGTCAGAATTTAGACAAGATAACGTTGTTGTTATAGAGAAATAATTATGAAGAATTTTAAGTGTTCTTTATTAAACGAAATTTTAAGACAACATAAATCTTCTAAAGACAAAGAATAATCAACATTTTTCCGACTACTACAAAAAGTTACAACCACTATCCTGGATGTCACAGAAATTATATGCAATCAATTGTATGTATTTGTTTAGTTTATCTTGCAGAATTTTAATCTTGCCTGACGGTCTTCTATAGACTGTACTACGGAGAGTGTGCGCAGGAGCTCCACGACCTGATCCCACCATCGCCCTTTTACCACCGGACAACCAGACGTACTGCAGCGTACCATCCGCACTTGATTGATATCCCGATGAGTCGTACTCGGCGCTTCTCCTCCACTTTTATTATGCGCACAGCCAAAGTGTGGAACTCTCTGCCGGCATCTGTGTTCCCTCCCACATTTAACCCGTCTGCCTTCAAATCAAGAGTGAACAGGCATCTTCTGGGCACGCTCGTTCCATCATAGACCTCATCTATCGCTTTCCATCAGGCGTGATCGGGGTCAAGAGTGCGCCCATTTAGCAATAAAAAAAAAAAATAAAAAAATAATCTTCTCTTCCTTGAATTTCAATTTTTTATTTCGTCTACGTCTTTGTAAAATGTTCCGTCTTCATCATCAGACCAGCTCAATTGTACCGTAATATCCTGACCTAAACAGGTGTATAAAATTTTTAACTCGATTGGACCCTGGGAAGTTGGTCAAATTTGACTTGACCCATACATACTAACTAACAAACTAACACACAAGGCAAGTTAAATAAATCAAATCATTTATTTGCATAATACATGTTAAAAAGGTGTTACAAGTATAAAAAGTACATTGTATTATAACCTATTGAGGTGTGCAAATTAATATATTAGGTACAAAATAAATTTTAAATTGAGTTACAATAAACAATAGAATGTCAAATTAAAAAATGTCATATTGTTATACATATGTCAGATCAAAATTTCAATAATAGTTATATTTGTGGTGCCATTTCAGATAAAATCGACTCATCTTTCATTTAAATAATCATTGATTGAATAGTAACATTTTGTAACTATGAATTCATGCAAGCATAATTTGAATTGGTTCATTTTGTGTAGGTCTGTGATACTTTTTGGCAACTTATTGTATACTTTTGGTAAAGGCTTGTAATGACGCAGTGCACAGTTTATTTAGTGCTAACAGCCACAGAACAAGCCTTTTATCACTTCCCTGGAGTGTTCTCACTTCCCTGTCTATAGGGAAGTGATAGACAGGGAAGTGATGTTTTGAATGTTTTATCCCTAAATCTAGAAGATTGCTTTATTTTATTAGAATTAAAATTTACCTAAATCTTCCGTGCAACTAAAAGAAATACTAGCAATGCATTAAAATTAAAAATACTTTATAATTGAAATGTAAATACGTAACATGTGAGTGAGAATTTGTCTGACCCGAACGCAACTGTCTCCACTAAACGCACGGATATGACCGATCGCTGCTAGAGTGAAACCAAACATAGCCGTTACTATGCTGTCGTCATCGTCACCCCTTTCTTTCTATTGCCCGAGTGGCAACGTTACTTACTATTCAATTTCAAGGTGATTTTAGCAATCTTTTAGGGCACATGGAAGTGATACTAAATACGTGTCGCCTTTGCTAAATCGACAAAATTCGGAGAATATAAGAGACCGTAAAACTGTTTTAGCATTTTATGGAAACCATATGTATATGATTATTATCTTATAATAAAATTATTCTATTAAACTGCTTTTTAAACCTTACGTTTTGGATTTTGGAATGTCGCCTCACAGGGAAGTGAGAATTTTGCCCATTTTTATGTAAATTTGTCGTATAAATATTTGCTTGAGAGAGATAATTTTGTGTCCAATTAGAACCCAATATAAATTTTTATTTCATAGTGTCACATAACGCAAATAGTTAATATATATTATTCTACGACCTGAGCCAACCATAATTCCTCAATTTGTAATACCGGTATTAGCCAATACGGGGATACCGGTATTGGAAGCCCTAATGGTCACTATATAAAAACAAATAATAAAAATAGAATAACATTAAAAATCAAATATTCGTACAAGAAACATGTATTTTTTGGCGTTTTGTACTTGTGGTACGAAACCCTTCGTATGCGAGTCCGACTCGCACTTGGCCGGTTTTTACTTTAATACATCATACCATACCATATGAGGTTCATATCTCCGTTCATGCCTCAGGTGTTTAATAAGTGTCTACCGAGTAGGTACCGAAGTAAGAACATTTTTAGGGCTTATCAGTCGATTCGCACGAATTTACTCGCCTAAAACTTGCGAATTGTCACTTTTAAATAATACTCCAGAAGTAATATGTACCTATTAGGTAATTGGCACATTTTGAACTTGACTTCATTGCATAAAATTCAATATGTGCCAATTGCCAAATACATATTTCTGGGGTCGTCGACTCGCCCATAAATAAATTAACTTCCTTCCGAGTCGCCTATAGAAAATAATATTATTGAAAGTGAAGATTCGCACGTTTCGGGCGAGTAAATTCGTGCGAATCGACTAATAAGCCATTTTATAGAATCAAAAAGACTTTATTAAATAGAAACTGAAAGAAAAGTGGAAAGATAAGTTAAATTAGCTTCTTTTGTTCTTACGTACCTACCTATCGTAGATAAGCAGTTCATATATGTAGTTACTTTTTATAGCTTTTATTATCACTTCAGTATTCCACTTTTACCATGCATTATTCTTTTTAATTCATTTAACAACGGTATGGACAGTGCGCGCAAGGTGATTGGTGTCATGCGTTTGTTAATTAAAAAAAAACATTTTTATGGGAAAGTTGTTTGTTATGATGAGTACAGTCAACAGCAAAAGTAGATGATGAAAATCAGAAATTCAATACTAATGAACGGAGTTCGTGGCATATATGGCAGCTGTACTAGTAGTAAATGTTTGGTATAATTTACAATCACATACTTTTGAATCACTTCGACGCCACACAGTTCTGACGCGAACTCCGTTCATTAGTATTCAATTTCTGATTTTCGTCATCTACTTTTGCTGTTGACTGTACAATGATGTGTTTAAGTATCGGTTCCTAATTACCAGTCACCCTGTATAATAGAAATAAGATAAACACTTTATACAGGGTGGCACATCGACGCGCAAACTGAAACCATGAATTCAGCACATGATACTTGACCCCGTAGCGTAGAAACTTTTCATCCGTTATCAAAAAATAAGCTGCAGCGGGGCAATTGCTTAACACATTATCAATCGGAATCGGTTTCATTTTGACAGTTCAACAACATTCATTGCGTTATTTACGTGTTATCAGACAAAGTTTTCGAACTTATGAAGCAATGGATTAGCAATATGCTTCAAAATGATTCAGATTCCGATTGATAGTGTGTTACGCAATTAGGGTGCTGTTTCAATTTTTTTTTTAATCCGACCCGACGATATATTGCAATACAGGGTTCTTCAGAATCATAGTACTGAATTCATGGTAGCAGGTTGCACATCGATGTCCCTACCATTCTGTATGCATTTTTTTCAACATTCTCAATTGCCGCTTCAAGCATCAATTCCTCAATTCAAAGTACCGGAAAACTCGCGTGAAGTTTATAAACGCACGCTTAAATATAATTGAAATGGAAGTGAGTGATATAAAACGTAAAGCGAAAGAAGTGAAGCGAACTTTTTCCTCAGAATCCGCCCGAGTGCCTTCTCAAACACACCTCATTCGGGGAAAACGGATTCAGTGCGTTACGCATGAAAATTTCACGGAACCAAATCATATTGGCAATGATTACAACTCAGAGATAACCGACAGACAAGCGCCGATGACACAACGGGAAGCACTCGCTAACTCCCGTTTTATTTATAAAATCAGTGTCCAGTCAGTTCGGGCCCGAGCACGTCTGCAGCCAAATCCTCACGCCGCGAAAAATATTCAGATAATGTCATTGAAAGTTACAATTTAGACGCCGGCGCTAAAACAAACATTGCGCGAGATCGCACGCGCGCTGCAGTCGATAAACAGTGAAGTGATAATAAAAGCTCTATAAACAGTGAAGATGGCCAGTTTGGACGTTCCGCCTACTTACCCGCCGCCACCTCCGCCATCAAGGCCGGTGCGGCCCAAAATCACGTTGCAGATACCTGACTCAACTCTGCTGATGGCACCTAGGGGGCCTCCAACAGGATCCTCGGTTTACTGGGGGCAGCCAAGGTATCATGGAAAACCTCCGGGGACTGCTGCGTCTCACATCTCAGACCCCCATGGAAACCCTTACTTCAATCCTTTCATGAACATGTACCACAATAAAGCCTCAGAGTTTATGTTCAAACAGTTCGAAGGCTTTAAAGACTTTACTATAAATACGACGAAGCATGGATTAAGTGCTGGTGAAAAGTCCGCGTTCTGGTTCTACAATAGATTAAAGTTGCTCTCAAGGAAGTGGTTCACTCATCTCTTCTTGAGTTTGTGTTTGGTGTTGTACAGTTTCATTGGTGCTGCTGCATTTATGGCTATTGAGGGTGAGTAGAAGATTGTCTCTAATACCATAACAGTAGGATTAATAAACCAGGGCCGTCCAAAAGCGCGTTTGGTTGATGATATTGTCAGTCGCGGGAATCACCTGGACGAGGGACGTACGGAACCGGGAAGTATGGCAGAAGAAAGGGGAGGCCTATACTCAGCAGTGCTGAAATGGTGATGATGATGAGGATTAATAAAATTATCGGTACATTTTCAGTCAATTCATTGTGAAACTCCACGTAAAATATTAACTGGTAATAAAATAGGACTTCGTTTATGTGCAGTTAATTTATGATTGGTCAATTATAATAAAATGGTTGATGTTTTCAAGCAAAATATGACAACGTTAGTAATCTCTTTTCATTAGCACCATTTACAAATTAATTTGTGGTTTGCGGCCGGATTAATGCAAAACAAAATATGAACATGATTGCAGCATAATTTCACATAGTTTTGAAAGATTTGGATGCCAACTGAGCGCTTCAAAAGTATTCTCTCAAAAATAATCAAATAAAACATAATTATTCTGATACATCTTTTTTCGATAATAAATTCGCCAATTTAATGCTTATGTGCCTCAATTATTGTGAAAATAATATAATTTAATTGTTGTTATTAGTTTGTTTTATGTTAGTACTTATTAATACTTTAATTTATGTAATTGGTTTCAAAAAATAAAACCTGATATTGATGATTATAATCCCAAATAAATTGAGATAAGGGCAGGAGAATGATAATGAATTTTATAAATAACATTATTAAATTTTAATTGCAAAACCATCGCAATTGTCAAATGAAAAACATTTTTAAGGTGATTTTAAATAGGAATTTCGGTTTTAAGAATTCAAAAAAATCAAAGCACTGAATTTGTAAGAGGTACTACACATCCACAGGTAAGTACGATTTTTGATGCATTTGTTTACATTTTCATCAGATAGTTTTGGAATAGACTATCTTTACCACAACAATAAAATACCATAGCCAACTCGGTTCCTTATTGAAAACATCAGAATTTTGCTACAGAAACCTAAAGGTCAAAATTGATTGAATAGATAAGTTAATTCCAATTAATGCCAGGACATTTTGGAAACTCACGATCTTAGTTCTGAAACTAATAGATACTGGGACTTGGTAACTAAGTTAAACAGCTCTCGATCTGTCAATAGGGTCTGCAAATTGATTTGTAATAGATTCGTAGAATGTACGTCGAGATGGCACGTGTCTATATAAAATAGACCTAAGTTGATCCAGCCGGTCAATTCTGGTAAAATCTTACCGTGAAAACTTAGGTAAAGTGAGCTTTGAGTGAGCTGTCATTCCACCTGGTGCAGGGGTTGTCACTAATGAAAGCTCACTTCACCTTAGTTTTTAGGGTAAGATTTTTACAGAATAGATCTGCTGATCATGGGGTAATGGGTTTATCCACAGGGTCTGGATTTGTGCCCAGTTATGATAAATGATTTATTTTCTGTAAGTAGCTTTGTACAAACACTTTTACACGTCAATCATATTTTTTTTTTTAACTAGATGAGGTCGGCGTTTCCTCTCTGACTATTCTGAGAAGAATGACCGAAAAAAACTCAGAGGTTTTTTAAAGTCCAGACAAAATCTTGGTAAGATCATGTTGTGAAGACCATGTAGATTGGTGTCTGAAATGGTCTTTTGAGGAAAGAATCACACAGCTTGAGCGGACCTGTCCAGTCAGTGCACGCATTTGTCAAAAATCGTACAGCTCAACTCAGAAGTTGAGGAGCTCAACGATTCGACGAAAAATACCAAAGAAAGGACTTTTGGGCAATAGCCTCGCCCCTATTAAATTGGACCATGGGTACACTTCTGCCCATCCCTTTGGGGTAACCGGCATGATGTCAATTTGACCGTCCGTTACTAGTGTTCAACTAACACTCATTTTGTTTAATTCTGTATTAAGTGCCGAAGTGCTTAGGAACGGATATATTTTCTGGAATGCGATAGTAAAACGTCTGGAATACCTAAATCTAGAACTATTTCAGTTTTAGATTACTTCGGGAAAAATATCTGTTCTTTATCCGACTTGATCAGTGGCGTAGCGTGCCTTGGCGGGGCCCCGTATAAAAATTTGTTTGGGGGCCCTTAGGAAGGGTAAAGATTTCTCACAAGAGAAAAAAAATGTTTGCATAAAATTAAAATAAATATTTATTCATCATAATTATCTATCTGTCACTTTAACCAAATTTTTTACGAACAGTTTAAATTAAATATACACTCTCCTTCCTTTTTTTCGGCAAACTGATTTATTAAATCATTTATAGCTGATTTGCTTTTTTTGACTTATGTCATTTGTGAAAAAAAAAATACACATGTTGGGGGCCCCCGTGGCCCGGGGGCCCAGTATAATTGATACGGCAGATACGGCGGTAGCTACGCCCCTGGACTTGATCATTTGATAGTTAGTGCTAGTTTCTACTCTACTTAACTAAGTAACTGAACACATTTAATGGAACAAAAATGTTTAATTAATTTCTATAACATAATCCTCACACAAAAAAACAGTGTTGGCCCAGTGGTAACGGCCGCAACATACGAGTTGTATGTAGGTCGTTGGTTCGAACCCAGACAGGCGCTTTACTTTGTGCAAAACATATTTTCATTATCACTGCTTTCAAAACAGTGAAGGAAAACATCGTGAGGGAACAGGCATGTCCTAGAACCAAAAATTCGAAGACATGTCACATCTACCAACCCACACTGGGCCCGCGTCGTGGATTACGGCCCACTCCCCGCGTGGTGAATTACGGCCCACTCCCTATCACCTAGAGGAAGCCTGTGGCCCTGCAGTAGGAATATCATAGGGTGATTATGCTTGGGCTTATGTTATGCTAGTATCTAGTCTTTATTCTACTGATTTACATCCATACTATAGATACTATAAATGCGAAAGTGTGTCTGTCTGTCTGTTACCTCTTCACGCTTAAGCTGCTAAACCGATTTAGATGAAATTTGGTATAGAGATAGTTTTAGTCCCGGAAAGGAACATAGGATAGTTTTTATCCCGATATTCCCACGGGATCGAAGCTTATGCGGGTGAAACCGCGGGGCGCTGCTAGTATTAAATAAAAGTAAAAAAGTGTTTGACTGATTTCTGTATAATTGTTATCCACCCACAGTTCTCACCCAAATCCAAATTCAAACACAATTCGCTCCAATTCTTCCTTCCTAAAAAAAAGCATATTGCAGCTGAAAGTTTCGAAATTGCAGTGTAACCAAATTTTCGAATAGCGAACCGATATTCGGTGCGAAAATCGAATCGTAGGCCGAGGATTACAAGGTTAGCGAGAGGATGGGTCGGGTTTAAAAAGTTAAAGTCTCACATTCGCTGCCATGCAATTTGGTTTGCTGCTGTCGGAATCGGATTAAGTTTTCGTGATTCCAGCTCGAACTTGTTTGTATTTACATGTTCGTGATCTGAGTATTTGGGAGCTTTACCGAGGAAAATATAAACATGCAGAGAAGTCTCATAAAATAAAACAGCATTTTGATTCTGTAAGAGATATTTTACAAATGTATATCGTGTTAGTGTGTTAGCGAGAAAAGATGGCATTAACCAACTGATGGTTACCGGCAAGGTGGATGGTAAACGACCAAGAGGTCGCAGCCCTTTGCGATGGTCCAACCAGATAAGACACGAAATTTCATGATGCGCTTCACTTGGCCAAGTATAGGGAAAACATGTTTTCAAAGGAGGATCACGACCCTCAGTAATGAGGAGTACGACTTGAGGAGGAGGATCGTATTACCCAGTAGCTGGGTTGTGGAGGTCATATAGGCAGTCGCTGCATGAGAAATACTGGTATTCAGCTGCATCCGGTTAGACTAGAAGGCGACGCAAGCAAAAGGCTAGACAGATTGACAGATTGACTGAAGAGATTCATCATCATCATCATTTCAGCCGAAAGACGTCCACTGCTGGACATAGGCCTCCCCCAAGCACCTCCACTTCGACCGGTTTTGTGCATTGTCGCATCCAACGAGTTCCTGCGGCCTTCACAAGGTCGTCGGTCCACCTTGTGGGAGGCCTTCCAACGTTACGTCTTCCGGTACGCGGTCGCCACTCCAGAACCTTTCGGCCCCATCTAAAGAGATTAATTTAACGAGATTTTAATAGTAGAAAAATTATTGCAAAATGTAACCATAAAAAAGTGGAAGCTAGCGGCACTTTTGGCGTCACTTGGGACAGGCTAAACCACACATCTAAACCGCGTTCAAGACTATAACTATGATAGGTACGTGCGGAATATTGACACATGTCTTGAACGCGGTTAGATGTGTGGTCATCGACCTGTCCCAAATGACGCCAAATCTGCCCCTCTCAATTTACATTGCAGAAGATAAAGTTGTGTTGATTGATAACTAAGGAAACCCTTTAGGCATTAATCAACATCTTTGTCTTCTGCAATACAAATTGAATTGAATTACCTTTAAGACGACTTTTATGCTTAAGCATTTCATTTTTCAAATCGTGTTTTCAAGACATTTACTTTGAATAAGAGCAAGCATTTTTCTTCGAACACTCGGCAATATAAGCCATATTGTTGGTAGCTTTAATAAGAAATTTATAAAGTTTCGTAAAAACGAAACCAACAAACAACACAACACAAAAGTAACTCATATTTATTCCTTCCTAAGGGAGGAAGGAATTCAAGAATCTTTACAAAAGAAAGTTTCTCACAATTCGCATTGAGCCATTGTGTGCACTAGATTAAACTTTACACTAGTTCAAAAAGCACAAACTTCTTCAGAGCACTTCAGTTTTAACGTTCTGAAAGCCATAGAACTAGAACTACCCACTAAATCTAAAGAGAATACCTACTTGAGAAGTAAAAACTACCTAGGTGCGTTTTAAAGTCATGGAATTCGTTTTTATATTTTAATTAGTTTTGATAATATGACGTTATTTTGATGATTAGCGGTGGTGCTAACGGACCTACGAGGTGTAGGGTTGGAACTCAGACAGGCGTTTTACTTTGTGTAAATAATTTCACCACCACTGCTCTCAAAACAGTGAAGGAAAATATCGTGAGGAAACAGGCATGTCCTAGAACCAAAAAATCTGCACTGGGCCTGCGTGGTAGAGACAGTACAGCCCACTCCCGAGCGAGAGGGCGTGTCAGACCTTTACTGACTAAAACCCACCCGTGTTCCTTCATTGCTTGTGCCAGTGGCCACGGTAACTCTTTCGAACAACGCGCGACCCTGGCAGGCATGGGCCCTAGCGGACCCCGTCAGTTAGTGCTGACACCTCTTTGAGGCGCGCGTGGAACACAACGGACACGAGAAGTTAACCTACTGATAAATCCGGCGTTGTAATCGCGAATTAAATGTCATAATTGTTTTTAAACAAAAAAAGACGGGTTGCACTACGGGAGTGCCGGCAGAAGTGAAAACTTGAATATTAACGTTGAAATAAATCAATTATGAATTGAATTAATATAACTAATTTTTTTTCACTATTTCTGCGTCACTTTTTCATTAATCGATGCACTTTGTTCAATTTCCATATTTTAAACACTTTCCCTGTTATTCATAATCCTATTTTATCTCTATTTTAGCTAAAATAGGTTTATAGAACGTTTGTCTTTATCTGTCACGTTGTCATTTCTGTGTGTAAGAAAGAGACAAACCCCATTTTAACTAAAATAGGTTTGATAAGTTTTATGAATAAGGGGGTTAATATACACGAATTTTACGAATACACAGCAGTGTGGCTACTACACAGACGGTCGAGCCATCAGCTGTCCATCCATCCATCCACATCCACGTCCACTATCACCGTCACCGTCACCGTCACCGTCCCCGTCACCGTCCCCATCACCGTCACCGTCACCGACATCGTCACCGTCACCGTCACCGTCACCGTCACCGACACCGTCACCGTCACCGTCACCGTCACCGTCACCGACACCGTCACCGACACCGTCACCGTCACCGTCACCGTCACCGTCACCGTCACCGACACCGTCACCGTCACCGTAACCGTCACCGTCACCGTCACCGTCACCGTCACCGACACCGTCACCGTCACCGTCACCGTCACCGACACCGTCACCGTCACCGTCACCGACACCGTCACCGTCACCGTCAACGTCACTGTCACCGTCACCGTCACCGTCAACGTCACTGTCACCGTCACCGACACCGTCACCGTCACCGACACCGTCACCGTCACCGACACCGTCACCGTCACCGTCACCGTCACCGTCACCGTCACCGACACCGTCACCGTCACCGTCCGTCCGTCCGTCCGTCCGTCCGTCCGTCCGTCCGTCCGTCCGTCCGTCCGTCCGTCCGTCCGTCCGTCCATCCATCCATCCATCCATTATCGTGTCTCACTTGGTTCACTTCGGTTGGCGCCGCCGCCGTAGAAAGAGGGGGGGGGGGGGAATCTCGGTGTATTCCCGTTCGTCCCATCGACTTCGTCCCCTTAAGGAGCCCTTAGAAAACAAACACGAAATTCGGAAAGCATTTATTGTATTTAAAACAATACAACATTTCTACACACAGAGATATTATTATATATGTCTTGTAGCTTAATTGGTAATGGTATGTTATCATTTTAAATGCTTAATCCCATTCGTCGCACGACGGGGACGAAGTCGGTGGGACGAACGGGAATACACCGAAATCTCTCCTGACGGTCACGTGTCCTGACGCGAGTTTAACATTTTTTCCCCATACAAAAAGTGTGCAACGCCGCTAAAGAAGTTTTCACTTCAAAAAATAGTAGCTAAAGCTATTTTGTTAGTCCACAATGAGCAGTAGGTACATAATGTGTTAAAAGATTTCATTTTTAACCGACTTCTAAAAAAGGAGGAGGTTCTCAATTCGGATGTTTGTATGTTTTTTTTTTTTTTTTTTTTTTTTGTGTTTGTTCGCGCATAACTCCGTCGCTTGCCAACCGATTTGAAAAAATCTTTTTTTGTTGGAAAGGGTATACTTCCCAAATGGTCCCATCAAAATTTTATCGAAATCGGACAAGCAGTTTTTGAAAAATCAACAAAAATCTAAAAATTTATCTATATTGTCTACATTAACGATCTTTTCGTTTACATTTTTGTGGGGTAGGTACAACTAAAAAGTGGAAAATAAAAACTTTTTTACAAAAAAAAACAACCGACTTCAAAAAAAAAACACTACAAAGTGATAAATAACTTTAATTTCGGAAGTCGGTGTCAAAAAACGAAAATGCGGAACTAACGACACCGACTTCCGAAATTAAAGTTATTTATCACTTTGTAGTGTTTTTTTTTTGAAGTCGGTTGTTTTTTTTTGTAAGTAGGTTCGTACAAACACTTTTTCATTTCTCATACTCTGAAAGTAGTGTTTGTTTGATCCAAATAGCGGGTGGAAGACGCTGCTTCCCACCACAGGGCGGGAAGATTCATAGTAATTACTTCCCTCTTTAGGGTGGGAATGAATTTTAAAAATAGAACTGTAGTCAGCTACGAAATTTTTTACATAAATTAAGAAAAATGCTGCAGTCTTGTGAGTGTATAAACAGCCAGTGTGAATTAAAAAAAAACCTATTAAGCGGGACAGCCCGCGGCGATGACGCGGTTTGTTCCATATTTAAAATAAAAAAAGACAATAGTATTACTTGGCGGGATACTAACCCTATAAGCTGTACCGAAATTCAAAAACTTTACATGTTATTGTTACCAATAAATATTTTAGAAAAACTACTACTTTTTACGTTCCTTATATTCGAAATGAAAAGTAGAGTGTTTAACACGGGTGAAAGTCATCAATTCCTACTCGGGCTATAGCCGCCCTCGCTGCGCTCGGGCGTCTAAATGCCTCGTATAGCAATTGATTCCTTTCGACCCTTGCATAACAATCTACTATTAATTATATTCTAAAAACTAGCTGAGGTCAGCGTTTCCTATCCGACTAGTCTGGGAAGAGAGGCCGAAAAAAAGTCTGAGGTCTCAGTCTCTTTTAAAATGCAGACATAATCTTAGTCAGATTATATGAGGACCATGTAGATTTGTGTTAGAAATGGTCTTTTGAGGAAAGCACCACACAGATATGAGTGGACCTTTCCAGTCAGTGTAAGCATTTGTTTGCGTAAAATAAACACAAAACCATTACGCGTTTGTAGCGGCAAATATATCGCCACATGCGGACTACGCATCACACTGGCGTCACGCAAAATCCTGCATCGCGCAAGCGAAGTTTACCGCGCGATTAGCATCAACGTCCCGAAATCCATTTTCGGGCAGTTACCCACCAGACGCAACACTCGTCTGGTCGGAGGACCCTTTTCCATAGAGGATGAATGAACGTTACACCCTATTCCTCATACCTCTATAACGTTAAGTAAAATACACACACTACCAGAAGAGATTGTACGAAAGTATCGAACATACATATTATAACATACCATATTATACCTGTATCTCCCTCTCCCTAGCCCTCGAGCAAAGACTTGTAAAGTAGTCGTTACGTACCTACCTACCTAAGTATCTACCCATAATTCAGTTGCCTGCATTTTATCCAAGCCGATATTTAAAAAGTTTTTATGTCCCAACCACATGATGCGAGACGAAACTTAAAGTTTGAAGCACCTAAACGTGTGGCCATAAGAAAAGCGAAATAAAAATAATACAATACACAAATCACAATTCCGATGAAAATTTAAATGTGTAAATAATACAGGCTTGTGGCGATCGCCGGAAACCACAGCCTTTGATGAAGCGGACGTTATGGCCGCAACATGTGGAATAGTCATCGTAAAAGTTTGTGTTCATGAATTGTAATAAAAGAGAAACCAACAAATACATTTATTGGTGTCCAATGGTTTGTTGTTCAGTGTTTTCAGTACAGGGGCCGTATTACGAAGTATTAATGCCATCATGATTCCAGTGCGAAAAAGGGATGGTGCTATCGGTCATGTATAGCTTTGTCTCTCTCTTACGCTGGAATCATGATGGCATTAAACCGTCATAATACGGCACCTGTTCAGTGTGTTAAATGAGTTTTTCGTAATCTGTCTATGTATCAATCTGCCTAACCTTTTCCCAACTCTGTTGGGGTCGGCTTCCAGTCTAACCGGATGCTGTTGAATAGGACCAGTATTTTACATGGAGCGACTGCCTATCTGACCTCAACAACCCAGTTAGTGGGTAACATGATACCCCGGTAATCTGTCTGTATATGTGCCTCGAAATTCAAGCTAAGTCTATAATCTATATACTAACCCCTTATTCATAATCCTATTTTATCTCTATTTTAGCTAAAATAGGTTTATAGAACGTTTGTCTTTATCTGTCACGTTGTCATTTCTGTGTGTAAGAAAAAGTCAAACCCCATTTTAACTAAAATAGGTTTGATAAGTTTTATGAATAAAGGGGTTATAATAAAGCGGAAGTGTTTGTTTGAAACGCGCTAATCTCTAGAACTACCAGTCGGATTAAAAAAAAATCTTTTTGCATTTGATAGCCGAATTCTTGGAGAAGGCTGTAGACTACTTAACTTCACGATAGGACCCCAAAGCAAAAAGAAAAAGTCCGAAAGAACGCTAAGCGAAAACGAAGTAAAAGACGGACAATGCGATGCGACGGGTTGGGATGGTCCCCCGTCCAAGAAATTTCACGCAGACGAAGTCGCGGGCAGAAGCTAGTATAACATAAAGTTATAGTATCTGCACCCTAATTGCGTAACGCACTATCAATCGGAATCAGAATCATTTCGAAGCCAATTGCTAATCCATTGCTTCTTAAGTTCGAAAAATTTGTCTGCTCAACACGTAAATAATGCAATGAATGTTGTTGAACTGTCACAATGAAACCGATTCCGTTTGATAAAGTGTTACGCAATTGCCCCGCTGGTCTACACATCTTTTTGCGTTGCTTCTCAATGTCGATATAAAGCTTTTATCCAATATATGTCACGCTGTTATAAATTCCTTCACAAGCATTTTCCAAGGCGACACGATTTATCGTCTGTTCAAACAAGCGAAACAAGTTCTTGCCTCCCTCTGTTCATAATCTTGCACTAAGTTCATAACTCTCCCATGCGTGAGCGAGACAGCGATATAGTCTTAACTACTGGGAACTGTTGTCATTCCAATTGCAGTTCCGTAGATGAAACTCTAGATATCCTTGTTACTTGTTACACATGTGTTTTATGCGTGTGTGCAACCAACATCGTTCTCGCTCAGCGAAACAGTCTGTATTCTCAAAACTTTCTAACAAGAACGATCTAGACACGAACGTTAAACTTACGTCCAAAGTTTAATTCGTTCACGCCATTTTCTGTTAATATAATAAACTTTTAATATCGAAAGCCTCTTAGTACGCCGATTCAATGTGTTAACAGCTTCGAAACTTTACAGGCGTTTTAATAATACTATAGATTGCTCAAGATTGCTCTTTTTATGGTCTAAACTTTACGTGGGTACAGTTAATAGAATTCGCAATTTGTTGCTGAAATCTCAACGTTCAAGTTCATAACTTAATTTAACTTGGTGAGACATAAAGATCATCTGTCAAAACCGCTTATTCAAACTCATTCCAAGAATGAATGACGAATGTTTTCCAAAAGCGCGGGAAGGTGATATGTCAACCCCATTGTCGTTTTAATTTTCGCGGTAATTCTTATGTCAGTTTAAATCTACATAATTTTGACAGACACGTATCTTTTTTTAATGTTTTGTGAGTGATGTTACACGTATTCCTCCAATTTTTGAAATTGGGGCACGTCGTCAGAAGATGACTGTAAACTCCTTTATGTAGTACCTAAAGCTTACATCTTAAAATCATTCTATTAAAATCTTATAAAGAAACTATTTCTCGTATCTAAGTATTTTCGTAGATATTAATAGTTTCTCGACATTCTTTTTAAATACTTACCGAGTTCGAAAATAAACTGGCGACACTGAAATTATTTTTGTGTTAAGTAATAAATTATTTTTCCCTTTTAACTAACACCTACTGGATTCGTAATACATTTATTGGTGTCCAATGTCACCTTACCTTGTCAAAAACTAACAACAAAATGTTATTTTTGGACGTTTTGTAAACTGTTGACAAGTGACGAAACGAGTAAAAAAAAAAACAAAGAAAAAATGACGTAAAGTGTCGGATAGAGTGTGGTTCCTGAATTCACGAAGCGAGGCGAGGTCGTGAATTTTCATCCGGGAAATCCATAGATATCCGAGGGAAATCTAAAAGCTTCTGGTTTGGTTAATCTAGTTATTGATGTACTAGCTGCACCCCGCGCTTTCACCCGCGTAAATGTTGATCCCGTGAGAATATCGGGATAAAAAGTGCAAATGGGGTTTAACTGACCGTGTTAATGGAGTTTAACTGCCCAATTCAATTCAATTGTTGCCCAATACTGGTGTATTGGGCAACAATTGTACGTGTTGTTTAGACGGTGCAAGTCAATTGTTGTTTCAATTTTATGGTCAATAAACTTGTACCGTGTAAATAGTGCTTTAAATGGCAGCCATTAGATCCCTTTTCTGTCAATGATAACAATAAAAATGGGGGGATAATTTGACTTTGACAGCACCTTTAAACGAAGGCGCTGTTCGATAGAAAAAAGACAAAGAAAGAAAATACGCGGTAAACACGATGCGACGCAAAGAAAGAACAAAAATTTAAAAAGTGCGAGTCGGACTCGCGCACGAAAGGTTCGGTACCATTATCTTAAAAAATGGCAAAAAAATCACGTTTGTTGTATGGGAGCCCCCCTTAAATATTTATTTTATTCTGTTTTTAGTATTTGTTGTTATAGTGGCAACAGAAATACATCATCTGTGAAAATTTCAACTGTCTAGCTATCACGGTTCATGAGATACAGCCTGGTGCTAGACAGACAGACGGACAGTGGAGTCTTAGTAATGGGGTTCCGTTTTTACCCTTTGGGTACGGAACCCTAAAAAGAACTAGTTGGGGAATATATGCGTCACATTCACATCCACGCAAATTGGCTATCGTTCAGTGCTACGACCAGAGCCCTTGCGCTGGTTCAATGCAGCAATGTTCATGTGTCATTAGAGACTTGCAATTGTCCCATTGACCGCATATTTACCCTTTTAAAAAATACTTGAACAAAAGAAAATATAGAGATCTGGTCCATAAACGAAAAAACATTTTTTTTTAATTAAAAGCGAATTTTTAAAGTATTTCTATCCATTTCACATGGAACTTTATTGATATGACAGTTTATCGTTCAATTTGCTATAAATACATAATAATTAGATTATATTATCTTTGACATTGACTGCTTAAAAGCTTTAGATATCGGCTTGGCATTAGTTTACCGATAACATAAACTTGTTTATTACTCTGGACCTGTGATTATAGGTAGTTATCGTAACGTGGTATGTGATTTACTTTTGTATACAGGCTTATCAGTGCAACCTATACAACATAATCAGCCAATAATGTTCCCACTGTTGGGACACAGGCCTTCCTCTCTGTGAGAGGGAGTGGGCCGTAATCCACCACGCGATCTCAGTGCGGATTGTCACATGTCTTAGAATTTTTGGTTCCGGGACATGCCATTTCCTCACCATGTTTTCCTTCACCGTTTCGATAGCAGTGATGATGAAATTAAATACGGTAAGTAAAGTGCCTGCTTTGGTTCGAACCTATACTCGTAAGTCGCAGCCATTTCCACTGGCCACCACTGCTCTACTGCACCTATATGGCATGTTTTAGAAAGATCTATCTTCATGGCACCAACATCATAATCGCGAAATAATTATCAACTGTCCCATACAAAACTTCAATACCTACCTACTTGACTCAAATGCACGGGACGGCTGATATTTTTTTCGCGATTACGATGTTGGACCCACGGAGAAAGTTGTTCAGCACCCTAATTGCGTAATACACTATCAATCGGCATCTGAATCATTTTGAAGCAAATTGCTAATCCATTGCTTCATAAATTCGTAAAATTTGTCTGCTCTACACGTAATTAACGCAATGAATGTTGTTGAACTGTCAAAATCAAACCGATTCCAATTGATAATGTGTTACGCAATTGCCCCGCAGGTTGGTAGTTGGTAGTCTGTACCACAACCTTAAATATAACCACAACTCTCATGCTGTAGGTATGTTTTGTGGGACAAAGAAAATTATAGTAATCTATACATTACCTACTTAAGATAAAGCTGAAGACTTTGTTTGTCTGAACGCGTAATCTCTGGAACTAAAAGTCAGATTTGATTTTTTTTTTTCATTTGATAGCCCAATTCTTGAGGAAGAGGTTTTGTTAACATCGCGCTAGGACCCTTAGGGACAAAAAGAAAAAATAAATCAGAAAGAACGCTTAGCGAAAAAAGTAATAACGCGGGTAGGTGATGCGTTGCGAGTAAGAATTTTCATGCGGACGAAGTCGCGGGCAGAAGCTAGTAGAAGTATAATGACTTAATGACGCATGAGAATAATTTGTAGAGAGATAATGTAATCTAATTGCGTATAAAACTGAAAAGCTTTCTTATGTAAATGTTACATTATTGTGACGCGTTCTCCGCAATATTCAGCCATACCTGGGATGAATGACCGTGTTTTTATTTTAAATCTGGGGTAAATAAAAGACAAACGAAATCTTTTTTCACAAGGGTTTATCACGCATCGTGACTCAGAAATTATTAGATATTTATTAATAAACAGTTAAAAATACGATACTATCTTTAAACCAGTATCTAATGCCAATACTTTTATTATAACGTGGGCGAATCACTGCCACAGAAGTCACTAAGAACTTTTTTCTACGAATTTTTACAGGGTTATTCACATAATTCATCTTAATATGAATAGTTTATTCTAAGAATTGAAATGAATCATAGCTTTGATGATTTTAAAGAGCAATTATTATATTTTTGTTGAAAAGCTTTATTTTTTAATAAATTCATAATTTTAACTTAGCCTATTCAAAATGGCTTCTTCCGAAAACTACATAAACTCAAAAACATTACCCTCATTCTGGAGCAGTCGGGTAAAAATAAAATAAAGTACCTACCGTGACTCCTGTGGCATTTAAAAGTTCAATATAAAATGTAAATGGGAAAGTATATTTATTTGGGAGCAGTGATCGCCCAGTAGAAACGGCCGCGACTTACGAGTTTTATGTCGTAGGTATGAACTCAGTTATTTAGGCACTTGTGTAAATTATTTCATCACCACTGCTCTCAAAACGGTGAAGGAAAACATCGTGAGGAAACCGGAATGTCCTAGAACCAAAAATTCGAAGACATGTGACATCCACCAGCCCGCGCTGGGCCCGCGTGGTGGATTACTACCCACTCCCTCTCACAGAGAGGAGGGCTGTGTCTCAGCATTTGGAACATTTCCCTAACGTCTGGTTAGTTCTAAAACTTGGTGGCCAAAGTGATTGACAGTAGTTCACCAAAAGATTTTCCTGCATTAACGCTGCTCAGGCTTTCCCCCTTTTAAAACTATAATGAATTTTTAAACTAAGTCGGCCTCCTTACTCTCAAGATTCTATAGTTATTAAACACAGGTCACGTAAGTGTAGTAATTTCACTTAACTAGAAGCACGTTTGGCCATTACTTTCAAGCTAAGCTTCCAGGTTTATAGGTTTTAATTTAATTTAATTCTCTTCGAGAAACTTGCAGCTGACTTATAGAGTAGAGTGTACTTAAACAATGTGCAATTGAATGCCATTTATAAGCTACAGCCCGAGACTCAAACTTTATGGCAGCTCGGAACATGGGGCGAGTCGCTGCGCAGTAAAAAAATTACGTGTCAACCGGGGCGAGGGGTGAGGTACTGCGCAATGAGTAGCGCACTTCGGAGCTGCCATAAAGACTCGGGCTGTACTTGAGAGCAGAATGGCATAAACACGAATATTTAAAAGAAAAAAAAAAAACTTCAAATCAATAATTAAACTTTATTCTTCGAAATAGGCATTTGTGATGATTCTAATGTGAATTTTGAAATTTCTGTTGATTTATCATCTGTGGGCCCACTGCAGGGTAAAGGCCTTCCTCTAGCTCTTCCACAATACTTCTGTCCTCTGCTAATAAAATAAAAGGAACGGTGATTAACATAACATCATACCTGTTATCCTAGAAGGCTTAGGCAGAGGTGTACCTTATAGCATACCCACATTTCGTCGGTTATGTTTGATGAAACGGAGATAACTTCCTTATACCTAGTCTGGCCGTCGAGATAATGCGTTTTTGACACCTGTCAGTTTCATACAAACGAATACGTGTTTCGCGAATTTGGTCTTTATTCGTTACTAGAATTTTATTGTCACACTGACACACGACAATAAAATTGTCGCACTGACAGTGTCAGGTGGATGTTCTCGAATAAAATTTAATTTTATTAACAGAAAACAAACAGCTCATTTATCAAATTAAATTTCAGTTGACAACATCCATCGGTTTCTTAATAAACTTCAACTATATCCGACGATCGTGCATACTTATCTCCTTTGTTGACTGTACATTATTGGATAACTACAATGTTTTTGCTACATTATTTCTTCATTTTCCCTTGCCCTACATATAGATTATTCAATGCCAAAGTAAATGAAGTGGGTTAAAAATAACCGCGTAGGTAACGCGATCTTGAAAATTTATGTCTTTGTGAAAACAATTCGGCTTCATAACCTGTTGTATTCTTTTTCAGACTGTAAAAATAACTTAACAGTAAACGTCTAAAGTAGAGTGCTGTAAGGTTTTAGCTGTTAATTGTCAGATGTAACCTTTCGCATCTCCAAATTGTCAAATGTTAAGCAATAACAGTACGTTTTGACTGTCCCTTTCAGAATCAGTGGGTCATGTCGTGTGTAGGTGTGGCGAGTCATGGCAAATTATAAAAGTTTATGAAATACTAGCTGCGCCCCGCGGTTTCACCCGCATAAGTTTCGATCCCGTGGGAATATCGGGATAAAAACTATTTTATGTCCTTTTCCGGGACTCAAACTATCTCTATACCAAATTTCATCTAAATCGGTTCAGTGGTTTAGGCGTGAAGAGGTAACAAACATATAAACACACTCACACACACACACTCGCAAACTTTCGCATTTATAATATTAGTGTGATGTACTAGCTTAAGGTTTCTATGCCACCCATCATCATCATCATCATTTCAGCCAAAAGACGTCCACTGCTGGACATAGGCCTCCCCCAAGCACCTCCACTTCGACCGGTCCTGTGCTTCTCGCATCCAACGAGTTCCTGCGGCCTTCACAAGGTCGTCGGTCCACCTTGTGGGAGGCCTTCCAACGCTACGCCTTCTGGTACGCGGTCGCCACTCCAGAACCTTTCGGCCCCATCGGCCATCTGTTCTGCGAGCAATGTGCCCTGCCCACTGCCACTTAAGTTTGGCAATTCTTCGGGCTATGTCGGTTACCTTGGTTCTCCTGCGCCACCCGAAATAAAGTTATTATTATTTCCTTTATTAGAACCTTATATACATAGATGCAATACACAAACAAGAGTTTTGTTTTGTTATTTTTAGTTTCTTTTGTTAATTAAATTGATTTTGCCCTGACTACAGTTACGTTTGCCTTTAGTGAATAAAAAAAAAGTAAAAACAATAAATATAAATAAATATGTAAGTTGTAATCTGTTGAAAATGTAGTGGGTAGTACATTTGTTAAGTTATTTTAATTTATTTTTAATACACTCCGGGTTGTTATCCCTTATAAAATGAAATAAAATAAAGGGGTGATCCCCTTTATGCGTATGCAGATACGGGCCACCACAGTACCTATAAACTGCGTTCCATGTTTTTATATGTATAATCGGTCTTTGAAGAGGGATCACAACAATACTGACCATCTTAGCAACAAAAGCGCAGAGTAAGTAACAGCAGTCTTATTTTAAACTAGCTGCGCCCCGCTGTTGCACCCGCATAAGTTTCGATCCCGTGTAAATATCGGGTTAAAAAGTATCTTTGGTCCTAATCCAGGTCATGGTCTACCCATCCAAATCCGTTGAGCTATTTTAGCGTGGAAGTGAAACAAACAATTATACAAAAAATCTAATATTTTCTCCTTGTAAGTACTTAATATTAGTTTAGATTACACAAAACTGCGAAATTACTTTGCAATAGTTTGTACGTTTAATAGGTGCAATTCCGCGTATAAATCTGTTGTATGCCAAATTATTCAAGAAGGAAATGATCATGCACTTGCATTAATGAGCGCTCGTCAACCTAAGCGGATTTTGGCAACAGGCAGGGCAAACGATAGAACTATAAATTAGAAATTCCTCCTAGAACTGAGGATAACGTATCTACTGGAAATCTTACTAACTTATACAGTGTTACTATTAATATCAATGATTATTTTCGATATAAATGATTTGCAGTGAATGAAAACATTGAGAGGAAATCTGCTGCTATATTCTGTAAAAATCTCACTGTGAAAACTTAAGTGAAGTGCTTGAAGTGACTCATCCCAAGTGTTGCACACACAACACACGTGAAATTCTTACAGAATAGACCGGCGTGACTTGTCAGACCAGTAAAACTTTGGTTTAATCATAAAGTTTGGGATTACCTTAACCTTTAGTTACTCGGGTTTATTAGAAAGGCGGTAAATTTTCTAGAATAGCCAACACGCGTATCACACGACACATAGTCAGGCTTTAATGTTCCCACTGTTGGGACACAGACTTCCTCTCAGTGAGAGGGGGTGGGCCGTAATCCACCACGCGGGCCCAGTGCGGGTTGGTAGATGTCACATGTCTTCGAATTTTTGGTTCTATGACATGCCGGTTTCCTCACGATGTTTTCCTTCACCGTCTTAACAAGACGATCAATGTTCAATTAATCATTTATTTTCTGTATAAGAAGAAGCTTTTGCACTGTAGGTACTAGCACATTAATTTCAGGTCGATAAAGTATACAGGGTGGCAGGGACGTCAACCCACAAACTGATACCATGAATTCAGCACATGATTCTAGACCGGTAGCGTGGAAATACTTCGTCGGGTATCAAAAAAAAATCTGCTGTTTCATAGAAAACAATGCAATACCTACGCGGTAAAAAATACGAGTATATGGAACAACATTTTTTTTTTTAATAACTTGGTTTAGAATCATGCACTGTACCCATGGTAACAAGTTCCGTGTTGATGGCGCGCCTGCCATCCTGTAGAGTAGTCTCGTAAAACCGAGAACTTTAAAAGAACTGAAGATTTAAAGTCTCTAAATAAACGTCTCTATAAAAATATGCTAAAATACGACGCTTTCAAACATTCTAGTTATTAACGAAGCGAGAAAAACAAGAAAACCGATAGAGTTAGTCGCTATTTTTATTTAGAAGTCAGTAATAGTGATTTATGTGTCCTACCTACGCAATGTTTGTGAGTTCCTAATCTAATAAATTGATTCTAAACGGTGTCATTTGCTTCATGGTATTGATTTCTGAAATGCTAGTTTATTACTGTATGATTAATGAGAGATGGAAAGTTAGAAATAAAGAAAAACAGTGTAAATAAAATATTTACTATACCTTGAACTCGACCACGATCTTACCAACCCGCAGTGGGCCCGCGTGGCGGATTACTGCCCACTCCCTCTTACAGAGAGGAGGCCTGTGTCCTAGCAGTGGGGACATTATAGGCTGATTATGCTACACTTTGAACCTGAATTCTTAGGCGCGTCGCCCACACGAGCGAGCGAGAGTCGAGGCGGCGTCGAGGCGCGGGCGCACGTTTTCTATAGGAATAAATATAGCTATGTCGCCTATACATACATACCTATATTTATTCCTATAGAAAACGTGCGCCCGCGCCTCGACGCCGCCTCGACTCTAGCTCATGTGGGCGACGCGCCTTGAATAGTCAGGTTTTTATGTTAATAGAAGGAACATCGCTCTAGCTGTCCCAATTTACTGTACATAGATTTTTTGCATAACAAAACTGGCTTAATTCGTCTATCTAAGTTATAGTCCGCGCGGAGCTAGTTGGCCGCTGAGGTGGGGACGGTTCCAATCTGTCAAAAACACCTCTAATTTCCCTACATTTTTGACAACTTTTTGACATTGATTGTCGCTGAAATGAGATTGGGACAAGGTTTTGAACGTTTTTAATTACGGAAATTGGGCTTCTGATAGCTTAAACTTCATACGGTTTTCTAAAAGAACAGTGACAGGCCACATCACATAGCGTCCACAATTTACCGTTGAATGACGTCACTGAAACGTTACCTATAAAGTAAGTTGGTGTGTTTACCTAGAGAGCGTTTTTGACACCCTAAAGTCAAACCCCACTACCCAAAGATTTAAATCGCTAGATTTGGCCTCACCGTATTTAATCACGCGAAAGTGTCCATCCTGAAAAGAGTGAGTTCACACATTATTATACAGGGTCAAAACTAGCTAGTGAAACTCCGCATACGTGATGGGTATTGTAGTGTATCTATTAAATAGATATGTAAACACTGTCTCATTTACACAAGCGGGGTATCTGCTGTCACTTATGTCATCTGTCAGTTACAAGAAATGGCGGGAAACAGACAAAGTGAAGCAGGCTATATACGATGGCGCTTGGTGTGGTAGTGAGCCAGTGAAGTGATATGTTCAACATAAATACGGAATCAACAGGATTCGACAGGTATCGATATCTAAACATAATAAAACAAGAAAAATAAATTTATTTAATGGTTTTTATTGTCGGGTCATTGATTGCAGTTAGTGCAGTTACTTGAAATATTAGTTTAAAGCTATATGATGTACAACAAATGCATTGTTTTCTTCCAACTTAGGACAGACACTTGTTTCTTAGTTTTACACGACATCTTGACAGACGACCACACTTGCGGTGTAGGATATACCTTGAGGAAACTATTATCTATGTCCGTTCCATCTCTGTAAGACAAGAAATCTTGCAGTAGGACTATTATTCCCCTAAAGGCTGATTTTTCTAACGCCAGATAATTTGTTTCGAAGAACAATTTTGAATTTTTGACAGTTCTTCCGTGCAAAATTTGTCAGACGACAATTTTATTCCACGAATAAAAAATAGCTGTCAATTAAAAAAATCAGCCCTTTATCGTCCAGCCATATTTCGCCAGTATGTTTAAGTCCCATTTAATAGGCAAATATGCCGCGTTGGTCATGCGCAAGCGCTACTGCTGAGCATGCAGTCCTAGGTGTGCAGTGTTATTAGGATTTTCCATCAGAAATTTCTTAGTAACAGCCCGGAGTTTGGATTTTTAGTTTCACCTTCGCCTAACACTTTGTGGATCACAGGAGTGCTCTTATACTTATATTTATTTATACTGAGGTATCATCGTTTTAGTATAACTGTGACACATTCTTCTTAACGTAGTGTGTTCGTGAAAACTGACTCGATTTTTATATTTGCAAGTAGATGACGCATATAGTAAATTTATTATCATAAACCATTTTCTCAGGGCTCGCGAGAAACATAATGTATTTTTATGCGGCCCGTAGGTACCTGTTGACAGTTAATGTTATGAAGATTTGTCGATCTCTGGGTTTTTACTTATTACCTATCGGGCGTGTTTATGGTTTATGTTTCAGAATAGTTAGGGACAATAATATGAAAAAAAAAACTTGACAGACTGACAGCCAAGCGGACAAAAAGTTTATTAATGTTAAGAAAAGAAAGATAAATAGTTCATGCTGCACACACAAAACGCACATTACAAAAATTATAAGGTAATTCAAGCATTATAAGGTTAACAAATTTGGATATTTTTTTAAAACGTCCCTTCAGGTTATATTAGACGTAGTAATATGTTTTTAAAATATAACATATTATGCATTGAAACTTGTCGTGGTTGATGTGAAAGCTTTTTGATTAGGTATACAATAATAATCTTCCTTATTTGAACAGAAAAATGGAGCTATATCTCTAAAACTGGCCAGTGTTTTTTTTTGCGCCCATATTAACTTTCAATCAGCATGCTACAGGCTAGACACATTGTACCGACAGCCAAATTCACCGAACGGCCTCTCCTAACATTATGTGCGGGGCTCTTTCAACGCTGATGGATCTAAAATCATGTAACTATTACACCCTGTATATTTCTGCTGAAGAAAACTGTCTACCGCCTACTAATACATTGCAAACTGCAGAACTATGTGCGGTTTTTTGGTTGTGCATTGTCTGTCAGTCAATCAAACAGGGATTTTAAGTAGGAGTCGCGGGCTACAGCTGGTCTGATGCATTAGGGTGTCCCCACATTTATCGACGCGGAATCGGCTTAAGGCGAATGGGTAGTTGTAGCCCGCGAAATTCAATTTTTCTTACGTTTTTTGCAATTTTCAGGTCAGTGTCAGGTTGTATCTTGATCAAAATATGATTCGCGACAATAACAGGTACGTATTTACAGAATTATAATAATTAGAATCATTAATACATCTTTCTAAGTTAGATTTCTACCGTTAAGAACAAATCTCGTATGGAAAAGTGTTGGTGGTAGAAATCTAACTTAAACAGATGTATTAATGATTCTGATGATTATAATTCTGTGAATACGTACCTGTTATAGTCGCGAATCAAATTTTCATCAAGATACAACCTGACACTGACCTGAAAACTGCAAAAAACGTAAGAAAAATTGAATTTCGCGGGCTACAACTACGCATTCACCTTAAGCCGAGTGCGTATCACCAAACTACTCGACTTATCGCCGAGCTAATAGGCAAACGGCTCGTTTCGCCGTCGATCGGCGTCGCGCCGCGTTCTCCGAGCCGAGCCGATGCGAATGGTATTAGTAACACCCTTATTACGTAGACATAAAGGCTTTTTTGACCGGCGTTAGCCGATTCCGCGTCGATAAATGTGGGAAGACCCCACATCATGCTAAAATGTTATGAAATTCCCTGCGGGTGTCGATCAATCGCCGTAATACTATCGGATAGTCATCAATCCTTATTTCAAGCGTGGGAAGCGATCAAAATAGTTTCTTACTGAGAGACGGATTGCATTAACTAGATTACAGTCTCAGTGCTATCTTGTAAACGTACTTTTTTACTAAGACCTTCAATACTCAGATCCATTAAGCCTGTTGCTAGTCGCAAAAACGTTAGAGTTTGGTTAAAAGTGTCTGCGTTGTTGATCTATAGTCCGCGCGGAACTAGTTGGCCGCGCCTTATGTATGTCAGCAGTGGGACGGAGAGGTGGGGGGGGCGGGGGCGCATTACTCAGTACGTGCGTTGCAAACCGCCGCCTCGCCCCTGTCCCCAACTCAGCGGCCAACTAGTTCCGCGCGGACTATTGGGGTCGAGGAAAGTGTTAGGGCTTTTCTATCAAGAATAAGCATCCCGATAGCTATACGTTCACCCCTCATTACTAACATAGACTTAAACATAGCAGTCGGGTAAAAAAGCGCATCGATAACTTTTGGTCAGGACGCGGCCGGGTGCTAAAAGAATATTGTGGCGCATTGACAGGGGGACGTTGTTGACAAAACAAGATGGCGACGTTAGTTCCGATTTTGACCACGCGCCAAAATAACCTTGTAGGTATGTTAAGAGTATTATATTATCTGTAGTTACACATAGAACCTTGTGGCGTTGTACCTATGCAGCACCACTATGAGCATATCATGATAGTCAAACAATAAATAAAATCTGCAGAGGGTATCGATCAGCTGAGTAATAATTTACTAACCCAAGTAAAATATTTATTATTCCATGTAAAATATTTCGTCACCACTACTCTCAAAACGGCGAAGAAAAACATCGTGAGGTAGCCAGGATGTCCTATTACTAAAAAATCAAAGAGTTGTGACATCCACCAACCCACACTGGGCTTGCCTGGTGGATTAAGGCCCATTCCCTCGTATAAAGAGAAGGCTTGTGTTCCAGCAGTGGGAACATTTTTTTGTTGGGCTGATTATCCTGAGCAGTGGACGTGTTTCTATGATTATGCACATTATCTACTTATTAGCCGCATCGGGCATTAGCACGTCGCATTTCCTTGCCAAAAAGCGCGATGCGGCCCTCCAGCACTGTGCAATGGTTCATACAAAGTGAACGAAAGTGATGTAGGAGCATGTTTGCAACGCGGTGCGGCCAAGTCTGCGTCAACCTTTAAACTAAACTATGTTTGGCCTCTAAACATGTTTAGACTAAAACTGTTTTGGTTTTTTATAGAATTCTTTTACGGAAACCGGTATTGAAACTAATTGGAGAAACGTCATTTTATTTGAGATTTATAATTCTGTTCGTTTGTTTGGAAATGTCTGTTCGTTAGTATATCAGTTTATTGTAAATACGTTCAAAAATACATACAATAATTGAACGCGAATCGATCATAGAGAAATCATAAATTAAACTGGACAAATGGAACTAAGTTTAATTTCGCGTTATTTAAAGGCTTTTTACAACTTTTATTGGTAGTTGCAATTCGAATGATGTTTTTCTTTTTATTTTCCTAGTCTCGTTATTTTGGGTTTTCTATCTTTAATGTGACATGCTTTTACGCATTGGGTTGTCGGTTCGAGCTTTGGTTCTTGCCATTGGGTGGCATAAACCCTTGAACCAAAAATATATTTCAATATTCCATCATATGACCTACTTCTTTAAAAAAAGGTCAATATAGCAAAATACGAGATTAGAAAAAAAAATCTTCTTGCTACGTTGCTGAGCAACATAATAGCAGATAAAACAAAATCTGTCAAGGTTGCATCAAATCACCACGGAAATAATGAAATTCCATTAACAATAAACAAAATTGTGGCAAAATAGCCACAAAGCATGAAAATAAATAACTAATGTAAGAAAAAATACTTCATAAAACGGACCAAACGTAAATGTAATAGCTGATAAAACAAAATCTATCAAGGTTGCATCAAATCGCCACAAAAATAATGAAATCCCATTAACAATAAAAAAAAATTGTGGCAAAATAGCCACAAAGCATGAAAATAAATAACTAACAAATACTTGTAAAACGGACCAAATTTTCGCATCAAGTTGCAACATAATTTTCTGAAACTATGCCTAGTAAGTTTCCTTTCTTCTATCTATATTTTTCTACACATATTAGGTAACACCTGTTAAGTAAGTATTTCTATTGTAGACTTAGTATTACAGACGTGTCGAGGTGTCGAGGAACAGGCGGAACAGAATAAGGCATCCCCTTTTAGACAAAAACTTCAGTCAGAGGGTCGAGTTTAAGGTTGAGCGGTGACTCAAAGACGTCCACTGTTGGACATAGGCCTTCCTCAAGCAAGGCCACTTCGACCGCTTTTGTGCTTCTCACATTCAGCGGGTTCCTGCGGCCTTCACCAGGTCATCTGTCCATCTTGTGGGAGGCCTTCCAACGCTACGTCTTTCCGTACGCGGTCGACACTCCTTTTGGCGCCATGGGCCATCTGCGAGCAATATGCTCACTGCCACTTTAGTTATGTGCATTTGGATTGAATGATCTTTTTAGGGTTCCGTAGCCAAATGGCAAAAAACGGAACCCTTATGGATTCGTCATGTCTGTCTGTCTGTCTGTCTGTCTGTCCGTCCGTCCGTATGTCACAGCCACTTTTTTCCGAAACTATAAGAACTATACTGTTGAAACTTGGTAAGTAGATGTATTCTGTGAACCGCAGTAAGATTTTCACACAAAAATAGAAAAAAAAACAATAAATTTTGGGGTTCCCCATACCTACAACTGAAACTCCAAAATTTTTTTTTCATCAAACCTGTACGTGTGGGGTATCTATGGATAGGTCTTCAAAAATGATATTGAGGTTTCTAATATCATTTTTTTCTGAACTGAATAGTTTGCGCGAGAGACACTTCCAAAGTGGTAAAATGTGTGTCCCCCCCCCTCTAACTTCTAAAATAAGAGAATGATAAAATTGAAAAAATATATATAATGTACATTACCATGTAAACTTCCACCGAAAATTGGTTTGAACGAGATCTAGTAAGTAGTTTTTTTTTAATACGTCATAAATCGAAAACCGCAATTTACCTTTCACAAAGTTACAACGAACTACAAGAACTTTTATATTATGTTACTTGCTGCTACGGAACCCTTCATGGCCGAGTCCGACTCGCACTTGGCCGGTTTTTTTTAATTCGTGACAAAATCTGATTGTACATTTAAACAAAAATAGTCAAAACTCATAGCCCAAAGTAAAAAAATTGTCACTCTCAAGGATCTTCAGTTATTGCCCAAAATGTGGTTCACTCAATTCAGACATTTTGTAAAAACGGCTATGAGCTAAATCTCAATAAAAACTTACTCTACTGACTTTTATATCTCAAAAATTTGTCAACGAATTGTCACAACGTTTTTAAAACCATCAATGCATTTAAAGTTTCTTTCAGTATCTATGACAGTATTATTGGATCGTTCAGAACAGACACCATTTTGTCTGAGAGATCGTTGTAATAAGGTTTAGGTTGACTTTTTCTATACAACTATTTTTTATCCTAAAATGTACATGTTCCGAATATATTTGTACAATAAATATCATAACACAAATACCTTTTGTTAAAATGTTATGAGTAATTTAATGTTTTTTTTGCTGAACTGAGATCCATAAGAATACTTATAGGTAACTAACTACCTGTTTCGTATTGATATACACAAACTACCTTATTACAACGACCTCTCAGACAAAATTGTGTCTATTCTGAGTGATCCAATAATACTGTCATAAATACCTGAAAGAAGCTTTATATGCCTTGATGGTTTTAAAAAATGTTGTGACAATTTGCTAACAAATTTTTGAGATATACATTTAGTCAGTAGAGTAAGTTTTTGTTGAGATTTAGCTCATAGCCGTTTTTGCAAAATGTCTGATTATTGAGTGATCTACATTTTGGGCAATAACTGAAGATCCTTGAGAATGACAATTTTTCTACTTTGGGCTATGAGTTTTGACTATTTTTGATTATATGTACAATCAGATTATATCACGAAATAAAAAACCGGCCAAGTGCGAGTCGGACTCGCCCATGAAGGGTTCCGTAGCAGCAAGTAACATAATATAAAAGTTCTTGTAGTTCGTTGTAACTTTGTGAAAGGTAAATTGCGGTTTTCGATTTATGACGTATTAAAAAAAAACTACTTACTAGATCTCGTTCAAACCAATTTTCGGTGGAAGTTTACATGGTAATGTACATTATATATATTTTTTAAATCTTATCATTCTCTTATTTTAGAAGTTAGAGGGGGGGGGACACACATTTTACCACTTTGGAAGTGTCTCTCGCGCAAACTATTCAGTTCAGAAAAAAATGATATTAGAAACCTCAATATCATTTTTGAAGACCTATCCATAGATACCCCACACGTATAGGTTTGATGAAAAAAAATTTTTGGAGTTTCAGTTGTAAGTATGGGGAACCCCAAAATTTATTGTTTTTTTTCTATTTTTGTGTGAAAATCTTACTGCGGTTCACAGAATACATCTACTTACCAAGTTTCAACAGTATAGTTCTTATAGTTTCGGAAAAAAGTGGCTGTGACATACGGACGGACGGACAGACAGACAGACATGACGAATCCATAAGGGTTCCGTTTTTTGCCATTTGGCTACGGAACCCTAAAAAAGATCACTCAATCCAAATGCACATACTTAAGTTTGGTAATCCTTAGAGCGGTGGCTATACTCAGACCTTAAACCCTTCTTTTCAGCAAAAATAGGTAAGTAGAATGAAAGAACCTTACCTACCTATTTCTGCCGAAAAGCATTGCAGATAGGGGTAAATGCAGGCATGACGTGGCATGGTGCCTATGGCATCAAGCCAAAATGTCTGATGACCTGTCATGGCATACCATGACAGGTCATCAGACATTTTGGCTTTGTCTCTGAAAGAGCATCGCATCTGTGATGCCTCTGGCCATTCTAGATGGTTATAAGCCGCGTCGGCCACACGTGTTCAGTCATTAAAAAAAATGGCATGTCTTGACACCCTTTTTCCAATTTTTTCAGCGTACGAGGAATACGATATTTGTTTAGGCAGGCGAGCCAAGAAGAGGTTTTCATGGTATGAGATTGCGCAATATATCTGCGGTTCCTGTTTTTACATATTGGCTAGAGCTATACCTGAATTAGTTTACTGTTCCTTTTGGTTAGTCTACCTTGCATGCGCGAGTAGTTTGTGTTTCATGTTCTGTCCTTAAGAAACTACGATGTCAGTTAGAAAATTGGAGCTCTTTAGAGTTACATGGATTATTTGGTCCCTTCTGTTGACTGTTTTGTTTGCAATGTCTAGAGAACGGTCGACAGAAGTTTTATTGCTGTCTACTGAAAAGCAATCCAATTGCATTTGGTACATTTTTGACTACTTGTAATCGTGAACTGAATATTACTGATGTGTATTTTCTATACTCCAAAAGTCTGCAATTTTTTTTTATGATAGTAGTAGTTAATTACACATTTAACTACTAATTGTTCATTTTGTTTTATTTTTCGTCCGAAGTGACCGTAGTCCTATTTGTATGAGCGGTTGCGCACTACATCCGAACTATCCGTCAGAATTTAGAACAATTTCCAATTCGGATTGATTTCTCGGGTTCGGGTCGGACGTAGTGCGCAACCGCTCTTAGAGTGGATTTTTGGGGTCGATAAACGGAATAACCGTTTCCAGCCATTCGTGGTGACTGACGGATGATATTAGTGACAGCTACCGCACAGAACTAATGATTTGTATAGATAGTGTTCACATATCTATTATAAAACGATACACTACAAACATAAAACATAAATGTTATCAACTTTTATTGAACACGCACAGCAAGTGCATCCTACTCGTACATTACCTGGTAGTTAACAAAGAACATCGAGTAAAAAAAAAAACAACTTGACAAAGCGTTGTCTCCGTCACTCATATCTGTATGACAGCCCCTTCCTAAAGCTCACTCATCAATTTCATTGCCTTCCTTCCAACGACTTTCCTCAACCCTCAGGGGTAACATAAAACTCTGATCGAGCGTACAAGTATTAAATATCGTGGAGTCGGTACATGTCATCGCAAATGATATCGATCACGCGGAGGAAGCTACAAAAATGTGTTTATTCGCTCATGATTTATGGCCATCAGACATGTTACCAAGACGTGAACTTGGCTGACATTGGCATTGATCACTGTCATGCTCCGTTAGGGCTGGGAAAAGATAAATCGATAAGGGTGACGTGTCTGTAAAGGGTGACAACTTTCTGTAGTTTGGCTGTTGAAAATATGTACTACGACATACACAGGCTGGGTATAAGTTTAGGTCGATGGGAGTTTTAGGTACGCACGTCATACTACAGAGTACATAACGCAGTGGTGACCAAGTGGTAACGGCGCGGCCGCGACTTACGAGTTGTAGGTCGTAGGTTCGAACCCACACAGGCACTTTATTTTGTGTAAATTATTTCATCACCACTGCTCTCAAAACGGTAAAGAAAAACATCGTGAGGAAACCGGCAAGTCCTAGAACCAAGAATTCGAAGACATGTGACATCTGCCAACCCGCACTGGGCCCGCGTGGTGGATTAGTGCATTGCTAATTCTTTCGAATAGGCTCCTCTTAATTTTTTTCTTTATTCTGTCCATATTTAGTTAGTTTTGTTAGCTCCGGGAAAATCTTTCTAGGGGAAATCCATTAAAATAATTTTCTTTTCGCTTTTCTCATTCTGTGTTTTTCTGAAAGTACTCGTAGTTCTATTAAAGGAGATTCGCTATGGTAGCCCACGAAATTCAAAATTCTTACGGTTTTTGCAGTTTGCAGGTCATGATTTTTATGATCATAATTCTACTAGCTTCTGCCTCCGACTTCGTCCGCGTGAAATTTCACCCCCATTCCGGTGAATGGGGGAGGGTGAAATTTCTTACGGGTGTAATTTCGAAAAACCCTTTCTTAGTGACTTAGTGAGAGTAAGACTTCCTTTTGTAACGAAGGAGAACACTGTAGAAGGATTTTTGAAAATTCATCCCCTAAAGGGATTAGATAGGATATGAAAGTTTGTTTGGAAGTTCGAGATCTTGTTGATGAGAAATCCCACTTGCTTGTAAAAGAAATAAAATCATGCAAGTATAAAAATTAATTTACGTTCCGCAAGAGTGAGGGTCCGTGCTCTGAAATTCGAAATCAAAATTACCATTTTAGCCGAAAGACCTCCTCTAAGTTTTGATGCAACAGCCACTCTTGCGCTTCCCGCATTCATCGGATTCCCACGATCTTCACACTCAAGGGACCTAAGTCTACTAATTTACAAACGTTGCAATGTAAGACCATTGCAACGTTTGTGACATAATATTATTATTTTTTATGGTAAATCTGTCAATAGCTCAATGTAGAGACCATTAATTCATGGTTTATAAATTAGTAGACTTAGGGCTGATTTTACCAAAGCAATTACCTTTTATCCGCGGAATAAAATTGACGTCTGACAGTTCTAGTATGCGAAAACTGTTAAAAATTCAAAATTTGTTCTCAGGATAAGACTTATTCTAGGTATAAAAATTTCGTGAAATTCGCCCTTAGCCCCCAGATATTTTGTAAGGAGCATCCCTATTCTTAATCGGCCCCAATATCTGTACCTTTCACGTATATGACTCGGCTTGTTTTTATACTTCCCTGTTTGTTCAGGAAGCCATTAGTTAACCATAAAAACACCCGATAAAAAATAAAACGGTAGATAAAGTTAAGATAAATAAATGTGTTACATACTTTGGATTGCAGACTGTCGTTGTAAATCAGCTGGGAAATGGAACAGCTATTTTAGATTGTGAATGTCTGGATAAATTAGTTTGAGCATAAAGAGCGCAACTAATGGAAATTGAGATTGTCTTGATAAGAATGAGAGCAGTTTACATGTTGTGAAATTAAGCGATGAAAAAATATTTATAAAATCAAGTTTACATACTTTTCTAAAGGAGACTGTTTAAATTTGTATGGGAAGTGGTCTATGAACCAATAGCGGCTCAGACGCAGAATGTCCACTTCGCAAAATGTCCACTGGTCGCAAAATGTCCTTTTCTCAGAATGTCTCTTTCGCAAAATGTCTCTTTCGCAGAATGTCCACTTCGCAAAATGTCTCTTTCGCAGAATGTCCACTTCGCAAAATGTCCCTTTCGCATATTGTCCCCTTTTCATTTCTGACTTACTTTAATCGTAATTCATTTTAGCAATTAGCTTTTCACACAATCATGGTTGACGTGTGTTGTTACAATTATGATTTTTTATCTGTAGTGACAAACTATTGGGTATGGTAATATGAAACAACAACTATCTCAACACTGTTTATTAACTAACTGGTAAAGTAACATTAATAACAAAATAAGTTTACTAAAAAAAACAAATTGTTGCCAGCCAGCTAACAATTAAATATAGAGAGCGAAGGTCGTGGGGGGTTGGAGATAAACCCTGTACTGTTCCGTTTTAAATGAGTTATAGTTAACAATTATTACAAAACTAAGGAGAAAGTAACCTTCCAGTTATTGTTTAATTTAAAATCTATTAAATGGGCGCCAGGGACTTTGAGAGTCCCCGATCCCGGAGCCGACGAAGGTGTCCAATACGATTCCGGACGGAGTAGGATGTCGAACCCGAGATCCTCAAATTAAATTCTGATGCAGGCCGGTTTCCAGTATCGAAAACCGGACCCAGACAATCAACTGGTTCCTACGGGAACCGTATTAATGTATAAAAAAAAGATAAGGTAGGTAAAAGAAAAAACCGTCCCGCCTGCGCGCTAACGCTAGACGGGCTCCGCCGGCCGCACGGTCGTTTCCTCACGAGGCTTCGCCGTGCTCGAGGAACGGGTCTCGCGTCCAGGCCCCAGACGATCTTCTAGGTCCTGGCGGCGAGACGAATCGCTCGAGGTGCCTCTCCTGGAATCGACAATACGGAGGCCTAATAATATGAAGAGAAACTAATTCACCTTCCTTGAGGTGGCGGAGCTTGGAAATCTATAAGGCTAAAACATTAGCCGGTTAACAAGGCCTTTTTACAATGACAACATAAGGAGCTACGACTTTGGTTTGCCTAATCTTGAGTGGTGGGACAATAGGGATGAGTTGCAAATAGTCAGCGGGTGAAATACTCACGGTTGTCGTAGGGAGAAAGCACTTGACTGTAAGACTCTTGACCGGCTGGAAAGCTGCCTGCGTATGCGCAATTAGGAATCCTGCAATAAATATCCATGGATCACGACAATACCCTTTCTAACAACCAGGGAAGGGCTCACAGACCACTTCCAAAGACTATTACAACCAAATCCTTACCTTTTAGAACATGTAACAAGTTTAGTGGAATCACTCAAGCGTGTCGGAGGGCGGAAAGATGCCAAGTACGGTTCCATGATGCTGTCACGGCTCACAAACCGGAATTAGACGGAGCATTCCAAAAATCTCCCCGATTACGGGTAAAATAATATTAAATCACTGAAGATAAATAATACACCGAGATACTTGAATTCTTGAAAATCACTAACAACTGCACAACAACAACAACTGCAACAACTCAAGCAAAAAAAAGTTATAAAATTACCAGGCTCATATTTTGCAGATGGGACTTTTATGTCTGCACCAAAACCATATTATCAAATGTATGTCTTACATTTAGATATGAACTCAAGTAAAAAAAATGTACAAATATAGTACCGGTAATATATTCGTTATTACCCAACAAGTAAGTCAGAAATGACTAATACAGAACGTATACCAAGAAAACCAAGTCTGTACATGTTTGTCTTTAAGTTGAAAAAGGAAAGTAAATACTGGGATAGGGAAATAAGGAACAGTCTTTTTAAAAATGTGCAGCACAATAGAAGAAAACTTGACATTTATTTTGATAAAAAATATAAGGCATTATTGGTTCAATTAGAACGAAATAATTTGACATTGCCACAATTTATAAAAAAAGTAATATTTTTACAGTTAACGGTTCGTAGGTAATTAAAGAGTGTTCAAATTTCTAATTTTTTTTTTATTGCGAGTTAATAACAATTAAGTTGGTAAAATAATGACTTTTTAATAAAAATCAAGCGATTATGCAAAGAAATAAATGTGATTTGTACTATATTTTTTTTTTTTTTTGCTTACCCATATCGATACAAATAAACACACGTCAAACATGATGTGTGAAAGCTAATTGCTAAAATGAATTGAATTATGATTAAAGTAAGTCAGAAACAAAAAGGGGACAATATGCGAAAGGGACATTTTGCGAAGTGGACATTCTGCGAAAGAGACATTTTGCGAAGTGGACATTCTGCGAAAGAGACATTTTGCGAAGTGGACATTCTGCGAAAGAGACATTTTGCGACCAGTGGACATTTTGCGAAGTGGACATTCTGCGTCGGAGCCCCAATAGCGATACTGTAGTGGTTTTTCTGTGGGGATACCTCAACTATATCCTTGTGCAAAAGGGCATCAAAATCCGACCCGGCAGTTTTGAGAAAATGGGTCAGATTTTGATGCCACTTTGTACAAGGGTATAGTTGAGGTATCCCCACAGAAATACCACAACAGTATCGCTATTGGTTCATAGACCACTTTTTATCAGTCTCCTTTGATATACCTAAGGCCTGCTTCTCGATATTTCGGTCACAGTCGTTGATTTTTGGTAAAGTGCTTCATTGACGAGCTAGCTTCTGCCCGCGACTTCGTCCGCGTTAAATTTATTGTTCGCCTGCCTGCTGCGCTATCACTTCGTTTTCGCTTAGCGTTCTTTCTGACTTTATTTTTCTTTTTGTTCGGCTCCGAAGTATCGTAGCGTGATGTTACATAGCCTTTCTCCAGAATTGAGCTATTAAATTCAAAAATAATTATTCAAATCCAACTGGTAGTTCCAGAGTTTAGCGCGTTCAAACAAACAAAAAAATTAACAAACTCTAGCTTTATTATTAGTAAGTTAGTAAAGATTCGAGAAAAACTGATCATCAAAGAAACGAGAACATGACCTTGATCTATCAGACTTATCAGACAGAAAAGTGATTTTATATTGGTTCCATTTTTCCGGAACCCTTCGAATATTGACGATGTACACAAAGGAAACTTCCACTTAATCTGGATTTGACTAGTTGGAGCGCAATCAACCGAATTGTCCGTAGAGGTTTTATATTGACAGACACTTTACCCCGTACCTACAGCGAATGAAAAAACGGAAAAAGTAACCATTGGTGGCTTTGTACCGCTGCCGTTCACATTGATTGCGCAAAGCCTGCAATGGAACAGCTATTAGAAATTTGAACGAGAAGGAATATCGTGGTAATTGATAGAGGTTTTGTATTTACTTCCTACTGATTTGGATTGAGGTTTTTTTTTAAATAGAGCGGTGAGAATGCCTATTTTTAAATAAACGGTAAGAACTTAAGAGTGACGAAGGGCCAGACATATGTAAAGTCGATCCTAAGGTTGAACGTTACTTGCATGTCTATTTTATATGTTCAACCTTATTGAATATTTCAATGTACTGGGAATTGTTGTCTAAAGTGGTAAAGCAGTTACAATGTCAACCATACCTCTGTACCATTAAAATAAAAATAATATGAAGACATAGTATACATAACCCCCTTACTAATAAACGTTGTATAGCGTCTTTATAGTTACACAACGCTTTGTCTTCTTCTTTCGAAAGTCATGTGCGTGTGGATTGAGAGATCTTTTCGAAAAACTACTGAGGACTGAAAGAGAGAAATCGGTGTGAAACTATTCATCTGATATAATACGTTTATATTAGTAATGGGGTAAGTGTGCATACACACGAGCGACACGCGTCGACGACAGAGGCAATGGCATACCGGCGACGTGTGTCGGTGAAAGGTCGCGACGCGTGTCGGCGGCAGTCGGAAGACGCGTGTCGGCGGCAGTCGGAAGACGCGTGTCGGCGGCAGTCGGAAGACGCGTGTAGACAGCAGTCGTAAGACGCGTCGTCATTGGTCATTGTTGCCTCTGTCGTCGACGCGGGTCGCTCGTGTGTATGCACACAAAGCCTCTAAGCAGATACAAAAAACAAACATTACATAAGTATTTATGAATTGTTTCTTTTTGTATCTTGGGATCTCGTTTCTGTGAAGTTTGTTTTCATTTTAGTGGTTTCGTAACAGAGCAAAGATTTCTAGGTAAAATGTAAGCTTAGTTGTAAAGTTCCCGGAAAACTCTTGACGTAAAAAAACAGGGCGAAATTATAATCATCGTTATCCTCTTAAGGGCTGACTTAGAAGCTTGTTGTTTTTAGAGCCCTATGTGGTGCTAAATGGTCCTGCTTTTTCCTTTTGAAGTACGGAACCCTAAAAAGCATATTCTGGCTGGATCGCCAGTTAAAATATGTTTATTATAATACATTGAGGATTAGGTAATTGTACAGTACACATACACAATCAGGGAAATTCATTGTTAAGAAAATTGACCTCCTACGTCAATTTGCCGTGTTATAATCATTTCATACAACTGTAAAAGATGGCAGTTATAAATTGCATACGTACAATTAACGTTGGTAAGTAATTTACTTCATAATTAGCCTATAATGTTCCCACTGGTGGGCCGTAATCCACAACGCGGGCCCAGTGCGGGTTGGTAGATGTTACATGTCTCCGAATTTTTTCAATCACAAAGCCACATTTTAAAGCGCCTAACATTAAAAGGCAAAAAGGTTGTAAGAAAATAAATAAAGGCAAAAACATCAATCATAATATAATATTTATGTTTAAGTTTAACCCATCCTTATTATAATAGTAATGTTTATGTTGAAACCCTCATTTGCTGGGATCACTCATTTTGCCCAAACATATACCATCAAAACTGGTGAATGAACATTGGGCTTCTCGTGTGTGGACTTGTAAACTAAACACAGGAAACAATTTATTTTGTGTTGTGTGGAAATAAACAGTGATTATAATCACATCAGCTGTAACTAAAATCACATCAGTTCAGCTTTATCACCAATATCATAAAATAATAATTATGATGAGTTTTTGATTATTTTGAAATTAATTGAAATTATTATTTCTGTAAGTAAATCTTTAAAGACACTTTAAAACGTTACTTTTTGGTCAATATTTTAAAACTAGATGGCGCGATTTCCTAGCTGACTGGTCCCTGAGAAGAAATTCCGAAACAAACTCAGAGGTCTCTTTAACGTCCAAACATTATATTAACAACATTTTATGTGAGTCTAACAATGGTGGGCCATGTCTGGAAGGGCCTTTCGAAGATATAGGCATTATGCTTTCTCGCTCCATAAATTCTCGAAAACTAATAACGGTAGTCTTATCTGATGATCGGATGTGACATTAGTGGATCTTTGACAGTCGTTACGAGTTGTCAGTAGACCGAAAGTCTGACAACCAGTCTTACCAAGGGGTATCGGTTTACCCAGTAACTGGGTTGTAGAATTCAGATAGACAGTCGCTTCATGTAAAATAGTGGTATTCAGCTGCGTCCGGTTAGACCCCAACATAGTTGGAAAAAGGCTAGGCAGAGGATGACAAACACGTATTAAGGTCTATTCAAGCGTGCCACAACTGCGCCACAGTGACCAATAAAAAAAGAATTTTCCAAATCGGCATATAAATGACGGCGTACTTTTTTTATGGATGGGAAATCATCAAATGACCCGGGAGCGGAAGGGAGTGTCAGACTCTTACTGACGGCGAACTGAGGTACAAACATAAAAGAAAATATAAACCGAATTGAGAACCTCCTCCTTTTTTTGAAGTCGGTTAAAATATAGCTGGTTATTTAAAAAAAATATTACTAAAAGAAAAACCACATAAACATACGAATATAATATTAATAAACTCCAGTTAACAATCACTTAGCACCGCACTCAAAATAGTCCAGTCTGTGATATGGGAACCAGATGATCTCGTTACACGCATTCTTACCGAGTTATTAGGTTAGTTGTAATTCAGTGCTAGTTTACACGGACTTACATAAATATGTTTGATAATGTACATTATTTATTTAGCTTCTTGTATTTTGAACAGAGCGCGTTTTATAGACGCCGCTGCATTATAGTCCGCGCAGAACTAGTTGGCTGCTGAGGTGGGGACAGGGGTGAGGCGGCGGTTCGCATCGCACGTGCTGAGTAATGCGCACCCGCCCCTCCGTCCCACCGCTCACATACCTAAGGCGCGGCCAACTATAGTCCGCGCGGAACTAGTTGGCCGCTGAGGTGGGGACAGGGGTGAGGCGGCGGCGGCGATTCGCAACGCACGTACTGCTGCAGCTTAGATTTTATCACGCGTATACGGCATACCGCAGACTTGTGCATCATGTTTCTTAAAGACGTAGGTGTTTTGATCAGGGTCTGCCGGTGTATTCCGTAAAATCTCTCCAGGGAGCTTGACGTGAGTAGTCAATAGTGTTGTAGAATGACAGTTCACTTCACCTAAGATGTCACGTTGAGACTTGTACAGAAAATATCGTCTGTTCTAAACATTTTTGAGTTGTAACAAAGAAATTAAAATAAAAAAGGTTTTCACTTCTCATGCTCTGAAAGTCCGTCTTTATGTTGTGCTTAGGCGACATAAAATCGCATTTTATGTTCTAGTGCATAAAGTAATTTTTTTTTCTGAGACTAAGGTAATCAGGCCCAACAGCCACACGCACAATAAAACTTCGCAGGTTAAAGTCGTGATTTATTTCATTTTCTTTAATTTATACCACTTCCGTGTTTTCTATCGTTAATTTAATAAAATCAGGTAAAATAGTTGTCATTTATTATTTAAAAAGGCAAAGAAACATTTTCATTTTTTGGCAGTATGAAGTACCCAAGTCAAATGACAAATGTTGAAAATTAAAAAAAAAACTTTTAAAAAGTTTCGTGGCGGTATTGTCTGTGGTGGCGGGAATTAGCTATGGATGCAACATTTTTGACATAATTATGACATAATTAATCAAAAATGTTGCATCCATAGCTAATTCCCGCCACCACAGACAATACCGCCACGAAACTTTTTAAAAGTTTTTTTTTTAATTTTCAACATTTGTCATTTGACTTGGGTACTTCATACTGCCAAAAAATGAAAATGTTTCTTTGCCTTTTTAAATAATAAATGACAACTATTTTACCTGATTTTATTAAATTAACGATAGAAAACACGGAAGTGGTATAAATTAAAGAAAATGAAATAAATCACGACTTTAACCTGCGAAGTTTTATTGTGCGTGTGGCTGTTGGGCCTGATTACCTTAGTCTCAGAAAAAAAAATTACTTTATGCACTAGAACATAAAATGCGATTTTATGTCGCCTAAGCACAACATAAAGACGGACTTTCAGAGCATGAGAAGTGAAAACCTTTTTTATTTTAATTTCTTTGTTACAACTCAAAAATGTTTAGAACAGACGATATTTTCTGTACAAGTCTCAACGTGACATCTTAGGTGAAGTGAACTGTCATTCTACAACACTATTGACTACTCACGTCAAGCTCCCTGGAGAGATTTTACGGAATACACCGGCAGACCCTGATCAAAACACCTACGTCTTTAAGAAACATGATGCACAAGTCTGCGGTATGCCGTATACGCGTGATAAAATCTAAGCTGCAGCAGTACGTGCGTTGCGAATCGCCGCCGCCGCCTCACCCCTGTCCCCACCTCAGCGGCCAACTAGTTCCGCGCGGACTATAGTTGGCCGCGCCTTAGGTATGTGAGCGGTGGGACGGAGGGGCGGGTGCGCATTACTCAGCACGTGCGATGCGAACCGCCGCCTCACCCCTGTCCCCACCTCAGCAGCCAACTAGTTCTGCGCGGACTATAATGCAGCGGCGTCTATAAAACGCGCTCTGTTCAAAATACAAGAAGCTAAATAAATAATGTACATTATCAAACATATTTATGTAAGTCCGTGTAAACTAGCACTGAATTACAACTAACCTAATAACTCGGTAAGAATGCGTGTAACGAGATCATCTGGTTCCCATATCACAGACTGGACTATTTTGAGTGCGGTGCTAAGTGATTGTTAACTGGAGTTTATTAATATTATATTCGTATGTTTATGTGGTTTTTCTTTTAGTAATATTTTTTTTAAATAACCAGCTATATTTTAACCGACTTCAAAAAAAGGAGGAGGTTCTCAATTCGGTTTATATTTTCTTTTATGTTTGTACCTCAGTTCGCCGTCAGTAAGAGTCTGACACTCCCTTCCGCTCCCGGGTCATTTGATGATTTCCCATCCATAAAAAAAGTACGCCGTCATTTATATGCCGATTTGGAAAATTCTTTTTTTATTGGTCACTGTGGCGCAGTTGTGGCACGCTTGAATAGACCTTAATACGTGTTTGTCATCCTCTGCCTAGCCTTTTTCCAACTATGTTGGGGTCTAACCGGACGCAGCTGAATACCACTATTTTACATGAAGCGACTGTCTATCTGAATTCTACAACCCAGTTACTGGGTAAACCGATACCCCTTGGTAAGACTGGTTGTCAGACTTTCGGTCTACTGACAACTCGTAACGACTGTCAAAGATCCACTAATGTCACATCCGATCATCAGATAAGACTACCGTTATTAGTTTTCGAGAATTTATGGAGCGAGAAAGCATAATGCCTATATCTTCGAAAGGCCCTTCCAGACATGGCCCACCATTGTTAGACTCACATAAAATGTTGTTAATATAATGTTTGGACGTTAAAGAGACCTCTGAGTTTGTTTCGGAATTTCTTCTCAGGGACCAGTCAGCTAGGAAATCGCGCCATCTAGTTTTAAAATATTGACCAAAAAGTAACGTTTTAAAGTGTCTTTAAAGATTTACTTACAGAAATAATAATTTCAATTAATTTCAAAATAATCAAAAACTCATCATAATTATTATTTTATGATATTGGTGATAAAGCTGAACTGATGTGATTTTAGTTACAGCTGATGTGATTATAATCACTGTTTATTTCCACACAACACAAAATAAATTGTTTCCTGTGTTTAGTTTACAAGTCCACACACAATAAAGTCACCACGTTTAGCCGTTTCTTAATTTTTTTCGCCGTTTCGAATTTCGTACTTATTGGGTTTGAGCACTATACCCTCGATGTACTGTATACTTTATGCCTGTTTCATTTTCTCGCAATCGAAGTGAAAAGCAGAGTGTATAACTCAGGCATAAACGAGCCATTTTACCCCTCGACTTAACTATCCACCCTCGCCTGCGGCTCGGGTGGATATAAACGTCTCGGGGTAAAATAGCTTCTTTTATGCCTTAGTTGTACAATCTACTATTTCCTCCTAAAAATATCATTGTTTACAAATTGATATTTTTATGAATCATAGTGATATGGATTTTTTATTGGGTTCTTAAAACTCAACATAAAGAACATTGTTAAGCAAATAAAACATGCTTCTCTTTACAATTTTGTTTATATTCTTTTTCTTATTTTTTCGCGTTGACGTTGCTCAAGTTTTGATTTGTGGCATCGAGTTTAGACTCGCTGACTTATTACAAAGAAAAAGGTTTTTTTTACGTTACGGCCCCTTCACAACAGATTTAATTCTTTTAACATTCTCTTTGAAAAGTTAATGCTTTCTTTGAAAAGTTGATGCGTTCTTTGAGAATAGAATTCAATCACGTCGTCATGTTTCGATGTGGATTTAATATAAAGGTGTATTTATTTACCGTTAAATTATTTTGATAGGCAATCAATCATCTATTGTAATATAGTAATTTGATATCGAAGGAATATTTGACACGTCACGTTCCTTTGAAAAGTTATTCATCCATATTCACGAGATTTATTTACCTACTTCTACGTTTTATTTTCTCTGGAAAATATATATGTGATGAGATTAATTTTATAACAGCACGGCCGTCGAAAGAACGCGTTCCTGACACCTATCAGTGTGACAATTCTAGTAACTAATAAAGATCAAATTCGCAAAACACGAATTCGTTTAAGTATATGAAGTGAAGGGTGTCTCAAGGCATTTTCTCGACGGCTGGGCTGTTACCATGTTGGTCTGCTTAAGCAGATTATAACATTTAATTCGCATAACATCTGAACCGACTAGTACCGACCGAGGGGCTTGTAGCTAATAATAGCCGCACGGGTCGATCGATTTGGTTAAGCTACGCTTGCCGCGGTTGGTCCGTGGATGGATGACCATCTTCACATAACAAGACCCCTCCGTGCTTCAGAGAGCACGTTAAGCCGTTGGTCCCGGCTGTCATCGTGGATCTTTGATACTTGTTACGGGTCGTGAGAAGCCCGAAAGTCTGACAATCAGTCTTACCACGGGGTATCGTATTATTCAGTAACTGGGCTGTGGAGGTCAGATAGACAGTCGCTCCATGTAAAATACTGGTATTCAGCTGCATCCGGTTAGAATGGATGCCGACTCTAACATTGTTGGGAAAAGGCTAGGCAGTTCCGAACCGATAACCCGATCTGAACAGATAAGTAAAATAGGTACTGATATTTAATCGCACTGGTTTCAGTCTTTTTATCAATAATCTGATCCAGTCTGTCGCTTACTGCCCTCCCCTAGCGATGCCATAAGCCGAGGTCCGTACCCCACAGGGGGTGATCTTAGCGTGGAGTCGCTAAGTTTTTAAGTTAGCCTTAGCTGGAGGCCTTAATTTTTTGAGGCACCAACAGGCAAGACATGTTAAGCAGACGACAACCTCCTAGGAAGACCTGCGAGATGCCATTACAAAAAAAAACATGTTTTTATATATAAAAGCTTCTTTATATTCTGCAGATATTATAGTGCGTCAGTCTCGACTGAAAGCCGACTCCGAATTGGAAATCCGAATCCGAATAATTTGGAAAAGGCTTGTAATTGACATCCAAGTTTATTTTGACATTTTAATTTTATTTTGAGTATTAAGTATTAAATTATTAATTGTATTGAACTTTTATTATTATTATTTTTTATCTGAAAAGTGTGTTTAAGATGTTCTTATTTTTATTAGTTAATGCATCTTACTTATTCATTCATTTAAATTTTGCATGCCGAATCTTGGGCAGAATGTATGGCTCAACTTCAATTCTTCACGAACTTATTTGTATACTTACCTGCATTCTAGCAAATAAATAATTTGATTTGATTTGATGTGAGCGGGTGAAACCATAGGCAAAAGTTAGCTCGAAATAATCCGCTACAGTTAATTGTATACATGTTCTGACTTATTACCGTTCGGAGAAATGTAATTATGTTGTATAAACGTTGAAACATTGTCCTTTATTTTATTGTTGGCTGTGAACAAAGTCTCTTTGGTTTAATTTTGATTGTGGAGTTCTAGGAAACGCGGTGCTTAAAACTTGAAATTAACGCTCATAAACGCTGCTCAAAGGTCATAGCACACGTATCAAACCGGAAAGGGATGGGCACCGTATCAACTCGAGCCGTTCAGTATTCTTTGTATGAAACTCCCTACTGCAATGCACTAGTGTGCATTGCAGTAGGGAGTTACGATTCCGATTAAGTAGTCTTAATCGGAATCGTAACCCTCGCCTCGGGACAAGCTCACGAACCGCGGTGCGGTGCGTTACGGCTCGTCGTCCCCGCGCTTACGACTTGTCGTCCCCGCGCTTACTTCTCTCCTTACCCGAGCTTATGTCTCTTCGCCCACCTTTGTCCCTCTCACCCCTCCGGTCTGCTTGATGCACCAACAACCAGCGGTCGGCAAGCCGTAAGCGCTGCGTCGTCGCCTAGCCGTAGCCGAGTCGCCGTCGCGATCCGCTTTGGTTACGTGCTTACGTTAGGTTGACGCCTGTTTGACGGCGCGGCGGCGAGGCAAAAGGCAATACGGTGCCGATCCCCTTCCGATTTGATAAGTGACAAGCTAAAACGTTAAAAAATATGGTTTCACTGACGTTGAACCATTGCTTAACTTTAAGCAACGTTTATAAATAAGGTCCCGACGTCGACAGCTGAGCCCTGTACCACAAAACTTTATAGTTTTTGTAACTTCGACAAATTTGCGTACCACAAATTCTAAGCACACAATTTATTTATTATATTTGTAAATACAACAACACAAACTACAAATGTGTAAATTGTATCTAGTGACAAGTCTACAACATTGTAACTCATACAGATTTGTGATTTCGGTGTTACGCAATTTTACTACAATTTAAAAATTTTGTAGAATTAGAGTATTGTAAAGTTTAGAGGTCTATGGCCTAGCTGTTTCACCACCCACCGAGCGTACTTTTCAAGCAGGCTGATGCAGTTGGTGGCATCAATTCTGAAATTGAACTATAATAACTGCCAACACCAACATACAACACTATAATATAGTCACGTTAGAAATAAAAAAAGAGCATACTGGCAAATAATCTACGTGCATACTATTGTAAAGTTAAGGTATGTGTATTTGCGACTTTAGTTGGTATCGTGTTCGTACCCAACATTTTTGCGAATAACGTCACGGTTCAAACATGACTCAATCCACTCAAACCGATGAATATACAGTATTTCTCTAGTAAGTTAATATTTCGTTTCACACCTACATATTTTGGCAATATATTGAAGAAAACTGTCTAGTCTAAACTTAGGATTGACGTAGCTGTCTAGCTTTTCTTGCCCATATATCATTATTATTCCAGAAAGAAACATTATTATACGATATTCTTGACCTTGTGAAGACCGCCGGAGTCCGCTGGATATGAGAAGCACAAAACCGGTCGATGTATCGATGCTTAGGGGAGGCCTTTGTCCAGCAATGGACGAATTTCGGCTTGAATGATGATGATGATGAAGAAATTCTTTGTCTGAGCAGCCTACCAAAAATGCTGTTTTTACAAAATGACGATACGGTCACACTTTAAGTTGTGTACCTACATTTTATTAAGATGAATCATTTTAAAACTATCATTCATCGAATTATTTTATGCAGATTCTTGTAGATTTATGATAGTGACTAATTTTGTGTATTAAGTTTCGATATGTAGCTTGCTGACGTGCAAACTATCTAGGCTCGTTACGTAGGCGTCTCGTCTTTAGATACGATTATACGCAAGAGTGCAAATATCGTTGTTTTGCCAGTCTGATATGAATACACAGGATGGCATGGACATCGATGCGCAAACTTTAACCATGAATTCAGTACATGATTCTAGAGCATACATCCCGCACAAAATGTAAGGAAAAAGCCGTTCGGTGAATTTGGCTGAAATGGTACAATATAATTATATAGTATAGCCATTTTATCTGTTTAAGTCAGGAAGATGATTTTTACAAGCGTTTGATTTGGCACGCGTCTTTTGCTTCGTTTACATTGGTCATACACGCACGCCGCGCGCCGGTAGCGAGTACTACGATCCTGACCTTTCTGAAAAATATTACCCATTAGGTCACTATATATGTCCTTCTAGGGCGTCTACTCCTGGCGATTCTACTCACATCAGCGTTATTAACTTATTAGTCACCTTTAATTTGTTAGTCGCTTTTCACTCACCTTTTCAACATGACCAAACCATCTAAGCATACTCTTTTAAATTTTAGTCACAAAATCTTTTTAACCGTTGTGTCTGGCGGGCAACTATCTGATGTATGTCGGGCCGTTGTATATATTCTAGTTGCGCGGTAAATTTGCTTGCGAGATGCAGGGTTTTGCGTGACATCAGAGGGCTAATTCTCGTAATTTTAAGATCGTTCACAGTCTGATCTTAGTCTAATCTGTCGAAAATACCTCTAATTTCCCTACATTTTGACAAGTTTATGACATTTGTTTGTCGCCGCGATGAGACTGCGACTAGATTTTTAACGTTTTAAATTACGAGAATTGGCGGTGTACGAGAATATTATCCGCCAATTGTTTAAAAAAACTACCTATGGGCAAGCTGTCACAGAAACCCTTGTTAAAAATCTCAATAACATTTTTCGCGACCTCAAACTGACATAACAATGCTCTAGACCATTCAGAACATCTCAAAATCCTTGATTCTAAACTGACCTTCAACAGAATCCGTTACTCAACAGAGCTAGAATAACAAATCTTTCGGAAACAGAATTCTATTCTACAAACTTTACGACCGTTGCATATGCAGACTTTTGGAATACTGCTGCAGATTTATGAATTTCCAGCGGTATATTCGTTCTGCAATGTCATCCAACTGTGCATATTTCGTATGACTGACTTTGGTATTTCTTTAAATATTCGTAGACTAAGATATATCCATACTAATACTAATATAATATTATGAATTCGAAAGTAACTCTATCTGTCTGTCTGTATGTTACCTTTTCACGCCTAAACCACTGAAACGATTTAGATGAAATTTAGCATAGAGATAGTTTGAGAGAAAGGACATAGGATAGTTTTTATCCCGATATTCCCACGGGATCGACACTTCTGCGGGTGAAATCGCGAGGCGCAGCTAGTACAAAGTATGGGTTTTGTCTAGAAGTTAATGTTTGATGATATTGAATGAATACTTAGTAACAGCTTATTGTCGACTAGTCTATCATTACCTATTTCTTAGTACTGATATATCTTCAGGCTATTGAACCCTCGTAATTACCATTAAATTCTGTACCACAAGAGTTCAACCTTTTAATTATGTTATTTATTGTAGTCTGAACCTTAGCCTTAAGGGGACTACAGGACCTGAACGCAAAAATACGCAAGTTTTATAATGCCTAAAAGTATATGATCGACTACAGTAAACAAAATCAGAAAAAATATATAAAATTCTACAGAATATATGCTAGTTAGATAATGAGTTGAAAACATATAAACCATATAATATACATACCTACAATAATTCTGATTTTTTGTTGGATTATCCTATAAGCAACATATAAAGCACTAGTGTTTTAATTTTTTAGTCCAAACAATAGATTTTTTGTAAATAGATAATTAATTGCTTCATATTTTGCAATAAATTACCAGCGTTATGTCATCGCGCTTCTCTTTCTTTTTTATGCAGTCTAACTGTGACCGCGCTTTAGGTGATGTAGTCCCCGAAAAATAAAAAGATTTACAGTAAAAAACAATTTTACTCTCGTTTAACGAAGTTACATGAACTAGGTTAACTTTAACACGTTATTTATTTAAAGATGTCTTCTAAAGATATTTTTGTGTTAGAAAGTCTGATTAAAGAAGTTTGTAGACAATTATTTTTGTAATTTTCGTGTGTTGAAGTTATTTAGCTATAGGTGTCACCTTACTATTGATCATCTGCCTAGCCTTTTCCCAACTATGTTGGACTTGGTTAGGGTCAGCTTTCGGCAATCGGTTAGACTGGAGTACGGAACACACGAGTCTAACCGAATGCAGCTGAATACTAGTATTTTACATGGAGTGACTGTCTATCTGACCTCCACAACCCAGTTACTGGGTAATACGATACCCCTTGGTAAGGCTGGTTGTCAGTCTTTCGGGCTACTAAAGACCCGTAACGACTATCAAAGATAAAATAAATAAAATAAAAATGTTTATTTCTTCACTTAAGGATATAACTATGTCAGGTTTGGAGTCACCTTTTAAGCAAAGATTTGCTTGTATTAGGTGGTTCCGCTCCTCCAGTTTACAATCCTTCTACAGATGTGTTAGATCCACGAATGACAGCCGGGACCCAACGGCTTAACGTGCTTTCCGAGCCACGGAGGGGTCTCTTGGTATGTGAAGATGGTCACCCATCCACGGACCAATCGTGGCAAGCGCAGCTTAACCTGATCGATCGACCCGTGCGGCTTTTACACACGCTCTGCTTACCTCGTCAGTGAATACGGGCGTGATGATACAAATGGAAGTTCTACATTAATTCAGCTCATTCATATCTTACGTGAATGTGAATTACACCCATTTTTCCACCGGCCATCTTCATACCGTATTATCTGATTACATTAGGACACGTACATGAAAGCAACATGGAGCGTTCACATCGATCGAGTAAGTAATCTAGTAAGTGGTGCTATTCTGATGATTTTTTAGGGTTCCATACCCAAAGAGTGCCAACGGAACCCTATTACTAAGGCTCTGCTCTACGTCCGTACGTCTGTTTGTCAGCGGGCTGTATCTCATGAACCGTAATAAGTAGTAAGTTAAAATTATCACAGAGTGTGTATTTATTTCTATTGCCGCTATAACAACAATAAAAATAAAGTTAAAAATTAAAGTCCCATACAAGAATCGTGTTTCTTTTTTAATATGTACTTAGTGTTAAATATTGTACGGTGGTACGGAACTCTTGGACTCGCACATTGTTAGAATTTTTTATTTTAAAAATGTCGGCTGCCAGCAATTTCGGTTATTCCGCTTATCCACCCCAAAAAATCCACCCTAAGGTGGATACGCGGAAACGCATGTCCGAGAATCCACCTTAGGCCTAGTTGGATACACGGAATTTAAAGGTTTGGGGTGAATTCTCGGATATGCGTTTCCGCGTATGCACCTTAGGGTGGATTTATTAGTGTGGATTAACGGAAAAACCGAGCAATTAGAAAGCGAACTTACAATAATTGCAGATGACACCTTCTTGTGTTAGCTTCGAACGGGACGAGGTTTTTAACCGACTTCAAAAAGAAGGAGTTGTTTTTTTTATTATATGTTTGTTACGCGATATTTCCGGCAATTGTAAATCGATTTCATAAATTATTTTTTTAATGGATAGGGTATGTCTGGTTCCATATAAATATTAACTTTGTTTGGGTAGTATTTGAGTTAGCTTCAATAATACGTATTTTAGCCACTACATTGATGATGTTATAATGACTTCCTGTCACTGATATTTTCATAGCAAGTAGTGTTATACGAATTTTTGTGGGGTAAGTGCAACTTAAAAGTGAAATATAAAAAAGTTTTTACAAAAAAAAAAAACAATCGACTTCCGAAAAGACTATACAAAGTGAAAAATAACTTTAATTTCGGAAGTCGGTGGCAAACAACGAAAATGCGAATCCAACGACACCAAAAATCCGAGATTAAAGTTCTTTTTCCCTTTGTAATGTCTTTTTTGAAGTCGTTTTTTTTTTTTTTTGTAAAAACAGTTTTTCTTAGAAAATATCCTTCGAAAGACAACAGGCGTGCGTGTATGAGTATGTAAGGATCGCAGTAGGTGGCGTTGTGTAGTCTCTGGTTATCCCATGGAAAGAAGGCGGGAGTTTATATATGTAAAGAGAGAAATAAAAAAGAATGAAAATACGTTTATTTGCGAGGAAAATGACGCAAAAAACAAAAAGGTAGGGGGAAACATGCGTCACATCCACGCAAAACGGCTATCGCTCAGCTTTATGCTGCGACCCTATGCAATACAGAGCCCCAGCGCTGGTTTTCAGCGACAGCCGGCGCTGACGTAATGACGTCATCCGGTGCAGCAAACAATTATTAAAATACTGTACTGGTACAGTGTACTTAAAGAAAAATAATTGAATTTAAAAGTGATAGAATAAGTATACTAAACATAGACATATGGAATAGACAGTACATGCTATGAGAATATCATCTATCTATATATATATAAAAATGAAACCCGTTTTCCGTTGTCACGACATAACATGAAAACGGCTGGACCGATTTCGATGAAATTTGGTATAGAGATAGTTTGAGTCCCGGGAAAGGACATAGGATTTTTATCCCGATATTCCCACGGGATCGACATTTACGCGGGTGAAACCGCGGGGCGCAGCTAGTCCTCAATAAACATGCATGCGTGTGCATGTATTCTTGAAAGAAAAAATTGTACTAGTTTAACAATATTTTAAAATAGGTACTCCACCGCAAGTACTAGACTAATATACTCTACCGATGTGAACGCTCGACAAAGCCATACTTTCTGCGTACCGTACCCAAGTTGTTAGAAAGTATTGCAGTCCATATTGTGATGAAAACGCAAGTTGTTTCATAAATTCTTGTTCACTGAAGAATATGAAACATGGAGCGGTGCGTTGACTGAATACTGAATGACACCGACTGTAGTTTCCATGAGGAATATTCTTTTGACAAATTGAATAACGCAAAAACTGCGTTTACCTATGTATTTTTCATTTATATTTATCGGTAGGACGAGAATTTTAAGCTCTGTAATTAATATGCTTTTAAACGTAACGTTCCTTACTTCGTACCCAAAGGCTTGTAAATATAAATTCTTCATTTCTTCATATTCTTCAAAAATAGATCGTAGGTCATCTAGTTTCTAAAATATTATTGATGTGTTGACTTTTTGTATAATAGATGTAATTAATCATTAGGCGGATCACACACTACAACGCGTCACGGGACGGGGCGCAGATATCACGCCCCCGCGCGTGATTTTTTACACACGAATTCAATAAAAACGCGATTCCGAGCGAGGATTTGGCTCCGTTTCCCGCACCCCGTCGCTTGGCGCGTTGTAGTGTGTGGTCCGCCTTAGTCTTTTATTTAGGGAGACATTGCTTAGTAGTTGAGCACAACATGACGCTTTACTCACGAAAGTCCCATAAAATTGTTGTCGGTGTAGAAATATAAGCAATCCCGTTATTATTACCGCTGCATATGCATTAATACCTGCCGCGAATGTTTCCGACGCCACGCAGGAAGCTTACATCTGGGCCAGCGGGGGCTGCATTTAGGGCTCATTCACGTGGACATAAGATTAAAGTTAAAACTTACTCTTTTCCCACAAGATTTCCTTACAGCTAAACTTTTTTATTACTTATTAGAGATTATTATTATTATTTTATATCTTACTAGCTGCGCCCCGCGGTTTCACCCGCGTAAATGTCGATCCCGTGGGAATATCGGGATAAAAACTATCCTATGTCCTTTCCCGGGACTCAAAAACTATCTCTATACCAAATTTCATCGAAATCGGTCCAGCCGTTTTCATGTTATGTCGTGACAACGGAAAACGGGTTTCATTTTTATATATTATATAGATATAGATAGATTAGTTTTAGCGTGCGGCTTCCCCCGCATATGGATGTCAGAAAATATCCCACGGGAACGTGCTACCGGGACAAACCTAAACCTAAATGTTACTCCATAACATCAGCTATCTGCTTGTGATCGTCCCGTCAAAATCACTCCAGCCGTTCCGGAGATAGAACAAACAGACAGATAGACATACAAACCGGTTATTTTGATATCATAAACAGATTTATCATCATGAAACTTTGGATCAATCCTTACCCATCCTCGATACTAAATGATTAAATAATATTGATGGAGGTCTATCGACAAATTAATGTTTAACCACGAAAGACCCAATGCCCCGAGCTCGTCAAAGCCACTATAACTTTTTACATCTCATGAATTATATATTCAAAATCCGCTTTTAGCATCTATTAAGAATTACGTAAATTTCATTCATAATTGATATTTTAAATAACGGGTCAGTTGGAAAGTGCAATTGATTAATGAAAATTTGGATTGAATATTCAATCTTTATTATGAAAAAAACTTTGACGGTATATTTTTTATTCAGTTTCAGTAATTCAATAATATTGAAATTTCTTTGTTGTAAAGAATAACATAGTGCAACAATACATTAAAAGTATAATGGGCATTCCTATCGCGGTCGGTGATTTACCAGGTAATGTTAAGATGAAGTTTTATTGTAAGCTAATCTCTATTTCGTAAAGGGGTAGGGGTACATTTTGCCTGTTATATTTATAGTGCCGTGTAAAATGGTAGCCTGTGATTCGTACTCCGCACGGGTCGAAGGTTAAGCTACGCATGCCTTTCGTTTCGTGGATGGATAACCGTTCATTACATATATCAAGATCCCTCCTTGTCTCCGACAGCACGTTAAGCCGTTGGTTCCGGCTGTCATTCCTAAATCTTTGACAGTAGTTACGGGTAGTGAGAAGCCTAGAAAGTCTGACAACCAGTCTTACCAAGTATCGTGTTACCCAGTAAATGGGTTGTGGAGGTCAGAGAGGCAGTCGCTCCTTGTAAAATACTGGTATTCAGCTGCATCCGGTTAGACTGGAAGCCAATCCCAGTATAGTTGGAAGCAGTCAGCAGTAGCCGTTTGACGATAAAAATAACAAATTCAATAATCATATCCTTTATAATTCACTAGCAGCGCCCCGCGCTTTTACCCGCATAAGTGTTGATCCCGTGAAAATATCGGGATAAAGAGTATCCTATGTGTTAATCTTGGTTATAAACTGTGTGCCAAATTTTATCCAAATCCGTTCAGCCGTTTGTGCGTGAAGAAGTAACAAATGCACTCACAAACTTTCGCGTTTATAATATTAGTGTGATTACACCTTTCTCCTTTTTTCGTAAACTATCCTAAGGGTAATTACATGCCGAAGATGCCTCTACATGTAAAACAAATGCATGCTAAAAGATACGCACGCACAAGCCGATAGATACGTCATAGCGATACATAGCGGGATGCTTGGGGGTTTTCCTCGATTCTTACGTGAAAACAAAACATTTTGTTTTTACATCGCGGTCGATAGTAAGCATCGATCTGGCTCGTGATTGGTCAAATCGGTTCCACTTGTTCTTCTGGATCTGGAGTAGATAGAGTACAGCACAAACACAGGACTGGGCAACTGAGCATTCAGGTGCAACTGAAGCGACGTGTTGACACCGCCACCTATGTAGAAATAGCGAGTATCGATATCGACGTATCGAGATAGTGACCGCGATCGCGAACATCATCGGTTGTTGTAAAGGTTCTCTGCCCCTGCAGTCTCAACATTTGACAGCGACAAAAATCGATCGCTAAGTCGTATCGTTGTCAAATTCCTTTAATAGATTTTCAACTTTATTTCGAAAACATAAGGTTGAAAATGTATTAAAGAAATTTGACATCGATTAGACTTAACGACCGATTTTTGTCAATATATTTTTCGAGACTGCAGGGCCGCAATAAATTGTATCACCCTTTTTGTAAATTAATTTGTTTTTCAGAGTTTTCTATCACAACAAGACTACCCATTATGACTGAGTCCTAACTTACTTCCCGCCCGAGCCGCGCTGAACGTATGCACTCGCTGCCGGCTTCAGCATTGCTTCATTTATTATTATCACAGCCTACGTGAGACAGGTTTAAATTGTACATTCTACATTGCGCTGCGGTTTTGTATGTTCTTATAGCAATTGTTGGGACGACGTGCAATGCAATGGCAAGGTTGTTTGTTGTGGTTCATTGATGAATGGCTATATTTTTTAGAAGTAATTTCGGTCTACTTTTTTTTTTGAGACAAACATAAACAAAATATTGCTCCTGCACGCATCTCTCTAGTATAGTTTCAGTCAACTAATTTCTATTTTATACCAAGTCCTTTTAAGTTCTAATTTTCAGATAAGTCAGTCCCTTTGAAATACATTTTATGATTCTATCCAATGATGTTCAAGATCAATATATCAATCTGCCTGCCCTTTTCCCAACCTAGTCGGGGCAGCTTCCAGTCTAACCCGATGCAGCTAAATAACAGTATTTTATATAGAGCGTCTGCCTATCTGACCTCCACAACTCAGTTACTGGGTAACCCGATACCCAGATATACTGATGTTGTTCAACATATCATCTCATACACTTATACATAGTTAGACCAATGATATTTTGTCACTAAAATGAGTTGCGATATAAATGACTCGTTTTTAAAATCAAATCTTTTTTCCACAAAATGTGAGTTCCAAAAATGGCTTTTTCACAAAAAAAAACTCGGATAGTTTAAAGAAACAATTAAGGTATGAATTTTACATCGTCAGATAACATATAACTTGGAAATAAATTTGACAGCCATTGTACAGAAAATATGTCGAACCGCCTCATTTATTCAAAAGCTACTTCACGATGGAAAATTCGGCCCTAATAAAAACAAAATGATATTTATTCAAATTATTGTCAGAATCAATGAAAGCCATTTTAAATAAAACACATTGCATTCTGGATAACATTTTCGAGATATCAAAACAGGTCTTTGTTGCCCATTTTAAATGATTATTTCAGAATCCATTAAACGTAACAAAAGAGACTTTCCTCTATTGTGCAAAATGGACAAACCTTGTACAAGAATGAGTTTTAGAGATTACAATCATAATCGATAAAATACGTCGCATGATATTTTGTTGAAAATAAAATGACTTTTGGTTTAAAATTGGTTTCTTTTAAATGATGGGTAAGGCAAAAATAGGTTACCTACCTATTTGACTCTCTTCGCATAGCCCCCTACCCTCAGCGCCAGACCTTAAGTGGCCGTTCTTTCAAGTTTTGACTAATTTGTTTTTTTTTTATACCGATTTCCAGACCATTAATACCGAAAAAATGCGTCAGGCCAGGGTTTTCATTTTTGCGTAATAAATATATAGAAAACGTGTTCCTAAAGGATATAGAGCGCATTTACTAAGTAGAAAGATGTGTATACTTTTGGATACATAATGTTCCAAAAAGACAAAAAGATGCACATGGTGCCGAAGGTGGTATATCTAAGCTTCTGCCAAACGTATACGCTTATGTAACGCTGTCTACGTAGCATTATTGTGACGTCATTTAACGGATGCAAAAGCTAAATAAATGGTGCCATAGCGGTGCGACAATCTTTACCGTTTCGCAACAAATATTTCCATTCAGTACTTACCAATTTTCTAGCCGTCTACATTTCATTGTTGCCTGAGATAAATGACACATTCAATTAATTTACATTGTTAAACTTTGTTGAAGCGTAAGCTTCGAATAAACGTACAAATTCATAAACGTAAAGGTGTCTGCTACGAATTCGTAGAGGCTACGGCTACGAGAATTCGTAGAGGAGCTACGTCGAACATTTTAGTTCATAGTAATGCATTCTAAGATTTCTCTGTACCTAAAGAACTTTGAGGATTCCATTTTGTATTGGTTCTTATTTACAAGAAATCTATAGTCTGAATATATAATATTTATGTATCTAGTAATCCCTGCTAGAAAAATACGTAGAGGAGCTACGAATAATTGTAACACTCTCGGCTACGATATTCGTAGCTCTAGCGTAGGGTTACGAATTAGACAACAGCACTTTGTGTTGCTGTCTCAGGTTTAATGTTAGAAATAGCCGTAAAAGTTGTTTAAGCTTTACAATGTTTTCCTGTGAGCTGCACTTGATGATGATGATGGGGCTCCCTTTTCCGCACTTAGACTCCCATTTGGTCCGTTGTGCGTAGGGATTCTGGCTAACAGAGCCAGCCTAGCTTCGCCCAAAAGCACAGAAGCTTCCTGAGAGTTTCACAGGGTTCACGGAGCGACCTCACTGTTCCGAGGATTTCTTCACGTTGAGAAGCCACGGCCTCGCATTCCAGGATAACGTGGGCGGTTGATTCCTCGGCGTCAAGGCAGCCCCTGCAAAGGGGGCTGTCCGTGTTCTACTTAGGCTGAGAAGTTTTTTGGTTAATCGCGGTTGTACCATTGGTAAAGCCAATTTTGACTGTCTATAGTTTGTTACCCGAGCTGCACTTGCAAGTTACCTTAATATTTTTAACCGGCTTCAAAAGAGGAGGTTCTGTATGTGTAGAATTATTTTGAGTTTTACACTTGTATAATGTTGTCTGGAGCGTCTCCTAACTTAGTAACTAATACTTACAATAAAGTTAAACAGTGTCTTGTCTGTTACCTAAACTAATTTCTTCTGCTTGAATTTGTGATTGTACTCTAAAAGGTTTATGAGTAGTTTAGACACCGATTAAGCCCTTGACTCGTTTTAAACAATTGAATTTTGTTTCGTCAATTGGTTTTGAATTGAAACACCCTTTCTAACTTGAAACAGATTTTAAGACTATTTCTTTTGAAAGAGTTATAAAAATTAGGGCGAATATTTATAGAAATATTTTCAGTTTTTTTTTTTTTTTGCTAACGTGCGCTGTCCCTCTCCTAGGCAAAGATCTTCCTCCATTCCTTCCTATTAATTTAGTTAAGATTTTAGCATAAAAGTGTAATAGCCCAAACAAAGAAAAGGAAACGTGGTATACCTATTATTAGTTCTAGCAAAATATTTTGTTCAACAAAATTACATCGCATCGTGTAGCTCCTTGCTAGCTACTATTGGATTTTATTTAACTAAATTTATTTTTCTTTTATTGTGTTAGTGAGCTCCTCTGCAATCAAATAGAAGCATGAAACACCTTCCTTCAATGCAACTATGTCCTTTATTGTGAAAACAATGTACCCATTCACTTCGGAACATCTTGTTCCCCATTCCAAGAATTACAGTGTCTACCTGCCTAACATTTCAGATTGCTTTGTTTAGTAAACAATGTCGGTGGACATTGCAGATGTTAACTTACTCTTTAGGTGTATTCTGTACAGTATCTTCATCTTATTGTCTAGCTTCGGCTCGTTGCCAAGGACTGAGATGAACTTGGTTGTAGTTTTACTCACTTATTTACGCGGGGACCTTTGCTCATATATACAAGATGGCTACAGAATCGTGCTGATCTCGTATTTAATTTGTTTATCACTACATTTCTACTCCAAGCCTCTCGGTGCAGGGTCGTGGAGTTCTTGGGCATACTCACCGAAGTTCAGTTTGTAGAAGTACCGACTAGCAGGCAACCTTGCGGCGATGAGCCAAGCTGTGATTACATAAACAATTTTAAACTACAACCAAATGGCTTTTATTGTGCGAAGAGCCAAAAATGTGGAACTCTTTGTCATCTTCCAGGCGAGATCGAGGTCAACAGGCTTATAAACGAATGAAAGAAATTATAAGGAACTCAATCAATCCACCTGAGACGTTTAACCGTAAATATCTAAGTACCAACTTACAAGTTTTCCTCATCTTATTTCTAACAGCATTCATATAGGGCAGTGGGTCGAACCTTTTATATCTTTGTCAAGCGTGGAACATTATGAGACCCTATTCACATGTCTTAAGGTGTGCGGAAAACAACTTTTATGATACGGAGGAAAAGGGTGAGGGTATGTTGTGTCAGGGTTATTAAACCTAGTGGTTGTTGTTGAGAACAAGGGGCTTGTCATACACTTTTATAGTAGGAAACTCTTGTCCATTATTGTCACTATTGTACGGTCGAACAAGCTATTTCGTATACAGGCAAAAATATTCATCTTTTCACTACACAGCCAATATTTAGTTTTATTTTGTGGGTTATAACTTTTTCAGCTTATGACATCCTGTTAAATAGAGTGGTATAAAAGAATTGACTAACTCAGCACACCATTGTTTAAAAGTAGTTGCAAGTTAGCTGCCTGTATACCAAATAGCTTGTTCGACCGTACCTTGACGAAACGTGGAGTGTCATGCGATTTTGTACCTTTTGCAAAGCAACTGATTACTGTCGCCTTGATTTGCCCTACATATCACTTGTTCTTTGAATGGTTAAAGTAAAAACCCTTGAAGCTGTAATGTGCCTGTATTTTTGGTGCTGATTTCGTTGGTTTGAAGACTCCCTGCCTGGCAGAGTATTCTTCTACGGGGTGACGATGATTCCCTAAATGATGATATAATAGCTCGACCCAATTAAACAACCGAACCAACAGCATTACCTCATACAGGTTTTTTTATAAAATTGCTTCTGAAAATCTCTAGAACACTGCCCGATCTGCAAGTTGAACCCCGGACTCCACGTTCAGCGGTCGCGCTTATAACCAATAAACCAATAATGAGACACTCAGATAGTGGTATTTGTAAATTATAACTAACATTATGTTTATTTCGTTTCAGGTCCAAACGAGGCCAAGTATGACCAGACCCTTACGGAGGTCCGGAGAGATCTAGCCAATAGGATACGTGATGTGGTACAGAATCAAACGTCTTCCCTTGTAAGTACATATTTATTTTATTTTTATTCTACATTGTCCCACTGCAGAGCAAAGGCCTTAATTTTTCCTTATTTATTTAATACTTCAAGCACATAAATGTACAGAGGCGGACTTAATGCCATAGGCATTTTCTACCAGTCAGTCAGTCTTGTGCTTAAAGAAATCGAATTGGGGATGTTCTAAGTTTAATATCATTTTCTTGAATAATAAATTATGGTAGATGAAATTATATTTTTTTATTTAGAGTTTATAAATAATGATTGAGAAATAAAAATTATTCGGAGATTAATTATTTTAGCTTCAATAACAAAAAGAGCTCAACTTCCTTTTCGATCTTGATTACCCGCAGCTATAGCTTTAGCACATTCTTCTACTTTAGTTGCAGCTGGGTCCTTCCTCTCCGTCTTGAGCTAGTGTGAATCAATCCTTACAGGATTCATTCATCGAATGCTTTTATGTTTCTGAAGCCAAAGGGTGTCATTTTCAACGGGATCTACGCCGTATGCCTGACCTCCTGACCGTCTGCCTCTCACAGGAGTCACAGGGCTTAACCAGTTGAACACATTTAAAAAGCCATTTTGTCTCGCGTGGATCTACGTTCCCGGCATACGAAGGGTTAACCGTTTTAACTGTAATACGTAGCTAGTTCAAACTTTAATAGAATTCTTATTCGTCCTAGACTATGAATTACTACTATAAATTACAAAACTGACTATAAATTATAAAAAAACCGGTCAAATGAGAGTCGGACTCGCACACGAAGGGTTCCGTACCACCGTACAATATTTAACACTACATATATAAAAAATCACGTATTTCGTATGGGAGCCCCCATTATTTTATTTTTATTATTAAAGTAAAAATACAACTGAGTATTTTGTGAATACTTCAAGTGCCTACCTGTTGCCATTATTGATATCGAGCAAAAAAGGGCAAAAAAATTGCGTTTGTTGTATGGGAGCCCCCCTTACATATTTATTTTTAGAATGTGTTGTTATAGTGGCAACAGAAATACATAATTTGTGAAAATTTCAACTGTCTAGCTGTCGCGGTTCTTGAGATACAGCCTGGTGACAGACAGATGGACGGACGGACAGACAGTGAAGTCTTAGTAACAGGGTCCCGTTTTTATCCTTTGGGTACGGAACCCTAAAATAACATTGTCTATAAAGTTTTGGTGGGTCGGAACCTTTAGTGCGTGAGCCCGGTTCTTACTTGGCTGGTTTTTAACATACCTGTTCTATCAACTACACCCCATAATAATAAATGTTATCTACATAAGAGCATAATAAAAATCCACTCACAATAAAAAAATTTAATGACGAAAAGATGTACATAAATTGAAACAAATTATTACATGTTTTAGAGAAGAAAGTACTAATAAAGTACACTACTAGGCACAATGCCATACTATAAAACATGCTGTTGTATGTTTATCAGCTGCTTTTGCACCTACGCAAACAGTCCGCTGGAGAAAATAGTTTAGTATAGGTCGACCGCTTAACTGAGACGTTGTTGGCGCGGTGTGGGAGGGGTGATAGTTGTAGTTGACGAATCACTGAGCTCTCGCATCACGTCACCACACCCCTCCTGCACCGCGCTGCTACCTCAGGCAACGTCGCAGTTAAGAGGTCGACCTATAGTGTAAAAGGCGGACTATTTTGACGTGTAGTGGTAAACGTGAGATGTGAAAAGATTGCGATGGATCGATGACGTCAACTCTTGCATTTTTTGAGTAGCAACCTGAGTTTTTGCTGAGTTTATGGCAATACTCTAGACCTCTTTTTATTATAGACCTTATCGATGTCCATAACAGAGATCCTTTGATATTATTTCCTAGTGTGTGCTTGCCAAACCGAAGTTCGTTTTAAACATCTGTGCCCTAATTGAGTAACATCACAGAATACTTAAAGTACTACATACAGAAAGGCCACTCCCTTCCCCGCACTAACATCAGTTACCGCACCTCACCCCGCACTTCGGCGTATTCGTCGCCAAGAGCGCTCGCAAACACAAGTACCTCACGCACACATTCATACGTATACAAACGTCATTTTTTAATGTAGTAGTAGTAGGTAATTATTTTGCGAGGGTTGTATGGAGTGTCCGGGGTGTGGTAACATGTTATTAATCTGAAAGGAAATTGCTAATCCATTGCTTCGTATGTCCCAAGTTTTTTCCTGCCCAGCAACTCGATGAATGTTGTTGAAATGTCAGCCATTGCTACTGACTGCACTAGTGTATTTCGCAACTACCCCGCCGGCGCCGGTCACAGCCCTCTTTTACAAAGCTCTTAAATAATATAACTGGCGAAATATTATGGATGCAGTAAATACTATGGGTGCGCTTACTATAAAACCATGTGTTTAATTGATATCTCTTTTGTCATCAGAACAGTAACTTCGACCTGTTCCCGTTCATAGAAGACTACTTAGCCGAGTACGAGGCCAACTATACGGAGTGCATGAAGCATGTCAATGACAACAATACTACGAAGATGACTTGGACGTTCTGGAACTCCATGTTCTACGCGGGCACTATTTATACCACTATAGGTAAGGAAAATGATATGGAAAGGCACATTGTTATCAGAACTGATGGCTGATGGGGCAGAAAAGTTCTGGACTGGCGAAGAAGTACAAAAATGGTGGTTATGGTGATGTTGATAGGAGGTCTAGCAGCGTACGTCCTTCGACTGAATGATGCGGTAACAATGCAGTGAGAAACATAATATGGCTATAAAGATAATGAATTCTGAAATGATTGCCGATAGAGATGTGTGGAAGATTTAGAAATGCTGAGCGTCAGTCGATCCCAAATTAATTAGAATAAGGTTACTAAGGTAAGAAATAAGTAAGAAGACTCTAAGCTCGAGAGATTTCTCATAGTTTATTAACTGACTTCATTCAGCTTAGATTTATCCCCAGTCTTAAGCAAACTGTCTAGGTACTATCAATTATTTGAGTGCTGCGATATCTTCAGTATAGTCAGATGTCTTGTTAAATTCTATGAGAAGTCGTAATGACTAGATAACGAGCAAGTTTGTAGTATACTTAGATAGCAGTAGGTACGTAGAAAATGATGAGTTCTAAGCGCCTGATAGTTTTATAAGAGCAGTCATTTGTAAAACGCCGTATGAAAACAAAGCTTTCAGGCGCACGAATTTCATTCACTACTGTTTCCTGAAACATTTCTCCTGAGAAATAATAGAATTAATCAAAACAGAATACTTAATATTTTCTCTTATTTTGGCTTTATTTTTTTTAACATGTCCAAAGGTTTAAGAGGAACAATTTATATCCTTTTATAAAGGTAGACTAGAATAGAGACTAAGCGACGCATTCTTTTATGGCGGTTCAAACGAGTTTACACAAAGCGGCTTAAACGCATTAGGAAATAAATTCTTTATTCTAGCTAAACTCTCTTTACTAGAATCCTTTTATTTCTTTTGTTTTACGACCCACTATCCTACTATCTTTTATTTTCTTTTAAACATTTGTTTTCATTCAGTGTTATTTTAACTGAGCCTTGTTCTATACTCTTTTAAATCGCAGGCTTTCTTGGAAACAAGTTAGCTCGGGACGACCTTCAGATTATTTAATAAATAAGTTCCTTACATCATTCAACAATGCACTGCCTCTAGAAAAAGACAAGCGAAGTGTTTTTCAGAACTTTAAATAATATATAAATTTTTTTCAAGTTAAATGTGCTATGCAATAACAATTCGTAATAAAATCTTACGTCAACAACTTCACATCTATCTATTTATATCCCACTTTAACGTAATACAGTGAATATTTTATTCCAATTTAAATTGACCTTTTCTAATCGACATCTTCTTACAACTAGCTGGTAGAGTTTCTACGCAACGTGTCAAATAACGATGGTCACTTATGTCGACAACATTTTCTAGAGTACGACTGCAAATACGAACTGGACTGAATTTAGGTGTAGTTGTTTTAAATTTGGAACGCCGCCCGGCTGGCTTGGCGCTCTTCCGCTCAGTATCCCGCGTCACAAACGCACGGCGTGTATCACGAAAACTGTGACAACATTTACCATTCAAAGTTCGACACAAAAGTCAGTGAAAATCATTTCAATTGCCATTGCATCTTAACCGTTCAAACTGTGACAATACTTCAACGAAAATGAATTGCAATTTCTTATCAACGGGCGTTTGTTTACGTCCGACACTGTGGGGCGGCCAAAATAGATTCTTTTATTAGATATCTGCTTCGACCCCGTTATAATAAAGAAGTTTTGTTGTTGGGATCGTTAACGAGAGGTAAGTTTACATTTATTGAATTCTTATCGTTGTTGGCTTGCGTGATCTTATTTGTGTCATAATTATTGGCAGGAGATTGATTATTCACTGCCAAGCTTGATACCGCTCTGCCACTTTTGATCGAGTTCAATTCCCTTAGTCTATTGTGAGCGGTTGTGATATTCACAACTTTTTTTTTCAGTTACGGTGTGAGTGAAAGTTGGTGGTGATGAGTGATAGCGAATCCCAAGGAGAAGAAGAAGTAAAATTGAAATTGTCGATTCCAACAATAAGAGCAGAATCTGAACCACAAAGGACTAGTCAACCAGTGATAAAATCACCAGAAATAAGACTAAACGAAACGGAGATCATGGACGAAGACAGGCAAACTATGTCCATAAGAAAACGAAGAAACTTGTCCAAGAACAGAGGACAAGCTGCAAGACAGAGAGAAAAGACACCAGAACCTAGCAGAACTCTAAAGCCTCATGAGGATACCCCGACTTCTGATGATGAAGAACCTAAACCACAATTACCACGCCCAAACTCTAGGGAAATTGAAGCTGACAATACTTATGAAGAAATGAGACGTTTAGTGCAGGAAAAAGCAAATGTCAAAGATCCAGTATATGATTTAGATACAGAAGAAGTTCTCGAGCAAAGAGCAATGGCTGCTCAAGAACGTAGACGTAGAAGTATTTCACCATTTGCTTTACCAGATAAAGAGGAGCTTGCACATTTTTTGGAGCGCAAAGGAAGCTTTGTAGATCCCACTAATAAACTTTTGTCGACTAATTACGCCCTGACTCCAAAAGACGAAGATACTTCTCGACGTAATTCACTAACAATAGAACCTCCAAAAGAAATTAAACATGTTCTTTCTACTCCTTCTCCTGTCAGCAGTTCGCCAAAAGAGGTATTCCCTTTTGCTTCGCCCGGCTCCCAAAAAAAGGTTGAAGAAGTCGTTCACCCGGACGAAAAGAAACCAGAAGAAGCAACCAAGAAATTAAAAACTCCAGTTAAAAATGAAGAGGTGTTCACGTTTGAAGATAAAGATATTAAAAGAACTGCTAAAACCACAACACCTAAACCAGAAACACCGGGTGAACTTGTAACAAAAGTGATCCAATTAGAAAGAACGCCAAGCCGGAAAGTGATACCGGAAAATAAACCTAATGTGGAAGTAAGAGAAAGGATAGTTAGAACTCCCAGCAGGAAATTATCTACAGATATTAAACCGATTATTGTGAAACAGCAACCTCCTAAACAAGCAAAAGATGAAACACAAAGCCGTCCGCCACCCATCAAACCGGCCCGCAGCAAATCTGCTTCAAGATTTGGGGTCAGTTTTTTCATGAAACTTTTTTTTATACTGTTTGTCGCTTTGTTAATAGCACTTTATTTCCAATTGACATAATCCCAAACCCTGCAATACAATGATCACTATGTAAATAGTTTGCCATAATTTTGTAGAATGAGAGAAGCAACTAATAATTTATCCATAATAACATTTACAGAATAAAACTAGTGAAAGTGAGATGAGTGAGGATCAACATAATGCCAAAGTAGAAGCGCCAAAACGTAGAATGATGCCTGTGCCACGACGATACACGAAGAACAAAATGTCACCAAAAGTAAACCGTTCGCAGTCGGTACATCGCTCTGAAGACGTAAGAGAGGTAGATAAAACTGGAACAGGTATAAGTCAGACTAGTCGAGAGATCATGGAGTTGATGGAAAAAGCCCGAGCAAGAAGCTTATCTATGCCTAAAGATGATCCCCGGCTTCCAACTGAGTACAAGCCCAGCCATAAAACTTTAAAGACTCCCAATAAGACCCCAACCACCTTTAGGCAGTCTAGATCTCGAGGCGTGTCTTGTCCTAAAACAATTCAGATTATAAGTGAAAAAGAAATTTTAGCTGGTTTAATGAAGACTCAGAAAACAGATCTGGATCAACGCAGCAGGCAAAGCTCCGGTTACATTGATGCTAGTCAGTCTGAATATACGTCCAGTTGTTACTCATCATCCCCGAGTGAAAATGAGTTTGACTTTGATTTAAAAGAGCGAACAGCGGAGTTGACGCGTAAACTAAATGTACTAAGTCAAGAGGTTGATAGACGTGAAATGATGACGGGTATCATATTAGGAGCAGACGAGAATAATATTCCTAAAGTCGAAAGAGGTGAACAAAAGTCAGGGTTAAGGAAAAGATCTATAGCCGATTCCAAAAACGCGACTAGAAAAGAAAGCAAGGAGCTTGCTCAAGAGAAAAAAGCAAGGAAAAAATCTCTAGAAGATGACAGAAACAAAAAAGTTGTTAGATCGAGATGGAAATTCATTGCAAATTGGCAAGAGTTTAAGCAAGAACAACGTATTCACTGCGATAAAATAAGGGATTTGCGAAATAAATGTATTTGTGACCTGCTAATATTGATCATATTGTGTGGTCTAGGAGGAATGATGTTTAAAACATTAGAAGGATCGTTTGAAAACGCTTATAAGTGTAGTACAAGGAATGTCAAAAGAGATTTTATTGAAAATCTTTGGCGAGGAAGTCATAATCTGAGGGAAGAAGATTGGAAGTCGATGGCAAGGAAGAAGTTGTTTGAATTTGAGAATCAGCTGCATACGGCACACGAAGCAGGAGTTACTTCCTACAGCGGTCAGAGGTCTTGGAACTTTATGAACTCTTTCGTCTACTGCTTGACGTTAGTCACAACTGTCGGTAAGATTAATAGAATATACTTACTCATACACGAAAAACAACTCTTACCAATTTCACAAGTATTTAAGTTTTTATTGTACTTAAAACCTTTACACCCCACAGTGTATTTTTTATGCAGTTATTTCAATTATTAAAACGGATGAACTTGCACTTTTTTATTTCACTACATGCAATTTTTATCCTCACAGTTCTGTACATATATTTATTAATTTTTGTATTTCTTAAATCTAAGGAGTTTATATGTCTCATAGCTATGCCTGTCTCAGTATATATTTTTAAGTTCTTCAAATTGATATTTTCCAGGTTATGGTCACATAGCTCCGAAGACAACATATGGTCGCGTGGCGACAATAGCGTATGCTACCATCGGAATCCCTCTGTTCCTGATTCTCTTAGCAGACTTCGGTAAACTCTTCACACGAATCATCAAATTCTTCTGGGCATACATCAGAAGGTTCTACTACACAAGGAGCTGTAGGAAAGTTAGAAGAACCGCTCCAATGCAGGTAATATTTCTAGTCTAGTCTAGTCTAGTTTTAGAATACTTTAGATCAGGGATTGGGAATTTATGGCACGCGACCCCTTGGTGACACGTCGCTAGCTACAGAAAATTCTGGGCAGAGCAACAAATATAGGTTTCAATTCTCATAAATTGTTTCTAAATCAATTTAGAGTATTGAGAGCTGATTCTGTTTTTATTAGTAAACTATTTTTATTTGAACAGTTTTACTCAGATATTATTATCATGGTTTAAATGTTAAAATTGCACGTTGTCCTGAAGCTTACTATCCCTGTTCTAATTATTAGTAAAAAAATATAGTTTATTTTTTATAAGTGGCAACTTTGTTAAACGAGAAAAAAACTTATATTTTTTCTGATATTTTATAGTACTTAAATAGTATGCTCAAAAAGGCACCATTTGCCAAAATTTATTAGTACTCAGCATCCAAGCTAAAATGCAGGATAACAATATAAATTCAATTCTCTCTTACTTGCTATCTCTCCCATACGTAGTACTATTAAGTATTCTGTGCCCATACTTGGTTTTAGTCGTAATGACGTGGTACACCGCACGCTCTGCCGACGTGCACTACGCATTACGGCGTTCTAGCCATATTATGTCTAATAAATCCTGTTAGTTTATACTAAAATAGAATTTAAACCATTCTGCCCAACGCTTGATATTGCAGTCTTGCCAATTCGTTATTTAACGATAATGTTGAAAGATTATTTTTATTAGTAGGGTTGTACAAACACTTTTACACGTCCATCATATTTTAAAAACTATATAGATGAGTTCCACGTTTCCTATATGACTACTCTGGGAAGTAAGGCCAAAACAAACTCAGACGTCACAGTGTCTTTTAAAGACCAGACATATCTTGGTCAGTTCATGTGAAGACTAGGTATGTAGATTGGTATCTGAAATGGTCTCTTGAGGAAAGATCAACACAGATTGAGTGGATCTGTCCAGTCAGTGCACGCATTTGTCAGTAATCATGCAGCTCAACTTAGAACTTAAGGAGCTCAACTCACCACTAACTCATACCCGTCAACCTATAGTAGTCCACTGATGGAAATTGCCTCTCCAATCGCAAACCATTTAACACGATCCTCAACTACTCTTAATTAGCTACCAGTTAATATTTGTTTACTAGAGACCTTTTTTCAAAACAAAATAAATATAAGCATATATTATTAACAGTTAACACGAGAACCAAGAGATTTTTGAAGTCTTTGTTGTTGATAACCACAATCGAATTGCCGGTGTGCTCGAGAAACAAAGGGATTGTTTTCCTTTTAAAACAGAAATGAGTAATGAGTAACGATTACGCTCCGGGCTATATGTTGTCTTACATTCTTATAAAATGTTGTTTTGTGTTCGCCGGTCGCTGAATCAAAGTTGAGAAAAGTAACATGGAATTTTGTTATATTTCAGGAAGTAATGAAGGGACTGAATATCGTCTACGATGTCGTTCGTCGTCCATCACAGATATTCTCCGAAGAAGATATTCAAGAAAGTCCAGAGGGCCCACAACCTCCACCGGTTGTCAGGAAGTCAAGTGACGTGCCTCCACCTCTGCCACCAAAACCTGGTACCTTACCAAGAGATATCGACCTCGAGACCGATATGGAAACTCCGGCTCCATCAGTGTTTGAAATAGATGATGAGTTCAACCTACCGATCTCCGTCGCTGTCGTCATTCTACTCACATACATTAATATAGGAGCGTTCGTCTACAGTTTATGGGAGAAGTGGAATTTCTTTGAGTCTTTCTACTTTATTTTCATATCGATATCTACGATCGGACTTGGCGATCTAGTCCCCGACCACCCTATGTTCATGATGGCATCTATATTATACTTAGTTTTCGGATTTGCTCTTACTTCTATGTTCATCAACGTCGTTCAAGTGAAGTTGTCTAATACATTCAAACAGGCGAGTGCTAAGCTCGGTGCTACCATTGGTTTGAAGGTTGCTGATGAAGACGGTAGCCTTGTACCCATAACACCGCCGCCTACAGAAATCGTCCCGGTACATAAACCAAAAAGTGACAAAACAGACGAAAGCAAAAGTAAAGAACCTGACGATAATGATACTAAAAATAGATAAATATGGTTTCGCAATTCACAAATAACGCTCGAAATAATAATGTTTTAATTAAGCCCCGTTTGACGGTTGACAAAGAGCTCTTGAACCAATCAGAGTCGATCAATTTATTTATTATGTAGACTCTGATCTTTTCCATTATGAAAATGGAATAATTCGTGATAACCAGTGCTGGTAACATAACGTAGAAACAGTGGTATTATGTAATATCGTTGCTGTAAGCATGTAAAAGGTGATAAAATGTTACTAATTATTAAAAAATTAATTAAAACCGTAATGTGTTTGTTGCTGTGTGTGTAAATAAAGATTTTTTACATGTTGTTCTTGCTATATTATTTAAGTCTCCTTAAACACTACAACACATTAAATTATCTATTTAATAAAATCTTAAACTCATTGTCAGACAACGGACACCTTAAACCGCTGGGTCCTAGAAGCGACATGCTGGTTTCCTCACGTTGTTTTCCTTCACCGTTTCGAGAGCAGTGGTGACGAAATACATAATTTAAACAAAGTAAAGCCCCTGCTTGAGGTCGAACTTACGACCCCCAACTCGTAAGTCGCGGCCGTTACCACTTAGCCACCACTGCTGCAAGACTTGTAAACAGCTTTTCTATATTACGAATGTAAATCTACCCCTGAAGGGGTTAAAATATAGAGAATTAAAGTTTGTATGGAAATTCGTCATTAATGCCGATGAAAAAATGTCTTCGGGTACAGGGCTTGTAATAATAGAAGACACTAATTACTAGACTAGTTGACAGCAAATTTAATGAAAATGTAAAAGAAGCAAAGAAAGAAAAGTCTCGTCAGTACCTACTCGTTTTTTTTGTAAAAAGAATGAGGGACATACGAAGAAAGCGACAATGGTACAGATCCCAGCACATCGAACTACCCAAACTGTATTTTCTCAATCAACTTTGAACCTTATGCTTTAGCGATAAAGTTGAAAATCTATTAAAGAAATTTGACAGATTAGTAGCTTGATGTGCTGGCGTCTGTACCTATACCCCATCGAACGAGTCGAATGAATGCTCGATATATATTTTTTTCCGAGTCATTGTAATCAGAAATGGAAGCGACTTCGAGTATCGTACGTTCAAAAGGTTTCAAAAATTTCATTATGGCCGCATGTAATCGAATCGGTTCGATGGTTGAATTTGGTATGGTAACGAGCCTTTGAAAATGTTTCTTTGGGTTATTTTGCATTTCAAAATTGGTTTTTAGGTTTTTTTCCAATCAATCAGTACACATTATAAAGATACCTTATTATTTGACGCACAAGTGATCTTTTCTACGTCGGTTTTGGATTTTATATTGACGATTTCGACGTTGGTTCTGGTGTCTCATTTAGCCGCTCTATAGACTTACATAGTCAGTGGTAACAGAGGCAGCGACTTAAGAGTTGTAGGTCGTATGTTCGAACCCAGACAGGCGCTTTACTTTGTGTAAATAATTTCATCACCACTGCTCTCAAAACGGTGAAGAAAAGCATCGTGAGGAAACCGGCATGTCCTAGAACCAAAAATTTGAACACATGTGACATCTACCAACACGCACTAGGTCCGCGTGGTGGATTACGGCCCATTCCCTCTCACCGAGTGGGGGTCTGTTTCTCAACAGTGGGAAAATTAAAGGCTGATTATGCTGTATGCTGATGCTGGCCAATCTCAATGGAGACTCGCCAGGTACGCAGGAGATATTAAAGTATACTCTCTACTCACAGTCCTATGGGACAGCAATCCGAATCTACTCGTTGACTGGGGTGAGATCAGGCGCAGGACCAATGGCTTTACGTGCTTTCTGAGGCATGGGCTTTCAAACTCCGGGTTGTTACTGAGGAAATCCTAATAGAAAAATTTTTTGGAGGCATAATATGGCGCCAAAAATCGATATACCCAATTGATATACCCAGTGTCACTCTCACGGTAAATACGAATTTAACGACATCTCTCTAGCTAAAATCCATCGAGCCGTTCAGGCCGCAGAGCATGCCAAACAATTATACACACATACATACATATATACTCTCGAAAAACATAACCCCCCTTCTGGCGCAGTCGGGTAAAAACCCAATAACACTTTGTCCGGCCTGGGTATCGAACCCAAAACCTCTCACTCAGTAGCTACGCTTGCGAACACGAGACCAACGGAGCAGTTAAAAAAGGACTAAATACTAACGTTTCGTCAGTAGCGATTCTGCTGATAAGTTTCCAAACCCGCGCGGCGGGCGGCGTGCCGGCTTTTCGACGAAGGGCATTGTACTTTGATTGATTAATGTATTGTACTGTATTGTATATTGAACGCTTTCGATAGAATGCTCTTCAACCGATGAATAACATGGTTCGACACTTTAAGATTTTGGTAAAGTGAAATTTATTGTAAAATATTGTTTAAAGCTTTGGCACCTTACTAAGCGTTTTTCACTCCTTAATATCAAATACAAGTGAAAATTACAGATTTCCACGAAGGTCGTTATAATTTGACGGAACCGCTTTCCTATTATACCAAAGCGTGTACCTAAAATATGTAAATTAATGTATTCAATCAAAACACACACACAGTGGAAGCCTAAAGATGGACGGCGCCGCCGAGGCTCAGAAAGAGATGGCGAGATGACTTGGACGTGTACCGCGAGGGCTGGCTCGAGGTGGCGCGGGAAAAAGAGTTCCTGGAAGGATTTGTGGGAAGCCTTTGCCCAGCAGTAGGATAGTATAGGCTAAGAAAAAAAAATGTATTTAAGTAATATTTATGTGTTTATAGATCTGATAATGGCAAACTCCTAACATTTATAGTATTTTACATGGTTTTTATTATATTTGCCTAATTGAAATTGAAAACATAATATAACATAATAACTGTAACATGTTATACAACATTATTATTTAACTTAATATACACCATAATAATAATAATAAAAATTCTTTATATTTTTAAATGTTTTTATATATTTTTTATACTAATATTTAAAAATATAATTTATATGTATATAGTGAAATAAAGGAAATAATAAAAAAAAATATACATCAATTTGTCATATTTAAAATTGCGCGCTCCTCCACTGCATTTGCACGAATGCAAAATATATGAACGCGATAAGTTAAAATTCGTCACCGTTATTGATGTCAGGAGGTCTACTCCCTCCCCCCGAAATCCGTAGTTTCAGACGAAGTTAAGGACTCCGTATCACATACAACATTTGATTAGTGCGGGGCCCGAACTAAGAATAAATGACAACACGATTTGACAGTTGTCCCCACTCAATCAACTCAGCCTATCGCAGTCCACTGCTGGACATAGGCCTCTCCCAGACTGCGCCACAGCACCCTGTCCTCCGCCTTCCGCATCCAGTCCACCCCAGCCACCTTCCTTAGGTCGTCCGTCCATCTAGCTGGGGGGCGTCCTACACTACGCTTGCCGATACGCGGTCTCCACTCCAGGACTCGCCTGCTCCACCGGCCATCAGTCCTTCGACAGACATGGCCAGCCCACTGCCACTTCAGTTTGCTTACTCTGCAAGCTATGTCGGTCACTCCGGTTCTTTTCCGGATAATTTCATTCCTGATTTTATCCTTCAAAGAGACTCCGAGCATAGCTCGCTGAGCGACCTTGAATTTGTGGACCAGCCCGACCGTCAGCGTCCACGTTTCAGCACCGTATGTCATGACGGGCAGGACGCACTGGTTGAAGACCTTAGTCTTCAAACACTGCGGGACATGCGACGAGAAGACTTGACGAAGTTTTCCAAATGCTGCCCAACCCAACTGGATCCTTCTGTCAGCTTCCTTCTCAAAGTTGTGTCTACCGAGCTGGATGACTTGCCCTAGGTAGACATACTCCTTCACAACTTCGAGAAGCGACCCTTCGATGTGGATTGGACTTGGCAAGACGTGCGAATTGTACATGACTTTCGTCTTGTCCAAATTCATGCCGAGGCCAACCCGCCGGGAGGCTCCATTTAGGCTGTGCAGCATCTGGTTTAGCTGTTCCAACGTCTCTGCCATTATGACGATGTCATCGGCAAATCGAAGATGGGAGATGTACTCGTCGTTAATGTTGATACCCTGTCCAGTCCAGTCCAGCGTCTTGAAAACGTCTTCCAACGCGTTGGTAAACAATTTAGGGGATATTACATCCCCCTGTCTCACCCCCCTGAGCAGTTGGATGGGGCTGGTTTTCTGATTCTGGATCTGGACAGTCATCGTTGCAGCGTCATACAAACATCTCAACACTTCGATGTAGCGCCAGTCAATTCGACATCGTTGCAGAGAGGCCAGAACTGCCCATATTTCGATGGAGTCGAAGGCTTTCTCGTAGTCCACAAATGCCATACACAGCGGCTGATTGTACTCCTCGGTCTTCTGCACAATTTGTCGAACAGTATGGATGTGGTCTACGGTACTGAAGCCTTTCCGAAAACCGGCTTGTTCTGGCGGCTGGAACTCGTCAAGTCTCCTGGCGAGACGGTTCGTGACGACCCTCGAGAACAGCTTGTATACGTGGCTCAGAAGTGAGATGGGTCTATAGTTCTTCAGTAAGGATTTGTCACCTTTTTTGAAGAACAGAACCACCACACCTCTGCTCCACGCCTCGGGCGTTGTACCCTCTTGGATAACGGAATTAAAGAGACTCGCTAGCTTCTTCAGGACTGGAGCCCCGCCCGCTTTAAGGAGCTCTGTCGTTATTCCGTCATCCCCAGGTGCCTTGTTGTTCTTTAGCTGCTCGAGAGCCGCCCTAATCTCGCATTGGTCGATATCCGGGATGTCCTCACTCCCGATATGTAATTACTCGCCCGAAAAATTGAATATTGTCACTTGTTTTGACGGATCAATTATTTTCGGATGGGCCCGTATCTTCGTTGACGAATTTAGAAAGTAGACGCCTGTGACGATTGTTGAATGACCAATAACAGTGACCAATTTGAGGGCATGCACCTCTATCATACAGGTTTCACGATTAACATCGGTGGAATAATTATAATTGTGCATAGCATATATTCTTAGAGCCTTCTGTTCAAAAACCGATCAAAGTAGTGCAATTATCTATATAGTCCCTTATTCTCTTAATTTCCTTTGATGGAACATGTACAATCTCATCAATGTAACTTTTGATAACATTATTTTTGTAATATTGCACCATAAATGATTCCAGCGAGTCCGCTAATTGTTTGAGCGCGTTTTTACATTCTTTAAGACTAATATCCAAACTAGTCACACTCACATGTGAGTTTATATCATGACACTGTGATGCACGTTTACGTAGATTAAAAAGACAATCATAAACTATTTTAGTATTCAAAAGTTTTTCATGTTCTGTTAAAAGGACCGTGTTTTCAAAAGCGCACTTTTTATCAGTATCATTATTGCTTCGGAAGATTTCCATATATTCTTTACTTAAATATTTTGTGAAAAACTCGCAGTAAGGCAGGTCTATATCGCCTGCATCAATACCATTCTTTACGATGTTTATCAATAAGAGATTCAAGATCAAGCTTGGCATAGCTGTTGGAAGAAGTTCACACTGTGGAGCCATGTGAGAGTACCTCGACCAACCAGTTAGAATGATACCTTTGAAATTGTAAACGTCTGTTTCTCCTCCAAATTTGTAGTCTAATATAAACCTTAACCAGTTCAAAAGATTTTGAAATCTGTTTGTAATATTAGGCATTCTTGCATCTCTACCATCAGCGCCTTTAAATGCGGAAGCTATCCATATATTTTTGAAGTTCATATATAGAGTATATAAATATTTATGAGAAAACCGTGGATGAGCGGCGTACTGCCACGCTACTGCTTCAACATCATCTAAATTAAACCTTTGCGGCTTCTTGAGATCAGACAGCATGTCGCCCCATATAAGAACTTTTGTCGCCGGACTTAATTCTTTTACCATAGAAGTAACATCTTTCACGTGTTCGACGAATAAGTCACTGAAAACAAAAACGAAAATAAAGTGAATTTGTAAGGAAAATTGAAATTTATTTTGATACTAGACTAGGAATCAATACCATCATTATGATCGTAGGGCCTTCCTTCCAGGGCTTTAGTTTTGTCTGAGTCAGTAAATATAAAATACTAACGAAAATAAACAGTAGTTAAGTCCAGTAATTTTATCACTAAAAGGTTTGCAATGCACCTATGTACAATTCAGCGTATTATCTTCGAAAATAATTTTCTTTTGCACACAGTGCGAGATGTCATGTGGCAGGGGCCTTAGAACTAAACTGAGCGAGATGGGACCTGTTGATAGTACCAACTAGAATTTGATGTTGTTCGCTTCGTCTTGTCTCATCATCTGTAGTAGTCTTTTACCAACTATGTTGGGGTCGGCTTCCAGTTTTAACGGATACAGCTGAATACCAGTATTTTACATGGAGCGACTGCCTATTTGACCTCCACAACCCAGTTACTGGGTATATGATACTCCTTTGCCCCATCTATCGTAAGTATATTTAAAAGTCTTTGTAAGTAAGACATTGATTTGGTACTCACGTGGTTTCCATCTCCATGTCTCTACATTTTTGACACTCATTTATTGTATATACTTCGTCGCAACCAATATGTATGTGCTTCAGGGGTTTGATTGTGGCATGAAGATCAATTACCTGAAATCGAGGTGAAAATGATAATAAAGATAAAGCCACAAAACTTGCTAGGAATTATACAAGGCCAAATAAAGTTAGCTAAAGAACTCCGCAGACGTGATCGGTCAAAAAACAAAATCTAAACAAAAGGAAAATATTTGATGTGCATTTTTTGGGGTCAACGACCGCTGGTAGCATACTTGAAGTATGAAGTTGTTTGTTAAGAACGTTTACGACGTACGGCATTTCATACAAACTTACAAGTCAAAAAGCTAGTGAAGAACATTTTCGAAATGTCTTATTTAAAAAAAGATAACTGGAAATCTCTGTATCTATGGAAAATTTAAAATCAGTCTAATTTGGCAGTAACAATATTTTTCGTAAATGTTCTTAACTAACTTTTTAGACCTTTGTATCCTGCTTATGCGTACGAAGTTTAATTAAAATCGGTTCATTTATTTCGAAAAACAAGGGCTGGAAACATAACGTCGTACACGCTCTTAAGGAAATCTTTCGTTTTTGTTTTGTCATGTTTAGATAACGTTACCCATCACGTTCGTGAAGTTAACACAAAATGAAAACTGATTTCAAAATTTTAAATATCTCTACTATCAACGGTCAGTGACCCCAAAAAATATCGATAAATATATTTTTTTTTATTTTCATCATTTCAGCTAAAAAAACGTCCACTGCTTGACATAAGCCTCCCCCAAGCACCGGCACTTCGACTGGTCCTGTGATTTTCGCATCAAACGGATTCCTGCGGCCTTCGGTAGGTCATTGGTCCACCTTGCGGGAGGCCTTCCAGCGCTAAGTCTTCCGGTACGCGGTCTCCACTTCAGGACTTGTCTGCTCCACCGGCTATCGGTCCTTCGACAAACATTGTGACTTCAGCTTGCTTACTCTGTAAGCTATGTCGGTAACTCCTGCGGTTCTCATTCGGCTGCATACCTACTGTTATTTGGTACTTTTTATTAATTAAAGAACATCACCTACTAACTTGTTTCAACATAGCAGTAATTAATTCATGGCTCGATGGGTTGCTGGGGCATATTTCCGCGAGAGATTGATTCAGCTCCCTGAGGTGAGCAAACTCCTCCAGTTTCAAGACATACTCCATGTGCCCGAAGGTTTGAATCAAAGGTATTATTTCTATGTTTAGAATTTTGGCTTGGTTGATTAGCCTTAAGAGCTGAAAATGTAACATATTAAGGCTAGAATGTTACTTATTGTAATAGTCTAAACAATGACATACATATTTCTATATAAATAACTGGCTATACGCCCCGCGTCTTTGAGTCTCGGTCCCGTGGGAATATCGGGTTTTTCCTATTTGTTAAACCTGGTTGTAAACTATCTGTGTGCCAAATTTCATTTGAATCCGTTAAGTAGTGTAGCGTGAAAGAGTAACAAATAGGTATCCACGTATTCTCACAAACTTTCGCGTTTATAATATTATTATAGTATAGTAGAAAAGGACAGGATGTAGGATAGGATAATAGGAAAGTAGGAATAAATCAAAATAGAGCAGAAACAATGGCAATTTCAAATACCAATTTTACGATGTTACAAATAGGCTGATAGGCCGTATCTACATCAAAAAGTAGAGGCCCCACGTGTAGAGTTAAAAAGGAGGATTATCCAAAATACAAGACCCAAATAAAATACCTGGACAAATTTTTACAGGTACTCATGAATATGAAAAACTTCAACGCGAGAGCCAAATTGGTCGCAGTAACTAAGCTAGGGCGGCCAAATGGGTTAGGTTAGGTTAGAACTATAACCAACCGCGTCATCTGGATGCATAAACATCCAAGTTGGTCGCAGTTATTTGGCTATTTTGTGTTTTTAGGACCCCAAGATAGAAATGGTTTAAGGTGAAGAGGCGCAATCTATACTAAAAAATATTTTAGGAGAGCGTGTTCAAAAATATTTTAGGAGAGCAAAATGGGAATTATTGGAGGTTTGATATTCGAAATGGAACCATACAGGAAACATGAAAAAAAAAATTGCTGTTCCATATATTATGATCGTGTAAGTAGAAGTAGATACACAACACAAAAGGTGGTTGAAAATAGCTGTGTACCGAAATGTATTATTTTTATTGTGCAAGAGAAGAACAGCAGTTCATGTATGTGTAATATGCCATTTTATTGTAACCCCCTTACTAATAAATGCTGTATTAGTCTCTGTATAGTTACACAACGCTTTGTCTTCTTCTTTCAAAAGTCAAATTAATGCCGACTGAAAGAGAGAAATTGGTGTGTAACTATCCATCTGATATAATACGTTTATTAGTAAGGGGGTATGTATTTTTTTTTGTATTCATTTATTTTTATGGATCATGCATGTGGTCTGCAACAAAGATTTTTTTTATTATTGCACTTTTGTATGGAACAGCTATGTTTTTATCCCTTTCTGTAAATTGTTCATATTCATAAGAAGGTACATACTATGACCATAATAAGTAATCGAAACTTACCTCATTCTTCGTGTATGAATTTTCAGAGCTGATGTTAACAAGACGGCCTTCATAGGGGAACATGTCTTCATATTCCACAAGGATTGAATTCACTCCATAAACACTGAGTATGGGCAGGATAGTTACCATGTAAGACAGTTTTGGAGGCGAGCCTTTCAAATCGAAATGCACCGTCACATACTGTAAGTTAACCGAAGTTTTCTTGACTGGAGCGTTTGGACTAGTTTTACGTGCCGTAAAAATACACAATAAAATCAATAAACTCGATAAAATAAAAAAATATTTAAATCTTCGCCACATAATCGTGATGCAAGTTTTTAGTAAACGTTTTCGGTACCTAAATATCATTTCCACGGATTGTATTAACAGTTTAAACTTTTTTTAAAATTAATCCGTTATCACGTTATTTATTACTCGTAGCACTGTAAAAGTATGAAGGTTTTACGAGCTGAGCAAGTAGCCGACGTGAAATGCGAGGTTAACTGAACGAAGAACACTTTGCATATGTACGGATTCAGTGTGTGCTATAATCTAATTTAATTTCAGATATTTTTACGAATACGAAGAAAGTGTGTTAGAGATATAAGAAGGTATGTACTTGACGGCGCGTTGACGTCGAAATCAAAATGTGAACGTCAAGATTGGCTTTATGGTCGTTGTCAAAGCCACTCTAGCGGAGCATCGTGTCGATGGTAGCAGGGAAGCCATATTTAGGAAAAAACAAAAAGTTTGACACAAAGAGATTTAAAGATAGGTAAAATAGAGAGGCTATGTTGGACGGAACTACAGATGTAAAACAACCGATTTAAACATTGATATATTAAATGAAGGTACTATACTCAGTCACAGCGCCTGTTCCTACTAAAGTGAGTGAACTAATAGTCATTAAGCACTCAGTCGCGCACGGAACATCGTTGATCACACAGCTCAATGATTTCAGCTTTTTTTGCTTTGATATATTAAATAAAGGTAGATACGTTACTCAGTCACAGCGCCTGTTCCTACTAAAGTGAGTGATTGTACTCACTAAGCACTCAGTCGCGCACGGAACATCGTTGATCACACAGCTCAATGATTTCAGCTTTTTTTGCTTTGATATATTAAATAAAGGTAGATACGTTACTCAGTCACAGCGCCTGTTCCTACTAAAGTGAGTGATTGTACTCACTAAGCACTCAGTCGCGCACGGAACATCGTTGATCACACAGCTCAATAATTTCAGTTTTTTTTTTGTAAAAAATACGCATTAAAATAACTTCTTTTGCAGCTAAACAGTGTTATAATAATACAAGGAAGAAAAATAAGACACACGGCATTACTTACCAATCTCAAATACAGCCAAAAATGTTAATTTGTTGAAAATTATAATGTTGCGCGCCAAAATTAATGCCTACCACTAGCGCCATCTAGTGTCGAGTATCGATACTAGAACTTTCTAGAACTATCGACATCTGGTCAGTCGGGGCCGGTATGTACTCGAACATTCTAGATGTTTCTACAGTAGAAGGTTCTGGAACTATCTGAGGCCCTATACAGGGTGAAATTGAAAACATGCAACCAATCGAAATGGGAGATTGTACTTATCATTATGAGCAACTTTTATTATGGGACCAAACTTGAAATCGCGAAAAAAAAAACCAGCTGTTCCCTACATTTATGTTCGCATAACTCGTCAAAATGTAGGGAACAGCAGATTTTTTTTTTCGCGTTTTCAGTTTTGCTCCCATAGTAAAAGTTGTTCATAATGATGAGTACAATCTCCCATTTCGATTTGTCGCATGTTTTCAATTTCACCCTGTATAAGGCCGGTATGGACCGCGACCGGGGTTAGTATTGGATAGCGATACAAGCGATACATCTGAAGTGATCTTCGAGAGCGACTTTCAAGTGATCAGTTATTGCAATTGTGTGTTTAAAGGTGTAATTGGTGTTGTTAATTAAAATGTATATTTTTTTGGTTATTAAATCGGCAGTTTTAATTATCCACGAACCCCAAGCTCTTAACAATTGGTGTCAGAGAAGCGAGCATTAAAATCATGCCGATTTTACCTAAAGACGACACTGAGGGTACCCGTACCCGGAGTCAACGCCAACAGGAGACGGACCAGAGACGTTTTGGTGGAGCTATGCCACAGAGGTCGGAGGGCCAGCTACCGACTACGGAGGCCGGCCCGTCCGCAGCAGCTCCATCATCAGCAGCTTAGTTTTCCTCATTTCGATATGTGCACATTATGAAGAATCACGTTATATAATCAACCTCTAACGTCCCACTTCTGGGACACAGGCCTCCTCTTTTTGAGAGGGAGTGAGTGGGCCGTAATCCACCACGCGGGCCCAGTGCGGGTTGGTAGATGTCACATTGTCTTCGAATTTTTGGTTCTAGGACATGCCGGTTTTCTCACTGTTTTTGAGAGCAGTGGTGATGAAATAATTTACACAAAGTAAAGCGCCTGTGTGGGTTCGAACCTACAACCTACAACTCGTAAATCGCGGCCGTTGCCGCTGGGCCACCACTGCTCTCTTCACACTACATAACATAAGAGCAAGTAATAATCTAAAATAGATAGCGAAAGAACAGCTTACCAACACGGATGATATCTGTAGCATTTGGACTTGAACCTTCTGGCTCGATGCCAAGATTTCTCAAAGGAGGATTTGGCAGAGTGCGGTATGACCGTATTACCCTGGCCTTGAACTGAAGCCTTTATTACCAAAGCTTTCACGGTTTTAAGACCACAAACGTATCCTAATGACTCACATAATGTGGCTGTAACTGAGACGGTTTTAGCAAAGAGGTTGCGTTCAGTTCGAATGGGATTTGGAGTACAATATTATTGGGCTGTGATTTTCAAAAGCATGCAGTTCCATTAAAGCTAATGCATGGTAAACATGTGAGTAACGTCTGTGTTAATAAGTAATGATAAATGTGTGGATGATATAAATATCATCGTACTTTTTTTTTAAAAATAAAGTTACCTTTATTAGTGTAAAAAACGGGCCTTAAAAAAGGAGGTGAGAGGTGGCTATTCTGAATTCAAATTTTTTTGTGTGTCCAATTAGGGCTTTTGATACCTAGGCTTTTGTCTTTCGTAAGGCATAAGGGGCTATATTTTTTTTTTTGCGTCCCGGTTTTATCATGCGTTGTGATTAATGCTCGTGCCTTTTCTGTGAGAGAAGAGATCTCTACCCTGCAATGGGACAATAATAGGCTGGTATGATTATCTTCTTTTTGCATCAATTATAATAACAATATTTATTATCTGTGTTGACTTTGATTGGACAAATATTCTCCTACATTGCACCACAAACTATTGGCTACAGTCCAGTTATTTTATGGCACATGACATTTACGAGTGCAATAATGGAATTGTGGCAACACTGTCAAATTTCCCCCGACGCTACGGCAGTAACATACAATATTGAATTTTTATCTGGCCACATTGCAATTTTATTTTATTTTGCGCCTGTGGGTTAACCGGGTAGAATTGGAAAAACAAATAGTATGAACATTTTTACTTAGAATTTCAGCTTCGTGCATCACCTATTGATACATAAGTATCATAAAACAAAGTCGCCTTTCGTGTCTGTGTGACCCCGTGGTTTCCGTGGTTCTTCGAAACTGAGCATCGGATTTTGCTACCGTTTTCAGGATTCTTTAGAGAATTTATATCGGAAAGGTTTGTAATATGTAATTATAAGGGTGGAAAAGGGAGAAATCTACATCATTTAAAGGACTAAATCCGTTTATATGTCATTATAAGGGTGGAAAAGGGAGAAATCTACATAATTTATATCTAAATTAGTATTTCTGTGGTATTTCACGAAAACAAAAAGTTGTGTCTGCACAATTTCTGGAAAAATAATATATTGATAGCTTTACAGTCAATTCTAATTTTTATAAATGATTGTACAAGCAGTGGGCAAAGGTAGGTTGAACAGCTGGCTCCCGAACTAGGTAAAAGTTAACAATTAACAAGCTAATAATTAACTATCTTTAGTCTTAGATAGTTTACTGTAAAGGCCAATAGGGCTGGTCCAATTTCCGTTTTAATTAAGCGCCCTAAGTACACACAAGCCCTAAGCGCCCTAAGCCCTAAGTATACATGTAGCCTATAGGTAGCCTAAAGCAATGTGCAGAGGAAGCACTTAGCGACAGTAACTCAAGTTGAGCGGCGATGGTCACTACCATCCTTGCGACTCCATTTTATGTTAAGGCCAAGTTTTACTCTGATCTCATAATATGTTGCTAAAATTGTTTATTTATTATATTCAGGAAACTTACAGCTGATTTATATAGTGTTCTTAAACTGAAGACCATTTACAAGTTTCCAATGATAAACACCAAAAATAAAAACGAAAACAAAAAGGTCGGGACAAAATACCTATGTATAACATACATTATCTAATAGTACACGATCGAATAATACAAACTAAAAATCATTTAGACGTAAACAATTACTTTTCCGTAAAGAAGCGATTCTCCAAATGCTGAAGCCAGGAAATAGTAGGTATTGAAAATGTGCAAATCATGTTCAGTATAATTATATTCATGTTCAGTTTATTAAAACTTCTGCTTACACGGATTAGAAACGAATTCAAACGATTTTTTTTTTCTTTTTTTATATGTGAAAGTTTATTAAGACGCTCGTTAATCAATTGGATGAAAAATAAAAGAGGGGGCCATTCCAGGCATTCTAATCTAAGTCCTAGTGTCCTAATATATCAAAAAAATAGTTCTCGTTTTTTGACATCACAATAATAATAGTGTTTAATGTGTTTATTTCATGTTATGTATTTTTGTGGTGTACAATAAAGTATATATAAATAAATAATATAGACATTATAAAGGCGAAAATTTGTGAGTGTGTTTGTATGTTTGTTACTTCTTCACGCAAAAACTACTGAACGGATTTGGATGGATAGTTTCTAACCAGGATTAACACATAGGATTTATAACACTTTTTATCTTGATATCCCCACGGGATCGAAACTTATGCGGGTGAAACCGCGGGGCGCAGCTAGTTGATTATAAATATATCTCCGAGATGAGACTGCGAGTTGCGACACATTTGAACGTTTTAACGTTTTTAATAACGGGACTGGCCGGTAGATTTGAATGAAAAAAATTAAACTATTAGTTTTTATTCTAAAAGAACAGATGTCTAAATAGTACCAAAAATATCTCCTATACAGGGTCAAACTAAATTAGCTGACGAAACTCTGCAGAAAAGAAAAACTATTTGACGTTTTTTTTTTTTGGTAACCGAATGAGGTTCGGGTTGAGAAAATCTGTTTTCTTCTGTTCTATCGTATTTAGTTATCGACACCCATCACGTCAGTGAATTATGCACACCCAAAAAAAAATATATTTGAAACTGACCTGCCATCTAATCTCTTTACCACACTTGGTTGACTGGTAGAGAATGCCTAAGGCATTAAGTCCGGCTTTGTACCTTTTTGTGCGAAAAGTTTAAATAAATAAATAAATATGTCAGATGACTACACTAACTGCGGTTAATAACCCTTCAAGAAATCATCAAATTAATTTGTTTTATCATTTTTATTTTTATCATGTTTCGATATCGAGAGTTATTCCAATCTGATACCCTGAACCCCTTAACCCCCACTCACCTCGATCTCCATCGCGTCTGCAAAGTTTCACTATCCAATTTAATTTGACTCTGTATTTTTTGTATTTTATTTATCGCAAAATCAACTTTTCACTAGCAAAGAAACACGGTTCAGTACTAATTACTACGAAATACCAACAGTCATAACTCTTTAGCTAAACTTAAACCCATTTAGGCGAACCAAAACAATACTGTACAAATAATTATCTTCTAAGTTTGATATTTAGATGCTATTTATCTTACGAACAAGTCTGCGTTCAAAGTTTTAATTGGCCGCATTGTTAACTATTTATAAAATTGTATTTATTTAACAACGAATAAAGGTATAATAGTGGTATCCCCAAACTTTTTAACAGCGCTCTTGATGAAGTGTTTAAAAAGTTATCGGCAAATTGGGAGAGATGCGCCATTGAAGTCGGTGGGGTGCGGTTAACAACCCTCCGCTTCGCTGACGACATTGTCGTATTTTCTTCCACTGCGGCAGAACTGGAGCTTATGTTAAACCAACTCAGTGATGCAAGCCTTGAGGTTGGACTGGCGCTGAACGTCATGTCGAAGACCAAGCTGATGTCAAACACCACTAAATATAGGATCAGAGTGAATGGTGAGGAATTGAAATATGCCCATGAATACATCTACTTGGGCCAGTTAGTCTCTTTCCAGTCCAGACAAGACACGAAGCAAGACAAGGAAGTCTTAAGACGAATCGAAAATGCCTGGAAGAGCTATTGGTCCATGAAAGAGCTTATGAAAGGGAATCTGCCTTTGACACTATAAGCGAAAAATTATGGAAATGTGCATCCTTCCCATTCTGACCTATGGATCCCAGATTTGGTCTTTGACAAAAAAAGTCCAAACTCAAGGTTTGCCAACGTGTCATGGAGTGCAGTATTTTAGGCGTTAAATTCACAGACCATATTCGCAAAAACACACTGCGCTCCAAAACACAGATTATTGACGTTGCTCAAAAATCCGCTAAGCTGAAGTGGGACTAGGCTGGCCACATCTGCCGTGTGCCCAATAAGCTGTGGGCCAAAAAAAACCACCACGTGGAGCCCTGACACAGGTAGAAGGCGTCGAGCTGGACAAAACAAACGACCAGTGGTCCACTTTAGCCCTGGATCGAAAGAGCTGGAAGTCATGGGGAAAGGTCTTTGCCCAGCAGTGGGATGATGCAGGCTAACAGTAACAGTAGTACCTATTTATCTATTTAAAATCTAGATGTAACCCTTTGTCAGTAATCTGGATTCTAATTTCTTCTTGAAGTTTCGTGTACCTCCTTATGTAGTCATTGACTGCCCCGTTAGTCTCGTGGTCGCAAGTGTGACTGATGAGCGTGTGATCCTCGGTTCGTTTCCCAGATGAGCGTGTGATCTTCGGTTCGATTCCCAGATCGGGTAAAGTGTTATTGGGTTTCTTCCATTAGAGATTCTTCAGTAGCAGCCTGGAATTTAGAAGTTGGTGGTGTGATAACCCCCGTGCCTCAAAAAGCACGTAAGCCGTTGACCCTGCGCCTGATCTCTCCCCGGTCGTGTCGGATTGCCATCCCATCGTACTATGAGAATAAGGAACAGCGAGTGCACCTGTGTTTACGCACACACTTCTGCACTATAATATCCCCCTGCATACGTGGCTAATCTTAGTTGAGATTGGCCACTATGAACGAAATCGGTCGGAAGGATCATGTAGTCATAAAGACCCCTATAAAATCATGAAAGTTCGGAATTTTGAAAACTTAGTTGTTTTTATCTTTTAAATAACCAGATCCTAAGGTACAGAAAGCCTTCCCCTTAACACGTCATTTACCGGGCAAGATTAGAGCGAGCAAGCCGCAAGCTCTAAAATCTAATGCTTGTATCACCCCGCAACACATTAGATTAGGGCTTAGATTAGTTCTAGACTTGTCGCACTGACTTTTACTTAGGTACTGCATCTTCTCGTGATATTTTTACGTCGCACGTCGTCAAAAGATGAACATGTTTTACAAACTCGTTCTAGGAAAGTTTTAGTTGGACGCGGCGGTTGAAGTTGGTGTATTGAAGCCTTCTTAGATAAGTAGATACTCTTTACTTGAGTGGATTTTCAAAGGAGTATCTACTTTTTCTTGGGGCTCGTAAATGCACGCACGGATCCGAAAGCACATAGAGTCGTTGGTCACGACTGCCATTTGTAAATCTTTGACAGTCGTTCCGCGGGTAGTCAGAAGCCCAAAAGTCTGACAACCTGTCTGACCTGGAAACATTTTTATGTTAACAAGTTAGAGTTCCATGAAAATATACCAATATAAAAATGTTGTTCATCCATACTAATATTATAAATTCGAAAGTAACTCTGTCTGTCTGTCTGCCTGTATGTTACCTTTTCACGCCTAAACCATTGAACGGATTTCGGAGAGATAGATTGCATCCCGGGGAAGGAAATACGAGTAGGATACTTTTTATCTCGATATTCCCACGGGATCGACACTTCTGCGGGTGAAACCGCGGGGCGCAGCTAGTATCTGATATTTTGTTAAAAGTATGATCGTTTTCAAAACATTTAAAACTTTTAGTCGAATATTTTCAACTGCATTTAGCAGAGAAATCAACTGTCTAAGTTTCTAAGTTGTGTAGCGGAAGGTACATAGATAGGGTTGCTACAAGTGCTAAAAGTGGTTCATCCAGACACTGGATATCTTGTGAACAGCTCAATTTGGTTGACTATGAAAGTTCCTGAAAGCATTTTTGTTATTATTAACTAGCTGTGCCCGCGACTTTTTCCGCGTGCATGTCGGAAAACAAATTATTTTAGATTTTAGTTTTTTCGCGCGGGACCATAATTCTTTTTCAAAAATAAAAGTAACCGTTTCGGAGATTAGCCGGAACAAACCGACAGACAGACAAAATTAAAAAAAAAAAATGTTTCTTTTTGTTATAAGTAGGTACCGTATATACCTTCATATGCATTTAGTAAATAGCTGTTTCTGTCAGCGTCTGTTGTAATTTTGAAATCAGACACTCCTAATTTTATTTATGTGTACAAATGTTTTATTATACTTTATTATTGTACACCAAAAAACCTTTGGTTCCTCACTGGTCCCCAAGATACAGGCGCCGCCTAGTTTGAGGACCGTCTTAAAGATCCAAATGATGACCGCTAACAGCTACAAACCGACGTTAAGTTAATTCGTATTTGTAACATTGGTTCAATAAATTTATTATTATAATTTATTTATTTATTATTATTACTGCCAGAAGTCTCCCCCATATTTGTCCAGTTCTCTTTTTGTTTTGCTTTCTCCGGCCAATCTGGCAAGAACGAGACCAGATCGTCACGCCAGCGTTCCTTGGGCCTCGGCGACGCCGCCCGTCTTCAGGCACCTACTGTGGGACGATACGGGTACATAATATCTATCCTCATGTCAAACTAATAGCCAACATTGGCGCTTAAAGCATTATATTGTGTTACAAATCGCTGCAGGGAGAAATAACGTACTTAGTTTTTCCACACTATAATGCTAAATCGAGTATGCATCTTTTTGTTAAGATGCGCTGAATGAGAAATTTGAGGGATGGCAACATACCTGCTAATATGATGCCTGTTTGATTGCCTCTCAGTTTTATAAAACGTTTATTTAAATGTAAAATATAATATCTATTCTAGTAACTGGTAGCCCTAATGTACGCCAGAACGTCGCCGGTTGCGTGACGTCATGGCCTCCCGAGTCACGACACCATAGCTAAGTACTTACTAAGATACTGAGTAACTTCATATACATTGTATCAATGCACGGTAGCAGCACATCGCAAATATGTATCACAATAATAATATTTATGTTTTCGTTAGTAGTAGTTCTATATCGCGCCAATAGATGTCGCTACGTGTTACCAAAAAACCAAAGATATAATCGGGTAGCAAAAAAGCTAACCACGACCACTATTTTCGCTCTTCTCGCCTGAAACACAAGACTACCTAGTTCAGGCACGTAAGTCTTAGGAATATAATTTACATTTAAGCAATTTTTTTTATTATTTTTATCAGCCATTTCTGTCCCACTGCAGGGCAAAGGCCTCCCTTCCCTCCTTCCACTTATCCCTATCCAGTGCTGTTACACGCCAATCCTTGTGGAAAGAGTCGAGTTCGTCCCGCCATCTCATTCTGGGCCTGCCGCGTTGCCGTTTGCTGCTGTTTGGGACCCATTATGTGGTTACTTTAGCCCATAGCTCCTCCGGCATGCAACAGATGTGACCAGCCCAGTTCCATTTTAGCTTGGCAGCCGTGTGACCTACATCGGCAATTTGAGTTTTAGAGATTTAAGCAAAACTGTTCTAATTTTCATGCCTTATAATTTTTTAATAAATATATTATTATGTTTTATTATTATTACTTAATGATACCTATATGACGATAACTGATATTTATTCTATAAATTGGTTAAAAAAGTTATGTTTATACGTCAAAAATAAAATTATGATTCTGATAGTACGTACAAGTTGTCATCGCCGCCTATGGTCATCTACCATATATACTACTCTACACGGTTATATTACTACATATCAGGATTCATATAGGTACATAATGTCACCTGTATACAGGGTGACAGGGACAACGACGCCGCAGGCTGTTACCATGGATCCTGTACATTATTCTGAACCACCTGAGTTGAATTAAAAAAAAAAACATTATCTGTTTGATCTAATACATTTTGACCGGTAGATTTTAATTTGATAACCGATGAAACATTTCTACTCTAGGGGGTCTAGAATCATCAATGTTTAGAGTAATAAAAAAAAATCAACGTTTAGAGAATGAAAGAAATATTTTCCAATTATATTGCATTTGCATTTTTAAATACGAGAACACAAAATTAGTCCGATTTCATTTTCAAACGGCTAGCTGTCAGATATTGCAGTATGAAAAGCGTTTGGCAACGGAATCTTTTTAAAATTCGATGTTGCATTGTTTCATGCCAGCGTTTTTCGTTTGTTTTTTAAATTCGTTTGTTTTGAAATTCTAAGCGATTTTTAAACGGTTTTATTAATGTGCCAGTTAATTGTGTGATTATGTCCTTTATTGTAGGAATAATTCTTGATTACAGTCATAGATATCGATATCCGTGATTACAGTTTTGGTATCGTTTCAGTAAGACTGGGTTCAATAGTTTTAAGCAATTTATGTTTTGTGACTATGAATGATTTTAAGTCCTCATTATTAGGTTATAAATATGTGTTGAGTCTAGCTGGCAAGTCTAGTAAGTTTTTCAATAACGTTAGTTTTTTATCAAGTGCATTAACTTGTTAACATTTTGTTTATCCTAACTTTAGTCACATACAGGGCATGGAACCGGTACCAAAACCGTTTTCCATACCGTTTTCTACATGACACAATTATTTAAATTGTAATTAACCACAACCACATTCAAGCTAATTAAATTCACCACATACAACATTGTAGGTTAAATACATACGATATCTTAATCACCAGATCAAATTTCCGGTAAATTGTTCTCCTAATGTACTTGTCAAATGCACACTAACCGATTATGGGGAACAATGGGATACTATCGCCGTTAATTCGAATTGATGCCCCGATATTGACCTGACTTTGCTCATGGGATGAAACAATGGTACTGAGTGGCTCTTAGCTAAATCGATACTAAACACGGGATGCCTTATGGGCCCCGGGACCTTTCACATTTGCTCGTTTTTTGTTCGGTTTTAGTCTTACATACGAATACATGATCACATGATCTGACCAAAATTTTGTCTGGACTTTAGAAGAGACTGTGACTTCTGAGTTTGGTTTGGCCTTTCTTTTCAGAGTAGTCGGCTAGGAAACGCTGACCTCGTCTAGTTTTTTTTTAAATATGATTAATGTGTGTGTTTTTGTACTAGTTATAGAGTCAATCAGGTCATTCATTAGTCAAGTCATTGTCAATCCCTAATATCAGGTGGAATAACAGCACACTTCAATTTTTATTCCAAACATTTATTAGCATAATAATTTCAACATTCTTTCTAGAATTTAAAATAAACCGCGACTTTTTAGTAAATTTCGGCGTTTCTTTACCTATACCTAGGATAGATGAGCAAAGAAATGTAGACCCTATCTAGATAAAAACTAATGATGTTCTAGTTCCCTCAAATAAAGCATTTCATTCTACAGATTCATTCTATAGTGGACGTGATATTACGGAATTAGATCCGTTTATTACAACTGCAAGTCATTGCATTGTAAGTTGATCTCCTTTCTATCTTGATAGCACAGAAAATAAACTTGAAAAGTAGAGGATACGACAGCACCAGTCAAGTTTCGACAAAGGAAGTTTTTACGGCATAACTTTGTATGGGCCGACCGCTTAACTGAGACGTTGCCTGAGGTAGCAGCGCGGTGCGGGAGGAGTGTGGCGACGTGAGGCGAGAGCTCAGTGATTCGTCAACTTGTGACAACTATCACCTCTCCCGCAATGCGCAGCTACCTCAGGCAAAGTCTCAGTTAAGCGGTTAGCCTATAGATTCTTCTTATTTTGAATACAACAGACTTGCTCCTACTACATAAAACGATCATAACAGCTTCATCTGCTATATAAATAACACAACATAACGTAACGCTTGCTTTCCCCGAGGTAGAGGTGTACCTACAGTACATCTACATTTCGTCAGTTATGTTTAAGTCTCATGTAATAGGGGACGAGCCTATTGCCATCAGCCGGGCACAAATCCAGACTCCGGGTTGTTACTAAAAAGATCCGGATGGAAAACCCAATAACACTTTCGAACCCAGGACCTCATGCTTAGCAGTAGCGCGACCAATAGACCAACGAGGTAGTGTTATAGAAATCTTTGTGGGAAAAATGTAGCTAAAATATAAAGCCAAATAATATTTGAATTTGAAAAGATATTGACGCATCTGAAATTCTGAGCCACAAAGAACTTTTTTACATGTCAATCTCGTACAACAGGGGCGGAATAATTTGTGTTGAAAAGGCCGTTTCTTTCTCTTTGTGTTTATGTTGAAATAAATTATCAACCTAACTCAGCAGGCCTTTTCAACAGGCTACTCATGTTTTTTTATCCATATATTATGACAAAGTTTTGTAACAGGTCAATCGACTCATCTTTCCTGGGAACCCACACTTTGAATAAGACTTACTCAAAGTATCTCTTGAAACTTAATAAAAAAATTGAAATGCGTGAAAATTTACATTTGACATCTGTCAACTTTAAGTAAAAAACTTTTTAAGAAAAAAAAAAACCGACTTCCAAAAAAACACTACAAAGTGAAAAATAACTTTATTTCGGAAGTCGGTGTCTTTGGATCTGTATTTCAGTTTTTTGCCACCGACTTCCGAAATAAAGTTATTTTTCACTTTGTAGTGTTTTTTTGGAAGTCGGTTTTTTTTTTCTTAAAAAGTTTTTATTTCACGCTTTTTAGTGGGTCTGCTTATAATTTATCTAAGTTACAATAGCCTAGTGATTATCGCCTTTTACAAACAAAATATTGCTTTTCCCGATGCAGGGAAGTTAATTGTTGAGGAGTTCTCCAGGTCCACCATCAGCTCCATATCACCATTCACATTGTGACGAGCATAAATTGCTTAGCAACCATATTAAAGTAATCGAATCGCAACCCGTGAAATATTTAGATATTATTGAGTGGTTCCGGTGGCCATCTGTGGTCTTCATAATCAGTTCCACTTCACCAAATAGTGCTTTCCGAGAGCAAATGCACGAGTTACTATAAAAAATACCCAAATCGCTATAGGTGTGCCTATAATATTTGAAGAGTTCCTTCGATTTCTCCAGGATCCCATCATCAAATCTTGACCTGATGCTTTTAGACTAGATGCTGATAATCCTGGCTGCAGCATCAGGCCAGACTTATGTCAACATTGCATTGAACTTAAAATTTAGTCCTGTTTAAAATGAGCCCAAACACGACTACGGTGCTGTAATTTCAAGGTTGGTACTTTTTCTGATGCTCCTGGCTTCAGCATCAGGTCTTTATGTACTTCGGTGTTCCTCATTAACAGTACGTTTATCCACACATCGACCCTTTTTCAATGAGCCTAAACACGATATATCTGCTGTTAGTTGTCGAGGAGTTAGGTACTCTGCAGACTATCCTGACTGCAGCATCAGATCATGACTTGATGGTCATTTATTTATTTATTTATTTATTTATTGATGATCATGAGACCAAATGTGGCAAATGCCCTATCAAACATCAAAACAATTTACTAAAACAGTCCTTTCCTGTTCGAGTAACTTCTTACTGTTAAGGAGTTGTACCTTCCATCATCAGCCCAGCTACCTGAGATGGTGACAACCATTCGCAAATACACAAGATACTTCATAAAACATGCGAAAAACAATAAGTGAGCCTATGAAATTTGAGGGTTGCCCTCGATTTCTTTAAGATCCCATCATCAGATATTGAAATGGTGACAATGGGACCACACGGGAAGCACCAGCTTTCAAATAAAAAAAAATCATGAAAATCGGTTCACCCAGTCGCAAGTTATGAGGTAACAAACATAAAAAAAAAAAAAAAAAAATACAGTCGAATTGACAACCTCCTCCTTTTTTTGAAGTCGGTTAAAAAATACATTATTTTCAGCGTACATTTATCTTTCTGTATTACCCACACGTTTTCGAATTAGTTAGTTCTCCAAAATTTTGTGAAATGAAATGAAATTGTATTTATTTGCCAGAATACAGGTACTTACAATATAACATGGTAAAATAATTTTAGTCTCACTGTATTCGACTTATCGGTCGTGCAAATATTTCTAGTACATGCATTATAATATCATGAAATTACAACAATGTCATTACCTAGTCATAAGTCACACATCAAATCATAATAAAATTACAATCTTGCTTCGTTAATATTAATTAGACACATTACATTATAAAATATATTAAAATTGTGTATAAAGTAGGTTATATCTCTGAAAGATATTCACACAATATTTTTGTCTTTAATTAGTAGGAATATGAATGGAAAAGTTTTTTACTACCTGCTTGTGCCGCATTCAATAGAAAATATTGAGAATGTAAAACTGTTTTTAATGTTTAATTTATATATTTATTTTCTGACTTACGTCTAACATTACAGGGAATTCTATTGCGATAGTGTACCTACTTGCATATCGAAACTCTTATCCTAACTCCTTATTATAATTTTTTTTACAAACAATGCATTCTTTGTGAACTCGTTCGGAGAACCACAGAATAGGTCCGTGACACTAGCTATGAGGTTGAGAGAATTGTATTAATGAGAATTATAATTTAGTAATATAGGTATACTTATAATAATAAGAATATTGAGAATTGTATTGTCAAATTGTTAAGTAGCTTACAAAACAAGTCCGAAGGGAGTGTAGATCATGTAATTACAGACATGAGACTTTTACGTTTTGTAACTGAAATAGCAGCGCATCTGCGATGATGCATCTATGTAGTACCATCATTCTCATCATCATAAATCTTCATTTATCTCAACATCTTAATACAGACACTGATTATTATAATGCACAATCTTAAATAGAGAAAGAAACGTGTCTGTGATAGGGGGTCTTGAGTTACAGATCACCCGGCTCTCTTAGATTAGACATTTTAGTTTACACAACAACGGTTGGAGATAATAATATAATGTAATGAAAGTTAAAATTGCAATTAAGTATAAGCAAGTACAAAATTCAGAAAAAAAAATCTAAGAAATATATATTATTAATTATTGGTGATTACTGAATTATTCCACTATGCCCCACCGGCCGCCTCACTGGTGGGGCAAAGTGGAATGCCTAAAATTACTTACGTACATACGTAGCTATAGTGAAACTTATATTTTGGCAAGTGAATGAATTTGAATTTACTGTCAGTTATTTTATTTAATATGTCCACAGAAAATATATTAGCGGTTAACTTATTTATGGCAAGTGATAGAAAAAATAAAAGAAAAATAAACTCCTACTGACATTGAAACATATCTTTTGTACACATTTTCGCTTATCATCAAGCCGCTGCCACAAGGTCATTTCATCCCATTCAAGACGTGGATCAAGGAAAATTCTAAAGCGATATTCCTTAATTACCCACGATCAAGGTCACCTCTCGCGAGGTCATCAATTGGAGTGCTCTTCCCAACAATGGACGGGTGTCGACCTCCGATACGTCAAATAATATCTAATGACCCGAAACAGACACGGAATTGGTTGAAAAGCGGAATTTCGTGGAACAATTCCAATTTGGCAAACGTTTCGCTATTGTGTTGAAGGCGGCTGATGCATTGTTATACAGCATGGATGCTCATTATTATGTAAAGCGATTTATTATATTGGCAGGAAATGGGGATCGTATTAAAATAAAATTCGGTTTATTTTAGGGAGAAAATATTTTCAAACAACAACAGACTTGGTTCGCTTCTCCGGTGTTTTGAATTTTCCTTGTGGATTTTTTTGTGGCAGCCCGGAGTCGGAATTTGAGCCAGATGTATGAAATAAACATTATAAGCTGATTATGCTACAGGAGCAACGTCAGCCCATAATGTTCCCATTACTGGGGCACAGGCCTCCTTTAATCAACCTCAGAAATAAAGCACAAACCAATTTTATTCAATATGTGTTTGTTGTGTGCGCTATTGTGTTAATTGTACCAAAACTATTAGCTTCCAAACTTATTGACGAGAAAATCATCCAATTTCAAAACTTATTGTGGCTTTTAAAACTAAACTTATTGTAGCAATTAAAACTAAACTTATTGTAGCAATTAAAACTAAAGTTATTGCGAACCAAAACTTATCTTTTCCCACCGTTCGTTTCCCGCCATCTGCCCATGCCAAAACAACCCCGCTTACGTCATCCGTCCGGTCAGTGTAGCCACAGATAATAATACTCTACGTAGTGTAGCCAACCTTTTAATTCCTTTTTATTATTTATGTTATTAAAACCATACACTCCTCTCTTCGAGAGGAAGTGTGTGAATCTACCACGCGGGCCCAAAGCGGGTTGGTACGTAGATGTCACATCGCGAAGCCCACGCAACTCTGAATAATCCCGGTCGTATTCTTTACCACCGTAACCTTTCCGGCTTATTATAGTGTCCCTGTATATCGTGTGTACGAACTGTTAAAACTGTTAACAATAATAATAGACTTTCTTCTTCGTGTATAACTATCCTTGTATGTGCCATACAATGTGCCTTTCATCTGTGAACGTTTCTGTGATTTGTGTTTCTGCAATATAACCGTGAGTAGAAAACAATCACTTTTATTTACTCTCGCTCACCTCACAAGCACAACAATTAGTGTACATATAATAACACTAAATACTTCTGCCCAGAGTTTGGAAGTCAGCGGTGTGATACCCCCGTGGCTCGAAAAGCACGTTAAGCCGTTGGTCCTGTGCCTGGTCTCTCTCCGGCCGTGTCGAATTGCCGTCCCATCGGACTATGAGAGTGAGGGAAGAGAGACTGATTGATGTATACAAAATAAGAAATTTCACACGGACGAAGTCACGGGCAGAAGCTAGTATCCTTATATAGGGGATGGAAGTTTGTATAGGAAACCCAGCATTTCTTAAGTTAAGGATATGGAAATTCAAATTTATGCTTTTGGACAGAAATAAAGAATTATGCGTTTCAACGTAAAATCTTCCCCCAAGAAGTGAAAATTGGGGATGATTTATAAATTCACATGTCTGTTATATTGAAATTTTTGTGTACCTCTTTTTAAACGATACAAATATATATTGGAAATATAGTCTGTCAGTTAACTTTTCATGCCATAACGGTTGATTGGCTGATTGATTGGATTGAACGGCGGAATTGGATGAAAGGCATACGTATAGTCTGCCGGGGTCGCGGGTTGTTCGAAAGAGATACCGTGGCCCCTGAGAAGTTATTTGATAATTTCCCACCCAAAAAAAAAAGGCATACGTATAGTCCATGACCTGGGTAGGCCCGGCATGGCTGGGTGGCCTAGGATACTTTTTATTCCTGTCTCTTTTGTGAATTCCCGTGGCATAATTTCCAACGATCACGCGGGTGATGCCGCGAGCAAAGCTAGTATTTTCATAATGGAATTTCTTAGTATCCACCCAGAGTCTGGATTTGTGCCTTGTAGATAAGCTCACTGAACAAATGTGGGGTGGACTGCGTTCTTCTACATATACCCTTTAGAGAACACAGTCGTGTTTTGTCTTTTTTTGGGATCCTGGGGTCCCGGAAAGGCGTACGAGGCGCCGAAGCCAACTCGCAGGGGCCCGTTACACGTTTTTGATGAAATGAGGCACCAACCGACGATTATTCCTGTTCGCACTATGCAAGTGCACTCAAGGATGAAGAACATAGTCGTGAGTGATATTATTATGTTATAATTATAGAATTCATTTTGTAAAATCAGTTGGATGCGGGAGGGTTTGGCCATAACGGCGAAAATTCTTGGTGAAGACTGGTGGTCTATATCGAGTAGTGGACGTCTTTCGACGAAAATCCACAATGATCTAGATTTTATGTTTCAGAACTAAAGAGAATACATATAAAATAATGCATTTTATTGTGAGCCTATTTCTTTCTTTTTCCTCCACTTCTAAGAAACTCTCAAGGTTTCAATTAGGTAGATTAAAAATCTTCATAAAGATGGCATAATTATGCTGAGGGTAGTAAAACTTATTGTAAATGCAAACTAAGAATGAAAATTCTTTACTTTGTTATTAAAAGCACGTACCAGCACTAAACCGCTCCATTAGAGTACCGGTAGAAAAAAACTATTAAAGACTTTGAATAAAGAAGCGGGACTTGACTGAGTTTCAAACTGATTCCACAATATGACGAAATTGAGCATATTACAAGCAGAAGCAAACGTACATTGCTGTAAGGATATTTTGGCGCTCGAATAGCGTTGGAACGAGGGTGCTGTTAGTAAACATTTGTGCAAATCTTTTGAAATGTTTTGAAGAAACAAGATGGCGGAGTTAATTCCGAAAAGTTAATTCCCCGTTCCAAAAGAACCTTGTAGCGTTATAATAATATGTAGATATGTACTAGCGACCCGCCCCTGCTTCGCAAGGTTTTTACGACGGATAAAACAACGATAGTCTAATATTAACCTCTCAGGGACGGGCTATAAAGAAAAAAAAAATGAAAACCGCATCAAAATCTATTGCATAGTTTAGAAGAACAGCGTATTCACACAGACAGACACGAAATAGTGAGTCTAACTTATATATACACATGTACAGACGCTAGCATATCAAGCTACTACAATCATCAATAGATTTTCAACTTTATCGCTACAAAGTAAGGTTCAAAGTTGATTGGGAAAATTAGACAGTTTCGGGAATCTTGATGTGCTGGCGTCTGTAAAGTACCCGTAGACTGACACATGCATGAATTGACAAGTCTGTCAAAATCATTGTGATATTTATTCTTGACAAGATAAAATCGCTGTTAGGTTGCTGCTGTCAGGGGTAAAATAACTGTGAACGGACTGTATAGGTATACAAAGAAGCTTATAGATAAAAGTGGAGGCAAAACTCTAAATACCTAAGTGAAGACTACTGTAGTCGGACCTCTCTTTCTGAATCGTACATATGACACAGAAAACACATATTATCACTGTCTCGTTCTTACGTGTGTATTTAGAAAGAGAATGTCCAATCACAGTCATCTTCACTTAGGTATTTAGAGTGTTGCCTCCACTTTTATCGATAAGCTTCTTGAGGTAAACTGCGTTTTGATTGAAACGTTTTTTGCAGTATTTTGCAAAAATGGTCCATTTATTTATATTCATAACACTACCACATTACATACATTTATGTAACATATTAGAAGAATTGCTCCGTAAAGAGCATCTTCAAGTATTTTGCATTCAATCCAGGGAGACATGACATGTTGGTCAAACTGGATTGACCAGTTTGACAAACATGTCATGTCTCCCTGCTTTCGACGTTAATGTCTCTCGCCACAGTCTCGTTAGCAGGGCGAGCGGGACATTAATCAGGCACTCGTTTGTGCTCAGTCTAGGTTTCTACACATTATTCATAGACTGATTTCGGTCTCATCTGTTATTTGGACAGATTTATAAGTCATCCTGACTCGGTTGTTATGAGTAGACTTTTATTTCCCGACATTTCTTTAGATTCTAATAATTTTTATAACAGGATAAAATATGGATTATTTTTCCAGAATAGCTGTGAAAAACCTTATTTTTTACGGTTTATTTTGTACATTTTGAGAGAAAGGTAATTTGTTGATACCTATTACATTTAAGAAAGTCAAGTGTTCTAGTCGAAACGAAGTATCTAACATCATCTGCCTAGCCTTTTCCCAACTATGTTGGTGTCGACTTCCAGTCGAACCGGACGCAGCTGAATACCACTACTACTACTCCACAACCCAGTTACTGGGTAAAACGGTACCCCTTAGTAAGACTGGTTGTTAGACTTTCGGGCTTCTGACCACCCGTAACGACTGTCAAAGATCCACGAATGATAGTCGGGATCAACAGCTAAACGTGCTTTCCGAGGCACGGAGGGGCCACCCATCTACTGACCAACCGCGGCAAGCAGAGCTTAACCTGATCGATCGACCCGTGCGGCTGTTATTTTTTAGTTACAAGCCCCTCAAACGAAGTATCTATATTTTGATTTAAAAGAGAGGGACTTTCTTGTCCGTTTTCTCCACAGAAACCTACTAATCTGGAATAGGCAATAAGCTTCACCTTTCTGGTTGATCGACTCCTTGACAATTCAAAAGTGTCTGTAAGTGGTATAGTTACCACGAAAGGTAAAGGTAGTCCTTTTGGAAGGGGCGACTAGAATCAATTCTATTTTAAGGTAATTTTTGACGTTCAAAAGTGCGATTTATGTGCCTATTTGAAATAAATCCTTTGACTTTGAGTGGATTCATTTAAATAAATGCATTGGGTTTCAGTTTGAGGCTCCTGAATATATCGACACGAAACACACATCTGTTTTTGACAGCCATTATTCGGTACGATGCCGATGCATATTATATTCGTGTCCGATATTTGCTGATATTCGATCGTTGGCGGACACCGGAGATATTCGATTTTGAACTGAATATTGAGAGTTCCGATCTGTTCGAAAACAATATATGAAAATATTTGAATAACGTGGAGTTAGTTATTGCTGTTTGTTGTTTGAATAACTTTGCAACATTGTTGGGTTGTATTTATTGGTGTTGGGCGAGCAATTACGTGCATATTGTTAAGGTAACAGGTAGGTATTATGAGCGGTGGTGGCGTATTAGCAATAGCACTAACTTACGAGAGGTGGTTGTGTGTTTTAACCCAGGCCTTATGCACTTAATCACAGTTCATAAAACAGAGGTTTGCTATTAGACCAAAAGAGTAGGTACTGGGTCCGCGTGGTAAAGGTTTAAGTCCCAGCTGAGCAGTGCGAACATTATAATTATCTAAACTAACTACATATATAGCCTGTATGTTCCCTCTACAGGGCAGGGCAAAGACCTCCGTCTCCCTTTTCCACATAATTCTGTCGTGGAACATTACCGAAACCAATAATACGAGTATTTTTTAACTTCTAAAAATATTCTCGCATTTTGCATTTGAAAGCCATGAAGGCTAAAACCTCTTTAGTATGTACTTACTTATAGACATAAGTGTTAATATATATTTTTTTAAACGCATTTCATTGTTCTTGTTATTTTCCATATTTTCCCCAACGAACATTAGACAGGCTATTACTACAACAAGGCCCTTTGTACAGTCAAGAAAAGAGATAAGTATGCAGGATCGTCGGATATACATAGTTGAAGTTTAGTAAGAAACCGATGGATGTTGTCGACTGAAATTTAATTTGATAAATGCGCTGTTTTTTTTTCTATTAATAAAATTAAATTTTATTCGATAACATCCATCGGTTTCTTACTAAACTTCAACTATATCCGACGATTCTGCATACTTATCTCTTTTGTTGACTGTACACGGCATGGTTTCATAACCGTGACGTAGAAAAAACGTGTCCGTGTTCATGCTTCCATAGTGATCCATACCACACACTGACGAACCGAACCTATACACTGCGTATAAACCGTGCTGTAGAAAAAACGTGTCCGTGTACAAGCTTTCGTACAACACTGACAAATCGTGCCTACACACGGCGAATAAGCCGTAGTTTTTCACGGCAAGAAAAACGTGTGTGTACAAAGTGCTTAAGTGAAACCTTGCCTTTACTGACATATGATCTATTTTTGCATAATATCTCTGTTTCATCTGTCGACAATAGCTGCACTATTCTTGGCTCAGTGCTCCAGCCTGAATTTTAGTGCATAATCTGTGTATACTAATGTGGGAGGACATTTGGGAAGGAAGATGATATCATTCGTGTCTGCATGTAGGTAGGATTTACTGCGGCGGTTTGTATTAGACTTGAACATAAAGGAAATTATGGTTTAATTGAATCATAACGTTTCAGATATGATTAAATATGGAATTGGGGCAAACCAATGTAGTTAATTATTTAGTAATGGCCGCGACTTACAAGTTGCAGGTCGTTCGAACCCAGACAGACATCTTACATTGTGCAAATTATTTCATCACCTACGCTGCTCTCAAAACGGTGAAGGAGAACATCGTGAGGAAACCCGGCATGTTCTAGAACCAACATCTACCAACCCGCACTGGGCCCATGTGGTGGAATATGGCCTATTCCCTCTCACCGAGAGAAGGCCTGTGTCCCAGTAGTGGGAATATTATAGTCTGAATAAGCAATGTATGATAATGCCGAAAATTCTTCATGGAAGATCCCAATAACACATTGTCCAACCTAGGAGTGAAACTCAGGACCCACGCTCGACCATTAGACCGACAAAGCAGTTAAACAGGTAAATACATCCCTACCTAACATATTACATCACGCCCTGTAATGATGTAATCCCCGACGAGTTATGCAGAGATGTACCTGTAGTCATACATCACACACACACACCACAAACATTACACATTCACACGTCCCATACCATACCTTATTTTTGGGTTTGAAATTTTATTATCAAACTAGCTGCGCCCCGCGGTTTCACCCGCATAAGATTCGATCCCGTGGGAATATCGGGATAAAAAGTATCCTATGTCCTTTCCCGGGACTCAAGCTATCTCTATACCAAATTTCACACAAATCGGTTCAGTAGTTTAGGCGTGAAGAAAAGACAGACAGACAGACAGAGTTACTTTCGCATTTATAATATTAGTTTAGAAGTTTAGATAACTTCTCCCGCTCTAGGCGGAGCGGGAGGGCAAGTCAAAATTTTACTGACTAAAACCCACCCGTGTTCCTTCAGTTGCCTGTGCCAAAGACCACGGTAACTCTTCCGAAACCATAACATGCCTGAAATCACCTCTATAGTCTCCACTCAGTAATTTGTACCCCGAGCCCCAAGATATAAACCAACTGTCTATTTTGGGGCCCATTGGCAAATAACATATTGTGACCTAGCTGTAGGTAGTATTTTAAGCTACTCGTGTCGTCTCAACTTGCTTTTCACCTGTTTACTGTATTACCTGGACGATAAAATATTTTCTATTTAAATTCAATAGTACAGTCTCATTTCGCCAGTTATAATATACAGGGTGTTACGGAAAGGGTATATCAATACAAACGGGTTGAAGAGTGTATCTGGTCTAGAATCTCTGTACAAAATTTCAGCTCAAAAGCAGTAACTTTGAAAATGCTTAATATTTTTTTATTTCGATAGTTTATTAAATTGAAATCATAACAAACGTGTCACCGCACTACGAGGGTCACTATCCATTATCTGTAGTGTGTCTGTGCGCCTAGTACACGCACATCACGCTGCCGCGCGCCAGTGCAGCGCCGTGATGTCGAAATAAAAAAATATTAAGCATTTTCAAAGTTAATGCTTTTGAGCTGAAATTTTGTACAGAGATTCTAGACCAGATACACTCTTCAACCCGTTTGTATTGATATACCTACCCTTTCCGTAACACCCTGTATTATGGAAGTCACTTGTAATTGGGGCTCGCCTACCCACATAAACAATAATTTGTTCTACAAGTAGGATAACGTCATGATAGCCCACAGCTCTCTTATTCATCGTTCCTGTGAACCCGTCAGTCACGCTGAACGCCTCAGTGCGCAGTGCCATGCATATGTACAACTTTGATGTGATGCCAACTCCACTGGACGGCGGATGTTCCAAGAATGCTAATACAAGTGCCTGGCGATGACAGTTCGTTGAATTGTAGTCGAGAGTGATGAAGAATTCATTTGTTTATTTTGTTTATTAGTAAATAAGGTGTTTTTTCCTGTATCCTTAAATAATTGCCTAGATTAAAAGAAAGAAGGTAAGAAAAAAAAATAGGTATTTGGGACGCGCACAGGAAATACAAACAATAAAAAATAACATAAAACATTAAAATTGTTCTTGTCTAAAATTATAAAAAGTTGTATCTATGTAATGGTGCCCAAGATACAGGCTGTGCCTAGTTTGGGACCAACGATACCTCCATATTGTAATTTTGAATAATATTATGAAATAAACGATTTTTTACTTTTTTTATTTTAAATTAGTATTAAGATTCCGTTAGAGGAAATACCAGCCTACACGTTTCTAATACATTGAAACATTGTTATGTGGTTGTACTGACTTTAAGATTGTGGCTGCTGATGAAGTTCTGGACCAAAGCAATAACCAGAAAGTATATCGTAAAGCGTAAAGGAGTTTGGAAGCCGGCGGTGTGATACCCCCGTGCCTCGAAAAGATGTTAAGCCGTTGATCTTGCGCCTGAACTTTCTCCGGTCGTGTCGGATTGCCGTCCCATCGGAGTATGAGAGTGAGGGAAGAGAGGGTGCACCATTTCTGCACACAGACTTGTGCACTATAATAACTCCCGCGCCGAAGGCTAGTATCCGCTGAGATTGACCGCCATGGCCGAAATTCGGTCTGGAGGACTCTATCTTTTCGTAAAGATTAGTAGGTTACCGCAGGTGACTTGTCAAGATGGAGCGAATGTTCATTTTTGTTTTTTCATTCCACGTTCACACGACATCGACAAAATTACATAGCAATGAACGTTCATCTGTTTTATTTCATTTTTCGATTATTCGGTAGGCGAGTGAGTGCCCAAGCCTAACATCATTAGATCGTTTCACTAATGATAAATTTTTCACTCTTGATTCATTTTGTGTTCAGACGTTTCAGTTCCAATGAAAGATGCCAAATGAAAGACGAAAAGTGAAAAACGCCAGAAGGCTAATTCTCGTAATTTAAAACGTTCAAAATCTTGTCAAAATGTAGGGAAATTAGAGGTATTTTTGACAGATTGAGATTGCAAGATCAGACTCAACGTTCTTAACACTTTGACAGCCAAGCATTTTATTTATTTAGTAGTGTAGTGTGTAACGTAGTACGTGAACCGCTGTCAAAGTGTTAAAATTACGAGAATTGCCCCTCTGATATCTGCTAAAACAGATTCAAGCTTAAAACAGTAGGTACCTAGTTTTTAAAAAGGTTTTTCGAAATTATCTAACCAACAGACTCAAGCTAACACGTCCAAATGTATTTTTATTTTTCCCTGCATAAACGAAACAAAAATCCTACATCGTATCAAGTACACGGACCATCTATTATTAGAACGGTTATAATGATGGATTTTTCCCTAAAACCTGAGACCCTCATAACGAGAGCGCTGCGTGAAAAACAGGGGCGAAATCTAAGTGTTCGATTCTGTATTTATGTTTGGAAATGCGTGGGAGTATTATATGTATAGGTTGTTTCGATGGAGGTTGGGTTGGAGTGTTAGCTATACTATATTTATATACTAGCTTTTGCTTGCGGCTTCACTCGCGTAGACGTCGGAAATTATCCCACGAGAACGTAGCGTAAGAAAGAAAAAATAAGTTTATTTGTCAAGGAAACATGTGCTTAAAAAATACAATCAATAATAAATAAAAATTAGAACAAAACCTACAATCGGGATATAAAGTATATATTTTCTCCAAATCGAGATTTACCTGTGTGCTTTTCATTGCCGGTGTGAATAGGAAATAGACATACTCGTACATACACGAGTTATTTTCGCATTTATAATATTAGTAAGTAAGGGGAAAGGAGAGTATGGATAAAAAGTAGTTTTAAGAGAGTACTTTTTAAATTAGTTACAAAAATCCTACATCTTTTCTAATTTCAGAACAAAAAGGTATAAATAAATAAAACAATATGAATGCATCTCTTCGTAATATTTATCTCAATGTTTGCCGAAGCTCTTATTGAAACTTACAAACTGGGATATATTTCCACCTGCGACCGCAGTTGCCGCTGACGGTTTCAAATGTTGGAAAATAACATTGCAATGATAAATGTTAAATGTTAAGTAAAGCTCGCTTTGAGAGGAATTGGATAAAGTTGCTATTGGACACCGTAGCTATTCACAAGTTGTGACCATAAATGGTTTTCTGATTTGGTTTATACCATCGGCATCACAGTTTCCAAATAATTTCTAGTCCCCAGAAAAATGAATAAATAGGTATAAAATTACCTTTAGGTGAGTGCTAGTTATCCGGAATAGAATACTCTTTACTATGTACACCATATAAATTACAGACATAAATATATAAATTTTACAAAGGGTGACATGACGGGCGGTCTTATCGCTAAGATCGATCTTATAAAGACAACCATTGGATGGATTAAAAAGGGGAAGTAAAATAAGGCATTGATGCAACAACAAAATAAGTAATGCTTTTGAATTACGAAACATTAACTTTGGTAGATTACAGAATAAGCAAGCTGAAGTGGCAATAGATCGGTCATATATTAGGTCCTTACATATGAAATTGGCGTTTTGTATGGAAGGAACAAAAAGTCGAATATTTTTTAATATAATATATTTAATTAATCAAAGTATGAACCATTGTTTTCAATGCACTTTTGCCATCTTATAGGTAGTTCATTGATCCCTTTACTAAAAAAACCAGTCGGACGGGAATCAATAAAATCTTTGAAGGCGATTTGGACTGCCCCATCGGAGTTGAATTTTTTCCCTTGCAAAAAGTTATCCAAATTGCGAAAAAAATGGTAATCTGTTGGAGCAAGGTCCGGGGAGTACGGAGGATGTCTAAGACATTCCAATTCAAGTAATGTAACGCAGCAGTCGACGCGCGTTTGCCGGTTTGCTTCAGTCAATTCGTGAGGTACCCACCTTTCAAGCTTTTTAATCTTCCCAATTTGCTTCAAGTGAATTAAAACAGTTTTATCACTAACATCGAAGCCTGCAGCTAACTCGGACGTGGTTTGCGATGGGTCCGCTTCCACAATAGCCTTCAATTCTCCATTATCAACTTGGGTCTCAGGCCGTCCACGGGGCTTGTTCTGCAGGTCGAAATTTCCAGAACGAAAACGTTGGAACCAAAAACGAACTGTGTTTTCTTTTGCAACATGACCGCCATACACATCATTCACCCTTCGAGTCGTTTCCGCAGCACTAGTGCCACGGCGGAACTCGTACTCGTAAATAATGCGATATTTTAAATTTTCCATTTTGTAAAATGAGTGACGCAAACAGAAAAAACAGAAGAAAAAAAACAAATGAATGACGGTCATCGAAGCACAAATGCATGAGTAAATAGCTGTACAAATTTGAATTTGGAATTCCTTACCAAAGAGGAGAAATTCGTGATTAAAGTGGCCAGTACGAAAAACGCCAATTTCATATGTAAGGACCTAATATTAGCTTTAGAGCCGGTGACCGTTGGGGTAGACGTGTTCTTGAGTGGAGACCGTGAATCGGCAAACGTAAGGTAGGTCCCTCAGTCTAGCTAGAGCGATGATCTTCGCGGGGTGTCTGGCAGCCGCGGGAGACGCTCCGGGCGTCGGGAGCTGCGTGACGACTCCCGGCCACTGTAGGCGCAGGCCTGCGGACGGAGAGTAATGGGTAGCTCACCGTCCGATCAGGACCAGGCCTGTGCTGGACGGCGCGTATATGTTCCACGCGCGCCTCAAAGAGATGTCAGCAAAAAGGAAGGGGCCTGCCAGGGGTGCGGGATTGTCCGAAAGGGTTACCGCTACCCCGGAACATAAAGGGCTAAAGAAGGAACACGGATGGATTTTATTCATGATGAGAGTTGCCGAGAATCGAGCTGAATGGCGTGCAATTGGAGAAGCCTTTGTCCAGATATGTGAACTGCGGTAGTATGTTAACGTTAGTAAAATGAAACTAATAAGTCGTTATCTAGTAGGTATCTTGCTTTATAAGTGGGATACAATTCAATGAACAGCAATAGAGCCGAAACAATATCCTGCTCACATAAAATAGAAGCCATCACAATTTGTAGTCAAAATACGTAGTTACATCTGCACCTACATCACTTTTGACTGTCAAAAATTGTAATGACACAGTATTTTTTATCCCCAAATGTTTGAGTTATTTCTTTGTACGTTAAGTGACTTAGTCTCTGTCCACTGTGACGGATACTTCGGTTAACATAACATATGGCTGTTATACATGATCAGTTCGGCCTTCAGCTTCGTCTATATCAGGCCAAAACATAAATGCTGACTACTGCTGCACTTGTTGCTGTAGCAACCTCCACTCGATTCTATCCTATGCAATTAATATTCATTTAGTTTCGTCTTCGAAGCGTGTCGATGGCAATTTAAATAGAGTCGGCCTAGAATTTGGCTACGAGTTAGGCACCTTCTGGTAACTGCATTATCACTTCCATTTATTATTTTAGATGTTGGCTGGTGTTTGATTATAGTTTATGCCTCACCTGTTAAAATTCGTACGGCGTGTGGTGTGATGTTAAAGACTCAAAGTCTACACGTATACCGCTGCTGGAGCAGTTAAGTAAAGAAAAGGAAGAAAGTAAAAGTGATGACCACCATAAAAAAAAACAAATTAAAAAAACGATAAAGGATTTGCAAAAAATAAAAATTACAAACTTAACTGTCTCAGCGTTTTGCGGCGCAGTTCACCCGTTCAAAATATCGCTTTTTCATGTGTGGGAGCCTTAAGTCCGTATCATAGAACACATGTCCAGTAAATAGGGCTATTTCATACGATATATGATGTTTTCGTGATAGTACATCTCTCATATATTTTGGAACGGAGACGTGGCCCGTCAAATGAATATTTGAATAGAAATATGAGGGATGATCGTTCGTTTTCGTTTATCTGCTATCAGAGCGCATTATAGATAAGGATTATCTTCATATATGTATTTTTTTCAAAGACATAACATCCCACTGGTATACACCTACGAGCAGTGGTGGCGCAGTGGTAACGGCCCCGACTTACGAGTAGTAGGTCGTGGGTTCGAACCCAGGCAGGCGCTTTACTTTGTGAAAATCATTTTCTCCTCTTCCATTGCTCTCAAAACGGTGAAGAAAAACATCGTGAGGAAACCGGCATGTCCTGGAACCAAACATTCGAAGACATGTGATATCTATCAACCCGCACTGGGCCCGCGTGGTAGATTAGGTGATACCTATTCCGGAGGCGTAGACTTCCTATCTAACTGGGTAATACGATACCCCTTGATAACACTGGTCTGGCCAAAGAATCAGCATTCAATGCTGCCAGCCTTTTGGGTACTTATCCTGTTCACAACGATGCGAACGAATATTTTTGTTGCTCTATGATTCTTTCCTTTTTTATACACATTAGGTATATTATTTTTCTGCCTACTAATATTGCTGAATCCCCTTTTGAAGGTTGTAGTTGATGGCAAAATAATAATAATATTCTTCATAATGACAAATTAAAATATAAGTCATTCAAACCTAACCTAAAATAAGTCTTATTAGGTGTGAGGTCAATAATGTGATTTGATTTTGGAATCCTAATTAAACATTCGTATAAAAACAAAAAAAAACTTATATTTGAACATCGAATTGCTTTTTATTACACCTTTTTAATTAAGAATGTGTATTTTTTCTGCTTTAATTCCAACAAACGCATATTTCTTTCTTTCTTTATCAATGAATTACTTCCGGCTACCAATAATAATTTATCCTCGTATTAGTTTTGTGGGCTGCTGAGGTGAAAATGTAGGTAAGTTCTTATTTCGTCTGTGACAAGGATCGTAGACCCAGCGCTGCACATCAAAATGCAACATTATAGCACTCTAAAGAGTACCTAGTCGAGATGGCGTTCTCAAAATATACGCCACATCAAATTTTATGACCTGGATATAATATCACATTTATAGCACGAATATAACGTTAGAAGCAGGTGTGCTCTCTATTTATTTATACTTTCATTTTATTTTTAGTTAGGTATTATTTATTTATTTTATTATTTATGTACACACAGTAAAATGGATACAGATGTCTATGGTCTCTTCATTCGAACTCGGTCAGTGCTCGATGCAGTGGTAAATAACATTCGGATGTAGCACTCAAGTTGAAGTCTAATATTTGCACAGAGCCACACTATTTGCGTCACCCACCCAGCCTTGTGTTGCGAGCCCACTCGTCTGCTTGAGGTTGTACCGAGACAAATAAGTGAAAATAAGTTGTAGTGCTAATAGTGCACCGGTACTAACTCTTAATTTTAAGAAGTTATTTATATTTATTGTTCAATGCACCACGGTTCTACCTAATTATTATATCAAAAATATTACTAACATGAATGGTTTTGACTTTCCAAGTATTCGTTGCGTGTAGTTTTTTTGGTTAATGTTTGCCATTGTTTTTTGTTGTCCTAATTGTTTAGGAAAAAGGTTTTTGGATGAGGTTTGAGTACCTAATAAATATTGGCCACTTTATAACTTTGACCTCCTTTTCACCACCACCAAAACACATGGCTTCCCAAAACATTGTGGGTAGCATAGTTCTCTAAAATAGCACCAAAATCCCATTCAAATGTTTTATCAACCCTTCTCATGGCGGGTCTTATCATGGGGTCAAACACTGACCAACGTGTAGACCCGATACCCTGTAATCGGCTCAGAAAACCGCAGCCTACGGAAACGTCCAACCAAAACAGTAAATGTTAATTTACTTGACAGACAAATGGTTTTAATTAAAACGGGTGTGGTCAAACAATTCCGAGAATATATCTTGTTTGGTTGTGTAATATACACTTCCGGGATAAAAATCCGCATCAAAATCCATTGTGAAGTTACTAAGAAAAAAAAATTCGATCGAAAAAAAAAAACGATCGAAAAAAAAAAAACTAAAAAAGTGTCGATTCCGTAGGGATATAAAGTATTCTTTATGTTATTCAGATATATAAGCTACATTACTGTAAAGTTTCATGAAAATCCGTTCTGTAGTTTTTGCGTGAAAGAGTAACAAACATCCATTCATCCTCACAAACTTTCGCCTTTATAATATTAGTGTGATATATAATAAGAAAGAAAAAGAAAAAAGAAGAAGGAAGAAGTAGGATCACCAGCCAGCAATAAACAATATCAACTCTAGACAAAACAACTCTTTAAAGAGAAACATTCAGTATTAATTCAAACGTGTCAGATTTAAACGCCCTACACATTAGTTACAGCAATTCACTATTTTATGCGAACTCCACACAAAGTAAAGAACTTATACAGTCACAAGAAATTTCTACCGCTTGCAAATTATGAACTCGACAAGCATGCAAATATTATGTTCATGTATTCATGCATACTTTGCAACATTCAAAACTTGCTTATTTGTTTTAATTTAAAACATCGAGGGGTAAAATTAATAAGTGCTAGTTTTAAACCATGGAGTAGGACAAAAATGGAGTGCTCAGATGAATAAAAGTGGCTTATGGATGGCGGAAGACAGATAACCTGTGTTTGTTATTTAACTAACATTTTGATGTTGCTATTCTAGTTCCAGTAAGACCGAATTACACTGCAGCCTTTTTTCTTTTAGTTTGGATGCAGCAACCTTATTCTATAATTGTGTGCAAATCATACAATATCAGCCATACACTTTACTTCTGCACTTGTTAATCAAAGCGAATCAGTTTGGTGAATCCTGAGCACCATTAACGAAATCGATATAGGTAAACCTTTGGAAAGTCTTTCGACTTTTTGCTGTACATCCATGCTTTCGTTTTATTTATTTATTGATTAAACTTTATGCAAAAGTAAAAAAAAAAAAAAAGACGGGTTGCACTCCGGGAGTGCCGGCAGAAGTGAAAACTTGAATATTAACGTTGAAATAAATCCACACCCACACCCACACACACCCCCACACCCACACCCACACACACGCCCACACCCACACACTCACACCCACACCCACATCCACACCCACACCCACACCCACACCCATACCCACACCCCACTCACACCCCCACACCCACACCCACACCCACAACAACACCCACACCCACACCCACACCCACACCCACACCAACACCCACACCCACACCCACACCCATCCATCCATCCATCCATCCATCCATCCATCCATCCATCCATCCATCCATCCATCCATCCATCCATCCATCCATCCATCCATCCATCCATCCATCCATCCATCCATCCATCCATCCATCCATCCATCCATCCATCCATCCATCCATCCATCCATCCATCCATCCATCCATCCATTGTCGTGGGTCACTTGGTTCACTTCGGTTGGCGCCGCCGTAGAAAGAGAGGGGGATACTTAGTAGTTAGGAGTAGTAGTTCACCCCTGTGAAATCTCTCCTGACGGTCACGTGTCCTGACGCGAGTTTAACATTTTTTACCAATTACAAAAAAGTGTGCAACGCCGCTAAAAAAGTTTACACTTCAAAAACTATAAATGCCGACTTAATGCTTGACATATACAGGGTGTTACAGAAAGGGTATATCAATACAAACGGGTTGAAGAGTGTATCTGGTCTAGAATCTCTGTACAAAATTTCAGCTCAAAAGCAGTAACTTTGAAAATGCTTAATATTTTTTTATTTCGATAGTTTATTAAATTGAAATCATAACAAACGTGTCACCGCACTACGAGGGTCACTATCCATTATCTGTAGTGTGTCTGTGCGCCTAGTACACGCACATCACGCTGCCACGCGCCAGTGCAGCGCCGTGATGTCGAAATAAAAAAATATTAAGCATTTTCAAAGTTAATGCTTTTGAGCTGAAATTTTGTACAGAGATTCTAGACCAGATACACTCTTCAACCCGTTTGTATTGATATACCCTTTCTGTAACACCCTGTATTGTACTAGTCATCCTTAGGGTGGTAACGAGACATAACATGGCGGGTGTTACATGTGACATAGATTATTCAGAACATACGTGTACACAAAAGGAGTCAGGATAAAGAACAATGAGAAAACGACGATACAGTCCCAAAAAGAATAGAATACTCTATTATGTACACGATATAAATTACAGATATTGACACAATGGGCGGTCTTATCGCTAAGCGCGATCTTCACACACAAAACAACAAGTCTTGCGCTTTCCATTTACTTAATACTCTTTGTTGCAATTCAAAATTGAGACGCTTGTGCGGAATGTTACTGCTCGAGTTGAAGTCAGATTAAATTAGCGTGTGTTTCACTACTTAAGTAAACATTTTGTTAGTAAAAGGAAGTTGCTTGTTTGTTGGCTTCCGTGTTGATTTTGACACGTTCTCTTCGTAGATAAATAGAAGCATTTTTTTTTACTGTTCTACATTCTTATATACAGTGTGGAACATGGTTGATGGATTCAGTAGATTATTCTAAACCTTTAAACCTTTACCATTTCAACGCAGGGGGGGCATTTTGACAGCGTAGATATCGCACTTTTCTCTCAAAGATGTATTTTTTTTTTATAACCTAGATACTAAAAATTTCTACGTTAGGGGGGTTCAGAATCATTGTGATGATTGATTCTTGAATGATGCAATTAAAAATGTGCTCGATTCAAAACTAAAGTAAATTGATGGGCAAGTTAGATTTTGCACCTTTTCTGAAAAAGAGAGTAGAGTGTGATGATATGTTTCATATTCATAATTAGTCTATAATGTTCCCACTGCTGGAACTCAACCTTCCTCTCTATGGGAGGCAGTGGGCCATAATTCGCCAAGCAGGCCCGATGCGGGTTGGTGGATGTCACGTCTTCGAATTTTTGGTTCTAAGTCATGCCATTTTCCTCACGATGTTTTCCTTCACCGTTTTGAGAGCAGTGGTAATGAAATTAAATACACAAAGAAAAGTGCCTGCCTGGGTTCGAATTCACGAGTCTACTCTAACTACTCTTGCTTTTTTCATATTTAATCATTGTCAACTCTAATGCATTTGATGTAAACTGGCTTCAAAGAATGTTGCACCATATCATATTATTCTAGCATCATATTCATCATTGAGATAACTACGCCACCACACTGTAATTCATCTTCATTTATTCCGTGTCATCTCTAAACTTTGATATTTTATCCCTTCCCTCACTTTTCACCTCACAAGCTCTTTTACACCAATGATTAATATCCATACTTTTGATATTTTATCAGGTTCCCGTCGAGAAAGTACGTGACAGCTTTCTCTTATAATATCGTGCAACTCTAGATGGATTTATGGCAGATGTCTCAGTAAAGTGTGTTTTTTTTTACTCGTCCCCTTTGTAAACAAACATGGCATGGCAAAAAGCGATTAGCTTTGTAAATTTTGTAGTGTTTGATTTTTTTTGTTATGTATTTTTGTGGTGTACAATAAAAGTATAAATAAATAAATGGTGGACTGAAAGTTTTGTCTATAATGTATCTACATATAATTATTTAATTTGAAGCTCTGTGTTGTTAAAGTCAAAGTTCAAAGTCAAGTTAGGCATAAAATATCTAGATCTATAAATAGTGTGTTTGATGTGAAAACTCGTCGTTCTCGTTCCGTGTTTGTTTACAAAATTATACATGACAAATAAAATGCACTGTACGCGATCGTTGGTTCAACGATGTAAATTGAAACTGAATAGTTGTTAGGGCTGACAGGACAGCCGATCTTTTGTTGAATACAGTTATTAATTCATTGTTATTTAATTGTCAACGATAGAATTTAGGTTTTACGATAATTTATTCATCATAAGAACTTAATCTGTCAAGCTCTAATGAGACACAATTGATTTTCTATTGTTACGTCGCCGATCGGCGAACCGCGCCGCCGCTTGACCGGTTAAATAACAGTTCACTTCAAATAAGATACAAAGTGCTTGCATTCTTAATAATCATATCGTATTTTATGTATTAGAATTAGGTCCTTGATACTAGACTACCCCGTTGATCTCCTAGTTGCAACCGCGACTGCTGAGCGGTGGGGTCCTGGGTTCGATTCCCGGATCGGACAAAGTGTTATTGGGTTTTCCATTCTTAGTAACAGTCCGGAGTTTGGAAGTTAGTGAGTTGCGAGTTGTGCCACGGCAGCGGCCAGCGAGCGCTACATCCAAGTTGGTGGCAGTTACGAGGCTATTATTAGTGTTTTTAAGAACACAAAATTTCAATTTCATAAGGTCCAAAAAAAGAGGTGCAATCATTATATTGCAGTGTTCAATAATAATTTTAAGAACGCAAAATGAGAATGATTAGAGGTTAGATTTAATATACGGCATAAAAAAAAATACGTATAAAGTACATTTTTTACTCGAATGGAGTATATTTCAGTATTATTACAAGAATTTATACTCGTATCATGAAAATAAAAGCGAGTACAAAATAAATATTCGTAGGAACGTTTAAAATTCTATTCATTTTTATTGTTAAGGTTGCACGTAGAGAATAAATTCAGAAAATGTCGTCGGCTGATTCATGGACTATACAATTCGATTTAATGTTGCAATTTCTTATTTTTAAAGACATATTTGAAATGAAAATAGTAAATTGATCGTGCGTGGGGGAAAAATCTAGAAAAGTAAATATTTTCAATATGAAAAATCATTCAGTGATTTTTCTGCAATAACTACTAAAAGTAATAAATTTTACAGTGAGTGAAAATTTTGGTATTTTATTGCTTTCCTTTGTTGATTTTTTTTTGTATTTAAGCGAAGACTTAGGTGCACTAGGATAATAGGTACTCTAGTAAGATTGCTTGCAGAGTAAGCAAGCTCAAGTGGCAGTGGGCTTGCCATGTTTGTCGAAAGACCGATGGCCGGTGGAGCAGAAGAGTCCTGGAGTGGAGATCGCGCATCGGCAAGCGTAGCGTAGGAAGCCCACTAGCTAGATGAACGACCTTAAGAAGGTGGCTGGGACAGACTGGATGCGAAAGGCGGAGGGCAGGGTGTTGTGCCGCAGCCTGGGAGAGGCCTATCTCCAGAAGTGGACTGCGATAGGCTGAGTTGATAAGATTGCTGATACGCCCAAGCAAACATGTTAGAACTTCTAATTACTTACATTTATTTTCAAAGTATACCACTTCATCATAACACGACAATGGAAACAAATTTTCATTGAAAATTAATAATTTACACAAAACATCTCGCTACTGCTTTTCATATTGCTCGTTAACAAACACTAAGTTGAACTGATATCAATCAATTGAAATAATTATATCCAGTAATGAAACTTCACCCCATTAATTTCGAACATAATCATTTAAAATAACTGCACCAAATAAATTGTAGCTCATTTGTTTATCACCTACAGAATAGTAGGTACAGAAGGTCGGTTCCATACAAAGAGATTTCAAATACTATAAAGAGGCTATCAGAAGAAATGTCATAGGAACAGTGAGATCCCATGGCTCAGTGACGCCATACAGCGTCATCATAATCATCATTTCAGCCGAAAGACGTCCACGGCTGGACATAGGCCTCCCCCAAGCACCGCTATCTAGCGTAATATAGCAAAATTACATGATAGACAAATTTGACACGATATTATACTTTTACCAACACCAACCTTTGATTTCCAACCGTCAGATAGTTTGTCTGAGAAAATTATTTATTTTGTCTAAATACTGGGTATATCCTGCGGCCTTCACAAGGTCGTCGGTCCACCTTGTGGGGAGGCCTTCCAACGCTATGTCTCGCGGTACGCAGTTGCCACTCCCGAACCTTTCGGCCCCATTGGCTATCTGTTCTGAGAGCAATGTGCCCTGTCCACTGCCACTTAAGTTTGGCAAATCTTCGGGCTACGTCGGTTACTTTGGTTCTCCTGCGGATCTCTTCATTTCTGATTCGATCATGCAGGGAAACTCCTAGCATAGCCCTCTTTATTGCCCTTTGGGTGACTTTTAGTCTTCTAATACGGGCCATTGTGAGCGTTTCAGTGCCATAGGTCATCACTGGCAACACGCACCGGTCAAAGAGTTTCGTCTTGAGACAAACAAGCGAACCGATGACCTTGTGAAGGCCACAGGAACCCGTTGGATGCGAGAAGCACAAAACCGGTCGAATTGGAGGTGCTTGGGGGAGGCCTATGTCCAACAGTGGACGTCTTTCGGCTGAAATGAAGATGACTGGGTAAATTAAATATACTGACGAAAATAAAACGTAGTAAGGCCCAGTCGCTTTATCACCACGAAATTTGCGATACGACAATGTAGGTACTATTCGGCATATTATTATTTTGTTTTAGGACACAATGCGACCTCTCACGTGGAGCGTATGATACGATACATAGAACTGGGCTGAGCGAGGTTCGCCCAGCTGGTAATTGCGAGTAGATTACTATGTTACTCACTTTGCCCCGTCTTCCGTAAGTGTAATTAAATGCCTTTCGTGCGTGATGCGTGTCTAGAACGCGTGAAGCGTGTCGAGCGCGTGTGTACGTACGTTTTCGTTCGCTGTATGGAGCCGACCTTCTGTAACTATTTATTTTGTGCCTACCTGGAGTGCCAGTTGCGTTGTCAATATTCATTATCTCTAATCTGATTAATACTGATTATTTCGCGCTGAGAAATTGCTAACGGATTAATCGTTTTTAATGTTATTAGAGTCTATATAGTTTTGTTTTAATGCTATTTGTTTAATTAATTATATATTGATCCACCTATCATCTAAAGAAGACTTAAAATTATGGATAGAAATAGGCAACGTTTATCGATAGGTACAGGTCAAACAGGTCAGGTTAGGTCAGGTTTACGGGTCAAATTAAATTAGCTAACGAAACTCTGTAGACCTGATGGGTTCGATAACGGGTTTAGATATCCACTAGCTACGCCCCGCGGTTTCGCCCGCATAAGTTTAGATCCTGTGGGAATATCGGGATAAAAACTATCCTATGTCCTTTTCCGGGACTTAAACTATCTCTATACCAAATTTCATCTAAATCGGTTCAGTGGTTTAGGCGTGAAGAGGTAACAAACATATAAACACACACACACACACTCACAAACTTTCGCCTTTATAATATTAGTGTGAAGTGTGATAGTGTGATAGTGTGATACCCAGGTTTGCTGGCTAATTTTATTTGACCCTGTATTACTTTATGAAAATTAAATGCTAAAAACCAATTTGTCCTTTGAAAATAAAAGAAACATTTAGAAACCAATTTCTCGTCAAACTTGAAAGAAGGAATCTCATTTCTTCTCAACATTTTAGCTCATTTTCTAATTTAACTTTAACCATGAATTTTCAGACAGGTACATCTGTTACCCCACATAAAAAAGCTTTTTACCCAAGACTCATATACGAGTAACTATTATCATTAACCGACTGTGGAACTAGGAAAAATGTTCAAGGACAAAGAACAAACAACGTTCAATGATGTGCTAGGCTTATTAATAATTCTTAGGGTCTGAATAACGGTTTCACAAAGTGTCGGAGCTTTCACCGCCGTCTTGAATTTTTGATGTACGCACTATGCGTAAAACTAATGGTAGGAGCCCTGTTTAAGTGATTTGCGGAGAACTTGGATTTTGGTCTTTGTTTTTGAGTTTATAAAGGTGAGTATTGGTTGTCGGTAAGGCTGTTCGGGCTACGTCATAATTTTATGGAACGTTTGCTAACTTTGTCTGTCGTTTATGTTGAGTTGCTTTGTTGTTAAGTGACGTAACTTCACTACAAGACATGTTTTTCGGATTTTGTCAATGATGCGTGTAATATTGTATAGAGTGCGCGCAAGAAGTCTGCGCTCGACGTTTGACTTCAAGATTATATCCCTGCTAGCACTTTTAATCACTTTTGGCATAATGATGGCAATTATTTACTTTAGAAAACACGGAACACAACACACTCTCTTGACACCTGAGGGACAATTCTCGTAATTTTAAGAACGTTCACAGTCTCATCTCAGTCTCAATCTGTCAAAAAATACTTCTATTTCCCTACATTTTCACAAATTGTTGACATTTATTTGTCGCCGAGATGAGACTGCGACTATATTTTGAACGTTGAATTGGCCTTCTGAAATAAACGTCCAGCGGGGCAATTGCGTAACACTTTATCAATCGGAATCGGTTTCATTTTGACAGTTCAACAACATTCATTGCGTTATTTACGTGTTGAGCAGACAAATTTTTCGAACTTATGAAGCAATGGATTAGCAATTGGCTTCGAAATGATTCTGATTCCGATTGATAGTGTGTTACGCAATTAGGGTGCAGATGGCGGCAAATGCCTATTTTTGATTTTGGCCGCGCGCAAGCTTATTTTGCGCGCACTTTACTACAGTCTGGCCGTCAAGAATTTATTTCTGACATCTGTTAGTGCGACAATTCCAATACCTAATAAAGAACAAATTCGCAAAACACGTATTTGTTTGTATGAAACGGACAGATGTAAAGAACGCATTCTGTCGTCGGCCGCACTCTAAACTGTAGCACATACGAGTACCTACTGTAGTGTCTGACGGAAATTATCTGTGTATCTGACACACATGTCACTATGGGGATCTGAAAGCACTTAATCAACATATCCAACAACGAGTTAGATGCCATAATATCTTTTTACGTAGTTTTCATTCCAAGTATTTTGTAAGTAAGCCTGTTTAAAAAAATATTTAGAAACCTAGGTGTGTCTAAGGTACGAGACAAAAGTTGTATTTTGTGATACTTTCTTAAGCTATGTCACATTAAAAAAATAATCCCCTTAATCTAAAAACAAAATATTGAGAAATGAAAACAATTGAATACAGATACGTCCAATGTATCTTGAGATTTAATGGTGGCGCTGCTGACTAAGAAATAATTTTACAACGTGGTGGTCTGTAAGCTCTAAGCATCGTTAATCATAAGTCATTTAACTAGAATGACTTACAAATTCTCATTCATCGAAATTAATCGAAATGAAAAGTTGATGAATCATTTTGAATAACGAAAATAAATCATATTTTTTAGCGAGTTTCGAACACTTTCGTTTTAGGGTTGGGTACACTCAGTATTTCTTCGACTGTCGAAGCTGTTGTGTATTTTTTCAACTGTCAGTATTTTTGCTTCAATCGCGTGTCGATTTTACTAGATGCCAACCATCTAGTAAAATAGACAACATGAAGTTTCTAATTTTTTTTTTTTTGGCAATAATTGCAAATAAATTTAAAGGTAAGCAATGTTATTGCAGCAGTGGTGGCCCAGTGGTAACGGCCGCTGTATAATTTATTTCATTACTACTGCTCTCAAAAACGGCGAAGGAAAACATCGTGAGGAAAGTGGCATGTCCTAGAACGAAAAATTTGAAGACATCTACCATCCCGCACTGGGCCCGCGTGGTGAAATACGGCCCACTCCCTTTCACAGAGAGGAAGCCTGTGCCCCAGCAGTGGGATCGTTATAAGCTGATTATGCTAAAGTTTATGGTACTAACAACTACTGAATAGTCCTTTATTTATTTCTTGTTTTTTTTTCAGTTTAATGAACTTTGTTCAGTAGTTAGACACCTAATTGGTTTCGACGAAATATGTATAACGCTAGATTAAATATCTACATACCTACCATTACTACCTAGGGACTGGGTCTGTCATTTCACTGTGTGAGCCAATCTAGCAAAAGTGAGGGCTGCCAGACAATATGACCTGCCTGGTAGGAGGAATCTCAATTTGCGTCACAAGAATATCTCGCCTCGTTTCTCAAGATCTTAAAGATACTGAATTTTTCCTTAACGAAAGTGTTTATACTCATAGTAGGTATAGGAAGGTAGATCATGGATACAAGATCCTTAGTCAAACTGAGAGAATGACTCCGACTACGACTATGAATCGCTAATACCGTGGCCACGAGCTACAAGCTCAAGCGACACGCGTCTTGCGAAAGCGACTGCGGAGAAAACCAATTAACCTTTTGACTGCTTGTGTCGCATTTATGCGACACATATTCCCGTGCCCCTACCGCTCGTGTCGTATTTCTGCGACAGAGACCATGCATCCTATTAACTGCATGGTGCAACTAAAACCATTATCAAATAGAGATAAAAACTTTTTGAATATTTTTTAATCGATACAATGATTTCTCCTTATTTATTGTAGGTATTATTTTATCGATTTGTAGCCGCGCGCTAGGGGCACGGCAATTGATATTTACTCGTAGCCAAAGTTGTTTAGAGCATGACACGAGTTACCGCGACGTGACATCACGCGTGCGACTGTCGCTTTTCGCAAGTGGCATCACTCGAGACTGCTGCCGGTGTTAAGCCAGTGCGACTAAAAAACACACTGTTGGATTTTCTACTCTCGGCACTTGTACTATTATTCTGTGTCTCGGCGCTCAGCAGTGCGTAAATAAGCTAGTGCGCGAAAAAAAATTGCCGCGAGGAAAACACGGCCGTGTGAACCTGGGCTAAGAGTTGCGTTATTATATCCTTTTTTTGTAAATAGTATTAATATTTATTTATTTATCAAGATAAAAAAGAACATAAAGCCATTTATGAATTGGTGTGCCTCAGTCCTTATGCTTTGAAGGCATTGCCTTTAAGATCCAAAGCTTCGAAATGACAGCGGAATAATAAATTGTATTAAGTTATGAAATCGTTTTATTCATCGTCTGAATAAATGGGGATTAGTAAATTGGTCTGAAAAGGTATCAAACTGTCAGTATGTAAATTTTGTTGAAAGGTACAGACGCCAGCACATCAAGCTACCCGAAACGGTCAAATCCCAATCAACTTTGAACCTTAGGCTTTACCGATAAAGTTGAAAATCTATTAAAGAAAATTGACAGGTTGTAGTAGCTCGTTGTGCTGGCGTCCGTACATAATAATTGTTATTTCTGATATTCTTGAATAACAAACATAACATTACGCCTGTTTCCCCCTGAGGTAGGGCAGAGTTGTATCTAATACACCCACTCTCTCCACTTATGTAGTAAATAAAAATGGCATGAATAAATCCACTCGTTTTTGAGCGTCCACCGTTACGTAGGATAGTTTCGAGAAAATATAAAATTCTTACAAAACGTTTTCCAGAACTAATACCTCAGCCATTGACTAACCCAAAATGATTGATTCGTAATATAAAAATTGCATAAAAACTAGTTTACAAATACCTAGGTAGCCCTTTTTACCTTGAATAATTTAAATTCCCAACAAAGCTTCGATCTTAACCTAGATACGGCAACGCCATAACGGTTGGGTGCGTAAATGCGTCACTTCCTACCCTACCATTTACAGTTGCCTCACATCCGGTACAACACAAAGTGAGGGACAACCTCTTTAATATTTTTCTTTGTAACCTCGTACCTCGGCATTATTACAATATGAGAACAATTTACTGTTAATGTTTTTAAAAGAATACACTATTTAATAGAACCAAAAATGACATCACACACAACATGAAACATGTGACATCTACCAACCCGCACTGGGCCCGCGTGGTGGATTACGGATTACGGCCCACTCCCTCTCACCGAGAAGAGGCCAATGTCCCAGCCGTGGGAAAATTATAGGCTGATTATGTATATACAAAGGAATAAGAATGTTAACATTGTTATTGAAGCTTTTAGGGAATTATAAAATGTCTTTGCAACCCTACATAGACATTATACCTACTGCAACGATGAAAGTAGGCACTGTGAGGATCTGATGAGCTCTTCTTAGAAATCAAACAACGTTACGATTTCTTCACGTTTATTTTGACTGAACGTCTTTACATTTTCCCGACTCAACTTTCACTGTTTAATTCTAAACAAAAAAAACCTGATACAAAATATTTCACACCGCGTTCTAAGCTTGCTTGACTGTTCGAATATGACCCGCGGGGCAATTGACAACATTTCATATTTTTAACCTGCATGTATTATTACGTTATATAAAAGTAAATTAAAATCTAGGGCACCCATATTTTTTCATTTTTCGAAATTATGTACTTTTCATTCATAATTTTAACTTTGAAATTCGGTGTATTCTAAAAAGACGTAAGTGCCAGATGACGGTAGAATGGCGATATTACCTTTGCTTTATTGTGACCCGTCAAAAAAACTGTTAGATGTCACTTGTCTCAGTCGTTGTTTTGGTTCCGTCATTGGCGTATATTTTTCATTGGGATCCATTTTATTGGCGAAATATCAATCAAAAATTGATAATATTAACAGTAAGCAGCGTGTCGAGTTGATAGGAAAAAATATTGTTGAATTCAATTCAGTTTTTTAGTTGTTTTCTAGTTACACTTCTTAGGTGACATTGACATGTCTTGTTTGATATAATGTTTTCAATCAAAGACATTGGAATGCGCAAAGGTAACTACCTCATTCCACCGTTTATGTGACGTCATCACGTGTTTTTTGATTTTCATTTTTTTTCTCAGAAATTTAGAAATAAAAAAATAAAATAAAAATATATTTGAACTCAGGATACGAAAATATAGAAATAGTATTTTTGTTTTAAGGTCGTGTCAGGTTTGAAATGTTGTCAATTGCGTAACACATTATCAATCGGAATTGGTTTCATTTTGACAGTTCAACAACATTCATTGCGTTATTTACGAGTAAGTGTTGAGCAGACAAATTTTTGGAACTTATGAAGCAACGGATTAGCAATTTGCTTCAAAATGATTCTGATTCCGATTGATAGTGTGTTACGCAATTAGGGTGCAGAATTAATCTATTGCCAGCCTGCATTATATAAGATCGACTTTAGCGGACAACCTTTACAGTACCCTCACTGCTGGCAAAACATAGCATAATCAGCCTATAACGTTCCCACTGCTGGGACACAGGCCTCCTCTCAGTGAGAGGGAATGGGCCGTAATCCACCACGCGGGTCCAGTGCGGGTTGAAATTTTTGGTCCTAGGATATGCCAGTTTCCTCACGATATTTTCCTTCACCGTTTTTGAGAGCAATGGTGATGAAATAAATTACACAAAATAAAGCGCCTGTCTGGGTGCGAACCCGCGACCTACAACTCGTAAGTCGGGGTCGTTACCATTGGGCTACCACTGCTCTCTGAAAACATTGAATCAACTGAATTCTTACTGACATTTGAATCCGTACACTTGATCTAATTTACTTATTTTAATAGTATAGTTGGGAAATGGCTAGGCAGGTGATGATAACGTTAGGCTGACATTTCAGAGGCTATTTTCAACCTACCCTCTTTAGTCAGACAATAGGCATCCCTACAATCCATAGAGCTCACTCTCATGACACCGGTCAGGTGAATGTAGTGCGGCGTGTCGGCACGTGTGGGAGCGGCGTCCGACACTTTCACGAATGTAACGGCGTGTGTTCTGTTCTGGACTGCTTCAGAGATTTGTGGAGCTAGGAAATTATGGAAAGAGTAGGTTTAACTGAAAGAGTATGCGTTGTGTTCCTATTTTTATTTCATCGCCCTGAAGACGGGCATCGTCACCGGGGCAGGCCTAAGAAACGCTGGCGTGACGATTTACTCATTCCTAACCGACTGGACGGAGAAGGCATAGCACAAGGAAATGTGGAAGAAAATGGGGGAGGCCTTTGTCCAGCAGTGGGACAGTACAGGCTAAAGGAAAAAAAAATGCTGCTTCGGTTGCCGTCATCATGTAAACTACGGCTGTCGCTGAACACTAGCGCTGGGGCTCTGTCTCTTATAGGGTCTTAGCATTATGCTGAGCGATGGCCGTTTTGCGTATTAGTACCTAAATAATATGTGACGCATATTTTCCTCAACTTTTTTTTTGTGTTTCTGTTCTTTCTCTGTGTCATTTATGTCTGTGTATTTTCTTTCTTTTTCTTTTGAACTGAGGTAATTTTTTTTCATTTCTCATACTCGGAAAGTAGTGTTTGTTTGATCCAAATAGCGGGTGGAAGGCGCTGCTTCCCACCACAGGGCGGGAAAGACTCATAGTAATTACTTCCCTCTTTAGGGTGGGAATGAATTTTAAAAATAGAACTGTAGTCAGCTACGAAATTTTTTACATAAATTAAGAAAAATACTGCAGTCTTGTGAGTGTATAAACAGCCAGTGTGAATTAAAAAAAAAACCTTTTAAGCGGGACAGCTCGCGGCGATGACGCGGTGTGTTCCATATTTAAAATAAAAAAGACAATAGTATTATTTGGCGGGATACTAACCCTGTAAGCTGTATCGAAATTAAAAAACTTTGCATGTTATTGTTATCAATAAATATTTTAGAAAAACTATTACTTTTTACTTTCCTTATATTCGAAATGAAAAGTAGAGTGTTTAACACGGGTGAAAGTCATCAATTCCTACTCGGGCTATAGCCGCCCGAGCGCAGCGAGGGCGTCTAAATGCCTCGTATAGGAATTGATTCCTTTCGACCCTTGCATAACAATCTACTATTGTCCAATTCCTATAAAAAGTTCTATAAATTATTTTTGTATAGGTGTAACAAATAAATGTACCTATTTGGTAATTTCCGATATTCCTATTTCTCGAGAGATAAATCTTCATGGATATCTGTTTACAAAATGTAAAATAATCCTATGTAGCTTTAGTTATTTTGTATTATTGGAATATTGTATTTAAATTAATTTAATTATATTAATATGATTTAAAAATGTTATAATCGTGTTATTACAGTTAAATAACGACTTTATTACAGTCCATTGTTTTTCTGCATCGTCATTATAAGCTAAGTAAATACGTTAATATTGTGCGGTTTTACATAAAAGATTTAACGATAAAACGGTTATGAGTACCTACATAAATTAAGTGATTGTTGTTGTACTATAGATTATTATATCTAATATAAACACAATAACATTACACACCCACACCACATTAAGTGGTGTTGGGAGCAATTCTCGTAATTCTTAGAACATTCACAGTCTGGGGTGTAAAATACCTCTAATTTCCATACATTTTTAACAAATTTTTGACATTGATTGTCGCTGAGATGAGATTGCGACTTAAATTTGACCGTTTTTCATGTACGAGAATTGGCCTTCAGTGAAATGAACTTTAATTAAAATGTATTCAAAGTTGATTTTTGAGTGACCATTCGTAACAAAAAGGTCCTAATAAGTTTTTGGTTGCAATCGAATTTGAACTTTGTTAAGTATGACATTCAGTTTGTTGTTCCATAACTTGAAAATTATCACAAATTCCTGGCTCTAATATAGTCATCATCTCGGAAGTCACCCTTTCTAACCATATCATCTTTCACACAGTCCATCCACCGTTTCTTTGGACTTCTTCTACCATTGTAGCCAAACACCAGCCTAGATAGTCTTATGGAATAAATCTTACCCACTCTATTCCATAATATTTCGTAGCTCTTGATGTGAATAACCCTAGTACCAACTGGTGTGAACTGGGTCGGGGGTAATACACAATACTATCGTCGATCTATAGCCGTTAGATCATATCTCTGTGTTAAACGTCTGCCTATTGAAATTCTAAAAGCGTTTCTCTGTAATGAATAGCTTCCAAGGAAGTGGTGGAACATGCAAACTGTATGGGGCAGGTACCTATAAAGGTAGTGTAATAATAGTTGGGCCACTTAGGTCATTAAGCTACATTAGGCCGACTCTCTTTGGAATCCAGGGCCACATAAACTCAGGGAAGAAATCAAAGGGCAAAACAAAGGGGTTGTTGGGGGTGTGGGATCCCCTAGACGACCAAAGCATGCTTACCACGGGCCGAGCCCGCCACATTAGAATTTAGTCGTTTTATTGTTGCATAAATATACAAAAGTATTGCTTAAAAACCATTGTGATTGCTTGCAGTCTTGCCCCCGACAGGTCGAAACAAGTCGGAACCTATCGGAGGCCGGACGCGAGCAAAATTGTTTCATTGGTGGGCTGCAAATTTGTATTGTTCAGTATATCCACTACTTGCACCCACGTATCCGGACATATAAAAGGGCGCTATGCTCGGTGTAATGGTAGTTCGTCTGTTCGTCCGAAGTGATCAACTAGAAGAATAAACTGGAACACTGAGGAAAAAGTGTTTTATCTGAATATCGAACCATCATACAGTCCACACCACTACAATACTCAATAGAGAGAAATGGAAAGAAGAGAAGTGCCTTTGCCATGCAGTAGAACATTCATCATAATCAGCCTATAATTTTCCCTATGCTGGGAAACAGGTCTCCTTTCGATGAGAGGAACTGGATCGTAAACCACCACGCGGGCCCAGTGCGGATGGTAGACGTCACATGTCTTCGAATTTTTGCTTCTAGGACATGTCGGTTTCCTCACGATGTTTTCCTTCACTGGTTTGAGAGCAGTGGGACATTACAGGCTTTTAATATTATAATGACAATTGATCGAAACCTACCTTATCGAAACGTACCTTTTGGAATGGGCGACTAGAATCAATTCTATTTTAAGGTAATTTTTGACGTTCAAAAGTGCCTTTTATGTGCCTATTTGAAATAAATGCTTTGACTTTGAAAGTAACAGAATAGCATATTTACGTTATACAGGATGTGTACTCTCTCTGGAATCGAGGGGCCTCAAAAACTCAGGGTGGAAATCAAAGGAAAAAAAGGGGTTGTAAAAAAAAAATGAAGCTTCCTGCCACAATACGCCGGTTATATTTCCGTCAGATAGCTAGGTATCATACGCGTGCCTATTGCCATCAACCGGACATAATTATGACCGGGCCGTTACTGAGAAATTCCTAATGTGAAAACCTAATAACACTTTGCCCAACCTAGGCACGTCTCACAGAAAGGAGGCCTTTGACCCAGCAGTGGGAACAGTATAGGCTGATTATGCTGCAACTTGAGCATCAAACCCAGGGCCTGATGCTTAGAAAACGCGCGTGCAACTATCAATCTAACGAGTCAGACGGTCGTTGAAGTAAAGTAATCTTAATATCTACATTCAATTTTATTGCAAACAAATTAATTTGATATCGTATAAGCGATTTGATTAAATTAATTCGTCTGACTCCGTTTGCTCATTTAATAAGATTAGTTTTTGCTTTTTAGTTTATAAATTCGATTTCAGTATTAGACATTTCAAAATAAAAATATGTTTTAAGTTTTATCGTCAAAAAGATGATCAAATGTGAACCATGGATGCGTCGCACTTTTAATTAAAAGAACAAAGAGGCAATTTTCGTATTTTTAGAACGTCCAGTCTGATCTGTCTCAATCTGTCAAAAATACTTCTAATTTTTGACAATGATTGTCACTGAGATCAAATTGCGTCTAGATTTTTACGTTTTTAATTAAAAACGTTACAAATCTACTCGTCTAATCGTAGTAGTCTAATTTGTAGGCCAATTCCCGTAATTACGGCAATCGTCCTTCAGGTTGAAAAACAAAACAAGCATATAACCAATTAAATTACATTGAACACAAAGAGATTTAATATAAAAAAATTAATGTCTTTGATTGAACAGAACAACGTCATCCACTTGTTTTTCACAAAGTGGTCTCATAACGAACCCGCGCAGAAAGCCGAAAAATTCTCTTTTTAAAAATCCGTACCTAATCCAAGATGGCGGCTGACCGCGCGTTATCTTGCCGCGCCGCTTAGCACATTGTAAAGTTTGGGAGTTCTGTGCCTCGGGCCAAGCCGAGTTTCTTCATCACCCTAATTACCTGTCTTATGCATTGTCGTTCACCGACCTGTACAGCTTTTTCACAAACTAGTATTCTCTTACCTTACAAAATGTGATAATACTGCGGAGATAATATTTAAATTAAGCTTTGCAAACGGGAATTTGCCTTTGAATTAAAAACTGGAAGAGGGTTTAGCTTTGTAAATCATGTTTGTTTTTCTTTATTATGTCAAAGTATTGGCTGAATGAAATGAAGTAGAATGGTGAATGAGAAATCTTGTTAGAGTTAGCATAACATTATCATAATCAGCCTATAATATTCCCACTGCTGGGACAGAGGCCTCTTCTCATTGAAAGTTACCTACTGACTTTTTTTCGACCTCGAAGTTAAATTTTTCCAAAAATCTATTTTCCTTTCAGACTTCATGCAACCTAGCATATTCCCGACAAGTTTCTTAAAACGAATTCAAAACAATGCATCCAGCAATTCGTTGCTTCAAAGTCAACAAATATTTCAAAGAGCAAACTCGATTTGGGATGCATCTAAAATTGTCTACCGAAAACTAGTGGGTAGGGTAGAAAGAGCGGATTTTTATGCATTCAAATATATAGGGAGATGCCAATCTGCTGAGCGTATCTCTTCCAACGTGAAGCCGTGGAACCAGGGGTGTCTAACGTTGAATTTATGAAGTCAATAATAAAAATATCTGGCTAAAAATATGTAGGGTCGTACGTACAGTTATAATAAAAATCTTGATTGGTATGTTTTTGCGAAAAACGCAATCTCTAGACTAATATAACTATGCGAATCCCATTATTATTGATAGAAAGGTTTTCCACTCACCAACCTAACCACAGCCAGGCACTTTCCGTCGGGCACATTTTTAAGATCTCCCATTCAAAAAAGTTCCTTAATCAGCTGGTAAGGCATAACTAGCATAATCAGCTATAATGTTCCCACTGCCGGGACACAACAGGCCTCCTCTCTGTGAGAGGGGATGGGCCGTAATCCACCACGTGCCCCTAGTGCCGGTTGGTGGATAACACACGTCTTCGCATTTTGGTTCTAAGACATGCCGGTTTCCTCACGATGTACCTGTTCGTTTACAGTTTTGAGAGCAGTGCACACTGGTGATGAAATAATTTACTTAATCGGTCGAGGCCCGCTAATGAGACACAATTGATTTTCTATTGTATTCTGCCACATGTAGTACGCGCTGGGCTTGACCGGTTAAAGTAAAGTGCCTGTCTTGGTTCGAACCTTCGACCTAAGACTCGTAAATCACGGTCGTTTATACTGGGCCATACTGCTGCGGTTTGTTAGGAGTAAAGTTTAATCGCAAGGTCGTGCACAGTAGTGCCTGTACTGAACTTTATTGCTATAAAGTTTACACTAAAGTCCGTATTACAAATCCTCACACAAAACTCAAGTATTACTTCATAATCAGCCTATAATGTTCCCACTGCTAGGACACAGGCCTCCGCTCAGTGAGAGAGGGCCGTAATTCACCACGCCGGCCCTATGCGGGTTGGTGGATGTCACATGTCTTCGAATTTTTGGTTCTAGGACATGCCGGTTTCCTCACGATGTTTTCCTTCAGCTTTTTGAGAATAGTGGTAATGAAATAATTTACATAAAGTTTAAGTGCCTGTCTGGGTTCGAACCTACGACCTACAACTCGTAAGTCGTGTCCGTTACCACGCCACCACTGGTCTCAAGTATTACTTCAAAGTCAAAGTCAAAGCATTTATTTCAAATAGGCACATAAAAGGCACTTTTGAACGTCAAAAATTATCTTAAAATAGAATTGATTCTAGTCGCCCATTCCAAAAGGTAGTTTTCGTATGGAGAAGAACGGGCAAGAAACTCCACCGTTACTCTTTTAAAATGTTTAGGTACAATATTTTGCATGGGTACATTAATTATATAATAACATGTGAGGACGATGCACCTACAATAAAATTACTATACCACAATAGGTAAAAGAATTAAAAACGAAACCATGACATATAAATTAATTACTTATTATATTACTTAAAAGTAGTTAAAAGCCATTTGATTGGTGAAACTAGTGAGGAAAACACTCCTGAAGTCCAACAGTAATTGTACAGACGCCAGCACATCAAGCTATTACAATCTGTCAAATTTCTTTAATAGATTTTCAACTTTATCGCTAAAGAATAAGGTTCAAAGTTTATTGGAAAAATTTGACAGTTTCGGGTAGCTTGATGTGCTGGCGTCTGTACCAGTATTGTTTTCATAGCTATTCAAATATTGCGTGTAGCAACCCTAAGCCTATCGTAGGTACTAGTTCGAAATGGATGGATGCATCTAATGTTTTGCTTTCCGTGGGAACGCTGATGGATATTTCCTGTTATTATGCTAATTTGATTCGACTGCTGGTTTGTTAGGAGGATTAAAAGAAATTCTAATGGTTTAAACGGGAAATTCTCGCTTCGTTCCAGATAAATGATAGTACCCATTAGTAATTTTACATCTGTAATATAGCTTTTATTTATTGCCAAGGAGCTGCGATGATGTTAAGAAATTTTTAAGAAGTCCCTGGCACTTTGCTACGATTCTTTGCTACGCGCTGTTTACGAAAAGTATTCGTAGAGGGTGCCGTAGCAAGTTATTGCCTACGAGTCTAAAATTACTCAGTGTAAAACACGTTATTAAAATATGACCCAAATAGCGTGCTATGATAATGAAATATGCACCAAATTATGGTAAAATCATATTAAGGCGAATGGGTAGTTGTAGCCCGCGAAATTCAATTTTTCTTACGTTTTTTGCAATTTTCAGGTCAGTGTCAGGTTGTATCTTGATCAAAATATGATTCGCGACAATAACAGGTACGTATTTACAGAATTATAATAATTAGAATCATTAATACATCTTTCTAAGTTAGATTTCTACCGTTAAGAACAAATCTCGTATGGAAAAGTGTTGGTGGTAGAAATCTAACTTAAACAGATGTATTAATGATTCTGATGATTATAATTCTGTGAATACGTACCTGTTATAGTCGCGAATCAAATTTTCATCAAGATACAACCTGACACTGACCTGAAAACTGCAAAAAACGTAAGAAAAATTGAATTTCGCGGGCTACAACTACGCATTCACCTTAAAATGTTTCTCATTTTACGAAATTCCGAAACAGGATACAGACCGCAGGCAGAATCAAATTGACACGAAATTAATAACTATGAAAACAAAAGTAAAATTCACTAACCAAATTAAAAATGAACTCACAGTAAAAACGTAAAATGTTAATTTAATTTATGTGGCTCGTAAAAAAATGATGGTCGCTTTAAATTAATTTTAAATTGGGTGCGAATGGTGACCGTTATTAATATAATACATTTTGTTAAGTACCAGAGCATTTGTTGACAGGCCTACACTGTCCTCAATTATTCTTAAAAGAGTAACCTTAGAACCTTAAATTCTGACGTTTCATAAGTGCCCATGTAGGTTTATGTGAAATAAAATATTTTGATTTTGATTATTTTGAACATTTGTATGAGGAATGACATTGTTCTTAATACTACTTGCTGTCACGCAAATTGATTGGCAGATTGATTTAGCTAGCTGTATTGAGAAAAATAGGTATATTTTAAATTATGATAAATGGCCGAGAAAAGGCCTAATTTGGGAGACACAGAGTGGCGATGGCGTCCAAAGACTGGAAGACGAGAAGATGGTCGTCTGGCGACGAGTTGGGCAGACGACATTGATGCCATCGCGAGCAAAACCTGGATATGGCAGGCAGCTGCCGCGTGGGGATTGGCATAAAGAAAGAGAGGCTTGTGTCCAGCATTGGCTGTAGTCGAGCTGTGGATGATAATGATACGTTTGCAGATTACAGAGATCAGCACTAAACTTTATTTTATTTATTTATTAATAACCAACTTATATTGACAGTTTGCACCACACATACAAGTTATTGGTCAATGTTAGTAATTACACATGTCATACAATCATAAAATTAGGTTAAATCACATAATAAAAAGATGAAATGAAATATAAAGTTAAACAAAATTGGTCAAAACTAGATAAAAATTAGATAAAATTAGACAAAATTAGTTAGAAATTAGGATAAATTGGAATAGAATAAACGATGTTTCTGTTGATATGGGCGATTCATGGTAGGACTTCTAAAAGTACCGCACATCTACGGACAGACCTTTTACTATAATATTATGTAAGGTTAGTTTAAAAGAATCGTTAATTTCCTCAGAGATGTAGCGAGTGGAACAGTTTCTCACAAAGATACATTACCTTCACCTGGAAGCCTGCATTTTTCTTACAAATTGCTTGAACTCAGCTCTTGGCGCGCTCAAGTTAAATTATCTCTGGAATTATCATCTGATTTTCTTTCTATTCTTTGTGCGACGTGGAAGGATTCTTTCACGACTGACTATTAATTTAAGAATTAGGTACGTACCGGATTTTATCATAATTGTGATTCGGTTGTAGTACGTTTATCAGAAGGATGTTGGATAAAGTAAAATGAGAACAGGAAATTATGGTGGAACAGGATCCTCCGCTAGTCATTTAAGGCATGCAGGGTCCTTGTATCTGCTGAAATATTCTATAAAATCAATTGTGCAAACTTAATCTGTCAAGCGCCGCTAATGAGACACAGTTGATTTTCTATTGTTTCGTCGCCGATCGGCGAACCGCGACGCTTGACCGGTTAAAAACATTAACTTGAACCGAGCTGTCAAAGACCCAAGTTTTCACGGTGAGATTTTTACAGAACAGACCAGCTGAAAATTTATTGAAGGGTCTACTTTATTCACCTGCAGTACATATTACGCAGTGAAGGCATTGCAGGAAAAATGCAATTGATATAACAGGCAAACTTATACGATATAGATGAGACCAATATCTTCAGCAATGGATTGATCATGGATGTTTATTCTCATAATAATGACACATGCAATGTGCATGTTTTGAAACACCCTGCTATGATTCACGATCTCACCACGAGATTAGTTTATGATATGATACACACCAATTTATCTCATGTTCTCGCCGTCTGAATGTCGCTGCAGGGATCCAGCCGAATATCAGCGTCAGGTATATTTGCCTGACACATGCTGAGCTCGACTCACACTTGGAGTGAGTTCACAACCTAGAGACGCACACCGCAACTTGTATATTCGTTATTTTATTTGAATTATGTCATAGTGTCACTATATTTTTTTTTAGTGCTGAATAGGCCTGCTCTTGATCACGATTACGCTTGATGGATAGCGACGGATGAGGTCTATGATAGAACGGGCGTGCCCACAAGATGCCTAAGGCACTGGAACTCCCACGCATCGACGAAACACAGCAGGCTGCTTGACGCCGGACTCCGGTGGGAGGGTGGTCGCAAAGCAGGCGTTAGCCCTACCACCGCAAGTCCGCAAGGGAAAAATTGGCCAGTCAAATAAGGTGTTGGGTGTGACTGTCCAGGATGCGTCGAACGCTCGGTTCAGTTGAGTGAGGCTTCTTCATGTATCCCAAAAACTCTGGTTTTTATTATAGACATGTAATTTGTTATCATTTAATTGTAATTTTCTGTGTTGTGCTATGACTTTTGTGTGCACTGGATGAATATTTTATATATTTATATTGAGCTCCATTTGCATCTGCACGTAGAGTAGATACATAAATACCTACTCATAAACATGAGCTAAACCGTCGCGCCCACCTTTTTTTGAAAGATATTTGATCGCATTTACCCGTGTGAAGTTACCCGTTTTAAAAGATTTATATATAGTATCGTTGCCAAAGGGCACTGAACTAAGAAATACGATGAATACCATCAAAACTAATTGTGACTGTCATCGCAAAGTTTCGGACGTTAGAACAAATGGCTGATTCCCTTGATATGTAGCACTTGGAACAGTCTCCGAGATACTTTTACCTGGATGCCTGCATTTTTCAAACAAATTGCTTGAAGTCAGTGCTAGCGCATTAGAGGGGTGCACATTCATAGTTGATTATGATTGCTCTTTTATGTTTTTCAGCTGGCAGATAACAGTTAAATTTATAACAGTGTTGGAAATTAGATTCAAACGTTGTTGAAATACATAATTAAAACATTAACCGATAGTCAACAGTCGTATACTTTTTGTGGTAATCATGTTTATTTTTCATAACAGAGATTATGATCTGCATGGTTTGTGGCATGCGACCTTTTTGGTAATTATAAGATAATGGCATAACATTATAATACGAATTGAGAAGGCAAACAAGAGTAGGCGTCTGATTTAGCTGACAAGCCGAGCGGGAATGAAAAAAGATATAAAAAAACACGTCGTTGTTTTATCTGAAATAATATTGTTTATTGATGTAGGCAGTCTGACGCAACTGTCTAATAAAAAAAGAAACTGAAACGTGTACTAAACATAATGGCGGCTATCGCTGTCTCGCTTTAGCATCTGCAGTTTGTGCATAGTCTGTGTCATTTTTGCTGTGTTGGTATTCAGTTTTAGTACAAGTTTCATACAAGCGACGTTTTTCATCTTTTTCTATGGGACTCCCGTCTCTTCTTACATAAATAATGAACATTACTTACTCTATGGATGTAGGTAGGTACCTGCATCACCTATTACTCACCTAAGCTACTGTTTCCTAGAAAAATGCTGTCAGCACATAACGGCCCCAGTGACGGATGTCATGTAAATGATGACAGCGGCAAAGATTTAAATCGTTAGATACCGAGTCAAAAAATTGTCGCGTTTCTGGTGGTCTACTCCCTAAGCACGAAGTCCGTCGTTTCGGCCTTCGTTACGGGCGTTTCCTACTCCCTATGACCTACGGACGGATGATTCGTTCGGGGCCCGAGCGAAGAATGAATGACAACGCGATTTGACTGTTGTCCCTACTCCCGATGTGTTTTTGCCCGTCCGAACAGTTGACCATGACACTGGTTTTGACGGATAGTTATGTCAGTTGATACGACATCAAAATAGTTCTCGTGCTACCGACGAAAGTTACTAAAATAAAAGAATTTTCAAGCTATGGCTGCTTTTTTAATTATTGAAGAAGCTTTACAGGAAGAGCGGAGGCAACGTTGATTTTATTTAAGCCAAAACTTTAGGTTGGCGAGTATTCCCGACTTTGAGTTCATAGGGAACTACTTTCTCGGGAACTAGGCTCACTCGGGAATTATTCGGGAACTTATGTGTGGATTTAATACCTCTTTTGCCTCAACACATAGGTACCCCGAAGTAGTGTTGATCCAAGAATGAAGGTGAGGACATATTAAAGATTCTGCAACTTATTGAGCTGTATTACCAATTTGTCCCACCCTTTTTTTGTTTACTTTTAGATCCTCACCCTTTACCGCTGCTCGATGGACTTGGTGAAACTTCCCATTGAGTTAAGGGAGTTGCACAGGTTTTCCCACAGCCGTTTTGAGCGAACTCTCCCGTCGGCATTCGGCACCCTTCAATAATCCGCGAGCCAATTCTTGGTTCTCACCCATAAAATCAAGAAGGGCCTCAATTTGCTCGTGAGTTGCTGCAGCGGTTGGGGCCATTTTACACAATTAACCATGGAATGAAAAGCTAATTAGAATACAGAAAACTTCCACGCTAACGAATTTTATGAACTTTTTTAAAGTCACTTCTTTAAATAATCATTTAATGGGCTTTTTAACATACAATGAGTAAAACACACTGTGTACAAAATATAAAAATGGCTTTGCGACTGAGAGTCCCGGAGGATCGCCGTTGGTCCGTATACGTTCGCGATCAGGGTTCTCTGTCTGTCGCCCGCGTCGCTTTTGCTGCACTACTCGCTAGCAGCTAGGTGCACGGGCGGCGGAATGGCACAGCGTAGCAGCCTGTTTTTTTCTATTCCGTGGTAGCAACAACATCGTACTTACTATAGCCATAGAAAAATCCGTGCTATACTTTAACGTTTCATTAGAAAATTTCCTTCAAAAAGTAAACAGGCAAAGGTATCAACAGGATGATGCAGGTTTCCGGACAAAAATGGCACAAATAATTGAAATCTATGTTTAAAGGCATAATAAAAATTATATTTTAAAAATGTGGTAATGTTCTAACGACAAAAGTATTAATTTTTGTTTAATAAGCTAGAAAACTACAAAATAAGTTAATCGGTAATCGACCGGTAAAATAGCGCAACTCTATTGCTATGCGTCTTTCGTTCACGAATATTGTCTATGATTCCGTTTGAAACTGGGGGTCTACTCCCTAAGTCCGTCAACGAAGTAACGAGCCCGTCCGACAGTGGTCCGATACGTCGGACTGAACCCTACTCCCTAACGATTTCGGATTCATCAGTTTCAAACGGAATCATAGACAATATTCGTGAACGAAAGACGCATAGCAATAGAGTTGCGCTATTTTGCCGGTCGATTACCGATTTACTTATTTTGTAGTTTTCTAGCTTGTTAAACAAAAATTAATACTTTTGTCGTTAGAAAATTACCACATTTTTTAAAATATAATTTTTATTATGTGTTTAAATATAGATTTTAATTATTTTTGCCATTTTGTCCGGAAACCAGCATCATCCTGTTGATACCTTTGCCTGTTTACTTTTTGAAGAAAATTTTCAAATGAAACGTCAAAGTATAGCACGGATTTTTCTATGGCTATAGTAAGTACGATGTTGTTGCTACCACGGAATATAAAAAAACAGGCTGCTACGCAGTGCCATTCCGCCGCCCGTGCACCTAGCGAGTAGCGCACCTAGCTGCTAGCGAGTAGCGCAGCAAAAGCGACGCGGGCGACAGAGAGAGAGAACCCCGATCGCGAACGTATACGGACGTACAACGGCGATCCTCCGCGACTCTCAGTCGCAAAGCCATTTATATATTTTGTACACAGTGTGCTTTATTCATTGTATGTTAAAAAGCCCATTAAATGATTATTTAAAGAAGTGACTAAAAAAGTTCATAAACTTCGTTAGCGTGGAAGTTTTCTGTATTCTAATTAGCTTTTCATTCCATGGTTAACTGTGTAAAATGGCCCCAACCGCTGCAGCAACTCACGAGCAAATTGATGCCCTTCTTGATTTTATGGGTGAGAACCAAGAATTGGCTCGCGGATTATTGAAGTGTGCCGACGGGAGAGTTCGCTCAAAACGGCTATGGGAAAACCTGTGCAACTCCCATAACTCAATGGGAAGTTTCACTAAGTCCGTCGAGGAGCGGTAAAGGGCGAGGATCTAAAAGTAAACAAAAAATGGGTGGGACAAATTGGTAATATCTACATCTCAATAAGTTGCAGAATCTTTAATATGTCCTTACTTTCATTCTTGGATCAACACCACTTCGGGGTATGTGTCGAGGCAAAAGAGGTATTAAATCCGCACATAAGTCCCCGAATAATTCCCGAGTGAGCCTAAGAGTAGTTCCCTATGAACTCATAGTCGGGAATACTCGCCAACCTAAAGTTTTGGCGTAAATAAAATCAACGTTGCCTCCGCTCTTCCTGTAAAGCTTCTTCAATTATTAAAAAAGCAGCCATAGTTTGAAATTCTTTTATTATAGTAACTTTCGTCGATAGCACGAGAACTATTTTGATGTCGTGTCAACTGACATAACTATCCGTCAAAACCAGTGTCATGGTCAACTGTTCGGACGGGCAAAAACACATCGGGAGTAGGGACAACAATCAAATCGCGTTGTCATTCATTCTTCGCTCGGGCCCCGAACGAACCATCCGTCTGTAGGTCATAGGGAGTAGGAAACGCCCGTTACGAAGGCCGAAACGACGGACTTCGTGCTTAGGGAGTAGACCCCCTGATGAATCCGAAATCGTTAGGGAGTAGGGTTCAGTCCGACGTATCGGACTACTGTCGGACGGGCTCGTTACTTCGTTGACGGACTTAGGGAGTAGACCCCCTGTTTCGTTTTGACACCTCTGACACAAAATGACGCAGTGACTTGAATTGAATGATAATGTGTGAACTCACAAAGAATAGTAAGTTACCGTACCTAGTCACGTGAAAAGTATCCATACAGTTCTCTGTATGTGAGGGCAATTTGAATCTTTGGGCAGCGGGGGACTTTACGGTGTCAAAATCGCTTCCTAAGAAAACATACCAACTTACTTTCATAAACAACGTTTCAGTAACGTCATTTACCCGTAAATTGCAAACGCTATGTGGGTGATAACCGCTTTTGTAGGAAACCGAAGGACACGTGTCTTAGCAATATAGCATGTATATCAGTGAACTATAATGTATTCAGTCAGAGAAGAAGTAATATCAATTTATTTAATACTAGCTTTTGCCCGCGGCTTCGCTCGCGTAGAATTTGGTCTGCCACATTAAGTTACGTGACATTTTTTTTGAAATACTGATATGTTTTTAATGTACTTTCACATCGTACATCCCAGATTTCTAACTTCAAAATTAGTTTCCATACAATCTTTGAACTCCTATACCTAATATTTAGAGGGTATCTCTTGAGGGTGGAATTATCTGAATTCCTTTCTAAGTGCTCATTATTTTAAGCTATAATAGAACTCTGCAAATTTCAAAATGCTAAGTCCAGTGGTTTCTTCATCAATCTTTACCTGTATGGTGTGTTTATAAAAAGTAGGCTTGAGATTATCCTATCCAGCACAAACGGATTACTAAACACTGACAACTAAACAGGTCGGACCAATGTTACTTGCATTTAATCACTACATAGTATAAAACAAAGAAGCTTTCTTTTTCCCGATGAATGCTTAAATTTTTTAAAACTACGCAACGGATTTTGCTGCGGTTTTTAGGGTTCCGTACCCAAAGGGTAAAACGGGACCCTATTACTAAGCCTCCTTCGTCTGTCTGTCTGTCTCCAGGCTGTATCTCATAAACCGTGATAGCTAGAAAGCTGAAATTTTCACAAATGATGTATTTCTGTTGCCGCTATAACAACAAATACGAATAAGAATTAAGTACATATTAAGGGGGGCTCCCATACAATAAACGTGTTATTTTCGCCGTTTTTTATAGACAATGGTACGGAACCCTTCGTGCGCGAGTCCGACTCGCACTTGGCCGGTTTTTTTTAGTAGATTTTGTAATAACTAAAGAATTATGTGGTACGTAATTGGAATAGGTGAACATCTGTGTTAATTTATCTGTGTTTTTACTGCAATATACTCCTGTATACTATGTTATTTGATTTTTTTTTGTTCAGCGTAAATAAGAAGATTTTGGGATTTAGAAACACGTGAGCAAGCTACGTAAAGCTGCCCATGGGAAAAACAGGGCGTGCCTAAATGTATCCCCGCTACTTTCAAAGTTTGCCCTTGCGATTTATTTGATGGTCATAGAAAATGCAACTTTAAGTGGAAACTGTAAACGTTAAAATCAAATCCTACTACTAATATTATAAATGCGAAAGTTTGTGAGGATGGATGTATGTTTGTTACTCTTTCACGAAAAAACTACTGAACGGATTTGGATGAAACTTCACAGTAATATAGGTTATTCATCAGAATAACACATAGGCTACAATTTATAATGATTTTATGTAGTTTTGGTCATAATATAACGATACGTGTCAATTAAGTCGGAAAAAATTAAGTGGAAACTGTAAACGTTTGAAATTAAAGGGTAAGTTATTGGGTATTATTGGGATGCGTGGAATAAGAACATTTTCACCCTTAGCTTCTCCAGTTAAAATTGTGGCCTTAACAATATGCCTGCCTAGTTCCC